>CM066999.1:100093460-101393877 GCA_033977485.1 Hydrangea macrophylla | reverse complement strand
TTTTCAATTACTAGATATTACCGTGATGTGTTGAATACACGCAAGTTATTAAGTGCCGAAGGCACTTTGATTTAGCTAATAGTCAAACACACGCATAGTTAGAATTTTTAGTATCTCAAGCTCAATCATTTAATATTTTCAGCACTTAATTTGCAGTTTTATCAGTCAGACTCTTAGTATTTTTGGTAGTGCCCGTGGGCACGGGCAATTTCTAGTATATATATATATATACACTAGCGGTATGCCTCATGCCTAAAGGCACTACGAAATAATTTCTTTCTTCCCTAAATTATTTGCCGAATCTAAATACTGACATTCAACAAATAATAGACTCAATGTGCCTTCGACACTTCTCAGTAAATTACCTCTACCCTACCAAACCAAACCAAACAGTGTGCTTTCAACTCTTCTCAATCAACTGATAGCTATAGTGCCTAAAGATACTACGAAATAATTCAAACTATACTGGCACTCAGCCAAAAACAAGCTCAACGTTCCTTCGGCATTTCTCGGTAAATTACCTTTACCAATTAACGCGCCTTCGACACTTCTCAATGAACTAATAGCTTTAGTGGTTTTTTTCTTTTAAGTTTGAAATAAAGACAAATGTCACATCAGGCTACTATTAATGGTTCTCAACGTACCTACGATACTTCTAAGTAAATTGTCTTACCAAATCAAACCAAACCAGACCAAACTAGAGAGTTGTGGTGCCAGCCTGAGCTTGGAGAATGAGAGTGAGAGGACAGATGTTGAAAGTGAAAATAATGAAGAGAGAAAATAGGAAACAGACAGATATAGAGAGAAATAGGGGGTGTCATTTTGAATTCTCAAAAGACAAAATAGTTTAGAGAGAGATACATATATATATATAGAGAGAGAGAGAGAGAGAAAGAGAAATATATATATATATATATATATATAGAGAGAGAGAGAGAGAGAGAGAGAGAGAGAGAGAGAGAGAGAGTTAGGGGTGTCATTTTGAATTCTCAAAAGACAAAATATGATAGAGAGTAATAAATTGAGAGGGGGTGTCATTTTGAATTTTGCCAAAGAAGCGACCTAATTTATTACTCTATATAGATGCTAGGGACCTATAATACATCCTAGTAGTTTTGGTTGTATCATACAACCAAGTTACTACACTTTGGTATTACTTTTGGTGCCAAAATGTTATAACATAGTGCCAAGTGTAGTAACTTTAATAGCCATTTATTTTGAAAAAGTCACCTTACTTTTAAAAACCATTTCTTTCAAAATGTTATTACACTTTGGTACTAAAGTTACAACATTTTAATGCCAAAATCATTAGAATGTATAAATTATAATACATTCAAAACCCCTACGATGTATCTTAAAATTTTTCTATGTATTAATGTATATGTGTCCAATTTATTTTTGGTCTTCTATTATATTGACATCTCTATAATAAATAAAAAATGATGACTCTCCCCCTCAAAAAAAAAAAAAAATGTTGACTCTCTTTAGTCTTTTATGGCGGAACAAAGCAATGTAATCAAACCTGAAATAAACAATCAAGTAGATAGCAATTATATACGTATTTTAAAGTTTTTTTTTTTTTTTTTTTAAATTTTAACACCCCCGATGATAAAATCCTGATTCTAACTCTAATATATCCAATCATTATCGCAACCATTCAATTAATAAGAATCGAAGTTTGAAAAACATAATATTATTTATTTCAAATTCCCAAATAGTAAAAGCATGGCTCAAAAATTGCTGTCAAACTTGAGTGATGTTATCTTCTTCTTTTTATTTTTTTATTTATTTTATTTTTATTTTTTATTTTTATCTCTTATTTGGAGGACGCATGCACACACACCCACACACGCTACCCAAGTAAGGCATAGCCTAACAGATCTCTACTGATTAGAAAACAGGGCCAGTTTTAGTATTCTACAATGTTAGAGGATGAGAAAATCACTTCCCCACTTTCCATCCACTTTCCATGGAGAGATTCGAACCCTCCACCTTAAACTTGAAAGAGGTGGAGTGAAACCACATAGACTAGGCCCACGTAATCTGAGTGGTGGAGTCATGCTACACCCACATAATGAACCACACACTTTTTTCACACACTTCTTTAAATGCTTGTACCTTATGCTGCTTGAATTTTTTACACTTTTTTGTGCCCCACTTATACAGCACAAGGTACAAACATTTAAAGAAGTGTGTGGAAAAAATGTGTGGTTCATCGTGTGGGTCTAACATTTTTCCTGAGTGGTGTTATCAAATGTGATGATTTGGCAAATAAAAAACTAACAAAAAAACAAAACTGTGGACCCATGGTAAGCAAATAACAAAAAACCAAAACTGTGGACCCATGGTAAGCACATGAGGGATGCTGTCTTCCTATCTTTCCCCTTATTAATTTTGTAGTACATTCACTTTAAGGTAAAGCTTCCTTGGTGGTACAAAATTGAGACAGAGCTTATCCATTACACCACCCACTATATAAAGAATAGAAATCAACAATAAGGGAGCCTATCATAGTCTTAGTCTTAGACTCTTAGCCAATAAACTAAAACACTCACATTTTGGTCTTTCTCTAACATCTTTCTCTCTAATGGCAACAAGAAAGAGCTACCATGAGAGGCCAAGTTACCTCTATCTTGAAGAGGATAGAGAAAGTTCAATCACTCCTTATAATCATTTCGAGTTCGATGAGGTTGATGTTTGGAACAATTCGAACGAGGCTGTCTCGTCCGAACCAAAGTACCCAATAATACCCACTTCACGTTTGTCGAATAAAAGTACCAAAAAGGCCGGTCAAAGCATAGACCGGGGCGGCGCCACCGCCAGGTCATTGCCGGTCAACGTGCCAGATTGGTCAAAGATCCTCGGCGACGAGTATAACGGAAATCGGAGGAGAGAGAGTGATGACGACGATGATGATGAGGAGGATGATGATAATAGATTGCCTCCACATGAGTACCTAGCAAGGACTAGGACGGCGTCGTTTTCTGTGCATGAAGGTATTGGGAGGACTCTAAAGGGTAGGGACTTGAGTAGGGTGAGAAATGCTATTTGGAAGCAAACTGGATTTGAAGATTAGTTATGAGACGATTCACTAATTTGCTAAATTAACTAATTTCTCTTAGTTGATTTTCTTTGAATCCTTTGGTTTTTGGGTATAATTATGATTCTATGAAAATCTCACTGATCATTTTGTTAATATATACCCAGATGCCCATTTCTGATTTTTAGTTCTTTTTTCTGTGTTTTTTTTTTTTTTTTGGTGTTTTCTTTGTTATTGGTGGTGGTGTTAGGTGAGAAAGCAATAGGATAGCTGAAACAACCCTTGAAGTTAAATTCATGTACTCTTCAAGAATGAAAGTTATAGATCTCCTTAGCAAAAAAAAAAAAAAAAAAAAAACAAAAAACAAAGTTATAGATCTAACCCTTTTGTTTGGTTGGACACAAACAAATTTCACTGGGTGTTGTTCGTTTATGAATCTGATCCATTTTGTTGACATTGGATTTGGATTCCCACAGGGTGCAATGGAAATGATATTACAACATTCTGCTGTTTTTTTTTTTTTTTCCGAAATATCCATTTATTAAAATGCTGGAAAATAATGATTTTTTTTTTCTGTCTAAATCTAGACCAAGTT
The DNA here is from genome assembly GCA_033977485.1 of Hydrangea macrophylla. Taxonomy (NCBI): domain Eukaryota; kingdom Viridiplantae; phylum Streptophyta; class Magnoliopsida; order Cornales; family Hydrangeaceae; genus Hydrangea; species Hydrangea macrophylla. The sequence goes on along the minus strand of CM066999.1, from coordinate 101,390,242 downwards.
CAGTCCAAGACTCACTTTTTATCTAGTTCTTTTGAGAACCAAGTTAATGTTGGTTTGGCAAATAACCAGTTTAAGAGAGTTGTTAGACTGGGTAGGGACTCTTGTGTCAGAAATTAACACGCACCAAACACTTAAATTTGTAGAACCAGTTCAGTTATGAAACGTAGAAACAATTCTTTGCTTTCTCATACAATATCTTATTTTGTAGCTTTTTTTTTTTTTTTTTTTTATTTTTTTTATTTTTAGAACCAATGTAAGATAATGACAGGCAAAATTGTCATTTTATCTGGAACTAATAATGTCATGATCTGGTGCAGATGACAATAGGAGTCAATAATTACAATCACTATTTTTTCTTGTTCTCTGCACTCACGTTACCGACAAGAGATGTTGTATATACTCGTTCTCTTTGCATATATATTGTGGATAAAGACGATGGAAGTTATTAAATACATTCACTAAATTTTTATTTATATTGCACAGAGTTAGTAGTTATCTAGATGCAAAGTCTCAATCCAATGCAGATTTATATCCTATGGTTTTTCATGGTTAACTTAAAAGTCCAAATTACCCCCTCATTAATCAAATCTATGAGTAATGAATCATGGAATAAACAGAGGGCGGTGCTTGACTTCTTTGGCAGGTTTTTTTTTTCATTTTCACTCAATCATATGATTAGATTCTGCAGTATATATCTACTAACATATATAAATGTGCGAATATCTGGGTTTGTTTGCCAATTTTGAAATTAATTTCACCAATTTCGTTATTTTTCTGTTTATTCTATCATTTACGGTAATTGCACACTCGATCAAATACCATAATATCCCTTTAGTATATCATAATTACTTGTATATGTGCACAATTACACAAGGACATATTTATTTGTTAAAGGCTAACTTTGTCTTTCAGACAATAATTATGTTCAAGTCAACTAATAATTATATTCGTGTTAACTTTTGAATTTTTTTTTCTAAAGATTTTGAAATTTTATTTAATATAATAATGATGATTCAATCAATTTTGACTTAAAGTTCAGTCAACTTTTTCAATTATAATTACAAATGACTTCATTAAAAGTCAACAAAAATGGTTTTTGACATCATATTTACATATAGATCAATTTCTGTAAGAAAAATTACAGAATAGTCATCCTTTGGCACAATATTTACACATAGGTGGTTGTTTTTATCATATTTACGTGTAGGTCAATTTTTTAGGAACAATTACATAATGGTCATCTTCTGGTACAATATTTACATATAGGTCAATTATTGTAAAAAAAATTACAAATTGGTCATTTTTATTCATTTGTAAATATTAATAAATATGTATACACTAAAATAATACAATGCCTTGGCAGAATTTATTACATATTTATTAATGGGAAAATTGGCTAAAAGGTCATTAAGAATGGCTTTATTGGAATCAAGGACAACTTAAAATACACATTGGGTATGAGTCCTCCCAATGTCCATAGACAAAAATACCCTCACCTTCAACCTCTAACCTTAAACAAACCCTAGCCACCATTACCACTACTCCACACCACCTCCGACCACCACCCTCGCCATCTCCGGCGACCACCACCCTCATCTTTGGCGACCACCTTCATTGCACTTTTTGACCACCACAACGCCACTCCTAACCACTAGTGACCACTCCCTACCACTCGATTGACCTCCAGCCACCACCCTCGCCATCTCCGGCGAACACCACCCTCTCAATCTCCGACGACCACTCAGTAAGTCAAATTTGACTTAGGATATATCCTAAGTGAAATTTGTCTTACAAATTTCTCTACTCAAATGGGACGGTGGTGATGGTGGTGGTGGTGGTGGTGGTGGTGGTGGCGGTGGAGACTGGAGGTGGTGGTGGTGGATTAGGGACGGTGACGGTAGAGACTGGTAGTGGTGGTGGTGGAGGTGGAAGTGTCGGTGGTGGAGGTGGACGGAGATCAGTCATTGTAAGAGAAATTTCTCTTAGGATGACTGAGATCAGTTTGACCATGATTTTTGTGTGGCCGGCGGTGGTGGTGGCCGGCAATGGTGGTGGCAATGGAGGGGGAAGACAGAGAGATGGTGGTGGTGGTGGCTATGGAGGGGGAGGAGAGAGAAAGTTAGAGAGAGAAGAGAGTTGGGGTAGTGGTGATGGCTCCGACGATGGCTCCGGCGACGACGAGGACTGCTCCGGTAGTGGCTTCGGTGGTGGTGGCTGTGTTGGTGGTGGCTATGGAGGGAGGAGGAGAGAAAGTTAGAGAGAGAAGAGAAATGGTGGTGGTGGTGGCTATGGAGGGTGAGGAGAGAGAAAGTTAGAGAGAGAAGAGAGTTGGTGGTAGTGGCGACGACGACAGCTCCGGCGACAGCTTCAGTGGTGGCTCCGGTGGTGGTGGTTGTGATGGTGGTGGCTATGGAGGGAGGAGGAGAGAAGGTGGTGGTGGTGGCTATGGTGGGGGAGGAGAGAGAAGATGGTGGAGGGAGGAGGAGAGAAGATGGTGGCTATGGTGGTGGTGGTTGTGATGGTGGTGGCTATGGAGATGGAGGAGAAAGAGATGTTGGTGGTGGTGGCTATGGAGAGGGAGGAGAGAGAGATGTTGGTGGTGGTGGCTATGGAGGAGAGAGAAAGTTAGAGAGAGAAGAGAGATGGTGGTGGTGGTCTCTTAAGATTCCATGGACATTTTTGCCATTTAGAATGAAATTTAAAATTTTATAGGACTAAGAGGGATAGTTTAAATTTTAGAAGACTTTAGGAGGGAAATTTTTTTTAGAGTGTGTCCTTGTATGGGTGTTTGATTATGACTTGTCCTTTAGTCCAACTTAACCCAACCTTAGGGGCCTTACACCAAGTCTCCCTTTATTAATTTATCAAATGTTTTAACTTACAATGGAAATCACTTAAGTTGGGTGTGAAATTATGTGTGGATTTAGATGTGGGTGTGCCATTTTTGTTCCATTTTAGATGAAGTAATGTCATGCATTCAAAATTTTGTATCTCAAATAGTTTCCAAATACGTGATAAATTAATAAATTAATGTCACATTAATTTATTAATGATAAAGTAATAAATTAATTTATTAAATTAGTAAGTTAAATGATGAAATTGTATATCTAGCAATCTAATGAAAATTAATTATGGAAAACAATTTTGCTCACCCAGGCACCTAAATTGGTTGAGCAAGTGGGACCCATCACTTTTCTTAATTAATTCATCTCATGACACCTATATACATATATTTACTAACTAAGAGGCTGTTTGGGAAAATTTGTGCTTTTATGATTGCAATAGCTTTTATCATAATAAAGATTAAGGCCAAAATTAATTATGACAGTTGTAGTATTTGGTTAATGTATATGCAAAAGTGGCTATGATAGCAGAATTGATTACATACATATTTATTAAATTGTTAAATATTTTAGGGAATTGTTATTTCCACTCCATCATTGAACCAAGGCACTCCATGGTACCACTCTCAGAGCATGTGGTACCATGTATGCAATGCATGACATGCATGGTACTACATGCTTTAAGAATGGTACCATGGAGTGCCTTGATTCAATGATGGAGTGGAAATAGCATCACCCATATTTTAATAGTTGTACCATATTTAATTATAATGATAACCACTTAATTTTCATTGAAAATTACTTTCGGCGGTAGAACTACCAAAGTATTTGAGAACCAAATTTAGAATTAAAATGTGAAAATCCTAAATTTAAGAATTATACCATCAATTTAACTCAAACTAGCACGTGCTTTGCACATGTCATATACCACCTAGTAGATAATAAAAGTTGGAACACACACACACAAAAAAAAAAAAAAAAAAAAAGAGGAGGGAAAACACACACCCCCCCACCCTCCCTCCCCATTATTTGTGCATGTTACTATAATATTATTATGGGTGGCTAAGTAAATTGTTCAAAGCGGTGATTAATATAATATCAATCGTAGAAGCTACTACTTCGCACTCCTGGCAAATATTTAAAAAGAAAATAAATAAGAAAAAGATGGCATTAGTCGGCTTAAATTGTGGTTGCAGACTTTAATATGTTTAGGAGCCAGGAAACATGAATGAAGGATAGTTATGTTTTTGTTTTAGTTTTTTAAATTTTATGTAGATAATTTGTTTTCTAAATATAATTTTTTTTTTCTAATTTTATTTGTGGGGACAAAAAATGTGGCATAGAGACCGATGCAATTGTGCATGAGGTGTGAGATTAATCATCCCACATCGATTGAATAGCGTGACTAATAATGCCTAATGTATGTAGTTGGGCCTTAGAGTAATTCTGAAGGGGATTCAAAATTAAAAGATACCAAAATAGATTCTTTAATTCCAAAAATTACATTTCAAAAGAGGATTCATTTTGAAAACTCATGGTTTGGGTCTCCAAACTTAAAATCTTTGGAAAGAGAAATAGATTGTATCCATATTTGGTGAGAAGATCCTAGCCATAGGTTTGCGATTAAACAAATATTTTTTGGATGTGTCTATAGTTGAGATACATCAAAATATATTAACCAGTAAAATGGGTGCGGATTATGAGTACTATAATTAGAGTGTATGAGATTTATTTGACATGTAAAACACTATTCATATAACCATTTTAGATACCCAATTTTAGTTACTACCCATAAGAGATACTCTTAGGGCTCGTTTGTTTGCCGGATAGGATAAAGGGGTATAGTATAAAGTGTAGTTAACTTATCATGGGATAACTAACCACAGGATAAAACAATGCAGTATTATTTTTATACTGTGTTTGGTTCGTGCCGGATTATACTGGGGATAAAATATATTTAGTCCAATACTGTGTTTGGATGAAAAGGGTATAAGCCTGAATTAATCTGTAACTTTCTGTAAATGCCCCTTTTGCTAAAAAAAATTACCAAATTGCCATGAATATATCGAAACATCTTTACAATAAATCATTTTTTTCACAACATTAACTACAAAATACATATGTTCCACACTTTTTTTAGTAAAAAAAAAAAAACTACAAAATACATAATAACATGAATTCAAACATAGTTTTAATATAAACACAAACATACTTCCAAGTTCCAACATCAACACAAAATCTTGACAATATAGAATGACTATTTCAACAAAGCTAACAATGAACACTGCAAAATGTGATGTATTACAGAGAAAAAAAAATGAAAAAAAAACAGATATATATCTAACACCACAACTAGATGAGAATATGGTATAAGAAAAGAAAAAAAAAAAAGAAACTAGATAAGAAAATAACAAAAAACTGTTCTACAAAAAAAGACAACTAAGATGAGCAAATGAAAAAAAAAAAAAATTGTAGATAAGAAAATAAAATAAAAAAAAGATCTACAAAAACTAGAAAAAAAAATGTAAATCTATAATCATGAAACATTTATAAAAAAAATGTAGATCTATAACCAAATTGACATGAATGAAGATACCACCACTAAGCATTTTTCTATAACATCAACGACAACTTTTATCAAATATCATCATTAAAGAGTCAAAGATCATCATAGAGCCAATTCCAAACATAAACAAAGTTGATCAAATTACAACCAAGTTTAATAACTACAACAAATATTAAAAAAAAACTCTCCTAGAAGAAGTATCAATGTGCTTGTCTTCCGTTTCCCATTAGCCAAATTCTCTCTCCGATTGGTCCATTGGTTAGATGCTTCGACGGTGTCAATGTATGCCGAGGAAACTGCTTTACCTCTATCAGCATTTTATATGCTAGCTAGATAAAAGCCAAAAAAAATTCGTCAGCATATACTGAGAGCCTCATAACAAATTTTACCAGTTTTACTCCTCAGTAAAGAAAAACAAATGCAAGGCAACACAAATAAACATACAATTAAGCACTGACCATCTTTAATATAAAAATAACAATAAAAACAATTTAAAAAGAAAAATAAGAACAATCACAAGAAAACCTGCTAGCTTGGTCCCTCTATAAAGCTAGTTAGTTACAAAAAGGATATACCTCCGTTAGTTTTCGCGTTTCACATATGACAAGTTGGGGAGAAACTGAGGGAAAGGAGGACCTCAATGCTTGCCAATGCAGAAATTACAAGTTGGGGAGAAACTGATGGGTTTTTCTTTTTCCAAAGAGAAGATGAAGAACAAGAATAAAGCAATACAGAAATATAACCCACATGGTCTAGCAAATATTACTTATGGCATGATTTATATAAGATAAAAGCCCTATTATAGCTTGATAGTGCTCTACCCTTGAGGAGTTAGAAGGGTGGTGATTCACATGTTTATTAACAGGTATAGCTTGATACTCAACCCTTAAGGAGTTAGAAGGGTGATGATTCACATGCTCTAGTACACACATTGGTTCAACAAGAAGGCAGAACAACAAAGCTTTATGTCACCATGATTTCAAATTCATACGAAATCTCAGATTTTAAACTTTGACACGATTGTCTTTTTCCAAAATATTACACCAAGCACCAGATCAAATTGACCAACATAAAAAAGCCACGACAACCTTAATATTGGTCCAACCTAGAAAGTTACAAAATACTTAGTATGCAAGATAAGCATGACCCTCAGTGAAATGCATAATGAGCTGCGTATATATATAACACAGCAAAATTCATCTTTTTCTTTTCCTTAATTAATTAATTCACTTGATTAAACTGGATTCTAAAATTCTAATCAACACCTCGAACTATGATGCAACGCTGAATTGACAAAAAAAAAACCAACAAGAAGCATGGCACAAACAAACTCTACAAGGCATTTCGTCAAACACAAAATATGTGTGACTATGTGTGAGACTGTGACTATGACTGTGTGTGTGAAATCATATCAGCAATTAAATAAGCAGAAAATTCATGCAGGTATATAGAAGCGTACGTACAAATGCATAACATACAAATTCTTATTTACTAGTGTTAATTTCATCAATTTGTTGATATTAAAAAAAAAATAGAGAAAAAAATTGTAGATCTAGAAAAATTCGTACATGAAACGTGAAACAAACAAGGGAGAAGATGGGATTGGAGTGAATATTATAGATCTAGATCTAGATATAGTACTAGGACCATGAAAATCATAGATTGTGAAACCCTAGTTTTAGAAATATGCAGATCTAGCACACTTTTATGAAGGAAAACACATAACCTTTGTAGATCTAACATTTTGATCAAGTATTGCAGCAATGGAGCTTCAAAAATCGAAAAAAGGAAGAAGGAAACGTACGTCGATGGCCGTAGTCGCCTGGTGAGAAAGAAAGGCTAGTGATATAGTCGCTGGCATCACCAAATTGATCAAGTATTGTAGCAATGGAGCTTCAAAAATCGAAAAAAGGAAGAAGGAAACGTACGTCGATGGCCGGAGTCGCCTGGTAAGAGAGAAAGGCCAGCGATATAGTCGCTGGCATCGCTGATTTGGCCAGCTCTTGGATCGCCGAAGTGAAGACTTGAGGTTCTTCGAATCGCCTCCTCTGATGCTCTCGGCATATGATGAGAAATAATGAATTTCAGAATGAAATCCAAAGAAGTGGGGGTATATAAGGCAGGGGTAGCTTGGTCTTTTTATCACACAATCCGACTAAACAACTATCCCCGTGTTTTTAATACTACCCTCCCCCAAGTATAATTTTATACTCCTTAAGAGGCATTAATTTTAACCACACTACACAATACCTTGAGTTAAATAATACTGTAAATGCCCAAACAAACATGGTATAAGGCTGGATTGGACTAAAATAGTCCAATCCTTATGATTTATCCGCCAAACAAACATGCCCTTAGAGTTATACCGTTAAATTTTTGAGTAGAACTCTTCTAGTAGTGAAAAGATGTGTTGTTCGTGGTGTGGGAGTAGGGGTCCTTCAAATTTTGTATACTTGACTTGGGCTCAAGTTTTAAATTTTAGATATAATATTTTTGTCCAAATGTAATCAAACCCTCTTTGGAAAAAATGATAATAAATTCAAGTTTTACAAATTACAATCAACGATTACTCCTAATTAGTAATTATGACAAAAAAAAGAAGTGATAATCTTCACGTCTGAGCAAATTACAAAGGAGTCCAAAGAGAAGAAGGTCAAAATACACTATGTGCAACAAGAATTACAAATACTTAACCTTTCAACTCAAAAAAATGATTAAAAAAAATCATAAGGAGCAAAATTATAATCTTTATGATACAAAAAATTTTACCCAAACACCAAAAGGCTAAAAATATGTATAAATAACCCCAAATTCTTTTTATCCGAAAAGCACTCCACCAAAAACTGATGAGATTCCGAGTCGAGTCGAGCCGAGCCACCCTTGTTCTGGAAGGCGCCGTCTTTAAAAATTCACCAAGGCCCCAAGATTGCCTTGCCTCTGATGACCTTATAAGTTTGTCCTCAAATAAATTTAGCTGAGCGTTGGGTAGGACCAAGTTGGTTCAAAATGGCCCAACAATATGGAGAATTGACAGAATGAGCCTGGCCCTATCTTAGGACTAATTAAGCCCAACGCTAAAAAAATTTATGTTCAAACCCAAGTCCTACTTAAATACGGAGTAATTAAAACGTTTGGTAATGTGGCGGTTTTTTTTTAAAAAAAAAACAAAAATTGGAAATGTATTCGGTAATCATTTACTTTTTTTTTTTTAAGACGAAAATTGAAAACGTATTTGGCAATTATTTCTATTTTTGCTTTTTTTTGTTTTGAAAACGACAAAGAAATTGGACCAGAAAACGAAAACAGAAAAAATGATTTTCAGATTGTATAAAACAGGACAAAGAAAACCTCAAATTTACCAAAACGAGCGCTTAGTTTTCAGTTTTTTTTTTTTTTTTTTTTTTTTTTTTTTTTTTGCAACGAGAAGTGAAAACGTGTTTGGTAATCATTTCTGTTTTTTGAATCAAAAACGTGTTTGATAATATTTTTGTTTTTCTTTCATTTGAAAATGACAATTAATTAGGGCTAGAAAATGAAAACCAAAATAATAATAATAATAAAGGAAGAAAAAAAAAAAAAAAACTAGCTTTCCACTTCAAACTTTAATGAAGCCATGAACTTGTTGCTATGCTTCACAAATTTTATATTTTAAATAATTTTCAAACACATGTGTCCATTGCCTCACTTTTTTTTTTTTTTTTTTTGCTGACAGAAATTTCATTAAAACAAAGAAACACCAATACATCAAACAAAAACAAAAGAGGGACAAACTAACCCTCTTGATTCCATTCCTCAAAAACAACAGGGGGAATGTCTTCAAGAGGGATGCTCCCAACACGCTTAAAATTAGCTGCCCATTGGGCTACATGAACAACACTATTTGCGGCTCGAGGAATTTTTTGGACATTCCAGAAGTGAAAATCACTCTCAAGAGTCTTCCGACCTTCAGTGATGATAGAGTCAATTGACCAATTCGGGGGTTGAGACCAATCTTTTAGCGGCATACACACAAGGAGGGAATCACCTTCCAGAATCAGCTTCTTGTAGCCCAGTCGAGCTGCCTCAGTAATAGCACGACCCGCTGCTCTAGCTTCTGCTATGAGAGGGTCAGTCAAACCAATCATCTTTTCAACCAAGGTGTGGACAACATTGCCCAGGTCATTTCTAAAAACAATCGCCAATAAAGAGAAGTTTGATCTGACTGCCACATCGAAATTAGCTTTTATCCAATCACAAGGAGGAAGCCATTTTTCAAAATTATTAGAAGGGTCTTTGGGACTCTTGATCTGGGCTTGCCAATGCTCGACGACCATGGCATCAATGCGTGATTTCCAAAGAGTGATTTCAATTGGAACTTGCTGGTGTAGCACCTTGTTTCTAAGAGCCCAAATCTGCTCCATCACAATGGCAGCAAAGATAGTAAATATCTGGCCATCCTCTTTGTGAATGCCTAAAGAGGAGATTGGGTTAATAATTTTGTGAACCCAACTTTTAATATCATCATGGGCAAAGACCGTGGAATCCAACGGCCAACTGGACGAACGCCAAAGAATTCTCGCAACGTCACACAAGAGAAATAGGTGTTCACTAGATTCAAAGTGCTGTTTGCACAACACACAAGAAGCATCCGCAATCGGGAACTGAGTAGCCAAGACTGCTCTGATTGGGATGGCTGCGGAAACAATTTTCCAGAGAAAGACTTTATGTCGTTCATGAATCTTTGCGTTCCAAAGATTGTTCCAAAACGGTTGAGACTGTCCAAAGATATTGCTCCATCTCCTTTGCTGATCCGTGAGGTAAGCCGATTTAACCGAAAAGAAACCTTTTGGATCAGGGGTCCAAATGAGCTTCACTTGTTTGAGAGTTATTTAGCATTGAGAACAAATTCGATTTACTCTTCCAAAGTTTTTGCCCATGTCGTTGTTCACCCAAACAATTCATTGTTGAGTGAACATATAGGACCCACCACTAGCATTACTGATATTGTAAATATGAGATTTGATTGGGGGATGTACAAAAGTTGAAAGGAAATTTGTTGCACCTGATTAGAACCCTTCCCTCCGGCGCGGTTGGCATGTCAATTTCCTCTCAACGGAGACATTTGTTTTCAGTACAGAGTTTTAGAGAGAGAGAGAGAGAGAGAGAGAGAGAGAGCGATTTTGGAGAGAGAAATGGGGGGAAGGCCAAGAACAGTTTACATAGGGTTGGCGCTGGTTATGGTACTCGGTATTGGCGTCTACTTCAGGCTTTGGGCTATCGATTACAGTATTTCTTCAGACGATACTGAACAAATAAGGTTTGTGCCAATTTTCTCCTTCTTTCTCTCAATTTTCTCGTGCTTCGTGTTTCACTGTATGGTATTTTTCTCCCGAGATAGTGTTTGGTTGCTGAGAAAGTTGTGTTAGATGAATAGAAACAAAATTTTGGGGGTTTATGATTTGTGATCATTGGTAACCAAAGAAAAAATATCTAAGCTTCCAATTAGTTGAGAGAATAGAATAATTTGGCTTAATTGTGTTGTTTCATTTTCGAAAGCTGAAAATTAGACATTTGCAGTTAAACTGATGGCTAGATATTTGAGCCTATCTAAATCTACACACTCTAATTGGGAACTTTTTTTTTTCCAAATTTTGATGCAAATTGCTCTTAATCTACCCTTTCTTTGGTGGCTTTATCTTATTACTGTTATATAATTAGATATGATAAACTAGTAAAAAAGTTGGTCTAAACTTACTTAATGATGCATTTTAGTTTCTTCTTTGATTTAGCTCTTCTGATGTTAATCTACTTTCCAGAAGAAATTGGCTTTTAGGGGAATTATTTTTTGCTCAGTTAATCTGGGCTAATTTTAGTTTGTACATAAGGGTTTTATTATTACTATTATTATTATTATTATTATTATTATTATTATTATTTTATTTATTTATTTTTTCTTTTCGGTCATTGATGGTGGACCACCAGCTAGCTCCCACGACCCGAAATGTCATGGAGGAGACTCAAACACTAGACCTCTTGAGTCAATTTAGGGTATAATTGGTTTTATGTCACATCTGGAAAAAAAAATGTTCTAACAGTTGGTTAACAACTTACAAACTGTAACAAATATATAAGCAGCATTAATCATAATTAGGTATCAAATCAAATCAAATATCAAATAATTGAGTATAAAATGCGATTTGGGCTTCATTTGATTTGTGATATGTGATATAGGTTTAGCAAAAAAAAAAGAGAGACTTGTGAATTGTGATACAGGGGATAGAGGGCGAGAGTTTTTAGGGAAAGTTAAAAGTTAAAAAACAGATCTAAGAAAAAAAAAAACTTAAAGGAAAGGAGGAAGAGATGAGGATGGGGGTGAAAGGACACCAAACCATGAATCGATATTTGAATGTGTGCATTGTAAAACCGAAACCGAACCGAAAAAATACACACTCCGAACTGAACGGAACCGAAACCGATCGGTTTCGCCAAAAAATGCAGCGAACCTTACACCCTTAGATGAGGAGAGAGAGAGAGAGAGAGAGAGAGAGAGAGAGAGAGAGAGAGAGAGAGGAGATGTGATCATGTGAGTCTTTTGACTTTTACAGAAAAAATAAAAGGAAATTGGGTCGGCACATAGGAGACCTAGGAGAGAGAATGAGAGTTTTTTAAGGAAAAAAAATAATCAAGGAGGGAAAAATGATGTGTAGAGAATTGATTTTACACCCTTTGTAATGATTTACACCCCCATTTTGGGGGTAAAGTATGTAATTTCAAAATCTGAAATGTGATATTTTGAAATTTAATCAGGGCATATTAATTTGGTGAAACCTAAACTTTAAAGGGTATTTCACTATTTCTAAAGTTTCAGGGGGCTTATTTCTAAAAATCATAAAATTCTAAAGCTAAAAATACAATTTTCAAAATTTGAGGGGGGCCTGGGCCTACCCTCGGGGCCTCGCTCCTTCCTCCCTCCACCCTTGAGGTTAGCTATATACTTGTGAGCATTATTTCTTAAAATTTCCCAGATTTTCGTTTATGGGTAGTAAATCAAAAATCCAATAGTTATAATTCTAGAAGTGTTTCATCCTCTCTATCGGTATGTTGTTGTTCTCATGATAGACTTATCTTCATGTATGGACTATAAAATCCCCAACGCAGCGTTATGTGGGTTTTGTGTGTGTGTATTTTCAGCTGTGACATAAAGATGATCTTTGTGTTACTTACTTTTATATAGGCATGCTTCATAGTTTTTGTGTATTGTAATCCGTTCGCTCACTTTTTGCAGAAGACAGTTCGACCTTGCTAACAGAGAAGCAATGGATGAATCTGCAGAGTGGAGAATGAGATATGATGAGGAGGTGGAGAGGGCTAGCAAGTGTGTTAAGGAACTGATTGAGGTAAGCATTATTTTATGGTTTCTTTTCAACGTAGATGTAATAATAATTGTACAAAATCTTTTGATGAGCAATTGAGTTCATGAAGATGACCTAATTGTGACTACCAAAAAGAAAAAAGATGACCTAATTGTATAACATCAGAAGGATAGCTTGTAGTAGTTTTCAATTTGTATGTTATATGGTCACTTGTTTTCATTTATTCACTCTCGTTTACTTGCAGATATATTGAATTAGTGATTTATGGACTTTACTCTAGTACGTTTCTCTGTCACTTATCCACTTAAATGTCAAACTGAATTTGGAAAGAAAGCCAATATATATGTATATATATATTACGGGGTTGTAATGTCTTAACAAAGAAGGGTTTACAACATCTGGCATTTTTGCTGAATAGAGATGTCAATATGTAGTGAGTTTGTGCATGAGTAAGAAGCTTGTTCTGTTCAAGGCGAGGAAGATCAGCTGTTGGTTTCAGTTTCTTATGCCTTTACAATCCTAGCTCCCTTATATACACACACACACTCACACATATGTATTGATGTATATAAGTAGAGAACTAGGTGTATTTTACTATCTGTCAATGCCTATTGTGGTTCCTATGTGTGCCTTTTAACTCCAAATTAATTTTGAAGGCCGGTGACATGTGACACTTTCTTGTTAGATCCACAGCGCGTACACGAATTTAATAAACTTAAGCTAAGTTCTCCTACATGAGTAGGGACGCACACAGTGGTGTAGTTGATGAAACGACAGTGCTGTGAGAGCACCAAAGAGAGCATCAAGTGGCACAGCCTGTGCCGTGTGATGGGCTGCTTTTAGGGGCTGTTTGGCAGTGAAGACAACATGTGAGAGAAGCACCAAGAAAATTCCTTCACTACCAAACCAAGAAAAATACATGCACCAAACAACACACCCTATGCCGTTTGGGAAGCGTACAACATAGTGTGTGCCGTGTGGTGGTGAGTGGTGATTAAAATGGCATAGTGTGTGCCGTGTGGTGTGGGACGGTACATCCTGTGCTGTATCGGTGCGGCCAAACGTAGCAAAAATTTAGCCATACCATAAACTTAAGTTCAGCTAAGTTTAACTATCCTATACCACAATTATACATACACCATTGCAACGTTCCCCACTATCCTATACCACTAAGTTATCCTAAGTTCCACTAAATTTGCCCCCCATTGTAGATGCTCTTACAAGAGTTTGAACTCCTTTGAGACTAATTGGTAACTACTATTTTTTTTTAAAATTCATATTTAGGGCCACAAAGTAATTCATAAGCTATTTTAGCTTGACTCAATGTATTTCTAATACTCAAAGTCAAATCAGACGGAAAATTAGAAAAAATAAAAAAGCAAACCTTTGTCTCTCTCTCTCTCTCTCTCTCTCTCTCACACACACACACACACACACACACACACACACACAGACACACACGCAGAATCTTTGAATTTTTCAGCTTGGCAGTAGGGGGGGAGATATAAAATGTGGGTGGTTTGGGGACTTAACCAACTCAAAAGATAAGGCATAAACATTGTCAAAACTTGTGGATAATACTGAAGGAAGTGTACCCAAAATTAACAGTAATGTTGCATTTCTGGTGGCTCTCATTTGACTGGGATTGCAAGGGATGATGAATGGCTATTGGTTGCATGACCCTTTTGGCTAACACCATAGGTTGGGATTATTTCAATTCTTAAGGGGCCGATCATATAGTTAGTTGTTCAAGAGCTTACTTTTCTTGGTTATTTAGTTCCTTAGGGTCTGTTTGGAATCTCTTTTTATTTTCAAACGCAGATTTGAATCAATTCTGGGAAGCACTTTAGAGCCCCAAATGCAAGTTTTCGCTGAAGCAGGTCTAGAAGTGCTTCTACCAGAAGGTGATGTAGGAACCAGATTGGGATTTTAATGATTTGCTTATTCCCATTATACCCTTGTGGTTAGGGCTTTGGGTTCTGCCTAAATGCAAATGACACAGCCAATCCATACAGGCCATTAGTAGACCTAGGACCTGATTAAACATTCAAAATGCCTCATTTTCATGCATGATGGTTGGTAGATGGCTTCCTTCAGAACAAAAAAAAAATGAAGCTGGCCGATGTGATCACCCCCACATTCCAGCAGATGTCATGTAGACGAAGAAAATATTTTGCTGCTCCGCTCCAGATTCAGAATTGTTATTTTGCTGCTCTTTTGTTTTTCATTTATATTTCCACTGTAGCTTTCTTTCTTATCTCTCTTGCTCTGTCTTAGTTTGGTCTATCAAAGGATTTGTGTTTGGCACTAACATGTGGAGGTGTTTATGTAAAAAATGTAAATGTTAATACCAAGGATTTAAACATGGAATGTCTTTACCTTAGGAGCTTAGTAAGATCATTTCTGGATGACAGGTTAAGGAGTCTCTAGAGAAGAAGGCAAAGGATGCTACTAGCACGAACAAGAAACTGGAATTGCTCGAAAAGGTGATTGGTCAATACTTGTACTTTAGAAGTCATTTCTTCTTTGGTTTCTATTCGGCATACTATTTTCCCCCGTCTGCCATGGAAGAGTAATGACAAAAGCTCGGCCTGACAAGTGAGAGATCAGGGTTTTGAGTCTGAGACTCTGAATGCAGAGCCATATATAATCTGATTGTTTTGTTTTTTTTTTTTGTTTTTTTCCCTCTGTCATTCGCTTGAACAATTTCCTTCTCAAAGTGCTGTTTTTCCTAACAATTTTCAAAAATGAGCAGGAAAACCTGGGGTTGCTGGAACGGGTTGAGTTCTTAAAGCAAGAACTTGAAGCTGAGAAGTTGAAGTGCACCCGTCAATAGTCAGTAAGTTGAGAGAATTTTGCATTCGTCTTTTTCTTCATACTTTTAGTGAGTGTGATGACCCACGATATAATTGACGGATTGGATTGCTTGTGAGCCAAATTTACTTCCTAAGCACGATATTCATCGAGCAAGTTGATAGCTTCTTGTCGGATTTTCCATGGAAATGGATTTTTTTACCTGCAAGTACACTCAATCGACTGCTGATTTATACAGATTGATACTTGAGAATGTAAATTTCGTTTCTTGTATAGAATAGAACAGAAAAGGATTGATCTTTATAAAACAGTTTTTGCTGGAATTCAGGGTTTTCTTACTTGCCCTTAATTCTGTCTTGCTTCAACATCCCAGAACTTAGTTCATACAATTTAATTCTAATGTAGAGGGGAGTTTGGCACAGCAACTTCTTCTGCGATTCAATCGCAAAAGGCTGCTTTTGACATCAAAACTCTCTCTCTCTCTCTCTCTCTCTCTCTCTCTCTCTCTCTCTCTCTCTCTAAATTAGCAAAAAATGACTTTAGAAAATAAGTATTTTTTTTCATAAAAAAGAGTGAAAAAATAGAAAAGACCCCAAATAAAAAATGTTAAACAATATAAATTATGAAAAGCCCTGCTTTGATTTGTGGCTTTAGGTCTCGAGACTGGTCTGGGTGAAGTTAGTAGATAGGTCTAAGGGTGGTTTTTTGTACTTTGTCTAGTTCCATTGATTCAATGTGTTGCTTCATATTCAAGATTAAACACAAATGTTTATTAAGCGAAATTGACATTGACCTCCCCATATTACGGTCGGCTTTACATTTGTACCACGTTGTAGTGGTACAAAATACCATTGCATGTGCTACAACTGGCAAAATATTTAAGGTTCAAAATTTGAAATTATTGCATATTCTCTTTTAACGGTGTATGTTTCGGCCAAAAGGGGGGACAAGAGATACTGAGAGGAAGAAGCATGTTAGGTGGATTCTTTGTTGGGTATTTTGGATCCTTACTTAAAACACATATAGGACATAAATTTGTGCAAAAAGGCTCAAAAACCTCCTCCAATTCTTGACTCGAACCCTTAGCAAATTGAGTTTTATTCAAACTTAAACCCAAATTTAAAAAATGCTAATTTTTGTTTTTTGGCAGAGTAAAAAATACTACTAGTCTCATACTCAAATTTTTTGATATGGATTTTAGAAAGAATTGGAGGGACTTTTTTCAAAAGTTCTACTCAAATTTAATTTGATAATCCGGGTTGGACATGTCCGGGCGATTAGCGTTCCGGGCCGGGTCGGACGTGGGCCAACCCGCCCCGATTGACACCTCTAGTCGAAACTCTCAACCTCGAGAGTTATGGTTTTGCCAGTAAGTGTCCTAACAAAGATCTGCATCAGTAAACATGAAAATATATTGATCCAGAGCACAAAAGGAGCAGATCTAAATTCTTAAACTGATATTGATGTATGAAACGCAATTCTAGAAACAAAGCACAAAAGGAACAGATCTACTGCAGAGCCCTATGCCTATCATAATTTGAGCAAGTATTAGTTATGAATAGCATCTTCAACTCTAGCATCAAAACCAACCAAATTTAAATTCGAGTAAAAATAGATTTCTTTTTTATTTTAAAAAAAAAAATACCCTACTCAAACTCATCAAATTCTGAGTATGTGATCAATATTTTGTGTATTTAGGTAAAACTTGAAGTAAAACACAATTTGATACGGGTTTCAATAATAAATTGACGGGCATTCTCGAAGATTTTTACTCAAATATAAACTTGGTATGCCCTAGAGATTCTGAACAGATTAATAGATTCGTTGACAACAAAAAAAAAATCAGACGTATAGAAGAGATAAACTCGAATGTCTAACATCATTTAGATTAAACGCAACCCAATAAGAAATTTGTCAAATTAACGCATAATTAGGGTTTTGGGGTTTAATAGTCTTGTTTGCATATACATACTGTATATAATATTTATTGACACCTAGGAAAAGGAAAAGCTTTCAGATCAATAGTCCTTTCACACTGAGTTTTATAGATCAATCAGATATTACTGAATTTTTGAATTCAAGCAGCTCTAAAAATCATATGTATATACACATAGAGCTCTGTATATAGCATTGAAACAAGACATATCAATTAGGAGATTAATAACCGTCTTACCTTGAGAGGTTTTGTGGGAGGGACAATTGAGAGCTAGTCTTAGGAGAACTGGAGAAAGGAGTTAAAATATAACAATGAAGTGGTTGAAGAAAGTCTGTGAATATATTGTGTGTGTATATACATATATACAGTCAGCTCTAAAGAGGGCGCCCTCTTTTTATCAAAAAGAGGGTCTCTATTTTGACCGTTGGATCGTGCTGTCATTAATAGCAGTTTTGTCATTTCACAATTTTTAAACACAATTCAAGGGCCAAAATAGAGGCCCTCTCTTTAATAAAGAGAGGTGGCCCTCTTTAGAGAATCTTTGTACACATATATATATATATATATATATATACTAGTAATGACCCGTACCATGGGCACAAATTAAAAAAACAAAAAAATCATAAATGAAGTTTTTTTGTAGACAACAATGGTAGGGGTACTAACAAATTCCACTAACACTTACACCCACATCAATCTGTAGAATTTGTTAAAATATTACTCTTTTATAAACGAAAATTTCACCTTCTCTTCATTATTTGTGACAAATTTAATAAAAAAATTTCTAATTTTACTTTACTCAGGTTGACTTGGTGGTGAGCACTACCCAAAAAAAAAAAAAAAAAAAAAAAAAAAACCCAAGGCTTGCCTATACAGCCATTGTGTAGCAAAACCTATTTAAGAAGCTTGAAAAGCAAACAAATTTGTTTTTGTTTTTGTTTTTTTTTTTTTTATCTTCTTCTTATTTCCAAAAAAAAATAGTATGGGATTGGGATGGGGATGAGGATGGGGATGGGAATGGGCTGCTTGGGATTAGGGTGTAAATAACTTAATAAGAAACTTTTCATTTTCTTTTCTTTTCATAAAAAATGTTTACAAGATTCCTTCAGTCAAGTTCAAAACTCGTTCACAACCCTTTCAAGAACTTTCTCATACACTACTGTTTGCACCTAAAAAATACATTTTTTAGAGTCTAAATTAGTAGAGGCCGATTGGAATATTTTGATCGGACTTAGAGACCGATTGCAAAAAAGAAGGGCAAGTGGCTGATTCAAAATTGGTAGGGCCGAGTAGTTTCATAGTCGGACCGGTCATCAGGTGATCGGGCTTACTGATACCATTCAAACTGTTTGATCAAAAGACAATGCTGGTGGGCTCATGTATTGTCCTCCCAAGGGAATGATTTAATTTGGTGGCTATTAAATCGTGGTGGGCCACTTCTTGGATTAACATGAATTCGGTGTAACGCCATAGCCCGATGACATCGGGCTCAAGCTGAATCAGATTGTGGAAATATGGCAGAGGGAATGACTGAACCATGATTTGATACTTAATGTGGTGGGTCCCTCAATTGAATTGATTATAAGGAAAGGTGCAGGCTAAGCATTGATCGGGCTCGAGCATTATGCTATCGGACTGTTGATGTCCTTATAAATGTTGCTGTTTGGTTGACCTTTTGATAATTATGGTGGTTAGTAATCAAGCATCACGTGGTTGGCAATTTCAACCTCATCATAACGGGGTGGGCCCCATCGCTTGGTTTTGCTTTTGTGTGGCTTTTGCAAGTTAGATCAGTCCAAGGTAGACTGTTATATATAGACATGCACTATTCAAGAGAGGGGCCACACGTCAACTATGGGAGTGTGCTATCCGATCAACATTGCCAAGTTTTGAAATCATTCGGACTAATCATATATTTGCTCGGGCTGGCTATATTTCAAATCACTTTGGGAAAAGATATGATTGGTTATCTTAGGGAAGTATATCATTTCCTACAGACTCTCTTTAAGTGATAATATTTTTAATTTGTGATAAGGGAAGTATTTATCTGATATAGAAGGATAATATTATTGGAGATAATATCAGCAATATATGGTATATATCTTTTGCTTGCACACAAAGTCAGCCGAATGAAGCCACAAAAGGGACCAGGTTCAAGCTATATATATATACATGTGTATATATATTATTCAAGATATGGCAGCTTTATCAGTTTATGGAAATAAACTGGTAATTTTTACCAGATAATGATTCATCAAAGATTTCCTACCTTATCTAGAAGACCTCCATGGCCGCTATAAATTAGCAGGCAGGCCAAGCTATCAAGTCACTCCGCGTCTCTTCGACAAAGCATTCAATCATGCATTCTTAAAGCATTCTTAGCGTTCTTAGTTTTATTTTCTTAGCTTTTCAATTACACCCATTGTAATTCCTTCTTTTATTTTAATTAAATAAAATCCTGCTTTTTATTTAATTTCTTTTCTTAATCACTTGCTAGACTTGTGTGCTTCAACACTGTCTAGGGACCTTAGGTGAGGGTACTTTCCTATTCACCTTTCACAATCGCCTGTTAGATGTCAGATTTCCAAACCTTGTGTATCACTCATACAAGTGACTTAGGAAATTTTGTGTTAATTAGTTTGGGTCTACCTCACAAGGCTCTGGCACGCCCAAATAAATATCATAGCAAACAACTACTACACCATATGGCCTTAAATCTATATATTTGCAGTCAATTACTCGAGAAAACGAAAGGCAAAAAAAAAAAAAAGGATTGATTTTAGCACTCCAAAATTGAACTAATGTATTTTACAGTACAACTAACATTTTATGCAATTGATGCATACCATAAAGTACATTAGTTCAACTTAGAGTGCTAAAATCAATTCTCCAAAAAAGATTGAAACTACGACCAAAAAAGAAAACAAATAACTGAAATACTCATAGTTTTCCATGTATGACATGATTGTACCATTGTCCATACAGGCATATTCGACACTTGCACTAAAGGTTGTGCCTTTTCCTCTAACAGAAAAGGAAATGAAAAAGCATTCATTTATATATATATATATATATGGAAATGTTTGTTACACATATTTTTTAACACACTATGTTTTAAATACATGTATTTTGTGATGTTTGAATTTTTTACACTGTTCTATGCACCACTTACACAATACAGGGTACATGCATTTAAAGCTGTATGTCAAAAAATGTATATATGTAGCACTATATATATATATATATAGAGAGAGAGAGAGAGAGAGAGAGAGAGCAAGTGAAAATTTCATATAAGCTCCACTTTGGATTTGTGGGGTCGCGGCGGCTTGTTTCGTGGTGGGCACTAAAAGATGGTTTATTTCAACCTCGTATGTGAGGTTAAATATGTTTTTAACGCTAATCATAATAAAATTATTCTAACTCTTAATTAAAAAAGAAGAAGACAAAAATGAATTGAAATCATGTCCTTTGGGAGGATTTAGTCACTTGCTCATTAAACATTGCTTTGGAAAAAAATTTTTGGACAAAAACAAATAATCTAGCATTTGAGTCTTGAAATCTTAGGGTTTGCATGGTAATATTGTCGTTTTCAGTTTTTAGTTTTTGTTTTTATTTTTTGTATTGATGTCTGCCTCTAATTCAATACAAAAATGAAAACTAAAACTGAAAACAAAAGACCACAACGATGCCATTCGAGCCCTTAATTTCATGACTTCAAGAAACCCATCATATTTATTCTTTCATCCCCGAGAAATTCCTTCACTATTTTTAGATACAGCTACCCTATCACCCGCGTTGATGCACGGGATAATGATACACACACAATTTCACACACTTTTCCACATCTAACAATTTTGATCCTTGATTTCAGTGGACTTTAAGTAAATTTCACATGAATCCACGAGGAAGCACATGGAGTTGACTGGAATCAAAAGGTAGAATTATTGGGTGTGGAAAAGTGTGTACCATTATTAAATTGAAAAAAGAAAAAAGGAAGGAAAAAAAATAACACAACGTACTATGTAGAGGTTTATTCGAGCTCTCTTTATTCAGAGTAGTGTTGCACACACATTTTTTGACATCCAGTTTGAAATGCATGTATTTTGTGCTGTGTAAGTGGTGTACAGAAAAGTGTAAAAAATTCAAACAGAACAAGTTGCATGCCTTTAAAGCATAGTATGTAAAAAAGTGTACCAAACATTTCCATTTTTCAAATGTTGTCACCTAGTTAGATACAAACACTCCGTTTGGTATAATTGTAATATATAATAGAATAGAATTGAACAAATTAAAATAAAATAGAAAAGAAAAGAATAGAATTAATTTGCAATTCTAATTCTATTGTTTGGTTTAAAATAGAAACAAAAAGAAAAGAATTGATAAAATTATTGCTATTTTCTAAAAGGGGAAAATACCTTTTACCCCCTGTGGTTACATCAATTTTCTCATAACTCCTTGTGGTTCATTTTATAACACTTAACCCCCTATACTACAGACTAAAGTGAGACTGTTAATTTTTCTAATGGAGAAAAAGGAAATAACGTTAATACCCCTAAATCCCTATACATACTCTTTAGGGAAAAATACCTTTTACCCCTCGTGATTCATTTTTGTAACATTTAACCCTTGTATTAATGACTGAAGTGAGACTGCCGTTAAAAAAGTTAACAGTCTGACTTTAATCCGTAGTACAACAGGGGGTTAAGTGTTACAAAATAAACCACAGGTTATGAGAAAGTGGGTGTGAAGGGGTAAAAGGTATTTTTCCCCTTTCTAAAATACCCAAACTTTAGACCTTAATCCCCAAAGACGAAGACGCAGTAAGACGAAGAGGAGCTCGTCACTCTCTCTCTCACCAGTCCGGCGGTGGCACAGTCTCTCACTCTAGTCCAGTCCGGCGACAACGTTGAGCTCGTCACCACCTCCGTCTTCGGAGTCACCATTGTTCTCGCAATCAATGAACGTCTATTATTCATCTTTGTATCACTATCTGTATCTTGTAAGTAGTAATATCTGCTGCTTATGTATTTCTTTCTCAACTCTTTTATGATTTTTGAGAAGCTGATTGGGGATTTTACAAATCTGATTTGGAATTTGTGGTTGGTTAGGCCATCTCCAAGGGAAGAGCCATTACCCTAGGCAAAACTCTCAACTACCAAAATGCCTAGCTAAAACCTAAAATTTGATCTCTAATGCAAAGAGCCATCACATGAGCCAAAATGCCTCTTTCTCAATTGGGTAATACTTGGGGCACAACCAAAGCCACAACCTTTTTTACACAACCTTTATTTTGTGTCTATCTCTCTTTTGATGGGTCCCACAGTGCCAGTGACCCCACAGTGCCCACTAGGAGAGAGATAGACACAAAATGGAGGTTGTGAGTAAAAGGTTGTGGCTTTAGTTGTGCCCCAAGTATTACTCTTCTCAATTGGAGAGCCAAAATGCCTCTTTCCCAATTGGAGAGCCAAGAAAAGGGTGCCAATGATCATGGTAGTTGGTCATTTGTGCTTCAATTTGATTGGGTTTGAGATGTGGGCCAAGTCATTGATTGAATTTAAAAATGGCAAAACAAAATAAATGACTAGTCATTTGGCTAGTGTGGTTGGAGTGGCTTTGGTATATTGACTAGGCATTTTCCTATTTAACTAGTCAAATTGGTATTTTGCCTAACCCATTTGCCTAATATCATTGGAGTTCTCTTACAATCTTACAGCTTAGGGTATTGTGGGTATTTAGTATAAAAGACAAAGATATTTTGAAAAAATAAAATTTATGTAGACAATCCAAAATCATTTCTTGAAGAATTAGACCATTTTGGATAGTATTTATAAAACACCCAAAACAAGAATGGGATTATTTTTTATTTTGTGTCAAACCAAACCTAAGAATTTTACCAACAAGAATTACAAATGAATTATTTTCTAGTTTATGGCATACCGAATGGAAACGTGGTGAAAAAGTGAGAGCAGACTGGATAGACCAAACGAGCGAAGGAGGCAGAAACCCTAGGCCTTGCCTCGAGCGAAGGCCAAGAAGAAGAAGAAGAGACTGAATCATTGGTAAGTGATTTATGGCCAACCTTACCCTCAAATCAATTTCATCTTTTTTCAGAGAATCAATCTCTGGTTATTCCCATCAATCATTTTGATTTGATTCCAAAATTGATTGAAATTTGAAACACCCACTTTTTTCAGCTTTCACACGGGACGGGGGGGGGGGGGGGGGGGGGTGGGTCTCTCTCTCTCTCTCTCTCTCTCTCTCTGAACATGATTCACTCGGCGCATGTACTCCCTTGGAAAAATAACAACATATCATATGTGTTTCTTTCTTTCGGACGAAACACACACCCACCCACCCACCGAAACTGAGACTGACTTCATTTCTTGCTCGAAGCACTGGAATTTCGTCATTCCTGTGGGTTGCGTTTCCTCAACTCAAATTTTGATCTTTATTAGATTGGGTGTGATATGGAGAAGAAGAATTTTAAATTTAGTTTGCTGATGATGTGAGTTTTGTTTATATGATGAGAATTGTCTCTATATTACTATTAATTTTGTTTAAAAATTAATTTTCACCTCCACCGCCCCTAGCGATTTTTAAAACATTGAAATTTAAAAATTAAGGATTTGATTTGATTAAGTTTTACTAATAATGTACTTTTGTCCAAAGCTAAAAATGGGTTGTCCTTTAAACTCAATTAATCCAACATTGGGGAATATATATATATATATATATATATATATATATTTTTTTTTTAATACCAAAATTCTAATTTAAAATTTGTCTTCTTAATTGATGGACTGATTTATTATCCTTGACAATGCTTGAAGAATATAAGCTACTGCTACTAGTGTTAGTACAGTCCTAGTTCAAGCCATGGCAGCTATCGCACTTAGTGCGCACCCGTTCTTTTGGAGTGTGGCTGGGGTTTCTTTGTAGCGTTCTTCCTACAATTTTGCAAACTTTGGGGTTTAAAAGATAAATAATAGAAAATAATAATAGAAATTATCTAGGGTATGCACTAATAGTAATAAAATAATTTGTATACACTACTATATGCAAATATATATTTAATATTTTATCCAAATACTCCCACCGCACCCGCATCCGCACCCGCACCCGCATCCTTAGTTTTTGAAAAATTAGCGAATCCCTCGCATCTGCATCCCTGTGCCCGAATCCCCGCACCCACACCGGTGCTACCTAGCATTGCAGACATCATGGTTTGCTTATCGAAAACTAAAAGGCTTAGGCTCTAGTTTTGATCACTTAGATTAATGAGTCCCCTTTCCATTTCTAATATGGATGATTAAATTGTATTTAACGGCGAATATTGAAACGTAGAATCTAAATGGGGATTCAAGCTTGTTGATTTAACTTGCATAATGAAACCAAACCGTAAAATTTTAATGTCAAGAAGATGAACGAGAAGAAATGTATTCAGTGAACAAATTTTTTTTTTTTTAAAAGACTAGAGACAACTTGGATACGATGAAGGGAAATAAATGTTTCCCTTAGTGATTAACCTTTAGAGGGGGGGAAAAAAATTAGGGATATACTTTTCAGTTTTTGATAGTTTTGTTGCTTTTTGAATGTATAAGTAATAACTATTTGGACGAGCTCATTAGGATGTGATATATGTTATGCTTTCTACATTGATTAGTGGAAAATCCTATTTATTGTCAAGGAAGGCAATTTTTGTACTGAGAAAAAGTTTTTAGTGAGTTTATTTGTTGTTTTCGTGGTATGGTTAATACTTATTTGAGTTTGCAATTTTCTGGTTTACTGTGTTCGTCTAAATCAGGGTTGTCTAATAGTCGAGTTTATTATGTATGATATCTTTGCTTTGCCATGAATTGTATTATTGAACGTCTTTGAATGGAAATAAGTGTGAACTATGAAGAGAGTTCAAGTGTGTGTCTAACTTGCTCTGTAATTTTGCAGTTACGTTTTATATATCTTTTGGAAATGGATTCATATGTGGATACGGAAAGGGATGACATTGTGGGGCCAGAGTACAACAGTAACAACGTAAAGAAGGCAAGATTGCACTCGACTCTGGTTGCCCTCCTAGACGATCCTGTACTTGCAGACGTACCAAAGAAACCAACTTTGTCAGAAGTGGACACTCTCATCAGCTGGGAACTCGGCAGTGCCATGCGCATCTCTGTCCTTAAATTGGACCAAACCTCCTTCGGTACGTCTAAAATTACAGGCGTTTGTCTTCGCTCGGCTTGACTTTTAGACAGATGCAAGAGCGGGAACTTAGAATCATGGTTCTTAGAATTGGTCAATTCATGGGTCGATTCATGCGAGTCAATTCGAGTTTTATTTAACCCGACACATACATTATCCATAATTTTGAACTTTGAAGTGGAAAAATTTCAACGTTTTGAGCCTTTATGTTGCATGAAACTGGCGCTTAATTGTTATTTTGTTCATTTTAAGCATTGTCCGTGTGTTTCTATAGGTATACGATGTATGTGTATGCAATATAAACTAGTGAATCTTAGGATTCATGATTAGATATGACTCACGGTTCATAATTTTGGCAAAACCTATTCACAATTCGATTAATGATTTGACAATCATGCTTAGCATTGTCAATTTTGTTGGTGAAGATGTGGTGGTGATGAACTCTGCAACAGTTAAGGACTTGAAGTTGGCAATCAAGAAGACAACTAACGACATGGAGCAGTCGAAGATGGGCCATCGTCACATTTCTTGGTATGTCTTTCCTTTTCCATTATTGAACCACAAGAAAGTCACTTGAAGTTTCTTGAATGGAGATATAAGAATATGATTATGAGGATCTGTTGTATTTGCATTCTTTTCAGTTCCCAAACATCACTGGTCATTATAGATGGTTCTTGGCTTTTGAGGATATGCACTTTTTATAGACACTTTTTCTGCGAAAGAGAGACTTCTCTTGCCATTTCAGGGTTGTGTTTGGAATGGCTTTAGGGAGTGGAAAAAAAAAAAAAAAAGACTTGTAATGCCATTTTAGGGGTGTGTTTGGAATGGCCATCAGGAGAGCCTTTTGTTATTTCCTGCTATATAACATACTTCATTAATTTCCTTTGTTGACTATCTACGGGATAGTACTTTCATTGAAAAGAGGAAAAAAAATATTTGCAGCTACTTTGAATGCCTTCTCTCTTTCATCTCACCAGATGATTTTTAAATTAGTGTCTTGTTATTCAATAATTCAAATCACCTTTCTTCTCGTTTCTAAAAATTTACTACTTTACACAGGAGTTAATACCTTCAAGTGAATAGGCACTGTTTTTTTTTTTTTTTTTTAATGTGACTGTGTACATACCCTCATCTTGAATACTACTATGAATTTTTCCTATTATCAGGAAGCATGTCTGGTCGAACTTCTGCCTTTCACACCATAATGACAAGTTACTTGATGATAACTCTGCCCTTCAAGACTATGGCATACGTAACAATTCTCAGGTTTTGCACTCTGCCTTTCACATAAGCGCGTTGAAGATAATACTAGTTATAATAATTGACTATGAAGTGTGAAGCTATCTTATCTTTATATTTACGAAGACAAGATATGATTTGGATGATGTTCTTAAGGTCGTCCCATGAAATTTATAATCCTTTATTATGTCCTTGAACGCTCATGCTATGTTTGGTATGAAGGTTGATGAGAAACACTTGTTCGGTAGAGTGGAAAGATGGGAGGGAAAGGAAAGGAGTGAAGAGCCGTGCCTCCGACACACCATTTCTCATCTGACTCTTAAGGGGCAGAGTGAGAGAGGGAATAGAGCCTTCTCTCCTCTTTTGACCTTTTTGCCCTTGAAAAAAATACCATACTTCTGTGCTGTGAAAACAATCTTCCCTCCCTCCTCCCTTTCCCTTCCTTCCACTTTTGGATCCCTTCTACCTAACGTAGAAAAGGGATGTGTTTGGGTGTCTAATATTAAGGGGTTGTTTGTTTTCCCCTGAAATTGGCATTACCCATTCTCATGTCATTACAATTTAGGATTTCAAACACACAAATTGAATGATCGAACTAAACAAACTCTATCGAAGTGCTTTCCACGTCACTCGTCACTTTCAAGATAATGTTCAGTTTCTATACACTCTTATGATTCTTACTAAAAGACAGAGGTGTTATGCAGGTGCATTTTGTCCCCTATGTCATAGCAAGGGCTTATCGAAGGCATTCTAGAAGGAAAAAACACCGTTTCTTTCACGGCCTTAACAGAAGAGCATGATCAAACAGTATTTGCTTAACCAAGGCTCTGTTTGGTTTCCGGATTTAGAGAAGGAAAAGAAAAAGGAAAGCAACGAGATGGAAAACTGTTCCCAATGTTTTCCTCCATGCTTAAATAGCATGTGAAATTGAAGTTTTTAAAATACATTCAGAATTCAAGAAAAAACAAAAAAGGAAGAAAAGTGAATAACAAAATTTAAAATGTTTAATTGATTGTTCACTGTAGTTTATGTTCCTTCCTATTTTCTTCACCGTTTTTTCACATTAACCACACAAAGGATAATTCTTTTCAGAATTCAAGAAAAAGAAGAAGAAATGTGAATAGCAATATTTAAAATGTTTAATTGACTATTCACTATTGTTCTGCTCCTATTTTTCTTTACCGTTTTTCATATTAACGAAATGAAGGAAATGCTTTCCTTTATGTATTCTTTTCTTTTCCCTTGCTAAATTCATGAGCCAAACAGAGCCCAAATGATACTGGATCTGGATTGTGAAGTTTGTCTGAAGCATTGGTTAAAAGTTGAAACGCATTGCCAGAGCTGAATGGCTGTAGACTGCTTGTTGGAAATTTTCCTAATTACTTTGTCATATATTCCATGTTGCTATTATTATGTGAATTTTGATGCTGTATATATATATATATATACTAGTTATAACCGGTGCCCGTGGGCACAAAGTGGAGAAAAAAAGAAAAAAGAAAAAAGAAAATTCATTATTTCACTTCTTGCAAAATCCAGTACCCAGCACAAAACATGTTACCTACCTTGAGCAAACCCCAAATGTATTTAAATAGGAGAGCAGAAGAGTCAAATTTCTCAAGGAAAAATTGCCTTCCTTCAGGTCAGGTACTCAACCTGAATACAAAGCAAAGAAAGAATTCTCAGAAATGTGTAGAATTTATGTTCTTCCACATTTTGGGTAAGTCTTTTTGGAAACTTGCAGCAATAAAAAAAAAAAAAAAAATTCAATAAGATTTTAGGTTAAGGCTCGTGCGAGTCCTATTGAAAAACATAATTTTGGTAACGTAATTAAACCAATTCTCTTACAATGACGCACCTCAAAACATTTAGCAAGGGAAGCGAGAAGCTTTGCACCAAAGTCAATCCCAATCAAACAAGCCATGCCTGCTTTGCAACAAAAGCTGCAAAAACAGCAGCATATCTTCACATAAAAATATACACAATTATGTCAATTTAAAACACCGCCACAATAAGGAGAGAACATTAAAATTTGGGAAAATAATAAATGAACTCTTTAACTGTTCATTGCCCCGAGGACCTCCAGAACACAATGCCATGACCTCTTCGCTGAAAATTTGGGAGCCAATAGTGCGACCAACAGACTGCAAATATGGAAGTCAGTGAGTTTAGGATGCAATACTAGATCACCTCTGGAATATTCATGTGCAGAAAAAAACTATGTAATACCAACTAAATAGGTTTCACATAATCCACGATATATAATGTATATAGAAAACCAGACATCCCTGAAAATATCATCCACAGGGTAGAGGTACTTAATCTCACATTGCCTTAACTTATTGGGCAGGATAATCTTAAGAAACCAGGCCTTATAATGGTAAAAAAAATGCTTCAATTTTCAAGAATCAATCTACTTAAAAAAATTATATCATCGGGATTCTTAATTTCTGCTGGATAGAAAAACTGTTAATTGGTTACTTGTATCTGAGGTATCTATTTACAAGGATATCTAGTAACAATATCCTGAAAATCGAAACTTTCGGTACAATTTTCCGATCTCAATTATAACATTAGGTGTCATCAATCATACTAAGATTCAGGGGCTGTTTGGGAAGACATAGAACCGGTTCTGTGGTTTATAAGTGAATCAAATGTGAGTGTTCGCTACAGGCCCTTTTATTCCACATGAGTTTGCGCTCGATCCAAATAGACTCTTAAAACTAGTCATTTCTCAAACAAATATTATCCCAGTCCTCATAAAAACCTGAGAGAAATAGATTGGGACTGAACCAGATCCAGTTTTACCTGGTTCCAAACAGGCCCTAAGCTTACAAACCATAACAAAGGTCTGAAGCAGATAAGAAATGGAAGATTAAATTTTAAAAAGTAGTTGCACGAAGGAAAAAAGACTAACACGGAAGATTGTGGACATTTCGCCAGTAATTGATTCCACATTGGATTCAGACAGCCGATTCAGAAGAGACCTGGAGGCATTTGTGTCTTAATATTTCATAATTATCGAGAAAACAACATATGCCTAAATTCACTGCAAGGCTTGATTTTCAGTACCTCGTACACGACTACGAATTTGAGAGTATTCTTCTGATTCACTACTGGCACGATGTCTTAGATGAGGAGCTATATATTTTCCATTTCCCTTCAATGCAAGTGCTTCAGAAGGAACTTTATCCGATGCCAAATCAGCATTAGAAGTTTCCACTGGATCAGATGACTTCATCTTTTTAGGTTTCTTGTGTGAAGAGATTTTCTTGAGGCTCTTCCTAGGAGCTTCTTCCGCTAATATATCTTCATTCTCAAATTGAGAATGAGATGGAATTCCTTCTAGCAACATATTGAATTCATCATCTGCCCCCTTAACTTACCCTCTTTTACCTTGAGTTTCTTTGCAAGTTTTGTTTCCAAATTCAAGTCATCGTCGCAGAAGCAAGACCTTAGGCCATGTCCATTTCCAGATACTCTTCAAAGTTTGTTTTCTTTCCTTTTACCGCCTTCGATGCACTAGATTTACCATTTTTCAACAAACCCAGTTTAATCATAAATTTATTTAGTTTCTTGGGTTGCTCAGAGTTATGATCTCCCTCACCCGTGATGCCATCATCTAGGTCCTGTTCTAGTGACTCACTTTTCTTACATTTCTTATGTGAAGAACCATTTTCAGAGCTCTTTCGAGAATCTTTGTCACCACGCGAGATTGTTTCTTCCACAAACGAATCAAGAATAGAAACTTGGAACTTGGATTTCAATTTTTTCTTCAAGCCTTTATTCCTTTTCACGATCTTTGGTTCGGTAGGGAGGGTGTCAAGACTCACTCTTATTGCACTCATAGCCAAACAACCCCTTTATTTTGTTGGGATAATTAAAATTCAATTTACTTTGTCTAAGTTTACTACTTTTTGTAAATTAAAAGTACATCAACTTTGGGGTAAAATATTGTAATAACCTGCATTTGCATTTAATTTTAATTTGACATTATCATATTTAATCTGTATTTCTAGTCTTATTTAGTTTCTATTTCCCATGTGTTAAACTTTAAATTCTTGTTTCAATTGCTATTAAAATTATTGTTGGGGGCAAAACTGCAATTTCTGTAAATTTAGCAATACCTGTGTTGGATTTCAAATCTGTATTCCAAAGACGGTGGAAATATTTCCTTTTGATTCAAACAGTATTTTTAAAACCAGAAAACCATTTCTTATGTTAAAATGAATTTTCTGTATTTTTGTGACGAACACCGCGCCACGAAAATACCAGTTTATGTTTAAAACTGTCCACGCTGTGTTGAACTTCCACAGATTTTGGAAGTGACTGATTGGACAATTGCTTTATTTCTAATTATGAAAACTCATCATTGGATAAGGCCTTGTTTGGATATTACATTTGGGCATGTGTGTTTGTTGTGCCAAAAGCTAAATTCCCAAACAACACTAGTTGGCCCCTACTAATCTATGCTTGGCTCTTGGATACACAGTAGAGTTATATCATCAGTGCATATACACATACGTATGTATAATTGCTGTGGAATTGAAAACTAAACTCAATTTGTTGAGTATAGGTTACTAAACTTGGCCTCCAAGTTCTCATACTTCTATATAATCACACACTCTATCTCATACACACACTTTAATCTGCATTCTTGGAGTAAACCCAATATCAGAGAGTTAAGAGAGAGCTTGAGAGTTTAAGTTTCTGGAGAGAGAAAGCTTAGTCTCCATTGCCAAGTTTGTAGTTGGGCCTCTTATATTCTTATCTTTCTCAACACATACTTCAAATCTCTATCACTGTGAGTATTCTAAACTCACTCTAGAATGTAAATTCATGCTTAGTTACTGAGTTTGTGTATGTATTAATGATCCGCCATTGCTAAATTCGTCCATGAAAGCTTGAGCTTCAAAATCAAGATTTTTCCCCCTCCTCAACCAAAATCCATTTTCTCAGATAATAATGAAAGTTTATGGTACATATAATTTATGGTTGAAGTTTTAGACCTTAATTTGATCACATGAGAAAGTATATAAGGAAATTAGTTTTGACATGTTTTGATTTTTCATGAAATTGGAGAGCTATAGTTTAAATCATGTTAAATTGATAATAGATTCTTAATCCTTGTGGAAAAACGAAGAAAACCATATACTATATGATCTATATACTTACAGATTTGAAATGGGTCAAAATAGACCCTATTTTACTGAAACAGAGCAGTTTTTGCGGGGAAGAAGAAGCCTCAGTAAAAACTCGCACCACGATCGTGCGCGCGAAGATCGCGCGAGCAGCCCGCGCGCGCAATCCTCGTTTCCCCAGGCAGACAGAAGAGTTTATATATATATAATGAAATTTAGGCAGGTCGCGCGAGCGAGGGTCGCGCGAGAGACCTTTTGCGCGAGCGATCCGCGCGCGCGACCTTGGCTTTTTCAGGCAGACAGAAAAGTTTATATATAAATTGAAAATTAGGTATATCGCGCGAGCGGCCCGCGCGAGCGACCCGTCGCGCGAGCGGCCCTCGCGCGCGACCTCTGGCAGTTTCCAGTTTTGCTTGTTTTGTGATAAGGGACTGTTTGGTTCAACTTTTAAGTACTGTTAAGGTTCTGTTTGGGAATCTTATTAATACAGAATGCTATTAGTTATGTTTGAAATGATTAAGGCAATGAATTACAAGTCATCAATCCCCATACGCGCGTTGTTCCTTTAATTCAGCATTTTGCTTATGTTGACGTGCATATCATTTATGTGGGGTCAGTGGTACATACATGTGGGTGTCAGTCAGTGTGAAAAGAGTAATGGTAGTGTGGAAAGAGTATGAGATTGAGATTGTAGTTGTGGTTGTGGTTGTGGTTGTGTTTGAGATTGCGGTTGTGGTTGTGGTTGAGATTGCGGTGAGGGTATCTTTGAAATGCGACGGTGGCAAATATGGACACTCCCTGACGCCCATGGAAGCGTTAAAGTGTGTGAGGCCGAACTTGGACATTCCCTGGCACCCATGGTAGTGCTAAAGTGTGGCCTACGGACACTCCCTGATACCCGAGTCTGGATACTGCGTGAGGTTGCTCCGGTATTTGCATGGCGGTTTAGGTATTCAAAGTGTGAGGCAATGGACACTCCCTGGTACCCTGGACCAAAGTGTGAGGCAAACTGGACACTCCCTGGCGCCCCGTTGCTAAAGTGTGGCTATCTTAGTGTTTCAAAGATACCAGGAGTAAGATAGTGGGTTGTTGTGTCTGTCGAGAGAAAAGAGTCGGCAAGATGAGTCTGGTGCATTGTCTCATACACGAGTATCTGTTTTTATGAATGAACGACTTTTAATATATTCCTTGTTGTTTTATAAAATGAATTCTTTCTGCGATTTAACTATTGATTTTACATATTTAAAATGGAAAAAGGTAAATGAGTATGTTTTACATTTAAAGTTATGTTTTTAATACTCACCAGCTTCTTGAAGCTGACGACGTTGATGCGTCCTGGACATTCGTGTTCAGGCTTTTCAGGTTATGATCAGGAAGGACCTTATGACTACGCTAACTGAGAATGACTGCCTTTGGAATGAGAAAACTGTTTATTTATTATATGCTTTAAGTTATATGTTTTAAGTTTTAAACTGTTTGTTTTATAAGGATGACTGTATAGACACTAAGTTATTGTTTAATTTTAAGGCGGTCTGTGCCTTTAGATGACCCCGTGCTGTAATATGTAATAAGTTAGAAAAATTTTATAAGCCTTGATTGCTCTGCTCTGATTATTGTTTATGGTTGTTCGACGTTTGGGACGGAATCGATCCTTCAAACTGTCGCGACCTACGGGTCCATAAAGGAAATTAAACGCTTTCCTTATTTATGCTACGTCGGGGCGTGACAGGATTTAGTGGTATCAGAGCCAGGTTATTATTTATCTCATGATAGGTTAGCCAGGTTAGGGTTTACCAGTATAGACCCGATTCCACATTCCGTTAAGTGTTACACACCCGATGATACGACAAGGAGGATAGACTCAAAACCCAAACGCCTAAGATTATCTGTATCCTGACTTAAGTAGTACCTTTTTATCAGGTATGGATCCAGCTCATCCGCTATATGTACCAGACAGATTTGGAGGACACTTTGTGACACCTGGGGCAGTGATCCCAGCCTTTCTTGACTTGTATCATGCGGCCGTTGAGCAGTTGGCCACAGCGACCGTAGTATCTGATTTATGGCACCAGGTGCATGTGGTAGGCTTAGTCGACCTGACTCGTATCCGCCTAGAGCTTCGTTACTTTGCAGAGGCTCAGCGCTTGGTTTTGGTCGAGGTTTTGAGGTTGGTCGATAGCGATGCTTTCTATCTCCCCCTCGAGATCCAGATTGTACATGCCCATCTGGCTCAGTTAGAGATGCCCCCACCAGTAGTTCCCATCGCCGAGGACGATGCTGGGGTTGTTCATGTGGTCCCAGTAGGTGGAGAGATTGTAGAGGACGGCATAGGTCTAGATGATCTCGCTACTGAGCTCGAGGCTGAGCTAGCACTTGAGCTAGCTTTACCTGAGGAGATGCTAGTTGAGGCAGATGCCCCTGCGCCTACTTCATCTTCGACCTCTCCAGGCTATGATGGGGTGGGCCCCTTTCAGGCTCAGCGATTTCGCCCCGTCGACTCGCTGGATCTCCCGATGGCTGCTTATGGAGATGACTGACTTTCTAGAGATGACTTGTACATATTAACTACTTTTGACTATTAGCTCTATCTCTTTTTGCAAGCTGTAATTACATGCATTAGAGTGTAGGGCAATGACCCATTTTTGGTAACATCAACTCTTGCATGCGTCCTAACCCATACAGGTAGGGTAGGCATTGATCTAACCATACATGCTTTTTGTATCAACTTGATAAGAACTTATATATAAGATATACTCTTTTGAATATTGTCGTCATTTAATTACTTCATAGTACTATTGCATGCATGTTTCTCATTCTACTATCACTATCATGCATAGAATGACTGGAGGACTAAGGAGGAATGTGAATTTGATTGAGGGAGCACCTGAGGCTGTCGATCCCACGGGAATATTTGAAGCTTTCATCAGGCGTCTTGAAAGGGTTAGTAATCAGAATGACAACCGACGAGACCGTCAAACTGGAGATAAATTGCTGGAGAGATTCCGTGCACTAAGGCCCGAGCAGTTTGCGGGTACCGCAGAACCATGGAAAGCCGAACAATGGTTAAGACAAATGGACCGTATGTTCGAGGCTGTCCAGTGCAACGAGATGGACAAGAGGAGATTGGCTACGTTTCAATTGACCGACGCTGCCACAGATTGGTGGGATTCGGTTATAGCTACTATCTGGAATGGAGCTGCTATGGGGATGACGTGGACTGCGTTCAAGGGGAGATTTCTGGAAAAGTACTTCCCGGCTACGGAGAGGCACAGAAGAAAGAAGGAATTCATGGATCTGACTCAAGGAACCAAGTCGGTGCAAGAGTACACCACACAGTTCGAAAGACTGTCTCGGTTCGCTCCACACCTGGTTGATACTGAATAGAAGAAGATCCGTAAGTATAACCAAGGGCTGACACCGTAGATTCGTCGCTTGACTCTCGGCCACCTAGATAAATCGTTTGAAGGACTTATTGGTTTAGCTGCCAATCTGGAAGAAGATGCTCGAGTGAACCGTAAGAAATTTAATTTCTGACCGCCTCAAAGGGGTAATTTTGGGAATAGACCACCAATGAATCGTACCCAAGGGCAGAAGAGAAATTTTGACGGAAGTAAGAAGACCCAGGCTATTACCTATCCGACTCAACCCCGAGTAGGAGAAGGAAGTAGTAGTGGAAAGGGCTTCAATTGTGGCAACCCTGGTCATCTGGCTCGAGATTGCAAGGCATCAAGGCGTTCTGCTTAGCAAGGGATAGTCTGCTTCAACTGTGGTGAACCAGGTCACATCAGCAGATTCTGCTCTGCTCCTAAGCAGGTGACTTATGGTCAACAGGGACATACTCGCTTGAATGCTGTTATCCCTGATGCCGCTGGATATGATGGAACTGTGTATGAAGAAGGAGATTATGGAGAAGCTTAACCTGATCAACAAGCAGTAGAAGGTACATTAACTCTGTTTAACTCTCATGTTAAAGTGTTATTTGATACGGGTGTTGCTCTATCATTCATATCTGTTAATACAATTCGGAGATTGGGTATCTTACCTCACCACTTAGAGAAAGCTTTGAAGGCTACATCACCATTAGGAGCTGCAGTCAGATTAGGACACGTGTGCAAGGATTGTCCTCTACGGCTGGGAGACCGTGAAATCCCTGCAAGGTTGATTGTCCTATCAATGAAGGAGTTCGACATAATCCTAGGAATGGATTGGCTCTCACAGAATCAAGTAAAGTTGGATTGTGCGAGGAAGAGAATTACATTCCCCGACAATGAGAATCAATCATTCGATTTTCAATGTAACCCTTCGGGAGATATGTTCCTCACGAGATGTTTAGCCAACATCGAAGTCGTCAGTACAGAGGTGACAGCTTCATCTATACCTGTAGTCAAGGACTTCGAAGAAGTATTTCAAGACGTTTCTGGTTTGCCGCCCGAGAGAAGTATAGAGTTCTGTATTGAGCTTATACCGGGTACCGTACCGATCACCAAGGTTCCCTACAGAATGGCCCCCACAGAACTATTGGAATTGAAGGAACAAGTTCAAGAGCTCGAGAACCTAGGTTTTGTACGTCCAAGTACATCGCCTTGGGGAGCACCAGTGTTATTCGTGAAGAAGAAGGACGGAACGCTACAGTTATGTATCGACTACAGAGAATTGAACCGAGTGACTATCAAGAACAAGTATCCCTTGCCTCGGATTGACGATTTGTTTGATCAACTACAAGGAGCTACGACATTTTCCAAGATAGACCTTAGGTCGGGATATCATCAGTTGAGGGTACGGAAGGAAGACATACCTAAGACTGCTTTCAGAACCCGATATGGTCATTATGAATTTTTGGTGATGCCGTTTGGAATGACGAACGCCCCGGCAGTGTTTATGGATCTGATGAATAGAGTGTTCAAGCCTTATTTGGATCAGTTTGTCATCGTCTTTATAGATGATATTTTGATCTATTCTAAGTCAGGAGAAGAACACGAGCAACATCTACGGATTGCGATGCAGACGCTCAAGGATCACCAGTTGTATGCCAAATTCAGTAAGTGTGAGTTCTGGTTACAAGAAGTGAAAATTTTGGGACACAAGGTGTCATCTCAAGGAATTTCAGTGGATTCGTCCAAGATCGATGCTGTGTCAAACTGGGTTAGACCGAGCAACCCTACAAAAGTTTGGAGTTTTCTTGGACTCGCAGGCTATTATCGGAGATTTGTTGAAGGATTCTCCAAGATAGCAGCACCTTTGACTGGGTTGACGAAGAAGAATCTGAAGTTCGAGTGGGCAGAGAAGCATGAGCGAGCCTTTCTAGAGTTGAAAGAGAAACTCACTACCGCACCAGTTCTAGCTATACTTAAGCCTAATGAGAAGTTCACTATCTTTAGTGACGCATCATATCAAGGACTGGGGTGTGTACTTATGCAAGATGGCAGAGTTATCGCTTACGGATCCAGACAGTTGAAGCCGAATGAGTTGAACTATCCCATTCATGATTTGGAATTGGCAGCAGTGGTATTTGCACTCAAGATTTGGAGACATTATCTTTACGGTGAGAAGTTTGATTTGTTCTCCGATCACAAGAGTTTGAAATACTTGTTCACACAGAAAGAGTTGAACATGAGGCAGCGCAGATGGATGGAATTGATCAAAGATTACGACTTCACGTTAGTATACCACCCCGGTAAAGCTAATGTGGTCACCGATGCTTTGAGTCGACAGACTCGTGAGACGATCGCCTCCTTAATGGTTAGAGAATGGCGAGCATTGGAGACCTTGGCGGAGTTCGATGTACAGAGTGCTGAAGAAAGAGAAGGACAATTGTTCGGATGTCTTATCCTACAGCCTATTCTTATCGACCGTATTATTGGAGCTCAGAAAGAAGATGAGAAGTTTCGAAAATGGTTCGTAAAGATGTCAAAGAAAGACCCGACAGAATGAAAAGTGGGAATTGATGGAGGATATCGCTGCAGAAATAGATTATGTGTGCCGGATGTTGGAGAGCTTAGGAGGGATATTCTGGAAGAAGCACATAAGTCAAGATATACAGTTCACCCAGGAGGAACCAAGATGTACAAGGATTTGAAGAGAAATTTCTGGTGGGAAGGCATGAAGAAGGACGTGGCCAAGTTTGTATCCAAGTGTTTGACGTGTCAGCAAGTTAAAGCTGAACATCAGAGACCGGCAGGATTGTTGCAACCACTACCTATTCCTGGTTGGAAGTGGGAGCACATCACGATGGATTTTGTAGTAGGATTGCCTCGATATCGGCAGAATCATGACACTATTTGGGTAATTGTGGATCGATTGACGAAGTCTGCTCATTTCATTGCTTATAGTATGACATACCCGATAGAGAAGATGAGTCGGATGTACATACAACAGGTGGTGCGGCTTCACGGTGCACCTGTGTCTATTGTGTCAGACCGTGATGCATGTTTTACTTATGGATTTTGGGAAAGTCTGCAAGAAGCTATGGGAACCTCGCTCAAGATGAGTACGGCTTTTCACCCTCAGACAGACGGACAAACTGAGCGTGCTAATCAGATCATGGAGGATATGCTCAGGGCTTGTGTGATCGATTTTGAAGAATCTTGGGAGACACACTTGCCGTTGGTTGAATTTGCTTATAACAACAGTTATCACACGAGTATCGGGATGGCTCCGTTCGAAGCATTGTACGGACGACCATGCCGTTCTCCTTTGTGTTGGGCAGAGGTTGGTGACACGGAGTCGTTGGGACCAGATTTGGTTAGAGAAACCAACGAGAAGATTTCTTTGGTCAAAAAAAGAATGGGGATCGCTCAGAGCCGGTATAAGAGTTATGCTGATCGACGCCGAAAAGATTTGGAATTCAGTATTGGAGATCACGTGCTTCTTAAGGTTTCACCGACCCCGAGGAGTGGTACATTTTGGTCTCAAGAGAGGGAAGTTAGCTCCGCGTTTCATTGGATCGTTTGAGATTTTGGATCGTGTCGGGAATGTAGCTTATCGACTGGCGCTACCACCAAAGATGTCTGGGGTTCACAATGTGTTCCATGTGAGTATGCTAAGGAAGTACGTACGAGACCCCTCGCACGTGGTTAGTTATGACGATATTGAGACGAGTCATAACGTTTCTTACAAGGAGAGACTTGTGAAGATTTTAGATCAGAGTATCAAGAAGCTGAGGAATAAGGATATCCCATTGGTGAAAGTTCAGTGGAATCACCATGACGAGAATGAAGCCTCGTGGGAAGTTGAAGCGGATATGAGGAAGAAGTACCCGGAGTTATTTCATGACTAGTTAGTCTTGATTTCGGGGACGAAATCCTGTTTAAGGGAGGAAGGATGTAATAACCTACATTTGCATTTAATTTTAATTTGACATTATCATATTTAATCTGTATTTCTAGTCTTATTTAGTGTCTATTTCCCATGTGTTAAACTTTAAATTCTTGTTTCAATTGCTATTAAAATTATTGTTGGGGCAAAACTGCAATTTCTGTAAATTTAGCAATACCTGTGTTGGATTTCAAATCTGTATTCCAAAGACGGTGGAAATATTTCCTTTTGACTCAAACAGTATTTTTAAAACCAGAAAACCATTTCTTACGTTAAAATGAATTTTCTGTATTTTTGTGACGAACACCGCGCCACGAAAATACCAGTTTATGTTTAAAACTGTCCACGCTGTGTTGAACTTCCACAGATTTTAGAAGTGACTGATTGGACAATTGCTTTATTTCTAATTATGAAAACTCATCATTGGATAAGGCCTTGTTTGGATATTACATTTGGGCATGTGTGTTTGTTGTGCCAAAAGCTAAATTCCCAAACAACACTAGTTGGCCCCTACTAATCTATGCTTGGCTCTTGGATACACAGTAGAGTTATATCATCAGTGCATATACACATACGTATGTATAATTGCTGTGGAATTGAAAACTAAACTCAATTTGTTGAGTATAGGTTACTAAACTTGGCCTCCAAGTTCTCATACTTCTATATAATCACACACTCTATCTCATACACACACTTTAATCTGCATTCTTGGAGTAAACCCAATATCAGAGAGTTAAGAGAGAGCTTGAGAGTTTAAGTTTCTGGAGAGAGAAAGCTTAGTCTCCATTGCCAAGTTTGTAGTTGGGCCTCTTATATTCTTATCTTTCTCAACACATACTTCAAATCTCTATCACTGTGAGTATTCTAAACTCACTCTAGAATGTAAATTCATGCTTAGTTACTGAGTTTGTGTATGTATTAATGATCCTCCATTGCTAAATTCGTCCATGAAAGCTTGAGCTTCAAAATCAAGATTTTTCCCCCTCAACCAAAATCCATTTTCTCAGATAATAATGAAAGTTTATGGTACATATAGTTTATGGTTGAAGTTTTAGACCTTAATTTGACCACATGAGAAAGTATATAAGGAAATTAGTTTTGACATGTTTTGATTTTTCATGAAATTGGAGAGCTATAGTTTAAATCATGTTAAATTGATAATAGATTCTTAATCCTTGTGGAAAAACGAAGAAAACCATATACTATATGATCTATATACTTACAGATTTGAAATGGGTCAAAATAGACCCTATTTTACTGAAACAGAGCAGTTTCTGCGGGGAAGAAGAAGCCTCAGTAAAAACTTGCGCCACGATCGCGCGCGCGATCCTCGTTTTCCCAGGCAGACAGAAGAGTTTATATATATATATATAATGAAATTTAGGCAGGTCGTGCGAGAGACCTTTCGCGCGAACGATCCGCGCGCGCGACCTTGGCTTTTTCAGGCAGATAGAAAAGTTTATATATAAAATGAAAATTAGGCATATCGCGCGAGCGGCCCGCGCGCGCGACCTCTGGCAGTTTCCAGTTTTGCTTATTTTGTGATAAGGGACTGTTTGATTCAACTTTTAAGTACTGTTAAGGTTCTGTTTCGGAATCTTATTAATACAGAATGCTATTAGTTATGTTTGAAATGATTAAGACAATGAATTACAAGTCATCAATCCCCATACGCGCGTTGTTCATTTAATTCAGCATTTTGCTTATGTTGACGTGCATATCATTCATGTGGGGTCAGTGGTACATACATGTGGGTGTCAGTCAGTGTGGAAAAGAGTAATGGTAGTGTGGAAAGAGTATGAGATTGAGATTGTGGTTGTGGTTGTGGTTGTGGTTGTGTTTGAGATTGCTGTTGTGGTTGTGGTTGAGATTGCGGTGAGGGTATCTTTGAAATGCGACGGTGGAAAATATGGACACTCCCTGATGCCCATGGAAGCGTTAAAGTGTGTGACGCCGAACTTGGATATTCCCTGGCACCCATGGTAGTGCTAAATTGTGGCCTACGGACACTCTCTGATACCCGAGTCTGGATACTACGTGAGGTTGCTCCGGTATTTGCATGGCGGTTTAGGTATTCAAAGTGTGAGGCAATGGACACTCCCTGGTACCCCGGACCAAAGTGTGAGGCAAACTGGACACTCCCTGGCGCCCCGTTGCTAAAGTGTGGCTATCTTAGTGTTTCAAAGATACCAGGAGTAAGATAGTGGGTTGTTGTGTCTGTCGAGAGAAAAGAGTCGACAAGATGAGTGTGGTGCATTGTCTCATACACGAGTATCTGTTTTTATGAATGAACGACTTTTAATATATTCCTTGTTGTTTTATAAAATGAATTCTTTCTGCGGTTTAACTATTGATTTTACATATTTAAAATGGAAAAAGGTAAATGAGTATGTTTTACATTTAAAGTTATGTTTTTAATACTCACCAGCTTCTTGAAGCTGACAACGTTGATGCATCCTGGACATTCGTGTTCAGGCTTTTCAGGTTATGATCAGGAAGGACCTTATGACTACGCTAACTGAGAATGGCTGCCTTTGGAATGAGAAAACTGTTTATTTATTATATGCTTTAAGTTATATGTTTTAAGTTTTAAACTGTTTGTTTTATAAGGATGACTGTAATTTACACTAAGTTATTGTTTTATTTTAAGGCGGTCTGTGCCTTTAGATGACCCCGTGCTGTAATATGTAATAAGTTAGAAAAATTTTATAATCTTTGATTGCTCTGCTCTGATTATTGTTTATGGTTGTTCGACGTTTGGGACGGAATCGATCCTTCAAACTGTCGCGACCTACGGGTCCATAAAGGAAATTAAACGCTTTCCTTATTTATGTTACGTCGGGGCGTGACAAATATCTAAAGTATCCCTCTTTGGTCTCTTCTCTCTCTCCTCACATGGCCACTAACACCACCACCGGCAGCCGCAGCTGCCACCACCACCAGCCACCGCCGCCGCCACCAAAGGGCCACTACCACCACTCCCACCCCAACCTCTCTATCTCTTCTCTCTCTCTCTCTCTCTCTCTCTCTCTCTCTCTTTTTACTGCCACCACCACCACCACCACCAACCCAAACCCAAACCCCAAACCCCCCTCTCTCTCTCTCTATATATATACATATATATGAGTATATATACATATCTAATATATGGTCACCACACCCCAAGCTCTTTGTATCTCTTATCTCTTTTCTCACCATCACCATCATCACGGGCCACCTCCTTCATCCAACACTGCCACTGTTGAAAGGAAAAAAAAAGAGTTGCAGGTTTTTGGAGCAACAATTCAAACAGAAGGAGCAACTAACCAAAGGTATTAGGAGAAACTCACCAAACGGAAGGAGCAAATCAACAAACGTGTTGCTCCTTACGTTTGGTGAGTTGCTCCGATACGTTTGGTGGGTTGCTCCTTCCGTTTGGACAGTTGCTCCAACCTACAACTTTTTTTTCCTTTTCTGCAGTGGCGGTGGTGGATGAGGAAGATGGTCCGTGGTGGTGGTGATGGTGGTGGTGAGAAGAGAGATGAGAGATACAAAGAGGTTTGGGTTTGGGTTTGGTAGTGGTGGTGGTGGTGGTGGTGTTGTTTGTGGTGGAGGTGGTTGTGAGAAGAGAGAGATGAGATCAAAGATAGAAAAGAGACAAAGAAGTGGGGGTGGTGGTGGTGGCCCGGTGGTGATGGCGGTTGCGGTGGCGACCGGTGGTGGTAAGGAGTAACACGTTTGGTGAGTTGCTCCCGATACGTTTGATGAGTTGCTCCTGATCCGTTTGGTGAGTTGCTCCTTCGGTTTCGACAATTGCTCCAAAAACATTAACTCTTTCTTCTTCTTTTTTTTTCCCTGCAGTGGCGATGGTGGATGAGGGAGGTGGCTCATGGTGGTGATGGTGGTGGTGGTAAGAAGAGAGATAACATATAGAGAGAGTTAGGGGTGGTGGTGGCCATATATTAGATATATATACTCATGTATATATATAGAGAGAGAAAAAAAATAACAGAAAG
Organism: Hydrangea macrophylla; assembly: GCA_033977485.1. Taxonomy (NCBI): domain Eukaryota; kingdom Viridiplantae; phylum Streptophyta; class Magnoliopsida; order Cornales; family Hydrangeaceae; genus Hydrangea; species Hydrangea macrophylla. The sequence continues at coordinate 101,346,846 of CM066999.1, read as the reverse complement.
GTGGTGGTGGTGGTGGTGGGGGCGGCCAGTGGTGGTGGCGGTGGTGGCCAGTAGTAGTGGTGGCGGCGGCTTGTGGAGGTGGCTGCCGTTGGTGGTGGTGTTGGTGGTAGTGGTGGTGGCCATGTGAGGAGAGATAGAAGAGACCAAAGAGAGAGGAGTATTTTAGGCATTTTAGACAAAAAGTTGATGAATATCTAATTTTGTGACTTTATATAGACTTTCTTTTATTTTTAATAATGTACTTGACTGACTTTTAAATACTCTACATAAAGTAGACTGAATTTTAATTATCCCTATTTTGTTTTCTCTTATTTTAATTACTTTCCGTTAGGGCACGTTCTCATCACATGACACATCACATGCTTAGCTCACACTTTTCTCCTTCCTCTTTTCTCTCTCTGGTTCTATATATCTGTAAGAACCCACTTTGTGGAGACAATTTTGGATGAATTGATATCAAAGTGGTCTGAGACCAGTAAGCTCTGTTCATTGTTTTTCTTCCTTTTTCCTTTCTTTTTGTGGTGTCTTTACATTTGGTATCAGAGCCGGTTAAGATCAACCATGGGGAAACAAACTTAGATGTCACCTCCAATTTGGGAAGAAGATCTGCAATCAACAAAGGCTCAGATCGAGAGTCAATTGCAGTCCATGCAAACAGAGATACAGGGGACTTTTGAAGCTCGGCTCGATGAAAAAATGGAACAGATGAGGACTGAACTATAGAAGAGCGTAGCCATGGAGATCCGACAAGCCATGAACCAAATTCACATCTCCACCGCCTCCAATTGACCTTCCTTAAGCCATTCCAAACCATTCATACCACCAACTATCCATCACACAATTGACCCATCCATTCAAATACCACAACCGATACCCACGGCCACCATGAACATGCCCTATTCTCCAAAACCATATCTCCTTACCCGACATACCCAAATTCCACCATTATACCCAAATCTTCCACCCATCTTCGGCAATTGGGATCCAACTACTGCCTCTAACATTCTTCCACCACAACCTACCTTACCACCAAACCACCTCCAATGCGATCCCACGAACCAGACCCAACCATATATAAATTCCCAACCAGTTCACATCCCTGGATCTCACAATAGAAACCTGAGATTGGAATTCCCAATCTACAGCCAAGGAAACCCTCTGGATTGGATCTCCCGAGCTGAGAGGTACTTCAAGTATTACCAGATACCTGATCATCAGAAAAGAGAAATTGCCTCCATCCATTTTGAGGGAGATGCTATTCCTTGGATTGATTGGTTTGAAACCAAATATCCCCAAGCTAATTGGTCTCAATTCATAACAGCATTTATGTGTCACTTTGGAGCTAAGGGAGGCATGGATTTTAATGGGGCACTTTCAAAGTTAGAACAAGGTATGAATCCAGTGGAGACATACGAATCTAAATTTCTGCGCCTAGTTTATATGTTACCTCATTGGACAGATGATCAGCTCAAAGGATGTTACATATCTGGGCTTGAGAAGGAATTGCAATATGAGGTACTTTCTTTTGAACCTAGCAATTTAACAAATGCTATGAAAGTAGCCAGGCTGCAAGAGGGTAAGGTGAAGGCACGAAGGTCCACCAGCAAATGGGGTCAGTCCAAACTTCCCCTCAACAGTAGCACTCTAACCATATTTGACCCTTCTCCAAGCATTAGCACAACCCCCTTTCATCACCCAAACCCCATCACCAACCTACCAATCAAACCATTAACCAGACCAACCAGGAGACTCACCATAGCAGAAATCCAAGAGAATAGAGACAAGAATCTATGTTTCAAGTGTGATGAACTATATAGACCGGGTCATCAATGCAAAAGGGCTCAAATATTAATAATGGAAGCAGAGGATGATGAAATCTTAGATTGGGTGGATTTGAAAATAGAACCATTGGGGATAGAAGGAATGGATCAACAAGAGGAACCCGCTATATCACTCCATGCACTTACTGGGTCTTTAAAACCTTAAACAATGAGGATGGATGGCATGTTGGGGTCTCAAAAAGTGAGCATCCTCATAGATTTTGGATCTACTCTCAACTTCTTCCATCCAAATTTGGCCAAAAATATTGGAGGAAAGGAAGATTTAGCAGCCTCCTTGGAAGTATATACCGCAGATGGAGCTGCAATGCAAAGTAAGGGAAAGGTCAATGAGGTACCACTAAAGATTCAAGGTTATGAAGATAAGGTTAATTTCTACTTGTTACCCCTTATGAGTTGTGATATGGTGCTAGGAGCTGAGTGGCTGGAGTCCTAGGGCCTATTTTGTGGGATTTTTCCAAGAAGACTATGTCATTTGTTGAAGGAGAACACACTTATTATCTACAAGGCATCACCGCCCCTCCTAAAACCATGATGAGCTTAGACACAAAGCAAAGGATGTTACAACAAGAAAGAATGGGAGTAATAGCCCAACTTATGTTCACAAGTCCTAAGGCAACACTAGTAAGGCCAAAAGACATTCCAAATACAATCCTCCAATCTCCTATGAATGATAATTTCAGACTATATCTAGGGAAGATTGTCCTGGACCTTTTTGTTGAGATTTTAGTTTACAGTAAGTGTATGGAATACTATGTGGAATACCTGGGCCAAGTCCCACAATTGCTACAAGCCAACCAGCTAAAGGTTCAACAAAGTAATGGTTCATTTGGTGTTGCTTCTGATGAGTATTGGGGCGTGTCATATTAACAAGGGGAGTAGGCTTGGACAAATCTAAATGCAGCTGTATTAAAGAATGGGCCATATCAAGGACAAACAAAGGGTTAAGAGGTATTCTGGGTTTAATAGGGTATTACAGAAAGTGCATAAAAGGCTATTGCATTGTAGCCAAACTCTTAGCTCAGCTACTGGAGAAAGGGAATTTTCCTTGGATGCTTAAAGCGGAACTAGTTTCTAAAACACTGAAGGAAGCCATGACCCTTACCCCAGCTTTAGCATTACCATACTTAACTAAACCAACTTCAATAGAGTCTAATGCTCCTGGTGAGGGAATAGGGGCTACTCTTATCCAAGACAAACACCCAATTGCATATGTTTGTAAAGCCCTTTTTGGTAATAATGAGCAACTCTCAGTTCTGTGGAAAGGAGAAGTTCTTATAGGCAACAATCTATGGAAAGGAGTTTGGCAGTTAGTAAATGCTTGGTTCAGTGGCAAGGGTTGCCTCCAGAAGATACTACTTGAGCCTTGTCTTCAGAGTGGCCAATCAATTTCTTAACTTCCCAGCTTGAGGACAAGCTTCCAGTAAATAGGGGATAGAATGTCAAGACTCACTCTTATTGCACTCATAGCCAAACAGCCCCCAGTGCTCTAACAACCTTTATTTTGTTTTCTCTTATTTTAATTACTTTCCGTTAGGGCACGTTCCCATCACATGACACATCACATGCTTAGCTCACACTTTTCTCCTTCCTCTTTTCTCTACCTGGTTCTATATATATGTAAGAACCCACTTTGTGGAGACAATTTTGGATGAATTGATATCAAAGTGGTCTGAGACCAGTAAGCTCTGTTCATTGTTTTTCTTCCTTTTTCCTTTCTTTTTGTGGTGTCTTTACAAAGGGTGGGTTGCTCTAAGCTATGATCACTCTCATAGCTAAGATCTTCTGTCAATACTTTTTCTTTCCCTTCTGAAACCTGAGTAGATAAATTTTGTGGTTTCTCCAAATCATTTGACTTTGAATCCGACAACGATTGCTTCTTTCTGTGAGATTTCTATAAACAAAAAAAAAACCATGTTATGAAAATATCTAGAACTTGATTTTAAAGCAATTTTCCAGTAAAAATAAATGTGAAAACACAAATTAAAAGAAATAATTTATTGTACTTGATGTTCAACCCATGAATCAAACTTTTTCTTATTCTTGGATAATTGATCTTCTTCTCGTCGCTCTCGACGAGATTTCTCGCGCAACTTATCAGTTGCAGTTGACTTAAAGGCCAAAGAAAATGAGATTTTCTTAGTGATTCACAAAAAAATCAAAGTAAATTGAAAAACAAAATAAGATAACCACAAGAACAAAAACCTTACCCATGCTAACTTACAAACTTCAATAACAGCATCAAGTGCCAATAAACAAAGGAAACAATAGGTCAGGTTACTAGTTTGAAATTAACTCACTAATGCTTATCTAACCAATATACACACATAGAAACATATACTTATACATGGGGGTGGATCCAAAAATTTGTTTTAGAGGGGGCAACTTTTAGCTAGTAGAAAGTTCTACTAACTTTTTCCTAAATGATGACAACAAATCTATCTATTATATATATATATATATATAAGCTGAAGCAAACAAAGTCTCTATAGCTTGCCACGTCAGTGCTATACTTTGCACGGAAAAAATCCAACGTGGCAAATCTGTCTCTCTTCACTCTCTCTCTCTCTCTCTCTCTCGCGTGGCAGACAGAAGCATCTCCTCTCTAAAAACTACGTGGCACATCCTCCAACACTCTCACGATTCAATTCTTCAGAACATTTATTCCTCAGACGTCTCTCTCTTTTTTTTTTTTTGGTAATCGGGGGTGTCCGGGCTAGCTTGCGCGCACCTCGACTAATCCCCCAAGGCCTGGAGGCACCGGGTGAATACTCCAGTGGCCATGCTCCCCATGACTCGAACACTAAACCTCTTGGGTAATACACCCAAGAAGCTTACCACTCGGCCACAAGGGACTTTATTCAAACATTTGCATGTGAAAGTAGATATGGGTTTACTTTTCCAAATTTTCTGGCATAAACATGTAGATACATTATTGTGTCAGTTTGTTTTTCCGATCTGATTTCGTCGTTGCTTTGAGTTTGTTTTGGTAGGTTTGATTCTGATTGGATACAACTTTTTCTCGGGGTTAATGGTTTGTTTATTGGCTGTTGATAGACCCAAGTGGAATATGGGTTTGCCGAATTTCTATTAAGTTTTTACGAGTCCATTATATTATATGGTAAAGAAAGAAGCATGTTTTGAAAAGTCCTACATTCCCAATTTATCTTTTTTTTGTTTGTTTTCTAATTAAATATCAAAGGGGAAAACATAAGTTTTTCCACTTGGCTTGGTGCTTAACAATTTAAATTCCAACTGTTTTTTTTCCCTTTCAAAAAAACTGTGTAGATACATATAATATATATATAGACACACACACATACTACTTTTACAATACACTTTCATGTTTATTACTTACAATTTGTTTGCTTGGTAATGTCAAATCTGCAAGGAGAAAGACATGTAGATTCCAAATTACATATCAGCCACTTCCACCCACAACCATGGACCCAACCCTCTCTACCACACTTCCTCCACAACCACCAGTCCAAACCATATCTCCACCACCACCACCATAATTTCAGATCCTTCCTCTAGTTACAGAAACACAATCCCTTCCTCCACCACTCCCACTATTCACAAAAATAATTCCAAACCAAACCGTTGTACAACTAAATCTAGTATGAAGATTGATTTCCCAATTCCCAGTTATGGAAGCCCCTTAGATGGGAGTTTGAAGCAAGGTTACCCAGTACGCAGATCGTTCCGGTATGGGGAACGGGAACGGGAACGGGGATCGCCACTGGCTATGGAACACGGTTCGGTGAGGGTACATTTCTCCAGATCGCTAAGTTGGAACGGAATACGGTAGACCGGAACGTGGAACGATTTTTTGGATCGATTTCACATATATATGTATTATATAATTGTATATACTCATATTATATCATATATGTAATATCTCCAATGTCTTAATATTCATAGCAAATAATTCATCATCCATTATTAAAAAAAAAAAAGTAAATAATGCAAATCCATAATAAATCTTCGAATTTAATGACCCAAGTCTTAAAAAAGCTCAATAAAGACTATAAAATTCCTAACTTGGAATTCAAAATAAAGCTAAGCTATCCTTTTCCCTTGGTCTTTCGAAGATAATCCACCATGCATGAAATTAGCAATTTGTGATTGTTGCACTCTCCTTTTAGGTAATGAATCGGACGAACTGGGAGATGGAGTAGAGCTTTGAGCACGCAATCTTGAACCATGTGTAGGACGTTCAATGCTATCATTATCTCCTTTGTCTAGATCTTGTTCCTCTTGTTGAATGCTTGCATTATCGTCATCCAGTGATTGCCATCGCATCTCTTCTATTCTCACATGAGAATCATCTATCACAGTATCCTCTGGATCAACATCCTACTTCTTATGCGGGCCTTCCTTGTAATTATCTTGAAACCTCGATAGTAGTCGAGTATTTGAATGAATAAAGACTAACTTATCTGCTCATAATGAGTTCAACCTAAAAAAAAGTACAAAAAATAAAAAAATAAAAAAAACTCAAAATTCGATGTTCATAAATATATAATAATTATGATTTATGAATAATGGAAACTAAGAAAAAGGAGAACCTGCTTCTCTTAACACTGTGAATGAATGAGTAAGTGCTCCAATTCCTTTTGACGGATGATGTGGTTATTGGTTGAGACAAAATCTTTCGAGCAACCTCTGCCAAATTAGGGGTTTTTGATCCATAATTAGCCCACCACTCTATAGCATCCATCGACGCATCATCAACATGTGCAGCAGCAGTAGCAAAAAGTCCTTTACGTATATGGAAGTTCACAAATTGTTTACGCAACAACCTTGCTTCATTAGGAGATGCTATATTTTCAAAAGCATTTAAACCCCCCCTCATATCTTCCTTATCCTCATTAGGCTTTTTCCTAATTGTTCCACCAGGGGCAGGGATACTAACATAAGCTGAATCATAAAATCTAGGAGATAGGGCAAATCCAAGACAATGCATGGGAACATTCATTTTTTCCTATCTAGTGAGCATAATACTTTCAATTTGTGGATATGCATCTTCATACTTGTTACTTTTTAAAACATCTTTAATCTCACCAAGCATATTGTCCATCCCTTCATAAACTTCACCCATAATTGGACCATCTTTGTCACAAAACCTGATTAGTTTATAAATTGGTTTTGTTATGGCCAATATATTTTGCACTTCATCCCAAAAATCATCACTCCCTATATCCACCGTCACCAAAACCCCAAGTTTTCTAGTAGGTTCATCACCACTCTTCAACCATTCTTTCCATGAATGTAAAACCACCGTGGTTGCTAAGGCCTCCCTCACATCAACAAGTCTTTTTAGCATTATATAATGTGATGCAAATCTTGTTTTAGCCACCTTTAATAGCTCTAATTTTGATTGTGCTCTAAATATTGCCAATGCATGTTGGTGGTTTACAAAATATTTAACAATTTTTTTACCCTTAGAGTAAGTTCTGTAAACCATTAGAGTAAGTTCTGTAAACCAATCAAAAGAACGAGCTAAATCTTTAAATATTAAGTTCAACGTGTGAACAACACAAGATGACCAAAAAATGTGAGGATGTACCTTTTCGACTTCCATTCCGGCTACCTTACAATTAGCTGCGTTGTCTATCATGACTTGAATGACGTTTGAAGGAACAACCTCATCAATTGCTCTCAATAATAACTTGGCAATATTCACTCCCATTTTTTCCACCCCAGAGTAGTCTTCAGCATATAAGAACATTGCACCACGACTATTCACTACTAGAATGTTAATTAATGGGTTTCGCTTTACGTTTGACCATCCATCTGAATCAATTGACACACCATCGATATACTAGGTGTCTTTCACAAGAAGTAATTCCCTATCGATACTTATTTTTACCTCGTCAAGCAATGTTGTTCTTGATTTCTCATATGATGGAGCTTTATAACCCTTCGGTCCCTTGTTGATTGTAGCCACCATTTGACAAAATTGAGGATTCCTAAGAACATTGAAAGGAATGCTGTTTGCACACAAAGCCTTCACAATGAGTTCATCAACTACATGTCTATCCATCAAGGCAAAGGACTCTTCAAGTGCCCCTCGATTTATTTGAATTGGTGGACGACTGAGTTTTGAATTTTTCAATGATGAAGACACACCTTCTCTCTCTGCCGTTTCAACTTTTTTACGGATTCTTTCAAACTCTGCCCGATTTTTTAATAGACCAGGACATCTCTTAACTTCAGATTTTTTTACCAACACCCGCACCAAAAAATGTCTATGAATTCGACTATAAGTGCTTGTATAAATCGTGTTGCAATACTTGCACTGCTACTTTTTTGCCCCACCCGGATTTTTTCCACTTGCAACAGCCATCATAATAACTACATCGAGCAAGGGCTTTGAATCAACCACTTTCGCGTTGGTGGTAGAAGTGCTTTGCGAACCACTGGCAAATCCTTGATTGCCTTCATTGGTCGGATTACCGTCACTTGCATTGTTATTGGTCTCATTCTCGAACATGATTAAATCATCATCTTCATCAGAATCGCTTAGAGGAATGTCATCTATGCGACTTCTTTTGCCGAAAACCATTGTTATGAAATATGATAGCCCTTTCTTTTCCCAAACTCTTTATGTTTTTGGTTGAAGAAAAAGGTATGATAAATCCTCTTTATATTTTCGATTCCAATTATACTAAGAAGAATAGACAGTCCACAATTCTCACATTGTATTTCGGTAAGATACAAAAAGGAAGACAATTGCGTGATCACAAAGTCCACAATTCTCTAGTTGCATTTTGGTAAGACTTTTTTTATAGTATTATTTTTTTGGAAAAAATACATACATACATATATATATATATGTAAATATGTGTGTATGTATTTAATAAGAAGAATAGTCAGATTTGGAATATAACAATAAAAAATAGGTAAAAGACTTAACTTATGTAATACGCTAATATTTAATAATTTTTGTTAATTATAAATAAGAAAAATAGTGATGGATTGATATGGAATATAATAATTAAAAAACAAAGGCTCAAGAGTTTCATTTTGACTTACGTAATGGGCTAAAAGTGTAAAACAATATAAAAATATATTTTATGTATAAGAAGAATCTTTGACTGATAAGGACTATATATATATTAAAAAAAAAAAAGACAAGACATGTCCCTATCAAAAAAGATAAAGATGGATGCTGATAAGGAAAATAATAGTAAATAAAGAATGAGAAGCCTTTATAAGTGTATTACTGCAGAAAGGGTACAAAATGAAATTAACACTCTCTTTTAAGGGTTTTACTTTTACCCAATATACACGATATACACTACTGCATATACACAGTAGTGACAGAACACTCATCTTATACGCAAACGACGAGGGTTTCACAGTTACCCAGGCTGGGTTTCACGACAGCGCGAGAGACGATGGAGAGGGTTTCACGGCGGCGACGAGAGACAATCGAGAGAAGAGACGAAGAGGAAGACAATCGCTGGAGGTATGTTCCCTTAAACTCCTTTATGCTTTTGTGTTTGGATCGCTGGAATATGCGATCCGGATCGCCGTCGTACCGCGTTCTGGAACGTACGATCCAGATCGAAAATCGTTAGGTGTCGAGCGATTTCTAGTAATCCTGGTTTGAAGAATGATGAGTTCTTCAAATACTACCATATTCCATTTAAGAAGAAGAAGAAGAAGAAGAAGAAGAAGAAGAAGTGGACCTTGAGAAGATTTGGGGGAAAGAAGCTGAAATCAAAGAATGCAACGATCACCCACCATATTTCAAGCATTGAGGTCAAGCTTGCTTGCATGGGGTTGCAAAGACCCATGTGCTTTTCCCACCTTTTTCCTCGTTTTCTTTTCCCGCCCCTTTTTTCCCACCTATTTGGGAACCTCGTTTCAGCTTCTCTTCCCTTATATAAGTGGTAGTTTAGTATAGGAAATGGCTATGGATGAAATATATTGATTTGTATTTTGCTTTGTGGTTTTGCAAACAGTAATTTGCATTTGTTCTTCATTTCTGTTCATTTCTATTTCTGTTTCTTCTCGTAATTTCTGTTGCCTGAGATGGATTCTTACAATCTATGAATGAATTGATATTTCTCTTATTTGTTCCTTTTCTTTTTGCTTAATTTCCTATCATTTTCTTAGTATAATTTAGATGGATCCTTACAATTGATATTAGAGCTATGTTCCCATCACCATGGGAGGACGATATGTTCCGATCACCATGCGAGGGCAACTTTATCTCAACTACAAACTTGTAGCCATGGTTGGGGGACTCAAAATTTCTCAATCGGAGTATTTTCGATCACCATGGAAGCACCATACGAACTATCATCAGGTTATGTGCAAGGGTGTGAGACCCAACCTGAATTACAAGCACAAAATCACCAATCTCAGATCCAAAGTTTCATGGAAGATCTTCAAGTACGACTTCAACAAGTTGTCGGTAAGGAGTTGGATAGGATTTTTGCGAACCATATGTCTACATCTGCATCAGACACTGATCCTCTCGAGATTTGTGAGCCACCAACAATTCACATCACCACCACCACCATCAGTTCATCCACCACTGCCACATATTCCCTTCGAGAAGCAATTCGTACAGTCTGAGTGACTGCCCTAGTCCAGATCGGACGAAGAGTGTTGGAGAAGAAGAGACTCCTCAACCAGGTAAGTAGTGATTTATAACCAAAAACCCTTAAAAAAATCAATTTCAGAAAATCCCTCTCTCTCTCTCTCTCTCTGGTTTTCCCCAACTTTGCATTTATTCATTCCCCATCAATCATTTTTTGATTGATTCCAAATTGATTGAAATTTGAAATTTAAAACCCATCTAAATTATACTAAAAGAAAATGAAAGGAAATTAAGCAAAACAAAAAAAAGAACAAATAAGAGAAATATCAATTCATTCATTGCCTACCAAAACAGAGACTGAAAGTTTCATTATAAAGGGTGAGGGAGAAGCAAGGCTTCTCACGTGATCCTAACTACCCGGATGGAAATTAGAAAAAGAAAAGAAAATTAAAAGATGAAATAACCAAAGAATATAAGTCAGTGTTTGGGCACATCGGTACTATTGTACTGATCCTACCATTCCATCCCCAAGCTTGAAAACGGATAAATCAAGGTTCACCTCCAACTCTTTCTCTTCAAGTTCAACCCATGTAGCAGGTGGCTGTCTCTTCTAACAAACAATACATTTATTACTTACTCGAGTCCTAAGTGAGCCCAAAGCGAGTTAGCTTCAACATCATTAATGTTGGGATTCTATTCCCCTTATGACCAACACATTCATGAAGCTTATATAACCAGTATAGTATCGGCTTCCCAACCCGTCCAATTGGTAGATTGAGAGTGTTATAAATTTCCTGCTCTTCATTAGCTTTTTCAATGTTAGTCTGTACATCTTCCTCACCAAGTTTAGCTTCCAATTCCTCATATGTCAAAAATTGCTTCTTCTCAACATTTGCCTTTGTATGGACATATTGAGCCGTCATTGAATTGAACGAACTTCCACTTGTCCATTCCATCAAATACAGCCTTATATACATCAACTCTGCCCAATCTTGTATAGCCATTGACCATTGATGTGAAAAAAATGATATTTGGTTGAAGAAGTTCATCGAAAACTTGTCAAGAAGGTTCGACATGACAGGATCTTGAATATGCATCAATTAGTGAACATGAGACTGCTATATCAAAATCAAAACCCAATTTAATTGTGCAGCAGTGTACTCATTTGGACATGTTCAAGCTTCCTGAAGCAGACATTGGCAAAGCTTTTAGTGTTGTGGAGATACTGACTTCAATAAATCCAATTCCCCCACCAACCACCAAACCAAGCATCTCAACCGTATCTTTGATAACATAGAAATGCAATGGAGAGGTCATTAGTGAGTTGCAACACTCCAGACTTTTCTCGGGAACACTCTCAAATGTTAATACCCATTCTCTATGTCACTGCATTTTCCATACATATTAATAGAAGAAGACTGATAATAAATGCTTTCACAATCAAAACCCAATTTCAATACATAACAATGAATTTGCTTCCAACTGTAATATTCTTACTCCCACGCTTAATAAAGTCATCGGCAATCAAAGTGCTAGAAACTTAATCTCTTGTAGGCATGTTTTTTAACAATCCCCAATCAACCTTAAATCCATGCTTTGATATTGAGTACCCGTAACTAATACTATTCCAACAACTCAGATTCATCTTCACCTCGGCATATTCAACCATTTCATGTGCCAATGTCATCATCCCTGACTTCATGTACTCATCCAGAATCGAACTAAATCACATCGGGTTTCTCCTTACCATTTCATCAAACAGTTTATGAGCAATTTCAGGATAACACCTATTTCTAAAATACATAGACAGCATCATTGGTAGAACACTTATCCATTTAATTGTGGACAATTTTCTATCTATGTTCCAATCTAAAAAAACTATCAATAAGCACTTCAGATAGAGTTTCCTTATTATGAGCAGTAGGAACATAGACAGACATAAAACTATATAATAAATTTAATTAGTATATTAACAATTTGTAAATATTGAAAAACACTTTTAAATTAATACCTCAAGATGCGACTTTGCAAGATCCAAGACTCGTTAATGAAATGTCCCGTAATTGCCATGTATCCTTTCTTGTTGTGATTTGAAGTCCACATGTCAGTGGTGATCACAATTCTGCTATTGAGTCTTTCCAATAACTTGTAAGCTTTCTCTTTCTCACTTTCACGAATCTTTAGTATGTCACTCTTGATTGAGTTTCTTGTAACCATCTTAAACAAAGGCTGAAGGCTACTAGCAAAACTTTTAAACCCCGAATGGTCAACAATTGCAAGAGAATATTCATGTAATATTATCACATTTGCAAGCTGTCTTCGGGAAAATTCTTGATCAAAAACAAAAGATCGATACTCGGTTTTTCCATCACTCAATCTTTGATTAGCTCTTAGAAGAGTCTGTCTGATATCCTGATTATCCCTTTTGGGACATCTAGTTAAGTGTTCATACAAGTGCTTAGTCCCATTTTTACTATTGGCATTAAGTTTCCATTCACATTTGTTACATATAGCCATATCATCTCCATCGATTTTAATCTTTTTAAAAACTTGTCCAAACCAGTGATGTCAACTTCCTTATCCTATCGCTATTCATACTCTCAACCGGTGAATCCGCGGCAACAGTTGGGGTTGAAGATGGGGTAGGTACAGAATTTTGGGTAGGAACAGACTTTTGGGTAAATCTACTCTCAACTGGTGAATCCGATATTGTCAACCTAAATTAAATTTGTATATGTCTCAATCTTATAAAACAATATGATTGCAATAAAAAAAATTAAAATTAGTCAATTTCAGTCAAGAAGAACACATAATTTACCTCTTCGAAATGGTTCTCTAAATTCAAATCAACAATGCTCCAGTATCAATCTGCAATTTCTAGAGGCAACAAAGTCACAAATATATACCTATGACTTAGAACCATTAGTGCTTTGGTTCCATATTACTAAACAAAATCAAAATGTTAAGTTCCATTTTACTTTCTGGGAGTTCAATCTCAATGCTTACTTTTGTTTTCCAATTTTTTTCCATTCAAACAAAAATATGAAACATAACAAAAGGAAATTAAGCAAGAGAAAATTTAGATTCACAGAAATTTGACCAAGTGATATCATCGGGGCATTCATTTCAAGTGATATCAGTGATGAGTCAAAGCTTTCTAATGAAAAGTTTTCTACGAATCAAAAGCTTTCTAATAAACTAAAGAATTTTGCTAACCTCCACTCATGCACACAAAAAAAGGACAAGATGTAAATATTATTCAACTCTTTTATTTTCAGGCATTTTTGTCTTTTAACAACTTAAAAGTGAAATTAAGTTATTGTTTTAAGTTCTAGCAAACATGTGTGGCATGAAGTCTCAACTTTCTAACTTAACGAAGGAATTTCATATGATAAAAATCATAAGATGGCTCTCACGCGCTAATATGTTTGGTTGGTGGCCACTAATTTGTGCAATGAGTTGTTGAACCATCCATGGTCCATCTACATATAGTTTTCTTCAAAAGTAAAACAAATTGCATAGCCGCAGATATGGGTGAGCCAAATGTGTGTTTGTTATATTCGTGATTCATGAACATACTCTCCATAGGTAACATTTTTTTTCATTCATGGTCATTTTCATTTTATGTTCTCACCTTGTTGTATAACAAATTTTGAACATCCGCATTCAAATTCTCACGAATAAGTCATTTATAAACACTACGAATACACCAATCATTTGTGTAGAGAAATCGAAAAAAATAAAATAAAATACTTGAAACTAATCAACTTGAATTTATTCATTCTGAAAAAATGGAAGAATTTATTATGTTCCTTCACATGTCACATGTGATGTGGTCATTCTTTGGTTCTTTTAATTGATGAGTTTAAGTATTAATTTTAGCATAAGTACCATTATTCCAAAAGACTTAATTCAAGATCATGAATTTGTGAATTTGTGAATTTAGCATAAGTACCACACACTCGCAATCATGCACACAATCACACAATCACAGTTTTGCACTATCGCACATACTCACGAACATAGATTTGTCAACTCATAATCGCAGATCATAGACTTCATAGTTTAGATAAATAAATACAAAAAATTAAGATATATAAATATAAATAGAGATACATATATAAAGACTAATATGATTCCTTCTAAAGAAACGAAAGAGAAAATATTAAAATGAAAGAGGCTCAGATCTGTCATCTGTACATACATACATATATATATATGAACAGATTTGGGGAACACACACTGATACACACGCACAGTGACACAATAACACACACTACAAGAACAGATTTGGGGAAGTTAGGGTTTGAATTTTGATAGTCTAAAATTTACTAGATTTGGCACGCTAGCTTCAACGGTGGAAGAGGGCGGTGGTGGCGGAAGAAGAGGAGCAGAGTTCGGGTTCTGTGGTCCTGTGGAAGAGAGAGAGGGTCAGAAAGATATATCTTAAAACAGAGAGAGAGAGAGAGAGAGAGAGAGAGAGAGAGAGAGAGAGAGAGGGGGGGGGGGGGGGAATGACTCACGCTGGCGGCGGCGGAAGAGGAGGAGCCGAGTTGCCGTGGCTGGTGAGAGGCTTTGTTTGTGCGTGAGTAGTGAGCTGCGACCTGCGTGGCTATGTGGTATGCCCTAAATGAGGCTAAACGGTATGTTTGATAACCCATTTAAGAGTTGAAAATGAAAAAATTCATCACTTTTTCTTTTTTAGTGCGTTTGATAACAGACCTCTTAATTGAAAAAGTAGCCAAAAAACCACAGAAAACTTTAAGTGAAAAATTTCTACTGAATATAATCACTGAATGCATTCTATTTCAGCAGTTCAAATACTATTTTCAGTATTACAAATTCAATTACTTAAAATTTAGCACTTAATTTTCAGTTTTATCAGACGCATATACGCTCAAGGATTTGAGGTAATATAAGGACATAATTGTAATTTCTCAGTATATTCGGGACGGGTTCGGTTTTTTTGACCCTACCCCGACCCGAACCCGACTCGGGTTATAAAAATCTCCCCCATACCCACCCCTAACCCTATTAAGCCCCCCCTCCAATACCCTACCTATTAGGGGCGGGGCAGGGTGGGGAATCCGAGAAACCCGCCCCATTACCAACCCTATAAATTACACGAGTAATATTTGGGTGAAAAATACTTTTACAAACAACTACAAATTCACTATATATCTCTCTTAGGTGGCACTGTGGGGTCCTAAAAATTTTAGTGGATCATACAGTGCCACCCAACAGAGAGACAGAGTGTGTTTGTAAGTGTTTATAAAAATTGTTTGTCAAGCTGGCAGTGTTGAAATTACAGTGACCTCCTTTAAGGTATGCCTTAATTACATAGACCTCCCCTCTGTTTTGAAAAATTACATCGACCTCTCTTGAGGTTTGTAGTTGAGTTACACTCACCTCTCCTCCCGTTAGTCAATTGTTATAAAAATTGTTGTGCCCCATGATGAGCTGCCTACGTATCTCATCAGGAATCAGACCAAAGCGTAGTTCAGGCACGGGGCAAACACATAAAAGCGCAAGTAGTCATACGGATGGATGCATCTATCCTGTCGTGATGCACGTGCTCATGCAATGGCATTCTTTAAATAAACTTGACCAAGCAACTGCACACTTTCTCTATATCATATCTTCCCTATATGTGACGCATATTTTGCGATGTGTTAGCCAAAGAAGATTATCGAATGTTGACCGATGCAAAGATTCGTCGCACGGGTCGAGGGAACGCATCCCTAATTTTGAAAATTGATGGTTAACACAAATCTATTACGAGAACCGAGAATACAAATCCTTTACACTCTTAACCAGAGGATCGACGTAAATCTGTTACGAGGATCGAGAACATAAATCTGTCATATTCTCAGAACGAAGGTTAACGCAAATCTGTTACGAGAATCGAGAATGAAAATTTGTTACACTCTCAAACAAAGGATCGATGTAAATTTGTTATAAGGATCGAGAACATAAATCTGTCATATTCTCGGAACGAAGGTTAACGCAAATCTGTTGTGAGAACCGAGAATGCAAATCCGTTACACTCTCAACCAGAGGATCAACGTAAATATGTTATGAGGATCGAGAACATAAATCTGTCATATTCTCCAAACGAAGGTTAACGCAAATCTGTTGCGAGAACCAAGAATGCAAATCCGTTACACTCTCAAACGAAGGATCGACGTACATCTGTTACGAGGATCAGGAACATAAATCTGTTATATTCTCAGAACAAGGGTTAATGGAAATCTGTTGAGTAATTCAGCCCACGGGCTCAGAATCATTTCAATTTTCAACATCTTGGGGCCCACGGACTCAAAATCATTTCAATTTTCAAAATTTTGGAGTTAACAGACTCAATTTTGGAGTCAACAGACTCAATTTTATTTCAAATTGTGAAATTCGGAGCCCTACGGACCCAAATTTATTCCACTCTTCAAAATTTGGGGTCCACGTACTCAAACTTATTTCAAATTTCACGAAATTGAGGACCAAGTTGATCCTGAAAACCAACCCCGGGGGTTAAAAGCACAACGAGGGTAAAATTTGGTGGTCTAAATTCAATTTTAGGGACCTAATTTGAATTTTTTTTGGGGGAAAAATGAAGGGTCTTTGAACCACCTTAATCGCGGCACACGCGGATTTTTGCGACAGTGGCATTCAGCGAGTGCCGCACGACAGTTCACTGACTGCCACGCACAAATACTGAGTGCCGCGTTTGAGCGGCAGAAGCTTATACCGAGAGTTTTATTTCATTTCATTTAATTCTCTCATCTCTCTTTAACCTGAAATCTCTCTGGAGAAATTTTTCCCTCTTCCTCTTTTGCTTGTATTGATCTAGCCAGGACTTATCGGGTTAGTTCTACTCGATCAAAACTCGAATTTTCCTCATTATTTTGTTATTTTTTTGAATTTTTGATGAATCTAATGCACGAATTCCCTTTTATTTGACAGATTATGGCGAGCGGCTCTGGCAGTCGGAAGAGGGCCAAGTATCGGGCCACTCCTCATCCTGACGCTACATTCCTGCTTCGGGACCCCGACGAGCATCTGTCCGCCCGCGCGTTCAAGCGCGAGGTAAACGCCCTTTTTCTTTTCTCTCTTTCAATTCTTTTCTTCTCTCCCTTTTTTGAACTTCCTGAGTGCTATGCATGCATAATCAATCCAATTTTTTGTGCCTCCTTATGCTTGTAGAGTTTTCGGGTGCTTCAATCGCATTTGTGCTTACCCATTTATTTAATTAGATCGTCCCTTGACCCCTTTTTTTATTATTTTTATATATCTTTTCAAAACTCATGAACGCAAACCATTTTAACTGAAGTTTTTCATATTTCCTCGCGAATACAACCACTATGCTTATGAACTTTTCCGGGCGTTCTAAACTCCCTCCATTTTTATTCATTCAAATTTGATTCGAATACTTTTGAACCTAAATCCCTTTTGACCCTTCACTTTTATTATTATTTTTCAAAAATGTGAATACTCTTTTCTCTCCCTTTTCTTTTCTTTTTGGAATCTCTCCAGCATTTGAATGCCCTCATCGCTCGTTTCCCTTTTTATTATTCCGTAAACGGCCACCAATCTTTATATGAGTGCCATACTTGTGGAATTCTCATGAGTTTTCCAGATTCTCCCTTTCTCTCTCTTCTTTTCTTTCTTTTTGTTATTTTTGCCATTGTCTTTCATTATCATCATCCTTTTCTGCTTTTTCTTTCTTGGTTTATTTACTAATCTTGAATCTTTTAACTTTTGCAGCTGTCGAAGAACGTGCTAAAGGGGCATGGCAGCTTGGCTCACGGGTTTGCCTGGTACGGGGAGTTGAGCGAGGCTGTGCAGGGACTTGTTAGGGCTGCCGGGTCTGGGGACTTCGACAAACTTTTGACGAAGAGCTCCAACGACTTGAGGCAGATTCACGTATTGGCAGAGCGGTGGTGGGATACCACTAACACCTTCTACTTTACTTTTGGGGAGATAATGATGACTCCCCTCGACTTCAGCATGATCACGGGGATCCCATTTGGCGGAGAGCTCCTATGCTACTTGGACGTGGCGAAGGAGTGGGATCGGGTCGAGCTGTTGCTAGGAGTCGTCCCAGAGGATCCCTTGGTCACGATCAAGTGGTTCATGGACACCTTCAAAGGCCACCAGGACTTCACTGATGAGCAAATGGCTCGAGGCTTCATTATGTATATGCTGGGGTGCTCTCTTCTGAGCACCAAGGGAGACCGGATCTCTGTGACGCTGCTGGGGTCCCTGGAGCGTATGGATCAGATATACCAATACGACTGGGCCGGGGCAGGACTAGCCATCCTTTATCAGCACATGAGAGAGATATCCCGGGATCGCCCAGCCTCTACTGGCGGCTTTTGGAGGGCCTGGGAGGTATACTTCTCTTCTTTTATTAATTTGCTGACCCTAATTTAAACTTTGCATTCTTATTTCAAATGTTTTTATTCATGCTCTTCAAAACGTATGCTCCTCTCCCTTTCTTGCAGATTTGGTCCCATGAGTACTTGCATATGATGTCGCCGAATACGTGGCTGGCGGACGCCCTCATCATGCCCCAGGGGCTGAAGTGGGCGAAGGATAGGTTCGAGCGGAAGACTGGGGCTCACGATTTTATCTTGTTCAGGAACTTCCTGACGAACCTACGAGAGCAGCATGTCCAGTGGCAGTCCTGGATTGACGTACTTCCTGAGGTTTTCCCGGGGATACGGGAGTCGGCTGGGTATGACCCATAGAGGATCTTATTGGACGGACCAGAAGCTCGGGCGTAGCTCGGGCGTTACCTGGGAGAGAGGATGACCAGGCAGTCGTTGGCGGCTGAGTCCTTCTTTGTGCCATACCTTCCGCTGGAATCCATGAGAGCTGCGGATACCCTCCAGGGCTCTGCGCTCACGGTTTCCCTAGCCGGTTTGTCTCTTCAGGGTTTCGTGGAGCCTCCAGCGGGATACGCAGCTTTCCGTGCTGCGAAGCTGATGGGGAATTTTCCCCTAATGGAGGTGACCCGGGTAAGTTTCTTTCATTCTCTTCAAACTTCATCTTATTATTATTTATTATTATTTATTATTATTTTTTAAAAAAACATGTATGTTTATCTCTTTATCGGATTCATTCTCCTTTGCAGCCCGTTCCTGCTACACCTCGGGCTTCGACTTTACCGCCTTGGGATTGGAGCCTCAGGAAGGTCTCTTACGGTGAGCAGACCACTACCATGGTCCCCAGGTATCAGGCAAGTGCTCTTACCATTCTGCTCCAATATGATCATGTCCCACGGGACTATGCGGAGGAGGGCTTGCTCTACGCTCACAGCGTGAGAGAGTGGATTTATGGCAGAGAGTGGAGGGTAATTTCTAAATTTTTCTTTTTGTTTTAAAGCTGTGGTTTTATTATGATATTCTAACCTTTCTCTTTTTGACTCAGGCTGACGGGGCGCGGGCAGCTACTGAGATCCACACGAGAGCCATAGTAAAACAAATGATCCTTTTATTTTGCTTTTAACTTTCCAATCAATTCTATTACAGCCTGGTAACTTGATTTTTGTTCTCTTCATTCAGGAAAAACAGGTTGGGGCTCTGTCCCGGCAGGTGGGAGTGCTCCAGTAGCGGCTTCAGCAGTTTGGCATCCCTCTCAGCGATGCCCCTAGAGGTAGCGGTGCTGGACGTGGTGGAGGCGGTAGTGTGGGCACTAGCAGTGGCAGAGGCAGAGGCAGAGGCAGAGGAGGGGGCGGTCATGGCGGGAGCGGCATGGAGTCAGAGGAGGAGCCTCTCAGACGCGTCACTCGCCAGACTCGAGCCCGTGGCCGAGGCTGATCACTTTCTTTTTATTTTTGAGAGTTTGGGGGGGGGGGGGGGCATACATACCTTGGATGACTGTATACATACATTTTTATATTTTTGTTTTTTATTTCTGATGATGGCTTCTGGATAGCTGGTAGGATAGGCACTTGCATTAACTTTATTATTATTATTATTATTATTATTATTATTATTACTTTTTGCTTTTCATTGTTGTTCACCGTACGTGTGACCATAGCTTGGTCCTTTTCTTGCCGTATGTGGGACCATGGCTTGGTCCCTCCCTTTTATTTTATCTTTGAATGCTTTTATTTATTTTGAAATGAATGAATGAAACAATAAGTGAATGAATGAATGTATGTGACCATGGCCTGGTTTTGCTTGTACGTGCTGCATGATGCGCACGTTTTATTATTCTTGATTTAGTTTTTTATTTGCAGGTGGGCTGAAAATGTTACAAACAGACCCTGGCAAAAATAAAACTCAGAACAGCACTCGGTTAGGCCTCTACGGCACTCAATGATTGCTGTTGCGGCAGTCATTGAATGCCGCAACGGCATTCACGGACTGCCGTGCGGCACTTAATTGAGTGCCGTTTTGCTTTATTGCGTGCCGCGGGTAGGTAAGCAGCTTTATTCTCCTATTTATACCACTTTCTTCCCCCAATACTGTGCAAAACACCATTTCTCCTCTTCACTTCTTCCCAAAATGACCCCCATCAATTCTCAAATACTCTTCTCATGGATGGATACCCTCTCTGGCATCGATAGGCTCAACTTCGAGTGTTTCAGACTAAATGATCTCTTCTCTTTCCGTCAAATGATTTTGAATGAAGGCTTGCTTCGAGCTACGATTCAGTGTTGGGATCCCTCCTTTCACGTCTTTCGCTTTGGTTCCCATGAGATTTGCCCTTTATTTGAGGAGTTCAGTGCCATCCTCCACACAGACCCTTTTGCGGATCTGATAGTTCCCGCGGTGCAGGCGGGGTATGTTCAAGATTTGTCCATTCTACTCCATACATCTCGTAATGTTGTGAGCTCTTTCATACGTGACCGACATATTGACTTTGAGCAACTTTTTTCCGTGTATGCCCCCATGGGGGATCCTTATGACGGCGGATATCAGATTACCCGGCGTAGTGCATTATTGATTGCCATGCTTTCTTACTTCCTCTTCCAGTCGTCTTTCGACATTCTCATACCCATTGCCTATGGTCTACGAGAGATGAAGAGCACTGTTATGCTAGTTCTCGGCAAAACCTTGATAGGTTTGGATCAAGCTCATACTACTGGGGCCATGTTATCTGTGGGAGCCCCCTTCGTCCTGTACCTTTGGCTCATGGAGCGCTTGGATCTCTTCGTGCATCCTTCACACCTTCGAGGGTCTCTTCCCTACGATCGCATTGAGGTTCACCATTTGTTCCGCTCGGATGACGCATGGCTTAATTGGCTCAGAAACCCTTCTCCTGGTGATATTTGCTAGTTTTGTCCAGATTGGACTTACCGCTCTGTTGCAGTGCGGCTTCCAAGGAAGCCGCACTATCTGGTTGACTGGTTTGCGTGCTACTACTTTCTACATTCCTGGTCGGGTGGTCCGTCAGTTTGGATTAGTTCAGGATGTTACTGAAGATATTGCTGTGAATTTCACGAGGAGCTCGATCATACGTTCCTCTACTGTGAGGGCTTTTGTTGAGGCTTGGCATGACAGAGTAGCTGCTCCTTTTCGGAGGATTCCTGCTTCGGTCGTTCCTACTGCTGTATACCTCTTGCAAATTTAGACCCTAGTTGAGAGATTGGCTTTATAGACATTCATAGATAAAAAAAAGCAAGACAGGGCGAAGCTTTACAAAATTTCAGACGGATCCTGCCTATTTTCTTGCGCATCTGAATGTGATGTTCTGCTTTCAGTTACAGAAAATGTTTTTTATGTTTAAGAAAAGAAATGGCATGCCCTAGTATGTTTAATCAATGTTTTCACTCTTTCAGTTTATCTTTAAGTTATGAAAATCCTCCTTTTAAAATCTCTTCCCTGCTTTTGTTACTTTGCTTTGAATCCTTGCTTGAAGTTTTAATCATCCTATACCATGAATCCTCATTTGTTCTTTTATATTACTTATTTTGACGACCAGGAGATCCAGAGATGGGTTTAGACATTATCTGGGTTCTTCGGTTTGGCAAACAAAGTTTGCCTCTAGTTATGGGGCTCTGAAGTGATTCTAGGCAAATGGGAGTTTGTTCCTAGTTTGGCACAGGGATTTTTGTTTTGTGGACTGAGGGCTCTTGAGAACCCGCCTACTTATCCCCGAATGGGTATCAAGTCTGCAGTAGTTCGGTTTTATGGCTTGGTCGAATGAAACCCTTGTCAAGTAGCTCTTGTAATTGGATTTTCAGCTCTTTTAATTCTATGGGTGCCATTCTATACGGTGCCTTTGATACGGGTCTTGAGTATGGCATAACCTCAATAGTGAACTCAACCTCTCTCTCAATAAGAACATCTGGTAGGTCATCAGGAAATACATCTCGATATTCTCGCACTATCGAAATGTCTTCTACTTATAATTTGGTCGCTGAGACATCAGTCACTGAACATAGGCATCCTTGACATCCCTTTTTCAATAAGCTTCCCGCTCGGATAGCTGAAATCAAATACGGCGGCGGTATAACCCCACTCCCTTAGAAACAAAAGTTCCCATAAACCAGTGATCGAAAATTAACCTCTTTCCGTTCACAGTCTATTGTGGCTTGGTTAAGAGCTAACCAATCCATTCCCAGTATCACATCGAAATGGTTCACCACAGTCGGTATAAGGTCTATGGTCATCAACTTCTCGCCTAGTTTGATCTCACAGTTCTTATATATAGTAGATGTCATTATTGATTTACTAAGTGGCACAGCAATAGACAATTTATATCCTAACGATGCCGATTCAACATTCAAATGTTCAACAAAAGCATGCGATACAAATGAATGCGTAGATCCCGAGTCGACAAGTATGTGTGCTAAGTGTGAACATACAAGCACCATACCTGAGACTACTGTCTCTAAAGCAGTCATATCCCCTGGGTTCATCGGATATGCTCTTCCTTGACGTTTTTTCATCCTTTGTCCCCCGTCATTGGATTGTCTAGGCTTCGACCCACTGGAAGCCATAGAACTAGCTCCTTACTGAGGATACTTCCTCGGGCAATCCTTGGCTTGGTGCCCAAATACTCCACAATCATAACACTTGCCTCTCATGTCAGGTGTTGAATTAGTACTACCCCCGCCTTGGGTCCTGTTCTGGGGTTTGGTCATGAAACATCGGCCTGAGTGTGGTCGGTTGCAAAGTGAACACAACGGTATGTTACTTGGCGTTCTCCTGAAATCACTGAAACTAGAACCAGAGCCTCTTTGAAACGGCCTCTTGAAAGATCCGCCTTGGTTCCTATCACCACCCTCATTGCTTCGTTTACCGTACTAATTCTGCCTCGACCTTTCCATTCCACTCTCGGCCACTAGCGCCGTTTATTGTACTGCTGCCACAGTCGAATGTTCGTAGGTTTTCACCCTTAGACGAATATTTTCCCTTAAACCCTCTTTGAATTTCCTTGCCCTATCTTCCTCCTCTGGTACGGAACCCTTTTCAAATCTCAACAAAGCGTTGTACTTGGAAGTATATTCGGTTACAGTCATATCTCCCTGCTTTAAGTTATCAAATTCTCTCTTCTTTGCATTGTAGGCGGCTCGTGGAAAGAACCGGCGATTGAATTCCGCCTTGAACCCCTCCCAAGTAATTGGTGCCCCTTGATCCAGAACATTTACCCACCAGTTCTGGGCTTCACCCTTCGGCACATCACTTGTATTTTTTATTTTCTCCCTGTCGTTCATCGGAATAGATAAAAAAATCCTCTCCATGTCCATAATCCAATGTTCTGCGAGTGTTGGATCGGGTGTCCCATGAAATTCCATTGGTTTCTTTCGAGCGAATTGTTCGGATACGGATCTTATGCCTCTAGTTTCGGGTGCATGCACTACATTTATTGGTTCCACTTTGATTTGGGGCGTGGGAGGCAGTCGCTCCGCTATATTCCGTATTATTTCCCCCATGTTCCCCATCATTTCTGCTATTTCATTCATACGTCGAGTGTGTGGCGATAGATATTGCTCTTCGTCACTCATGATTACAATCATGTAGTTCTCAATGCATAAACATTATGTATGTACAACAATAACAATAGTATATATGTAAAACAACATACATATGCATCAAACATCTCTACTATGTATGGATGCAATCTAGAACATGTGTTAAATCAGTCAACACTCCACTTGTCGTCGAACGTTCCCAAAATTTTGTTACCTATAGCTCTGATACCACTAAATGTCACGACCCATCCCGCTACGCGCGGAAATAGGACACGTGGCACGCCATCAAGGCTTATCCAGTTCCATTAAAGTCAAATAACAGCAGAAAACATTATTAAAATCCATTAAAATCAGAGTTATAAAAAGTTTTGTTCAATTGAAACCTGTCCAAAGGAACACAGTTTTGGAAAACAGAGGTCCAGTCCTGTGATAGGGCCCAGTCGACTGTGCCTGGCAGAAACCAAAACTCACATTTCTCATCAGGTGTCCAGTCGACTGATCAGGGAATCCAGTCGACTGAATTGGTTACTATTTGGATCAGTAGCTAAAATCTACAGTGGTCCAGTCGACTGATCTTGACACTATTCACTTTCAGTGTCTAAACCCCACGGGATTCAGTAGACTGATCCAGGGTCCAGTCAACTGCTCCCCTACTGGGCAGCCTTGTGTGAAATATTACAACTGATGCTTCTCCATATCAACAATAATCACAACCACCACTGACTTGCAACGTTTTAAAACACAACTACAGGAGTTTAATTACAAGATTTCCATACTACGGAACTAATCCATGAATTCTATTACAACGTTTGATAATTTACCAATCCTTACACAAGTTTAGGATTAAAACAAAAATATATACAATTGTGGTTCCCCGGCGTTCCTCGGCCTCACTCATCACGTTTCTTCTTATCTTTCTTCTTACCTGCAATGGAGTAAATCTCCACTGCACAGCTATATGCTGAGTGCACAAGTCTAACATATGCAATATATAACAAAACATGCTTTAATATCATAAATCATAGCAATAGTCTCTAGGGAGAAAAATATGCCTTTATCCGGTAGCGGTAAGTCCAAGCCTTAAACCGCGATGTCAATGGCTAGTCCAAGCCTACAACCATTACATCCGCCAAGTGCCCTGGCAAGTCCAAGCCTTAAACCATTCACAGTAGTCGTCGCTACTAAAATTCTCAAACAACGAGAAGCTTACTCCGGCATGAATTTGTATAAGACCCCCCTTTGACCCACATAGACAACTTAACGTGCTCGCGTAAATTTAGACATGCTTTTCACAATTTAGCGTGTGCATAATTAACGGGCCTACAATTTACACATGGATTTTGCCCGGATCTCAATTTCATCGTCGAAATATAAAACATGTATTTCTCTATATTTCACAAGTTAGAACTTCATACCTCGTGCGATTTTTCCCAAACTTTAAAGGATCGACTAGGAGGCTAATTAATCGTCGGATTTCGAATTTGAGACAATTCCTACAAGTTTATACATGTTTTCCCCAAAAGTCTAGAATTAAGATTTTTACAAAAATTGGCCAAACACGGTCTAAGTAGTATCAAAACGTAGATCTTACCTCCATAAGTTCAAATCTTGAATTTGGTGAAAATTGAGGGACGAAAGGTCGCCGATCATCGTCGCAAAGCCCGTGGCAACAATCTCCCTTTCTCTCTCCTCTCTCTAGATATTTTTCCAACTTTTTGGAGAATGAAATCTTATCTTCCACAATTTATAGAAAAACTTCTCAAAAATCGTGTTTACCTCCCTGCAAGTTTCTGAAACTTCTAGTTAACTCGTGAAACGTCGCACACGTCCATTTCATCACTTTACGAGTGAAAATTCTATATTTCAAAAGTTTTCGACTAAGTCTCGTTTGGGTTCAAAAATAACGTCCGAAAACTAAATTATGTGGAATCTCTACACAACCTACCTTTTTATTTAACGTGTCACTCATGTTCTCACCACAGTTCTCAAAATGATATATAACAATATCGAGATTACCAAAAATTATACTACACAGGTATAATTCACTATTCATGAAATACCAGATATTTCAAACAACATTTAAATCATGTAAATGTCATTTAACCATGCCAATGCAACATGAAATACCATGTTCCTGTGTCCTCTCTGACACCTCACCGTTGACCCACAGTCAACCTCATTCAAATTTTCAAATGACATTGAAAACCCTTATATTAAATTTATGCATTAAAAACCAATAATTTTTCAGAACGGGTGTGACACCGGTATTTAGGCAATTCTGCTCAGGCTATTGGGTATCCAACCACTACTCTTCCCCCAAGCATCCTCAAGCCAATGGCCGAGCTGAGGTAATGAATCGAATAATTTTGCAGTCCATTAAAACCAGGCTAGAACAGGCAAGGGGACTTTGGGCCGACGAATTATCGACCCTTCTATGGGCCTACCATACCACACCCCGAGCGGCGACAGGAGAAACACCGTTCTCACTCACCTATGGCTTTGAGGAGTGGTCCCTACCGAGTACAGGTTGCTAACATACCGGGTTGTAAATTTTAATGAGCAAGGCAATGAGGAAGCCTTAGAGGGGGACTCGACTTGATAGAGGAGAAAAGGGACCATGCATATCTGCAAGTAGCAGCCTATAAGTAGCGGGTCTCTCGGTATATATTTCAACAGCAAGGTCAAACACCGTAGCTTCCAGGTGGGAGACCTGGTCCTTAGGGTGGTAAACCAGTCTACCAAGGTCTCGAGCCATGAGAAGTTGGGTCCAAATTGGGAAGGACCCTACAGGGTCACCTGAGTTAACCACCCGGGAACATACTGGCTGCAAACCCTAGATGGACAAGACCTGTCTCACCCTTGGAACGTGCAGCACCTCCGCAAATATTTTCAGTAGAGCACGAATTATTATTGGTTAGGATGTTTGTAGTCTTTTCGAGCAGTTTTATCAATATATTGAATAAAAATTCCTTTTACAAACTAGGTGTTTATTTTGCGCCCACTAAGGCAGAAGACCTCGGGATCACACCCGAGGCACAAAAGACCTTGAGATTACACCCGAAGTACAAAAAGACCTCGAGATCACACCCGAGGAAAAAAAAACCTTGGGGTCATACCCCGAGGCACAAAAAACCTTGGGATTACGCCCAAGGCTTTGGTTTTGCTTAGGTCCAAAACTTACGATGAGGGGCCAACTCCCTAGGTGACTGAAGATAGCAAACTGCAAAAGACCCACAACTACCAACGTTTTAGGTCAGTCCCTACAATCACTCCTTTCACTAAATGCCCGCCTTAGCAAATGCTTGGGGGGCAGGGGAATATTGGACTAAAGCAGAAAATCACACTGAGCGTTTACACGACTTGGGATTTCAATAACATCCCTAAGTAGTTATAATGCTTAGAGAAATCGTCCGGTCAGTAATAGGACCAAAATTCTACAATATGCTGGACCGGACCTTCAAAATACAGGTCCCCAGAAGACCAAGTGTTCCCCATCGGTCACAATCCTAAAGCTTTTGCTAAGGTAGGGTATTGGTAAGGCTTATAACCGGTCGGGCACGGGCAATTATAGACAGTCCCAGGTATCTACGATGCCTAGAGTCAAAGGGCTGGGTAATAATTCATTGCCTCGGCCAGTAACAGTCCTAAGCTCTTGTTGAGGTAGGGTGCTAATAAGGCTTACAACCAGTTGGACAATGACAAGTACAAAAATAGGCATACAAGTACAAGAATGCAACGGTTGATGCAAGAAGTAACCTTCGAGGGCCTTTTTCATCACTAGTTCAAAATAAATATGTACAGTGCCTGGGGCAATTATAGTAATCACCCCACAAAAAAAAAAGGGATAATAAAAACCTAAATTATAGGTCGTCAACAAAAACGACCCCTCTGGTCTCCTCAGCCTTAGCATCGGGAGTAGCCCTGCCTTCCTCAACTGCCTTGCCTTCCTCAGCAGTAGCCAGCTCCTTCCAAAAGTCTGACTCTGCCAACGAGTACACCGTCAAGTCCCAATAAGGGTGGTTAGTGGACGCCCTTTCAGCCAGGTCAGCATAACCCTTGAGGAAGCCGGATTTGAACTCCTCGTCAACTGTCTTGGCCGCTTTGAGATAAGCGATTTCAGCATCAGTAGTAGCCCTCGCCTTAGATGCCTTCCTGGCTGCCCGCTCAGAAGTCAGGTTCGACTGAGCTTCGTCCAAATCCAGGGCAAGAGCTTTGGTCTTCTCCTTCTCCACCTTCAGGGCAAAGTTGGCCGTCTCCCGAGCCGCTTTGTCCACTGAAAGGGCAGCTTTAGTAGCTGCCAACCTCTCAGCCATCCCGGGCAGGAAGGTGTCAATCTCGACCGCCAAACACCCTAATTGTAAACAAAAGAAAAGTAGACTATGATCGGTTAGCCACCTTGAATTACAGAGCGGGAATGGAAGAGGATAAGCTACTTACCAGATGGGAGATGTTGTACAGCCACCCGCACAGAGCCTTAGGATCTAGCCTTGCGCACCTGCCAATTTGACTTTGAAGTAGTGTGGGTCGGATCCTTGATCGGACGTCAGCCATCACGTTTGCCAAGGGAATCCCGGACGATACACTTATCCACGATAGAGGGAGAGGTACAACCACCCCGGTATTGGCCACCGAGGTCCCGACCTGGTCTCCGTGAAGACCATAGATTAATCGCTTAAGAGGTTGGGGGGTAAGCTCAGCCGCTGGTCTTTTTTTCCTCTGTGTCGCACGGGCAGTCAATGCTGCCTCCTTCTCCTTGAGCACTGTAGTGTCCCTAGGTGCCATCTCTGTAAAAAAAAAAAAGAAAAAAAAAGGGAGAGAGATCATTATCATGAAATGGATCGAAAGGGGAATATAGACAATAATGTGGCAAAAGGGAAACTTCAAACGTCAGAAACTCACTCGCAACGATTGGAGGGAAGACTGGTGTGTCAAGCTCTTTTTCTGGGTGGTAGGTAATCACAGGTTTTCCTGCTCAGGGTAAGACCTCAGTTATATCTATCGGGACTTGGGCTAGCAACTTTATCCACCTCTGGTACTCTTCTGAGATGTCGAGCGGGTCGGCCGATCCCACTACAAAACAAGTATGGGGTTAGTCTGTGCTATAAGTAATAAGGGTTGACAATTAAAGGCACATTCAAGACGCAGCTTACTTCTCAGCTTGCTCGCCCAGGTGGTCCTTAAGGGGGTTCCCGAGGCTTTAGCGCTTAACCTACTGGTGGACACCCGGAAGAATTTCTTCTTCCACCTCTTGTTGTTGCTCGGGGCATTCACCAAGATCTTCTGCCCTTGCCAAGCATTCAAAGAGAAGAAACCGACCTCCTTATACAATTGGGACGACCGGTAGGTCCAAAGGAATTCCTAAAGGGTTAGGTCATACCCGAACACTTGGGGCCAACGATATATGGCCCCCATCAAAAGTCTCCATCCATTCAGGGACAACTACTTGGGAGCAATGCTCGGGTAGATTAGCAGATCCCGTGCAAAATGATGAAGGGGTAGGTGAAGCCCCGTAAGGAGTGCGTCCTCGTAGGGGGTGGTGTACCCCTTCTGGTGGACATGTGCTCCATCGTCCGGAATCGCTAGTGACAAGTCGTCAAATCAAGCATACTTATTCCGGATCTTAGATAAGTCTGATCCGTCCAAAATACTGGGGATCCCCATGCATGAAAAGAGTGCCTTGGAGCTACCCGAGGTCAATGCCCTATTGCCCTCTTCCCCCGAGGCTGATATCTCAATGTAAGACCGGCTCGGCCCTTCATCAGGTACTACAGCTGGAATCCTGCCCTCACTATGGTGGTCAGACGGGGTTAGAGAAGGAAGATTTAGGCTGGTGTCGGGCGTTCTTGACTGGGACTATTCATCTTCCGAACGGGAGGACGAATCGAAGTCTGAATGACATATCTCTAAGGCTCTTCCTGTGGTTGGGTAAGCAAACAACCGGCGACCTAGGTAAGGGTCAGGGATTTTGAGTCTGAGATACAGGGGGGGCAAGGTCAAAAGTCTAAAAGGCAGAGTATATAGGGTCTTTAGGGTAAGGTAACACTCGGACAGAACGGCCCCCAGACAACCCGATCGGTTCAAATTCCCTGTTGAACCACCCGACCTAATAAAAAAATAGAACCTAAGAAAGAAGAAGTCCCACTCCCTTACAAACCCTAACGGATTCCTATCCTCCAGCCTCGCTCGAGAATGAAAAAGTGAGGAAAAGAAAGAAAGAACTGTAATTTGAAGACTGGGAATATGAAGGCTTACAAGATTCAAGCGCAGAAGGAACTCGGGAAGCTGGATCGGGAGCTTTTCTCTCTTAAGACCGCTCGGTATTCTCTATCTCTGGACAGCAGGAATGGAATAAATGAACAAGTACCCTTTATATAGGAAGCGCGAACGGTCCAGATCAGATCAGATCCAACGGTCAGGGAGTCTTCCCGCCTAAACCGTCCGACAACTGTCACCTCGGGCATGTGAAGGGACGCCTTAAAAGGCGTGCGCATTAAATACACGACATAACGGTTCGGTTACCTTGCAACTGTCCGATTACGCTCGCATTGACCTCATTGGATCCAGACCAGACCAACCAACGGCCAACACATGGTAGCTACCGACACAGCCCCGAGGTGTCATCGATCAGTTCAGACCCCGAGATGACGTATGCGTTGGGTCTTACCCTGAGCAAGATCCTGACCTCTTTCCCGGACGGTTTTCAGATCAGTGCCAATTTTTAATCCTTATCCGATGAAGCATCACATTAGCTTTGAAAATGGGGGGGGGGGGGGGGGGGGGGGGGAGGGGGGTGTAGCTGATAGGTACAAAAGTATCAGGTCCAAGTCAGTCTGTGCCACATCAGCAAGGAAATGCCAAGTCATCCGGAATGGGCGCTGATTACTTAACCACCCTAGGCTGTCTCGCCGAGACCGCCCGATTTGGCCCACGGCTCAGGCATACGATCCGGGCTTACCTCACAGTGGGCGCAGTCCAGGCAGTTACTACGGCTTGCAACAAAAAGCTCCAAGACAGTTTCCTATCTCAGTTAGAGGGCTAATGGGAAGTGCAAGTTATTTCCTAATCCACTTAGGAAACTTCCATAATTTGTGTAAATCAATTGTAATTAGATTGGGTTTCCTAATCCGACTAGTTGCCTTGTACGAGTGGCCTCGTACGAGTGGCCTCTTGTACCTATAAAAGAGGCCCCTTACCCTCATTGAAGGGGATCGCATTCTTATTTCTTAGAATTGCAATACAGATTACTCTCACACATATACCCGGCCGGTCTCTGGTAGTGCTGCCTACTTTGTTGGTTCATCAAAGGCCGCCAGTGATTTGTTAGTACAAGGACCCCAGCGCACACGTGGACGTAGGTCACCTAATTAACGGGGCTGAACCACATACAAACCTCTCTTGTCTCTTTCTTCTTATTCCTCTACCAATTTTTGACATCATCAAAAACTCTATTTGATTCATAAATTTAGCGAGAGAAGAGAAAGTAAAACAATGCAACAAAGTTTTTTTTTTTTTTTTTTGGGGGGGGGGGGGGGGGGGGTGGGGAGGGGGGATTTGATTACTAAGGAAATAAGAATGGAATTATATTTAAAAAAAAAAAACAAATAGTTATGATTTGATTTAATCAATTTCCATCCTATTTTCATATTTTCAAACTCGATTTGCAAACTGCAAAATTTCATATATATATATATATATAAAGCATGAGTGAAAGGACAATGGAAATGTTTTTTCTAATTATTTTCCCCTTTCTTTTTGTTTTTCGCTCTAAATATGCAAACCAAACAGAGCATAAAAACGCCACAATAGTTACAGACCAAAAAAATACCAAGCTTGTCTCCAACCTTGAAAGTTGTCTTTTGCCCATTCTTGATAGTCAAAATTGAAGGTCCATCCCTTGTCATCACCAACCATGAATTCCTTGGCTGAGGCAATGGCAGGAAAAATAATGGCAAGGATGATGAAAACTGCCCTTAGAGCCATTATGATAATTAATTCAAATTATTTTTCCTTTCTAATTGTTGGTTGACAATGAGTTATGTGTTTGAAGACCAAAGGAGTGTTGTATTCTAGGGAGTTCAATAGCTTGAACCCATATATATTGTTATAGATTTAAGGGCGGCAAGGCAATGTGATACAATCAAAGTGACCGGCTTTGCAGAACAAGTTTTGTGTCCTTGTTTTGGCCTTATGGGTATGTTATATGAATATATATATATATATATATACAGTCAGGCTCTTAAATGAACAGTTGAGTGATTATATTCAGTGAACATGTTTTTTAGCCTAAAAGAACCCGTCCGCTAATCCGCGGGTTCTTTTAAGCTAAAAAACATGTTCACTGGGTATGTTCACTTAACCCTATTCACTTAAGAACCTCACCGCATATATATGCTATGCTATGCTACCCAAATTTAGTTCTCAAATACTTATAGAGAGTAATATATATGGTTTACTACCCAAGTATCTTTTTGTATCCACAGCCATAGACCCGATTTAGGATGTATATTTAAGAATCATAATATTACAAGTAGAGTTCACATTTGCTCACCCTTGGTGAGCATAACCCATGCACCCCATTGGTCAATATAGTGGGACCTTTTAATCGTAGGTCCCATTGCATTGGCCAATGGGGTGCTTGGGTTATGCTCACCCAACCCTTAAATGGGTGAGCAAAAATGCACTCTTACAAGTAATGCTCGTGGTTTCTATATATATTTAATTTATCCCAACCTTGGTTTCGAACACATGTGATATTGGGTTTACCCAAAATAACCTCTAAGAAAAATCAAGTGTTCCCACTATAATTGAATATGAGCGGCTGCCACATGTGTTGGAATCTAAATTTGAGGATCATATTATTATTCTAATGTTGTCCATATTTAATACACATAAATGTTTAATAAAAGGATTAAAAGGAAAAACTACTACATGTCTTATAGTGTTACAGTTCGTTTGGTATGACACAAACAAGAAAAGAATTGATTTGCAATTCTTGTTTGTGGCAAATCATGTGTTTGGTTTGACACAAAAATGAGAAATGAAATGATTTCCAATTCTTGCCAATTCTTGAGAATTGAAGTTTTAGGCAAGACTGAAATCCGACCAAGATTGGTCGGATTTGGTGAGAATTGATTTGTAACTATTGTTCTTCCCAAAATACCCAAATCCAAAAACCCTAACCTGATTTTTTCTTCTTCGGTCTTCTTCTTCTTCTTCTTCTTCGGTCGTCTTCTTCTTCAGTCTTCTTCTTCTTCTTCTTCTTCTTCTTCTTCTTCGGTCTTCTTCTTCTTCGTCTTAAGTCGTCTTCTTCTTCTTCTTCTTCAGTCTTCTTCTTCTTCGGTCGTCTTCTTCTTCTTCTGCGGTTGTCTTCTTCACTCTTCTTTTCTATTTGGTTTGTTCTTCTGGTCTTACCTTAAGGTGTGTTTGGGCAAATTAGCTTTAAGGTCTGGGGTATTTTAGGAAGTATCATTAATTCTTTTCAATTCTATTCTTTCTATTTCTATTTCAAACCAAACATGAGAATTAGAATTGCAAATCAATTTTATTCTGTTCTTTTCTTTTCTATTCTCTCCAATTCAATTCTATTCTATTTTATAATCATACCAAACGGACTGTTAAAGAAATTTTATCAAATGACAAAACACGAAAATATGCTTTTATAAATTTTTTTTGATGAACGAGTCTTTTTTCTTTCCTTTTTTTTTTCCTTTTCTTTTTTTCCTCATTAATTTAAAATAGGCTACTATTGTGGTTTTTCTTTTTTATTTTAGTTTTAAATTTCTATTAATTCTAGTAGCAGTTGAACACTAACGTCCAAGAACTTTAAAGTTTTGCAAAATCTTAAAGGCTCCAATCGGTTACAAGCATATTATTATTATTATTATTATTATTATTATTATTATTATTATTATTATTATTATAATTAGGGTAAATATCATCTACCTCCCTTGAGGTTTGGCCTAATAACACTTACCTCCCTCCACGTTTCAGAACTAACATTTACCTCCCTTATTTTTGAATTTCAGTAACAGTTACCTCCCCTCTGTTAACAAACTGTTAGAAAAACTAACGGATTGACGATGACATCACTTAATAACGATCTAAAATACCAATATTACCCTTCTTCTTAGCTCACTTCTTACTTGAGCAGACCCCTGAAAATGGAAAGCTGATTTTCTATCAAATATTTAAGTGGGTAAGACCCTTATAGAAAGCTGGTTTTCAATCAAATACTTAAGTGGGTAAGTTAGATTGATGAAAGAAGTGAGTAGTAAGGGTAATTTTGGTATTTTAGATCTCTATTAAGTGATATTATCGTCATTCCGTTAGTTTTTCTAACGGCTTGTTAACGGAGGGGAGGTAAGTGTTACTGAAATTCAAAAATAAGGGAGGTAACTGTTAGTCCTGAAACGTGGAGGGAGGTAAGTGTTATTAGACCAAACCTCAAGGGAGGTAGGTGATATTTACCCTTATAATTATAATTATTTTATGATGGCTACAAGCATATATTACGAAACAACACAAATTCTGAACTTATCTGGGAGTTACCACCACTTAATCTTTCTTATATTCTCTCAAAAATGAGTCTTTTACCAAGTGGGCCTTCCCATGTGGTTTGAGAGGTGGAAGGTTTGAATTTCCCCGGGGGGAGTAGGGAGGGAATTTTTTCCTCCTCTAATATTGTAGAATCTGTTGGACTATGTCTTGTTTGTGTTGTGTGTGTGGGTGTGTGTGGGTGTGCGTGGGTAAGTGATATATATATATATATATATATAAGTCTTTTAAGTTTTACCTATCTGCGATATTGTTGACATTGCCACAGAGATGTTCTCTAACTTCTCAATTATAGCAATCCTAGTTCTCTTGTTTGGCTTGTTATATTATATTATAGGGTTAAATATATTTACTTCTTATGATTAGGAACATTCTCACTTTACCTCTCTATGGTTCAAAAATGGACAATTAACCCCCTTGTGATTTTGGCCTTGTTTGCACCCAAAAACCGCCAAAGGTTTTTGTGTCCAAAGGATAAGATCAAAACGGGCTTGGGCTCAAATTTGGTCGGCCCAAGGTTTATTTAGACTGTGTGACATAAGCCCAGCTTTGATGATGGTGCCCGAGAAGTGAGGAGACGAACGGGCTCAAATGCTAAACCATCTTGTTCCCAAAATTGGCCAAGGCAGAAAGATAAGCTGGGAGAAAGGGAGTGCATGATACAGACGGATGGAGGCACGTGAAGTCATCGGATCGGACACCACATCTCATGTGAATCGCCAAAGGCCGAGTTCGATTGGTCAGAAGCACACGTAAGGTGTCATTGGACATGAGTAGGTTAACGGGAGTAGAGGATTGGAAGAAATGTTGAAGGCAAGATGTTTTGCCCGATTGGTCGGAAAAAGGAGTACACCCATCATCGGGCTCATATTGGAGAAAAGGCCTGAGTCAGCCCAATGCAAGGAAAGGATTCGTGGCAAAGCATAGGGAAGACGGTTTTGTCAAGGAAATCGAAGTCCTAAAATTAAGGACAGGAGTCCAATTAGGAATGGGTCTGATCAAATCCAGCTGGATATGGAAGGCTAATCCCAAAGATTTCGAGCAGACCTATATGCAAAGGACTCTACGTCATCTCAAAAACAGCACACACGATACACATAACATTCAGAGCATTCAACTCTGCTTTCTTGCTATTCTGCATCCATAGCAAATAGGTCTGTCCCAGTTGGTTATTTTTTACTGTTTTCATTCTCTATTGGACAATCAGAGCATGTTCTGATCCGATCCTGATCTTTGATTTTTGTTATTGCTATTCCAAACACATTCAATAAAATATCTTCATATTTTATTAGTTGTTTGTGATATTTTTATCTGGTAAACTCTCACGAATTGGCTTGCGCGCTTCAGTATTGCCATAGAATCTTTGGTGAGGGTACTTTCCTACTCACCTCACACAATCTTATTGTTAGAAGTAAGATCTCTAAGCCTTGTGTATCACTCATACAAGCACATAGGAAATTAGTTTGCACACATTGAGCCCGTTTGGCTCTGGCACACCTACACAAAATACAAGCAAACATTTTGGTACGCCCGGTGGGATCCATAGTACTAGAATATGTCTCCAAAGAAGGATAACAAAACTAGGAAAAACAGACAAGATGACTTGACCGTTAATACCCAATAGAAGAAGAAAGCACTGGTCACTCACCACAAGACAGTATTGTGACTCTGGAAGCACTTTCAGAAGTCATGAGGCAAAATTTTTAACCTATGAGGCAAGATTACAATGCCTTGATAGGTTCGATGGATAACTTTAAGGGACTAGTTGGCCAAACAACGGAAATACATCGAGGTCAAATCGAGCTAATCGTGTCTACCAAATGTACACACGCAAGGCTGGAAGGTCTGACCTCAGAAATCTCGAACTTGTCAAAAACCATCAAAGCACTTTTTGGCCGATTGATGCCCAAGGGTCTAAAGGAGCATATTGATGAATCTAGTTTGGCCGATAAGAAGAAGGAGCCTGCTTACGTATGTCCGAATCTCCGAGAGTAGAACGGATTAAATAAACAGCCCGATCCATAAGTGGGAGGATCAGGCAGTGTGGTCATCATCGATCCTACTAAATCGGCGACACCTATGATTATTCAACCTTTAGACCGAAGCAAATAAGTAATTGGTAATACTGGTTCCCCTTCCCATGCGCTAGCTGTTGGGGGGGACAAAGAGCTAATGATGTTTTCTAACCTCACCAGGCCGTTAACAACCAGCATCAGATCCCACCCCCATTAGCACCTCATTTGGCAGCACAGCCCGTTGCGCCACAGGTTATCAATATGGAGCAATTAGTGGCGGCCATACACGAAGAGTATGGACCATTAACGAGAAGGATGGAGAGGCTGATGTACAGATGGCCATTTCCAACAGAGGTTGACCAAACCAATTTCCCTCAGGGTTATATGGTCCCAAACTTTTCCCTATTTTCAGGGGAGGGTGAACAATCAACAATAGAACATATAGGCCGTTTCATTGTGCAATGCGGCCATGTGGGCGGTATTTTCCACTTAAAACTAATGTTGTTCCCAAATTCTCTTACTGGGATCACTTTCTTGTGGTATGTTAACATTCCTGCCAACTCTGTGCAAAATTGGCAAGGGATGGAGGAATAGTCTTTGGCAGATCTGTCAAGAATGCTCCAACTGGTAGGGAAACGGTCGAAACCTATATAGCCCATTTCAGAAATGCTAAATATAGATGCATGACCGTCTTACCCGAGGAAGAGTATGTCAAAATGGCAATGGGTTGGATGTCTTTCGAGCTTCGTAAGAGGTATGAAGGGACTGATTTTCATGATCTGTTTGAGCTGGCCACAAGGGCCGCTCTTTATGAACGTATCCTTTTGGATGAATAGGAGAAGAAGAATTCTTCCAAAGGAACATATTACAAAGACCCCAATTACGTGGTTCATGTGGCAAATTGTGACCTCGAAGCTGAAATTGACATGGCCGAATTGATTTGCAAACTGCCAATCATATGTAATGCCTTAAGCAAATCCATAAATAATAACACCACTACAAAAAAGATGGCATTTAAGGCAAGAAAAAATTACACGTTTGACATCACTATGGCCGATCAAATTTTCGATGCCCTTCTGGCCGAAAAGGTGATCCAAGCTGAGTGATGGTCGTCGGATCCAAAAGGCCGATGACATTAAAAATAAAGAATACTGCAAATGGCATAACTTCTGGAAGCAATCTACTAACTGACACAACTAAAAAGTTGTGCGCTCTTGTGAAACACCTAAGTGTAGGTGATTGTGCAAGTAATATAGTACTGGAAGTCTAGGTCGATCCCACAGGGAAGCAATAGGAAGAATATATACTAAGTTACAACCTAAAGAAAAGGAAAAAAAAAAAAAAGAATGTAGGAGTGGATGTTCTAACAAATCCTAAATAATTTAATTAAACTAAATAACAAACTAGAGCATATAGACACATAACTAAAGAAATAAATAAATTAAAGGTGTTGGAAATATGAGAATCCGCATTGATCCTAACCAACTACCATGCATACTCATTAACATTCTATGGAGTTCATTCCTCTTCAGCATTCCGTATTTTTCTAAAGATAAAAAATCAATAGCCCTTTCATAACCGGGACTACATCATCACAGTTGATTTAAAATACTTGAAAGACAGTTTAAAACAATGGTTATTACTTGCACTCCAAATGGTGTTAGCCTTCAAAGTGGTTTTCAAAAGTCATTGAAGAAAAGGCCTTAAGGCTTTAAGTTCTAAAAACTGTTGTGACAAACTGAGCTTATAGGAACAATTTGATGACAAATTTCTAAAATAGAAAGTCATGGAATACTTAAAAGAATCATCTCGGGATTTAACATATTCGATAGATCGAAGTGCTCTCGATAGATCGAACATCATCATCCTTCAATCGATCGAAATGTCTTCGATCACTTGACTATGGCTCTGGTTCGATCGATCAAAATACCTTCGATCGATCGAGCCTAAATTTTCTATATCATACATGGCAGAGGGTAAGAATCAATATTTCATCACACATTCCCAATGTCTAAACTACGGAAACATGATAAAACTAATGCAGAAAAAACAAAACATAGCAATCATTAACATTTAAAGCAATAAACAATCAAATAAAGAAAAAGGAGAAGAAAAACCTGAAAATAATCTGAATATCACTTGTAATAAACTTGAAAGAAACTTGAATCTTGAATAATCTTCAATAAAATAATGAAAAAGAGGAAGAAAAACAAGAATCTAACCTAATCTACTCCTAATCTAACCCTAAAATTACAGTTTTTTGTGTTCTGGAGCGTCCTCCCTTCCTCTGATGTCAAAATGACTTATTTACAGGGTTCCTGCAAAGTTTACGCAACTTTTGGAAGAAAATAAAGTTTAATCGATCGAGCTTAGTTCGATCGATCGAAGGTTCGATCGATTGAACTCTCCTCAAGCCCTTGAACATCTCTGATTTTGACAGCTCTGCACACCGATGGGAGAATGGCCATAACTTTTCACTCAGACCTCAGACTGAGCTCTTTTTGTGGCCACGTGACCGTAACTCAATGATCTATATTTTGTATTTCTAGAAAAATCTTCCAACTTTGAATTCTTCAATGTCAAAATTGGCATTTTCTTAGCTCCTTCCGTTATTCTCTTTACAAAATCACTTTCTTTAGCTCCACTTCATTGAATTACATCCTAATACCAATAAAACAATGCATAAACATATGTTTTAGCATTAACACAATAAAAATAACATTGTTATTAGAATGCACCTAAATGTAGGGACTTTGGGGATAAAAGTATGCATAAAAGATCATGTAATACGCTATGTACATGCACTTTTCACCACGAATCACACCCCCAATTAGCTCGTTGCTAGTCCCTAGCACTGAAGCGAACTAAAACAATGTTTATTTGAACTAAAAATTGAAAACAAAATAAAGTAAAAATCCTAACTCACTTTCACAGGAATCGCGATTGCATTTAGCGTATGCAATAAACCTTTAAACCCCTAGGTTTCCCCTAGTGGACGAGTGTTGTCTCGTGAGGGTTTGCAGTGAATTTACCCACAAAATTCATGTTTATGGTAATGGTTCTCATTTAAATGTTTTCAAGAAATTTTTCCTTTCATTTAGCAATGTGGTTAAGCTCAACAATCTAATGAAACTCTCTAGTAAGCCATAGCAACACAACACACACATTACAGTTAATCTACTATCAAAGTCATTAGAATGCTCCACAACTATTAATCTTCAAGTGTGTATGTGAATGGACAACCAAAATACAAAACTTTAATTTCAAAGCTCGCATAACCTAAGATTCTATCAAGACGTTCATTTTGACTAAACTCTCACCGGGATCACACTCTCAAGATGAAATCACTCCGAATTAGGTGTAGTAATTATCACTCATGATATGGAAGCTATAAGGAGTAAATGTAAATAGAATCTAATGCTTCTCATATCTAGATAGAAAAACGGACATTTAAGTGCACAAAGCCTCCTGAATGGTTACTTTTCACTAGAAGAGCGATATACCGTGGAGAGCTCTCTAATTACCTTAACGTCAGATCCAATTTACTTAAAATCATCAGGTCTTAGAAAAAGAGGTGTTCGATTAAAAAGAAAAAGGTTCGTGATTTTCAATTGAGTCAAAGGATGTGATTGGAATATCTACTATAACTTTTCAAACTTCCCACATCTCCAATCTCTCTCTCTTTTTTTTATCAACCATTGGCAATTTTTCTTTTATTTTCATGCTTTTCTTTTTCTTTTTTCTTTTTTTTTTTTTTTTTTCCTTGTCAACTTTCCCTTATTCACAGAACCAAACATCTTGTCAAGATAACAAATCCCAATCACTCCTAAATGAAAAAACTGAGGCTTGAACTCCTAATTTGGAGTTAGGTATAAACTTTAAGGATTGTGAAGACAAGATGATTATGATAAGACTCAAAAGGTGAAATAAAGGAATATCATTGAGGTAGGCCATGGCTTTATTATGCGTGTATGGTCAAAAGATGGCCTAGATCATCTTTTAAGTTTATTAGGATTATTCATATCAGTAAATTCAAGAGCTCTAAATTTTGTAAATCCTGAACGTTCTCTTCTAGTAATCAGTCAAAATGAAGAAAATTGAGACTTTCAACGAATGAAGACGCTTTTTAAAAAGTAAGAGTAATTTTCTAAAACCCTCAAAAACAAAGAATGGCACAAAAGCTCACTTGGGTGATTAGTCTCCACTACAGTTTCTAAGATAATTAAGCTATGCTTACCAATCCATTTTAGCTAAGTACAAGATTGTCACGAAGTGCTCAAAGTTGTTTGAAGATTAAAAAGCATAAAATATACTATAACTAAGATAGTAAACAAACTACCATTGTGTATCACATACTAATAACATATAGAAAATAACATTAATGAATCATAACTAACTACATTAGCTAGAGAGAAATACAAGAACCATTTTGTTATATTTAAAAAAAAATTTAAAATTTTAAAAGTTTTGTAAGTTTTAATTTATTGAGTCATGTTGCTAAGCAAGTATATTGACATTAAAAGCATAAAAATAAAGAAACGAGGCATGCAATGACTCACTCCCCCCCAACTAAAACTAAACATTGTCCTCAGTGTTCTAAACTAAGCATATGGATATGTAAAGTAAAGCGAGAGAAGGAAGGATGTTACCTCGAGGCGTTAATATCCATATTTTTTTTTATTTTCTTTTATTTCTTTGTTAAGTTACCTGTAAAATCATTAGTAGCAACAAGGAAAAATATAGAATATAATACAACTACTCAATAAATAACTTAGGTTAATCAAGATTTTTATCATACAATAATAACCGAAATTTTTGAGGATCCTCCCAATGAAATAATTTAACAGTGAAAAGACTTTTGGGATACTCATAAAAATGCAACTTCCCCCAACTAATGTCAGGCTCAAGGTCAAAGGAGATGATGCAAAACCTATGGCCTCCAAATTTTGGTTGGACAGATATAAGAGATATACCACACTTTTTAGGAATTAAATGCAAGAAACAATTTTTGGTATTGGCATTTCCTATAACGGCCTCTATTTTAATACAAGGAGGTGGCCATGGTTCGAAAAAGTGGCAGACTCTAAGTAATGCTCTAATTTAGATTCACTACCCTCCTCTTATCCTAGAACAGAATTTATAGAAATATGATCATAGGAATTTAATTTCTGTTCTATGCACATGATTTTGGACAGGACTTGGATAAAGCTATCTATTTGGGCCTTCATGTTAGTATTACTCAAGAAGGTCAAGCAGTCTAGCAGATTACTAGCTTCTTGTTGAAGTTTAAGATCATCTAATGTAGTCCCAAAAGTTTCTAAATCCTCTCTCAAAGAATTTTGAAAGTTAAAATTTTGTGAAAAACATGTGCTAGAATCCTTACCATCCTCTTCCACAACATATTCTATTTGTTAAATATGAGGGTACACATGATTTTCAAGCTCGGGATGAGAGCTTTGATTGATAGAGAGGATAGGTGATGGGCAACTTGGTGATACCACCTCTTCGGCTGAAAGAGGTGAGGGTTCATGAATATCACAAGAATCTAAATCAGATTTAGATTTTTTAGTTACGTCCTCCCTAGGATCACTTTCAATGATAGGGGTAGAGTCAACAGGTAACTCCTCCTTTTCTAGTTGTGTGCAATCACCTAAACTCTCATCATCTTTTAAATCCTCATTCTCATCCTCACTATATGTGTCATCTATTGAAGTACTCTGGACCAAGAGACTGTACAAATTTATCCAGGCAGTGAAGGAGTTGATATCTGGGGTTGTGTATTGAGGAGAAGATGATTATACAACTTCATGCTCAATGGTTTGGTTTTGGAGTTCTTGCTGGGTTATCACTTTCGCGAGTGAGTTGTTAACCTCATTCGGTATAAACCCATTATTGTCCTCTAATTCCATTCCATTGTTAGTGTCTTAAAATTTAGATTGTAGTGTTGAAGGACTGGTATAGTCTTCTAAAGGTTGACTAGCATATGCTTGTTGATATCTAGTTTCTAATTTATCAAGTGAACTATCTAGCCTTTTCATTTCACTAAGCAGCAATTTTAACATACCATTATCCTCAACTTGGTTGTTATCCTCATTATAACTATACGAAGTTTCGTCCCATTGTTGTTGATGATAGTCCCATTCCCATTGTGTTTGTGGACAAGACTCGCCAAAGGGAAAGTCTTGGTACGTTTGGTAATCGTGGGAATTACTACTATATCCTATATTATTTTGGTTATATCCCCATTGCGATTGATAGAACTCTCCATGTGGAGGTTCTTGATATGTTTGATAATATGGGGGACTACCACTATTGTTTTCCCATTGTGATAATTGGTAGCACTCAGGTTGATAATGTGCGTCATATGTGGGTGCTTGCCAACTTTGGGGACAGTTTTCATTGCCTAATGTGTACTTATTCGTGGTGTTTGTGTTGTATGGAGGATAATATGGATTAGACATATTCACTCAAAATTTTTAAACAATAGGAATTTTTTTATTTTTTTTATCTTGTGAGAGAAAAAGTCCAAAAGTTTTTTATTTATTTTTTTATTTATTACTAAGTAAGAAAAATTGAAGATAACTTAGTAAAATCCTAACCTAGTTGCCTTCCCCGGCAACGGCACCA
This sequence comes from Hydrangea macrophylla, assembly GCA_033977485.1. Taxonomy (NCBI): domain Eukaryota; kingdom Viridiplantae; phylum Streptophyta; class Magnoliopsida; order Cornales; family Hydrangeaceae; genus Hydrangea; species Hydrangea macrophylla. The sequence goes on along the minus strand of CM066999.1, from coordinate 101,303,328 downwards.
AAAACTTGACACGACTAAAAAGTTGTGCGCTCTTGTACAACACCTAAGTGTAGGTGATCGTGCAAGTAATATAGTACTGGAAGTCCAAGTCGATCTCACAGAGAAGGAATATGAAGAATATATACTAAGTTTCAACCTAAAGAAGAGGAAACGAAAATAAGAATGTAGGAGTGGATGTTCTAACAAATCCTAAATAATTTAATTAAACTAAATAACAAACTAAAGCATATAGACACATAACTAAAGAAATAAATAAATAAATTAAAGGTGTTGGAAATATGAGAATCTGCATTGATCCTAACCATCTATCATGCACACTCATTAACGTTCTATGGAGTTCATTTCTCTTCAGCATTCCGTATTTTTCTAAAGATAAAGAATCAATGGCCCTTTCATGACCAGGACTACATCATCACAGTTGATTTAAAATATTTGAAAGACAGTTTAAAACAATGGTTATTACTTGCACTCTAAATGGTGTTAGTAGGGCTGTTCAAAATCCACCCGTCCACCCGACTCACCCGACCACCCGACTTACCCGTAGCCTATTTTTTTTGCTTTTAAACAATGTGGGTGGAGTCACGGGTCTTGGGGGTGGGAACCCGACAGTTTCGGGTGGAGTCACGGGTCTAGGGGGGTGAAAACCCGATTCACCCGACCCGACTCGAAACACACTTAATTTTTTAAAAATATATATGTAATATGCTTATATCAATATATGCATTATGTATTATATAGTTTTTAATATATATATATATATATGTAATATGCTTATATTAGTATATATATTATGTATTATAAAGTCTTTATATATATATGTTATATTCTTATATCAATAAAATATGTCACTAGCGGAGATATAAAAACCTTAAAACCATATAACTAGCACATGACTATGTTTTTATTTTTTGTTTGGTCAGAGCTTTGGTTAGCCTATGAATATCTAGACAAATACATTCAAAGCAAAAAAAAAAAAGAAAAGAAAAAAGAAAATGTAGACAAAGTCATGTGTAAAGCAAATGCTTGATTGAGACAAATGAGACAGTCGGGTTTCACCCGACTCGACCCGACTCACCCAACCACCCGATGAGTCGGATGCACCCGACAAAGCGAGTGGATGATGGGTGGAAGGAGGGCAAACCCGACTATGTTCGGATGGATGAGCGGATGAAGGCCAAACCCGACTCACCCGACTCGTGAACACCCCTAGGTGTTAGCATTTAAAGTGGTTTTCAAAAGTCATTGAAGAAATGGCCTTAAGGCTTTAAGTTCTAAAAACTGTTGTGACAAACTGAGCTTATAGGGACAATTTGATGACAGATTTCTAAAACAAAAAGTCATGGAAACTTAAAAGAATCATCTCAGGATTTAACTTGTTTGATTGATCGAACAGCGTCATCCTTCAATCGATCAAAATGTCTTCGATCACTTGACTATGGCTCTGGTTCGATCGATCAAAATACCTTCGATCGATCAAGCCCAGATTTTCTATATCATACATGGCAGAGGGTAAGAATCAATATTTCATCACACATTCCCAACGTCTAAACTACAGAAACATGATAAAACTAATGCAGAAATAACAAAACATAGCAATCATTAACATTTAAAGCAATAAACAATCAAATAAAGAAAAAGGGGAAGAAAAACCTGAAAATAATCTGAATATCACTTATAATAAACTCGAAAGAAACTTGAATCTTGAATAATCTTCAATAAAATAATGGAAAAGAGGAAGAAAAACAAGAATCTAACCTAATCTACTCCTAATCTAACCCTAAAACTAAAGTTTTTTGCGTTTTGGAGCATCCTCCCTTCCTCTGATGTCAAAACGACTTATTTATAGGGTTTCTGCAGAGTTTACGCAACTTTTGAAAGAAAATAAAGTTCAATCAATCGAGCTTAGTTCGATTGATCGAAGGTTTGATCGATTGAACTCTCCTCAAGCCCTTGAACATCTCTGATTTTGACAGCTCTGCACACCGATGGGAGAATGGCCATAACTTTTCACTCGGACCTCGGATTGACCTATCGTTAATGGCCACGTGATTGTAACTCAAAGATCTATATTTTGTATTTCTAGGAAAATCTTCCAAATCTGAAGTCTTCATTGTCAAAATTGACAATTTCTCAGCTCTTTCCGTTGTTCTCTTTATCAGAATCACATTCTTTAGCTCCACTTCATTGAATTACATCCTAATACCTATAAAATAATGCATAAACATATGTTTTAGCATTAACACAATAAAAAGAACATTGTTATTAGAATGCACCTAAATGTAGGGACTTTGGGGATAAAAGTATGCATAAAAGATCATGTAATACGCTATGAACATGCACTTTTCACCACGAATCACTAACAATTGTGTTGTTTTTCGTAATGTGATGCATGAGAATGTGGAGAAAGGAATATTCAAGTTTTCTGACAAGGCTATAGGGATTGATGCTAATCCGTTCCCTCATGTCATTGGGTTAAACATGGTTTCACCCGATTTAATAAAGCTAACTAAGCTTAGGTCGAAAGTGGACTTGACAAGATCGAAGCAGAGAGAGGGCAAGCAGGTGGCTACATCGGCCACCGACGGAGCAGGGCTGGACCTGTCAGAGTTTCATGGGGAAAACCAATGCAGAGGGAAGGGAAGCAAGTTGCCAATTCGGCCTCGAGAGGGCTGAAGGTCACCATCCACAAACTTTAAAGGATGTATTGGGAGAGGAATGAAGCTGAACGAAAGGCCGAAATTGAAAAGTCCTGCTTAGATACTGACAACCTGATAGTTGATCTATGTCACTAACTACACCTAATTAAATAAGGCCTTTGCGCAAGGTGAAAGGCCAACGTTAAGAAAGAATCAACCGGCTCAAGCAAGAGGCCGAGAGTGAGTGAGCACCACGAGCATAGTCTGAGAAGGTCTATGCATGACAGGCTTATACTGCCCAGGCAAAGTCAATCTAAGCTTGAATGGAAACCTAGATCATTACCGGCATTACAGATCGGCCTTGGAGATTTAGGCCGATTAGAGAAAAAGCGTCCTCAGCTGCTATCAAAGCCGAATGTGCCAGAAAAGGCGGCAACTTTGGACATACGTTCAAGGATGGTCCTTCCACCAAGGATGGAACAGGGAATATGGAATCGGGTGGACTATCCTGTCACACCCCGACGTAGCATAAATATGGAAAGCGTTTAATTTCCTTTATGGACCCGTAAGTCGCGACAGTTTGAAGGATCGATTCCGTCCCAAACGTTGAACAACATAAAACCATAAATCAGAGTAGAGCAATCAAGGCTTACAAATCTTTTCTAACTTAAGAAATATTACAGCACGGGATCACCTAAAGGCACAGACCGCCTTGAAACAAAATAATAACTTACCATCTATTATAGTCATCCTTATTACAAAACCAGTTCATAACTTAAAGCATATAACAGTAAATTCTCTTTCCAGCAGTTGTTCTCAATAAGCGTGGTCATAAGGCTCAACATAGTCGTAACCTGAAAAGCCTGAACACGAATGTCCAGGACGCATCAACGTCGTCAGCTTCAAGAAGCTGGTGAGTATTAAAAACATAGCTTTGAATGTAAATCATACTCATTTACCTTTTTCTATTTTCAATTCTGTAAAATCAATAATTTGACCATAGAGAGAATTCAATTTATAAACCAACGAGGAAATATATATTCAAAGTCGTTCATTCATAGAGCACATGATCGTGTATGAGACAATGCACCACACTCATTTTGCCGACTCTTTTCTCTCGACAGACACAATAACCCACTATCTCACTCCAGTATCTTTGAAACACTAAGGTAGCCACACTTTAGCAACGGGGTGCCAGGGAATGTCCAGTTTGCCTCACACTTTGGTCCGGGGTACCAGGGAGTGTCCAATGCCTCACACTTTGAATACCTAATCCGCCATGCAAATACCGGAGGAACCCTTACGCAGTATCCAGACTCGGGTATCAGGGAGTGTCCGTAGGCCACACTTTAGCACTACCATGGGTGCCAGGGAATGTCCAAGTTCGGCGTCACACACTTTAGCGCTTCCATGGGCGCCAGGGAGTGTCCAGTTTTGCCACCGTCGCATTTCAAAGACATTCTCACCGCAATCTCAACACGTCACACTTTGGTACACAAAAACCAGGGAGTGTCCACAACACAAACTCAATCTCAATCTCAATCTCAATCTCATACTCTTTCCACACTGACCATTACTCTTTTCCACACTAACTGACACCCACATGCATGTACTACTGACCCCACATGAATGACATGAACTTAAACATAAATTAAATCGCTGAATTAAAGGCACAACGTACGTACGGGGATTGATAAGTCTTAATACATCGTTCTACTCATTCAAACACAACCAATTAAGATTCTGTTTTAATAATTTTCCCAAACAGTACTCAAACAGTATATAAATTTTATCCCAAACAGTCCCTTATCACAAAACAAGCGAAACTAGACACTGCCAGAAGTCGCGCGCGCGGGCCGCTCGTGCGATGGGTCGCTCGCGCGGTCCGCTCGCGCGATATGCCCGATTTTTAATTTTCTTTTTAAAACCTTTTCTGTCTGCCTGGAAACACACAGCTCGTGCTCGCGGGCTGCTCGCACGAGGGGTCGCTCGCGCGATATGCCTATTTTTCATTTTTCTTTTATAAAACTTTTCCATCGGCCAGAAAACACGAGGCTGGCGCGCGCGGGTCGCTCGCGCGATCGCGCGCGCGAGTTAGTGCTGGGGCTTCGTCTTCTTCACTGAAACTGCTCTGTTTCAGCTTTTCAACCTAATTTTGACCCATTTTCAAATCCGGAAGCAAATAGGGCATGTAATATATGAAATTCTTTGTTTTTCAACAAGGATTAAGAATAAGTAATCAGCTTTACACAAATCAATCTATAACTCTTGAATTTTATGAAAAACTAAAATTTGACAAAACTTAATTTCTAATATACTTTCTTATATGAACAAACTAGGCTCTAGAACTTCAACCATAGTCTATATGTACTATAATCTTTCATTTTTATGTATGAAAACAGATTTTGGTTAAGTTTAGAAATTCATTATTTTCAAGCTATGGAACTTCAACGTAAAATCAACCATGGTGATTTTCAGATTAAGCTATAAAAAAAAAATCAAGACATGAATTACATTAGGAGTGAGTTAATAATACTCACTGAGGTTGAAGCTAGAGATTTAGTTGAGAAAGAGACTAGAATTAAGCAACCCAATGGAGCTTCAACCTTTAAGCTATGGAGAATTAGGAGCTTTTCTCTAAAATAATTTCTGTAGGAGTTATCTGTGGTCTCTCTAAGCTCTCTCAATTTTTCTCTACTGTGTTTGTAAACCCAAAACAAAAATGTGTGTAATGGAGAATAGGATGAGAGTTATGTAGACATTGGGAACTTGGCCTCCAAGTTCCTTCACATACACACCACAAAATGATTTGTTTTTCCCAATTAATTAAAACTGTGAAATACTTACACATTGATACAAACGTATATATACACTCTCCAGATTTTGAAAGGGTAGTATAGATCAATAGGGGTCAATTTCGTAAGTGTTTGACAAAACAAACTTGTAGACACAAACTAATGCACATCATGTAAGCATAACCAAACAAAGCTTATACAATCATTACAAGTATTAATTTGATAAGAAGCAATGGTCATTCTTGACTGACGGGGATTTAAAACTGTAGAAGTTAACGTGGCACGGATAGTTTTGAACACCAACTGGTATTTTTGTGACACGGTGTTCACCACAAAAATACAGAAAATTAATTTTAACGTAGGAAATAATTTTCCGATTTTATAAAAATACTGATTAAGTCAAAAGCAAACATTTCCACTGTTTTGAAATTCAACATAGGTATTGCTAAATTTTATGAAATCACAGTTTGACCCCAGTAAGAATTTCAATAGTAACTAAATCAAGTTTTAACATGTGAGAATTAAATTAAGAGCAGACAATACCACATGAATTTAATTATGACAATGAAATTACAAATTAAATATGAAAATGTAATTTAAAATTAAATGGAAATGCAGGTTGTTACATCCTTCTTCCCTTAAACAGGATTTCGTCCCCGAAATCAAGACTAACTAGTCCTGAACAACTCCGGGTACTTCTTCCTCATATCAGCTTCAACTTCCCACGAGGCTTCGTTCTTGTCAGGGTAATTCCACTGAACCTTCACCAACGGAATGTCCTTATTCCTCAGCTTCTTGATACTCTGATCTAGAATCTTCACAGGCCTTTCTTTGGGATTGAGGTTGATTGATAAGAGTTATGTTTCAGACATTGGTTAATCATTGTGACGTAAGAGAATAAGGATGAATAGTTGGGTTTTGTGATAGAAAGATAGTTCAGCAATATGTATTGCTAGCATATGGGGTCGGTGAGGAATCTCTCACCTTATCTTACGGTGTTAACCTACGGTAAAATCGTACGAGGTTATCTTATGATGTATCTTACGGTAAATACAGTGTATGTCAGGTAGTTGAAGAATTTTTTTCAACTTATTATACGGCATTGAGACGATTGGACGGTTGAGGAATCTCTTAACCTATCTTGTGGTATGTATCAGAATTGGAAAATATCTCAACGAGTTATGAGTATTGTGGTTGTTGAGGAATCTCTCAACTGAACCTGGTTTGGAATATTCGTGGTACCATGGTGTATTCAGATGTAGTATAAAGGTTAGTAATGAAAACTACCAGATTGATTGTATAAGTGGGAAGGGGTATGTAAGGATTAACCTAAGGTGAGGAGTTAAGAATAGGGATGATAGAGTATGCTTTGACGGTTTGAAACTACGGTTAGTAGAAGTAACGGGTTTCAGTCAAGTATTGAAAATGGCACAGTATGAAGCGTTGTATGGGCATAAGTGTCAATCGCTGATTTGTGGGATCGAGGTTGGGAAAAGAAAGTTGTTAAGACCTAAGAGGATACAGTTGACTACGGCAAGGGTAAAACTAATCCAGGAGTGACTTTTAGAGGAGGCTCATCGTACTAAATATTCAATTCATCCGGGGAGTGACAAGATGTACCGGAATTTGCAAGAAAACTTTTGGTGGAGAAGTATGAAGCGAGAAGTTGCCAAGTTTGTGTCTGAGTGTTCAGCATGTTAACAAGTGAAGGTAGAGAGACAAGTACCTGCGGGGCTATTACAACCATTACCAGTGTCAAAGTGAAGTGGGATGGGATTATAATGGATTTTGTTTCGGGATTTCCACGATCGTTTAATCAGAATGATAAGATTTGGGTTATGGTTGATAGATTGACAGAATCAGCGCATTATCTACCGATCAATATGACTAAACCTTCAAGGTTGGCGGAATTGTATGTGAAAGAGGTTGTAAGACTACACGGAGTTCCAATAGTGATTATATCGGATCGTGATGGTAGTTTACATTGAGGTTTTGGGAAGTCTATAGGAAGCCACGGATACTAAACTGAGTTTCAGTACTACATTTCATCCTCAGATCTACGGACAGTCAGAACGGATGATTCAGACATTGGAAGACGTGCTTAGACTTTGTGTACTAAATTTTGGGAACGTTAATGAATTGAGTTAGCCTCGGTGGCGTGCCATAGGCTTCGGTTCTGCTATTGTGGGACCGGGCTGTGACATTTAGTGGTATCAAAGCAAAAGCAGTCGACTGGTCCCTGATTCAGTCGATTGAAAATTGGAGACCCCAGTCGACTGGACCCAGTCTAAGTTGACTGGAATGGCTGTAAACCATTTTTGAAAACTCTCTGCTTGCTTCAGTCGACTGAGTTCCCGACCCAGTCGACTGAACCTCTGGTTTTAAAAATGTGTTTTGTTTTTCCGCTGCATGTGTTCTTCAAACTAAATTTTGGGAACGTTAATGAATTGGGTTAGCCTCGGTGGCGTGCCACGGGCTTCGGTTCTGCTATTGTGGGATCGGGTTGTGACATTATGACTCGTCTCAATATCATCATAACTAACCACATGTAAGGGATCTTGTATATACTTCCTCAACATACTCATGTGAAATACATTGTGAACCCCAGACATCTTCGGTGGTAGCGCGAGTCGATAAGCTACTTTCCCGACAAGTTCCAAAATCTCGAATGGTCCAATGAAACGTGGAGCTAACTTCCCTCTCTTGAGTCCAAAACGTACCACTCCTCGGGTCGGGGAAACCTTAAGGAGTACGTGATCTCCAACACTAAACTCCAAATCTTTTCGGCGTCGATTGGCATAACTCTTATACCTGCTTTGAGCAGTTCTCATTCTTTCCTTGACCAAAGAAATTTTCTCGTTGGTTTCTCTAACCAAATCCGGTCCCAATAACTCCGTGTCTCCAACCTCTGCCCAACACAACGGAGAACGACATGGTCGTCTGTACAATACTTCAAACGGAGCCATACCGGTACTTGTATGGTAACTGTTGTTGTAGGCAAATTCAACCAACGGCAAGTGTGTCTCTCAAGATTCTTCAAAATCGATCACACAAGCCCTAAGCATATCCTCCATGATCTGATTAACACGCTCAGTTTGCCCATCTGTCTGAGGGTAAAAAGCAGTACTCATCTTGAGCGAGGTTCCCATAGCTTCCTGCAAGCTTTCCCAAAATCCAGAGGTAAAACGTGCGTCACGGTCTGACACAATTGACACAGGTGCACCGTGAAGTCGCACAACTTGTTGTATGTACATCCGACTCATCTTTTCTACCGGGTATGTCATACTATAAGCAATGAAATGAGCAGATTTCGTTAATCGATCCACGATTACCCAAATGGCGGCATGATTCTGCTGTGATCGGGGCAATCTTACTACAAAATCCATGGTTATGTGCTCCCACTTCCAACCAGGAACAGGTAGCGGTTGCAACAATCCCAAGGGCTTCTGATGTTCGGCCTTGACTTGTTGACACGTCAAACACTTGGATACAAATTAGGCCACATCCTTCTTCATACCTTCCCACCAGAAGTTTCTCTTTAAATCTTTGTACATTTTCGTTCCTCCTGGGTGAACTGTATATCTTGACTTATGTGTTTCTGCCAGAATGTCATTTCTCAAAATCCCACAATCTGGTACACATAATCTGTCTCTGCATCGATACCCTCTGTCACTCCCCACCTTCCATTCTATTGGATCTTTCTCTGACATCTTAATGAACCATGTCTGAAACTTCTCATCTTCTTTCTGAGCTCCAATAATGCGGTCAATAAGAATAGGCTGTAGGATAAGACATCCAAAAAGTTGTCCTTCTCTTTCCTCAGCACTCTGTACATCAAACTTTGCCAACGTTTCCAATGCTCGCCACTCTTTAACCATTAAGGAGGCGATCGTCTCCCGAGTCTGCCGAATCAAAGCATCGGCGACCACATTAGCTTTACCAGGGTGGTATTCCAACGTGAAGTCGTAATCATTGATCAACTCCATCCATATGCGTTGCCTCATGTTCAACTCTTTCTGTGTGAACAAATATTTCAGGCTTTTGTGATCGGAGAACAAATCAAACTTCTCACTGTATAGATAATGTCTCCAAATCTTGAGTGCGAATACCACTGCTGCCAACTCCGAAATCATGAATGGGGTAGTTCAACTCATTCGGCTTCAGCTGTCTGGATCCATAAGCGATAACTCTACCATCTTGCATAAGTACAAACCCTAGTCCTTGATATGACGCGTCACTAAAGATAGTGAACTTCTCATCAGGCTTGGGTATAGCTAGTACCAGTGCGGTAGTGAGCCTCTCTTTCAATTCTAGAAAGGCTCGCTCATGCTTCTCTGTCCACTCGAATTTCAAATTCTTCTTCGTCAAACTAGTCAAAGGTGCGGCTATCTTGGAGAATCCCTCAACAAATCTTCGGTAATAACCCGCAAGTCCAAGAAAACTCTGAACTTCTGTAGGGTTGCTCGGCCTAACCCAGTTTGACACAGCATCGGTCTTGGACGAATCTACAGAAATCCCCTCAGATGACACTTTGTGTCCCAAAAACTTCCCTTCTTGTAACCAGAACTCATACTTACTGAATTTGGCATACAACTGATGATCCTTGAGTGTCTACATCGCAATCCGTAGATGTTATTCGTGTTCTTCTCCAGACTTAGAATATATCAAAATATCATCAATGAAGACGACGACAAACTGATCTAAATAAGGCTTGAACACTCTGTTTATCAGATCCATAAACACTGTAGGGGCATCCGTCATTCCAAACGGCATCACCAAAAATTCATAATGACCATATCGGGTTCTGAACGCAGTCTTAGGTATATCTTCCTTCCGTACCCCCCAACTGATGATATCCCGACCGTAGGTCTATCTTGGAAAATGTCATAGCTCCTTGTAGTTGATCAAACAAATCGTCGATCCGAGGCAAGGGATACTTGTTCTTGATAGTCACACGGTTCAATTCTCTGTAGTCGATACACAATCTGAGTGTCCCGTCCTTCTTCTTCACAAATAATACTGGTGCTCCCCAAGGCGATGTACTTGGACGTACAAAACCCAGATTCTCGAGCTCCTGAACTTGTTCCTTCATTCTGATAGTTCAGCGAGGGCCATTCGGTAGGGAACCTTGGTGATCGGTATGGTACCCGGTATAAGCTCAATACAGAACTCTATACTTCTCTCGGGCGGCAAACCAGAAACGTCTTGAAATACTTCTTCGAAGTCATTGACTACAGGTATAGACAACACTGTCCCTTCTGTACTGACGACTTCGATATTGGCTAAACATCTCGTGAGGAACATATCTCCCGAACATTGAAAATCAAAAGGTTGATTCTCATTTTCGGGGAATGTGATTCTTTTCCTCGCACAATCCAACTTCACTTGATTCTGAGAGAGCCAATCCATTCCTAGGATTATGTCAAACTCCATCATCGATAGGACAATCAGCCTTGCAGGGATCCCACAGTCTCCAAGTCGTAAGGGACAATCCTTGCACACGTGTCCTATCTTAACTGCGGCTCCTAATGGTGAGGTAGCCCTCAAAGCTTTCTCTAAACGATGAGGGAAAATACCCAAGGGTAGCTAACCTCCTCTTGTCCATCTCATTACACTGAACAACGTCGAACATGCGGTCCATCCTTCTCAACCACTGTTCTGCTTTCCAGGGCTCCGCGGTACCCGCAAACTACTCAGGCCTTAGCGCACGGAATCCCTCCAGCAACTTATCTCCAGTTTGGTGGTCTCATTGGTTTTCATTCGTATTACTAACCCTCTCGAGACGTTTGACAAAGGCTTCAAACATTTATGTGGGACCGGCAGTCAAAGGTGCCTCCTCGTTCAAATTCCTGTTCCTCCTTGGTCTCCTAGCCATTCTTATGATAATGATAACAGAATGAGGAACATGCATGAAGGAGTAACATAAAGCAGTTTAAACAGTGACAACATCCAAAAGAGTAAATATCACTATATCACATACTCGTATTATAACATAAGCATATAATAAAATCCAAATATGCAATATATATCAAGTACACCTAATACACCAAACACGCATTCGAACTAGGGCTGTCTAATAGCAAAGAGGTCGTATTTTTATTCTTATTCTCCATACTCTGGGCTGTGGGCCATGCTGACTGTTCCGAGATTTGACCCAGGAAGTTCGTCAGTGCCTAAGCTATTTATAAGGGCTATGGTATGCCTCAACTCCTTAGAAACTCGGCTACTATATGTCTGTAGGGACTTCACAAGTCATGGCCATCTCGGCTAATTCTAAATGGATACGTCTGAAGATATATGGTGACTGCTATCATTCTTGTCGATGTGACAAGACATTCGTGTAATCGTCTCTATGACGAAACCAACCTAGAACTCTGTTTCTGAACTAAGGATAATCCGTACTAAACTAAAACTGGAACTTGGTTGTTCGGTAAATATGAGATTTGGTAAATCAGACTATTCTTAGAGGAACTTGGTTGCATAGCTTAGTAAAGATCTAAGGTTAATCTGTGGCGTGAATAACTGAGCCTGGTCAAACTAGGTAACCTGGCTCTGATACCACTAAATCATGTCACGCCCCGACGTAGCATAAATATGGAAAGCGTTTAATTTCCTTTATGGATCCGTACGTCACGACAGTTTGAAGGATCGATTCCGTTCCAAACGTCGAACAACATAAAACCATAAATCAGAGTAGAGCAATCAAGGCTTACAAATCTTTTCTAACTTAAGAAATATTACAGCACAGGATCACCTAAAGGCACAGACCGCCTTGAAACAAAATAATAACTTACCATCTATTACAGTCATCCTTATTACAAAACCAGTTCATAACTTAAAGCATATAACAGTAAATTCTCTTTCCAGCAGTTGTTCTCAATAAGCGTAGTCATAAGGCTCAACATAGTCGTAACCTGAAAAGCCTGAACACGAATGTCCAGGACGCATCAACGTCGTCAGCTTCAAGAAGCTGGTGAGTATTAAAAACATAGCTTTGAATGTAAATCATACTCATTTACCTTTTTCCATTTTCAATTCTGGAAAATCAATAGTTTGACCATAAAGAGAATTCAATTTATAAACCAACGAGGAAATATATATTCAAAGTCGTTCATTCATAGAGCACATGATCATGTATGAGACAATGCACCACACTCATCTTGCCGACTCTTTTCTCTCGACAGACACAACAACCCACTATCTCACTCCAGTATCTTTGAAACACTAAGGTAGCCACACTTTAGCAACGGGGTGCCAGGGAATGTTCAGTTTGCCTCACACTTTGGTCCGGGGTACCAGGGAGTGTCCAATGCCTCACACTTTGAATACCTAATCCGCCATGCAAATACCGAAGGAACCCTCACGCAGTATCCAGACTCGGGTATCAGGGAGTGTCCGTAGGCCACACTTTAGCACTACCATGGATGCCAGGGAATGTCCAAGTTCGGCGTCACACACTTTAGTACTTCCATGTGCGCCAGGGAGTGTCTAGTTTTACCACCGTCGCATTTCAAAGACACTCTCACCGCAATCTCAACACGTCACACTTTGGTACACAAAAACCAGGGAGTGTCCACAATACAAACTCAATCTCAATCTCATACTCTTTCCACACTGACCATTACTCTTTTCCACACTGACTGACACCCACATGCATGTACTACTAACCCCACATGAATGACATGAACTTAAACATAAATTAAATCGCTGAATTAAAGGCACAACGTACGTACGAGGATTGATAAGTCTTAATACATCGTTCTACTCATTCAAACACAACGAATTAAGATTCTGTTTTAATAATTTTCCCAAACAGTACTCAAACAGTATATAAATTTTATCCCAAACAGTCCCTTATCACAAAACAAGCGAAATTAGAAACTGCCAGAAGTCGCGCGTGCGGGCCGCTCGAGCGATGGGTCACTCGCGCGATATGCCCGATTTTCATTTTTCTTTTTAAAACCTTTTCTGTCTGCCTGGAAACACACAGTTCGCGCGAGGGGTCGCTCGCGTGATATGCCTATTTTTCATTTTTCTTTTATAAAACTTTTCCATCGGCCAGAAAACACGAGGCTCGCGTGCGCGAGTCGCTCGCGCGATGAGTCGCTCGCGCAGTCCGCTCGCGCGATCGCGCGTGCGAGTTAATGCTGGGGCTTCGTCTTCTTCACTGAAACTGCTCTGTTTCAGCTTTTCAACCTAATTTTGACCCATTTTCAAATCCGGAAGCAAATAGGGCATGTAATATATGAAATTCTTTGTTTTTCAACAAGGATTAAGAATAAGTAATCAATTTTACACAAATCAATCTATAACTCTTGAATTTTATGAAAAACTAAAATTTGACAAAACTTAATTTCTAATATACTTTCTTATATGAACAAACTAGGCTCTAGAACTTCAACCATAGTCTATATGTACTATTATCTTTCATTTTTATGTATGAAAACAAATTTTGGTTAAGTTTAGAAATTCATTATTTTCAAGCTATGGAACTTCAACGTAAAATCAACCATGGTGATATTCAGATTAAGCTATAAAAACAAAATCAAGACATGAATTACATTAGGAGTGAGTTAATAATACTCACTGAGGTTGAAGCTAGAGATTTAGTTGAGAAAGAGACTAGAATTAAGCAACCCAATGGAGCTTCAAGCTTTAAGCTATGGAGAATTAGGAGCTTTTCTCTAAAATAATTTCTGTAGGAGTTATCTGTGGTCTCTCTAAGCTCTCTCAATTTTTCTCTATTGTGTTTATAAACCCAAAACAAAAATGTGTGTAATGGAGAATAGGATGAGAGTTATATAGACATTGGGAACTTGGCCTCCAAGTTCCTTCACATACACACCACAAAATGATTTGTTTTTCCCAATTAATTAAAACTGTGAAATACTTACACATTGATACAAACGTATATATACACTCTCCAGATTTTAAAAGGGTAGTATAGATCAATAGGGGTCAATTTCATAAGTGTTTGGAAAAACAAACTTGTAGACACAAACTAATGCACATCATGTAAGCATAACCAAACAAAGCTTATACAATCATTACAAGTATTAATTTGATATGAAGCAAATGTCATTCTTGACTAACGGGGATTTAAAATTGTAGAAGTTAATGTGGCACGGACAGTTTTGAACACCAACTGGTATTTTTGTGACACGGTGTTCACCACAAAAATACAGAAAATTAATTTTAACGTAGGAAATAATTTTCCGATTTTATAAAAATACTGATTAAGTCAAAAGCAAACATTTCCATCGTTTTGAAATACAGTTTTGAAATTCAACATAGGTATTCTAAATTTTATGAAATCACAGTTTGACCCCAATAAGAATTTCAATAGTAACTAATTAAATCAAGATTTAACATGTGAGAATTAAATTAAGAGCAGACAATACCACATGAATTTAATTATGACAATGCAATTACAAATTAAATATGAAAATGTAATTTAAAATTAAATGGAAATGCAGGTTGTTACATATCCCAAGTTCCCAACAGTGCCCAAGTATAGCAAATCCCAAAAGAGGAGGTTTCAAAGGGCATGGCAAGCAGAAAGAGAATAGCAGTACTGGGAGGATCGAGCTTATAATCCTCTGAGGCTTCTTCCGCCCTATTTGCCTGATTCTCTAGAACAGTCAACTAAAGAAGAGCTCGTGTTTGATAAGAATGTGGGCAAGGGAGCAATGCATGCTACTGAACGCCCGAAGGAGAAGTTTAGACAAGAAATGGCTACAGAGGGATGTAAACCCGAGTCAGACTCACTGGACGAAAAGATCGATGATGTCTCAGATTCAGATGATTCGCCGATCCAATTTGGGACTATTCCAATAGGTCTATCCTCTAATATGGTGTTCACCCTGCCTATGTCTTTATGGCTAAGCCAGACCAACCAACGGCCATGAAGGGAGATGTGGTGGAAGGCTAGATGTAAAAAATAAACCGTGAAATTGCACCAAATTGAATTGAACTAAAACCGACCGGTTACTCTGAAAATTGGACCGAACTGTTTACATAGGAGGAATTTATAGTGGCCATGTGCCCCTCTACTTATTATGTGACTTATTTTTGAGAAAAATGTGGCCTACCGTGACACGCCATTCTCCCGATTGTCCACAAGAATGAGCTATCTTCTTTAGAAATTATTAAGTGAGTACGTCACACCACGTCGTCATGGTGACGTGATATAAATACCTCAATCATTTGTGGCCGCGTGTTCCTCTACTTATTATGTGTCCCTATCTTTAGGGGCACATGACCAGAACTGATTGAAGGCGTCACAGCATGTCAACATATGGCGTGGTGTAAGGGGCTCATTGGATAAGTTTCCATTTTCTTTCTTTGTGTCAAGGAGAAAGCAAGTGGTCTCTCTCTCCGCGTCAACTCCACTTGGCCTGCCCTCCATTACAAATCCTAGATTGGAAACAAGTAATTCAGAATTAACCCGTCAAGGTAATCCAATTGGAACAAAGCTTGTTTTAATGTATCACATGTTGTGGGATTGATCGGTGGTACTACATGCAAGAATTAGGAATTGAATTTGGAATGCATAGCATTACTTGTTATTGTATAAGCTTGGCAGTGCTTTTGCTAGTATTTTGGAGTTTGTCGGGTTGAGACTTTTGATCCGTCCTTGAGGGTTTCTTTAGACCATCTTCAAAGGATAAGTCAAATTTCATATATCAAGCTTATACTTTGCTATATCAAAGTTAAATTCTATAAATGGAATTCAATGTGTCAAAGTTGATCACCAACTTCTAAGATGCAAGCCCTGTTTGGCAACACTTTTGGAGCTCATAAGTGATTATGTAAATTGAAAACTAAAATGAAAATGTTTGGTCAACCAAGTTTTGCATTCCAATCACAGAAAAATGCGAGTCAATCAGAGAAATTTGCCATTAGCCAAATGCTATCGTGGGAAACTTCTGCCCAAAATGTAGGGTTTTAATTGGTTTGGTTTGGCCCAGTCTATTTTGAGGTGATCGGTCAATTTTAGATCGGTTCAATTTTCTCGATTTTTCTTACACCTTTACCAAAATGTGTGTTTTGTGGGTGAATTGAGCAGAAGTTGTTGCCAAACAGGCTGTCAATCGCAGGCAAAAAAATGTGTCAATCGCAAAAGTTTGCAAGTGACCAAAAAGCTACATTGGACTGCTTTGGGCCAAAAAGGAAAAAAGGAAAAAATAAAATAAAAATTTGCAATTGAATTGTAGAAACAAAAGCTGTCGCCAAACTGGCCACACATATGTATTCAGTTCAATAAGAGAAAAGACACAGAACAGATCAAAAATACTAGAGAAGTTACCATTAGAAGGGGAACAATTTCATATTGAGCCTTGTACTCACAGCTTACTAAGAAAACTAAGCTTCCAATTGAAGGGAATATATAGTTAAACATCACATACTAGTCTGAGATCATTTTCAGCAAGTAATTTACACAAAAAAAAAAAATTAATAATAATAATTTCCCCAAAATTGAAAATATAACTTTTCTAAGTTAGCTCCTTTTCTACTGCCAAATTTCCATCTACTACTATTTCTTTTCTTTTTTTTTTTTACTTCATTCGATGATCACCTTGATATTTCATATTTTTGAGGAAAACCAATCTGCTCAATCTCCCAATCCAACTTTGAAGCAGCTCCTTCGTGGCGAGGAATATATTCCTATAGATTAACAAGAGAATAAATGTACACGTATTCTAATTGAAGCAGAGATTAGTGGGAAACCAAAAACATGTAGAAACAAATTAAGCATACAAAAATAAATTAACCATAAATTGCCCTTGCGCTTTCATTTACGCTCCATTTGGTTAGCAGATTTAGAGAGAGCAAAAAAAAGGGTGGTAAAAAAAAGAGAAGAAAACACCATTTCCCTTGTGTGTACTTCATGCTTAAATAATATTAAAAATCAAACAATTTAAAATATAGTAGAACATAAAGAAAAGGAAAAGGAAGAAAAATGCCTTAAAATTGTAAAAAGATTAAAAAATTTACATACAATTCAACTCATTCTTTTTACCCGTCATTTTCTTCACTAATTTCCTTAATAAACAAACAAAGAAAGTGTTTTCTTTAATGTTTTCTTTCCTTTCCGCACTAAATCCATGAACCAAACCAAAAACAGACTCAGAGGAACAATTTATTAAAAAAATGATCTGCAAGAACAAATAAAAAGAAACAAAATTTGAAAACTAGAAAGCACTTTTTTTGGTTTTCGTTTTCTGGCCCTATTTCATTGTCATTTTCAGAAAAAGAAAAACGATTACCTAACACGTTTTGGGTTTTCGTTTTCAAAAAAGAAAAACAAAAACTGAAAATTAAAAACCAACAGGGCCCTAAGAGTGTGGTTCAAGAGAGAAAGGAAAAATAGGAAAAGGGGACAAAATTGTACACAACAATGAGTTTATTCCCCTTTTTTCTCCTAGCAACACCATTGCAATATGCAAGCAATCTTTTTAAAGCACTTTTTAACTTCAAAAATGGTGGAGACCAATAAACAGAGTAAGCAAGCATATGCTAATGCAAGAACACTTTCAACTACTTACACCAACTTACCCACACAAAAATAAAATAAAATAAAATTCCTGCAGATATGAAATCTGATAAGATTACCTCCAATTTCTTCACTAAGTCCATGGCGGTCGGTGCAGAAACGATGATATGCCGAGCACTCGGACTAATAAAACCTTCTTCCACAGCTTTGTCAATAAATGAAAGAAGTGAATTGTAGTATCCATCCACATTCAGCAACCCCACCTGCAGAATGAAATGATATCATACATCTATATATATAGTCTTTTTTTTTTAATCTATATTATAGCTTGAGATTTTGGAGGAGACACTGAACGGCAAAACGATCAAGATCATTAACAACCAAGAGACCTGAAATTACACAAATGAGAATTACCGGTTTGTCGTGGATGCCAAGTTGAGCCCAAGTTATCACTTCAAGGAGCTCCTCAAGAGTACCATAGCCACCTATACATAATATCGCTTTAGAGTTGTATTTTTTTTTTTTTTTTTGCATTCAAGATTATTTATCATTTGGTACTTACATGCAAAATAATACAAACTCCAATAATAAGGAAAAAAGATGCAATATACTCAGCTTTATCTGCAATTGCTCTATACTTGTGTTCAACCACAAGATATGGTAAGTATGAGATACAAAATCCACATTGGTAAAGGTTTATGGTTGCGCTCATTCTCTAACAGCCTAATTTTTGGAGCTACTAGTGACTTGAGAGTAGAAAAAACCCATGATTAATAAGATGATTTTGAGGCAAAAGTTAACAGCTCAGGAACATCCAAATGAAAATTCAAGGAAAATTGAAAGAATTGATGAATGTTAAATGAACAGTTTAGCTTCTTTTCATTCTTTAAAACACAGAACTAATTGACCCCACTAGTCATAACAGAGCACAATCTTCTAGCTACTCATTCAGGTCATAATGTCTCTATCATCTAACATGTGTATTACATATATATATATATATATAATTTGTCTCTGTTTTCCTCTTGTGGGTTGGGAGACTAGTTTAGTTTTAAGAGGAGGTTTAGATAGAAGAGAGAAAAGACTCGCACAAAAAAAAAAAATAAATAAATAAAAAAAGACAGGAGGATGGAAAGTAGGGAGAAGTTCTTGCATGGTCTACAGGAGGATGGAAAGTAGGGAGAAGTTCTTGCATGGTCTTGAACCATAGGCCACCTGGTGGTACCGAATATCCCAACGGACAGTGGACTATCATGTGGCCTACTTGTAACAATTAGGCCACATGGCAGTCCCTAATTGGCCGGGAGACCACCGTGTGGCCATGGTCATGGACCAAAACATGGAGAAATTATTCTATGGTCTTGGACCCAAATGTCATGTGGTGGTCCCGGCCAGTAAGGGGCTGTCATGTGGCCGGAGACAATCCGGCCACCTGGTAAGCCACTGCTGGCTGAGACCGTCACATGACAATGGTCCTGGACCACTGATCATAACTTGATGTTAGGTGCAAGTGATAAATGTGAAAAAAAGTATTTGATGAATAGGGTGTGCATTTCTCTCCTTTTCCCATAATAATTTTCTGTGTTGGGGAATAAGACCATCACCCAGTAGTATGAGAAAAATGGTACAGTAACATCATATGCTGTTAAGAGTACTACTTCAGAGGATTTAAATCATCATATGAACCACAGAAGTAGGATATTCAGAATAGAGAGGTTCCAAATTTTCAGTGTAAGATGTTGATGGGTCAACCAAGTAGGGTAACTAAGGCTTGAAAGGTTGCTGTCTGATCATTGGTCTTGGGATTTGTGAGATCATTTAAAGGAATGTCTGTCATTTAGGCACACTCGTATTGTTCTTAAATGTGATTGGTTCTTAAATGTGATTGGTTCACTTGTACAAATTTACATAAGTGACATATATGGTACATATGTAGACAAATAACATCTTGGAACAGTACATAATTTGCCAAGTTGGAGAAAAAAAATCAAGAAACACCTAGGACTAGCCCACTGAAAAAAGATACTGAGAAATTTTTGGGTACTCGTACATGGTTCCATACAGTCAATAGGAATGTGTTTTTCGAGTAGGACCCATGCCACAGGACCCAAAAATAGTGGAACCCTGTATGTTGGGCATGGTTCCCACCCTGTATGTACCATCAAGGTATCAAAAAACAAAAATGCTAGGCACACATTCCAAACCACATCCCAAACCACATCACATGCTTTAAATGTATGTACTTTGTGCTGTTTGAATTTTTCACACTTTTCTGTGCACTACTTACACATCACAGGGTACATGCATTTAAAGCAAGGATGTGATTTGAAGTGTGGTTTAAAATGTGTGCCTAGCATTGCTCATCAAAAAATTACTTAGTCCTCTTTCAAGTTGGTTACACTCAACACTCTTAATTAGCACATTTCACTGGTACTCCTACAATGTTTTTTTTGATAGGGTTAATTTCAAAAACACCCCCTCAACTATGACCCGTTTTCAACTCGCTCCCTTGAACTTTTTTTTCCGACAAATTGACCCCCTCCATTTGTTTTATTCGACAAGTTGACCCCCTCCGTTAGTTTGCAAAAGAAAATGGGCATGTGCCCATCACGTGAGAGCAAAAATGGACACTTTTACCTTTTGTGCCCAAAATGAGTTTGATCTCTCTCTCTACAGTCTACCCTAATTTCTCACTATCCCCTCTCCCTCTCTCTCTCATTCCCTTGCCCCACACCACCACGACTAGTGGCGGATGTCGGAAATTTTTAAATTTTATTAAGCTTAGTCCCCGCAAATTAAGTAAACTTGTTATATAGCCCCCCAAAAAATATCAGTTAGGCTAAAAGAAAATGATTTTACATGTAAGATGTTGGTCTAATTATACTTCATTCTCCCAAAATTTGAAAAAAAAAAAAAAAAAAATTATCATATGTAATATATTGGCTTAATTACAAATAGACCCAAAAAAACCTTATTATATGTAATACATTGGCTTAATTACAAGGAAAGAGTCATGCTATGCTTCCCAAATTTTGTATCTCAAATGATTCCCAGATACATGTAACGGCAGGACCACCTTCAATAATGGAGGGACGACTTCAGTATCCTCCAATCAAAATCACTTGGGCCTACTACCACGTGTTTGAGAACCACTTAGGATACAAAATTTGATAAGCATAGCATTACTCATATTCTAAATATTATTAGTTTTCGATAATATTAATCATGGATGAAATAGAAGGGAAAATACCTGAGAATTAATTTTCTTTTTCGATTTCCTTTCTTCTTTTCTCTCCCTCACTAAATCTATGAACCAAATACACCCTAACAGTAATAAGGGTTGATAGTTGATTGAAATTTGTAAAGTTTGGCATGATGATAAAACAATTTGTGTAGACTAAACTAAGAGATGAGATGAAAATGAGTTGAGACAAATGTTTAGGGTGTGTTGGATTACAGTTGGACCAATGTTTTATATGTAATTATTTTTTTTCTAAATTGTGGGGTTGGTCTTTTGGACCAACATATTACACATAGTTTTTTTTTTTTGTAAATTGGGACCTTATAATTTAGAGAGAGAGAGAGAGGGGGGGGGGGGGGGGAATGAGGTGAAGTTGTTAACTTTTTTTAGATCAGGAGGTGTACTCGAAAATAGGTCATAGTTGAGGGGGTGTTTTTGCAATTCAGAACAAGGGTATATGCATCATTTTATTACTTCCGTTAACGGCGTTTGAGACTAAATAATTTTTGATAGTTGAGGGGGTGAAGTTGTTCACTTTTTTAAATCAGGGGGTGTACTCAGAAAATGGTCATAGTTGAGGGGGTGTTTTTGCAATTAACCCTTTTTGATAATACAACCCACAGGATTGACACAAACAACAACACAAACTATTTTTTTTTTTATACTTTTTCTTTTTCTTTTTCTTTATTGACCAAAAAGTTTTTCTTTCCCTTTTTTTTAATACCTAAAAGGATTTTGAAAAAGGCCTGAAATCAAGCATAGAAGTCCAAAATTTTTAAGATCGAATCATGCAAAAGATAGAAGTAGAAAATTAAAACCAACTGAGGGTCATTTATCTTTCTTGATTTGCCTTTTTATCATTTTAGTGCAAAAAAATATGAGAACTTTTTAGAGGGTGTTATAAAAACCTGGTAGGGCAATAAAAGCATCCGAGTGCTTAGCCATTTCTGCTTTCCTTTGATGCATATCTGCAACTGCCTTCACTTCCCCTACTGTTTCACCAGTTAACTGCAGAATGGTACCAATACCCATAATGAAAAGAATATTAAAACCTTGATATATATACACACACACAGTTGTGCAGTAAAGCAATGATGAGGGGTGCAGGAAAGGTGGACTTAATCCAGAAAATTCCACAGCCAGTAGTTATTGAACCACCTAAGGGTACATGCATGCATGAGTGATATATATATATATATATACACAGAGAACACTTCTTACGAGGGAGTTCGTACCTTATTAAGTTACGGACTTCTGTTTTTAATCACTGGATCTGTAAAATTACTATAATACCTTTAATAAAAACTGGATCCAATAACTGAAAATAGAAATCCCCTACTTAATAAGTTGCAGACTTTCTCATAAAAAGGGTTCCCAGTATATATATATATATATATAATATAAATGTATATAAAGATATTTGAACCTAAGAAAAAGCCATATAGGGAAAATTACAAGAATGGCTGGATTGATCAAATAAAGATCACCAAAGAAAGAAAGAGAGGAAATCACATGCATTTAAAGCAAGGGGTGTGGTTTGAGGAGTGGTTTGGGATGTGTGCTTAGCATTTCTCTATTTGAAGAGAAATGCTAGGCACACATTTTAAACCACACCCTTGTTTTAAATATATGTACCTTGTGCTGTAAAAGTGGTGCACAAAAAAATGTGAAAAATTCAAACAGCACAAAATACATGCATTTAAAGCAAAGGGTGTGGTTTGAGGAGTGATTTGGGATGTGTGCTTAGCATTTCTCTTATTCGAAATCCAAACATTTGTAGAGGTGGTGAAATGTCAGCTACCCAAATGGTACAAATGGATAAGGCTATCAACATATCTAAAACCAAGAAAGCAGAAAGATAAGCCAATAAATATAGGAAAATAGTGAAACACTAATAAAAGTTAAAATGAACTTGAAATTAGAAAATATGTTAAAGAAATTTAGGCGAAAATCCTTAGAAACAAATACTAAGAGTTTAAAGTCCAATTTGATTCTTAGTTACTTAAAAAGTTCCTGGAAGTGAAATTTTCACTTAATACTCGTGTACGGTTCTATAAAATTTCAATTATTTCACTTAATATTCATGTACAACTTATTTCACTTAATGCTCATGTACAGTCCCTTAAACACCCAATGTGTTTATATAACTATTTAAACTTATTAGAAAAGAAAGGAAGATAAGGAAATATCTAAACAACCATGTGTAAAGTGCATAGAAAAGAGGAAAATAAGGAAATATCTAAACAAAAAAACAACCATGTGCAAGTGCATAAAAAAGAGGCAAAAAAATGTAGAAATTAGGAATTTGATATTCATATCAAGATATATAAATATATATATATACATATACATATATATTTGCATACAAATTGTGTAGTGAGAAAGGCTTAAGACTTTTATGGGTACAGCAGACATACCTCTCGAGGCATGAGCGTCTTGGGAATAACCCTAAAGAAGAGAGACAAGAACATGACAAAATTAGGTGTAAATGAAGCACAAAACCAACAATTTCAACATACCCAAAACGCATACTAGTAATTTTGTTTAATAATCACTTTTTATGTAATTTTAAATTATTTGAGAGTTTTTTAGGAACCTCACCCAATAACATGGCGACCACCATTATGAACAGCTTGAGAAATCAAACCCATTAGGCCTATGCTTCCACCTCCATAGACCAAATCAATGTTCCTTGAAACCTTCAACACACCAAAAATTATTTATGCCAGCGCCCCAAAGATTGTGTGTGTGTGTATGCGTGTGTGTAATACTGTAATATATGCATATAAGCAACTTTTGTCTTTTCTTCTTCATTTTTTTTGGGAAGAAAATGGAAATTTTGAGGTGAGGATTGGGTCAAACATGTTTATATAATGAACCCATTTGAAATTATTGTATACAAATTATAGAACCTGTACAGAAATTAAAAAGATAAACTTCGGTACGGATTCAATATATTCAAAGGAGTGTCATTTTTTTTTTAAAAAAAATGGAAGAAATTAGAGGTATTCGACATTAAAGCAGAACAAGATATGCTTATAATACACATATGTATCTCTAATAAGGGGAAATAACTTAAAATTTTGAAGTTTAGACAGGGGAAATTTTTTTTTTGAAATTTTGAATGTTGATGAGAGAGAGAGAGAGAGAGAGAGAGAGAGAGAGAGAGAGAGCTCACAAAAGTTGCACATTTTACTCAGAAAAAAAATTAGAAAAAGAAATAAAATGAATACCAATTCTTTTCCAAGCTCAATGGCAGAGTCCTGATAGCTACTCTTCTTCCCTTGGCTACTCCCACAAAACACACATATCCTCTTGAATCTTGACACCTTCATCTCACTCTCTCTCTCCATGTCTCTCTCTCTCTCTCTCTCTCTATCTGTCTCTTACTATCTTTTATAGGTTTTTGTTTGGTACAAATTTGATATAAACCCAGAGAAGAAAAAAAAAAGCAAAAAAAGAAAGAATCTGCCTCCCCTGTCTCTACTATTCTGTAAATGCGATTGACAAATATAAGCTACATATATATACATACCAATCCATTATATATATGAGTCACAGAACAGTACAAGTAGTCCCTACCTTGACCACTATTTCAAGTGCGTCCTCACCATGCGTGTATTTATTTATTTGTAAACCATCTCGCACGTGACTACTACCTTAGCACGCGTCTTGGTGGCTAAGAATCATTGACAGCGCGCGGCCTGGGTAGCACCCTAGCAGCTAGGGGTGTATATAAGTCGAGCCGAGTCTACTCATAAATTTTTTCACGAGCTCGTGAGCGTGCTTACGAACTCAAACGAGCCGAGCTTTTAAGTGTTTGTGAACTTTCTCGCAAGCTTTTTAAACTATATAGTTTAATAATAAAATAATCTTTTATCAAGCCTATTTATGAAATGTGTTATATTTTTGCTAAAATTATATAGTTTTATAATAAATATATTTATAAAAGTCACTGTACAAGCTCTTTATCAAACCTATAAACGATCTTTTTCACTAGTCTGCTCACGAGTCTTAATCGATCGTGTTCAAGAGCTCAAATGAGCGAGCTTCGCCGAGCTTCGAGCCCTTGTTGAGTGGCTCATCTCGTTTACACCCCTACCAGCAGCGTTTGCGTAGCGTTGATTGAATCATACGATGATTTTTTTTATTTATAATTTTTAATGATGTAAAAAGGGCAAATTACACTTTAGTCCATTAAACTATGACCTGTTTTCAGTTAGGTCCATAAACTTTTTTTTTTTTTTTGCAATTGGATCCGTGAACTTCAAAAATTCATTCAATCAAACCCAAATTCTGACACTGTTTGCTTAAACTATTAGAAATTGTCACGTGCGTTGCGCGTGAAGCTTACCTGTCACATGTTAGGATAAGACAAACACTGGAGATTGTGAATAGTGCTAAAAATCGCATTCAATCAGATTTGAAATCGCGTTCAATGAAATTCGAAAACACGTTCGACTAAATCCAAAATTGCATTCAATTATACCCAAAATCACATCATTTTTTAGCCATTCACAATCCTCCGTGTTTGTCTTAACCTAACATGTGATAGGTAAGCATTACGCGCAACGTACGTGACAATTTCTAATAATTTATGCTAACAATGTCAGAATTTGGGTCTGATTGAATGATTTTTTGAAGTTCAAGGACCCAATTGCAAAAAAAAAAGTTTATGGACCCAACTGAAAACAGGTATATAGTTTAATGGACTAAAGTGTAATTTGGCCTAAAAAAAATTATCACGTGATCTTGTCAATGCCACGTAGGTGCTGTTTGTTATCCAAAATATATTGGGATATATATGTATAAATCTGAAATTGGAAATACTTACTGATTGAAGAAGAAAATAAATACAGAATAAATTTGAGAAAAAATCCGAACCTAGTGTCAATACTGATTCCTTAAGATGAATTTGCTTCCTCTCGGTGCACAAGGTTGATGAACAATCACCTTCCAAGATAGAACGGATTTACAGTTCTGCATAAGTTGCACTCTAATATGCAAAACCCAACGAACGCAATTATATGTATAATATTCGAACAGACTTAATTCTAATATGCAGAGAGAGAGAGAGAGGAGTAAAGATTGGGACACAAACAAATCCACAACCTTTTGGACACAACCTAAATAATGTGTCTATCTCTCTCCTGTGATGTCACTGGACCCCACAGTGACACATGAGAGAGATAGACACATTATTTAGGTTGTGTCCAAAAGGTTGTGGGTTTGTTTGTGCCCCTAGCATTGCTCGAGAGAGAGTGAGAGAGAGAAAGAGAGAGAGAAATGTATTGTATATTCTATATTCTATATATTAAAAATGAATGAACAAGACCCGTATATATATAAGTTGTAGGAAACTATTCGTTTACAGTCACAACCTTTTAAAAGAAAATTGTTCGTCAACAGTCATATTCATTCGAATAAGGGTCTATTTGGCATGACCAAAAATCCATTCAATTAAAAAAAAAAAAAAAAATCTCCTTAAAATTTTTTCAACACTGCCCGCACCAAGCTGAGAATCCGAATTCCGCTTCTTGGACCAAAATCACATTGGCACATGTGGACCACACAAACTTGTTATTGGGTGGTTTTATGGATGTTTGGGAATTTCTTAAGAGTAATGCTTTCCGAATCTAAAATTCAAATTCTCATATCAAATTATGTGATAGTGAGCTCACTGAATTTTAATTGGAGGATGTTAAAATGACCCCACAATGGTCAGTGGACCCGCTGGATATTGATTGGATAATGTTGAAGTAGTCCCCATCATTATTGTCAGTAGACTCACTGCCGCATCATTTGTGATAAAGATTTGAGATGAGAACTTGGAAAACATAACATTACTCTTTCTTAAAATAGAAATATAGTTTGGTCATAGTCTCACTTTCTAGTCCGAGCGTGTAGCTTAGCAGGTAAAACTTTTCTAGTGTCAACTAGGAGGTTGTCAGTTCGAGTCTTGGGACCAGACATCCGGGCGATAGCATAGTGGATGGTAGGACGAACTTGGGTTGCCTAAGCGACACTTACTCAGTGTTCTCTATGTCAGTTCGACTCCCCAAAGCTATGCGAGTCTACGATTTACTGCTGCAAAGGTTGAGTGAACGACATGTATTACAAAAAGAAGAACTCGTAGAGGTTTAGCCCGGCTTGGGAGTTCTTTCTCTTCGTTAAATCCCATTTTTTAGTCTCATTTTCTACTTGACTTTTATGGATATTTACCAAAGATTTGAGTTTATAGAGTCGGTTCACTTATGAACCACAGTACAATTCTTTGACTTTCCAATAGTGCTATTTGTTTTTTGTTTTTTTTTAATAGGAACCAATGTTATATTGATTTAATGAAGTACCAATGTTATATTGATTTAATGAAGAACAAATTTTATAAAACAAATGGATACCAACTTCTATGTAAGAAATGGACATTCATCGAATACTTAATTCATAGAATCGAATGACTTATGGTCACCTCATAAGCTTTTCCCTTGAGGTCTGCTTAGGAATGCGCGCTTAGAACAATATCAGCGCCACTATTACATTTAATTATTTTTTATGAAACCAGTTAAAAGTTAGTTTGAAAAAGAATCGGTTGTTGGTAAATTTCTAAGTCAGGCACAAATTTTTATTTAAGTTAAAAATTAAAATAGCTACACAAACAGGAAATTATAAAATCAAAACTTTCTAAACCGCAATTTCAATTCTCATGTTATCCAAACAACCTCTTCAACTCCATAATGCAAGATGGCAGTGTTCTTTGAGAAATAAGGTCATGGATTGTTTAAAATGAGGAAAAATTAAGAGTATATAGACACCTTCGTACTAAGACATGCACCTTTAATTTTGAAACTGATCATATCGCTCACCCCTCAACAAACTAAGATCTTTTGAGCACTTCCCCTGACTAGCTAGCAGCCTAAAACGTGAACACAAGTTGTGGTAGTTGGCTTATCAGTTGCTATCAAGACTAAGCTCATAGTTATATTTGTAATAAGATAACAAGACACATGTGTTTACTAAAATTCTATCATGTTCAGTAAATTTTATTTTATTTTTTTAATTTAAAAAGAATGGTCTGTGCAACCTAAATTAGTAATGTCATGTTGTGGGTTGTGCTTATAAAGCTTGAACTTCCAAGTGTTTTTCAAGATATCTCTATGAAGCAATAACCAATTTCCACATGCTTTTCTAGATATTCATTTTTCTCTAATCATAGTTGCCAATGCAGATTTTAATAGTTGTCCATCCTTTCTTAGTTTTTGCTGAACAGTTGGGTTAAGGATCCTCGGCCGCAGCGTGGGCAACATCCATGTGGCATAGGCAGCTGGATTATAAATTTTTTTATTTTAATTTTTTTGGATATATTTTTTAAAGACAAAATAATATTATGAGGTCCTGCCAGTATCACATAGAAGTTGCCCACCCAACAACATTCAATTGGCTACCGACGACCAGCGCTCAAGCAAGTACTAGACGACATTGTGGAAGGTGACTAGAAGCTAATTCATAATTAACCACTACAATATAGCCCCTTTTAGGAATGTAATGGATAAAAAGTATATTGTACCCTTTTCCACTTGCAACTTTGGCAGTAAAGATATTATTTTCTTAATCCAAAAGGGTTAAAATGGACATTGTGAGATTTTGGATTATTAGTATGTGTGTATATAAGTACACAAATATGGTAAATGTTTTGTGCACATTTTTTTGGAGAGAAATTTTCAGGTCATTGAAGTGATGACATTAAAACAATCTTACAAATGAGTTTAGATAAATTACTTTAGTACCTTTTTTTTTTTTTTTTTTTTTTATAATAGTACCACTATTTTAATGAAGAGATATGAATTTTTCTTGTTCATTCTAGTTTAATTACAATACTATCTTATTACCTTTATATAATATAATAACAAGCGTTATAAATAAATATTTGTATACCCACATATACAGACACATTTATATACACACCATTGTATGGGCATAGATCAGCATTGTGCAATGATGATTGAATAAAACATGTGGGTGATGGCCTATCTCACCTTTGCACCCTCATTTACCTTCTCTCACGAGACACACTTGTTGTATGCAAAGGAAACATTTCATTTTTATTTCCATGCCCCATTAGCATGCTGTCCCCCATCCCCATACTAATTGTTTTGCCTCTTTTCCTCCTATCACATTTTCTCTCCCCCAAAAAACCCATACTTTAACTTGCATTATTTTTTTGTTCCTCATTATTTTATTCTATTACCCATTTCTTAATTTCTTAATATAATCATGGTCCTCTATTTACTACAGCACACTCAATTTCTTTTCTTTTTTTGTTCTTTTTTCTTTTTTTTTGTTTTTAATATTTTTTTATTTTATTTTTGTCAATATGAGCTTTGTGCTTGTTTGGGAATACTTAAAACAGCCTCACTTTTATAAAATAGTAAGTCTATTGTGAGAAGTTTTCTATAAGATTCAAATTTAGTCATAAGATTCCTAAAAATTTAGAGATGCATTTATTGTTAGATTTTCATCCAACGGTTAAAACCCGTCTTCTTATATAAATAAGAAACTGCTCACTATAGACTTGGTCTTTATAAAAATTAGTATTGTATTGGTTTCATCATGAATCATTTCCTGAGGTCAATTTAAAGTCCACACAGAACTCCTACATAATTAAAAAGTCGCTAAACAATTAATGAACTATTTAGAACATGTTATTTCAACGGAAATGGTTCTTGTACTATAAAACAACTTCGTAAATTCCAACGACAGAATTAGTTCCCTTAAATTAATGTTTATAAAATTAATTGAACATCCCCAATCCCCAAGTTGGCCTTTTGGAATATTCTTCATCTATTTTAATATTTTCTTTCTGTCTAGTTATGGTCCATTTCATAAGTTTTAAAATGATAAAGTACAATTAGTATTTCTTAATATTTTATTAACTTAATAAGGAATTCGAGTATTTACTTTATAATTTATGTATGTATCTTCTGCATGCCTGCATGCGCATATACCGTATATTTGTGTGTGTTTGTGAGGTCAGGCATATGTGGTGTGTATGTGTGTAATATATTTATATTTTGTGTGTGTGTTATTATTATTATTTTTTTTTTCTAGGGCTGTATATATATGTTAATGGCAAGTACGCTATTAAGAGTTTGGGACTAAAAATGAAAAGAGTTGGCTCTAACCAACTAAGATATTTTTTTTTGTTCAAAAATTAAAATTTCATTAACGATGATCAAACCTTACAAAGAAAATCAAACAAACAATAAAAATAAAGAAAAGAACAAGCAAAAGCAAAACAACCAAAAGTACAATAGATAAAGAAGCATAAGTGACCACAGAAATGTTAGAAAAATAATAGTAAACAGACACTGCTATGATCGAAAATACTTATCAGTAGAGTTGAAGAATCTGACTGAGTCGTGTGGAGAACACTGTCCTTAAGAGTAATTTCCGCCCCTCAGAGTTCTTGCCTCGGTACAGAAGGTCTCAGCGGTTTACCCTCCAGGATTAAGCAGTCTCGTCTTTGTTATCGTGCACTCGATGAACAAAGGGCACAGAACAGCCTTGAAAGAATATCAGTGGTCGAACCAGAGAGGAGAGACGAACAGAGCAGAGAAGAACTAGAGAAAGAAGATTGTATATTGTTCTGTATTCTCAAAGAAAAAGTCACACGAATTTATAGCCATATTCTCAAAGAAAACGTGTTAAAAGAAAGGATAAGATTTCATTTAAACGGCTAATTAATTGCACAGTTTTAGGAAGGCGTAAATCTGTGAGGGAATGATTTTATTCAGTCAAAGTAAAAAGAAAGGAAAGTTTTGGAAAAAATAATTTGCAAAAGGATGGCCCAACCGTGTGAGCCCACGAGGCTTGGAGGCCGAGATTTGCACCCCCCCCTGCGCGCGAGTAAGACGTGACGCGCCCGGTTAAACGATTTCCGGATCGAAACCCAAATTTCTATTGGATTTGGGTTGAGCTTGGGCTTGGCTCATGTGCGCGTGAGAGCCCACATGTCCCAACTTATTACTAAACCCATAATGACAAAGTATATATTAAGCCTTTCAACTCCCTCTTCATAAGCAATGTGGGACAAGAGTCTCCACCACTCTTTTACCCAACACCACACCAACAAGAGAGATATAGAGAGAGAAAAAGTTTGACTTTAAAAAAAAAAAAAAACACCCATTTTGGACCACAAATTATAACAAAATTACAACAATCCCCCACATTTTTCAAAGACAAATTTTGAGAAGTGACGATCGACCACTTTAGTATATTGCATCAGTGATGGTGTCTTTTGGACTATGAACCAACACTTAGGGAAATAAGAATTGATTCACAGAAATTTGGTGAAATTCGAATTTCTATGAACCTTATTTCTTTGTGTGAATCAAAGTACTTATCACCCACAATACACTCTGATAAACAAGGCTGTTAACGCGGTTTGGCACGTTTCGGCCATGTGCCGTACCTGGATTTCATGAGTGCTCTAGAGAACCTGCCTAAGTTCTCATAGGAAGCGGCCCCACTTCCACACTTATATAGGTGAATTCATCAAGTATGTATTGCAACTATACATACCACCCAATAAGGACTATGAATTCATTAAGAGTTAAGACTCAACCTCACACGTTGCATTCTACACTATCTACACCATAGGGATGAACTATAATTATGTATAATTGATAGTGTCTCACCAAGTCAACCAGTAGTTTGTTATTACCCATATGAACCTAGTTTGTGGGATCTCCACTCATATAGGTTGGGTTACCACTACTATTGACCTCTGTTATGGGCACAAGTCCCATCCCCCTCGATGTATTGGCCACTAGCTTCCTTGCTAATGGTTTGGTCAGAGGATCCGCTAAATTCATCTCTGACCTCACAAAGTCTAGGGATATAATCCCATCTTTTAACAACTGTTTCACAATGTTATGTCTTAGGCGAATATGCCTGCTTTTTCCATTATAGGCCTTATTTCTTGCTCGGGCTATTGCAGCCTGGCAATCACAATGTAACGACACAGATGGAACTGGTCTCATCCATAAAGGGATATCTGCTAAGAGGTTTCTAAGCCACTCAGCCTCAGAACCTGCCTTCTCTAAGGCGATAAACTCGGATTCCATAGTAGACCGAGCAGTGCATGTCTGTTTGGATGATTTCCAAGAGACTGCACCTCCTCCAAGGGTAAATATATACCCACTTGTGGATTTTGTCTCATCTGAATCAGAGATCCAGTTAGCATCACTGTACCCTTCTAGTACAGCGGGAAATCCACGGTATGTTAAACTAAAATCAATAGTACCTCTGAGATATTTTAGTACTCTACATATAGCGGTCCAATGTTCCTTATTAGGATTATGAGTGTATCTGCTCAACCTATTAACTGCATAAGCAATGTCAGGTCTGGTACAATTCATAAGATAAGTAAGACTACCAATTATTTGAGCATATTCAGACTGTGATACACTAGTTTCATTATTTTTCTTCAATTGTATGCTCATATCATAAGGAGTACTAACTGGTTTGGTGTCAAAGTGACCAAACTTTTTAAGGATCTTTTCTACAAAGTGTTCTTGAGACATCATAAAACCCTCATTGGTTTTTGTCAATTTTATCCCAAGTATAACATTAGCTTCACCTAGGTCTTTCATATCAAAGCTAGAAGATAACAAATGTTTTGTTTCATTTATCACAATCATATCAGTGCCTAAAATAAGCATATCATCCACATATAGGCAAATGATTACACCAACATTATTATCAAATTTATGATACACACATTTATCGGCTTCATTCACAATATATCCATTAGAGGTCATTACACTATCGAATTTCTCGTGCCATTGTTTTGGTGCTTGTTTTAAATTATACAGAGATTT
Source organism: Hydrangea macrophylla (assembly GCA_033977485.1). Lineage (NCBI taxonomy): Eukaryota > Viridiplantae > Streptophyta > Magnoliopsida > Cornales > Hydrangeaceae > Hydrangea > Hydrangea macrophylla. Next base: position 101,270,281 of record CM066999.1, on the reverse strand, counting down.
CACTAATTTGCAAACTCTATTTTTGTTTCCAGGAGATACAAAACCTTCAGGTTGTTCCATGTAAATTTCCTCTTCTAGTTCTCCATTAAGAAACGCAGTTTTAACATCCATTTGATGAATTATGAGTTTATGCAAAGAAGCAAGAGCTACTAGAATTCTAATAGATGATATTCTAGCCACAGGAGAATAAGTATCAAAATAATCAACATCTTTCTTTTGAGTGTATCCCTTAGCTACAAGCCTAGCTTTAAACTTATCGATAGATCCATCAGGTTTTAACTTCTTTTTGAATATCCATTTACATCCTATAGGTTTTGTACCAGGAGGTAAGTCAACCAATTCCCAAGTATGATTAGCCATGATAGATTCTATCTCACTGTTAATCGCTTCTCTCCAAAAGGGAGCATCGGGAGAGGAAATAGCTTCATTATAAGTCATTGGGTCATTATCCATTAGAAACGTGAAGAACCCATCTCCTAGGTTTGTTTCTCTCCTATCTCGTTTGCTTCTTCTTAATTCAATTTCTACAGACTCATTTGAGTCAATGATAGGCTCAACTGTAGGTTCTAGTCTTGGTCTCTCAATGGTTGTTTTCAAAGGAAATATGTTTTCAAAGAAGTCTGCATTTTTCGATTCAATTATTGTGTTTTTCTCTAACACGTCACTTTTAAGAACTAAGAATCTATATGCAGCACTATACTCAGCATATCCTATAAATAAACAATCTGCTGTTTTCGAACCTATTTTCCTTTTCTTAGGTTCTGGAAGTAGAACTTTGGCTAGGCACCCCCACACTTTAAGGTATTTCAAGTTAGGTCTATGATTTTCCCACAACTCATAAGGGGTCTTTCCTGTTTTCTTAAAAATAATTCTATTTTGAAGGTGACACGCAGAGAGGATAGCTTCCCCCCACAAATTATTAGGTGCTCCTGAACTAATTAACATAGCGTTCATCATTTCCTTTAAAGTTCTATTTTTCCGTTCAGCTACTCCATTAGATTCTGGTGAATAGGGTGGAGTTACCTCGTGTACTATACCGTGTTGTTCACAGAATTGGCCTAAAGGGCCAGATTCATATTCACCTCCCCTATCAGACCTAAGTCTTTTAATCTTTTTATCTAACTTGTTTTCAACCTCAGCTTTGTATTGTATGAATTTTCCTTCTGTCTCATCTTTATTTCTAAGTAGGAATACTCTAGTATATCTCGAGTGATCATCTATGAATGTCACATAATATCTCTTTCCTCCTCTAGATTCAGTTGATTTCATGTCTCCTAAATCTGAGTGAATTAAAGTGAGCAGTTCAGTTTCTCTTTGTACTATTTGTTTGCAAGGTTTCTTAGTACCTTTAGCTTCACTACAAATTTGGCATTTCTCATTATTAGTGATACTAACATTTTCAAGAATGCCTAATTCTTTCATTTTCTTTATATAAGAAAAGTTCACATGTCCTAATCTAGCATGCCATAAATCATGAGAATCAATCAAGTAAGCAGAAGAAGTAGTAGCATTTCCATTCAAATTATCAAGAACATTTAAAACAAACAGACCATTGTTGTAGTACCCTTTTCCCACAAACACCCCATTTTTAGTCATTACAACTTTATCAGAATCAAAAATAACTTTCACTCCCACTTTCCCAAGCAGCGACACAGACACAAGGTTCCAACGAATATCAGGCACGTGGAGAACGTCGGTAAGTGAGAGGATCTTTCCGGAAGTTAGCTTGAGAACTACCTTCCCTTTCCCGATCACAGGTGAGGGCCTTGAGTCCCCCATGTACACTTGTTCCTCTCCTTCCCCTACTGATGTGTAGGAGGTAAAAGCACTTCTGTTGCCACAGATGTGCCTGGTAGCCCCAGAGTCTACCACCCAATTTTTCTCCTCTGCCACTAAGTTGACCTCAGAAACGACAGCCACTATAACATCTGCATCAACTAGATTAGCTCTAGGGGCAGGTTTGTCGTTTTTCTTCCTGTGTCTGCATTGAGCAGCATGGTGACCCGGTTTGCCACAGACAAAACATTCCCCTTTCTTTTTAGCAAACTGGTTTTGGGGTTTGAGATTTTTGTTGAAATTTGGTTTATTGAAATGGGGTTTGTTATTCTGCCTTTGAAAATTCCCTTGGGTGCGATTAGACTTTTCCTCAACGAGGTTAGCCTTGGAAGCCATAGCTTTGGCTTTCTCATTTCGATCAAGTGAACGGTTCTTTTCCTCAATACGAACATGAACAACAACTTCCTCCAGAGTCATTTCCTTCCTCTTATGTTTCATCATATTCTTATAATTTTTCCAAGACTCCGGAAGTTTTTCAATAAGCGAACCAGTTACAAATGGTTCGGGCAATTTCATTCCTTCATTACTAAGTTCCGAAACCACAAGGTGAAAATTGTGAATTTGGGTAGAAACATCTATGTCATCGGTCATTTGAAAATTTAGAAAATTTCCGATGGCATATTTTTTAATTCCGGCATCCTCGATAATATATTTGGTGACCAAAGCATCCCAGATTTCAGTTGCCGATTTGAAGGTACAGTAAATATCAAAAAGTTCATTTGATAAAGCGTTTAGAATAATACTTTTGCAAATCTTGTTTGCATTTTCCCAAAGAGGCAATTCGGTTTCATAATTTTCAGAATCTTGAACGGGTTTTGGTTTAGTCAAAACGAAATCAACCTTTGCAATGTCGAGAATAAGTAGCAGTTTGGTTTGCCAGCGCTTAAAGTTATTCCCGTTAAACGATTCAATTCTTGTGACATCGGGAATAGCTTTAGTTGCGGTTAGCATAGCAGTATCCATGAAGGTTACTCTTAAGATTGTTAGAAAAATAATAGTAAACAGACACTGCTATGATCGAAAATACTTATCAGTAGAGTTGAAGAATCTGACTGAGTCGTGTGGAGAACACTGTCCTTAAGAGTAATTTCCGCCCCTCAGAGTTCTTGCCTCGGTACAGAAGGTCTTAGCGGTTTACCCTCCAGGATTAAGCAGTCTCGTCTTTGTTATCGTGCACTCGATGAACAAAGGGCACAGAACAGCCTTGAAAGAATATCAGTGGTCGAACCAGAGAGGAGAGACGAACAGAGCAGAGAAGAACTAGAGAAAGAAGATTGTATATTGTTCTGTATTCTCAAAGAAAAAGTCACACGAATTTATAGCCATATTCTCAAAGAAAACGTGTTAAAAGAAAGGATAAGATTTCATTTAAACGGCTAATTAATTGCACAGTTTTAGGAAGGCGTAAATCTGTGAGGGAATGATTTTATTCAGTCAAAGTAAAAAGAAAGGAAAGTTTTGGAAAAAATAATTTGCAAAAGGATGGTCCAACCGTGTGAGCCCACGAGGCTTGGAGGCCGAGATTTGCACCCCCCCCTGCGCGCGAGTAAGACGTGACGCGCCCGGTTAAACGATTTCCGGATCGAAACCCAAATTTCTATTGGATTTGGGTTGAGCTTGGGCTTGGCTCATGTGCGCGTGAGAGCCCACATGTCCCAACTTATTACTAAGCCCATAATGACAAAGTATATATTAAGCCTTTCAACTCCCTCTTCATAAGCAATGTGGGACAAGAGTCTCCACCACTCTTTTACCCAACACCACACCAACAAGAGAGATATAGAGAGAGAAAAAGTTTGACTTTGAAAAAAAAAAAAAACACCCACTTTGGACCACAAATTATAACAAAATTACAACAAGAAAACCCTCTGTCAGCTGCAAGAGGAATCCACCGCTGCGCCACAAGGACCGCCAAGTAGAGAGATCCGGAACCCAGGACGTACAACTTCAAACTTGTAGATGATAGAGACCACCCAAAGAAAGATCGAATATGGCACAAAGCCAAATCCAAATAGGTGAAGAAGCTTCACCAAAGGGGGCAACAAAGTTGCTTGAAAAGCTTCCATGATAGCAAAAGTTGCATCATGGAGAGCAGCACAGCTACAGAAGAGGGCTCCAAAACCACCAATCATAACCCAATGTAGACCAAAAAGCCAATCTACTGTTAACAAGATTGGTCTGGATAACATCTACCATCTTGAACCCAAGGAGAAGTCATGCAAGATAAGGAAAACAACATTCACAAAAGAAAGGGAAAAGCTTCACAGAGGAAGCGGATGAGCCAAACAGACCCTTATTGGAATTGGGACAAAACATGGCACAAAGAGAGAGAGAGAGAGAGAGAGAGAGAGAGATAGGGGGGGGGGGGGGGGGGGGCCAAGAAGAGAGGAAGGGGGCGGCTAGGGTTGCATCCTTACCCTCTCTCTAGAAAACTCTAAAGAGACAAGCTCTCTAGAAACCCGTATTTTTTTTAAAAGAAAAGTTACAACAACAAATTAATATACTTTGAAAATTATAGCTTTGAGAGCATGAGAGCAGCATTGCTAAAATTTCAGAGGAGTGACATATAAAAGAGTAATACTAGAGTCATAAAAGAGTTACAAAGAGATGCTCACAAAAGGATGTGACATCACATGTGACACCCATGTGGTAGTGGGACCCACCACACTTAACTCTGCCACATGAGATGTCATATCCTTTTGTGAGCATCTCTTTGTGACTCTTTTGTGACTCTAACATTACTCCATATAAAATGTGCAGTACTGGAGATGTTTTTATAAGAGTAATGATATATTTTTCAAATTTCTATTCCAAAAGTGTTTTTCAAATGATGTGGCAGTAGGGCCAAGTCTAATACAAGAAGTTGTTTACTTGGCCCACTAACACGTCATTTGAGAAGTATTTTTGGGATAGAAATTTGGGAAACATAGCATTACTCTTAAAAAATAAAAAAAAAACTTCTTCAATGCACATTCTATCACTCATTGTACGATAAGAATATTCGTTGTGCAGAAAAAATGACAATTTGTTTTTTTAAGAATGTACCATTAGAGCATAAATGTCAAAATATCGTATTTTGGCAGTATAGTAATGCCAAATTATAAGTTTAAAAAATATATATATATTTTTTTGTATTCGAGATGCTCTAAACTACAAACCTTATCCTTTTAATTCAAATGCTACAGATATACAGATAATGATAGATCCAGAGGAGGGCAAGCAGGGACTTAAATTTGAAAAAAAAAAACTTTTGTTTTCACTAGTATTATACATAAATCTATTTTAGGTACACATACTGGCCCCCAATTTTTTTTGAAAATTCTTAAGTTTGCCCCCCCAAAACTCTTTTTTTTTTGGATCCATCCTTGTTTATACCCTGTGCTATAAATAACATTTTTGGCACTTGTCCAAGAATGTAAACTCTCTCTCCATGTGTGAGTGTTTGACCACTAATGTATTGCACATGCCGTGTCTTTTTGAGTCATGAGTCATGACCCTTGACTGCTCTAAAAAGTTAGGGTAATAGAAAATTTGTTTGCAATGAAATTACATTCAATTGCTTCCTCTTTCGGCAAAAAAGGGTAGAGAATATCCAAATATGTACCCACTTTAAAAAGTTAGTATTATAATAAGGGTATGTAATTACTTTGCTGAGTGTTTTGTGTTTTGACTGTTAACCGTGTGGTAAAAATATTCAGTTTTTAGATTGTAAAATTATGAAAACAGAAGCTTGTTTTTGTTTTCTTTTTACAAAATTAAAAATTGAAAACCACTTTTTTGTAACCCAATTTTACTATCGTTTTCAAAAAGAAAAATGAAAGCGGTTACGAAGCATATTTTTTGTTTTGTTTTGTTTTATTTTATTTTATTTTTTTGTTTTCTAAAAAAAAAATCGATTACCAAACATGTTTCAATTTTCATTTAAAAAAAAAAAAAAAGAACCAGAACACAAAATTAAATTCCAAAACATTACTAAAAGCCCCCTAAATATAGTGCAGTTTTGCTCACCTAAATCTCCCATTGGCTAATGCAGTGAGATTCATGACTTTTCACCACTAATTAATCATGAGTCCCACTGCATTAACCAATAAGAGAGTTGGGTGAGCAATATTGGGGTAATCAAAAAGGAAAATGTTAGACCCACACAGTGAACCACACACTTTTTTCTACACACGGCTTTAAATGCTTATACCTTGCGCTATTTGAATTTTTTTTTTACACTTTTTTGTGCTCTGCTTATACAGTTGTTTGTGATGAAAATGTGCAGCCAATGTAAAGATGCCACGTAGGAAACAACGTGGAAGAAAAGTTGACCAAATCAGAAGCAACTCAGGAGCAGTTATAATAGTTTTGCGGGTCTGTTTTGTTAACTGCCAGGGGACACGTGTCAATTATCGTGGGATAACTGATATGACAAGTGTCAGTATGAGGATATACCAGGTGTGAGAGCAGTTTTTAGCTTGAAAAGAGGAGGGAATATTCAAAGAGAGTTGCTGAGAAGCCTCGATGTCTATAAATAGAAGGAGTTTGTGTTCGAAAAGGGATCCTTCGATCAACATCAACATATATCTCTTAATGCATTTACTATATTTCTATCTAGATACTTAACTTTAGGAATAGAACACCTTCGAAGTCATCTTCAAGGTTAGATTGTAGTTTGTTTAATTTAATAAAAGTAGTTTCTTACTTTATTGTTTTCTTTGGGTAATACTTGGGGCACAACCTTCATACAACTTTCATACAACCTCCCCAAAAGATGTGTCTATCTCTTTCCTGTGTCACTGTGGGGTCCAGTGACATCACAGGAGAGAGATAGACACATCTTTTGGGGAGGTTGTATGAAAGTTGTATGAAGGTTGTGTCCCAAATATTACTCGTTTTCTTTACTGTTTATTTAGGAGTAGTTATCCTAGAATAAGTTCGAAGTGCTTCAATTAACTACATCTTTACACGATTAAAGTCCTGTTAGAGGCATCGAACGACACCACAATTTGCTTGGTGAGGCGCAGTTTGGATCACACACATTGGCAATTTGCTTGCCTGGCACGCTCGTACACACTTATAAATTTTCCAACCAAACATTTTTGGCACACTCGGTGGGATTCTAGTGTCAAAGGATGGCAAACAGAAACCTTTGAAGCAATAGGTCTGTTGATAACGCCAATGTTGGTGTTAATATTGCTAAAACTGGTGGTTCTTCACACCAAGATCCTCAGAGCAGTAATACTGGGAATCATGCAACCAATGAAAACCCAGAAATAGGAGTTGAAAATTTAAATTCAATTCCAAATAATGGGAATGTTGGTTCAAAAAGTCAACATGATTTGGTAAATCAATTGACACCAATATTTGATCATTTGTGAAATATGATCCAGAATGTTAATGTTTCGATCACTTCCCTTAACAATAGTATAACACAATTTACACCAGTAATGGTGCCAAATGGAAATCCTTCTATGATTCAACAGAATGAAAGAGGTCATGCCCATGGCTTATTTCAGCCAAATCCTATGACTCATGCAAATGGGCCTCCTTTTAGGCCTAACTCACAAGAAAGTTTCTATATGTCTGTCCCTAATAATACTCCTCCAGTATTTGAAGGGATGCAAGGGAACCATGTGAATGGTCAAGATTATGTTTATAGATCAGTAAATATCGAAGAACCAAGGCTTAGAGAAAACGTAACAGGTCAGAATAGGAGAATAAACAACAATCCTATATTCGAACCAGACCCTACTGGAATAGAAATGGGTCGAATGAATGAAAATCCTAGGAGAATATATTATAATCCTCAACCACCTCCAATACCACCAATGAACCCTCCTTTGGGTCAACCAGGTCATCAACAACCATTTAATATGGTTGATAGAAACGACATGATTAATTTAATCCATGAGGTTTGTGGACCCATGGCTCGGGGGGTACAAACTCCAATTTACAGAAAACCTTATCCTGACTGGGTTGATAGGATCGAATTCCCTAGGGGATTTAAATTCCCCACCTTTGCAATGTTTGCTAGAGATGGAAGTCAATCCACAGTTGAACATGTAGCAAAATTCATCAGTCAGTGTGCTGATGCAGGAAATAATGAATATCTTAGGCTTCGTTTGTTTCCTAGTTCATTAACAGATATTGCATTCACTTGGTTTACTCATTTAGCCCCTAATTCAATCTACAATTGGGCACAGATGGAAGAATCCTTCCACACTCAGTTTTTCCAGACAGAACCAGAAGTATCAATGGCTGATTTGGCCAGATTATGTCAAAAGCCTGATGAGAAGGCTACTCAATTCATAAATAGGTTCAAAAGGGCTAGAACAAAGTGTAAAATCATTTTACCTGAACCTGAATTTGTTAAGCTGGCCCAAAATGGCCTCGAATTTAGGCTTAGAAAGAAATTCGATGCTTTGGAGTTTAGAGATCTTGTTGAATTAACTGCTCGAGTCTCTAGATATGAAGCTTTATTGGAAGAAGAAAATGAAAGGAATGCTTCTTCAATAAAAACATATTATAAAGATCATAATTATGAGATAGATGCTGCAGAAATAATCGAAAAAGAACCTTTTACATGTAAAGGTCTTGTGAAGAAAAACTTTTCTGCTGAGGTGTACAAATCTAAATGATCATTCAAAAAATATTCATTCGATGTTTATAAATTGGATGAAATATTTGATTATCTATTAGAAGGGAAAATTATCAAATTGTCTGATGGGACAAAATTACCTTCTAATGATGAATTAAAAGGTAAGAAATATTGCAAGTGGCATAATTCTTGGACCCATTCAACTAATAATTGTACTGTTTTTTGAGACAGGATTCAAGATCTGATCAAGAAAGGAAAATTGAAATTCCCTGAAAAACAAATGGGGGTTGATGAAAATCCATTCCCAACAGTGCAAGAGGTGTCAATCTATGTCCATGACATTTCCTTCGAAACTCTGGTCAAAGAAAGAGAAAATGCAAAGTCAGAGGACCAGATGAAGAGACTCGAAGAACTGACAAGGAAAAACCCTGAGTTATCAGTTTTCAACCATGAATATGCAAAGTATTTATGCATTGGTTGTGGGAAAAGATATGCTGAAATCTATGATGAAAGGGTTGGGGTCAAGACAGGCAGGAAAAACAAACAGCCTTTGTTCGAACTAAAGAAGGTAAGCACTTCATGTGGATCTCCTTTCCAACCAATCATGAATGTTGGAAGAGGGCAGTTTAGAGGACCAATTTATCAAGCCTCAACATATACTGGTCCTATGACAGCAAGGTATGCCTCAAAGCTAATGGCTCCTTTTAAAGCCAAATTTTTAAGGAATTTTCATGTTGGTAACTATGTTCGACCATCAAGGAACATGCAATATGTAAGGCCAGGATTCTCTCATGCACCAAAGAAACATTATGGGATGCAGAGAGAAAGGCAAACTCAATTCATACCGTCAAAATTGGTACCAGCACATGTGGTGCAGGCTGAGATAGACATGGATGCATTGAAGGAATCACCAAAAGTTGGTGAGACATCACAATCATGTGAATCTACATTGGTATCAGGAGTACCAAATTGGTTTGTTTTGCAAGATGACAGAGTCAAAAATATGGTGGAACAACAAGGCCCTCAAAACAAAAATAGGATGATTAAACCTCCTAATGTTGAAAAGAATACATGGCATGTATTGCAACATCCCAAAGAAAAGAACCAGAATATGGTCCCTATGATAAACAGGACTCAACAAAGGAGATTGCAGAGGAAGTTCACTATGTGGAAAGAATTTTCTAATATGCAGGCTCAAAGTCAAGAGTTAGGAAATGAAATCAACGGGGATTTTAGTGATATTTCAAGGCCTAATCCCAGGTTCGATCGAAATACAAAGGTTGATTCTGATACTATGTTTGAGGAAAGCATTATTAAAGCCAAAGTATTAGAATTGGAAAAGGCAATGAGTATTGATGATGGAGATGAAGCAATGACAGTGCTAGAATCCCAAGTATTGGGAAATGTTGAAATGAAACTCGAAGATGAAACTACCAAGAGTGAAAATATGCTTATTCAGTTTGGCACATTTCCAGAACAAATGGAAGTTAACACTGCCACATTCATGTTACCAAAAATCTTCGAAGCAACAGAAGATCAACAAATAAATGAAGAAATGGAAATTGAAGCATCTACTGAGGATGTCTCTGAGGTAAATCTTCCTGAGTTTGTTTTTAGTGATTGTAATTTTGTTTATTCATTCGAAGAGCCATCGACAGAAATGACTAAGCATCTTAAACCATTATATATAAAGGCTTGTTTAAATGGTGTTCTTTTAAACAAGATATTGGTTGATAATGGTGCTGCTGTCAACATTATTCCTCAGAATATTTTAAGAAAGATTAATAAATAAAATGCAAAGTTGATACGAACTCACATTATGATATCAGGATTTACTGGTGATAAGAAAAACACCAAAGGAGTAATACCCATTGAAACCATAGTGGGTTCGAACAAGTCCAAAACTACTTTTCTTGTGGTAGATGCTAATCCTAGTTATCATGCCTTATTAGGAAGAGATTGGATTCATGCTAATAAATGCGTTCCTTCTTCAATGCATCAGAAACTATTGCTTGTGAAGGAAAACTGTGAAGTTGAAACAGTGAAGGCTGATGTTCAGCCTTTTCATACAAGTTCCAATTGTGTCAAAGCTCAATTGTATCAAGATAATGTCAAGCCAATCGACCATAAAGAGTCAGAAGATGAATCTCTAGAAGAAAATTGGGACATTTTGGCTGAAATGCCATTTGGTTCTTTGGAACCATTAAGTGATGATAAAATGATTTAATGACTCATACACCTATGAAAATAGGAGATGTAGAAGAGACCATTCGACTGGTCTTACAAACACTAATGATGGCAGATTTAGAGTCAAGAATTGAGAAAAATTCGACCATAAATTGGTCAGATTATGTTTTTGAATTAGATTCACAAGAATTAAAGGATGTTGGCAAGGAAGAATTGTCTGTATTGCCAAAAAATTCAATACAAGAAGTGTCACAGGATCCTCTATTGGAAGTCAATTTAGGATCAGATCAACAAAAGAGAGTTCTTACCTAAGTTCTAAACTTAGGAAGTGTGACCAGTATAAATTGGTCGAGTTGCTAAAGGAATTTTGAGATTGTTTTGCTTGGGATTATGATGAATTGCCAGGACTCGAAAGAAGCTTAGTAGAGCATAAGTTGCCTATCAAAGCTGGCTACAAACCAGTAAAGCAACATCCTCGAAGGATGACTCCAGAAGTCACAATGAAGATTAAAGAAGAGATTGAAAGATTGCTCAAGGCAGGATTCATTAGGACTGCCAGGTATGTTGAATGGCTTTCGAATGTTGTTCCAGTTATGAAGAAAAATGGTAAATTAAGAGTTTGTATCGATTACAGAAATCTTAATTTAGCTACACCTAAAGATGAATATCCTATGCCAATAGTTGACTTATTAATTGATAGATCTGCTGGAAATACTATAATGTCCATGATGGATGGTCACTCAGGATATAATCAAATATGTATTGCTGAGGAAGACATTCATAAGATTGCATTTAGGTGTCCAGGTAGTATAGGTACCTTCGAATGGGTACAAATGCCTTTTGGTTTGAAAAATGCAGGGGCTACTTATCAAAGAGCCATGAATGCTATTTTCCATGACATAATTGGAACATTTTTAGAATGTTACATAGATGATATAATTGTTAAATCAAAAACATTCAATGATCATCTTATACACATGAAGTCAACATTCGAAAGAATGATTTTTTAAACTTAAGTTAAATCCACTAAAATGTGCCTTTGGAGTTAGTACTAGAAATTTTCTAGGATATTTGGTACATGAAAAGGGAATTCAAGTGGATAAGAATAAGGCACAAGAAATTATTCAAAGTAAACCCCCTTCAACCAAAAAATAATTGCAAAGATTTTTAGGGCAAGTCAATTTCATTCGAAGGTTTATTTCCAATACTGCTAGAAAAACTTTGATTTTTTCTCCCTTGTTGAAATTAAAGGATCATGAAGAATTGAAATGGGAAGATAAACATCAGACTGCCTTTCAAGCCTTGAAGGACTATTTGGTGAAGCCACCAGTGTTAATGCCTCCAAGGAAAGATAGACCTATGAAGTTATATATTTCAGCAGCAGAAGCATCGATTGGAGTTTTATTAGCCCAGGATAATGATGATAAGAAAGAGAAAGCTGTGTATTACCCTAGTAGGTTTTTAAATTCTGTTGAATGCAAATATTCCTTTATGGAAAAACTATGTTTGTCTTTGTATTTTGCAGTTATGAAATTAAGATATTATCTTCTTCCTACTGAAGTTTATGTGATTGCTAAGTTTGATTTAATCAAATATATGTTGACTCGACCTATTCTGAGAAATAGAATTGGTAAATGGATTCTAGCTTTGTCATAATTTTATTTGCTTTATGTACCATAAAAAGCAGTAAAAGGCCAAGCTTTAGCAGATTTTTTGGCTGATCATCCAAATTGCCTCGAAACAGAGGGAAATTATGAAATTGGATAAATAGACATTAGTCCATAGAAATTATGGTTTGATGGTTCAAAAACTGAATTTGCTGCAGGCATTGGTTTTGCCATTGAGTCACCTGAGAAGATCAAAACCAAATATGGCTGCAAATTAGATTCGAATCAATGTACCAACAATCAAGTTGAGTATGAAGCCTTAATAATGGGTCTTGAGACCTTGTTGAATCTTGAAGCTACATTTGTAGATGTACTTGGAGATTCCCAATTGGTTATAAATCATATGAATGGGACATACAAATGTATGAGCAGTACATTGAAAATATATTATGACACTACAATGAGTTTATTATCCAAATTCGATAATGTGAACCTTCTGCATGTTCCTAGAAGTTTTAATGAAGAAGCCAATGATGTGGCTCAGAAGGCCTCTGGATTCAGAACAAATGTTGAAGATATCGAGATGGAGCAAGTTACTTATAGGAAATTATTACCAATATTGGTGGATAGATTACCTTCTGTTGATATCTCAAATGTAGAGATTCATGATGATTGGAGAAAGCCAATCATAGATTATCTCTTAGGATTTAATGAAAATTTTGATCGAAGTATAAGATTAAAATCTGTCAATTACATCTTATACAGTGGGAAATTATTCAAAAGAGGGAGTGATGGTTTATTACTGGAATGTTTGAGCAACCTCGAAGGAATAGAAGCTATAGCTCAAATTCATGAGGGATTATGTGGAGCCCATCAATCTGGGGTTAAAATGAGATGGTTACTTCGAAGGCATAATATTTATTGGCCAACTATTTTAAAAGATTGTATTGAGTTTACCAAAAGATGTCAAGAATGTAAAAAACATGGTCCCTTGAAGCATTTGCCCACTGTTGACCTTTAATATGTGGTAAAACCTTGGCCTTTTAGAGGTTGGGCCATAGATGTAATAGGAAAAATTAGTCCTCCTTCTTCGAAGGGTCATGGATTCATTATTTTAGCCACGGATTATTTTACTAAATGGGTAGAAGCAGAACCTATGCAGACTGTGACTCAAACAATGGTTGTAAAATTCCTAGAAAATATAATTTATAGATTTGGTATTCCTCAAACCATTGTATCTGACAATGCATCTATATTTGAAGGAGATGTGATTGCATTTGCTAATAAATTGGGAATCACAATGTCAAAATCAACCCCTTATTATGCTCAATCAAATGGACAGGCTGAAGCCACCAACAAGGTCATAAAGGAAAATATGGCTAAAGTCATAAAAAATAATCCAAGGATATGGCATGAGATTTTGCCAGAAGTTTTATTGGCATACAGGACTTCGAAGTGAACAAGTACAGGTGTATCTCCTTATGCTTTAACTTTTGGACATGAGGGAGTCTTGCCTATTGAGATAAAGATTAATTCTCTTCGAGTTATGAAGCAGAATCAGTTATCTTTGGATGATTACCAAACATCCATGGCTATTGAATTGGAAGACATTGATGAAGAGAGAATCAAAACTCTCAATAATATTTTGATACAGAAAAGAATAGCATCAAGGGGGTATAATAAAAAAGTACAACCAAGAACCTTTGATGAAGGAGACTTGGTCTGGAAAACAATGTTGCCTATTGGATCTAAAGATCCAAAATATGGGAAATGGTCCCCTAAATGGGAAGGTCCATTCCAAATTCACAAGGTTTTCAAAGGTGGATTTTACCATTTAAGAAATTTGAATGGATTTGTCCATGTTAGAAAAATCAATGGTAGGTTTCTTAAGCAGTATTATCCCACTATTTGGGAAGCAAGAAATCTAGAATAAAAAATGCAGCATTCAAAATAAGAACATGTATTCCACATTTAGAATTAAAATACAAAAACCAGATGTTGGTACATTACAGAGTCCTATTGGTACAATCTCTCATACCAGTTTACTTATAAATTGGGCCTTCAACCTAAAATTGTCCCAAGATCTAGTATACAATTTTGACTGGCTAAGAATGAATTTTTGCCTTGAAATTGATTCTTGGTTCTTCAAAGGCTTCGATTCAATTTCTGTCTTCAGAGCCAGCAACTTTGTTTCAGCATTCCCTTGCTTCACCTTCAAATTGGCCAATTCAGTTTCTGCAATTTCGAGCTTCTTTTTAAGTTTATCTGCTTTGGTTGAAAGCTTTTCAATTGCAGTGTTATTATCACCAAATTCTGCTAACAATTGGTCCATCTCAAGAGTCTTTTCTATTGTATACTCCATGTCAACCTCTAGTTTTTTCCTCTCTTCGATGACCTTTTCTAGTAAAAAGCAGTCAAAATCAAAGGTGGACATTAATGCAGAGATGGTTTCTTTGTCAGGAACAGTTATGGATGAACTATCCAGCATAAATTGGCACAAAATTTTCATAGCCCTTTGCACTTTTTTGTCCTCGAACACTTCGAAAGAAACCTTACTAAATAGCCTCAATGTGGCAAGTGCAACTACTGGGTCTATGGAGGGTACCTTTGGCTTACTGACCTGTCATCTGTTGGAAAAATTCCTGGATATTGGTCGCAGTGGTGTCTCCCATCTTCAAAACAGACTTCAGACCATCTTTGAAATATGCTGTTTCTTCAGGAGTCAGATTAGGAGGAAGGGATATGTGAAATTTTAAACAATAATAAATCAGATTTCTTGGCGAAGAGCTTTTTCCAACTGATATCCCTGTGTTGTAAATTTTAAACAATAATTATTAGATTTCTTTTCATCATTTTAGTGGAAGAGGATTGAATTAGAATTTTGATTACCTGTTTGCTTCGAATCAATGTATCTCAAAAGTTGGCATTTGTCCATCTCTGCTGATATTAGATTTTCCCACCAACTTGAAAAAGCAGAAGTACAAGTTGTATAAACTGGCAAAGAAGTGAACTCCAAGTTGCTAACTTTGTTCTGATAAACTGTCAATGCAATAGTTATCACTGATTCTGGTACCTTCGAATGAGTTTTGTAAGCCATAAGTATATTGGCCTGACTCCTGATTGGGAAAGGAATTGACTGAGTAAGCCCAAATTACCTCGAAAATTGATTGGGAAGATAAAGTTCACCCTGAGATTTGATGCTAAGGGCATTCCCAAAGAACAAATCCCTACTGATTAGGAAACTTTCCCATGTAGCTTTTAGTTCGAGTGCACTTGCTGTTCTATCCAATATCTGACAAAGCCAATGGGGAGAGAGAGGAGTTTTGTCTTCAGAATTATAGAGGATAGTGAATGGTTGGAACAAATTGTTTGGCCTTATTGCAGGAAGATTGAAAAAGAAAGAGAGGGATTCTTTGAAAGTCTTTTCAACACTTGGCAATAAGGCAAAAAAAGGTCCCATAAGCCACAGTGTTGGATAAAGGTCCTAAGTCATGAATTTCAGGAAAATAAGCATATAGCCATGATTGTAAAATCCAGAAGGGACCACCTTGAGTGGGAATGAAGGGGTCAAAACATAAATCAGATAAGGATCTGTAGAGAGATCCAAGAACAAAGGGGGCTAAAGCTAATCTTCGACCAGCAGCTAGAGCTCTGGCGATATTGGAAAATTCGAGGCCAACCCTTTGAGATGAGGTGCTGAATAGATGCTTCGAAAGCCAGTATAAGAGGAAGCAGTAATATTCCTTATCTGTCACCCCTCCTGATGTTTTTTCTGTGGGCAGTCAGGAAATTGGTGTACCCTAGTGATTTGGAATCAGTGTTGATGGGGGGACTATCAGATTCAGCTATATGAGGATGAGCATCTTCCCCATGAGATAAAAATTCTAATAAGTGACAAATGTCCAAGACAGTTGGACCTATTGGACCAAATCAAAATTGAAAATGATTAAAAATAGGGTTCAAAAAACAGAGAGCTCCAGCTAATAAGTTAAGGCTTGCTTCAATGGGAAATTTGGAAAGGTTAACAGAATGATAAATCCCCATGGTGATTAGAACCTCTCTTTTGTTATCTAAAATCCTATCTACCGATTATGGCCAGTCCTTCACAGGTTTGGGCCAATGTCGAAACTTCAATTCTAACTTAGGAGTAGGAATCTCTTGTTGGTAAGTCAAGCGTTGCTCTCCTAATCTAGGATAGTAGACATAGAGTTTAAGGCTGGGAGTGCTCAGACAAGGACCTACAGCAATGGAGGATTCATGGTTGGGGAAAGTTATAGTAACAAGAATCTCGTGGATTAATGAAGTCTCTTGTCCTTTTGCATAGCGGTCTTGTTCATCCCTAATAATTTTTTCAAAATCATCGCAGATCTTCTGAAGTTGAGTATTGTCACCAGATTTTGCCATTTTTGGAACAAAGTGAGTAGATTGTAATGAGAACGATGAATAAAGAAAACAGAGTGCAAAGTGAATAGATTGAAGGCAAAATGAATTTGTAGAAGTCAGAAGGTTTGTCTTCCTTTTGTTTAACTATTTATAGCCTTTGGTGACGTTTGGGAAATGATGCATTTATTGAAAAAATAGCCGTTAGAATTGGTTACTTATTTTTGGACCGTTGTATCAAGGGAAAAGACATACTGGTTCAGAATGAACTAGTTAATAGAAACATGAACTTCTTATAATTCATTACATTGAAAGGAAAATGCAGTTACAATTCAAAGACATAATTGATAAAAGTATGGAAACCCATAGGTCACTAATTGTGGAACATAGCCCAATAATAGGCAAAGTACTCTTCTTCTAGTTTTATTTCGAGGCATAGGTTCCTGGTTTGTAGAGCTAATTTATCTTCGCTTCGAAGAGTGAGGTAAGCTTTCTTGAATTGTTCTTCATACTGATTTAGCCGCGAATTAATCTTGAACAAGGCTTTGCAAAGACCTCGAAGTTCCTTGGCTAATGGAGTCTTGCCTTGAAGAGATATGCCAACAGCTTTGGCTTCTTCTTTAAGATATGCAATTCGATTTTTGAGGTCAGGTTTCGAACAGTGAGAAACATTATTTTCTTTATCAGAACTTCCACAACCATAGATATATTTTTCCTTGAACTCCGAGACTTCATCAAGAAGTGCATTGGGTACTTCCTTAAGACTCTCATAAAGATCCATTAGGTAATTCAAATAATGGACACTTTCTTGGTGATGGGAATACCATCTTATATGAGAAGCCAAGGTTTGAAGGGTGAAATCCATTTGGGTTCGAACAAGGGTTGAAATACTCCATTCGTGGCATAAGATGTGGAAACTCCATTCGAAATTAATTCGAGCCTTTGGATTTTGTAAAATGGAGAAGGGAAGATGTGAAAAGGCAACTAGAAGCCTTTGGGCTTGGATGATCAAGCAGGGAGAAGGTGACAGAATGGGTGGAGTATGTTCGAAAGTGGGACCATGCCTGCATAATTGGTCTAATTTCAAAAAAGGGTCACTAATATCTTCAGTAGGATCCACCACTTGAACTTTGGTGTCTGGAAAGCCTAGTATAGAATGGTCGAAGAGAAGTACTCTCTCTTCATAATCTTTCTTGAAAAGTTTGCATTTAGAAAGGAAAGCTGAGGAATAATGCTCATTAGAAAAATTTTCATGAGATGCCCTTACATATGTGTGGATGGGGGGTCTGCCTTGAGGAGTTAAGATATTACCTCTTTGAAGCCTCTCACCAGGAGGACTGGTTGAGGAGATCAACCAGCCATTCAATAGATTTTGCTCTTGGGAAAGTCAGTTAGAGAATGGATAGTATGGTTTTATGACTCTACTTCGAATGATACCTTCAGCTTCAGGGTATTCGAAGTTTGGATGAACAACTGAAGGCATTGTAATTGGGGTTTCGAGCTTTATGTCCTTATGATATCCTACCCCTTCACCATGGGAAATAGGTTGTTCCCAAGCAGGAGGGAAAGTTTGGCTATTGTAGATTGATTTTAAAGGGATCGAAGTTGAACTTTGTCCTGAAGAAGAAGCACTTGGTCGGTTTAGCATAGTGTGTCACTTTTCCCACTTCGAATAAGTAAAGGTTCAGGAGGAATCTCAAGAGGATCCCAATTAGTTTGGGGAGGAATTTCAGGACGTTTAGTTGACAGCATTAATTCTTTGGAAAGGTCTAAAGAAAAGCTATCACTAACATCAAACGAAGATTGAGAAGAAGACATGAGTAGCAAAGTAGATTCCAAGTGACAAGTAGAGTTGGGAATTCAAGGATTAAGACAGATGCATCAGTCTAATTGAAAATAAGTGAAAGATTGGATCTTTTAAATCACGATGAGAAGGTTACATGAAAAGTTTCAATTGCATAACATGATCTAGCCATGATCACCATTATCTTTTTTGAACCAAAAGGAAAATGGCGCGGGGGGTAATGTTGTGATGAAAATATGCAGCCAATGTAAAGATGCCACGTAGGATACAACGTGGAAGAAAAGTTGACCAAATCAGAAGCAACTCAGGAGCAGTTATAACAGTTTGCGGGTCTGTTTTGTTAACTACCAGGGGACACGTGTCAATCATCGTGGGATAACTGATATGACAAGTGTCAGCATGAGGATATACCATGGTCCGTGCGTTAACATGGTATTTTTCTTCAGGAAGTAGCCAATCCAATGCCGATGAGGACCCGAGTCTCGAAACCTCTAATGGTGTTTCTCCAACGAGAGGAATGGTTCTTCCTTTTACTCCCCAGTGCGTGTCAGGAAGTAGCCAATCCAGTGCGTTTAGACCCAGAGTCTTGACTGCACTAATGGGAGTCAGTGGGGCCGGAAAGACGACCTTGATGGACGTTTTATACTGAAAAAAGACAGGTGGTTATATCGAAGGCAATATAAGAATTTCAGGATTCCCCAAGAAACAAGAGACCTTTGCAAGAATTTCAGGATACTGTGAACAAAATGATATACAAGAGACCTTTTCAAGAATTTCGGCTTTCCTTCGGCTCCTTAAAGAGACCAACGTGTAAGAAACTAAGGGGGTTGTTTTGGAAGGCTTAGAACTAGTTTTGTGGTCAATTAGTGAACCATTTCTGTTTATTCAAGTATTTGGCAGATTCCCTTTTATTGTGAATGAGACCTTGCCTATTTGGTTCTAATTAAAACCTTATATAAAATGAAAGAAGTATTATATTTCGATCATGGGAGTGGGGAGAAGAGAAGAGAATAGAAAAGAAACCCCTTTCTATCCAGTCCTCCTATTTGGTAAGTTAAGTGGGGAAGGAAGAGAATGTTAATGTGAAGAAATTTATAAGCTAGGGTGAAGCACAAGAATGCGCACAAGAACATATAATAGAAAAGCATAAATATATAAATGTTTAAAGCTTATAATGAGTTACATTTTAATGGGTGAGGTGCAAAGGAAGTGCAAAAGGGGGGGTTAGACATTGGTGTTTAAAACTTCAAGCCAGGTGGAAACCCAAAGTCAGTGGAAGAAAACCTGACAAACTTCACGTGTGTTGCCTGTGCACGTGCTGCCTGTGCACGTGCTGCATGTGCACGTGCTGTGCGCTATCATGCGTGTGTGCATTACACGTGTGCTGTGCTGTGCTGCTGTGCACGTGGGCTGCAGTGCACGTGCTGCTGTGCCCGTGATTTGCTATGCTATGCACGTGCTATGCTGTGCACTTTGAACATGGGCTGCTTGCACGTGTGCTGCGTGCTGTGCTGCTGTGCACATGGGCTGCAGTGCACATGCTGCTGTGCCCGTGATGTGCTATGCTATGCACGTGCTGTGCTGTGCACGTGTGCTGTGCACTTTGAACATGGGCTGCTGTGCACGTGTGCTGCGTGCTGTGCAAGAGATAAGGAGACGATGATAGAAAGACATACCTATATACATATCTGTGTGCTTAGTTTCCTTTGAAGGAAAATTCTGAAATAAGACACACTAGTCAAGAAACTCATTTCTGCAGTAAGATTAAGAAACTCATATATATGGAGTACAGACTACACTTATTACATAGGTTAATATAAACAAAGAAGAACATTCATATATAATGCTTACTTGATTTAAAGTTTTAAACCAAGTATCACCACTTTTACTTGAGTTGTCCTCATCCAGGACTTGTTTAGACATTTTTCCAAAATCAAGCGTCTGCCCAAACAGCTCCATCTTCATACATATTGTTGACTGTTGGACCAGTAGCCTAACCATACATGCTTGTGATCAACACAAAATAACCACCAAAAGCAACTAATAACAAAAATAAAAGTACTAAAGCAAAAAGTACTACTTCACTTTATGAGCACAAAGAGTTTTTAACTGTTATTTATGCACAATGTACTAACACATGTTCCGAGTGACATCAAGGTAGGGTCTCTTTAATCAAGCTTGAATTGCTATCATCTTCTCCAGACAATGATGGTGTATCTGCATTCTTCATTTGCTTTACCTTCAGTTCGTCCTGGTATTCTCGGAATCCTTATATGAAAATGAAAAAACCGGAATCCTTGTGAATAACTAAAAAACTCCACAATTGCAGGAGTTAAATAACTGCCGAGTAACTAATTAAGGTTTCACTAAGAGAGAATCATTCTCCGTATGGAAGATTTATTTTCCTTCAAACAGATGTCAAATAGTCTTTTCCTACATTACGGTCCCACCTGAACATCCCAGGAAATGGAAAGGTTGTATTTCCACCTTCAGGATTTGACGACATCCCTGCTTCAAATGTATTGAATTATATTTACAATACGATGAGATGATGTAGTTTCAAATTTTAAGTGGATTTACAATGGCAAGTTCATTTCTCCAATGGACCCAATATAAGGTATGCAGTTAACTTTTGAAATGCAATCCACATGGTGTCCATTGTCCTAATGTTTTATCGGCTAATGTAATGTATGAAGAATAAATCCAACCAGCATAACTACCCAGTACATGGCTCTTTAAATGGATTCTCTGTGGTAGTTTGATCACCATATAGTCAACCCTCTGATATCTACTAAGTACCACACTTAGAAATCGCTACGGAGCAGTCAAGCATTAATTGCATCCAAACCCAAGTGAAAATAATGGAATCTTTAACTACCCCTCCTTCTATCGTTAATATTGTCTCACACACACGAGAGAGAGAGAGAGAGAGAGAGAGAGAGAGAGAGAGAATTGCTGAAAAATTTACTTTCAAAATAGAGGAGTATTACCATGGGATAGATGGATGATCTTTGGTAATTTACTACTCATAATATGAGGAACCGACCTTGGTTTCATAAAGGAAGAGTGTTAAAAACAACCCTCAGTTTAAAACTTCCAACATTCATATAACTCATATAGCCTATGGCACATTGGAAAAGGGAAAGGATGACTATATTTATGGGATGGAGGAAATAACGTTTAGTAATCTATCAATTTCTCTCCTCAAAAATAAAATAAAAAAATAAACGGATATTCAATGCCTCACTTTCTAATCTGCAAAGGATATTTAATGGAATTTTTCCTACCTTTATATCTATGGATAAATTTCAATCCTAGAGATCATTCATTATTAGAGATTGACAGCATCAATTCATCAACCATCATTACCCAAATTCTTAGTTGACGTGCCCAACATCCATGTGGAAGAATATTAATCTCTCAAGATAAATATAACTTCAAACTAGTATGCTGAAAATTGTTGCTTTATAGAGATAAGAGTACTTACAATTCGGCCATACTCGTCTGTCCTCTCAATACGTATCTCCTTCGATCCATCATTTTCATAAATGCCAACAAGCTTGCTTTTTTTCTTGTCAATGTTTCTGCCACCCCATACAACAGATTCTTTCAGTGTTCCATGATCTTTAAGCAGCTGAAGTGAACCCGACAATCCCTTCCCAATAGCAACTTCATGGATTGTTTCATCTGGAAAAACCTCTTCATCCTCATCAACGCGGGAGCCCTCTTCGCCATTATCTTTACCCTCTGTCCAACCATCGTCCTTGTTTTTTATTTCTTGATTGGAGGCTTTGGGTACTTCATCTTCCTCCACGAAGCCATCGTCACCACGAGGCTTATGAGATTCTGGAAGAGCCAATAAAACAGCATGCTCTGTTAGTTTTGCGAATTTAGAGAAGGAAAAAAAAAATAAGAACGAAAACTAGTTCACTTGTGTTTTCCCTTTGCGTTTCTGTCCATGCTCAAAAAATTATTGGAAAATAAGTAGAACTTAAGAGTAAAGTTCTTTCCTTAGTGTTTTTCATTCCTATCCCTCAGTAAATCCATGAATCAAACAGCGCCTACTATTTTGACATCGGCAAATATCATAAACATTGCATCATAAAATCTATGTGAAAACCCACAAAGAATTCCTTCTATTTGCAGAGAATCAGTAATGTGCAGTGGACGTAGGAAGCCAACGTAGAGTTTTAGTGACATTCCTTCTTACCATTCCAACAGGGAAAGTACTTGCAAAGAAGTCTCATCCATTTAAGACATCAATCAATTCCATTTTATGTCCATAGCAATCGATATGGTGCAAGAAAAAAACATAAAAAAGAAACATATATAACTCACTAAACATGATCTATACCCAGAATGAATTTAGTGGGAACAATCCCACAAACCTCAAAAGGACATTAGGGACACAACATCAGAATGTCCACACAGACTTCAATTCGTTCCATATCAGCAACATAAATAACATTGAAATAAAGCAGAGTTGCGGAAAGGACAAGATCTAGGCAATATACAAATCCAAGTGCTGTGGGTGGGTGCATCTGGAATAGCTCTTTCATGGCAGAGTAGATGAAAGAACGAACCTGAGAAATGAGCTCTGCTGGGGAAATAAAAAAGTTATATCAAGGTTCAAAAAGAAGAGAGAACCAGTGTTTCAAAGTAACAGGCAATATACATATCTTTACCTAAAGTTTGAATGTAGAGTTAACCAAACGCTCCCAAGGATCTAAAAAAGGGGGAAACCTAAGTTAGGTCTAGGGTTTAATTTCTGTAAATAGAAGAAGAAGAAGAAGAAAAAGAAGGAAATCTAGGGTACCTTTTCCGGCGACAGATCAGGGGGCGAGAGTGCGGCGAGGGGGCGGACAGACCAGGCTGGGGGCGGCGAGGTGTGCAGATGTAGCAGATCTCAGTCTCTCGCTCTCTCTCTTCTCTCTCTCTCTCTCTCTCTCCCCAGGCAGCGTTTTATTTTAGGGACTCGATATATAATTCTTTTATTTTTCTTTTTTTCTTCTTTTTTTGTATTAATTTTAATTTTTATAAATATTAGTAACGGTTATATCCGTTAGCATTTATTACAAATCCGTTAGAAATAATAGATACCAATATGGAGAGTCATTACTAACGGATATAGACCTTTTCTAACGGATATATCCGTTAATAATTACTAACGGATATATCCGTTAGAAAGCATAAAAGTTGTCCGTTAGAAATTTGGTCATATGGTGTAGTGCCAGGTGTGAGAGCAGTTTTTAGTTTGAAAAGAGGAGGGAACATTCAAACAGAGTTGCTGAGAAGCCTCGATGTCTATAAATAGAAGGAGTTTGTGTCCGAAAAGGGATCCTTCGATCAACATCAACATATATCTCTTAATACATTTACTGTATTTCTATCTAGATACTTAACTTTAGGAACAGACCACCTTCGAAGTCAACTTCAAGGTTAGATTGTAGTTTGTTTAATTTATTAAAAGTTGTTTCTTACTTTATTGCTTTCTTTACTGTTTATTTAAGAGTAGTTATCCTAGAACAAGTTCGAAGTGCTTCAATTAACTACATCTTTACACGATTAAAGTCCTGTTCAAGGCATCGAACGTCACCACAATTTGCTTGGTGAGGTGCAGTTTGGATCACACACATTGGCAATTTGCTTGCCTGGCACGCTCGCATACACTTATAAATTTTCCAACCAAACAACAGCACAGGGCATATACATTTAAAACTATGTGTGGAAAATGTGTATGGTTTACTGTGTGGGTCTAGTAGTACTTAATCAAAAATGTATTCCCCTAAATAATAGACTAATTCTGTCAAAATTTCCAATGTACAAGATGGAAAGAGCTGAACACACACACATGCACACACATGTGTGTATATATATATATATATAAAATATTGAATTGCAAACTGTGGATGTATTAATACCAGTCAAGTTCCCTAAAGATTACAACAAATTGGGAAATGTCATTGATTGCAATGGTACATACTTCAGGTCAATAAAATAAGAGTAATACTATGCTTCCTAAATTTTTATTCTAAAAGTGCTTCTCAAATGATGTGGCAGTGGGGTCAAGTCTAATACAGTGAGACCAGTTAAATTTTAATTAGAAGTTGTTTACTTGATCCCATTGCCACATTATTTGAGAAGTACTTTTAGAATAAAAATTTGGAAAGCATAACATTACTCGTAAAATAAACATGACCATAGCTAGATTTTCACATTGTCAATGTATGGAAGATGACTCAAGATGAAAAATGCTATGCATGGTTCATTTTTCTACTCTGCATCTTGATGTTTTGAGAATAAATTCCCATCAATTATAAAATTTAACTTATTTAAAGTTATAATCTCATCTAATATTCTACTTGCTTCTGGTTTTTAGTTAGAGATGTAAATTCATATTAAATATAATACCCTGACACTTAATCTAACAGGAAACCCATAGTTGATGGCAAACAACATGGGGAGTACAAAAAAAAATCCATCTCTACACAATGACGCATGAATCACAGAACCGATTCTTTATCTTGTTACAAATTGACTTTTAGTCGCCACTTATTAAGTAAACTTTGGGTCAAAATAAATATGGACCCCCACGTCTTTTGAGAAAAACTAACATTGGAAGGCAATATCCTCCGCTAGGAGATGATCGCTATTTATTTATTTTCTAAGAACCATTAAGAAATGAATGGAAAATTATCATTCCTTACTTGAAATATTGGTTGAAGGGTGCATACTTGGTATAAATATTGGTGAATTGTGATAATAGTAGTTTTGGAAAAAAATAAAGTGTTTTTCTTATTAAATGGAAGTCGATTTGTGTATGAACTTGGTCCAAATACTAATCCTTGTTTTCTCCACCAGTGAAGACGTGTCCACATTTTTCTCTACTTAGTTTTTGACCTATAACATCTCATCCGCTTATTATATCTACTATACTATAAGAACGAATAAGCTAGCATGTCAAAAAAAAATAAACTTCCTCTTTTGTCCTTTACTACACCATAATTATTCATACATCAATCTACACGTCATAAGGATATATTGATTTGTGTGAGGGTAAATCGGTCATTTTAGACAAATAATTACATTCAAGTCAGCTTTTGAAATTTTATTTATAATGAGATTTCAATTAACAATCTTGTGTCTAATTACATTTGGGTCAACAAATTTTGAGATATTTATTAATCACTTAAAAAAAGTATAAAAAAGGTGGCTATTTTAGTGGCTATTTAGAAAATTGTCACTAATATTTACAATTTGGTCAACTTCTTCTCTCAAATGAGGTTTCAATCAACAATCTTATGTCTAATTACATTTGGGTCAACAATTTTTTGGATATTTATTATTCACTTAAAAAAAGTCAAAAAAGTGGCTATTTTAGTGGCTATTTAGGGGGATTGGTCACTAATAATTACAATTTCGTCAACTTCTTCTCTCAAATTTAGGATTCATGTATTGTAATATGTGTAATTGCATTTGGATCAGTAAATTTTTGGATATTTATTATTCACTTAAAAAAAAAAGTCAAAAAGGTGACTATTAGGAATTGATCACGAATATTTACATTTTGGTCAATTTATTCTCTAAAATTTTGGATTGATATATTGTAATATGTGTAATTACATTTGGGTCAGCAAGTTCTTGGATATTTATACTTCACTTTAAAAATTGTCAAATAAAGCGGCTATTTTAGTGGCTTTTTATGAATTGGCCACTAATATTTACATTTTGGTCAACTTCTTCCCTCAAATTTAGGATTTGTAGATTGTAATATGTATAATTACATTTGGATCAGCATTCTGTTGCATCTTTATGATTCACATATTTGCTTCGAATATCAATTAAGGTTTACAAACACATTCATGTCCTTTTTGAGGGGAAGTACCCTACTTGTGTCATATATTTTTAGTGCTGATTTATTATGTACCTTTACTACTCATTTACAAGATAGTCAGAATTATCAACTTCTTTCGTAGGAAGAGTTTTAGATAAAATAGCTGCATTAACAAATTTCTATTTAACAGTTTTAACATCTTATTATACACTTTTAACAACCACTTAACCACACGAAACGACACAATTAAATTCCCGAGTAACGCGCGGGACTCCAACTAGTATATATATATATAAACAAATGAGTTTCATCTCGTATTGACAGCATTGCTTAAACAACAGTATTGATTTTTGCTAACACGTTGTACTATTATAGGAGCAGGTGATACAAAGTGATGGTGCCAAAATTTGGTTAGAGATAAATACAGCAGATTAAGGATAGAGAGACAGTGAGAGACCGGTTTTTTGTATGTGAGTCGGCCCTGTTAATGAAGGAACCTATGTCTACGTGTGTGTCTGAGCACGTTCACTATACTGTAAAAAAAGCCAGGAACCTTTGGTTAACCAACAACAGTTTGGAGCTACCAGAGGTCAGCCGGGCACGATTGTGATTGCTATAGGGGTGCTATGCAGACTAAAAGTCGTTACTCATAATGGAGGTGAGTGGTCTCTTTTATAGATGCAAGAGACCTACTCGTATAAGGAATTATACAGATTAGGTAATACAATCTAATTTAGGATTGATTGGCATCAATCGTGGGGGTTTCCTAATTGAATTAGGAAACAATTTTCACTTTCCATTAGTCTTCTAACTTGTATAGGAAACTGTCTGGAATATTCTGGATCATGCCTCGGGGCCTGGGTGAGCTGTTCCTACGACGAGCTGTGACTGCACGGTCTTCCCGACCTGTTGGTCGGGGTTCGTGCATATACCGCTCGGGATGATGCTAAGTAGCATGACCTGGTCGGGATAGGGGCCGGTCATTGAATAGAACTGCTCGGTCATAGAGTAGAGCCAATTTTGGTCGTATCAGTTGCCCCCCATTTCGAAGGTTGGCCGGATGCTATATCGGGGCAAGTTTGGAAATCTGTTTGATGTCGTTTTCCATTGTCTGAATGCTCGGGAATTGGCTAAGAGTTGAGACTTAGCCTAATTCGGAGTCTTTCATTTAAGTTAGCTCCTCCTAGGATGGTTGTCTTCTGCCCAGTTAACCTTCGTTAAGAATATTGGGTAGAAGAACTTGACCATGTTGGAAAAGCTAACCTAAAGCGTATTGCTTTAGGGTCCTTTTATGTTAACTCCCCAGGATGGTTATCTTCCGCCCAGCCAGCCTTCGTCAAGACTGTTGGGTAAAAGAACTTGACCATGTTGGAAAGGCCAACCTAAAAAAAGCCGACCTCAAGCGTGTTGCTTTAGGGTCTTTTTGTTCCTCTATCATAGGCCAACCTAAGAGGTTTTCCTCTATTGTCGGTTTGGACCTAAGTGGAGTTGTTGCCTCTGAGTACTGTAGGCTCCTGAGTTGTCTCAGTTAACCCCAAGGCCTGTAAATACTCGATGTGACCTCCTGTAGTTTTTATTCCCTCTTGCCCCCCAAGCTTTTGTTAAGGTAGGTGTTGTAGGAACAATTATTATAGGCGGCCGACCTAGAACGTTGGTAGTTCCAGGGTCTTTTGATGCCTCGGGCATGATCCTGAGGTCTTTTTATCTGCCTCGGATGTGGCCCAAGGTCTTTTTATGTGCCCCGGGTGTGGCTCGAGGTCTTTTTATGTGCCTCGGGTGTGGCCCGAGGTCTTTTGAGGTGCCTCGGGTGTTTTTTTGAGGTCTTTGCGGTGGCTCCCTGGACAGTCTGTGAAGCCTCGTACTATGATCGGGCAAAAGTACCACAGTAGTTGAGCTCGTCTGGACTGTTGGAGATAAGAGGTCGGGTAGGGATCACCGGGCTACTGGCCGCCGTTAACTGGAGGCCAGTTCGAGATTGCTGGATACTGACCGCTGTGAACTGGAGGTCGAGTCGGGGGCTGCTGGACTTTGACCGTTGTGTATTGGAGGAGCTGCCAGAGCTACTGGGCTCCTTTACCTTGTTCTTCCCGAGCTGTTTTCGCTTCTGCTTATTTGAAGGCTCACCGCTTACGTGCCCGGGGTCTTTGGTATTTAGAAATTCTTCAATGTCAACATATTTTCTAACCCTCTCTGCGAGTTCAACCAAGGTTTCCGGCCGGTTTCTGTGAAACGACACAGAGCACTTGGTGTGTTTAACTCCCGAGCAGAAGGCTGTAATAGCTAGGGTTTCGTCGAGATCATAGATCCCGAGATTCTCTTGATTAAACCGGTCGGTGAATTCCTTGAGGGTCTCATTATTCCTTTGCCTGACTTTCAGCAACTGTATGTCAGGCTTTTGCCATTCATGCATACCGATGAATTGGTTGATGAACTGCTTGCTGAGTTACTTGAAACTGCTGATGGATCGGGGCTTCACGGAGTAGAACCATTGAGCAGCCGGGCCTTTCAAAGTGCTGGGGAAGGCTAGGCAATACATTTTGTTGGCGTTGGTGGCCAGGCCATCTGAGCCTTATAGGTCCTGACGTGGTCGACTGGACTTCCCGAACCGTTGTAAGAATCTAGACGAGATTGTTTAAATTTGCGCAGGAGGTAAAACCTTGTAATTCGGCTGAAGAACGGTGACTCTGTCTCGGTATTGATATGAGTAGCATCCTGACCCAGGCGTTTGGCCATACCGTCAATCTGTTTCTCCAAATCCTTGATACGAGCTACCATGCTTTCCCGACCGGTATCCGGGATGTAGGTCGAGTCAGTGAAAGAGGCTTCCTTCTCATGGCGGTGTTCAGTCCTCTGGGATCGGGCTCGACTATGACTCCGGCTGATCATGTGCCTAATGCCACCTCGGTTCTTGACCGAGTGACCCTGGATTGATTTCCGGGTCATGCCCTCCTGCCTTTCCTTTCGGGCAACACGCCTAAAAGTTGATGTTTGTGGCATCCTCAACACGGGACGGGTTGGCTCGGGGACGTTGTCTGGTCAAGATCGGTTCTCAATTGTACGCAACGTTCCCGGGCTGTTTCCCGACCACTAGAGGATTGCTTTGTTGGGCCAGCGGGGCTTCGATCTGCTGTTGGGTTCGATGCTGGATCTTCAAGAGCTGTGTGAGGGTCGCGGTGATCTACTTCGGTGTCAGGATTGCTGCAGCCGACGCCGGGGACGACAAAACATCCCGGTTGGCTTGTTGCGCAGCCTTCTTACCCTTCTTCGGAGGCATGACAATCAGTTAAGTGATTCGCTTTTTGAGAAATCTGTCGTTTCCCACAGACGGCGCCAAGCTAATGATGCCAAAATTTGGTTAGAGATAAATAGAGTAGATTAAGGAGAGAGAGACAGTGAGAGACCGATTTTTTGTATGTGGTTCGGCCCTATTAATGAAAGAACCTACGTCCATGTGTGTGTCTGAGCACGTTCACTATACTGTAAAAAAAGCCGGAGGCCTTTGGTGAACGAACAACATTTTGGAGCTACCAGAGGTCGGCTGGGCACGATTGTGATTGCTATAGGGGTGCTATGCAGACTAAAAGTCGATCCTCATAAAGGAGGTGAGTGGTCTATTTTATAGATGTAAGAGATCTACTCGTATAAGGAATTATACAGATTAGGTAATACACTCTGATTTAGGATTGATTGGCATCAATCGTGGGGGTTTTCTAATTGGATTAGGAAACAATTTGCACTTTCTATTTGTTTTCTAACTTATATAGGAAACTGTCTGAAATATTATGGATTATGCCTCGAGACCTGGGTGAGCTGTCCCTGCGACGAGCTATGCCTGTGCAGTCTTCTCGACCTGTTGGTCGGGCTTCGTGCATATACCGCTTGGGATGATGCTAAGTAGCATGACTTAATCAGAATAGGGGCCGATCATTTAATAGAACCGCTAAATTATAGAGTAGAGCCAATTTTAAGTGTATCGCAAACCATTGTAATCTTTGAGTAACATCAATCTCATACAGTAATTAAGTTACCCAAAACAATAAAATACAACAAGTGTCTTTTCACTGGTGGAATGTGGAATGGTTTAAAAACCATAATCAGTGCAGACGAGTCAATGGACCACCACTTGTGGATTTTTGTATGAGAATATTCTTTGCCATAAAAAAAAAAGCCTTCATGTATTTTCCTTTATTCTGTTTCTGTTTGATTGTACTAGTTTTTTCAGAAATATGCTTTTGTTGTTATGTATTAAATAATCTAGTTTTTAATAAATAAAATAAATAAAATGAAATAAACTTTTTTCATCAACATTTTGACGTGTGTTCTAGTTTTTAATAATACCGTTCTATTGGAATTTTAATTAAATTTTTTTTTTTAAAGTTGTAGTCATCAAATTGAATTAAAAGGAATGAAAGAAGGAAATTAAATTGAATGTAATTCTTAATTTATCTTCCTCAATTAATACTCTTAAATTACAATAGTTAAGACCGAGCGGGTTGTAACCCAATTGGCATAGTCTGTCTCTTCCCAGTTGGGAGGGAGAGGGTTCGAATCTCTATAGGGGATTCTACTTACTTGCCCCCTAGTTATTCTTTAGTTAGAATGAATGACCATTGTTGGACTTTACTGTGGACCAGTGTGGGGCTTTGTGGTTGGATTGAAGTTGGAGTGTGCGTGTGTGTAGGGTGTGTATATCCAGCTCGGTAAGTATCAAATATATATATATATATATATTACAATAGTTCAATTTTTATATAAACAAGGCAATATAGGGCCCATTTGGAATTGACTTCAGTTTCTAAAATCCAATTACAAGAAGAAAAAAAATATATGTTTGGCCAAAAGTTACATTCAAGAACTTTTGGTCAATTTTTGCAATTAGCATTTCTTGTCAAAGAATTTATTTTAGTTCTTAGAATTTTATAATCACTTCTAAACTCCAATTGTTGCTTCCAAATGAACCATTGACTAATATTTTAGATTAGGAATGGATTGTACAAGCTTTTGGTATCATTATATACAAGTAAAAGTAATAAACTTAAACAATTAATTAGCAAATAAGTTCTCTTTCTATTTATCTTAAAGGAAAACATTTTTCTAACTATGATCTTGACTTTCTTCCAGATTTTTGTTGTCTATAGGTTTTCAATGAAATCCAAGTTGTCTAAACACTTAGAAATGACTTACAAATTGTTTTCTCATTATGTAAAGTTGTACAAATTTTAAATTTCTAGTAAATATATATATATATATATATATGTATATCAGTTCAGTGAGCAAAGGAAAAGCCAATGGAGTTCTACTTCCATCATCTCCCATTGAAGGTCTCAACCAGTTTAGTACTTCCTCTGTCCTAAATTGTTGGACACTTTTTCTATTTTGGACTATCTTAAATTACTTGTTCATTTTGAAAAGTCAACACACCAATTTTGCCATTTTTTTTTCACAATTCCCACAAATCTTAATTTATAGGGAAACTAAATCAAAGGCAAATTTGAAAACTAAGAATATTTAAACATGAAAACTGTGTAATAAATGATCTTCCCTTAAAAGGTTGGTTCCCCAAAAGTGCCCAGCAATTTGGGACGGAGGGAGTACAATATATATGTACTATACAATGTTTCTCTATATTCCCTTCCATGTCTTATAAAGTGTTTGGCCAATACAGAATTATCATTGTTTTTTCGGTGTAGTTCATTTTCTGTCAGTATAGTGCATAAAAACTGTACATAAATTTGTTAATAGTTGGACTTTTATATCCTGGGGATTGACCACCATCCTATGCATCGGTGAAAAGATCGAGGAGGCACGTCTTTTGAGAAAGACTAACATTGGAAGGCATTATCCTCCGCAAGAAAATGATCGATATTTATTTACTTTCTAAGAACGATAAAGAGATAAATGAGAAATTATCATTCCTTTACTTGAAATATTGGTTGAAGGGTGCAAACATGATATAAATATTGGTGAATTGTGATAATAATAGTTTTGGAAAAAATTAAAGTGCTTTTCATAGTAAATGGAAGTCAGTTTGTGTATGGACTTGGTCCAAATACTAATCCTTGTTTTCTCCACCATTGAAGACGTGTCCACTTTTTTCTCTACTTGGTTTTTGACCTATAACATCTCATCCACTTATTTTATATATATATATATATATATATATCAGTTCAGTGAACAAAGAAAAAAGTCGATGGAGTTCTACTTCCATCATCTCCCATTGAAGGTCTCAACCAGTTTTGTACTATATATGTACTATACACTGTACGTTTCTCTATATTTTCTTTCATGTCTTGTAAAGTATTCGGGCAATACAGAATTATCATTATTTTTTACTTTTTTTTGGTATAGTTTATTTTCTGTCAGTATAGTGCATAAAAATTGTATAAATACTTGCTATAGTTGGACTTTTGTATCATGGGGGTTGACCACCATCCTATTTACCGGTGAAAAGACCGAGAAGTGCGAATCAACCTTAAAGAGAATGACATTATCTGTGCCTCGGCCTGTTTCTGATTCAAGTGTTCCAAATTTGAGCAACTATTCCCAACAATTTTAAAGTTGACCTTAGCCTCATGGACGCTAATCAGAATACTTGCTCTTGTCACCGACTGTCGCCGAGGTGTGGATAATTCACCAAAAGAATTATGACACCAAAGAGGCTGGAGCTAAAAATGCTATGTAAGTCATTCTTGAAATTTTCATATGGTAGATCATAGATCTGTTATTTCAGATGGGACGAACAAGTAGCAATCTTATTTGATTAATTGCCTCCCTCTTAAAAAGATTTCAGATCACCTTAGAGCACATATCTAAGTAATATAGACTGCCAAGACCAAAATAGAATTTTTATTGCTACCATAATTAGTACTGTTAACTCCAACAGTATTTAAAACAAAATATGAAGAAGAGTATATGTGTATGTTATAATATACAGATATATGCATGAAAATCTATATAATAAGATAGAGCGGTGTGGGTACCTTTTAAGTTAGTAACTTTTTAATCTTGACCATTGAGACAAGTTTAGATATTTCAGACCGTCGGATTGATTGTCCACCAAAAATAGTTAATCCCATTAAATATTGCATTGTATCCTATTAAAACTCTAAATTAAAAAGGAATTCCCTAAATTAATTTGAATTTGAATAAATACATGTCAATATCCGAATTGTCAACTTCAGTAAATACAAAACACAAATCTTGGGAGATAAACTAAATCAGTGGACTGATTTTTTCAAAATAGAAATATTGGAATATAAACTTCCCATATCATACATATATTCATAGAGTTTATTTTTTTTATAGGTTTTTCTTTTTTCCTTTCCGTGACTCTGATCAAATGACTTTCATAAAACTAATCAAACTGATATAATAAGAGTGAAAAATCACATAAAGTTGAAGTTTAGGAAGTGGGTTTTAACAATGGATTTCATAATTCAAGTCTCAAGAAATGTACTCTCACTTGCACTTTTTTTAAAATCTAGGAAGTGTATTTGTTATATTCTATTGTTTATTTAGAAAATGGGTTTTTTCAGCACTATGGTTGTAAATTTTGCTACCAGATTGATTAGTTCCACCCTTTTTATAGGTCATTTGATTTAGTTCTATCAGTTTGATATAGTCTATAGGGCTAATTAGTGAAATGAGTAATGCTGCTTCCCAAATATGGGCTAATTATAAATAATCACAAAAGTTTTGCTTTCCTTTTCTATTTCTTTCTAAAAGCTTAGAAAAAACCTTTGTTTTTTTTGTTTTTTGTTTTTTTTTTGGTTTTCACTTCGTGCCCTCGGGCACGGGAGAAGTCTCTACGAATAAACAATAATTATACTTAAAATAATCATCCAATGTTGGACTAAATATATTTAACTAAATTGAGTTAATGATATATTTAATATTGGAACCAATGTCTTCTTCACTTTAAATTCCAACCATATCTCAAATCTTTTAAAGTATTGAATTTTTTTTTCCCGCTTCGTGTCCACAGGCACGGGTTAGTACTAAATAGCATGTGGGCTTGAATGACCTGTACAATTTTACGCAAAAGATTTGAAAATTTTAAAGTATTGCATTTTTTTTTCCCTTTTTTCTTCTTCTTCTCCTTTTTTTTTTTTTTTTTTTTTGTGCTTTGTGCTCACGGGCACGGGTTCTTACTAGTGAGTATATATGCAATATATCATTATTTTTTCTTTACATATGAGTATTTCTTTATATGTTTGCATGGGTATATATGTTCTTTTGGAAATCAGTACTTACTCATGAGATATGGAGAAGCACAATGGTAGTGATGGACCATGGTGTTAAATGGCAGATATAGTGTTGAATAAGTGAAATTGAGTAAATTTTCACTAAATCCCATGAACTCCCTTGTGAATCTGAGACCACCCTTCTATAGATTTCATCGCGATCAACCTCATTGATTTTTGAGATTTTTTTTTTTTCCAATAAGGCTTTTAAAATGAAGAAAATAAGAATGAAGCCATGGAGGGAGAGGAGACACTGCTCGACAGGCCAAACAAAAAAAATTTGTGCTTTCATAAAAGATTTGGGGGGCCGCACTACATGCTTGAATCCATATGTTATGGATCACATAACACAACATATTATATTATAGGTATAGTGTGCATATAAGGAAATGAGAAATCATGAAATGTGGTGCGTTCTGTGTGAACTTGTAGATACTTTTGACTGGTAATTTATCATTCATTCAAGGTTTAATTGAGATGATTCAAATATTTTGGGAAAACCTTTACAAGTCACATGTTTTTTTGTAACAACTTGCGTTTCATTAATTAATTTTAATTGCATTTTCATATTTAAATCCAATTTGTATTATCTGTGTTCATTTTATTTCAATGGTCATGTTTTATAACCTTATGACCTAATTTATTGTACATTGAAATTCTTTTGGGGTCAAACTGCGATTTTATAAATTTAGTAATACCTGTGTTGAAATTTAAACTCTGTGTTTCAAAACAGTGAAAAATATTTACTGTGAACTCAAACTGTATTTTTATAAGACCGGAAAATCAATTCATACCTTAAAATGAATTTTCTGTATTTTTGTGGTGACCACCACGAGGTGAAAATACCAGTTTATGTTCAAAACTGTCTGCGTCGTGATGAACTCCCACATTATGGGAAACTTCACCAATCAAAGTATGACACATACTTTTTCATTTATGACAAGTAATCATTGGGTTGGGCTTGTTTGGGAATGCTTTGTGTGTGTGTGTGTGTGTAATCTTATGCCTTTAAGCTATTTTGCCAAACACGTATATAAATTCCAAGCAACTTGATAGAGCCTTGTTTGGCTAAGCTTTAGTTGTATTGGTTGATTGGTGCCTAAAGCTAAGATACCCAAACACCAATAGTGCCCCCTATGGACCTATACTTGGCCCTTGAGCAACTGTGGAGTTGCATATCTATGTATGTACGTATATACATATCTGTGTGTAGGTAGTAATTAGTTAAATTAAAACAAATTCAATTTTGTTGAGCCTTGATCAAGGAATTTGGGCACCAAGTTGAAGATAGTCCTTTATATAAACACACACATGTCTTCACAATCTGTATATCTTCACACACTGAAATTCAGAGATAGTAGAGAGAGCTATAGAAGTTGTGCAGAAAATATTTAGAGAGAGAAACTCAAGACTTCCGTAGCCAAGCATCAATTTGATTTCTTAAAATTGGTTGTCTTTCTCAACAATTTTCTTCCATCTTCCTATCTCAGTGAGTATTTTAAACTCACCCCAAATGTAATTTGTGCTCAATTACTGTTTTATGTATGTATATGTTGATCACCATTGTTAATTCTCATGAAAACTTGAAACTTGAAAAAGGGTAATTTAACAAACTTAACCAAAATTCGTTTTCTGAATGAAATATAAAAGATTATAGTATGTAGAGTATACGATTGTAAAATTAGAGCTTAATTTGTTCGTATGGCGACGTATGATTAAAATGAAGTTTCCGTTAACTCTCAATTTTTCGTAAAATCCGAGAGCTACGGATCGATTCAAGTAAAATTGATCAAAGATTCTTAATCCTTGCGAAAAATCGAAGAAAATCATATATTACATGTCCTATTTACTTCGAAATTTCAAAATGGGTCAAAATGGACCTTTAAACTGAAAACAGGAGATTTTTGACGAAGAAGACGAAGCTACTGCTTGAACTCGCGCGCGCGCGATCGCACGATCGAGGGTCGCGCGAGCGACCCATCGCGCGAGCTGTGTGTTTTCAGGCAGACAGAAAAGATTTTAAAAAGAAAAACGAAAATTGGGTATATCGCGCGAGCGAATGTCGCGCAAGCGATCCGCGCGAGCGAGGTGGCTGGTTTCAAGCAGACAAAAAAGGTTTTAAAATAAAATGAAAAATGAGCATATCGCGCAAGAGGCTCGCGCGAGCGACCCATCGCGCGAGCGGCCCGCGCGCGCGACTTCTGACAGTTTCTGGTTTTTGTCTGTTTTCTACTAAGGGACTGTTTGGATGATATTTCATGAGTTTTTAAGGCTCTGTTTGGAAGTTATGTTAAAACATATTACGTTTTGGTTATTAAGGACAATCATGATTTCGCTTCTTTTCAAATAAACATGGTTATCGATCTCGATATTTCATATGTTCTATTGCACGACATTCATATGGTGTCAGTTGTACATGCATGGTGAGTGTGAGTGTTGGTTAGTATGGAAAAGAGTAATGGTCAGTGTGACATAGAGTGTGTAGTTGAGATTGTGTTGTGGACACTCCCTGGTAAGTGAGTACCAAAGTGTGTTGTGGTTGAGATTGTGGCCAGAGTGTCTTTGAAATGCGACGGTGGCAAAACTGGACACTCCCTGACGCCCATGGTAGCGTTAAAGTGTGTGACGCCGAACTTGGACATTCCCTGGCACCCATGGTAGTGCTAAATTGTGGCCTACGGACACTCCCTGGTACCCGAGTCTAGATATTGTGTGATGTATTTGCGAGGCGGATTAGGTACTAAAGTGTGAGGCATTGGATATTCCCTGGCACCCCGTGCTAAAGTGTGAGGCAAACTGGACATTCCTTGGCACCCCTGTGCTAAAGTGTGGCTATCAGAGTATTTCAAAGATACTGGTGTGAGATGGTGGGTGGTTGTGTTTTTCGAGAGAAAAGAGTCGGTAAGATGAGATGGTCCATTGTTTTCATACACGGTCACATATATGTGAATTATAGCTTTCAAATGATATTGTAGTGGTTTCTAGAATGAACTTTTTACTCTAATGTAAACTTGTTGAATTAAATGGGAATTTGAAAATGGTAAATGAGTATGTTTTACATTCAAAGTTATGTTTTTAATACTCTCCAACTTCTTACAGCTGACGACGTTGATGCGTCCTGGACATTCGTATCTAGGTTTTTTAGGTTTTGATCAAGCGGAACATTATGACTACGCTAACTGAGAACGGCTGCTTTTGGAAGATAAAACTGTTATCAATATCCTATGTTTTAATTTATGAACTGATTTGTAATAAGGATGACTGTCAGGGGCGGACCGACAGTGGGGGCGAGCGGGGGCAGTCGCCCCCACTGAACTTTTGGAAAAAAATTGGTTATATATGATAGTTTTAAAAAAATGTGAATTTTGATTAAGATTTTTAGTTAATTCAGGGGCTTTTTGTAAAGAGTAATGATATACTTCCCAAATTCCTATCCCAAAAGTGTTTCCCAAATGATGTGGCAGTGGGGTCAGGTCAAATACAGTGGGACCAGTTGAATTATGATTTGAAGTTAATTGTTTACCTCGCCCCACTGTTAGGTCATATAGCAAGCACTACTGAAATAGAAATTTCAGAAGCTTACTTTTTTTGTAAATTTTAGAACTTTGAAGAACTTTGCCAAGGTTTTAATTGGCAACTCGTTCCCACTCTTAAGTTTACAGTATTATATATTATGTGTATATATGTATATATTATATAATAAAAGACCAAGAAGCAAAATAAAGACCACCTAGAGTCCCCTAGTGTACCACAAAACATTTCTAAAAAAATGAAAATAAAAAAATGTTCCGACGCAGATGAAGTTTGAAGTTTCGTAGAAACCCTCGAAAGACTCAAAGACCACATATCCACCATTAACCTCCTCTTGCTCCTATTTAGCGAAAAAAAAAAACCCCTCCTCATGGTCCTTTTCTGTGAGATAGACAAAAAAAAATATACTGACTTTCCAACTCTCTATATAAACACGAAACTTATGCAAAAACCTCACATAAAATTATACTATTTCTACAAAAAAATATTTTAAAAAAAAAAAAAAAAATCGGTCGGGGGCGCTGCCCCCGAACCCCCGTAAAAACTTCGCCCCCACTGAATTAAAGTTCTGGGTCCGCCACTGATGACTGTAATAGATGTTAAGTTATTGTTTTGATTTAAGGCGGTTTGTGCCTTTAGAGACCCCATGCTATAATAACGATTAAGTTAGAAAAATATTGTAAACTTTGATTGCTCTGCTCTGATTATTATGTTTTTAGTTGTTGACGTTTGGGATGGAATCGATCCTTCAAACTGTCACGACCTACGGGTTCATAAAGGAAATTAAACACTTTCCTGATTTATGCTACGTCGGGGCGTGATAGGATTTAGTGGTATCAGAGCCAGGTTATCTCAGAATAGTTTAGCCATGTTAGGGTTTACCAGTATAGACCCGATTCCATAGTTCTGCTAGCTTAAGCTTTTGCACCCCGATGATACGACATGGAGGATAGACTCAGTTACCCAAACGCCTAAGATTATCTCTGTCCTGATTTAAGTTAGTACTTTTTTCAGATATGGATCCAGCTCAGCCCTTTTTTGTACCCGATGCTTTTGGAGGGCATTGGGTTACCTTGGGAGCGATAATACCAGTTTTGACGATACTTTATTTCACCGCTATCGAGCAGCGGGAAGCTGCGACAGTCGAGTTAGATCTCTGGCACCAGATCCACGTGTTAGGGCTGGTTGACTTATCCCGTGCTCGCCTCGAGATCCTGTACTTTGTCGAGATTCAGCGCTTAGTACTCGTAGAGATGGTTTGCTTGGTTAACAGTGATGCCTTCTATTTACCTCTTGAGATTCAGGTTGTGCAGGCTCATCTTGCACAGCTGGAGGTGCCTCCGCTAGTTGTCCCCGCTGATGAGGACGATGCTGAGGTGGTTCATTTGGCTCTTATAGGTGGGGAGGGTGTTGATGAGGAGGATGGCATAGGTTTGGATGACTTTGCAATTGACCTTGAGGAGGCACTGGCACTCGAGCTAGCCTTGCCAGAGGCAGATGCCCCTGGACCTGCTTCGTTGTTGACCTGTCTGAGGGTGTTGATCATACATGTTTTTTGTATCAACTTGATAAGAAGTTATATATAGAATACTCTTTTGATGTTGTTGACATTTAAACTACTTTATACTTCTGTTGTATGCATTTTCCTCATTCTACTATCACTATCATGCATAGAATGGCTGGAGGACTAAGGAGGAACATGAATTTGATTGAGGGAGCACCTGAGGCTACCGATCCCACAGGAATGTTTGAAGCTTTCGTCAGACATCTCGAAAGGGTTAGTAATCAGAATGAAAATTGACGATACCGCCAAACTGGAGATAAACTGTTGGAGAGATTCCGTGCGCTAAGGCCCGAGCAGTTTGCGGGTACTGAGGAACCCTGGAAGGCAGAACAGTGGTTAAGACAGATAGACCGCATGTTCGAGGCTATCCAGTGCAATAGATAGACAAGAAGAGGTTAGCTACCTTTCAATTAACCGATGCCGCTGCAGATTGGTCAGATTCGGTTGTAGCTACTATCGAGAATGGAGCTACGATGGGAATGACGTGGACTGCGTTCAAAGGGAGATTTTTGGATAAGTATTTTTCGGCTATGGAGAGGCACAGAAGAGAGAAGGAGTTCAAAATCTAACACAAAGAACCAAGTCAGTGCAAGAGTACACCACTCAGTTCGAGAGACTGTCTCGGTTCGCCCCTCATATGGTTGATACTGAGGAGAAGATGATCCGTAAGTATAACCAAGGGCTGATACCACAGATTTGGCGCATGACCCTCGGTCACCTAGATAAGTCTTTCGAGGGACTAGTTGGCTTGGCTACTGATCTAGAACAGGACGCTCGAATGAACTGAAAACAATTCGAATTCTGACCACCTCAAAGGGGTAAATTCGAAAATAAGCCACCAATGTATCGTACCCAAGGTCAGAAGAGGAATTTTAATGGAAGCAAGAGAATCCAAGCTATCACCTATCCGACTCAACCCCGAGCGGGAGAAGGAAGTAGTGCTGGGAAATGTTTCAACTGTGGCAATCCCGGCCATCTGGCTCGAGATTGCAAGGCACCAAGGCGTGCTACTCAGCAAGGCATAGTCTGCTACAACTGTGGTGTACTGCCCCTAAGCAAGTGACTTATGGTCGGCAAGGTCAGACTCACGTGAATGTTGTTATTGCTGATGCCGCTGGATATGATGGGACTGTGTACGAAGAAGGAGGTTATAAAGAAGCTCAACCTGATCAGCAAGCAGTGGAAGGTACATTAACTCTGTTTAACTCCCATGTTTAAGTGTTATTTGATACGGGTGCTGCTCTTTCGTTCATATCTGTTAATACTATTCGGAGATTGGGTATCTTACCTCATCGTTTAGAGAAAGCTTTGAGGGCTACCTCACCATTAGGAGCCGCAGTCAGATTAGGACACATGTGCAAGGATTGTCCTTTACGACTAGGAAACCGTGAAATCCTTGCAAGGCTAATTGTCCTATCGATGAAGGAGTTTGACATAATCCTAGGGATGGATTGGATCTCTCATAATCAAGTGAAGTTGGATTGCGCGAGGAAGAGAATTACATTCTCCGACAATGGGAATCAACCCTTTAATTTTCAATGTAACCCTTCGGGAGATATGTTCCTGACCAGATGTTTAGCAAATATCAAATTCGTTAGTACAGAGATGACAGCATCGTCTATACCTATAGTCAAGGACTTCGAAGAAGTATTTCAAGACATTTTTGGTCTGCCGCCCGAGAGAAGTATAGTGTTCTGTATTGAGCTTATACCGGGTACTGTATTGATCACCAAGGTTCCCTACAGGATGGCCCCCACCAAACTATCAGAGTTGAAGGAACAAGTTCAAGAGCTCGAGAACTTGGGTTTTGTACGTCCAAGTACATCGCCTTGGGGAGCACCAGTATTATTTGTGAAGAAGAAGGATGGGACGCTCAGGCTATGTATCGACTACAGAGAACTGAACCGCATGACTATCAAGAATAAGTATCCCTTGCCTCAAATCGACGACTTGTTTGATCAACTACAAGGAGCTACGACATTTTCCAAAATAGACCTAAGGTCGGGATATCACTAGTTGAGGGTATGGAAGGAAGATATACCTAAGACTACGTTCAGAACCTAATATGGTCATTATGAATTTTTGGTGATGCTGTTCGGAATGACGAATGCCCCGGCAGTATTCATGGACCTGATGAACAGAGTGTTCAAGCCTTATTTAGATCAGTTTGTCATCGTCTTCATTGATGATATTTTGATCTATTCTAAGTCAGGAGAAGAACACGAGCAACATCTACGGATTACGATGCAGACACTTAAGGACCACCACTTGTATGCCAAGTTCAGTAAGTGTGAGTTCTTGTTGCAAGAAGTGAAATTTTTGGGACATAAGGTGTCATCTCAAGGAATTTCTGTGGATTCATCCAAGACCGATGCTGTATCAAAGTGTGTTAGGCCGAGCAACCCTACAGAAGTTCGGAGTTTTCTTGGACTCGCCAGCTATTACCGAAGATTTGTTGAGGGGTTCTCTAAAATAGCTGCACTATTGACTGGGTTGACGAAGAAGAATTTGAAATTCGAGTGGATAGAGAAGCATGAGCGAGCCTTTCTAGAATTAAAAGAGAGACTCACTACAACACCGATACTAGCAATACCCAAGCCTGATGAGAAGTTCACTATCTTTAGTGACGCGTCATATCAAGGATTAGGGTGTGTACTTATGCAACATGGTAGACTTATCGCTTATGTATCCAGACAGCTAAAGCCAAATGAGTTGAACTACCCCATTCATGATTTGGAGTTGGTAGCAGTAGTATTCGCACTCAAGATTTGGAGACACTATCTCTACGGTGAGAAGTTTAATTTATTCTCCGATCACAAAAGTCTGAAATATTTGTTCACACAGAAAGAGTTGAACATGAGATAACGCTGGTGGATGGAGCTGATCAAAGATTA
This sequence comes from Hydrangea macrophylla, assembly GCA_033977485.1. Lineage (NCBI taxonomy): Eukaryota > Viridiplantae > Streptophyta > Magnoliopsida > Cornales > Hydrangeaceae > Hydrangea > Hydrangea macrophylla. The sequence goes on along the minus strand of CM066999.1, from coordinate 101,227,818 downwards.
CGACTTCACATTAGAGTAAAGCTAATGTGATCGCTGATGCTTTGAGTCAGCAGACTCGTGAGACGATCGCCTCCTTAATGGTTAGAGAATGGCGAGCATTGGAGACGTTGGCGGAGTTCGATGTACAGAGTGCTGAAGAAGGAGAAGGACAAGGACAAGGATAACTTTTCGGATGTCTTATCCTACAGCCTGTTCTTATCGACCGCATTATTGGAGCTCAGAAAGAAGATGAGAAGTTTCAAACATGGTTTGCGAAGATGTCAGAGAAAGATCCGACAGAATGGAAGGTGGGAAGTGACGGAGGGTATTGATACAGAGACAGATTTTGTGTACCAGACTGTGGGGATTTGAGAAATAATATTCTGGCAGAAGCACATAAGTCAAAATATACAGTTCACCCAGGAGGAACGAAAATGTACAAGGATTTGAAAAGAAATTTATGGTGGGAAGGTATGAAGAAGGATGTGGCTGAATTTGTATCCAAGTGTTTGCGTGTCAATAGGTCAAGGCTGAACAACAGAGACCCTCGGGATTGTTGCAACCACTACCTATTCCTGGTTGAAAGTGGGAGCACATCACGATGGATTTTGTAGTAGGATTGCCTCGATCGCAACAGAATCATGATGCCATTTGGGTAATCGTGGATCGACTGACTAACTCGGCACATTTCATTGCTTACAGTATGACATACCCGGTAGAAAAGATGAGCCGGATGTACATACATCAAGTTGTGCGACTTCACGGCGTACCTGTGTCGATTGTGTCAGACCGTGACACACGTTTTACTTCTAGATTTTGGAAAAGTCTGCAAGAAGCTATGGGAACCTCGCTCAAGATGAGTGCTACTTTTCATCCTCAGACAGATGGGCAAATTGAGCGTGTCAATTAGATCATGGAAGATATGCTTAGGGCTTATGTTATTGATTTCGAAGAATCTTGGGAGACACACTTGCCTTTGGTTGAATTCGCCTACAACAATAGTTATCACACGAGTATCGGGATGACTCTGTTCGAAGCATTGTACGGATGACCATGTCGTTCTCCATTGTGTTGGGCAGAGGTGGGAGATACAGAATTGTTGGGACCAGATTTGGTTAGAGAAACCAATGAAAAGATTTCTTTGGTCAAGGAAAGGATGAGAACCGCTCAAAGCCGGTATAAGAGTTATGTCGATCGACACAGAAAAGATTTGGAGTTTAGCGTCGGAGATCACGTACTTCTTAATGTTTCACCGACCCGAGGAGTTGTACGCTGCGGTCTCAAGAGAGGGAAATTGGCTCCGCATTTTATCGACCGTTCGAGTTTTTTGAACTTGTCGGGAAAGTGGCGTATCGACTGGCGCTACCACCGAAGATGTCTGGGGTTCATAATGTATTTCATGTGAGTATGCTGAGAAAGTACATACGAGACCCCTCGCACATGATTAGTTATGACGATATTGAGACGAGTCATAACGTTTCTTACAAGGAGAGACCCGTGAAGATTCTGGATCAGAGTATCAAGAAGTTGAGAAACAAGGACATTCCGTTGGTGAAGGTTCAGTGCAATCACCATGACGAGAATGAAGCCTCGTGGGAAGTCAAAGCTGATATGAGGAAGAAGTACCCGGAGTTGTTTTAGGACTAGTTAGTCTTGATTTCGGGGACGAAATCCTATTTAAGGGAGGAAGGATGTAACAACCTGCGTTTCATTAATTAATTTTATGTATGTATATGTTGATCACCACTGTTAATTCTCATGAAAACTTAAACTTGAAACTTGAAAAAGGGTAATTTAACAAACTTAACCAAAATTCGTTTTCTGAATGAAATATGAAAGATTATAGTATGTAAAGTATACGATTATAAAATTAGAGCTTAATTTGTTCGTATGGCGACGTATGATTAAAATGAAGTTTCCGTCAACTCTTGGTTTTTCGTAAAATCCGAGAGCTACGGATCGATTCAAGTAAAATTGATCGTAGATTCTTAATCCTTGCGAAAAATCGAAGAAAATCATATATTACATGTCCTATTTACTTCAAAATTTCAAAATGGGTCAAAATGGACCCTTAAACTGAAAACAGGGGATTTCTGACAAAGAAGACGAAGCTACTGCCTGAACTCGTGCGCGCGATCGCGCAAGCGACCCATCGCGCGAGCGGCCCGCACACGCGAGCTGTGTATTTATAGGCAGACAGAAAAGATTTTAAAAAGAAAAACGAAAATTGGGCATATCGCACGAGCGCATGTCGCGTGAGCGACCCGCGCGAGTGAGGTGGCTGGTTTCAGGCAGACAGAAAAGGTTTTAAAAGAAAATGAAAAATGAGCATATCGCGCGAGCGACCCATCGCGCAAGTGGCCCGCGCGCGCGACTTCTGACAGTTTCTGGTTTTTGTCTGTTTTCTGTTAAGGGACTGTTTGGATGATATTTCATAAGTTTTTAAGGCTCTGTTTGGAAGTTGTGTTAAAACAGATTACGTTTTGGTTGTTAAAGGACAATCATGATTTTGATTCTTTTCAAATATACATGTTTATCGATCCCGACATTTCATATGTTCTATTGCACGACATTCATATGGTGTCAGTTGTACATGCATGGTGAGTGTGAGTGTTGGTCAATGTGGAAAAGAGTAATGGTCAGTGTGGTATAGAGTGTGTGGTTGAGATTGTGTTGTGGACACTCCGTGGTAAGTGAGTACCAAAGTGAGTTGTGGTTGAGATTGTGGCTAGAGTGTCTTTGAAATGCAACGGTGGCAAAACTGGACACTCCCTGATGCCCATGGTAGCGTTAAAGTGTGTGACGCCGAACTTGGACATTCCCTGGCACCCATGGTAGTGCTAAAGTGTGGCCTACGGACACTCCCTGGTACCCGAGTCTGGATACTGTGTGATGTATTTGCTAGGCGGATTAGCTACTAAAGTGTGATGCATTGGACATTCCCTGGCACCCCGTGCTAAAGTGTGAGGCAAACTGGACATTCCCTGGCACCCCTGTGCTAAAGTGTGGCTATCGGAGTATTTCAAAGATACTGGTGTGAGATGGTGAGTTGTTGTGTTTGTCGAGAGAAAAGTGTCAGTAAGATGAGATGGTGCATTGTTTTCATACACGGTCACATATATGTGAATTATAGCTTTGTGGTGGTTTTCTAAAATGAACTCTTTACTCTAATATAAACTTGTTAAATTAAATGGGAATTTGAAAATAGTAAATGAGTATGTTTTACATTCAAAGTTATGTTTTTAATACTCACCAGCTTCTTGAAGCTGACGACGTTGATGCGTACTGGAGATTCGTGTCTAGGCTTTTCAGGTTTTGATCAAGCGGAACATTATGACTACGCTAACTGAGAACGACTGCTTTTGGAAGATAAAACTGTTATCAATATCCTATACTTTAATTTATGAACTGTTTTGTAATAAGGATGACTGTAATAGATGTTAAGTTATTTTTTTGATTTAAGGCGATTTGTGCCTTTAGAGACCCCGTGCTATAATAACTATTAAGTTAGAAAAATATTGTAGACCTTGATTGCTCTGCTCTGATTATTATGTTTTTTGTTGTTGACGTTTGGGACGGAATCGATACTTTAAACTGTCAAGACCTACGGGTCCATAAAGGAAATTAAACGCTTTCCTTATTTATGCTACGTCGGGGCGTGAGATTTTTTATTTGGGTAAATTATGTAAACACCCCCTCTACTATGATCGGTTTTCACTAATACCCCCTCATCTTTTTTTTTTTTTTGAGCAAACTGAACCCCTTATGTATTTGAGGGGCCATAAACTGACAGTGATAAATAAATTGTACAAAATGACTTAATTGCCCACATATATGTAAAATATTTACATTATTGCCCTCCCTATTTCATGCCTCTCTCTCTCTCTCTCTCTCTCTCTCTCTCTCTCTCTCTCTAATCCCACCAAGATCCTATTCCTGCCATGTCTCCTTCTAAATCCCCCAAATACATCCGATCGATATAAGGAGTACAAACTCAACCCCTGATTTTGAAAACCTATACCATCACTAAATTTCGGTAAAAGAAAATGTATGCCTATCAAAAATTACATATAGTGTTTTTGGAGAGAGAGATCCTATTCTTGCCATGTCTCCTCCTAAATCCCCCAAATACATCCGATCGATATAAGGAGTACGAACTCAACCCCTGATTTAAAAACCTATACCATCACTAAATTTCGGTAAAAGAAAATGTATGCCTATCAAAAATTACATATAGGGTTTTTGGAGAGAGAGAGAGAGAGAGCAATCTCTGATCAAAAGAAGCTAGAGAGAGAGAGAGAGAGAGCAATCTCTGATCGAAAGAAGCTAGGGTTCAATGAAGTTTACGATTCAATCGAAGCTATGGGTTTTCTGATAAAAAAAAGCTTGGGTTTCAAACTGAGAAGATCGAAGCTAGGCCTTTTGAGTTTCGATTCGATCCACACGAAGGTATGTGTTTCTTTGTCTGGCCTGGTGGGTTTCTTGGATTTGCTGGTGCTTTATCATCCTATTATCTTGGCCTATGGTGGTCCAATGTTTGTGATTGTGTGGGGCAGTGGTGGTGATTTTGTGATTGGGTGGTCAAGTGGTGGCTATTGGGTGGTCCGATGTTGGTGACTGGTTGTGAGTGATGTTGATTCGCTGGTTTTTGATTCAGTGATGGCGATTTACACAGCAAAACACACACACACACACACACACACATATACACGTATATATACACACATTTTGATAATTTCAGTAAGGAGGTGGTTCGATTTACTTACAACGAAACACACACACACACATATATATACATGTATATATATACACACATTTTGATTCAATTTGTTTTCCTTCTCATGAGTGACCGGACACGTTCTTGCTAGGTGAAATGTTCTTTGGACGATTTAGAGGCATTATACTGAACTCTAATCTAATTATCCAAACTTTGCTGGTAGAAGATACTTGAAGCATTCATGTACGTTGTTCTCATCCAATTTGAGTTACTCAGAGCTGCCAAGGAAGCTTAGAACTAGCACTTTGTTATACACCCACACACAAACACACTCACATATATATATATACATGTGTATACACACACACACACATATATATATATATACACACGTATAAGAAAGTCGTGGAAAACAAAAAAATTGGAAATGAAAAGTGGTGGTGGCCGGTGGGTGGTGGGTGGTCGTGGGGGATTAATTGGGTCATGGTGGGTTTGGGTAGGCGACTTAGAGAAAGAGTGAGAGAGGGAGGGAGAAGAAGGGTAAAAAAGTCAAGACAAGTAAGTGGACAGGCATTTCGTTAAGTTATTGACGGTAAATATAACAGAGGGGGTGTAAGTGGCAAACAGGTAAACTTAAGGGGGCCAGTTTGTTAAAAAAAATAGATGAGGGGGTATTAGTGAAAACTGGTCATAGCAGAGGGGGTGCTTATATAATTTACCCTTTTCTTTTTAAAAAGAGCCCCACTCTAAAACAAAAATGATCCCTTTTGAGTATTGAAAAAAAAATTAGAAAGCCCAATTTAACTTTCTTTTAAATTTATTTGGCTTTTGCTAAGTTTTATTATTATTATTATTATTATTATTATTATTATTATTATTATTATTATTATTATTATTATTATTTTTAAGTCCTAAGAAATATCTAGTAAAGTTATGAAGTTTGCGATTGTGCTTTTAAGGTGTACCTTACTTAATCTGACCTTGACCGTGACCGTGACCGTGACCATGACCGTGACCGTGACCGTGACCGTGTAGAACAAGAAATTTGTGGTTTTACTACTTGGTTGTAAAATCATAGAGAGTAAATTGGTCCTTAAAAGGAACTCAAAGTTGATGATTATATTGAATAACGCAAAGCTAGATTAGTAGCTAAGGGGTTTCAAACAAAAGAAATATGTTGATTTTTTGATACCTATTCTCTCGTTAAGTGTATTGCATCCATTAGAATTTTATTAGATGTTACTGCTATTCATGGTCTGATTATTTATCAAATGGATGTAAAACAAATTTTTTTTTAAATGAAGAATTAGAAGATGAAATCTATTTGGATCAACCGAGAGGGTTTATAGATTCGAATAAAAATAAAGTGTGTAAACCTGTTAATTCATTATAAGGGTTTAAAACATGCACTTAAATAGTGATATGAAAATTTTGCTCAAAATATTATTTCAAATTGTTTTAAAATCAATAAAAGTGACATGTGTATTTAAAACAAATATAGTGATGGAGTATTTGTTATAATATGTCTATATGTGGCTAGTTTATTAATTTTTGGTTCTATCTTGAGACTATAAAAAGAACAAAAAAAAAACTTTTTGACACTTGATTTTGATATGAGGATTTTGGTAAGTTAATGTAATTTTAGGAATTAAAATTACAATAGTTTAAGTTGGCATTTATAGTGATTAATCTCACTATATTGAAAAGGCTATAAAAACCTTTATGTGCTCCTTTCGATTCAAGTGTTGGATTGTTCATGAAAACAAAAATGATTCAATACATATTTTGTTTGTGGAAAAAACTAAGAATAGTCGGAAACGATAGTCGATCTGCTCTACAGGTTAATGTGACTGAAGAACCATTTGTGGCTATGATTACGGAAGTAAATTCCATGAAAATTTCTAAAAATTGTATATTGAAATGAGTGTCTCTAGGCATAAAGGCAACAATCACAATTGTTACAAGAGATACTCTCCAATGGAGAATGAAAATATTTTACTTGTTGATTCACACAATACATGCCAACGTTTTGGTATTATTCATGTGAAATTCAAATTTTCCTCCAGGAAGAAATTATTTTTGGCAAAAGGTATTGCTTACTCAAGATAAATGGAAAGAAATCTTGAAATGAATTGCATGCTTTGAAAATTAGAAAGAATTTAAATTTTTGCTTTTAGATTAACAAGGTTTTAGCCAAACATTTGGGGGAGATTAGTATGTAATTTCGAAATCTGAAAAGCAATTTGTAGAGTTCTGAGATATTTCAAATTGACTTTTACAAGGAGAATTCTCTTTAAAAAGTCTTTCACTATATTTGAAAGTTACTGTAACAACCTGCATTTCATTTGATTATTTTTAAATTGTCATTTTCATATTTAACCTGTATTAGCAATTTCAATTTCAATTCTCATGTTCTAAGTATTATTCCTTGATTTATTTCAAGTTAAAATTCTTGTTGGGGCTAAACTGCAATTTCTGTAAATTTAGTAATACATGTGTTGGATTTCAAATCTGTATTTCAAAATGGTGAAAATGTTTGCTTTTGACTCGATCAGTATTTCTATAAAACCGAAAAATCAGTTCTTACGCAAAATCAGATTTCTGTATTTTTGGGTTGACCACCGCGCCACGAAAATACCAGTTTATGTTCTAAACTGTCCGTGCCGCGTTAAACTTGCACAGTTTTTGATTTGGACATAAAGATTGAAATGACTTGTGATTACTTCCATTTAAGGCAAGTCATGATTGGATAGAACCTTGTTTGGTTGTGCTTCTTTGGTGTGTATTAGTTTGTGCCCCTAAGCTTCTTTTCCCAAACACTCTTATGCTTGGCCCCTATATGCCTAAACTTGGCTCTTGGATGATCTTGAGAGCTAACCATCTGTATATGCATATACGTATGTATATATGCTGAAGATTTAGGAGAAATTAGGGAGTTTTGTTAAGCTAATTGAGTTATTATGGGAGCTTAAAAATACTTGGGCTCCAAGTTCATACTTGCTATATATATATATATATATATATCACCCACAACTCACAATTTTGACACACTCACATTCTGCTCCCTTTTCAATTGAGAGTTCCAGAGAGTTGGTTTAGAGAGAGAAGACTCAATCACCTTATCGTGCAAGCTTCAATTTGGATTTCTCTAATTGCTTCTCTTTCTCAACACACACTACTCTCTTATCTCTGTGAGTATTCTAAACTCACTATGAATGTAATTTCATGCCTAAATTCTGTATGTATTATTATGTGAATCCCCATTGAAACTCTCACGTTAAATTTTCATGGCTTGAAAAATCATAAATTTTCAAATTCAATCAAACTCTGTTTTGATAGATAAATATGATAGATTACATATCATATATGCTATACCCAAAGTATTAATGCTTAATTTGTTTATAAGGGAAAGTATATTAGAAATTAAGTTTTATCATCTTTTAATCTTTCATAAAATTCAAGAGTTATAAATTGAATCATGTAAAATTGATTTCATATTCTTAATCCTTGTTGAAAAACAAAGAGATTCATATATAACATGATATATATATACTAATAGTTCTGAAAATGGGTCCAAAGACCCCTTAAAACTGAAAACAGGGGAAAACCAGCGAGGAAGACAAAGCCTCTGCTTCATCTCGCGCACGCGATCGCGCGAGCGAGGGTCGCGCGAGCAGACCGCGCGAGCGGCCCGCGCGCGCAAGGTGTGTGTTTCCAGGCAGACAGAAAATTTTATATAATGAAAATGAAAAATAGGCAGGTCGAGCGAGCGACCCCTCTCGCGAGCGGCCCGCGCGCGCGACTTTGGGCAGTTTCTAGTTTTGTTTGTTTTGTGATAAGGGACTGTTTGGGATAAAATTTATATACTGTTTGGATATTGTTTGGGAAATTTATTAAATCAGAAACTTAATTTGTTCTGTTTGAACGATTAAAACGTTGTATTGAGACTTATCAATCCCCGTACGCACGTTGTTTATATGATTCAGTGATTTACCTCATGTTTTAAAGTTTCATGACATACATGTGAAGTCAGTTGTACATGCATGGTGAGTGTGAATGTTGGTCAGTATGGAAAAGAGTAATGGTCAGTGTGGCATAGTGAGTGCGGTTGAGATTGTATTGTGGACACTCCCTGGTAAGTGAGTACCAATGTGTGTTGCGATTGAGATTTCAGCGAGGGTGTCGTTGAAATACGATAGTGGCAAAAATGGACACTCCCTGACGACCATGGTAGCGTCAAAGTGTGTGAAGCCGAACTTGGACATTCCCTGGCACCCATGGTAGTGCTAAAGTGTGGCCTACGGACACTCCCTGATACCCGAGTCTGGATACTGCGTGAGGGTGCCTCCGGTATTTGTATGGCAGATTAGGTAGTCAAAGTGTGAGGCATTGGACACTCCCTGGTACCCCGGACCAAAGTGTGAGGCAAACTGGACATTCCGTGGCACCCCTGTGCTAAAGTGTGGCTATCGGAGTATTTCAAAGATATTGGTGTGTGATAGTGGATTATTGGGTTTTGTCGAGAGAAAAGAGTCGGTAAGATGAGATGGTGCATTGTGCTCATACACGGTCACATATACGTGGATTATATCTTTTAAATAATATTGTGCTTGTGTCCTAAAATGAGCTCCTTGCTTTAATTTAAACTTGTTGAATTAATCGAGAAATGGTACATGAGCATGTGCTACATTCAAAGTTATGTTTTTAATACTCACCAGCTTCTTGAAGCTGACGGCGTTGATGCGCCCTGGACATTCGTGTTCATGCTTTTCAGGTTATGATATTGCTGGACCGTATGACTATGCAAACTGAGAATCCCTGTTGGAAAGAGAATTTACTTTTATAAATTTTAAGTTATAAATTTGGGTTGTAATAAGGATGACTGTAATAGACAATAGTTATTGTTTTGATTTAAGGCGGTTTGTGCCTTTAGAGACCCCGTGCTGTAATATGAAATAAGTTAGAAAAATATTTGTAAGCTTCGATTGCTCTACTCTGATTATGTTTTGTTGTTCGACGTTTGGGACGGATCGATCCTTCAAACTGTCGCGACCTACGGGTCCATAAAAGAAATTAAACGCTTTCCATATTTATGCTACGTCGGGGCGTGACAGTTACAGTGATGCCAATTGATACAATATGGTACGTTTTCTACTGTATTTGAAGGTTATAGTGATGTCGATCAGAATATCTTATCAAAAGACTCCAAAGCCACAAGTGGCCATATTTTTAGTATTGGATGTGATACCGTTTCATGGGAATCCAAGAAAAAAACTATTTTAGCTTAGTCCATCATGGAATTGAACTAATTTCATTATCTTCAGCTAGCAAGAAGGCATTGACTCTTGCATGGACATTGTGTGTCCTAACCCATATAGATAGGGTACGCATTGACCTGATCATACACGCTTTTTGTATCAACTTGACAAGAAGTTATATATAAAAATATACTCTTTTGAATATTGTCGTCATTTAAATTGCTTCATAGTACTGCTTCATGCATGTTTCTTATCCTACTATCACTATCATGCATAGAATGGCTGGAGGACTAAGGAGGAACAGGAATTTGATCGAGGGAGCACCTGAGGCTGCCGATCCCACAGGAATGTTTGAAGCTTTCGTCAGACGTCTCGAAAGGGTTAGCAATCAGAATGATAACCGACGAGACCGCCAGACTAGAGATAAGTTGTTGGAAAGATTCCGTGCGCTAAGGCCCGAGCAGTTTGCGGGTACCGCGGAACCATGGAAAGCAGAACAGTGGTTAAGACAGATGGACCGTATGTTCGAAGCTGTCTAGTGCAATAAGATGGACAAAAGGAGATTAGCTACCTTTCAATTAACCGATGCTGCCGCAGATTGGTGGGATTCGGTCATAGCTACTATCGGAATGGAGCTGCAATGGGAATGACGTGGACTGCATTCAAGGGGAGATTTTTGGAAAAGTATTTCCCGGCTACAGAAAGGCACCGAAGAGAGAAGGAGTTCATGGATCTGACGCAAGGGACCAAGTCGGTGCAAGAGTACACCACACAGTTCGAGAGACTGTCTCGGTTTGCCCCTCATATGGTTGATACTGAGGAAAAGAGGATCCGTAAGTGCAATCAAGGGCTGACACCGCAAATTCGCCGCCTGACTCTCGGTCACCTAGATAAGTCGTTTGAGGAATTGGTTGGCTTGGCTACTGATCTGGAAGAGGATGCTCGAGTGAACCGAAAGCCATTTGAATTCCGACCACCTCAAAGGGGTAACTTTGGAAATAGACCACCAATGAATCGTACCCAAGGGCAGAAGAGGAATTTTGACAGAAGTAAGAGGAACCAAACTATCACCTATCCGACTCAACCTCGAGTAGGAGAAGGGAGTAATGCTGGGAAATGCTTCAACTGTGGCAACCCCGGTCATCTGGCTCGAGATTGTAAGGCACCAAGGTGTGCTGTTCAGCAAGGCATAGTCTGCTACAACTGTGGTGAACCAGGTCACATCAGCAGGTTCTGCACTGCTCCTAAGCAAGTGACGTACGGTCAGCAAGATCAGACTCGCGTAAATGCTGTTATTCCTGATGCCGCTGGATATGACGGGATTGTTTATGAAGAAGGAGATTATGGAGAAGCTCAACCTGATCAACAAGCAGTGGAAGGTACATTGACTCTGTTTAACTCCCAAGTTAAAGTTTTATTTGATACGGGTGCGGCTCTTTCGTTCATATCTGTTAATACTATTCGGAGATTGGGTATCTTATCTCATCGTTTAGAGAAAGCTTTGAGGGCTACTTCGCCATTAGGAGCCACAGTCAGATTAGGACACGTGTGCAAGGATTGTCCTTTACGGCTAGGAGACCGTAAAATCCAGACAAGGTTGATTGTCCTATCAATGAAGGAGTTCGACATAATCCTAAGAATGGATTGGCTCTCTCAGAATCAAGTGAAGTTGGATTATGCGAGGAAGAGAATTACATTCTCTGACAACGAGAATCAACCCTTTGATTTTCAATGTAACCCTTTGGGAGATATGTTCCTCACTAGATGTTTGGCAAACATCAAAGTCTTCAGTACAGAAGCGACAGTGTTGTCTATACCTGTAGTCAAGGACTTCGAAGAAGTATTTTAAGACATTTCTGGTTTGCCGCCCGAGAGAAGTATAGAGTTCTGTATTGAGCTTATACCGGGTACTGTACCGATCACGAAGGTTCCCTATAGAATGGCCCCCACAGAACTGTTGGAATTGATAGAACAAGTTCAAGAGCTCGAGAACCTAGGTTTTGTACACCCAAGTACATTACCTTGGGGAGCACCAGTGTTATTCGTGAAGAAGAAGGACGGAACGCTTCGGTTGTATATCGACTACAGAGAACTGAACCGCGTGACTATCAAGAACAAGTATCCCTTGCCTCGGATCGACGACTTATTTGATCAACTACAAGGAGCTACGACATTTTCCAAAATAGACCTAAGGTCGGGATATCATCAGTTGAGAGTACGGAAGGAAGATATACCTAAGACTGCTTTCAGGACTCGATATGGTCACTATGAATTTCTGGTGATGTCGTTTGGAATGACGAATGCCCCGGCAGTGTTTATGGATCTGATGAACAGAGTGTTCAAGGCTTATTTGGATCAGTTTGTCATCGTCTTTATAGATGATATTTTGATCTATTCTAAGTCAGTAGAAGAGCACGAACAACATCTACGAATTGCGATGCAGATGCTCAAGGACCACCACTTGTATGCCAAGTTCAGTAAGTGTGAGTTCTGGTTGCAAGAAGTGAAATTTTTGGGACACAAGGTGTCATCTCAAGGAATTTGTATGGATTCGTCCAAGACAGATGCTGTGTTAAACTGGGTTAGGCCGATCAACCCTACAGAGGTTAGGAGTTTTCTTGGACTCGCAGGCTATTACAGAAGATTTGTTGAAGGGTTTTCAAAAATAGTTGCACCATTAACTGGGTTGACAAGGAAGAATTTAAAATTCGAGTGGACAGAGAAGCATGAGAATGCCTTTCTAGAGTTGAAAGAGAGACTTACTACTGCACCGGTACTAGCTATACCCAAGCCTCATGAGAAGTTCACTATCTTTAGTGACACGTCATATCAAGGATTGGGGTGTGTACTTATGCAAGATGGTAGAGTTATCGCCTATGGATCTAGACAGCTGAAGCCGAATGAGTTGAACTACCCCACTCATGATTTAGAATTGGCAGCCATAGTATTCGCACTCAAGATTTGGAGACATTATCTCTACGGTGAGAAGTTTGATTTATTCTCCGATCACAAGAGTCTGAAATATTTGTTCACACAGAAAGAGTTGAACATGAGGCAACCAGATGGATGGAGCTGATCAAAGATTACGACTTCACATTAGAGTACCATCCTGGTAAAGCTAATGTGGTCGCTGATGCTTTAAGTTGGCAGATTCGTGAGACGATCGCCTCCTTAATGGTTAGAGAATGGCGAGCATTAGAGACGTTGGCGGAGTTCGATGTACAGAGTGCTGAAGAAGAAGAAGGATAAATTTTTGGATGTCTTATCCTACAGCCTGTTCTTATCGACCGCATTATTGGAGCTCAGAAAGAAGATGAGAAGTTTCAGACATAGTTCGTGAAGATGTCATAGAAAGACCCGACAGAATGGAAGGTGGGAGTCGATGGAGGATATCGATGCAGGAATAGATTATGTGTGCCGGATTGTGGTGAATTAAAGAAGGATATCCTGGAAGAAGCACATAAATCAAGATATACAGTTCACCCGGGAGGGACGAAAATGCACAAGGATTTGAAGAGAAATTTCTGGTGGGAAGGTATGAAGAAGGATGTGGCCGAGTTTGTGTCCAAGTGTTTGACGTGTCAGCAAGTCAAGGCTGAACATCAGAGACCGTCGAGATTGTTGCAACCGATACCTATTCCAGGATGGAAGTGGGAGCACATTACCATGGATTTTGTAGTAGGATTACCTCGATCGCAGCAGAATCATGATGCCATTTGGGTAATCGTGGATCGATTGACAAAATCAGCTCATTTCATTGCTTATAGTATGACATACTCAGTAGAAAGAATGAGCCAAATGTACATACAACAAGTTGTACGACTTCACGGTGCACCTGTGTCGATCGTGTCAGACCGTGATGCGCGTTTTACTTCTGGATTTTGGGAAAGTTTACAAGAAGCTATGGGAACCTCGCTCAAGATGAGTACTGCTTTTCACCATCAGACAGATGGGAAAACTAAGCGTGTCAATCAGATCATGGAAGATATGCTTAGGGCTTGTGTTATTGATTTTGAAGAATCTTGGGAAACACACTTGCCGTTGGTTGAATTTTCCTATAACAACAGTTATCACACGAGTATCGGGATGGCTCCGTTCGAAGCATTATACGGACGACCATGTCGTTCTCCATTGTGTTGGGCAGAGGTTGGGGACACAGAATTGCTAGGACCAGATTTGGTCAGAGAAACCAACGAAAAGATTTCCTTGGTCAAGGAAAGGATGAGAACCGCTCAGAGCCGGTATAAGAGTTATGTCGATCGATGCCGAAAAGATTTGGAGTTTAGCATTGGAGATCACGTACTTCTTAAGGTTTCACCAACCCGAGGAGTAGTACGCTTTGGTCTCAAGAGAGGGAAACTAGCTCCGCGATTCATCGTGTCACGTCCCGACGTAGCATAATACAGGAAAGCATTTAATTTCCTTTATGGAGTCGTAGGTCGTGACAAGTGAGTATGACCAATTGTCCCTACAACAAATAACTTAACAACATTTCTAAAAGAAAGGATACTAATAAACATAAGCTCCAGAATTAAAAACTTACTAACTATTACATAGGTCAAGGTCTTAGGCACAAATGCCCTTATTCAAATTCTAACAAGGTTTATTACAACTCTGAAAGGAAAAACATAAGGAAAATAAAACAGCTTTTCTGGAACACCTCCGGTCATCTAACTAGAATAGTCAACGAACTCTGGCTACTCCTGACCTGGAAAATCTGGACATAGAATCCAGGACGCATCGACGTCGTCAGCTTATGAAAGCTGGTGAGTAAAATAAACATGTGCTCGTAATATATATATATATAAGCATATAGAACAAAGGTATAAATTAACATTAACAGTAATATATTCAAGGTTCCAATTTCAACATAAATCACGGGGGAATATAGTAAGAAATAAATACGCAATTGTACATGAATTGTGTAATATCTTATCTTGCCAATTTTTTTCTTTAAAACAACCCAATTCAACCAACACATCATCTCAGATACCGGGAGTAATAACTACTCAGTCATCCAATTCACACGCTACACTATCGCCTCCAATACCAGGAATACTATCTGATCGGCATTGAAGTCACACACCACACTACTGCCTCAGATACCAGGAATACTATCCGATCGATATCTAGGCCGATCACAACCGACCATCGCTCCGGATATCAGGAATACTATCCGATCAATATCCGAAACGCGCGCCTTAGATACCAGGAATACTATCCGATCGATATCTAAGTCGTACACAACACTATCACCATCGCTTCGGATATCAGGAATACTATCCGATCAATATCCGAAACGCGCGCCTTAGATACCAGGAATACTATCCGATCGATATCTAAGTCGTATACAACACTGTCGCCTCCAATACCAAGAATAATATCCGATCGATATTGAGGTCGCACACCAGACCGGCACCCTTTACTCTTTTTACGCTTTATCACACACATGCACGATGACACAACCTCGACCCTAATATGTATGTCAATGTTTCATAAATAACACCATTAATTAATCACAAAACCGGATAATCGTACGAGCATAAATTTCGGTCTTAGTCGTTCTTGTTCGTACAATTCTTAAAACATAGATCTTTAAAATGATATATTTGCCAAACAGTTCCTTGAAATTTCCCAAAACATTTTCCAAACAGTCCCTTACCAAAAATTATACAAACTGCCAGAACTGCCACCTCGCGCGCGAGTTCTTGCAATTTCATCATCTTCCTCATTTTTCCCCTGTTTTCAATTTTAAAAACTGTTACAGATCCATTTCAGTTTTCTGTTCGTTCCAGGACATCTGATGTATGAATCTCTTCGGTTTTCCGTGTAGATTACAAATACGCTATCAATTTTAACTACTACGGATTGTATCTCTAGATATTCGCGATTAAAGTAAGGGTGCCAAAACTTTAAATCAACGGTACGTCGCGATACAGACGAATTATTGCGTAGGATTCGAACCACAGCTTATTGGGACTAAGATCTTTCATTCCCAATTTACAGAATTGATTTTGGTTAACTTTTACAAAACTCCATTTTTAAGCTTCCATGGTGTATCACATATATATACACATATACACACACATATACACTGAATTATACATATATAAATATTGTGAGTGAGTTTAAATTACTCACTGAGGTGATAAAGGACTACAATTTGAGACCGAGAATTTTCGCCGAGAATTCCGTTAGAAATTTCTCCTCCGTTCTTCCTCTCTTGATTGTTATATAAATATATATATATAGCTATGTATGTGTGTATGTATCTGATATATAATCTGTGTAAGTGTGTGTGTTATGTGTGTTCTTGAGAGGAAGAGAGAAATAGAGGGAGATTGAGGGAATTTGAGAGATGCAGAGAGTTGTGTGGGAGAGAATGAGAGACACTGTTATACATATATAGATAGCCCAAAATTGGGCTCCAAGCAATGACTAGAAGTCATATGGTGTGGTTGAGCTCACGTGCTCCCACACCTAAAACGCGATATACACGCAGGTTTAAATCAAAAACTGGTATTTTTCGGGTATAATAAAATACAGGAAAAATAATATTAGCGTAGGAATAAATTCCGGGTTGTACAAAAATATAGATATTGATTTTGAAACCATAGAAAGTATTTTGGAAATTACAGTTTGACCCCAAACAAAATATTATAAATAGAAATAAAATAAAAATATTCATTTATTAATGGAAAAGAAAAATACAGGGTGTTACACTCTATCCACCTTAACAGAGATTTCGCCCCGAAATCTGAGCTAACTAATCCTGAATCAACTCGGGGTATCTAGTCTTCATGTCTGACTCTAACTCCCACGACGCTTCTCCCTTGTCATGATGCCTCCACTGAACCTTAATCAAAGGAATGTCTCTTTCTCAGCCTCTTGATACTCTGGCCGAGAATCCTCACTGGTCTATCCTTGTAGACAACATTCTGACTCGTCTCTATATCGTCAAAATTAACCACGTGTGAAGGATCCCTTATGTATTTCCTTAACATACTGACATGGAACACGTTATGAACACCAGACATCTTTGGTGGCAATGTGAGTCGATAAGCCACTTTCCCAACATGCTCCAAAACCTCGAACGGTCCGATGAAATGAGGTGCCAACTTTCCTCTTTTCTGACCAAAACGCACTACTCCCCGAACAGGTGAAACCTTAAGGAGTACGTGATCACCGATACTGAACTCCAAGTCCTTTCGACGCCGATCCGCATAACTCTTATGCCTACTTTGTGCAGTTTTCATTCTTTCTTTGACCAGTGAAATCTTCTCATTGGTTTCTCTTACTAACTCTGGTCCCAAAAGTTCGGCGTCTCCCACTTCAGCCCAACACAACGGAGATCGACATGGCCGTCCGTACAAGGCTTCAAACGGTGCCATCCCAATACTCGAGTGATAACTGTTGTTATACGCAAATTCGACCAACGACAAGTGCGTCTCCCAAGACTCTTCAAAGTCGATTGCACAAGCTCTGAGCATATCTTCCATAATCTGATTAACACGCTCGGTCTGTCCATCGGTCTGAGGATGGAAAGCAGTACTCATCTTGAGCGAAGTTCCCATAGCCTTCTACAAACTTTCCCAAAATCCCGAGGTAAAACGTGTATCGCAATCAGATACAATCGACACAAGCGCACCATGCAGGCGCACCACTTGCTGTAGATACATTCGACTCATCCTCTCTACTGGGTAAGTCATATTGTGCGCGATGAAGTGTGCAGACTTCGTCAGACGATCCACAATTACCCAAATCGCGTCATGATTCTGTTGTGACCGGGGTAATCCAACCACAAAATCCATAGTTATGTGTTCCCACTTCCATCCTGGAACAGGCAGGGGTTGTAACAATCCCAAGGGTCTCTGATGTTCGGCCTTCACTTGTTGACAAGTCAAACATTTAGACACAAACTCGGCTACTTCTCGTTTCATCCCTTCCCACCAGAAGTTTCTCTTCAAATCTTTATACATCTTTGTTCCTCCTGGGTGTACTGTCAGTCTCGATTTATGTGCTTCTTCGAGAATATCTTTTCTCAAATCTCCGAAATCTGGCACACACAATCTGTCTCGACATCGGTATCCTCCATCGGTCCCAATCTTCCATTCTGTAGGGTCCTTTTCCGACATCTTGGCGAACCATACTTGAAACTTCTCGTCCTTCTTTTGGGTCTTGATAATTCGACTCACAAGTGTTGGTTGTACTACCAAGCATCCAAAGTGTTGCCCGACACTTCCCTCAGAAATCTGCACATCAAATTCTGTGATTGTCTCTAAAGCTTTCCATTCCCTCAACATCAATGAAGCAATCATTCCTTGAGGTTTCCGACATAAGGCGTCAGCGACTACGTTAGCCTTACCAGGGTGGTACTCTAATGTAAAATCATAGTCCTTGATCAGCTCCATCCACCGACGTTGCCTCATGTTCAACTCCTTCTGAGTAAACAAATAGTTAAGGCTTTTGTGGTCTGAGAACAAATCAAACTTCTCCCTATAGAGGTAGTGTCTCCAGATCTTGAGCGCAAACACAATGGCTGCCAGCTCCAAATCATGAGTTGGGTAGTTCAATTCATTCGGCTTCAACTGGCGTGAACCATATACGATAACCTTACCATCTTGTATAAGGACACATCCCAATCCCTGATAAGAGGCGTCACTAAAAATAGTGAACTTCTCACCATCCCTTGGTATCGCAAGCACTGGCGCTGTTGTCAATCTCTCTTTCAATTCCAGAAAAGCACGTTCATGCTTATCAGTCCATTCAAACTTCAAATCTTTTTTAGTCAAACCGGTTAACAGGGCTGCTATCTTGGAGAAACCCTCTACAAATCTCCGATAGTAACCAGCGAGTCCCAGAAAACTTCTGACTTCTGTAGCATTGGTCGGCCGAGTCCAATTCGCCACTGCATCGGTCTTTGATGAGTCAACCGCGATTCCTTGTTGAGAGATCACATGCCCGAGAAACTTAACTTCCTGAAGTCAGAATTCACACTTGCTGAATTTAGCATACAGGCGGTGATCCTTGAGAGTCTGCAACGCGATCCTCAGGTGTTGTTCATGCTCTTCCTCTGACTTGGAATAGATCAAAATATCATCAATAAAGACAATAACGAATTGATCCAAATAGGGCTTGAATACTCTGTTCATCAAGTCCATAAACACAGCTGGAGCATTCGTCATCCCAAACGGCATCACTAAGAACTCATAGTGTCCGTACCTCGTCCTGAAAGCAGTCTTAGGTATGTCTTCCTTCCGCACCCTCAACTGGTGATACCCTGACCGTAGATCAATCTTAGAAAAGGTCGTGGCTCCTTGCAACTGATCAAACAGATCGTCTATCCGAGGTAAAGGATACTTATTCTTGATAGTAACCTTATTCAGTTCTCGGTAGTCAATACACAACCGCATTGTCCCATCCTTCTTCTTCACAAACAACACTGGTGCTCCCCAGGGTGAAGTACTTGGACGAACAAAACCCAACTTCTCAAGTTCTTGAACTTGTTCTTTCAGCTCCAATAACTCCGTAGGGACCATCCTGTAGGAAACCTTGGTTATAGGTCGAGTACCTGGCACCAATTCCATACAGAATTCTATGTCCCTTTCCGGTGGTAATCCTGAAATATCTCGGAATACTTCCTCGAACTCTTTGATTACCGATATTGATGATACTGTCACCTCTGCACTGACAACCTCAATGTTTGCTAGGCATTTAGTGAGGAACATATCACCTGAAGGGTTACATTGGAAATCAAAGGGTCGATTCCCATTGTCCGCAAATGTGATCCTCTTCCTTGCACAATCCAACTTCGCATCATTCTTCTCGAGCCAATCTATTCCCAGGATTATAACAAACTCCTTCATTGACAGAACCACCAATCTTGCCAAAAGTTCACGGTCTCCTAACCGTAGAGGACAGTCCTTACATACATGTAATAACTTGACGGTGGTTCCTAAGGGTGAGGCAGCACTCAAAGCTTCATCTAAACGTTGTGGTGCTATACCCAACTTCTGAATAATTTTAACAGATATAAAAGAATGTGTAGCACCCGTGTCAAATAAAACTTTAACATGAGAGTTAAACAAGGTTAGAGTACCTTCCACTGCTCGTTGCTCAGGCAGTCCCTCCTCATAAGCACCTCCTTCATATCCTGTTTCTTCATAACCAGCAGCCTTGGGAATAATAGCATTCAGGCGGGCTTGTCCTTGCTGACCATAGTTGCCTCTCCTAGGAGCCTTGTATTCCGGACTTATGTGACCTGGCATGCCATAATTATAGCACATAACTCCCGGACGATCAGCACGCCTAGGTGCTCTGCAATCTTTAGCTCGGTGACCGGGATTACCACAATTGAAGCAGTTATTGTTTTTGGCCCCTTCTATTGCTAGAGGCTGATATTGCTGTACTGCTTGTGTCTGTTGAGGTTTCTTCCCTCCATCCCAGGTCCTTTTCTGTCCTTGAGGGTACCCAAGTTTCTGTCCTGAATAACCCTTCTGCGGAGGTCGATTTCCAAACGGCTTCGAACTCTGACAACCATCATTCTCTAACCCCGTAGCCAATCTCACCAGAATTTTAAATGACTGGCCCAAATGCCCCATAGTCAGATGTCGGAGAGACAAGTTGAGACCCCGGTGATACTTCTTGATTTTCTTCTGGGGTGTGTCCATCATATGTGGAGCAAAGCGAGACAGACGCTCAAATCGAGTAGTGTACTCTCGGACAGTCAGATTCCCTTGAGTCAACTCCATAAACTCTTTCTCTCTCTTGTCCATCATATGTGGTCGCCTTTTCTGCATCCCACTAATCAGCCGCTGCATAAGACAACTGAAAGATAGCCAGACGCTTCTTCTCCAGATCAGTGCACTCTATGGTCTCAAAGATACGCTCCATCTGGCAGAGCCACTGTTCCGCTTGCCAGGGTTCATCAGTCCCCGCAAAATACTCAGGTTGCAGGGCGCGAAACTCCTTGAGAAGCTTGTCTCCAGTCTGGTGGGCCTGCCTCCCATTCCCGTTGTGATTCCCATTCTGATTATTGTTCCTCGCATTCTGATCACTAACCCTCTCCAATCTTCTTACAAAAGCCTCAAACATTTCGGTTGGATCTATTACCGGGGGTGCATCTTCAATAGCGGGACGATTCCTGAGATTTCTTCCAGCCATATCTCAAGAGAAAGGTACCTATCCATCAATCAACAAAATTCGGTCAACCTCTCGAGAAGAAAGAAAATTCTGAATGATAGAAAGCGACTAAACACGGAATGAAGTCGAACTATCTTATCTTAATTCTATCTTAATGGGAGATCCTATGTGTCTTGAACAATTGGTCGAGCCATAACCTGGCTCTGATACCAAAAAGCCTATCACGCCCCGACGTAGCATAATACAGGAAAGCATTTAATTTCCTTTATGGGCTCGTAGGTCGTGACAAGTGAGTATGACCAATTGTCCCTGCAACAAATAACTTAACAACATTTCTAAAAGAAAGGATACTAATAAACATAAGCTCCAGAATTAAAAACTTACTAACTATTACATAGGTCAAGGTCTTAGGCACAAACGCCCTTATTCAAATTCTAACAAGGTTTATTACAACTCTGAAAGGAAAGAAATAAGGAAAATAAAACAGCTCTTCTGGAACACCTCCGGTCATCTAACTAGCATAATCAACGAACTCTGGCTGCTCCTGACCTGGAAAATCTGGACATAGAGTCCAGGACGCATCGACGCCGTCAGCTTATGAAAGCTGGTGAGTAAAATAAACATATGTTCGCAATATATATATATAAGCATATAGAACAAAGGTATAAATTAACATTAACAGTAATATATTCAAGGTTCCAATTTCAACATAAATCACGGGGGAATATAGTAAGAAATAAATATGCAATTGTACATGAATTGTGTAATATCTTATCTTGCCAATTCTTTTCTTTAAAACAACCCAATTCAACCAATATATCATCTCAGATACCGGGAGTAATAACTACTCAGTCATCCAATTCACACGCTACACTATCGCCTCCAATACCAGGAATACTATCCGATTGGCATTGAAGTCACACACCACACTACTACCTCAGATACCAAGAATACTATCTGATCGATATCTAGGCCGATCACAACCGACCATCGCTCTGGATATCAGGAATACTATCCGAACAATATCCGAAACACGCGCCTTAGATACCAGGAATACTATCCGATCGATATCTAAGTCGTACACAACACTATCACCATCGCTTCGGATATCAGGAATACTATCCGATTAATATCCTAAACGCGCGCCTTAGATACCAGGAATACTATCCGATCGATATCTAAGTCGTATACAACACTGTCGCCTCCAATACCAGGAATAATATCCGATCGATATTGAGGTCGCACACCAGACCGGCACCCTTTACTCTTTTTACGCTTTATCACACACATGCATGATGACACAACCTCGACCCTAATATGTATATCAATGTTTCATAAATAACACCATTAATTAATCACAAAATCGAATAATCGTACGAGCATAAATTTTGGTCTTAGTCATTCTTGTTCGTATAATTCTTAAAACATAGATCTTTAAAACGATATATTTGCCAAACAGTTCCTTGTAATTTCCCAAAACATTTTCCAAACAGTCCCTTACCAAAAATTATACAAACTGCCAGAACTGCCATCTCGCGCGAGCGGACCGCGCGAGCGAGGGAGAGGGGGTGTCGCGCGAGCGGGTCGCGCGAGCGAAGGGGGAGGACGGGTCGCGCGCGCGGGCAGCACGAACGAAAGGGGGGGGAGGGTTCGCGCGAGCGGGCCGCGCGAGCGAGCCTCGCGCGAACGGGTCGCGCGCGCGAGTTCTTGCAGTTTCATCATCTTCTTCGTTTTTCCCCTGTTTTCAATTTTAAAAACTGTTACAGACCCATTTCTGTTTTCTGTTCGTTCCAGGACATGTAATGTATGAATCTCTTCGGTTTTTCGTGTAGATTACAAATACGCTATCAATTTTAACTACTACGGATTGTATCTCTAGATATTCGCAATTAAAGTAAGGGTGTCAAAACTTTAAATCAACGGTACGTCGCGATACGGACGAATTATTGCGTAGGATTCGAACCACAGCTTATTGGGACTAAGATCTTTCATTCTCAATTTACAGAATTGATTTTGGTTAACTTTTACAAAACTCCATTTTTAAGCTTCCATGGTGTATCACATATATATACACATATACACACACATATACACTGAATTGTACATATATAAACATTGTGAGTGAGTTTAAATTACTCACTGAGGTGATAAAGGACTACAATTTGAGACCGAGAATTTCCGCCGAGAATTCCGTTGTTAGAAATTTCTCCTCCGTTCTTCCTCTCTTGATTGTGATATAAATATATATATAGCTATGTATGTGTGTATGTATATGATATATAATCTGTGTAAGTGTGTGTGTTATGTGTGTTCTTTAGAGGAAGAGAGAAATAGAGGGAGATTGAGGGAATTTGAGAGATGCAGAGAGTTGTATGGGAGAGAATGAGAGACACTGTTATACATATATAGATAGCCCAAAATTGGGCTCCAAGCAATGACTAGAAGTCATATGGTGTGGTTGAGCTCACGTGCTCCCACACCTAAAACACGATATACACGCAGGTTTAAATCAAAAACTGGTATTTTTTGGGTATAATAAAATACAGGAAAAATAATATTAGCATAGGAATAAATTCCGGGTTGTACAAAAATATAGATATTGATTTTGAAACCGTAGAAAGTATTTTGGAAATTACAGTTTGACCCCAAACAAAATATTATAAATAGAAATAAAATGAAAATATTCATTTATTAATGGAAAAGAAAAATACAGGGTGTTACACATCGGACCATTCAAAATTCTAGAACGTGTCGGGAAAGTGGCTTATCGACTTGCGCTACCACCAAAGATGTATGGGCTTCACAATGTATTTCATGTTAGTATGCTGAGAAAATACATACGAGATCCCTCGCACGTGTTTAGTTATGACGATATTAAGACGAGTCATAACATTTCTTACAAAGAGAGACCCGTAAGGATTCTAGATCAGAGTATCAAGAAGATGAGGAATAAGATATTCCGTTGGTGAAGGTTCAGTGGAATCATCATGACGAGAATGAAGCCTCGTGGGAAGTTGAAGCTGATATCAGAAAGAAGTACCCGGAGTTGTTTCAGGACTAGTTAGTCTTGATCTCGGGGACGAAATCCTGTTTAAGGGAGGAAGGATGTAACAACCTGTATTTCATTTGATTATTTTTAAATTGCCATTTTGATATATAACCTGTATTAGAAATTTTAATTTCAATTCTCATGGTCTAAGTGTGATTCCTTGATTTATTTCAAGTTAAAATTCTTGTTGGGGCCAAACTGCAATTTCTGTAAATTTAGTAATACCTGTGTTGGATTTCAAATCTGTATTTCAAAACGGTGAAAATGTTTGCTTTTGACTCGATCAGTATTTCTATAAAATCGGAAAATCAGTTCTTACGCAAAATGAGATTTTTGTATTTTTGGGGTGACCACCGCGCCACGAAAATACCAATTTATGTTCTAAATTATCCGTGCCGCGTTAAACTTGTACAGTTTTTGATTTGGACGTAAAGATTGAAATAACCTGTGATTACTTCCATTTAAGGCAAGTCATGATTGGATAGAGCCTTGTTTGGTTGTGCTTCTTTGGTGTGTATTAGTTTGTGCCCCTAAGCTTCTTTTCCCAAACACTCTCATGCTTGGCCCCTATATGCCTAAACTTGGCTCTTGGATGATCTTGAGAGCTAACCATCTGTATATGCATATACGTATGTATATATGCTGAAGATTTAGGAGAAATTAGGGAGTTTTGTTACGCTAATTGAGTTATTATGGGAGCTTAAAAATACTTGGGCTCCAAGTTCATACTTGCTATATATATATATATATCACCCACAGCTCACAATTTTGACACACTCACATTCTGCACCCATTTCAACTGAGAGTTCCAGAGAGTTGGTTTAGAGAGAGAAGACTCAATCACCTTATCTTGCAAGCTTCAATTTGGATTTCTCTAATTGCTTCTCTTTCTCAACACACACTACTCTCTTATCTCTGTGAGTATTCTAAACTCACTATGAATGTAATTTCATGCCTAAATTCTGTATGTATAGCTTATTATGTGAATCCCCATTGAAACTCTTACGTTAAATTTCCATGGCTTGAAAAATCATGAATTTCCAAATTCAATCAAAATCTATTTTGATAGATAAATATGATAGATTACATATCATATATGCTATACCCAAAGTATTAAAGCTTAATTTGTTCATAAGGGAAAGTATATTAGAAATTAAGTTTTATCATCTTTTAATCTTTCATAAAATTCAAGAGTTATAGATTGAATCATGTAAAATTGATTCCATATTCTTAATCCTTGTTGAAAAACAAAGAGATCCATATATAACATGATATATATACTAACAGTTCTGAAAATGGGTCTAAAGACCCCTTAAAACTGAAAACAGAGGAAAACCAGCGAGGAAGACGAAGCCTCTCATTCATCTTGCGCGCGCGATCGCGCGAACGGACCGCGTGAGCGACCCCTTGCACGAGCGGCCCGCGCGAGCGACCCCTAGCGCGAGCGACTTTGGGCAGTTTCTAGTTTTGTTTATTTTGTGATAAGGGACTGTTTGGGATAAAATTTATATACTGTTTGGATACTGTTTGGGAAATTTATTAAATCAAAAAATTAATTTGTTCTGTTTGAACGATTAAAACGTTGTATTGAGACTTATCAATCCCCGTACGCACGTTGTTAATATGATTCCGTGATTTGCCTCATGTTTTAAAGTTTCATGACATACATGTGAAGTCAGTTGTACATGTATGGTGAGTGTGAATGTTGGTCAGTATGGAAAAGAGTAATGGTCAGTGTGGCATAGTGAGTGCGATTGAGATTGTGTTGTGGACACTCCCTGGTAAGTGAGTACCAAAGTGTGTTGCGATTGAGATTTCAGCGAGGGTGTCGTTGAAATACGATGGTGGCAAAACTGGACACTCCCTGACGACCATGATAGCGTCAAAATGTGTGAAGCCGAACTTGGACATTCCCTAGCACCCATGGTAGTGCTAAAGTGTGGCCTACGGACACTCCTTGATACCCGAGTCTGGATACTGCGTGAGGGTGCCTCCGGTATTTGCATGGCGGATTAGTTAGTCAAAGTGTGAGGCATTGGACACTCCCTGGTACCCCGGACCAAAGTGTGAGGCAAACTGGACATTCCCTGGCACCCCTGTGCTAAAGTGTGGCTATCGGAGTATTTCAAAGATATTGGTGTGTGATAGTGGATTGTTGGGTTTTGTCGAGAGAAAAGAGTCGGTAAGATGAGATGGTGCATTGTGCTCATACACGGTCACATATACGTGGATTATATCTTTCAAATAATATTGTGCTTGTGTCCTAAAATGAGCTCCTTGCTTTAATTTAAACTTGTTGAATTAATCGAGAAATGGTAAATGAGCATGTGTTACATTCAAAGTGATGTTTTTAATACTCACCAGCTTCTTGAAGCTGACGGCGTTGATGCGCCCTGGACATTCGTGTTCAGGCTTTTCAGGTTATGATATTGCTGGACCGTATGACTATGCAAACTGAGAATCCCTGCTGGAAAGAGAATTTACTTTTATAAATTTTAAGTTATAAATTTGGGTTGTAATAAGGATGACTGTAATAGACAATAGTTATTGTTTTGATTTAAGGCGGTTTGTGCCTTTAAAGACCCCGTGCTGTAATATGAAATAAGTTAGAAAAATATTTGTAAGCTTTGATTGCTCTACTCTAATTATGTTTTGTTGTTCGACGTTTGGGACGGATCGATCCTTCAAACTGTCGTGGGTCCATAAATGAAATTAAACGCTTTCCATATTTATGCTACGTCGGGGCGTGACAGTTACAGTGATGCCAATTGATACAATATGGTATGTTTTCTACTGTATTTGAAGGTTATAGTGAAGTCGATTAGAATATCTTATCGAAAGACTCCTAAGCCACAAGTGGCCATATTTTTAGTATTGAATGTGATACCGTTTCATGGGAATCCAAGAAAAAAACTATTTTAGCTTAGTCCATCATGGATTTGAACTAAATTCATTATCTTCAGCTAGCGAGAAGGCTAGCTGTGTATTATCTACAGCTAGCGACTAGGCTAGTTGATTGAGTAGGCATCTAGGATAAACCTTTACCGGCTACATTGATACCTTACGACAGCACCACTAGCATAGGAATAATACTGAACCAATTTTATAATGGGAATTCATGACAAATAAGTCGTAAGACAATATTGTGAGAAAAATCATTTCTGAGGGTTCTATTTCTATTAGGGGTGTTCATGGGTCGATTTTGGTTGGGTTTAATGCAACCCGTCACCCTACCCAATGATGCTCACACTGAAGAAATGACCCGCCAATCGAACCGACCCAAGACTAAACTGACCACAATCGGGTTTGGGTGAGTCAGGCGGGTTTTGGGTTGGTTCAACCGACAAAAAAGTTGCAAAAATACAAACAATACACAAAGAACATCTTCAACTGTTAAAAACCAAATCCAAACAATACATAAAGACATAGGAGAGGTTCGGAGAAAGAAAATTGAGATCCAGAACCTTTTTTTTTTTTTAATATATCAAAACTTGTAAACAAAGAGAGAACCAATAGATCTACTAGATCAAACTTTCATATCGTGTAATGGGTCTGCGGCCTTGTCCAATAAAACTCGATCTTGCCTTGTTTCACATAGATCTGGAATGAAAACACCTTCTTCAATGAAAGCTCTAAGTTCTCATCGTAGATGTTGAGTCATTCATGTCATTAGATAAAGGGGCCAGAGATTTGGGTTTGAGATTTTGGCGGTGGAATGGCGAGGGCCTTCCAGGTCAGCAGCGGTGAGGGCTTCGAGAATAGAAGAGTGAGATCAGGAAGTGAGGAGAGACAAGAGAGATGAGAGTAAGAGAGGGCTGAGGCATAAAGGCTGTAAAGGGATAAGAGGATTTCCTTTCAAGTATATATATACATATACACATATACATATACATATACATATACTACAGTGTGGTTAGGTTGAGTCGAGTAACCCGCGAAAAATAGTGCTGACATCCGTGAGTTGAACCGAACCCAAGTGAAAATTAAAAACAAACTACCACTCGATCCGAGAACCCACCAAATCGACCAATATGCTTCGGGTTGGGTCGGGTCGGCGGGTTTGGCGGGTTCACGAAAAATCTGAACAGCCCTAGTTTCTTTACATTTTGTAAGGTCTGGTGATAATCTCATATACCCATTAACCAAAGCTTTGGCAAGAGAGAAGGTATAGAGTACCTCTAAAGGTATAGGACTTAAGCCCATTATTAAATAAATTACATGTGATGGTAACCCAACCTGGAGATTGGAGATCCTAAGAACCGGGTTCAAAGGGTAATAACAAGTCACATTGTAATTGGGGTGGATCATGCATTTTATTTGTCCCATACTTGTGATTAGCATGATATCCTATAGCGATTTGGAGGTTGAGTTTAAACTCTAATGAGTTCTATGGTCCTTATGGACAGGGTGTCCAGCTGTAGGAGCACTCTTAATAGACTCACCTAGTGAATGTGAAAGTGGTGGCCACTTCCTATGAGAATTAATTGAGAAAATTCTGTAGAGCATTCAAGACACTAGGATAAAGTACAAAGCCGTAATGTGCTGGCTTTTTGAGACTACACCATAAAAAAAGTGTTATGTGTGCATAATATTCGTTGTATACACAAGAATTTGAGCTCAAAACTCAGTCACTAAAGATTATTATACCTTGAATATTTTTCACATGTAAAGGTTCAAGACGGTGTTCACCTTTATTTATGCATGACACTATTAGTTGTTTATAATTCTATATACCCAACTTACTTATCTACTTATTTATTTTGTTAAAATAAGTGGAGGACTATTGGAGTATTTTAACAATAAATATATGTGAGTTGTGATAATAATAGTTTCAAAAAAAAATTAAAGTGCTTTTCTTATTTAATAGAAGTCGGTTTGTGTATGGACTTGGTCCAAAAACTAATCCTTGTTTTTCTCCACCATTGAAGATGTGGCCACATTTTTCTCTACTTGGTTTTGACCTATAACATCTCGTCCACTTATATATATATATATATATATCAATCAGTATATGCACATATCTTTTATATATAACTTTTCAGTGAGTAAAGGAAAAAGTCGATGGAGTTCTACTTCCATCATCTCTAGGTCTCAACCAGTTTTGTACAATATATGTACTGTACACTGTTTCGCTATATTTCCTTCCATGTCTTATAAAGTATTCAGGAAATACAGAATTATCATTGAGTTTCGGTGTAGTTCATTTTCTATCAGTATAGTGCATAAAAACTGTATAGAAATTTGTTATAGTTGGGCTGTTGTATCCTGGGGGTTGATCACCATCCTATGCATCGGTGAGAAGCTGAGGAGGTGCGAAATCAACCTTAATGAGAGAGACATTGTCCGCTCCTCGACCTATTTCGATCTGATTCAAGTGTTCCAAATTTGAGTAACTATTCCCAACACTTGAAAATAATGGTTGAAGGGTGCAAACTTGGTATAAAGAACCTTGTCCCACATTGCCTGAAAAGAGGAAGTTTGTGAGTTAATATAATCCTAACTTGAACAAGTCCGTAGTTTTGTAGAAGAGGAGGACCTAGGCCTAAATGGGGTTCATCACGTGCACGCACGTCGTCGCCCAGTCCTGCCCTGAACAGTGCATGGGTTGGGATAGTAAAAATTGAAATATTCTTGTGGAGAAAACTCATTTGAATTTCTATCAAACGACTCAAAACACAAAGCTAAGCACATGCACAACCAAAATCAGCCTTAGCCATAACAGATGTGTATGTTGATCTATTTGGTTCACCAGATTCACAGATTGACAGTGTTGTCTCTGCAGGTCAATGCAATTATTTTATCTTGGGAGATAGACGTCCATTGAAACTGTTAGCACCTGCGTAGGGACGAACTTGTCTTAAAGAGATAGTGTCAAACACTAGAATAATTGATCCCTATTTGTGACTGTTCCGCAATTGATTGTTTATTATATACTGTAAGTTGATTTTAATATTCAGTTTTACAAATTCAGATTTATGTTCTTGATTTACATATTTCATGCAAAATGTAAGCATAATCATACTGGAGTGTCAAGGATACTTACCTCCACCCATGTGGTTTAAAGCACGGATAACGAGAACAAACTCAGCTTGATCACAAAGCTGCTTAATTATGAAAGAACCTCCATGACCCTCACACTATTTTGTTTACTGTATGGTGAAGGTTGGATATGGGTTTCCAGTCTATCGTTCTGTATATCTTGTGTAACGATGGTTGTCACAGGCCTTATGTATATGTAGATAGACTGGGACTCTTACCCATGTATGTAAATGCACAACAACTTCCTACCATCAAGGAAGTTAGGGCAATCTCAAATACCACTCAAATATATTCTGTAGGTTGTTATACCATATCTTATCACCAAGTATCTATATCAGATAATACTAATGTTTATCTATGTCAAAGATATTACTAATATAATAGTATTTGTATATTACAATAAAATAAAATGTGAGCCACAAATATAGGCATACGCCTACATCCTTCTACTTGGCACACATGATAGACTTTATGACTCTTGGTGATAAGTTAACGCTTAGTCATGATCATGAAACAAAACAACCCACTTTATTTGAGAGACATAACACATGAATCACGGCGGTCATACCCTATTAAAGGAATACTTACTTCCGTGTATTACAATGTACCACTCTCTCTATACTTTATGTGGTATATATACTTTATGAATGACTTCTTATAAGTCATTATGGGTCCAAAATTTCCAACAGACTTTCATATAAAGGCAAACACTTAAATGCATAAGAACAAATAGTGCCTTTATTAGTGAGACACAAAATGTCAATAAAACAAAACAAAATCAAGCATAAAATGAGCTAAATAATCTCATGTGCTCTATATGTAACGAATAAATCTTTATCAAGAGCCTATTTTGTCATAGGATCTACAATCATTAGATCTGAACTAGTATGCTCAATGACCACCTCTTGCTTCTTAACTCACTCTGTAATAGCAAGATACTTTATGTCAATATGCTTGTATTGGCTGCCATTTCACTAATTACTATTGCAACCAAATTATCACATTATATTTTTAATGGCTTGGATATCAAATGATACCAAGACCCTATGATAAATTTATCCTTAACCATATAGCCTGTGAAGTAGTTCCAAAGCTTATTTGTGACGACCAAGAGCCAATACTCCTGAGGCAGGAAGGCCAAGATAGATGAGGTGAGGTCAGGTGTGGGGGCTTGTCCTACATCGCCTGGGATGAAGTTCCTGGACTAGTTTATAAGGATTAATTGCCCTCGATATGCAACAAGGCCTCCTTGTCCGAGTGGTGAATGAACAAAACCTTGAGGGTAGACGCCAGTGTTCGAAACCTGGTAGGCACCCAAAGAGGACGATATTGGAGAGGGGTAGGCTGTTGTGGACACGCGGAAGTGGACCACTTCTCTTGTTTGAGATTTTTTTTGAAAAGGAAAAGAAAAGGTCTGTTGAAAACAGATACAGAATCGCCACTTGGTCTTTAAGGAACCAAGAAACCCAATTTTGACTCACCCAAACGGATAAAGGGCACCGGCCCTTCATAACCAAAGAACTTGGCTCGGGGTTCTGGTATGAGAGAGGAATGAGCCTTTGTCGCGACTAAAACACCCTCAACTCGCCCCGTCTTTCGACGGGCCTCAATTAGCATCCAAATAATCATCTTTTACTATGTTTCGTTCGACAATTAATATTTATGATAAGTATATTACATTGCATAAGAATCTTGAAATGGAAGATCTAAAGATAAGATATCATTCATAAGATCTAAGTCAAATATCATACAATGCAAAGTGAAAGATCACACAAATAAACCTAGAAAAAATCGTCTAATCATGTATCAAATAATCAAGACTTCCTAATCTAAAAGGGGACATGAATTGTTCTTGAAACAAATAAATAAAGAAAATAAAATATGCTTAGCAAACTAGTATGATGCATGTTAATCTTTGAGAAAAGAAGACCTCTCAATCCCCGGGACGGATGAGAAAGGAAGATTAGATCGAGGGGGAAGCATGAACGTGTGATCATGGTCATTCTTTATAATCTTCTTAGATTAGGGGTCACAAAAACCCCAAATCTTTGCATGGATGCAATATATGTGTCTAGATTGTGCTAAAGTTGTAGTGTGCCTTGCGTACATGGATTCCTAGAATGACTAAGAAGTCTAAAAGGTGTATGAATGAATGAATGAAATCAATATGGGATATATAGAAATGTAGTATGAATCGCTTTCCAAGTGGCCTTGCATCCATACATTGAGTATTGAGTTCTATAGAAATCTTTGAACTCAGATCACTCACTGTTTTGACTCACTGTTTTCAAGATTTTGGGAAAAACTAGAGTTTTCTTTCTTGAAATCAAAATGAAAGGGATTGAGAGGGGTTTTGAAATAGAAGTTTTGAAAGTATATTTTCAACTTCAAATAGAGATTATAATCACTTGGAATATCAACATCAAACTCATCATCAAGAGCCTCCAAGATTGTTGGAGAGATTTATTTTCATTTGAGCATAACCCCAAGAATACTTTGGAAGTATTGAGGTTTTAATCATCATCTATCAAACATGTTTTTGAGGTTAAGAGCTACTATCCATAAGGATTCACTCACCTCAAACTTCATGTCATCACTTAGATGATGATGAACTAGTAAGTAATCAAAGAAAAACCAAGAAAAAATGGGGAAAGAAGAGATGAACACATATATAAACAAGCAAGTAAATAGCAATCAATAGATGATAATCAATGTGATTTTGGACTTGTAGCTTGATGTTTCTCTCATAGATTTTGACATTTGGACATGAAAGTAGCTTCCTATATCATTAATGCTCAAGAATGAAGGTTGGGGTGGACTTTGAATGGGAAGTATATAGAAGAATAATGGAAGAAAACAATATTAAAACTCACTTTCTTATGGAAAATCAATGGGAGAAGCTCCCTTTCTCTCTTCTAAACCTATCTCTATCTCTCTTCTTCTCTACAACTTTTCAAGCTTTGCACTTGGCCCCTCTAAAATGAAGAACAATGGGGGGTTTATATAGGCCAATTTGGGATGGTTTTGGGATTTAGAAAGTGCTCCTATTGGTCCCAAACATCTGTGAACGCAAAACTATGTCATTTTGGCTTTCAATTAATCAAATTGAACCCCCCAAAAAATTACAAAAATGGACTCTGCAAGGGTTGAGTGTCGCGGCGGCACTGGACCTGTGCCACGGCGACAGTGGGCCACTGCCACGGCGGCACTGCTCCTCAGACGCCCAGAAATTTACGTTTAGGCCCCCAGAGGTTCCGGTATTCGCAAAAAGGCCTTATTTCGTCCGAAATTCACAGAAAATGCATACGAACTCCAAATTGAGGTTGTGATATACCGTTGGAAAGGTAATGGAGTCTATTTTACATAAAAAATAGTTTGGAGATAGGTCACTTTGAAAAGTTTTGCGGTATTTGCGATAAAAGCTGATTTGATCGCCTTTTTCTCCTTCAGAAATTCATAATAAACTCGTTTTAAATCCAAAAATTGTGTGTGACATACCGTCGGAAAGCTATTGACCTCTAGTATCCATGAAAAATGTTTGAAAATTGTTATGGTGCTCCGGTTTCAAAGTCAAATTTTGGTCAAACTGGTCAAATCTGGGATTCTCGGGAAGTTCTGGAAACTCATTTTAAAACTCATTTTAATACTTTCCATATGATCTAGAATGATTCTGGTGAATTTGGACGATTTTGGTCAAACTTGGTCAAACCATGGTCAAACCTGATCAAACCTTGGTCAAACCGGTCAACGGGGACCTTCTGGAAACTTCTGGAAACTTCCGAGACTTCCGGGGGTCTCTGGGAGCTAACGATTTTATCTGATTTCTCTTAAAAACTCATTTTCTTACTTTTCTTACGACATAGCATGTTTCCAGAACTTTTGGTCCAAATCTGGGAGTTTTTGGGCTTTTAGGGGCGTTTTGGTCATTCTGAGCATTTTGAGAAATAGAACTAACTTCCAGGAGTCCTTTTTGAATCTTTTTCGATCATTGTAAACCACCAAGCTATGGGTCTCCTAGATCTGATAGCCGACAAAATGGGGTGTCTACAGTTTGCCCCTCTTTGGCATGAACTTGCGAGGCAACGCATGTCGCAAGCGAGTGCCAAAGCTTTGAAGAGACAAGTCTTTTGGAGGCTATAGATTTAGGATAAAAAGCATTGCAAAAAATACAATGATGCTGAGGCTAGTGCTGGTCGCGCTCTGCGTGAGCTGCTTACGTATCCCAAGGGAAATCAGACCAGGACGTAGTTCACGGCACAAAGGAACCAATCACACATGCACATACACAACAATCAGGCTGATGCTATGCTAAAAGAGTGATATGCAATGCATGGATGTGATATGATTGTGTACATGAGTCCTATCATGCCTAGTGTTCTGATCCTAGTATGAGCAGGTGATGTGGGGTGTGCCACTCCGAGTAGACTGGTGTTGTGGTAGTGTTTGCGACTGTGATGTGGTGGATGACTCGGATAAAGACATCAAGGTTTAGAAGACTCTGGGTCTAGGGGCAAACTTCTGGAATTTGGGAAGTGTGCTTTGTTAACAAAATGGATCGAACGCGGGGTCCTCGAGGGTGATAACTAAAGATAACCGACAAGTGAGGGAGCTCACGATAACTGATAGTTTGAGGAAACTAGAGTGAGGAAGCTCACGAGAATTGAGCGGTGAGGAAGCTCATGATTTTGGACAGAGGAGTGAGGAAGGTTATAATTTTAGACAAAGGAATGAGGAAGCTCATGATAAGTGAGAAAGCTCACGATAGTTGAGTTGGTGAGGAA
This sequence comes from Hydrangea macrophylla, assembly GCA_033977485.1. Classification (NCBI taxonomy): domain Eukaryota; kingdom Viridiplantae; phylum Streptophyta; class Magnoliopsida; order Cornales; family Hydrangeaceae; genus Hydrangea; species Hydrangea macrophylla. The sequence goes on along the minus strand of CM066999.1, from coordinate 101,192,853 downwards.
GCTCGTGAGAAAGTTCAATAGCTGAGTTGGTGAGTAAGCTCATGATTTTGGACAGAGGAGTGAGGAAGGTCACGATAGTTGAGTTGGTGAGGAAGCTCATGATATTTATTTGGACACGGATCCTTGAATTGTGAATAGACAGTGCTTGCCCTGGGAATTGGGGTGATTTAACTGCAAGTGATGTTTCAATCGCTGGCCGATCCTTGTGATGTTAAAGTCTGGAGAATTGGTTCGGACTTCTGTTATCTTCTGCTGGGGATGGTAGGGGACTCTCTGAGAATCTCTCTAAAATGATTGATAGATGTGGAAGTTCTACCCTACCTAAAGGGTTTATAATGTAAGATTTGCCTCAATCAGGAGGGCTGGTGACGAAGGATTTGCCTCAATCTAGAGGGCTGGTGACGAAGGATTTGCCTCAATCTAGAGAGCTGGTGATGAAGGATTTACCTCAATCTAGAGGGCTGATGATGAAGGATTTGCTTCAATCTAGAGGGCTAGCGATGAAGGATTTGCCTCAATCTAGAGGGCTAGTGATGAAGGATTTGCCTCAATCTAGAGGGCTGGTGATGAAGGATTTGCCTCAATCTAGAGGGCCGATGAAGAAGGACTTGCCTCAATCTAGAGGGCTGATGATGAAGGATTTGCCTCAATCTAGAGGGCTGATAATGAAGGATTTGCCTCAATCTAGAGGGCTAATGATGAAGGATTTGCCTCAATCTAGAGGGCTGATGATGAAGGTTTCAATATGACGAGTCGACAGTGAACTACTGTGACTATCATGGATTGGATCAACAGTTGGGCTAACCGTGACCGGAAGAAGTGACGATGCACGAATCGAGATGATGAATCGATAGTGAACTACTGTGACTGTCATAGATTGGACTAAAGATGTACGAATCGATTTGATAAGTCGACAGTGAACTACTGTGACTGTCATAGATTGAACTGACGATGTACTAATCGAGATAATGAGTCGACAGTGAACTGCTGTGACTGTCATGATTGATGTACGAATCGATATGACGAGTCGACAGTGAACAACTATGACTGTCCTGGATTGAATGACGATGTACTAATCGAGAAGACGAGTCGACAGTAAACTATTGTGACTATCATGGGTTGGACCAATGGTTGGACTAACCGTGATCAAAAGAACTGACGATGTACTAATTGAGAAGACGAGTCGACAGTGAACTAATGTGACTATCATGATTGAACTGACGATGTACGAATCGAGATGGCAAGTCGACAGTGAACTACTGTGACTGTCATAGATTGAACTGACGATGTACTAATCGATATAATGAGTCGACAGTGAACTGCTGTGACTGTCATGATTGATGTACGAATCGATATGACGAGTCGACAGTGAACAACTGTGACTGTCCTGGATTGAATGACGATGTACTAATCGAGAAGACGAGTCGACAGTAAACTATTGTGACTATCATGGGTTGGACCAATGGTTGGACTAACCGTGATCAAAAGAACTGACGATGTACTAATTGAGAAGACGAGTCGACAGTGAACTAATGTGACTATCATGATTGAACTGACGATGTACGAATCGAGATGGCAAGTCGACAGTGAACTACTGTGACTGTCATAGATTGAACTAACGATGTACTAATCGATATAATGAGTCGACAGTGAACTGCTGTGACTGTCATGATTGATGTACGAATCGATATGACGAGTCGACAGTGAACAACTGTGACTGTCCTGGATTGAATGACGATGTACTAATCGAGAAGACGAGTCGACAGTAAACTATTGTGACTATCATGGGTTGGACCAATGGTTGGACTAACCGTGATCAAAAGAACTGACGATGTACTAATTGAGAAGACGAGTCGACAGTGAACTAATGTGACTATCATGATTGAACTGACGATGTACGAATCGAGATGGCAAGTCGACAGTGAACTACTATGACTGTCATGGATTGAATCAATGGTTGGACTGACGATGTACTAATCGGGATGACAAGTCGACAGTGAACTTACTGTGACTGTCAGGATTGAACTGATGGTTGGACTAACCTTGATTAGAAGATCTGACAAATTAATATGCCTGCTGGGGATTAAATTGAATCTGCTGGGGATGAAGCGACTACTTCTCTTGAACGGGGACCAGGATTCAAATTTGAATCTCTCATAGTTGATCAAATCTTGCAAACCCAAAACCAGGATCCATCTCTGAATCTCTCGCGACTGATCAAATCTTGTAATGCTCAATCCAAAAGAGCCGGTTAGGGCCTTCGGGAGATGATGGACTCTCTGAGAACCTCTCTTCAATTCTTGACCTAGAACTTGGATCCATCTCTGAATCTCTCGTGGTTGGTCAGATTCTGTAATGCTCAATCCAAAAGAGCCGGTTAGGGCCTTCGGGAGCTGAAGGATAATGTACTCTGCTAGGAAGAAGGAAATACGTCCATTAAATGGGAGTAAAGGTATCATTCTATTTGTGATGAGGGATACGAAGATGGTCTGCGGCAGTTAAGGTTTTGATATTGAAAGAGGAGAGTGATCAACAATGGACTTATGTTGCATGAAGAAAGATGATCAACAGCCACTTATGGACTTGTGTTGCACAGATGAAAGAAGATCATCAATAGCCACTCATGGACTTATGTTGCATGAATGAAGAAAGATGGTCAACAGCCACTTATAGACTTATGTTGCATGGATGAAGAAAGATCGTCAACAGCCACTCATGGACTTATGTTGCATGAACGAAGATGAGCAACAACCACTTATGGACTTATGTTGCTAGGAGAAAGAGAGATCATCAACAGCCGTTCATGGACTTATGCTGCATGAACGAAGATGGTTGACTTTCGACGGTTTGGAAAGGGATGAAATTCTCCCCAAGTTTGGACGTTTCTCATGCTGAGGCCTTGATTGGTGCAGTAATAGTGTTTGATACTCCTGCTTGCATTGTCCTTGGAACACTCTTAAAAAAAATCATAACTTTATTTGGAAAATTCATTATTAGTCACTGTTAACTCACTTATTTGAGACTACGATATACTTGAGGACTAGCAGACATCGACACACGAGGACGACACATTCGACACTAAAATGAAACCAGCTCGACTTGCCAAAACTTAATGTGCTCTTGTCATAAATGATGTACCATTTCTCTTTTGTGTTTACTTTTCACCTTAACGTGGCATCACTTTGATGGTGAATTTTATTTTTGAAAATTCCTCCCTAGTGATCTAATCAATTTTCTACTTCTCCCAGGAAGTGCTTTGAATTAGTGCCTTAGCTTTTAGAGTAAAAGATGCTCTATTTCAAAATTTTCAAAACAACTTGGTAACTTGAAAACTCGCCCTTGGTGTGAAGGGATTGTGTTAGGCAAACGGAGTTGGCCCCTAGTTTGAGGTGTACAAAGTGGGATTCATAAGCAAACGAGGTGGGTGACCGAATTTTGCCCCTAGTTTGGATGATGGTTTATTGGAGGTTTTAGGGCAAACGAGGTAGGTGACCGACGTTTGCCCCTTGTATGAAGGGTAGATAGTAAAAGTCAGGCAAACGAAGCAGGTAGCCGAAGTTTACCCCTAGTGTGGAAGGTGATTTTCTGGCTTGAGGCATGGACCGTGACTTTAATCTCTCAAATGCTCATAACTTTTGCCTAGGCATCCAGTTAGGTGACCTACCGAGCTCTTTTCTCTCTTTTGTTATTGCTCACCTTGGATTTAGCTCTAACTTTTGCCTAGGCGTCCTTTCGGATTTTCAACCTAGCGAGCCATCCTTTTTTTTTTTTTTGAAAGTCTGCCTACGTACCCCCCGAGCGGGGATCAGGTCCATCATAGTTCGGGCCAAAGTCTTGAAAGAAGGGGGGGTTGATTATGATGATGTCGACCGAACCGATGCGGTTGCCTACGTATCCCTGAGTGGGAATCAGGTCGAGCGTAGTTCAAGACAATGCCTTGAAAGAAATTGGTTTGATTATGATGGTGTCGACCGAACCGATGTGGTTGCCTACGTATCCCCGAGTGGGAATCAGGTCGAGCATAGTTCAAGGCAAGGCTTGAAAGAAATTGGGCATGAGGGTTTCTCAAACCAATCGTCAAATAAGTTCAAACTTGAGCCACTTGTGGTAGCTTTGAATAAAAGGATTCAGTTTCAATCTCCCTTTCTTTTCTTTTTCTTTTTCTTTTTGTTTTTTTTTAGGATTGATCCTTTTCACTTTCGCCTAGCCGGTCAATTTTGCTTTTTAATGTAGTCGATTCTTGTGAGATCTTTCAATCGCAATCTTAGAATTCAAGAATGTGCGTGTCAACTCTCGGAATTTATTTGTGGTCATTCCGTGCCTTTTGAAATGTGATCTTGGCACGTTCTTAAGATGTATCTTGAAGCGTATGATTCTCTCATTTGTTTCATCAAAATTTTCTCCAATATTTTGACTGGCTAGGGTCAGATTTTGGAAATCAACACCTTTTTCAGCTCTAACTTTTGCCTAGGTGCCCTTTCGGGTTTTCAACCTAGCGAGCTTTTTCTTTTCTTTTCTTTTTTTTTTTGTTTTTTTTTTTTGTTTTTTTTTTTAAAGTGGAGATGAAACTCACTGAAATGTTTGGCTACCATCAAGGGCTAAGTTTGCATTGCTTTCAATCGGACAGATTGCGTGGCTCCCAATTGGATTGGGCTTAAGGCTTCGAAATGGTGGAAAAAGGGTGTTGGGCAAGTCCCAAGTTAGTTTCAAGTATGTCTTTTCAAGATTGAGGTAAGAACATCTTTAAATTCTTAAAGTAAGACTATTCAATTCTCAGCTCTTCATTAGTGTCAGCGTGAAATCGACTTTAACCTTTTAGGATTCTTTTTTTGTTTTGTTGTAGAAAAATTATTAGCAGAGTAATATCCATGGTAATTTGAAAAGTGACACTTCAGTTTAGTGATTCATGCATTTATGACTAGGCACATCAGATCAAGCAAAATGAGATTTCATTCCATTAATAGAGAAGGTTTACAAACTTATTAGCAACTCGATGACAGACAGACTCGATCACAAGACTAGAATTGAAATGGACTCGGAATATAGAACAAACTCAACTTGACTCGACCCGGTCTCAAATGGAGTGTCTTTGTGACCCATTTATTCTTACTTTTTTTTAGCAGAAGTTCCAAACACAATCAGTTCACCGTGTAGCTTCAACAATCATTGGCCTCAGGAAAGGGGATCATTTGAACAGGTAAGCCAGGGGCTTTAGGTTCGATGAAGTTGACACTTTGGTTGACATAGGGTTGGATGGGCAATGGCTCGATGATTTTTTGATCGAGGAGGTCTTGGATATCATGGAGAAGGCGCATGCAGCTGTCGGTGTCATGGCCTGGGCCTTGGTAGTAGGCACAAATTTTGGACAAGTCACAACTAGGCGGAGGGATGTCAGCATGAGGCTGAAGGAGTCGGAGGTGCCCCTTTTTGATGAGGTTATCAAGGATAACGGACAATGGCATACCCAGGTTGGTGAAGGTTCTTGGGTTGCGGGTTTTGTTAAACTTTGAGTTCAAGTGGGTCCTTAGAGTGGCTCTTGGATTTGGATATGGTCTAGGATCACTAAGGCTAGGGTGTGGGATTGGATACAAGTAGAGATTCGGATGTGTAAATGGGCTTGGATAGACGGCGTCAGGCAACCCATACTTTCCTTTATTGATGCTCTACACCATTTTCTCAAATCGGCTTATCCTTAAACTTAGTTCAACAGTGGTTTGTAGTTTGTCCACTTTCCCTTCGAGAGCTTGGTAGGCCATTATGATAGCCTGGGCTAGCCCGCAATCACGATAATGAATTCGGGGAGGTACAGAAGTGTTCGTACCCGGGGCTACGATTTTCTGCAAACAGAAGTAAAAGCCCAAATTAGCAGAGGCGTGAAGTACTTCTTATGGACTCCTAGTAGGGAGAGATGATCGAAATTTGGAAGGATTTATTGATATGAACTGATGACGGTTGCGGTGTAAAAACGACTTCTATACAATGATTGAGATGAGTGAGGATGATGACATGTATGCATTTGATGTGTAGAACTGACACATGTGAGATTGACGAGATGTACGTGCATGTAGACTGATAGGAATTATGTGTGCATGTGAGACAAGCATGCGGATGTGAGCCCTAATCTATATGATGCCTCTACTTCTAACATGTAGCAGTTAAGCAAGTAAGGTCCTAGTTATACAAAGTGTGCTACCCTTTCTTTCCAGTATGATCACCAAGGGATAATAGGGATTTCTGGGATACTTCAGGAATTTTGGACAGAGTTTCTGGGAGAAATAGGGATTTGGAAGATTCGAAGAAATTTGTAGAAGTCATTTGAGTTTCTAGGAGAAATAGGGATTTCTGGTTGATTTGGACTGAGCTTCTAGGAGAAATTGGGAAATCAGAATTTCAGGGAGAAATTGGTACATCTAGGCATTTTTGGGAAGTTTGGACGGAGTTGTTGGAATTTTTGGAAAATCTTGGAGATTTGGATAGAGCTTATGGGAAAACATGAAAATTTGGGTAAGTTGGATAGAGTTTCTGGGAGAAACAAGTATACCGGAGTTTCTGGGAGAAATTAAGATTTCTGGGTAATTTGAGAGATTTGGACAGAGCTTCTGGGAAAACAGGTATAACTGGGTAAGTCGGACAGAGTTTCTGGGGGAAAAAAGTATATCGGAGTTTCTAAGAAAAATTGAGGTTTCTGGGTATTCTGGGGAGAAATAGGGATTTCTAGGAAATCTAGGTGATTCGGACAGAGTTTCTAGGTGAAACAGGGATATCCTGATGAGTTGGGTAGAGTTTCTGGAAGAAATAGGGATATACGACGAGAATAGGTGATGATGGCGATCATACTGTCTAGCAAATTTTCATACTCCTATGTCTCAGGACCAACAAACAAGGTTTGCGGTGTATATCTTTGTAAATATGGAGCAGGCATCCTTGTCATGGTGCCTAGGCAGGTCAACTCAATGTGATCACATATGAGTGATTCCTTAGGAATCATAAGAAAGAGGTTCTGCCTTATGCCACATAAGCGTCTACACCGCGCAGGTAATTCCATCAGGGCATACAGCAGTTATATCACATTGTCCTATCTGAAAAGATAAATCAACAGCCCTATGAAAGGTTCTACAGGAATCTATATGCAAAGGCTGGGTTTTAGTCAAAGAGGGTCCGTTGACGAGAGTTCCAATATACCGTCAGAGAGACAGTACGGAAGTTGTTACTCTTTTTGATATACCTTGGAAGGTACAGTATCAACGGTGACTTGTGCCCTGGCACAGCAAGACCTGAACAATGTCAGCGCCGCGTTTCAGACACAGTCGGAAGAGGGAAATGCAGAAGTGCAATGCGGTGAACCATACACAGTAGAAAGATGATTTTAAGGATGCTTCTTATGAGTCAAACCTCTTTATTATTTTGTTTTGAAAATAAATATCCCCAGCAGAGTCGCCAGATTGTGGACACGCAGAAGTGGATCACTTCTCTTGTTTGAGATTTTTTTTGAAAAGGAAAAGAAAAAGTTTGTTGAAAACAGATACAGAGTCGCCACTTGGTCTTTAAGGAACCAAGAAACCCAATTTTGACTCACCCAAACGGATAAAGGGCACCGGCCCTTCATAACCAAAGAACTTGGCTCGGGGTTCTGGTACGAGAGAGGAATGAGCCTTTGTCGCGACTAAAACACCCTCAACTCGCCCCGTCTTTCGACGGGCCTCAATTAGCATCCAAATAATCATCTTTTACTATGTTTCTTTTGACAATTAATATTTATGATAAGTATATTACATTGCATAAGAATCTTGAAATGGAAGATCTAAAGATAAGATATCATTCATAAGATCTAAGTCAAATATCATACAATGCAAAGTGAAAGATCACACAAATAAACCTAGAAAAAATCGTCTAATCATGTATCAAATAATCAAGACTTCCTAATCTAAAAGGGGACATGAATTGTTCTTGAAACAAATAAATAAAGAAAACGAAATATGCTTAGCAAACTAGTATGATGCATGTTAATCTTTGAGAAAAGAAGACCTCTCAATCCCCGGGACGGATGAGAAAGGAAGATTAGATCGAGGGGGAAGCATGAACGTGTGATCATGATCATTCCTTATATTCTTCTTAGATAAGGGGCCACAAAAACCCCAAATCTTTGCATGGATGCAATATATGTGTCTAGATTGTGCTAAAGTTGTAGTGTGCCTTGCGTACATGGATTCCTAGAATGACTAAGAAGTCTAAAAGGTGTATGAATGAATGAATGAAATAAATATGGGATATATACAAATGTAGTATGAACCGCTTCCTAAGATATGAACTAATTTGGAATGCATATAAGCATCAAATCAAAGAATGAAAGTTAAAATATGCTTGCTGTGAATAGTAGACAGAACAGTAATATGATCTTTTGAAAATTAAAAAGAGGGGTTAGGAATGTTTTCAGTGCATGATTTTTTATGGAGATCTTCCTTATTGTGTCTAGAACACAACCCAAAAAGCTAATCTTTAATAACTATCACAGATTGAGAGAAATCGAATAAACAATGGAGATCACTCAGAAACAGAGTCCGTACCGTCGACTGAAATGTTGAAAAATCTTAGAACATGAAAACAAATGATCTAGAGGTCCATTTTATACAGAACGTTCCCTAAGACATTGAAGTTTAAGGGAAAAATAAGTTGGGACAACCCCTTTTAGAAAATTTTCTGAAAAACAAGTTGGAAGTCAACCAAGCTGCTGTGACAGCAAAGGCAAAATGTCTGGAAGGAATGTTTGGGTCCAAATGGACCATTTCCAAGTATTTCCAAGTCAAACCAAAAATCATGGGTGTTCTCTAATGAGTTAGGAAGACTTTCCAAGTGGCCTTGCATCCATACATTGAGTATTGAGTTCTATAGAAATCTTTGAACTCAGATCACTCACTGTTTTGACTCACTGTTTTCAAGATTTTGGGAAAAACTAGAGTTTTCTTTCTTGAAATCAAAATGAAAGGGATTGAGAGGGGTTTTGAAATAGAAGTTTTGAAAGTATATTTTCAACTTCAAATAGAGATTATAATCACTTGGAATATCAACATCAAACTCATCATCAAGAGCCTCCAAGATTGTTGGAGAGATTTATTTTCATTTGAGCATAACCCCAAGAATACTTTGGGAAGTATTGAGGTTTTAATCATCATCTATCAAACATGTTTTTGAGGTTAAGAGCTACTATCCATAAGGATTCACTCACCTCAAACTTCATGTCATCACTTAGATGATGATGAACTAGTAAGTAATCAAAGAAAAACCAAGAAGAAATGGGGGAAGAAGAGATGAACACATATATAAACAAGCAAGTAAATAGCAATCAATAGATGATAATCAATGTGATTTTGGACTTGTAGCTTGGTGTTTCTCTCATAGATTTTGACATTTGGACATGGAAGTAGCTTCCTATATCATGAATGCTCAAGAATGAAGGTTGGGGTGGACTTTGAATGGGAAGTATATAGAAGAATAATGGAAGAAAACAAGATTAAAACTCACTTTCTTATGGAAAATCAATGGGAGAAGCTCCCTTTCTCTCTTCTAAACCTATCTCTATCTCTTTTCTTCTCTACAACTTTTCAAGCTTTTCACTTGGCCCCTCTAAAATGAAGAGCAATGGGGGATTTATATAGGCCAATTTGGGGTGGTTTTGGGATTTAGAAAGTGCTCCTATTGGTCCCAAACATCTGTGAACACAAAACTATGTCGTTTTGGCTTTCAATTAATCAAATTGAACCCCCAAACAAATTACAAAAATTGACTCTGTGAGGGTTGAGTGCCGCGACAGCACTGGACCTGTGCCACGGTGACAGTGGGCCAGTGCCGCGGCGGCACTGCTCCTCAGATGCCCAAAAATTTTACGCTTAGGCCCCCAGAGGTTCCGGTATTCGTGCAAAGGCCTTATTTCTTCCGAAATTCACAGAAAATGCATACGAACTCCAAATTGAGGTTGTGATATACCGTTGGAAAGGTAATGGAGTCTATTTTACATAACAAATAGTTTGGAGATAGGTCACTTTGAAAAGTTTTGCGATATTTGCGATAAAAGCCGATTTGATCGCCTTTTTCTCCTTCGGAAATTCATAATAAACTCGTTTTAAACCCGAAAATTGTGTGTGACATACCATCGGAAAGCTATTGACCTCTAGTATCCATGAAAAATGTTTGAAAATTGTTAAGGTGCTCCGGTTTCAAAGTCAAATTTTGGTCAAACTGGTCAAATCTGGGATTCCCGGGAAGTTCTGGAAACCTCTGGGAGCTCCCAGGAGCTCACGTTTTCGCTCGATTTTCTTTTAAAACTCATTTTAATACTTTCCATATGATCTAGAATGATTCTGGTGAATTTGGACAATTTTGGTCAAACTTGGTCAAACCATGGTCAAACCTGGTCAAACCGGTCAACGGGGACCTTTTGGAAACTTCCGGGACTTCCGGGGGTCTCTGGGAGCTGACGATTTTATCTGATTTTTCTTAAAAACTCATTTTCTTACTTTTCTTATGACATAGCATGTTTCCAGAACTTTTGGTCCAAATCTGGGAGTTTTTGGGCTTTCAGGGGCGTTTTGGTCATTCTGAGCATTTTGAGAAATATAACTAACTTCCAGGAGTCCTTTTTGAGTCTTTTTTCGATCATTGTGAACCACCAAGCTATGGGTCTCCTAGATCTGATAGCCGACAAAATGGGGTGTCTACAGTTGTGTAAGCTCTGATACCTTAACATAGTCTTTTAAAACCGTGAGGGAGCTAAACACAAAAGAACTCCATAGTTAAGCGTGCTGCTGTCAAAGCAGTGCTAGGGATGGATGACCCCCTGGGAAGTTCTTTGTGTTTAGGCCCAAAGCAGACACTATTGTTTCTAGACGGGGAGGTGGGTCATTACATTATTGTCCTTCGTTCCTTATAAGTACCTTCTAAACTCAAAGATATATACTACTCCCTCCGTCCCATATTGAGAGTCTCTTTTGGGAATTCCAACTTACTAAGGGGACAACCTTGACTTTGGTGAGATTTTCAACTTTCCAATATTGCCCTTTTTGAAATTCAAAATTATAGTGTCACATCAAAAAAAAGAGGGAAGAGTTGGATATAATAAAGGATAAATTTGGAAAGTGTGCATTAAAGTGCTTTGACTTTTCAAAGAGGACTCTTAAAATGGGACATCAAAAAATGGCATCAAGGACTCTTAATATGGGACAGAGGGAGTGTATTTATGTTGAGTTTATCTAAAACTCTTTAATATAAGGCTTACAAGACAATCCTAATGTTCTTTAAGACATGTCTCCATAAGATCTCTATGTCCAATGACACGAGAGATTTCACCAAAATCCTTCATTTCAAAGACTTAAGAAAATATGTGATTTACATAGCAAACTTAAGTCAGTGATTGCATGTGAAAAGTTATCCACATCTAAGTACTCCCACTATCTTAAAGTATATAAATGTATTCACAACATCCTTTTATCAAACGTCATGAAGTTGTGAAGCCTTAAATACCATTGAAGAGATCCATATAGGGATATAATTAGCTAGCAAACCAAATGACTATCTTATGAGAACAAAATCTTAATTCCTGTGCATATGTTTCCCTTAAGATCTCATCTACTTTCGCCTTCTGTAGCTCTAAAAGAGCCAACATTACCACGAATTTCTAAATAAGCCTTTTCAATAAACCAGATAAAAGATGCTATGGTAGACGATGCCTTCCTTTGAATATTGTTATGACATCATACCAAAATATTTAGAAGTTTCCTTAGTCATGGCATATGAAAACTAAATGGGATTAGTGTAAAGTTTGACATCAAAGTCTGACTTTATCAAGCATACAAAGAAATCAACAAAACTGCTTAAATTTATAAGATGTAGACCATATGTTGACTTTCCTATATGGTGGCTGTTGAATTGATTAACAATTCATCTTTATTCACGAGTATCGTATCTAAATCGCATGATCCTCCTACTAAAGTCAACATCTTTAGTAAATTTAGCATTACTAATATCAACAATTCTAGGTGTGCACAAAGAGCTTACCGTATAGCCAATAGAACGTCAATTAATTGCCTTTGGGCCGAATTACTTTAGTTTGTAGATTAACAGGACAAGTCTTTATGTGTAACTGAATTAAACTAGGTTCCATCATTACCTTGACTCAAATAACGTCTAAGGAATGGCCTTATATGGAACTATGTTCAGGACTTACACTTGTGTTCTTAAAGGCCTATTCCACAAGGTTAAGGTAGAATCATATGTTTACTAAGTATACTACTTTCCATAAGGGTATGGTTTTCACCTTTTCTGTTACCCATTTTGTGAGACATAGTATACTAAGCAATACTACCTTAGCCTTTTCCTTTGCACACGGGCCTAATATTTGTCCTATATCTGAATCCCTATTGAAATATTTTCATCCATAGATCTTTATATTCACTTCCTTTTTACACACTTTTAAAGGTATCCACTACCTCATAATTACCTAAAAGAAGTAGAGATACATAAACCAGGAAGATCGTCGAATGAAATAAAAATATCTCTGATCATTTAGACAAAGATAGGGATGGTTCACAGATATTAAGTATATGATTATGAGAATTCCCTTACTCTTTACACCTTTATTGGACTTGTTGGTCTACCTTTTCTTCATGCAGTTTGCACAAGTACCAAGGTTGGAAGAAATCCAAATCTTTAAGACTTCATAGTTAACCAACCTTTTGATTTCCTTTAAGGAGATTGTTCCAATTTCCTATCCCGCGGTGTAGAGGAGGTCTCATCAATCATTCTACCTTAGTGCCAATATCACCTTGTAAGTTTAGAAAAAAAAAATTTAAAGATAGAATCCAACGCTAATGTAAATTAGTGACAAAGATCTCAAAACCAGTGATAGAAAAGTCTTTTTGGACTGCAAAAGTAAACCCAAAATTATCAATTTTTGAAAGAAACCAAATTTCCAAAAAAAAAGTTTCAAGCCCAAAATAATTTTCAATTTGTTGGTTAGCGAACACATTCTATTTTTTCTGAATGGATGTTGAGTTCACATTCCATCGACTTCCTAAAGCGGAGAAAACTTAATGTAATATTGGAAATATGAATTGTAGTTCACGAATCAATTCACCATTATTTAGATGAGAATTAAGCAATCTAGAATCATAACATACTCCTAGAAGTATTGCTCTTAATGCCTGATAGCTAGTTTATTAAGGTGTTTGTTTATACCTTATTAGAACTGACAAATTGCCTTTATAACCCTTATGTAGTTCTATACTCATTGTATTGTGGGATAAAATATTAAATGCTCTCACTCATACATGATTTGACGAACATTTAACTTAAGCGATTACATCGCTTCCACTATTTGTAGGCATTCTATACTTACATTGAACTCATTTCTGTGGATATATGCAGCTTCACACAGATTACCAAATTGATTGAGTCTCACTCACCCAAATATCAAAGGATTTTGTCTAAACATAAAATTACTACTAACTCACTTAGTTTAAGAAAACTCATCATTCAAATAAAAGACTAATAGCTATAGTAACCAAGAACATACATTCAAGCAATGAATCAATAAATTTAGTCTGATTTTACCAATATCAAATTGATCAGTAGCAAGTCTAAACCTTCCTGTGGGTAGAGGTTGCAACATGAATTAGACTTACTAATTTATAATAAGACTAGTAGATTATGATGATATAAAGAAGAAAGGAACTCATACTTGTGGGTTTAGGGAATCCTTTCTAAATGTCAAAGTCACTTTCTTATCCCAACTAAGTCATTTAAAGAGACAACACTTATAACAACCTAATTGCAACATGGAATATCATTATATGATTACAATTATTAAATTTAATGTAATCAAGACACCGAAAGATCACACATCATGATGACCTAAGATGATGTGGCTACTCTTATGACAACATGATGTTTTTACTCTTAATATGGTAAAATCCGTAGGACCTTAAGTTCATGGTCATCTAACAGTATAGATTAAATGATAATATTTTAAAACTTTTACCCTTAAGTAAGCGTGTTATCAGAACATCACACATCAATATGCCTTAATTAAGGTGTTGTGGCTACGCCTAAGACAATATGATGTAACTTTAATTTAATCTAATTTAGTTAACACCATGAACCAATACTTGTGTTCGTGTCCAAATAAGCCTTAAAAATATGCCATGCAACTTTAAGTGATCAAAATTTCTTAAGAATCACTTGCCAACACATTTCAAGATGTTGTAGCTATTCTTAAAATATGTGATATCCTTATGATGGCCTAATTCATTGTAATGAATGAGTCCTTATGTTCATATCAAAGATAACTTTACAAAGACAATTTTAACATTTTTATTGTCACGGCCCAGAGCAGCAAAAATAGAGAAAAATAAATTTCCCTTTTGGGTCCATAGGGAATGACGGGTGAATGTCAGTAATTATCCACACCACAAAGTACCAGTTAACTAATGAATAAGAACAACAACAAAATCAAACTGAATATAATAACAGTTGTATTTATTACAAACATCAGAGTGGTCCTCAGGAACCTAACAGGTCTGGAGACAACATATGCCCAAGTATCCGTTACCAAAAGTTCTACAAAAATAACAAAAAATATAAACTAGATATAACTTCTTCATCTCTAGCTGTCGCAAGGGTAGTCGTCAGCGTAGTAATCTTCTCGGCATAATCGTCATTAGTGGGGCCACCAGTAGCATAATGTAATACCCTGTATTTTCAGGTATATATAGATCCCTAGTACCTTTCTTAGCCTTTGGTGAGATTGTGTGTTCAATCGATTGACCTTATCTCAATCGATTGATATGTCAATCGATTGGATGTTTTACCAATCGATTGGTATCATGCCGACCTAACCCCAATCGATTGACACCTGGTATCAATCGATTGAGAGTAGCTGGAGTTGGCCAACTCGTTGGTTTTGTGTGGTTGTGATTATTTTCCCCTCCCTATATATACCCCTCCCCTTATACATATATATGGTTGCTTGTGTGTGTGTTTGGGAGAGAGAGAGAGATATATACTTATATATATATACATACATATATATTATATATATACACACACACCCTCTCGGGTTAGAGAGGAAGAGAAGAGAAGAGAAGAAGAAGAAGAATAAGAAGAAGAAGAGGAGGACAGAGAGAGAATAGAGACGGACAGAGAAGAGAGAGCAGAGAAGAGAGAGAGAGGAAAGAGAACCACCATGGCCGCCGCCGCGGAGCTCGGGACGCCGTCAACGGAACGCCGGAAAGAGGTGAGTTTCATTAACTCACTCAAGGAGGTGTTTTTGGGATGTATATATGTGTTTAATAACGTGTATGGATAATAAGAGGAACCCCAACGTTTTTTAAAATAAAACCAGCAGTTTCGAGGAAGAAGACATAGTTCAATCGATTGACATAGAGTTCAATCGATTGATATCTCAATCGATTGACATAGAGTTCAATCGATTGATATCTCAATCGATTGACATAGAGTTCAATCGATTGATATTATTTCCAATCGATTGGAAAGAGCAGAATGTTGTTTATCTATTGTTATATGTTATGAGCTGATTGTAATGTACCTAAGCTGCTAATGGTTGTACCCTACGTGATATTGGATATGTGCTTAGTCAACATGATACTACATTAGCCTTATATGATGTTTATGTTAATGTTACAAGATGAACTGTTTATTATTAACTGTCGATATGAGATGAATTATTTGACTGTCGTATGTTATTGAATAGTAGAACGGAATACAACTGCATGTTAATAATCAGTAATCAGTAGATATGTTGAATACAGAGCATGTGGCATTCCAGTACTTAGTATATGAGCATTTCACAACATGTGTCAGCATGCATGGGATAGTGATGTGAAGAGGCAAGAGAAGCCGATGAGAAATGGGATATGTGACTTATGTGGACTGTGAGATATGTGTACTTTGGATCCATGGGATCAACGGCTGACGAGTCGGGTGGACGTGGGACGGTTAGAGTTCCTAGTGCGCCTCTCGCTGTTGAAGACGTCCAGTGATGCGTATGCACTGTTGAAGACGTCCAGTGTACCGTTGACGATTACGTCCGGCTAGTGCCCTAATGTATTCTCACCGTGTAGTCGACCAGTGAGAATATACACAGCGTAGAAGACGTCCGTTGTGCCGCTTCCATTGTTTACAGATAGGTGGTACCGTGTAGACGACCGGTAACCCTATCAAGGGATTGTAGGACCTACTGCCTAGTCGGGTGATTCCGATTGGTACTATGGTATCTACGTATGGATACGGATTTGGATTATGGTATCAACGTATGGATACAGAGATGGATATGATGAGATTAATGTTCAGTCGTGGATTCAGCGTCCCGACGCAAAGGTATATGCATGGGTGGTTGCATGGGTTACATGCATGGATTTGATGAATATGTGATAAGATATTATACCATGATCTTTATCCTTGTCATTACTTAATATGATTCCTGCGATCATGAATTCATGTATAGTTTAATGAGACCTTTGCTATGTCCGTGAGTGACGCCATTGTTAAGAGATTAACCGCATTTTAAGATGCTAAACAATAACGGTGAGGAGTGTTGTTTAATGTACTCACTCAGCTTTGTATTCAAAGCTGATGGCGTTTATGCCCTGGACATTCCAATGTCTAGAGCTTCGCAGGACTTGAGGACGGGAGACTGATATTCTGCCGGTCTTGGAGCTGAAGGCTTGGAGAAGAAGACATGCTGCTTGTAATAGTTAGTTTATATATCTGTTGTACTATTGCTGTTATCGGTTTAGGCTTTAGACTATAAGCCAGCTGTTGTAATAGATTTGGTAGACTTTTATAATTGGTACTTGGGCATCTGTTGCTTCCAAACCTTTTATAGCTTCCGCTGTAGCCTCTGATTATGTTAATAAGATATGAATAGTATCCTCCCTATCGTGGTGTTGGTTGGTTGATTAGATGACAACGCGGTTATTCACCCGTCATTCCCTATGGACCCATAAAGGAAATTTATTTTTCTCTATTTATGCTGCTCCGGGGCGTGACAGGATTTTTTGGTATCAGAGCCTAGGTTTTAGTTAACCGCTTGTCTTTTGTGTTAGAACCCGAGTTCTAAGATAATATCGATAGCATGAGGATTAGTTGAGATGAGATAGAACTGTAATCTTGTCACGTAGACAAGAGGTTAGAAGAATCCATCCGAGAATGTTTTGTTAGCAGAGCTGATAAGAAATCTTTAGAACTGTTGGATGTTAGACGCTGATGAATTCCTGAGCGATGTCGGAACAGTCAGTATGCCCTAGAAATAGAAAGAGGATAAGGATAAGATTATCCTGTTACCTTTAGTCACATGTTAGTTGAGTGGTCTCACATGTTAGTTGAGCAGTACTCGTAGCCTGGAACTTGAGAATAGAAATAGAATGTTTGAGATTTGACGTCAAGCGTAGAAGTTGTAGTTTCGTCTTGAGCATAGATACATTTAAGCGTACCTAGTAGGTAGACTGACCTATGTGGTTAATATTATTATTTATGTGAGGTATTCGTATTACTTAATGTGATCGTGTTATATAGTGGTACTATATATTTGTTACCGCATGTTCTTGCTCGAGCTGTAAGATAGAATGCGTCTGACCGAATAGATTTTCATTTTAGGTAGCAACATTGAACCCTACCAGCACTCGTTATGGTTAGGACGACTCAAGGAAACCCGAGCCAGCTGAATGGAGTATCTGATATAGTACCTCCTGAGATAGATCCAACAGGAATGATTGGAGTTTTCATCCGTCGCATGGAACAAGTTATCAATCGTGCGGATCACGTCATCGGCAATGAAGCACTAGTACGTCAGACAAGAGTCAAGTTGCTAAAGGAATTTCGTGCTCTTCAACCAGGAACCTTTACAGGACTAACAGGAGCATGGCAAGCTGAGCAATGGATTCGCCAGATAGAATTGATATTTGAGACACTTGAATGTACTGACACTGAGAAAAGACATTTGGCAGTATTTCAACTGACATTCTCAGCAGCAGATTGGTGGGACGCAGTGAAAGCTACGATAGGTGAAGAAGCTGTAGGAAGGATGACTTGGGAATCATTCAAGACTCAATTTCTAGAGAAGTACTTTCCAGAATCTGAGAAGAACAAGAGGGAGATGGAGTTCATACGATTAGTCCAAGGTAGTTTTACAGTGACAGAATATACAACTCAATTCGAGAGGCTATCACGATTTGCGCGGCATATGATCGATACCCCAAGAAGGAAGATCAAAAGATATCATCAAGGATTAGTTCCACATATCCGTCATATGACTATAGGACATTTAGATCAATCTTTTGAAGCTCTGGTAGAAATGGCAACGAAGCTAGAAGACGACACTCAGATTAGTGAAGGACAACACTTTGATAAAATATTTCCAGAGTACGATCAGTTTCTCCTAACGGATCAGAGAGGAAGAGATAGTCAGATTGTGTTGGCCACTAACCAAGTTCAACAAGGAAACATAGAAAGAAATTATATAGGCAACCGCCAGAAGCGCAAGAGATTTGAGAATGACAAGAACGAATCAAAACCCGTGACGACCCCAACACAGCACAGAGAACGAGATATCTGCTACAATTGTGGAGTACCTGGACACCATTCCCAAGAATGTAGAGTATCAAGGAAATCTAGTAGACGTGGAATACGATGTTTCAACTGTGGTAAATTTGGTCATGTCCGTAAGTTTTGTCCAGAACTAGAGATGCAACACAATGCTCCATCGCAACAAGTACCACGAGGGCAAACTCACCATACAAGTAATAAAATCTCGACTTAGACAAGGACAATAGACAGAAGGTACAACCCTTATCACCTACATCATGTATTATATATGATCCCAATATTGTAGGAAGTTTTGCATCCGTTTGATTGATTGTAAGAGGATTAGCCTACACTATAAATTGTAGATACCCAAACACCCCATTTGGCACTGATCAATAATCGTCTATGACAATAAGTTTTCCAAGAATAAATATGACATCATTTGCATCCCTGTATAACATCAATTGCATCCCTATATGACATCTTTTGCATCCTTATATGACGTCAATTGCCTCCCTATCGAAAGACTACGCCAACCATTGGTATGTTGGACAAAGACTAGAGATGTGGAATCTAAATTTTCGTAAGATGTAGCCTTAACAAGAGAGGACGAACTAGAAGATTGCGAGTATACGAGAAGAGATACGAGTAACGCAGAGACAACACCAGAATTACAAGAGTATCATAGAAGGATTCTTTTCAACACCGATTGCATGTTGCTTTCACCCAGTCGAGATTATATAATAGAACGACTCATGAAAATCAGTATGTAGCTCTACCTAACCTATTTAGGTAATACATGGAAGCAGAACGAGTATTTAATGGATGGTACGACCTCAAGAGATGATTATATCAATGGTACGTGGGAATATGGAGATACATGAGGAAGTTTAAATCACCAGTTACGATATTAGAGTCACGAATGCTTTCAAGTCAATATCCTGGGGGACGACGACAATAATACGGGAGTTAACAAGGAGTTCGGAGATAGAGGACAATCAACTGATGCAGCAGTACAGACATCGACAGCACAATAGGAAGCCTCTTCGGAGACAGGAGTAGATACCAATGCTTCACTATGACTTAGATGTGATTAGAACACTTGATCAATAGGATCCTTACACCGTGGAGTTTGGCACGAGGAAGGAACCTTGTGTGTTTGGGGACTAGCCGTTTCAGATTTGTGAGATGATTAGATTTTGCTACTTAGAACCTTTCCCCGAAGTTCGACATACGAATTTTATATATCTAAACCCGGGGATTAGTAGCTGTCATCCTAGTACTCATAGATCGTTGATGTTTTCGTATCGCGTGTCTAGAACTTTAACCCGTTGGCCGCTGATGTAATCGTTTATGTAAAACGAGAACGTGAGCATTTAGAGTCTGTCTTGCGAGATGGATTTCCTTTTTGGTAATAGGGGCTACTGCTTCAGATTTCGAGGACGAAATCTTTTGATAAGTGGTGGATGATGTAATACCCTGTATTTTCAGGTATATATAGATCCCTAGTACCTTTCTTAGCCTTTGGTGAGATTGTGTGTTCAATCGATTGACCTTATCTCAATCGATTGATATGTTAATCGATTGGATGTTTTACCAATCGATTGGTATCATGCCGACCTAACCCCAATCGATTGACACCTGGTATCAATCGATTGAGAGTAGCTGGAGTTGGCCACCTCGTTGGTTTTGTGTGGTTGTGATTATTTTCCCCTCCCTATATATACCCCTCCCCTTATACATATATATGGTTGCTTGTGTGTGTGTTTGGGAGAGAGAGAGAGATATATACTCATATATATACACATACATATATATTATATATATACACACACACCCTCTCGGGTTAGAGAGGAAGAGAAGAGAAGAGAAGAAGAAGAAGAATAAGAAGAAGAAGAGGAGGACAGAGAGAGAATAGAGACGGACAGAGAAGAGAGAGCAGAGAAGAGAGAGAGAGGAAAGAGAACCACCATGGCCGCCGCCGCGGAGCTCGGGACGCCGTCAACGGAACGCCGGAAAGAGGTGAGTTTCATTAACTCACTCAAGGAGGTGTTTTTGGGATGTATATATGTGTTTAATAACGTGTATGGATAATAAGAGGAACCCCAACGTTTTTTAAAATAAAACCAGCAGTTTCGAGGAAGAAGACATAGTTCAATCGATTGACATAGAGTTCAATCGATTGATATCTCAATCGATTGACATAGAGTTCAATCGATTGATATCTCAATCGATTGACATAAAGTCCAATCGATTGACATTATTTCCAATCGATTGGAAAGAGCAGAATGTTGTTTATCTATTGTTATATGTTATGAGCTGATTGTAATGTACCTAAGCTGCTAATGGTTGTACCCTACGTGATATTGGATATGTGCTTAGTCAACATGATACTACGTTAGCCTTATATGATGTTTATGTTAATGTTACAAGATGAACTGTTTATTATTAACTGTCGATATGAGATGAATTATTTGACTGTCGTATGTTATTGAATAGTAGAACGGAATACAACTGCATGTTAATAATCAGTAATCAGTAGATATGTTGAATACAGAGCATGTGGCATTCCAGTACTTAGTATATGAGCATTTCACAACATGTGTCAGCATGCATGGGATAGTGATGTGAAGAGGCAAGAGAAGCCGATGAGAAATGGGATATGTGACTTATGTGGACTGTGAGATATGTGTACTTTGGATCCATGGGATCAACGGCTGACGAGTCGGGTGGACGTGGGACGGTTAGAGTTCCTAGTGCGCCTCTCGCTGTTGAAGACGTCCAGTGATGCGTATGCACTGTTGAAGACGTCCAGTGTACCGTTGACGATTACGTCCGGCTAGTGCCCTAATGTATTCTCACCGTGTAGTCGACTAGTGAGAATATACACAGCGTAGAAGACGTCCGTTGTGCCGCTTCCATTGTTTACAGATAGGTGGTACCGTGTAGACGACCGGTAACCCTATCAAGGGATTGTAGGACCTACTGCCTAGTCGGGTGATTCCGATTGGTACTATGGTATCTACGTATGGATACGGATTTGGATTATGGTATCAACGTATGGATACAGAGATGGATATGATGAGATTAATGTTCAGTCGTGGATTCAGCGTCCCGACGCAAAGGTATATGCATGGGTGGTTGCATGGGTTACATGCATGGATTTGATGAATATGTGATAAGATATTATACCATGATCTTTATCCTTGTCATTACTTAATATGATTCCTGCGATCATGAATTCATGTATAGTTTAATGAGACCTTTGCTATGTCCGTGAGTGACGCCATTGTTAAGAGATTAACCGCATTTTAAGATGCTAAACAATAACGGTGAGGAGTGTTGTTTAATGTACTCACTCAGCTTTGTATTCAAAGCTGATGGCGTTTATGCCCTGGACATTCCAATGTCTAGAGCTTCGCAGGACTTGAGGACGGGAGACTGATATTCTGCCGGTCTTGGAGCTGAAGGCTTGGAGAAGAAGACATGCTGCTTGTAATAGTTAGTTTGTATATCTGTTGTACTATTGCTGTTATCGGTTTAGGCTTTAGACTATAAGCCAGCTGTTGTAATAGATTTGGTAGACTTTTATAATTGGTACTTGGGCATCTGTTGCTTCCAAACCTTTTATAGCTTCCGCTGTAGCCTCTGATTATGTTAATAAGATATGAATAGTATCCTCCCTATCGTGATGTTGGTTGGTTGATTAGATGACAACGCAGTTATTAACCCGTCATTCCCTATGGACCCATAAAGGAAATTTATTTTTCTCTATTTATGCTGCTCCGGGGCGTGACACATAATCCCCCTCCGAAGAGTAGCCATCACCGTATGCATCGTCACCTGCATTAAGAGGGGCAGGGTAATTTGTACGGGGAATGTTCAAGCAATAACGGCCGTCAGCTTACTGAGAGCTGAGTGAATAGAAACTCACAGGCTACCAATGGTATAACGTAATAACAATTATGGAAATGTCTAAGATATAGTGTTACAATAATATCTTTCTCTTTATTCCAGTGCTTCTTACTCAACCCTTATCATCTTGTTTATAAAAGACATGGCACATACTAACCTTTGGAACGGACTTGATTGTAAAACTCATGGATACACCAATGCTCTGTCTATCGGGTCACCACAAGTCATAGATACCATCTACTGCGTAACACCGTAAGTCATAGACGTCATCTACCGCGTACACCACAAGTCATAGATAATACGTCAATCCATCCCCTGCTTTTAAGAACATATGCACAGTCCACCGCATATCATAGACGCCTTCGTTTATCTACCAGGTTTGAGAATACCTGTTTACCCAGCCACCGCATATCATAGACACCTTCGTTTGTCTACCGCATTTGGGAAACAGCTCTTCCCGTAATCATCCCAGAACTTAGCAAACCTACCTATCGTTATACCACTAACGATTACATGACAGCCCCATTGTGGCCTGACTACTCTGATTAAAATGAGTGGATATCAAACTCGTACATGAACTGCATAGTATCTAACGTCATCACGTTAATCCATTATTCATAATCATACTTATCTGTGTTGTCACATTATCCCTGATTAACCCATAATCGCATAATGGAAGTCCGAATCAAGAATCCAATAATCGAATCCTTATAGTATAAACAAGAGGAACTAACCATGTTCTGCAAATACTAATCGATTGGTACAAGGGTCCAATCGATTAGGATAAAAACTATAACAATCGATTTAGAAAAATGACAATCGATTGGATCCAAAACCAAGACAAGCGATTGCTAACTTTGGCAATCAATTGGGTTACAATTAATGGCAATCGATTGGAAATATATCCAATCGATTGGGACTTAACTAATGGCAATCGATTGGGAAAAGTTCAACCGATTGGTACTTCATCTTCCCCAGCAGATTCGTAAAACAGAATATATAAACGTCTCAAGGACGTATTTACCATATCTATACATCCCAAAACTTGTAAAAAATAGTATATAAAATGGACCAAGTGAGTAAAGACTTACCTAGTTGAGTGTGGGATGTGTTTGGCTATGGAAGCTCAAGCTTTCTCTCTACTCCTTCTCTTTCTTTGGCTCTGTCTCTGTCTCTCTGTCTCTTCTCTTTCTCCTCTTCTTCTTTCTTTCTTTCTTCTTCTTCTTTTCTCCAGTAATATGCGTGTGTGTGTGTATGTGGGTGTGTATATATATAGATATATGTGTGGATGTGTATATATATATCTCTATTCTCTCTTTCTTTCTCACATGAATTGAAAAACAGTCCAAGGCAAGAAAATGAGCCCATATATATAGAAAAACGAAGTGCCATGTGTCAAATCATGAGGGAAAGTTGAAAACTTATCTCTGTAGATGACAATCGATTAGAAGCAAAAGCAATCGATTGGTTACAGATATTTTATGGCAATCGATTGTAAGTCAAGGGCAATCGATTGGTATATGCCACGTAATGAGTTCAGGTCAGTAGGATGGCAATCGATTAGAAAAGATGGCAATCGATTGATACATAAAAAGGGACAATCCATTGTGACACAAGGGCAATCGATTGGTAACCAAAATTTACCAAATAAAAGGTAAAGGTTATACAGGTAAAAATACGAAGTCTTATTTAATAAAATACACTTCAGAAATACTGGGCATTACATTCATGATCATGAAAAGCAACATCAACAAGTCTTAGGACGATGTGGCTATCCAAAGACAATGTGATGTTCTATATGTCAAAATTGAATTACTAAATAACAGGATGTTTCATGACAATTCATCAATGCACGATACCCCTATACTAATAATAGTGCATTATATGACTTTAATATTTATGTGATCAAAATCTAAGATCATTTATGTCTTAGGGCGCTGCGGAGTATTCCCAAGACCTTATGTTATCATAAACAAATCCTTATGTTTACGAACATTTAAAACTTTCCAATAATTTGGACCATGAGTATTTATAATTTTTTTTTCTAACAATGTGCGAATAATCCGCAAAAGTTAGGGCCCTAATCAACCACCAAAAATGAACAAACTATCCCCAAGTAGCATGAACAAATAACCAAAAATTCCAAATGTGTCGTAGTGCTTTAAGAACACTTAAAAGTAGCCCAATAATATTTACTTTCACACAAGCATACTTTATTCAAAACTTTAGGGGGATAATTAACAAATTGTGAGGCCAAAATTGTGCGTCACTAGAATCTTTGGGGTTATAACTTTAGTACTAATACTCTTAGGAAAAATTTGCAATTTCACTAGAATGTAGGAGAAATTTAATCTATAGACATCACCAAAGATTTGCACAAATATACAAATTGTGCCTAGATCATATGCACAAAGCACTAATATTCTCATATATATATAAATGTCTCCACACCTTAGAATGTGCTATAAAGCCCATAATTATAAATTATGAGGACAACAACATAGGATCTAAAATCTTAAGAGGTGTTACTGTAATTTTCAAAAAACCCAATGGTGTAGCGGTTTTTCACAATCATTCATGTTCCAATGAAATTTTAAGCAAGTCAGATCTATATTTATATGCTTACTTCCGATTAGATGGAATTCCACAAGACTTACTATCTGGTGGCCGTAAACAATTTCTTCTACAAACACGGCTGTGTTCGCGTAACCAACACACAAATAATTGTTTATTTTTGGATCCGAAATAAACCATATATTGATAATACTATATGTAAATTAAAGAACATGGCTTGAAGGTTGGGTGTGATACTAATTGTAAGCATAATCATACTTGAGTGTCCAGGATACTTACCTCCAGTCATGTAGTTTAAAGCACGGATAACGAGAACGAGCTCTGCTTGATCCCGAAACTATTTGATTATGAAATAACCTCAACGACGCTCACACTATTTTGTTTACTATATGGTGAAAGTTGGATATGGGTTTCTAATCTATCATTCTGTATATCTTGCGTACCAATGATTGTTACAGGCCTTATGTATATATAGATAGACTGGAACCCTTATCTATGTGTTTAAATGCATAACAACTTTCTACCATCAAGGAAGTTGGAACAATCTCAAATACCACTCAAATATATTATGTAGAGATTGAATTGTTATACCATATCTTATCACTAAGTATCTATATCAGATAATACTAATATTTATTTATATAAAAGATATTACTAATATAATGATATTTGTATATTACAATAAAATAAAATGTGAGCCACAAATATAGGCATACGCCTACAGGCAGTTTATTTACACATATCTTTCCAAACAACCCTTACAAAGTACAATTTTGGAGATTTTTATTGTTTGAGGCCGAATATCACAGTGAGTGAGTGAGTGACCTAGGGGTGATAACAAAACCGAAAAACCGAAAACCGACCGAAACCGATTGTCCAAAAAACCGATTGGTCGGTTTTTACAATGTATGTACAAGCTAAACCGACCGAAAAACCGACCGAAACCGAAAAACCGACCAAAACCGAACCTATTGGTCGGTTTTAAAAATCACAAAAAACCAAAAAAACCGACCGAAACCGACCGCTAACACCCCTAAGTGAGTCAGTGACCCTCTTGTCAACTACCGTTTGGCCAGCATGGTTTGTAAAATTAATTACCGGGCTCTGCCCATTGTTGACACTTGGCCCCATTAGAATTTGTAACTTTTGATCAACTAACCATTTCCACCAATTAAATTACTAGTAGTAATGGTGCTGTACCTATGAAACGACACGTGTCACAGTAGTTCCACTTTTTCTCCTTTCTCAAGATATTGGAATTTGGAACCCTATTTTACTATTGGGATAATTAGATTTTAGTCAACTTTTTGTAAAAAATTTAAAAGTCAATATGCTATTTTTTGAAATTTAAAAAATATCAACAATAATTAAAAAAATTAAAAAGACATCAAAAAAGGGAAAAAAAAAAAAAAAAAACATCAACTTTTTGGTAGTTATTTTTATTTTAGTTGACTGTTTGTTTTCAACGTTCTAAACTTGTACTAAAACGTTTAAAGACTTGTTATTAACATTGTGAATAATTGTACCCGATTTTTAAATGGGTTGCTCTTTGCGCTTGGAAGAGTAGCTATTAACGTTTCGAATAGTTGCTCCCACCCGTATAAAGAGTTGCTCCAAAAAGTCTTGTAAAATTTAACGACTTTTATTTTACAAAAAGTCTTCAATTTTAAAAAAAAATAATAGATTGAGTTTTAATTTTGACACACAAAAATGATTAAAATGTAATTACCCCTTTATCATTTATCTTTCATAGTCTGAAAAAGTTGGAACATTATAAGGACCACATGTCACCACCCCCAAACAGAGAATAAGTTGACGGGACATACAATATGAGTCAAATCTCCACCAATTATTATTATTTTTTTTTTAATTCTTTATCTCTCTCTTTTTTTGTTTTGGTTTCTTGTGACAATATGATTATGAGCAATTTTGCATATGCACAAATACTCAACAATTGTTGGATAAAAAATTGGTCACAAGACTAGAGTAAGTAAAAAATATTACTCTCTCCGTCTTATTTTATGTGTTCATCTTTGGAATACTAACTTTTTAAGATAACATAATTATTGCTTGTAATAAATATTATTGTTCCAAAATTATTTTTATTTATTTTTTGTTGGAAATTTTCAAAAGTAATAAGGATAAGTTTGAAAAGTAACTAAAAATTTATCAACGTGAAAATTAATTTTGAGACATCTAAGAAAGGAAAAATGAGCACATAAAATAAAACAGAGAAATTATTAAATAACTATTTATTTACAATCTTAATGTAATTTGGACAATCCAACAACTATAAAGTGCTTATACATCTACAAAGCTGCTCATTATAGTGTTAAGGCCTTTATTTTTCTTTCTTTCTTTCTTTCTCTGTTTTTTTCTTTTTCACTGCGCAAGTATTTTTGGATTTCTATAGTTTTTGAAACCCTCGTGAGTTTTGTAATTTAGTAACAGTTAGCATGGCCGGCCCAAAGGGGGTCAAAGGGGCAACAGCCTCGGGCCACTAAAGTTTACCAAATTTTGAGGGCCAAAATAAAATTTTCATAATTATATTTTTATTTTGAGATTTTTAGCATTTTACATGTAGGCCTCCCCTAAGGCCCAATTTAGTGTCTTCAACTATATATATATATATTGATATACATAAATATAAAACTCAAAAGTAAATGCCCTAGAATTTTGAAAATTGCACTTTTAGTGTAAGAATTTTTTGAGTTTTAGAAATAGGCCCTTTTAGAATTTTAAAAGATATCATACAATATTTAAGTTTTACAAATATACTCATATTATAAATAGACTCCAAAAAAATTGCCAATTATGTATAAGTAAACCCTAAAAAAATTGTCAATTATGTATAAGTAGATACCAAGAAAATCGCCTCGGGGGCTCTGCCCCCGAACTCTCATATAAGGGCCTCCCTTTTAGTAGTTCGTCCCGGATCTCCAAATACTCAGGCCCAATCTGACAGTTAGTCAACTGTCAATCAACTTTTTAGTTTATTTTATTTTACTTTTTGGCTAAAAGTTTTTGCAACCAGTAACAACCAATTTACCTTTATCAAAAGTCAAGAAAAGTTATCTATAACATTTTTTTTCTTGTAATATGTAAATGAAGTATAAACTTGTACTTTCAGCAACAAAAAAAAAAAGTATAAACTTGTACTTTCATAACATGCTAATTTTTAAATTACAAATTATATTTAAGGGAAATTTCAATGTCTTCCCCTGAGATATGACCTAAGAGCATCTCTAGTGCTAGAGTAATTCATTATCAAAGCTAAAATTTGAGACAGTTGCTCAAAATGTGTACTCCAATGCAAGGTCATTTGTGTTACCAAAATTTGAGAAAGTCATTTACTTTCTCAAATATAGTAAACGATTTGACTTTTGCTAAATTTTGACCATTGTACTTTTTGCTTGTTTTTGTTCCTAGTACACAACAGCAATCTAATATACAACATCAATTGCTTTTGTATAACAAAAATATCATTTTTTTTATTAGTTGTGGTAAAATTAGTGTACAAAACACACTGCCCAATGAACTAGATTAGTAGCTTTTGTACCAAAAAATGACATTTTGGATGACTTTGTGCATTGGAGCATAACTGTCAAATTATAAAATTTTGACACTGTAATATTGCTAAAATATAGATTTGAAAGATGTAAAATAACTTTTTGCATTGGAGATGCTCTAATATCATAAACCTCTCTTGAGTTTTGAATAATATCAATAACCTCCCTTATTTTTAAAAGTTTGTATCCCTCACCTACCTACGTTAACAGCAGTTAATGAAAATGGATGAAATTTTATGATGCCTGCAAATTTTCAAGATAAGATAACATTATTGCCCTTATTTTTTGATTAATTGACTATGGCTTTGTTTGGTTCTTGGATATATAGAAGAAGAAGAAGACAGAAAGGAAAACAAGAGGTAAACTATTTTCGTTGTGTTCTCCCTTGTATTTTACTTAATGCTTAAATAATATTAAAAAAAATTTCTAAAATATGATTGTATATAAGAAAAAAGAAAGGAAAATCACTTACAAGATTCAAAATATTTAATTTATTTCTCAACTTATTATTTATTTCTTTCCTATTTTCCTCATCATTTTTCTTATAATTAGCCAAACAAAAGAAAAGGTTTTCTTCAATATTTTCTTTTCTCTCACTAAATCCAAGAACCAAACAAAGCCTAAAATAACCTCACAAGCTTGTGTGAACTGATATTAACGCCTTTAAATTAGGTATTTCATTTGACAAATGTGCCCTCACAATAAATAAAGAAAAGATATATTAATCTTTTGTAGAACATCTACTTTTTATGTTTATTTTATAATAAATAAGTAGGACAATATGGTAATTTTAAGTGTCCAACTAACACCGTCAATTGCCAGTAGTAGGAATGGAGGTCCCTGATATTATCCAAAACTCAAGGGATGTCTCTGATATTATGCTATACATCGGGGGAGGTCACTGACGTTATTTACCCTATAGTTAATAATGGATGTATATTGATGAATGCAATTAACATTTTAGGGTTCCATCTTTGATTGGGATAAATTTAAATTTTGCATAAAATAAAGGAGGACATTGTATTTTGACCTTACCTTTAAGACCTTCTCAACTCATACAGTCAATATGACCACCTCTTTTCATACGTCAAATTATTTGTGTCTTGAGAAATGCAGCAAACATTAATTTTTTAGATTATATTATTCATTTCAGGTACAAGAAGAGAAAATGAATTTGATTGAGAGTAGATACACATATGTAGAAGAGAGAGTAGATTGATGAATGACAAAAAAAAAAAAAAGATTTGGTGTATGGGTTAGAATACCAAATAAATTTGTTGGCGCAAATTTAACTTTCTTATAGCAAAAGTACAAATTTGCAACATCAAATTTAATGAATGGTTGGAGATGATCTACGAGTTAGAGAGGCAAAAAGTAATGCTATGCTTTCACATTGATTTTTAAATGCTTTGTTAGTCGTACCACATTCGGTGGTTTGTGAGTACCACTAACCAATGTCATAACTGGTGGTATAACTGTTAAGAGTATTTAAAGACCAAATTTAAAATTTAATTTTGGTAACCGTAGTATTACTCTTGTTCGAGAGGTAAATTATCCCTACTGCATCTCAAAAAATAAAAAATAAACCCTACCTTTTTTCTTTTCTTGGAGTGTTGATAATTGGAATATTCTTTTGAAGTTAAGCAATAATATCCAAACGTGTCATTTCGAATCAATCTTTGCAAGAGACCGAAATCTTTGATTTAGATATATTTCCTATTGTGGAAATCTTGTCATAACTCATTCAATCATTTCATGCTTATATGGATGACTTTTGATAGGATTTGGAATCTAGAGGTTCACTTTTTGTCCCCCCAAACACACCCTACAGGGTTCGGCTCCAAACTAGGCTCTTATTAGATAGCCCAACTAGAAAGTAGAAATCCCCCACATCCTCTTATCAAAAATTTCAAGTCTCTTTTTCTTTTTTTTTGCTTTTTGTTTTTTGTTTTTTTTCTGTTGTTTTTTTTCCTTCTAAAGTTTGGATCACTTTTATGGAATTCCAATTACTAGGCGCAGCTTGTGATTATTTGCAGTTGTATCTGCCATAGCGGTTTTGTCAAATGTATAGTCACATTTCAAAATCACGTTTGCGGCCTTGAGAAGCCAAGCCAAACAGGCTTTATGTTAGAATAACTTGGAAAAGTGGCGGACCAAGGACTTTGAGTTGGGGGGGGGGGTGTTTGTTTGTGCACCAGGTTAATGGATTTTGGTTCACTAGTAAACACTTCCATGCGGGGGTTCGGGGGCAGCATCAATCGATGCGAAATTTTGTGGTCTATTTTACATATTTTGGTGTGAGACAGGGAGTCGAAAAAATAGTTGTGTCGATTAGATTTAGGCCATGTTTGTCTCACCAGCTGGGTAATGGGGTATTACTCTTCCTTTTCACTATTATGAGGGAGAGGAACTATTAATGCCACAATCCTTAGAGTAAATAGTCCACTACATGGTGACTATTGAATTGATATTGACAATTAGTCCTGCAATATTTTGCCTACCAAAACAGCGGGCTGTTGAATTAAAATAGACTATTAGTCTGATTTCTTTCATGTGTCCCTAGATTATTCCTGCAAAACAAATGTGGACTTAGGCTTTTTAATTATTAAATTGACTTTTAGGATGGCTTAATATTAAAATTACATATATGTATATATATATTCCACAAATTTTCAAATTTTTTTTACAATTTTTCAAAATTATTTATTTATTATTATTTATTATTTATTTATTTTTTTTTGGGGGGGGGGGGGTGAGGAGGGTGGTGGGGTTGGAATGGCCTTCCTTTGGTCTACATGTAAATCCGTCCCTGGGCAACAGTGTTCGTGATAAGAGAAATTATTTTATTTGACCGTTACATAGTATGCCATTATGACTTTTTTCATTAGTACTATGGATCTACAAAATACTTTAATTGTAATAGAAGTCACACACAGTTGACGGTCACTAGAAAAAATTTCTTTCTCCAATATTAGCTTCCCTGATTTGAAAACTTCCAAACAAAGCCTTAACCTAAAATTTTAACAAAAGTGTGTGTGTGTGTGAGAGAGAGAGAGAGAGAGAGAGAGAGGGAAAGTTAATGGAGCAATGGACATTAAAATAATTTGGCAAGGAGTGATTGGAATTTTCTACAAACAATGGATGCTCAAGGCTATGGCAGAGAAGATACCACATTTTCCGCTCAAATCAGAGATTCCGTGAACCAACACATTTCTTATTTGAAATTATTTTTGTTCAAAATCCAAATGATAATTTGACAGTTTGGCTAGAAAATATTTAATGTAATGTTTATTTTGATAACTTGGTATGATAAGTAATTAAAATATTATTATTTAATTGTCTATCTACGGAAATTTAAAAAAAATATGTTTACACATCAGTACCAAGCTCATGTGTTTTAATAAGTCAGATTGTAAATTTTCTCGTGGATCCCACTTCCCTCTCCTATATTATGGGTGCCATGTCATGAATCAATGTGCTACTCATTGTTGTCTTTTTCTATCAATTTGCTACTCATTGGTATGTTTTTTATCCAACATTTATGAAGATTATTGGCATATATTTTGCAGTTCTCACTATTTATTTTCACATGGATAAATTCGCACACTTAAACCAAATACATTCCAAAGCACAACAAAATCTATCAAAGTTTAGAAAGTGAAAATGAAGAAATATATTTCAGTAAATTGAAATGTACAACAAGCCTCTGTATTTATACAGAGTCACTGAGTTACTGAGTTAATTTCCTTAACAACCGAGTTAAAAACTCACAACAACAAACTAACCACCTACAGTACAACTATACTAATTAATATTGATGCTGTAATAGGCCCCCTCAAGATGAACACATCTTGACTTGGGAAGAGGCATGGATGTTAATAGTCCCCAACTTCTTCAGTAAAGTGATAAACTGATCAGCACCAAGTGGTTTTGTAAAAATGTCAGCAAGTTGATGCTGAGTTTTAACATGAAGTGTTTTGATGATGCCTTCCTGTATCTTGTCCCTTACAAGATGACAATCTACTTCAATGTGTTTGGTGCGCTCGTGAAAAACTGGATTTGCTGCAATGTGAAGTGCTGCTTGACTATCACAAAATAGCAGAGCTGGGTTTGGATGGGAAATATGTAAATCTTTGAAAAGAGCCAACAACCAAGTTATTTCACAAACTGTAGCAGCCATGGATCTGTATTCAGATTCAGCAGAAGAGCGAGACACAGTCTGTTGCTTTTTAGATTTCCAGGACACCAAAGAGTCACCAATGAATACACAAAATCCAGTAATAGACCTTCTGGAATCAGGGCAACCAGCCCAATCAGAATCAGTGAAAGCTTGAATCTGGAGTTTGGAGTGAGAACTAAAGAATAAACCTTGGCCAGGAGTGGATTTAATATAATGAAGAATCCTATGGGCAGCAGTGAGATGAGGTTGCCTTGGTGCAGCAAGAAATTGGCTAAGTCTATGAACCGAATAAGAGAGATCAGGTCGAGTAAGAGTGAGATAAAGCAGTTTTCCTATTAATCTGCGATATATGGATGGATCAGATAAGAGATCACCATCTAAGCTATTCAATTTACAATTCTGCTCCATAGGAGTATTGACAGGTTTAGATCCCAAGGCACCTGAATCATGGAGTAATTGAAGAGCATAATGTCGCTGAGAAAGAGTAATACCATTAGGGGATCTAGCCACTTCTAAACCCAAGAAATATTTCAAATTACCAAGGTCCTTTAATTTGAACTGATGATGAAGTCTATCCTTGAGAGTATTAATCACAGAAAGATCATTTCCACCGATGATTATATCGTCCACATAAACAAGAAGGACAACAAAGGAAGATTCAGTGATGTTAGTGAACAAGGAATAATCAGATTTTGATTGGTGAAAGCCTTGGCTCAAAAGGAAGGAGGAAAATTTAGAAAACCATTGTCTTGAAGCTTGTTTTAACCCATAAATGGATTTATTGAGTTTACAAACCAAATTGTCCCCTTTACAATGAAAACCAGGAGGCAAAGTCATGTAAACTTCTTCTGAGAGATCTCCATGTAAGAAAGCATTATTAACATCCAATTGAACAAGATGCCAATTGTGTATGGCTGCAAGAGCTAGAAGACTTTTGACAGTAACCATTTTGGCAACTGGGGAGAATGTTTCAAAGTAGTCAATGCCTTCTTGTTGTGTATACCCTTTAGCAACAAGTCTAGCCTTGTGCCTTTCTAAGGTACCATCAGACCTAAGCTTGACTTTATATACCCATTTGCAACCTATAGGGTGTTTACCAGCAGGTAAAGGAAGAACTACCCAAGTGTGATTTGCTTCCAAGGCTAAAATTTCAGTTGTCATTGCCTCTCTCCAATGAGGATACTTAACAGCTTGATGGTAGAATTCAGGTTCAAAGTGAGTGGAGATAGACAAAGCAAAATGTCTATGACTTGGAGATAAGTGAGAATAGGAAAGAAAATTAGAAATAGGATAAAGATGAGAAGAAGAAGAAGAAGAAGAAGAAGAAGAAAAGGGAAATGTAGAGAAATTAGTCACTAATTGGCAATGGTAATTTTGAAGATAAGAGGGTGCTTTTGAAGATCTATTAGATTTTCTGACTTGAGCAATAGAAAGAATATCCGATGGAGTTGGGATATGAGGAGGAGAAGGAATAGAAGATGGAGGCAACTGTGGCTGGGAAGACTCATTATGGTTTGGGGTTATGAGAGGAAGATCTGGAGAAGAAGTGGGAAGTACTGGAGAAGGAGGAAAAATAGGAGGAAGGGAAACTGAATGATATGGAAATGTATCTTCATGAAAAACAACATCCCTAGAAATAAAGGTAGTCTGAGTATCAGGATCAAACAATTTATAACCTTTAATACCAAAGGGGTAACCAATGAAGATACACTTTTTAGCTCTAGGAGAAAATTTATGCCTATGTCGTGTTAAAGTAGAAGCATAACAAAGACAGCCAAACACTTTAAGGTGTGAATAAGATGGAACCTTGTGAAAAAGGAGTTCATAAGGAGTTTTGTTTGACAACAAGGGAGTTGGTATGCGATTGAGGAGATACACAGCTGTGAGGACAGCCTCTCCCCAGAAAGTTAGAGGTAGATTGGATTGAAAAAGAAGTGCTCTAGCAGCATTAAGAATGTGCTGGTGTTTCCTTTCCACAACTGAATTCTGTTGTGGAGTTTCTACACAACTAAGCTGATGTATGACACCTTTAGCAGCAAAAAACTCAAGTAAGGCAAATTCAAGGCCATTATCAGACCTAACAATCTTGATGGTGCTCTTAAACTGTGTTTCAATGAGTGAAAAAAAAAGAAATGAGCAACTGTTTTGCTTCAGATTTGGTATACATGAGATAAACCCAAGTGCACCTAGTGCAATCATCTACAATTGTAAGAAAATATTTAAAAGATGAGGGTGAATCATGCACAGTGAAGGGGCCCCAAATGTCACAATGTATTAGAGAAAAAGGAACACTAGACAAATGATTATTACATTGGAATGATAGCCTTTTTTGTTTGGCTAAAGGACATATAGAACAAGAATTAATATCTTTGGAAGGAACATGAAAATCTGGAAGAACATGTTTGAGTAAATCCATTCTAGCTGGAGATGG
This sequence comes from Hydrangea macrophylla, assembly GCA_033977485.1. Taxonomy (NCBI): domain Eukaryota; kingdom Viridiplantae; phylum Streptophyta; class Magnoliopsida; order Cornales; family Hydrangeaceae; genus Hydrangea; species Hydrangea macrophylla. The sequence goes on along the minus strand of CM066999.1, from coordinate 101,157,593 downwards.
ATGACCCCTTCGATAATGCCAGATATTATTGTGAATAGTAGTACAAGCGACAGGAAAAGAAAAAGGCACACAGTTATTAGGAGTAGCAGCAACTTGTGTGGCTTTAAAGAGGTAAAGACCATCTCTCCTTTCACCCATCCCAATCACTTTCCATTGGGTGAGGTCCTGAAGAAAACATTGATCATGTAAGAAGACAAAAGAATAATGCTGAGATTCAGTAAGCTTACTTACTGACAACAAGTTGAAAGTAAATGAAGGAATATACAGAACATCCTTTAGAAAAATAGAGTCGGTAAGCTTAACATTGCCTATGTGAGTGACTGGTGCAGAAGCCCCATTAGGAAGTTTAACAAAGGTATTGGATACTGGGTGAAATGAAAGGAAAGCTGAGATAGAATTAGTCATATGATCGGTAGCACCAGTGTCTACAATCCAATGATCAGGGGATATGGAACAAACTGTTAAAGCATTAGATATGGAATGAGGCAAGGTTACAGCTGATGTAAATGGTACTTTTATACCTGACAAATGTGGAGAATTCTGCTGAGAAGAGACCAAAGCAGTATTAGATGTTCCACCACTTGAAGAAGCTTGAGAGTTGAAGAAGGATAATAGTTGCTGATACTGATCTGGATTCAAATTGAATGGAAAACTACCAGCAGAACTGTGAGTATCATTGGATTCTGGCTGAGTGACAGAAACTTGATTTATTTGGTGAGGAGAACCTTTGCCTTTGAATTTGTAGCCAGGAGGATATCCATGCAATTTGTAGCATTTGTCAACAGTGTGGCCAACTCTTCCACAATGAGAACACTGAGGTCTGTCTTTGCGTGGAGGCTTCGGACCAGAGGCATAGTTGAACTTGGTGGGATGATTAGATTTAACAAGGAAGCTTGCTTGTTCAGGAATAGAGAAAGGAATACTACTAATGTTTCTCTGTTCTTCATCTTGAACTATGAGAGAAAAAACTTTGTTGATAGGAGGAAGAGGATCTAGTAGTAAGATCTGGCTTCGAATGTGTGAAAAAGAGTCATTTAACCCCATTAAGAATTGCATGACGTATTCAGAATTTTGAGCACCACAAGTGCAATTACCAAAATTGGTAAGTTCATCCCAAAGCCCCTTCAGTTTGGTGAAATAAGAGTTGACAGAGAGTTGATCTTGAGTCAATGAAGATAAAGACTTCTTGATTTGGTAAATTCGTGGCCCATTCTTGCGAGAAAAACGATCCTTAAGATCTAACCACGTCTCTCTAGAAGTATTGATGTAAATCACACTCGCTGCAATTTCTGGAGAAACTGAGTTGAGCAACCATGAGAGGACCATGTTATTACAACGAGTCCAAGATGAAAAGTTTGAAGCAGTTGAAGCTGGTTGTGCGATGGAACCATCAATAAACCCTAATTTGTTCTTCGCGGTTAAGGCCATGATCATTGATCTGTTCCATGTGTTGTAGTTATCTCCAGTAAGAGATTGCGTAACAAGTATAGCCCCAGGGCTATCTCCATGATGCAGAAAATATGGATCATTAGATTGATCCGCAGAAGAAATCGGTTGATTATGTGGAGGCATGGTGTTTGGTTTCCAAGAAAAAATCTGAACGAAATGAAAATCAACACTCGAGAATCGAAGATTCAACAAGGAACTCAATCGATTGAAATCGAGGAAATGATCTAAGAAAAAAAACTTATCGATCTTGAAGATACAAAACAAGATCTAAACGGAAAATATCGAGAGAATCAGAAATCGAAAGGAATTTTTCGAGAAAGTGTTTGCGAAAGGAAAGCTCTGATACCATATCAACGTTTAGAAAGTGAAAATGAAGAAATATATTTCAGTAAATTGAAATGTACAACAAGCCTCTGTATTTATACAGAGTCACTGAGTTACTGAGTTAATTTCCTTAACAACCGAGTTAAAAACTCACAACAACAAACTAACCACCTACAGTACAACTATACTAATTAATAATGATGCTGTAATAAAATCTACACCTGCTTTCTGTGGTTCAAGAAAGAATCAGTTCGATATAATTTGTTACTTATATAGCTGCTAAAGGAGTACAAAATCTATGCATATTTTTTTGTGGTTGAGAAAAGAATCAGATTTATACAGTTTAGTACTTATGTAGTTACTTTCTTGGTATATAAGAGTCCATACCTAACAAAAATACCTCAAAGCCGATTCTTCATTGAACCAATACAGTACTGATTTTTATAAAAAAAAATCAGATAAAAGTGAGACTTGATCTTATCCTAGTTGTATTTTAAACATTCCAAAACATTCCCTAAGAAAATGCATCTATCTTTTTTCTTTTCTTTTCTTTTCTTTTATTTATTTTACTAAGCTTTAGTTCATTTTATTGGACAAGTGTCTCCTCAATTACAAAGTGAGTTAATAACTTACACACCCATGTCACATTAATCTAAGAATATATCAGTCAGGCTATAAAGAGGGCGCCCTTTCTTTATTAAAGAGAGGACATCTGTTTTGACCGTCGGATCGTGTTTTCATTAATGGCAGTTTTGTCATTTTACAGTTTTTAAATACAATCCAACGGCCAAAACAGAGATCCTCTCTTTAATAAAGAGAGGTGGTCCTCTTTAGAGAATCTTTGAAGAATATATATATATATATATTATGTATAGTCAGGCTTCAATGTGTACTGGATTTTTAAACCTAAAAAAAACTACGGGTCCAGTATCGCATATACAGTCCACACTGGAGCCTAAGTATACATGTGTGTGAAGCTGAACCCCCAGGTTATTGTGAAATATAAATTTGAGTGAAGCTGACCCCCAAGTTATTGTGAAATATACCCCCAAGTTATTGTGAAATATAAATTTGAGTGTTGAATTCCTATTAAAATATAATCAGTATTGAATATATTATATCACTTTTATCATACAATTGCAAAAAAGGACTGCAAAAAATTGGGGGACATAAGACTGCAAAAAAGGACATAAGACTAAAGTTAACTAATTAATTAACACAACATAATTGGGGGGGGGGGGGGGGGGGGGATTGTTTGGTTGCGTGTGTGAATTCAAGACATGACATTCAATGGCCCTACTTAACTAATTGGACACATTAGCAATGCCTATTAAACAAGAATCTGACAGTTAGTACAGTTGTAAGTCAAGCAATGATGTAATCTTGCTTTGATTAGTTAGAAGTAGAAAGCATTGAATGAACCAAAGAAACCAAACTTAAGGGTAAGGTTAGGGGAGGGGTACCTCTTGTTTTTTTTTTTTTTTTTAATACGAGGACAAATCTGCATGTCTGTCCTTCGCGACTTTGGGATCGATATCTATTGTCGTTTTTATCGGAGTAGAACAAGGGGCAAACCCCGAGCACGTGCACCGACCCACAACACACGCACCAGGTAAATCAAGGAGGCAAGCTAGTGGTAGGATCTGAACCCACATCAAATTGAGCATTTTTAAAGTCCATCTTGAGATCCATCCCTCCAACTAACTTACACGACCCATGGGAGATTTCGAATCCCTAACCTCCTTTTGGGAGGCCAAATCCTTAATATTTACCCATGAAGAGTTTCGAATACAAGACCAAGTGGGTAGAACACCCCCCTGTCTTGGTCCGCCTCCCCACTTAGGCTACCAAGGATTCGGTTACCTCTTGTTTTTATTGAGGTACTCTTCCTATTTTTTCTGCAGAAGGAAAATTATACTAACAGATGTCTTAAATGTAAGAGTAATGTTATGCTTCTCAAATTTTGTATTTTAAATACATGTGGTAGTTGGACCACCTTTAATAATGGTAGAGTTTTGCACCAAAAAAAATATATATATATATATATATATATACTGATAATACTGGTAGAGTTACTTCAATATCTACCAATCAAAATTCAATTAACTCACTGCCACATTTATTTAAAAAACATTTGAAATTCAAAATTTAAGAAACATAGCATTACTCTAAATGTAAAACCCACACTACCATTTGTAACCCACGTGCTACGTAACAACAAGAGGGTCTAATATTTAAGTTTCTGTTTGGGTTGAGAGAAGTAAAGAGATAAGAAGAAAAACACATTAAAAAAAATTAACAAGCGAAAGTAGGAATCCCTCCTCCCTGTTTGGATAAAGAGTGAGTAGAAATGAAACATAGCTTTGTTGTTTGGATATCTTTTATGAGAGAAAGAAAATAAACCAATTAATTTATTTTTTATTCTTATTTACTTTATAGGTAGGACATACTTAGGAATGTATTTGTATTTTTAAAGAACGATATATTTTCAGTCTCTTTTCTTTCCTCTACGTGGGATTCATAAAGTACTCAAATAATAGTTTTTATATATATAAGTGACACGGTGTATTCTAGAATATTATTGAGATTTTAATTTAATATTTTTTAATACATAATCTGGCTCTTATGTATGAAAATGGTGTGTGTATATATATATATATATATATCAAATTATGAAGTAGTTTTAACATACGGTAGATTAAACCTTAAAATATATTTATTTTCATATAAATTATCAAAAATCTTGATCAAAAATATTTATATGCAAATAAAATTGTTGACTCATGTTCATGTCTAATTTATTGTATTTATCTCTTTTTGAGATATAATATCTGGTCAACTTTTACTTTTAAGAAATTGTTTATTTAATCACCCTACAATTTTGGAGATGTGACATGCAATTTCAATTTAATTAGCTCATCATTTGCTTTAGCCTCCAAGGCTACCTTAAGTATTTAGCAATATATATTCTTATTTTATTTTTCATACCCCCAAGTAAATACTAAATTCTAAATCCAACTAGAATCTACTAGTTAATCAAACACTTTGCAAAGATTCAAATATGAGTAATTTTGGGGCACTAACAACTTTCACTAACACTTACTAACACACTCTATCTCTCTCCTAGTGGTACTGTGGGGTCTGCAGTGGGGCCTACAGTACCACTAGGAGAGAGATAGAGTGTGTTAATAAGTGTTAGTAGAAGTTGTTAATGCCCCTAGCATTGCCCTTCAAATATTTTGTAAAATAATTACTAGTATAATGATTTATTGTAAAAAAATTCAGCTAAAATAATCTGTGAACCAAACGGGCGCTAAGAATTGACACAATGCTATATTATCAACCCTATATTTGAATATGCGCGTGTTTTTTTTTTTTTGCTAGTGTGTGTGGCATAGTGATCAAATTAGACATTAAATAAGGGATTTCTTTTTTTTTTTTTTCAGATTAAATAAGGTATTCTGAAACAAAGAAATATGGAGGTGTCTGACTAGGTTTTGGGGCCCATAAATGTTTCTTTTTTTTTTTGGTACAAAGGAAAAGCAACAAAACTAACGCACAAAACACGTGCCACTAATGTCCGAGAGAAGAGGGTGGACAAGGTCCGGGGGAGGAGAAATAACAGAAGTAAACTGGCCTATTTGGTTCACGCCAATGTTAGCCAAGTAGTCAGCACACATGTTTCCTTCACGAAGAGTGTGACGAATGATTCCCTGAGCTTTAGCTAGCAAGAAGCTCTTTGCATTCCTCAATAATAGCAGCAGGAGGATGAAGACTTCTACTAGTATCTTGAATGAGATTAATGGCAGCTTGTGAGTCTGACTCCAAGATGAAATTAGTCCATTGGTTGTCTCACATCAGGGCCCATAAATGTTTCCAACTTTTTTGATCATGTCCCTTTTATTGGAAACTATTTTATAGGTTTACCCTCATCAGTTGGTCTACCACCCTCTGTACTTTCCATCTCAAGCAAGCTTTTCAAAGAATAGCCTTTTCTATCTGTTTGATTTTCTTGGCTCATACAATATTCTTTCTACCTTCTGGGGCTTCTTTTTTACTTTGGACCTAACAAATGGAGTAATAACCATTAGAAAATCCATGTGGTGTGGGCGTCCATTATTATTATTATTATTATAATTTTTTGCTTGGAGGGTGTCCATTATAGTACGAAAGAAGTGTTAAAAATCGAATTTTAATTTGAATTTTTTTAAAAAAAATTCAATTTTCAGTACAAAAATGCATTTTTTAGCAACACAAAAAACTCTTTCTTTCTTTCTTTCTTTTTTTTTTTTTTTTTTTTTTTTTTGGGTTTTGGGGGGGGGGGGGGGGGGGGGGGGGGTGGAGGGTTGTAATATTAGATCCAATCCCTTTATTTTTTTATTTTTTAGTGAAAAGTCCACATGCTATAAAAGTTATGTGAAATTTCGCATAACTTTGTTAAAAATTAATCTATTTATGTCAAATTTCATATAAGAAAGTGATGTGAAATTTCACATAACTTTTGAAATATATGGATTTGATCCGATTAATTTTCACTAGTCATTGAATTTTGACTAAAATAAAAAAACGGATTGTCCTTTAAACTTAAAAAGTCTAAATGGGGGACATTTTACTAAATTTCAAATTTTTTTCCATGCCCTTACCCGTTATCACGTCCGTATCATGTGATGACAGAGCATCTATTATAGTAATAGAAGTGACTTAATTGTTCAAATTTGAGAGTAGCACTATTAACAAGGACTTTTTTTTTTTAAAGTGAATTTCTTTCATTCACAAAGGCAGATTCCAAAAAAAAAAAAAAAAAAAAAAAAACCTGTACATGATAACTTTGACATTCCTTAATTCAAGATCAACATTACTTTACTTTGAACAGCATGATTGACTGTCTTCTAGTCTATTCTAACATGGTAAAAATGCTTGGCTTGGTAGGTTTTAAATGATGCTTACTTCTCTTTGGCTTCAAGTCAAAGTTAATAAAGCTAAAAGTTCCTATAGAAGAATCATTGAAGTCACAGTTTCTGTCTTTAGCTTAATTCAAATCACTTGCAAAAAGCTTGGAACTGATCATTTGACAAACGCCAATAAACCATGTTTTTTAATGCATTACTTCGACACACTTGTCCCCAACTTCTTTTTTTTTTTGGAAGAATGATCCAAATCAAACACTCTCATGGTTTGTGCTTTGGAGATCTTTTAGGGTCAAATTAGTTGCCTTGTGAGTTGTGCCATATAAGACTTGTTATTTGCATAAATTAAGGGTCTATGGTTGATAAAGCACAAAATAGAATCGATTTTATTGGTACTCTTATTTTCTTATTTGGTTTTATGTGAAAACTAGTATCATGTTGGTTATATTTTGAACTAATTAAACTTAAATTTATTTTTGATAAGGCAGAGACTCCTATATAATAAAAGGATATCTAACAAATACTTTAATATCCTAAAAAAAAGTACATTTATTAGTAAAACAACCCTTAAACATGAGCAGTATTTAAGGAGAGGGTTGATGATGGTGGCCAGTGAAGGCTGGGATAAGGTCTTTGTGGAAACTGATTCGGAAGTTGCTTGCAAGTTGTTGATGGAGGCCTCAGATAACCTGTAGCGCCCCGCCTCGCCTCGAGTCTCGGCGACGGGGTGCTAATATAAAATAATAAAGCGGAAGAACTAAATATACTTGTAATGCTCCGAGCCTAGACCCGAAGCTTATCTGAAAAACTTTCTCTTTAGAAAAACAAATTAAAATTTAAAATCATTTAAACTCCAAAACCCTGAAATATTTCAATTTTGAAACCTCAAAACTTTGATACCATTTTACAACGCCCCGAGTCCTAGACTCCGAGGGTTACTTCGAAAGCATATAATAGTCTTTTTAAAATCTTTGATGGGAAATCAAAATCTTTATAGACTAATGGATTTGAGTAAAACTATAGCAGAAGAATTACACTAATCTTTTGAAAAACAGTGAACAACAGTGCAGCGGAAAATATACAGATCTAACAAACATTTATCATACTTCTTCTCAAGTTTTATAATACAACTTTTAAATTGAAACTCAAACTTGGTTTCACATATCGAAAAGTAATAAGTGATGTACTTTCTTTTTCTCAAACTTTAGAAACTCTTAAAATAAAAACTCAAGGTTTTTAATAATGTTCTGAAATCAATACAAAGTATCACGATCTCATAAATTCTTCCCCAAACGGGGTCTTCACGAGTAAACTCTACTCCGGGCCTTGCCCTAATTTAAGTCCTCTGAAAAAGAGGATTTATATAGTCCATAAGTCATAGAGGCTCGTATAGTCATATAACCACACAATAACATTTGTTATATAATATGCAGGAGTGCATTGAATGCCAATGTCATGCATGAAAACTATTTTCATACCTTTTCAAACACTCACCCTCGATCGTCAATATCATTACCCGAACCATGCGCTTCTCTTCCACGGAGGCCTAGCCTTCAACGTACGGGACTTTGGGCCTTACGAATTACATGGAGGCCTAGCCTTCAACGTTATGGGGGTTTCTTAACACGTCCAGCAATTCAAGTTCCTAGCGGTACCCATCTCATACGCCTACCCACAAATCCAGGATTTTTATCTTTTCAAAACAAAATCCCTCCTAGAGGGTTTTATGCACGGAAGCCTCTAAGGTCTTCCCTTTTCAAAAATAGAAAGCCTCTAACGTCTTTCATCCCAAAACCATTTTCATGATTTCCGTGTTCATGCTCATGCTTATGAAATGCTATGACATATGTGAGCTCTAACCAGATCAAAACATATTCAATATTTCATAAGTCACATATCAAGACATGTTATCAATTTAAAGCAACATAATAGACATGCTGAAATCACTCAGGTAAACACATAAGGCAGAGCAGCTCAAGTAACCACTTAAGGCATAACATCTCAAGTAAACACTTAAAGTATCACAGCTCAAGTAAACACTTAAAGCATAACAAAATATCAATTCATATAAACATGTAAGTTCACTATTTACATGTTATACAACTTTACTAAGGGTTATATGAAACTACCATTCACCGATGATAGAATAATCACTCGAAAAAAGAATCCAAAATCGCTCAATCTGTTACAAACTAATGTCAACAGTAATTCAAGTGTATTAGTGAGATACAACACCTCTAAGCACAAGTACAACTACTATTAAAGTAAAGTATAACTCTTAAACCTTAGGGTACAAGGTCCCTTAGATCAGTTTTGACCAAAGTACAAGAAAACAGAGGTTCTTAACAATCTGCTTCAGGTCGCTCGCACGGGTCACTTGGGCCAATTTCATTCAAAAAGGCCACATGGGCATTTAAAACAATTTTTAGAAAATAGCCTGGTCGCGCGCGCGGGCCACTCACGCGAACCCTTGCTCGCGCGAGCTGCGAACCAGAAGCCATTGTTGTCTTTTTCGAAGCTCTGTTACCTTTACCCTTTTTAAAACTTAATCAAAACAGGCTCCAATATATGAAACTCTTCATTTTTTCACGTAGATTCCAAAAACATAATTAGTTTTTATTGAAATCAAACGTAGCTCTCGATTTTATCAAAAATCCGAATGGCGACAAAACTTTAATTCGCTCGTTCGTCGCAACCGCTATGAGTTAGCTTATATAATTTGAAACAGAGCCTCGTGGGATCAAGACCTTTCATTTGATAAAAAGAAATCGAGTTTCCGTTATTGTTATTCTATTCACTATTTTCGGACCCTTAACGATATATATATATGTATATATATTTCAATATATATATCTATACTTACAAAGTATGTAAACTGAATTCATAAATGAAATCTTGACAAAAAGCTTACCCAAATAGAATTTACTGAGAATTGTAGAGAATTCCCAAATAAGAAATCAAGTTTTGATTTCAATTATTGATCACTTGAATGAGTACATATATATATATGCGTGTATATAAATTTTTATATATATGTATGAATATTGACTGAGAGAGAGAGAGAGTGTGTGTGTGTGTGTGTGTGTGTGTGTGTATGTGTGTGTGTGTGTGTGTGTGTGTGTGTGTGTACAAGGGAGGCAGTGATGAGTTGATAGTGTTGGGGAGGTGAATGTGTAAATATAGCAAGTGATAACCTTGGTCCCCAAGTTCAGTGAAGCACAAGCTTCAAACCACTCATACGTAAACACACACACGCACACACTGTGCACCAAATTTTATTTGGGCTCCAAGTTTCATATGGGAGATCATCCTATGTGTTGAGCTCACGCGATGATGCACACACATAGGTAAAAATTATGCTGTACAGATTCTAAAACTGGTATTTTTCTATGATGAAAATAAAATTTTAATATACACTTTAAATTTTTGGGTCACTATATAACCATCCCTTAAAAGTGATACATGAAGACTTTGTTATCATGTGAAAGCTTTGTAATGGAGTTATTAGTCATACCAAGCGTGAGGGCAACAAATGTGCCGATTTGTTGGCCAATTTAGGAGTCTGTACTAATGAACCTTTTTGTTATGTTTGATCACCCACCTAGCCTTTTGCAGCTTCCTCTTCTTGGGGATGCTTTAGGTACTAGGTTCCTTAGGGGTGATTAGGTTTTTTCTTCTTTCTCTGGTTTTTGCTTCTTCTTTTTTTAATAATCTTCTTCTTGTTGGCTTTTCTCTTTCCTGTTTACGGAAAAAAAAAAAAAAAAAAAACATGAGCAGTTCCATAGGCAGGAAATTTGTGCAGTGGTGTCATTAAATACCTAAATTGCCATATATGCAGGGTAACCATTTGGGAAGTATAGCATTACTCTTTTTCATATGTTGAAAATGTTGGTAATAGGCTTATTACTTATGAGTATGACGTCAAGTATATCTTTCTCAAATGCATATAACCAAACAATCATTTATCCATTGATTACTTAATTGGTTGAACACGTGAATTGATTGTGAAAAGAAAATAAATTGTTCGAACCTCATCAAAATATAAATTTGACGCCCCTTCTTATTGTTTACTTTTTTGGCGTTTCGGCCATAGTCCCCTCAAATAAAACCCTTCCTAGCTAAAACATGTGCTACTTTTCTTTAACTCATTAGATCATTTTTATGCTTAAACAACTTCTAATTGCTATAACTTTTGTTGTTCGTTTTTGTAAAATTTGATATTTTAGAATCAGCAAAATGAGATCTATCAAACGAGATCAATATTGACCAATAAATATTCGGGAAAGAAAAACTAAAAATTAAACAAATATGAAAAACTGCATTATTTCGCATAAATATATTAAAAACATATTCCTTTCGTAAAAATGACACCATAGATGTATAGATCTCGAAAAAAATATAAGAAATAAAATTTTTTTTTAAAAAATCCAAAAAAAGCCCAAGAATTGAGAAAGTTATGGTAGTATAAAGTTGACAGATAATATTATCTGTTAGATAGATAAAATCTTAAAATCAGGTTGTAACTTATTGTTTTTTTGTAAAATTTTCAAGTCCAATGCATAGATCTCAAAGAAATATATGAAATACAAAAAAAAAAAAATTACTAATAATAATCATCATCACAATGGGCCAAAAAAACATGAGAAAATTATGATCATTTTAGTGAATATTATTTGTTTACAAACAGATAATATTATTTCTTTAATATTATCTATTTTTATCTATCAGATGGACTTTTCGCTGGAAAAAAAAAAAGGTAACGAGTGGCTTTTTAAAAAATGTCAAATTTGTGTGAATTTTTAGCTAATACACTGAATTTTTAGGGATCTATGACCTAATATCCCTTCTTTATTTTAGTGGGTTAAATTTAAGAAAATATAGTTTTCAATGTATTTAGCTTCATAGACAATTATTTTCTTCCTAAATTTCAATGGATTCAATTAAAACGTGTAGCTTCACCCCGAGCATGAGCACCTAAATTTAAGAATTTCTGTATCATAATGAAACTACGTTGAAAAGAGAAAATTGTATTGGAATTGTTGCAACTACTTCCCCTTTGATTCTATTGCTCTCCCAAGGAGAAGGAGTTCAATAGCTATATAATCATTCCAGATTCAGTCCCTGTTTGGAAGCATTTCTGCTTTGAATTATGAAATTAAATTTTGATTTCTCATTTAAACAGACACAATTAGAGGGCAGCCCATCTGGTGTCACAGGTTTAAAATGCAAAAACAGGATCTCCTCATTGTTGCAAAAAATATACCATAGACTAGCTTTTAAAACCCCTCTTATGGTGCACGGAGGAAAATTATTAAAATGACTAAAGTTGGTATATTTTTGCTCCACCAAGCCATTCAACGACTGGGTGAGTGGTATCCACCACTTTATTCCATTAATTCATTCCAATAAAGAGGTGGGTCCCACTCATCCTGCCAATGAATGACTTGAGTGAGCAATGGGTGAGCAAAAATGCACTCTTAAAATTGAAAAATATGAATGGTGCGTCACTATTAAACATGAAAAATAGTTGAACATATTAATGTACCCAAATTTGAATCCCAAATGATTTACTATTGGAATACATTTTTGCTCACTCAAAATTGCTTACCCTCCTCTCATATTAGCTAATGCAGTGGAGCCAGTACTTTACACTATTAATTAATTCTTATTTAATACTGGGCTCACTGCATTAGCTAATGGGAGAGGAGGGTGAGCAAAACTGCACTCTTACAATTGTATCTCATGTTGTATCAGTGGCCAATGGTACAACATACCACTGTGGTACAACTATTAAAGCATCTAGAATTTAAATTTGGGAAACACAACTGTAGAAAAAACTCACACACATACATAGGGTCAGGTTTAGGAAATTACCTAGCGGAATTGAACCCGACGGATCGTAGATCGATGATTGTTATGAGCCCTCAACCTTGTCTTCCAATCCAAGAATACTAGACTCCGTGTATGCCTTATACTTCGCTACGGTCACGAGAACGGCTATTAGAGCAATCCCCTTGATGTTCACGTGCTAAATCCCAAGCTTTCTTAGTAATTAAGCTAGAGAGAGAGAGGGGGAGAGAGGGAGAGAGAGAGAGAGAGAGAGAGAGAGAGAGTGTGTGTGTGTGTGTGTGTGTGTGTGTGTGTGTGTGTGTGAAATCTAGAGAGAGATAGTTGAGAGGGAGGAGAGAGAGTGCCAAGAGGGAGAGAGAGAGAGAGATAGATGTGTTTTTTTTTTATTATCTCACATAGTTGTAACATATACAAATTCTATATATAAGCACTCTCCTAATAGGGTTTGAGTAGGACTCCTTATAGGCTTGCTTAGCAACCAAGCAAGACCCGTTGGACCCCAGGTCCAATGTGGGTGTCCTAACTCATATAATATTTGTTACATCTCCCACTCACCCACATAGGGCTTTGTGTCAACAAAATCTCTCAGATTTCCACTTTCATTGTCTCTTCATACGGAAAATAGAACGTGCGACCTCATAAAAGAACGTACAGCAACAAGAGCTGAGATGCTAAGTCAATCGCTAAACTAGCAAAGCGCATCTCTTGGAAGCTTCTCGTGTATTTACCCAGACTTATCCAACCACACCAGATGTAGCACTCTTAATCACTCGAAAAGCAGTGTTATTCCCCACATATATAATGTACCCATGATAATCAGTACATATACGATCATCACTGGCCAGCTAATGAGTCACAGTACATGGTGTGTTATCAAATTTGTCTTCCCCTCCTACTAATGTTAATTTAACTAACTTGACCGCTTTCCTAGACAAACCCCATGGAACGAAATTTGCCGATGTGCCCCTAGGAGGTATGCTAAAGTAGCATCATAAAATGTCCTCTTCATGACACAGTCGTAGGTTATAAGGAAAATGGTGTAGAATCCCCGATAAAAGGGAGACTACGTGACTTACACAGCAATGAAATAGGGATCAATCCATTGCTCCACAAAAAATGATCGCAAAATAGCTCATACAGTTTGATATGTATGCTATGGCGTTCTTCCATAAAAATGGGTGTGTCACTACGTGGTAATAGTAACGCCATATGAATCTTAGTCTAGACGTTACATAAACTTCTAACCTGAGTTTTTCATCACAGTCGCACCTCTTGGCGCCCGTTTGAAACCTCACATTCGGCGGTGGGCAATCTCCATGTTCGACTAAGTATAGAGGTACTGGTCTCATCTTAGAACTTATCTAAGGCGACATATAAGTAAAATATATATATATATATATATCTTGCCCGTTGTTCTTACACTGCACAGATATAGGTGTTCTAGCTCATTCTCTCAGCCCCATGAACACAAATGTCTCATCTTGTTTGTCGTCCAAGTGCTATGAACACATTTGTTCAAAGTCAGCTATCCAGGCGCCAAGGTGAATCACCCGTGTGAGCAGGTCGATTCAAGCCTGGTGATACTTACAAGAAAAAAATGTGCACGTATCCAATTAACAACTAATGAATTTTGATAACCATCGATTTTATTATTACAATAATAAACATCTGGAAACAATAATAATAATGTCAAAAATAACACTGTCTAAGTACATCAGAATCTGCGGAGTCCTATACTACTAATGTGGGACAAGAACGAATCCCTAGCAATTGGCTTGGTCAAAGGATTAGGCATCATTTCGCCAGTAGAGATGTGCTTCAAGACAACCTCTCCTTGTGCAACCATATCTCGAATGTAGTGGTGGCGAATATCTATGTGCTTGGACTTCATAGTACCTAGGGTCTTTTTCATATGCTAAAGCCGATGTGCTGTCACAATAGACCAACACTGCTTCATCGCCCTGAGGCAAGAAGCTTACGCTATGCAAAAACCTCTTAACCATACAGCCTCCTGAATGGCTATAGAACAAGCCACATATTCAGCTTCCATAGTGGATAATCCGATGCACGTCTGCTTCTTGCTACACCAAGAAATTGCTCCACCTCCCAATGTGAACGCATACTCGGACGTGGACTTGCACTCATCCATATCGCTAGCCCAATCAGCATCGCTTTATCCTCTCAGCTTCAAATCTCCACCACCATAACTTAAGGACAGGTCCATAGTTCCCCGAAGATATCGAAAAATCCTCTTCACTACCTTCTAGTGGTATGGACCTGGGTTACTCTGGTAATGACTCACTAGACCTACTGCATAGTATATATCTGATTGTGTACACAACATAGTGTACATCAGACTTTTTACAGCTGATGTATATGGTACTTTGGACATATGGTTCTTTTCTTCTTTATTCTTAGGACAGTGATTCAAGGTCAACGAGAATCCCTTCTCAACTGGAGTGTTAATGGGCTTTGCATTATTCATGCGAAAATGTTCCAGAACCTTTTCTATGTAAGTCTGTTGCGATAAGCAGAGGAGTTTCTTAGTACGATCTCTCACAATCTTAACGCCCAACACATAGTTGGCCTCACCCATGTCCTTTATCTCAAATTGAGAGGACAGCCACTCTTGAGTGGCAACAATGGAACTCATCTCATTTCCAGCTAGAAGAATATCGTCGACATACAACGATAGGATTAAGATACCCTTTTTGGATTGTTTTACGTACACGCAATGGTTCTCCTCAATCATCTCAAAACCAAAAGAAGTGATTGAGTCATGGAACCGCAAGTACCACTGCCTTAAAAATTGCTTGAGACCACAAATGGATCGCCTGGGATGGCACACTTTGCCCTTATTCCCTTTGGTAACAAAACCAATGTGTTGATCCATATAGATCTCCTCGTCTTATTCTCCATTGAGAAACGCAGTCTTAACATCCATCTGAAAGAGTTATAAATCCAAGTGTGCTATAATTGCAAGTATGAGGCATACAGAGATAAGTCTTACTACAGGGGAAAATGTGTCTACATGGTCTATACCCTCCCTTTGGGTATATCCTTTCACTACCAAACGCGCCTTGTATTTGTCAATTGAGCCATCCGCCTTTCGTTTGACTTTAAAAACCCACTTGTTTCCAATGGTCTTACGGCCAGGCAGAATATCAAATAATTCCCAGACCTTGTTCTTGTTTATAGAGCTCATTTCTTCTGACATAGCAACTACCCATTCAGATTTATCAGGAGAAGCAAGCGTTTCCACATAGGAAGTAGGTTCATCATCATCTACTGCATACAAACGGGCTTCTCCCTCAATATCGAAACGCTTGTGTGGAACTCTTCCTCAACTACTACTTCAGTGTGCTAACTGAGAATCTTGATTACCTTGTGGTGTACTCCACTATCTGGTATACTCCCATTAGCATCTAATGGTGTACTCCCACTCGGTTGTAGACTAGTACCATTTTCAAAAGCGATTGCTGGATGTGGAATCTGTGTTATCTCCCCACCCTTGATTGAAGATGGTACGTTATCTACAATGTCCTCTAACTCATAAAGGTCAAGATCTCCTTTAGCATCACTAATACTGGGGAAGTCAGTCTCAATAAAGTCGACATCTCTGGACTCAATCTCTGTCATCCCTCCATCCTGGTGTTCACCGTACATAACATAGCCTTTGGAACTATCAGAGTATCTCAAAAAGATATACTTTCTAGCCCTCGGTCCTAGTTTTCCGTACTTATGGGATGTACTGTGAACATATCCCGCTGAGCCCCAAGGGTGCAAATGCTCCAAATTGGGATTTTTGCATTTCCAAAACTCATAGGGAGTGGAGGAGACAAACTGTGAGGGCACTCTGTTTAAAATGTAGGCAGTAGTCAAAAGGGCATCCCCCCAGAATGATATTGGGAGTTTTTCCTGTGCCATCATGGATCTAGACATATCTAGAAGTGTTCTATTCCTTCTTTCTGCAACACCATTTGGTTGTGGAGTTTCGGGAATAGTCAACTGTCTGCGTATCCCCTTTTCATCACACAGCTCCTTGAACTGATCAGATAAATACTCTTGTCCTCTGTCTGTGCAAAAAACGTTAAGGGGTTTTTCAAGCTGATTCTCTACCTCTGCTACAAAGCATTTGAAGCAATCCAAAGATTCATAGCGGTGAGAAATCAGATAAACATAGCCAAATCGTGTGTAATCATCGATAAAGGTAAGAAAATAGGACGTGTCATGTCGTGCTTTCACATTCATGGGTCCACAAATATCTGAATGAACTAGTTCTAATGCAATTGTGGCTCTAACAGCCTTACCAAAAGGCTTTTGGCATGCTTTGCCTGCTAAGCAAGGCTTGCACATAGGTAGGTCAACCTTAGCGAGTGGACCTAAAAGGCCTTCTCGAGCTAATCTGGTCATCCTATCTCGTCCTATGTGCCCGAGCATAGCATGCCAAGTCACTGAGTCAATTCTCTTATTGGAATTACTAACTAAGGAATAAGAATGATCAGAAGAAACAGAATCTACTAAATTCATTCTAAATAGATTACTAGATAAAAAAAAAACCATGTCCAATCAAACAACCATATTAAAAATATCCATCCTATCACTACTAAAATGAAAAATGTATCCCAAATCCAAAAGTGATAAAACTGATAAAAGAATATGTTGAATTTTGGGAACGCAAAGCACATCATGTAGAAGTAAGGTGCACCCAGTGCGCAACTTGGGTTGGTACGAACCGACTCCAGCAACTTCCTCACTTGTACCATTCCCCATGTATACTCTACTAGTACCACTTGGAATCCTACTATAATCTTTGAACCTGCCTCTATCCCTTGCTATATGTCTGGTTGCTCCTGTATTTGCAATCTAATCATGGAGCAAATGAGTGATTAGAACATATTACATAAGCATGAGTATAGATAGAGCTAGGTAGAGAAGTTACCTTTTTTGGCTTCAAGCAATCATGAGCGAAATGTCCCTTATCTTTGCAATTGAAGGACTTTAAGGCAGACACATCCTTCTTGCCCGCACGCTTGCCTCGGTGCTTCTTAGCTCTGTCAGCCTTTGGGGCCAACATATTGTCCCTTTCTTGCTTCTTGGCTTGCTTATAGTGAAATCTTCACTTAGGCTCACTAGCCTTACGGTGATCCTAACCAATGGAAGTTTTCACCACGAGCAGTGATACGATTCGCAGCCTGGCGCTCTACTTCCAACTCCAAATAGCGTGAGATATCAACAAAATTCTTGACATTCTTGTTATGCATTAAGATTTGTTTTATGTGGGCCCACAATTTAGGCAGTGAACGGATCACCGCTTGAATCTGTTGTTCATCCGTAAGGACATGACTAGTAGTGTTGAGCTCACGAATCAATCTCGACATTACCCTTAGGTGCTCGGTCATCGTGTGATTTGGGTCCTGCCTATAGACCTCAAATTTCAACACCAGGCTCCTTATCCTAGTCGTTGAAGTCCCACCAAAAGTAAAAATCAACTAGTCCCAAACTTCGTTAGCAGTAGGGTATTGTTGGTACTCAAACATCAAATCGTCGTTCATGCTGCTCAATAGAATGATGCGCACAAGACTATTCTTCTTGTGCCAATCTTTATAGGCATCCAATGTCCAGCGGTGTTGAGCCTCAGTCACACCTTCAGCCATGACAAGTTGGACCATTGATTTTTTAGTGTCTCCATGAGCTCCTGATCATTAAATAGGAAGGTCACTTTGATCTTCTATAGGTCATAGTTTTCCCATTAAGCTTATTGTCTTCATTAAGTTCAGCAATTAGTTGGTTGGTTGCCATTTCTACATTCGAGAACATGCACAAGAGGTGGACATTATTATAATGCACATTATTTCAAAAATTGTTTGGTTTTAAAATCCAATTAAAAAGAAATTTTCTTTAATTACAATTTCAAGATAAAAAATTGCATTGCTCGTAGTCATCACTTTACTTTTGTAACTTAAGAAAACATTTTCTAATTGATTTTTCTAAAACAAACACACATAGATGGTACTTAACCTATCTATTGTCATCCACATGTAATAAAGTGTGCCATACAAAAATTGCGCATGGATCCTACATGGATCCCAATTGACAATTTTGGAACTCATGCTAAAATAATTCAAATGTATATATAAATTATGATCAAAGAAATTCATCCTTTCACTACACCAAAATGGCACATTACTAACGGTAATTTACCGTTAGTAAAATTATTCCTAACGGTAATTTACCGTTAGAAATAGAGCGTGGCTAATAATTCTAACGGAATTTCTAACGGTAATGGTCCGTTAGGAAAATTATTTTTACTAACGGTAATTTACCGTTAGTAATATGTTTACTAACGGTAATTTACCGTTAGTAATTTATTATTCTTAACGGAAATATTCCGTTAGTAATATTTATTCTAACGGTTTATTTTCTAACACTTTTATATACAAAAATACTAACGGTAAATTACCGTTAGTAATATCATTACTAACGGTATGTGACATGACACTTTCTAACACTTTCGAGACAATTACTAACGGATATAAACCGTTAGTAATTTTATTACTAACGGATATAAACCATTAGTAATTTTATTACTAACGGTTTGTTTTCTAACACATGTGTAAGAATACCAACAGAAATTATCCGTTAGTAATTATTTTAAATATGAAAAACATAAATACTAAAATATGCTCCCAAATTTTATTTGCACCTAATTTCCATCACAACCATATCACATTTACTATAAACATATATAATAAGCTCAAATCCAAACCATAATAAATACAAGCTCAATCTATATTAAATACAAAAAATATAATCCAAAATAGGCATAATTATCCTTAAATAAAAACTATTTCTAAATTCAAACATAAATATTAAAATATGCTCCCCAACTGTATCATTGGTGGATGTGGAGATTTGTGTGTCTGGATCAACTTGTTTCATTGGCTAAATTCTGGCTTCTTGGCAATTGAAAACACCTACGACTCCACATAGCTTGTTCAAGTTCCATATCTTTAGAAGACTGCAGAATCAAGCAAAAAAAAAGTTAGACATATAAGACTTAGCTAAAATGAAGTGATTTATTGACTTTTAGGCTTTGTTTGATTTGCGAGTTCATTGAGGGAAAATAAAATGGAATGCAAAACAAGAAGGAAAACTATTTCCTGTATGTTTTCGTCCATATTTCAAAAACATTAAAAGTAAAAAACTTTCAAAATATTACTGTAACCTAGAAAAAAGAGAGGAACGTGACTTACGCAGTTCCCAGTCCCACTGTACTTTCTTTTCCTTGAAAAGAAAAAACAAAAAAACAAAAACAAAATCTTTTCCTCCTTGTTTTCGTCATGATTTTCGTTGGTAACCAAACAAAAGAAAACACTTTCCTTTATGGTTCTCTTTCTTTTCCCTCAATAAAAAACAGAACATTGCCTTAGAATTTCAAGAGGAGACACTAAGACAGGGAACATATATATTACCTTTTCCCATCCATGACAGGGTCCTTAAACAGACAGTCTCGAGTTGGTCGGTCGACATATCTAACTCTGAGTACAGAACCATCAGGCAATACAAGCTTTCTTAGGATTTTGAAATCATGGTTGCCGGGCTTGTCGCTGTCATATTAGTATATGATCGGATTAAAGGACTTCTTACTTGAACTTATTGAAAATACTACCCATCTCTAAAACGTAAACAAAAATTGAACACTTGATTCGCCTCTGGCTCACCTAACATAACCCAATGCTCTCGCGGCACCATGAAAGTTAGCAGTACTATGGTTGCTCTGAAATGAAGAAAGAAAAATACTTTAAAAGTGTTCTTCAACTGATATAGTTGTTAAAAAAAAAACTTCAATCATAGATTATGTCTCTATCGATTGTGATTTTGTTTTAGAGTTTGTAGAACCTGTCCACCAAAAATAGCTCAACTCAAACCGATTGTGACATTGTGATTTTGTTTTTTTCCCTTTTTGAGGAATACAAGCTTAGCAGACACAGGAGTGACAAGACAGTAGCTACAAAATCTCTTGAGTTCTGAACTGAATTGGCTTTCAATGGTCAGGAACCCTCTCTATCTTAAAAATAACTTTAACAGTTTTTTTTGGAAGGGGACATTTTGTTTCATTTATTCACTGTTCCAAAGTGCAGATTTCAAGCATGAAAGAGACAGAGGGAGTTGGGGGTAGATATCAGATTTTGGGTAAGTGTAAAAAAAGGTGTGTGCTGCCAAGAAAACTCCTGCTTAAACCATAGCATTATGGATCTCGCTCACAAGCCACATGCATATATGTACTCAATATCTCCTATAGGAGCCAATATAACCCCCCCAAAAAAGTTGTACTTGTATCAACAATAGGTTCCAACTGGCAGAAAAAAAAAAAAGAAGTAGAAAAGGGGAGATGGAAAGGTACCTTTGACATCCATTCAGTGCCTTCTATGACTCCACAGTGCTGAGAAAGAGCTGCAACTTATATCTCCATCCTATTGCAAGTGCTAAGAACAAAAGCTTCTTCTATGTGATGCAAAGCACAAAGCTCCCCTATGGCACGTGCCATTATGCTTTTGGAATGGCTAGCATCTCACGCATTTGAAGTCAACCACTTCAATGTATTATGTCTCTATCAACTAAGTAGCAAAACAGCCATTATTTCGAGTGGTAGAGGAGATGAGTATTGTCTCACACTCAAGCCTTGGACTTGTTTAAAATCTCTCTATCTGCCTTTATTTTTCTTTACACGAACAATATTTCAAAGAGAACACCCAATTACGAATAACCCAATCAAGTATAAACAAGTTGAAACACCAATATATCCATATTAGGAGTCTTATTAGGCATAAAATACAGAGCGTGAAAGGTTTAACATTCACATCTCTCTGGAGCGTGTTTTAAACCAAGTATTTTATTTCTACACCCTGTTTTTACACCACTACCTTTAGTAGCGCTATCCAGCATGCTACCTCAAGTGCCTGGGCAGCTTCATCAATAATCACCAAGTCAAAAGAACTACTCTCCAACTTTTTGGACAAAGCACCAGTCTATGTCGTCAAAATCTGTACTTTTTAGCACATCTATCACAGCTAGCTGCTACCTTTTGCGCTCTTCCCTAATACCCCTCTTTGTATTTGTCTTTCGCTTTCAAAAGTTTCCCATTCAATGCCTGTACGCATGATGGAAATGATGAGGGACTATAAAGCAAGAGAATGATCAGTCAAGGTAACTCCTAAGACATAATCCAAGAAGACTATCAGTCAAAAAGTTGAAAAAAATTTGAGGATTAAGAATAAAAAAACTAGTGAAGTTAAAAAAATAGCATCTCTTGATGTTGATGTAACAATTTATAAATACTTCACCTGCAACCTAGGAAATCGACAAACGAATACCAACAAAATGCATCGTTATGAAATAAATGCAAAAACTGGAATTTTGTGAAGCATAACACTAGTTATAAATTTTTCTCTGATCTTTATACCTTCATTGCCTTGCGGATGTCATTTGCAAGAGCACTATTATCACCACGTAGAACCTAAAAGGAGAAAAGCTGTATAAATATATATAACTCTTGAACTCAAAGAAAAGAAGATATAGAAAAATAGAATCATAAAAGATTTTGTCACCTCAGCACAGTGAACATGTAGCTGTAAAATCACCACATTGAAAGAAAGAATTAGTGCAGAGTCAAAAATAAGAAACCAATGTTATAAAAACTCACTCATACAATCAGGAAAATGAGAAGTAAACTATTACAAACTCAAGAGGAAGAAAACTGACTCACGAATTCAAACTTTTCAACTTATATGTCACCCAATCTTCTTTTCTTCACTGTTTTGTTTATTGACGAAATAAAGAAAAGCGTTTAACGTACTCTCTATTTTCTCCCCTTTCACTCACTAAATTCGTAAAGCACACAAAGCCTAAAGGACTTCACCACGGAAAAGAAAATTAAGAAACCTGCAAGTAGAATGGCTACAACTACCGAAGCTAAGTTGGTCAATGGTCCCAGTGCAAGTAGAGATAATTCACCAGGATATTCAAAAACTATACCCAGTGCTAGTATAGCTAAGTTGGTCACTTGGTTAAAGGCTCCAGCATGTTCTTCTTTAAACTAGACGCATGTTACCCACCTACAAAAATCTGCAAAGCAAACAAATTTAGTCTCACATTTGTTTTAATTACTCTTTGTTTTTCCAAATTAATTTCCCTTGGGCCTAGTAGTTTCAATTGCAACAATGAAGACCCTTCATTTTCGCAAGTAGACCAATTGAGCAGAAGTGTTTATGGTGGTAATGGAATCTTTATAAGCTGAGGGCCTTTATCTCCAAGAGTCCAAGTGCCCCAAAATGAACATTTTTAGAAAATCTGTAGAAGAGATAAATATGGAAGAATTAATAAAGAGAATAAATATTACAAGTATTGATAGTGTTTATGTTTAGAGTAATGCTATGCTTCCCAAATTTCTATCCCAAAATTGCTTCCCAAATAATGTGGCAATGGGGTCAAATCTAATACAGTGGGACTAGTTAATTTTTTATTGGAAGTTGTCAACGTGGACCACTGCTACATCATTTGAGAAGCACTTTTGGGATAGCAATTTGGGAAGCATAGCATTACTCTAAACATAAAAACTATCGATATATGTAGGTGAATAAAAAGTAAATTGGAGCTCCAAAAACAATATTGGAAATTGTGATTCAATCTTGATGAAAGCCTCTTTGCTAGCCCACATACACCTAATTACCAAGATGAACAACCCAGTCACTTCATGGAACCAAAGAGCAAAATTCCTATTAACTAATTAGTTCATTATAAGAGGGTCCACAAATCAAGTATCCAACGAAAAGAAAAGTAAAGAAAAAAAAAAGACATAGCTTCACATGCGCCTAAAAGAGTCATAACCACCAAAGTTATGCTAGACTCTCTTTTGCTAAAGCCTTGCCTTTTGATAAAAGATCCCTTGCAGTTTGATTATTAATCCAATAAATTAGCTAAAACTCTTATCATCCATAACTATTATCATGTATAATGAAAGTATTGATGTAGACCTTGAGAACCACACCAAAAAAAAAAAATAGTGCAGTTTTGCTCACTCTAAAATTGCTCACCTAACTCTCCCATTGGCTAATGCAGTGGGACTCGTGACTTTTTTTTATCATTAATCCTTATTTAATTCTGGGTCTGACTGCATTAGCCAATGGGAGAGTTGGGTGAGCAATTTTAGGGTGAGCAAAAATGTATTAAAAAAAATAGATCGCTGATAAGATCGAGTCCCTCCTGATAATTAAAAACAACTTAAATGGATAAAGCACCATAGCTTCTTCGACAGATCTGCTACAAGTCTAGAACCTTGTAAAGCCATGAATTTTTCTAAAGTATCACAAGCAAATCTCAAAAATCAGCCAAAAACCCAAAAGGTGACCAAAGTTTCTCGCTCCAAAAACTTGTAAATTCTATTAAGTTTACTAATTGGGTTTAGAAAAAGCTGCATAACTTCTATGGCTCTTAAACTGTCATTATAACTAAGGAGAACCACCCAATCCTTGCTAAAAAGGATCATTTCACACTATAACAAGGAATTAAGAATCAAGTCAAAAACTCAAGGCCCAGCAAACCAGAGTTAGTTAAAGCTAAAATCCAGTTCCATTATACATAGCAGTTGAAACTACCATTACTATTTAACCCCAACTTGACACTTGTATTTTCGTTTCATTAAACCACCCACACTCACCTCTAACCCTCAAACTACCATTAAACCTCCACACCTTTTAAGCACTATCGAAAGTCCCAGCCACATTAAACTTCCCAACCACATTTTTTCTACAATTTCTCAGCTCTCTTATTAAACTCTCCTCTCTTTTATTCATCTACTCATTAGATAAAACAATAAATGATCAACTTGTGTTATGATCTTCAAATATATGGTAATGGGTTTCCACTAGCATTGGGGTAATGGTGGTTTCAGTTCTAATTTGGAGAGCAAATTAATTTATGACAAAATTGACCCTAAGTACTTACTATGTATTTCCCCCGTCATTCGTGTAGTTCTTTTTCTCTTTTGCCTCTATGGATGCACAGAGCGCAGCCCAAGTGACACACACACGCATGTATATGCGTATGACATTTATGGGATCTAACCGAGAAACAAGTATAATCAATAATCTTAGAGATAAACAAAAACAATGAGTAAAATGCTGAATTGTGATAATGACAAGTTTATGCACTTAATGTACTTGATTTAATATTTCTAGAAATAGTAAAAATTGTTTAAGTACTTCAACTCTTTGAATGATACAACAACCAGCACAATAGTTTAGCTTGGATACTCCCCTTGGAAATATAACTTGTTAGCACACAAATATGCACACAAATATACACACATAACATAGCAATATAGCATCAAATTGTGATCAAATCCACACAAAACAATAAAGGAATGTAAGTCTAAAGGACTATATCCCTCTCAAACAAACTATCAAACAGGTAATAGGCAGTCTAAGATCTGTGGACTTACAACTTCCAGCAAATATTGCAGTGATAGATTTTGAGATTTCTCACCTTACCAACTGTAATCAATCATAATTAACACAAACAATTAACAATGAATAACTTAAAGCATCTGAGAGAACATATTATCCAAGTTCCCAAACATAGATACCAAATTAAGACTTGGAAAAATAAGCAAATGAATCTCAAGACTTAGAATACCAAAATATTGGATCTACCTGAAGCAAGTAACATGAAAGAAGCAAGTAGAATAGCTAACAAAACTAAAAATTAAGCAAAAAAATATGATGTCAAAAACAAAAGATTCAAGCTAAAATAGGGCATAGAAATACAACTTCCACTCAACACTCAAAGGACCTTAAGAACCAAAACAACAAAAATCCAACATTAAAGAAGCCCTAAACAAATTACCTGTGCAGAATATGAACAGGAAAATTAAGGACAGGTGGAGAAGATAGCGGTTGCTGTGACACCTGATGGAAAACCAAAACAAAAAAGTAATCTCAGAATCCAAAACAAAAAAGAAACCCTAAATCAAAAACTCATAATCTATAGCCCTCAAGGTCGAGATAGGCGATGCCGATGGACGCTGGGACTTCGACGGCGACTGGGATGTTGACAGAGAAGGGAGGTCCGGTGGGGCAGAGGTCGATGGAGGAGGGAGGTCAGGCAGCGACTGGGATGACCAGTGGTGTAGAGGTTGACGGAGGAGCAAGGTGTGGTAGTGGCAAAGGTCAATGGAGGAGGGAGGCGATGGTGGTCGCGAGGTGTGTGAAGTTTGGGGTCGAGCAGTGTGCATATGAGGTTTGGGAGAAATTTTGGGGACACATTTTGGGAAACATTGGGTTAAGGGGGAAAATTGGGTTCAGAGGCAATTTTACCCGCCATTTTTTTTGGTAAATGGCAAAATTTAGGGCAAAATTTTTATGTTGTTTTATTTACAAATATGCAACCAAATTTTATTTACAAAATTGCCACCGCCTTTTTAATTTTGTTATTTATTTACAAATATGCCACTCCCAAGCCTTTTTCACTTTCACAAGGTAAATTACTAACGGAAAGCTAAATTTCTAACGGAAATTTACCGTTACAAATCTGTAACGGTAAATTACCGTTAGAAAACCAAAAACCTCAGTGTTAGGAATTTGGCTGAATGGTGTAGTGTTTTACGAAATGGCTTTCCCAAAACAGAAAAATAAAGTCTCTCATCCTCACTTTACAATTATAGCCATGAATAAAATAGGGATGCTTTGCTCATAAGTATACGTGAGAATAATTTTAAACATACATTGTGACAACACAAGCTCTCCTAATCGTGAGAACATTCAACAAGCACTCATGTGGTATAAATTAGAAGTGAATGGACTTGTCCTCCATTCCACTTAAGGAATAGGGCAAAAGGTTCTAAGGTCATTCAATTAATTATCTACCAAAAAATAATTATTACATGACCAATAATTCATAGAGCCTCTAAACAGAACATTTGAAATATTTGAATTATATTGAAAACCAAATTTTCCATAATAAATAAAAAAATTATTCAAAAATTAAAGGCCCATTAAACATCAATTTGATCTAACTGATTAAATCAACTTAGTTTAAATAATTAATGTATAGACTCCCAAAAATCTATTTAAAACAATTCATAAAAAGTTTTAAATTTGCCAAAAATCACATGCAAAATTTTTGAAATGTTCAAAAACTGATTTTTAACATAAATAGAACATTTCCAAAATTCATGGGAGTCTTAAATATTAATTTAATTAATTTAACAAATTAAATTGATTTATTGTCAACCGATCAATAATAAGGCATAAATTCCAAAAAAGTACAAAATTTGAAGGAATCAGCCATTTCTTAAAGTTTCACATGGCCCAAAATAGTGTACTAAACACTTCATATTAATTACAAAATTTACTAAACACTTCATATATATGAGATTCTTAAATATTAATTTAATCAATTTAACAAATTAAATTGATTTATTGTCAAACAAATCAATAATAAGGCATAAATTCAAAAAACAAAATACAAAATTTGAAGGAATAAGCCATTTTTTAAAGTTTCACATGGCCCAATATAGTGTACTAAATACTTCGTATTAATTACAAAATTTAAGATTCATATTTGGATAATTTAAGCAATTAAAATAGTATCCAAAAATATGTTTTAATGCTCTAAAATACCACAAATATGCACGGCAATCCCTAAACTTTTTCTCAACACTCCAAATAGTATACTCTTTGTTTGACATATGAATTACAAAAATTAATATTGTGTTTTGTATATTTTTAGCAATTAAAAACACATACTTTTACATATTTTATATGCTCAAAAATACCAAAAACAATGGATTAATTTCCACTAAACTTATTCTGGGTCCCACACGATGCCTCTAACATAGGAAAAATAAAAACAAAATTTTCTTAAATTTTTCAGAATTTTAAACCAATTAAAATAGTTTGAAGCAAGTTAAAAACTAATTTTTAAATAACGGAAACTGTTTTAATTATATAATAAATAGTTAACATTTTCATGAAAATATTTAAAATTAATATTATGGATTGGGACTCAATGTGGGACCTCCCCTCACTGGACCACCGTCGGCTGGCGAGTGGGCCCCACCCTCCACTGTGAGAGTGGGCGTGGGCTTGGGGTATCTTCTTCCTCAAGAAGAACACCTAGATTGGGCTATGCAAGGCTGCCTGCTGCGCCCACTTTGAGGCCTCACCACGGCTTCGTTTCACGACGAAAAGTTGCGTGTAATATACGGTTGGAAAGCCCTCATGGAGTAGATGAGATTTGAGCAAAAAAAATAGATCACTTGGATGTCTAAATCGTCCAGAAAATGGGAAATTTTTTTTGGATTTATCGGTTTATCAAACTAGGGTATGATATATCTCCTTCTTAAGATAATTACGCTATGAAACTTTGAGGGTTGCCTCATATAATATATTAGAACAGATCCATATCAAAAAAATTGGAAGAATATTAAAGTTTACATGTAGACCCCATCACGAGATTTGTTTTTTATAAAAACGGTTCAAAAATGAATCTTGAATACGATGGATCCAAATTTAGGAAAACAAATCAACCTATAGGCTCTGATACCAATGTAGAAAAAACTCACACACATACATAGGGTCGGATTTAGGACATTACCTAGTGGAATTGAACCCGACGAATCATAGATCGTTGATTGTTACGAGCCCTCAATCTTGTTCTTCCAATCCGAGAATACTAGCCTCCGTGTATGCCTTATACTTCGCTACGGTCACGAGAACGGCTAATAGAGCAATCCTTTTGATGTTCACGTGCTAAATCCCAAGCTTTCTTAGTGATTAAGCTAGAGAGAGAGTGTGAAATCTAGAGAGAGAGAAAGATAGCCGAGAGGGAGGAAAGAGAGTGCCAAGAGGGAGGGAGAGAAAGATAGAGATAGATGTGTGTATTTTTTTATTATTATCTCACATAGTTGTAACATATACAACTTCTATATATAAGCACTCTCCTAATAGGGTTTGAATAGGACTCCTTATGGGCTTTCTTAGCAACCAAGCAAAGCTGGTTGGACCCCGGGTCCAATGTGGGTGTCCCAACCCATATAATATTTGTTACAATAACATTACTCTAAATTTTTTTGGGGAATTTTGAGATAATTAAAATTGGTCTATAGTTTATAAAACCCAACTAGGCATATTTTTCAATATATAACCCAAGGACTCATTTGTTTTAAGCTTAACCCTTTTTTTAAAAAAAAATTATTTTGATGACAAATCTACTCCCACCACTACCACAATCGTCATCTTTACCACCAGCACGATTGCCACCCTCGTCGCCACCACCACTAGTATTGCCATCACGCCACCCCCATCGCCACTGCGTCACCACCACTGCCATCACAGCATCACCACTATTGCAGTACCAGCATCATAGCACCACCACCCTCGCCACCCGTGTCCACCATTGCAGTACCACCACCATCGCCACCGCGTCTACCATTGCAGTACTAGCACCAGCACCATCGCAGCACCACCACTACCATCACCGTCTCCATCATCGTCACCATCACCATTGTCATCACCACCACCACCACCACCACCACCACCATCGTCACTGCCATCACCACCACTATTTTCATGACCGCCATCACCACCATGGCATCACAACCACCGCCATCACAGCACCACCACGACCACCACCAGCACCACAATAGTATCTGTTTTTGAAAACAAATAATATTATATGTTTTAACAATATTGTCTATTTTCAAAAATAGATAATTTCACAGCAGCAGCACCACCACCACCACCACCACCCCCATAACAACACCATTTTGATGTTATTATCTGTCATGCTCAACAGATAATATTATCAAAATAGATAATTTCACAAATAATATTCTGTCATGCTCAACGGATAATATTATATGTTTGGTAACAAATACTGGTCATTATAATGTTATTATAGATCAACAAAACAGATAATATGCCATTAAACCCTAGAAATCCTGTAATATGCGATTAAACCCTAATATTTTAACATTTCTGTTCGGATTGCTGGTTTTTTTGGTTTCAAGAGATAGTATTATCTGTTTGATAACACATAATATTATATGTTTTGCAACCAGTGACAATTTATGGTATATGATGGTGATGATATTAAAACAGATTATTATCTGTTAAAACGGTTCACAACCACCGCCATCACAACACCACCACCACGACTACCACTAGCAGCACCGCAATATTATCTATTTTTGAAAACAAATAATATTATCTGTTTTAAAAAACATATAATTTTGCAGTAGCACCACCACCATCAAAGCACCACCACCACCACCACCACCACCCCCATAACAGCATAGTTCACAACCACCGCCATCACAGCACCACCACGACCACCACCAGCACCACAATATTATATGTTTTTTAAAATAGATAATATTATCTATTTTTGACCATATATTATAAACTTCTTCTTCTTCACTATCTTCTTTTTTTTCTTCATCGTTATCTACTTCTTCTTGTTCATAACTCTCTTCATTTTTTGTTTCTTTTTTTTTAACCCTTTTTTTCTTCGGTCTTCTTCTTCTTCTTCTTCTTCTTCACTCTCTTAATTCCTTGTTGACTTCTTTTTCTTCTTCACTATCTTCCTTGTTGACTACTTCTTCTTCATCACTTTGTTCTAATTGCTCTGCCCCTTCATCTTCATGATCATCTTCCTGTTATTTTTCTTTATTTTCATCATCATTTTCCTCTTCCTCGCCGTCTTTGTAGATGAGCTGTTATTTTTCCTTGGTTATCATTCCCAATTCTCATCCACGTAAGTACCTGCATAGGTTCAACAAAAAAAAAAGACAGAAGGAGAGTGTTATTTGTTATTTAGAACATATAAAGTTATCTGTAATTCACAACAAATAATATTATCTGTTGGACAATTTGTAATTCACAACAAATAATATTATATGTGTACAAGAGCTTCAACTGCTAATTAGAACATATATATTTTATCTATAATGTACATCAGATAAAGTTATCTGGTTCACAACAAATAATATTATCTAGTTCAAAACAGATAATATTATATGTTTCACAACAGAGTTCTGTTGCCCAACAATAATATTATCTGCTAAAATTTGTCAACAATTTATAGAAAACATAAGCTGTACAGATAATTAGCATTACAAAAGTAAAAATTGTATGATGTAGAACAAATAAAGCTATCAATAATGTGCAATAGATAAAGTAATTGTATGTTATATAAAAGTTGTACACAGCAGATAACATTATCTGTTTTCTAGAACAGTTAAATAGAGACAACCTCATTTGATATAGATCGAGCAAATCAGACAACAAAATAGTAATGGTATGTGCTTGTTAACAGCAACTATGTTTTTTTACATTCTATTTTCATCATCTTCCTATTCTTCTTCTTCATTTTTATCACCATTTTCTTCTTCCTCGTCGTCTTCGTAAATGAGCAGTTCTTTTACCTTGATTATCTAATTCAAAACAGATAATATTTGTCACACCCGTTCCAGAAATTTTATGATTTTGAAAATGCATCCTTTGAGATTTTGAAATTATTAATGTTATTAAAATTTGAGTTGGGGTTGACTGTGAGTCAACGGTAAGGTGTCAGTGAGGACACGGGAACATGGTAGTTCGTATGGCATGAGCATGAGTAAATGGCATTTATATGATTTAAATGTTATTTGACTTATATGGTATTTTGTGAATAGTGAATTATACCTGTGTAGTATAATTTCTGGCATTTTCGGTATTGGTTGTTAACATTATGAGAACTGTGGTGAGAACGTGAGTGATACGTTAATTAAAAAGTTAGGTTGTGTAGAGATTCCACAGAATATAATTTTCGGACATTATTTTTTTTTGGACCAAACAAAACCTAGTCGAAAACTTTTGAAATTTATAGTTTTCACTCGTAAAGGCATAAAATGGACGTGTGCGAAGTTTCGGGAGTTAATTAGAAGTTTGAGGAACTCGCGGGGAGGTAAACGCAATTCTCGAAGAGTTTTTCTATAAATAGGTGGGGGATGAGATTTCATTCTCATCCAAAACTCACAAATATCTAGAGAGAGGAGAGAGAAAGGAGTTTGGTTGCCACGAGCTTGTCGGCGACATACGACGACCTTCTGTCCGTAAGATTTTCTCCAGATTCAAGATTTGAACTCGTGGAGGTAAGACCTACGTTTTGATACTACTTAGGCCGTGTTTGGCCAATTTTTGTAAAAATCTCAATTCTAGACTTTTGGGAAAAACAGGTATAAACTTGTAGGAATTTTTTCAAATTCAAAATCCGACGATTATTTAGCCTCCTAGTCGATCCTTCAAAGTTTGGGGGAAATCCCACAAGGTATGAAGTTCTAACTTATGAAATATAGAGGAATACATGTTTTATATTTCGACGACGAAATTGAGATCCGGGCGAAATCCATGTGTTAATTGTAGGCCTGTTCATTATGCACGTGTTAATTTGTGAAAAGCATGTCTAAATTTACGCAAGCACGTTGAGTTGTCTATGTGGGTCAAAAGGGAGTCTTATACAAATTCATGCCGGAGTAAGCTTCTCGATGTTTGAGAATTTTAGTAGCGACGGCTACTTTGCATGGTTGTAGGCTTGGACTTGCCATGGCACTTGTGGGATGTAATGGTTGTAGGCTTGGACTTGCCATTGACATCGCAGTTTAAGGCTTGGACTTGCCACTACCGGATGAATGCGTATTTTCCTCCCTAGAGACTATTGAAATGATTTATGAGATTAAAGCATGTTTTGTCATATATTGCATATGTTAGACTTGTACGCTCAGCATATAGCTGAGCAGTGGAGATGTACTCCATTGCAGGTAAGAGGAAAGACAAGAAGAATCGTGAGGAGTGAGACCGTTAAAGAACGCCGGGGGAATCATTTGCTTATATCTTTGTTTCCTTTTTCTAACTTGTGTAAGGATTGGGAATTCGTAAAAGGTTGTAATAGATCTTTGGATTAGTTCCTTGGTATTGTAATCTTATAATTGAACGTCTGTAGTTATGTTTTGAATGTTGAAAATCAGTTATGGTTGTGATTGTGGTTGGTGTGGAGAAGCATGAGTTGTTAATATTTCATTTCAGGCTGCCCAGCAGAGGAGCAGTCGACTGGACCCGGGATCAGTCGACTGGATCTCGTGTGTTTGAGACACTGAAAGTGAATAGTAAGAAAAGCAGTCGACTGGACCTTGCATCAGTCGACTGAGACACTGTTGGTTTTGGCTACTGCTTTTAATAATGGCAAAACCAGTCGACTGGACCTCCAGATCAGTCGACTGGACCTCCAGATCAGTCGACTGGACCCCTTTTGAGAATGTTACATTTTGGTTCTGCTTAGCACAGTCGACTGGGGACTTTGTTCAGTCGACTGATTAGTCGACTGGGTTCCCTGATTAGTCGACTGAACCTCTGTTTTCAAAACTGAGTACTTTTGGATGTGTTTCTAATTAGCCAAAACATTTTATAACTCTGATTTCAATGGATTTTACAAACTCAGAGGGTAATGTTCCCTAAGTTTTAAATACCCAGGGTTGTTTTAAAGTTCTTTCCGCTGCGTATTGTTATATGATGTTTGGATGAGCCTTGATGGCGTGCCATGTGTCCTATTTCTGCGCGTAGCGGGATAGGTCGTGACAATATTATCAGTTTCATAATAGAGTTTTGTTACCCAATAGATAATATTATCTGTTAGCACTATCGTCGTCACCACCACCACTGACATCACCATCATCATCACCACCACCACCACCACCACCATCGCAGCACTACCACTACCATTGCCATCACCATCACCATCACCATCACCATCACCATCGTCGTTACCATCACCAATGACATCACCATCATCATCACCACCACCACCATCGTCATCACCAACACTACCACCACCACCACCATCGTCACCGCCATCACCGCCATCATGAAGAAAAGGATGATATATATATATATATGCACATATATACACACAGATAATTGATTAGAGTTAAATATTGCATATTCATAGCACATTTTTGTGGTTATTCATACGTATTCTAGTCCCCAAAATCCTTAATTTTACACGTGTTTTGAGAATAATAGGATTTTACAATGTTAGCATTAAAACACGTGTTTTTATGTGTTTTTATAGGTTATATTATGCTTGGACAAAAATGGAGTTAAAATATTGCAACAAAAATAAGAAATAAAAAAGCGAATAACAGCAACATCTGGGAAAATGGCATTTTTGACATTGAATAACTTGGTACTTTGAAATTGTTCCAGAGATAGAAGTTGTAGTTCAACGAGTTATGGACGCGTGGCCATAAAATGTACATCAATTCGAAGTCCGAGCAGAGAGATATGCCAATTCTCCCATCGGTGTGCGAAGCTGCCAAAAGCAGCGAAAAGCCCAGCACGAAAATAAAGAGCCCGGCCCATCTACCACTTATATATACATGTTTATGAATGAAAATCAGCAGATTTTCATTATATTTTAGGTTAAGTTAAGTCTCTTTCTTTCTCCCTCATGTTTTATAACACCCGTATTTGTGTTATAGCTTTTGCATTGCATTGTCATACATGATAATGTGTTGTGATGTGTCTTATGACACTTGGTTGAGTGAGTTTTGACTCACGAGTCGATTTGGGTGTCTGTATTAGAGAACCCATTGAAACTATGGTGATTACAGATTTGTTGTTGTGACGTCTCTCCGAGTATGAGACGGTCACTGTGGAACATTTAAATGTTTATCTGAAAATAAATGTTTACCTGTGTATTTCAATATCTGTATTATTTTCTGTTTTAGAATTTATTTCTGTTGTTAGATTTAGTATCCTGGTGAGAATGAATGAACACGCTATTAATTTGGTAGGCTAATTAGCAACTTCGGAAACGTCATGTAGAAATTCGCGTTTTAGTGACCAAACGAAACTTAGTCGAAAACTTTTATAATTTTGAAGTTTTACTTATAAAGCTAAGAATAAGCTGTATAGAAAGTTTCAGAGACTGATTAGGAGTTTGGAAAACTCGTGGGGAGGTAAACGTAATTCCCCGAGAATGTTGCCTATATATAGATAGAGATGACTTAGATTTTTCATAAGTCTAAACCTAATTCCATAAAGAGGAGGCCAAAAGGGAGGCTAGAGGGAGATTAGTTGCTTAGAGCTTTGCGACGCCAAACGACGACCTTCCGTCAGTCTGGTTTCTCCCAGATTTCATATTCGAGCTCCTCGAGGTAAGAGCTTCGTTTTGATATATGTTAGGGCCTGTTTGGCTAAGTTTTCCGAAAAGTTATTTTCTAGAATTTTTCATAAAATTTGATAAATGGAATTCTGATCCATAGGAATTGTACTAGACGGACTTCTGCACGTTCTTTGTGCACGGGTTTTCTTCAGATTGAATTATAGGAGCGTTATTTGGAGGTGAGTGATTCAACTATGTTTTGGAATGATTTCTTGGCATGTATTCATGTTATGTTTGAATAGCATGTATTAATTCTTAGAGATATATTGTGTAGTTCATATTGGGCAATTATATTGATAAGTAGGCCTAATAGCACGGTGATATGTTTTAATTACCGCGAGTATGGTGATATGTATTTGAGCATGTTAAGTTGCTTATGTGGGTCAGAAGGAGCACGTGGTCACCGTGCCATTTTGTGGAGCCGATATAGGCATTAAGGTCGCACGATTGAAGAAAAGAATCGTGGGTCTTACCCTTTCGCGTGGACTTATTGGCGAGGAGTCGCGGATTGGGAATATGGACGGGCACGTGAGTCTCCGGCGACTAGTATGAATTGTAGAGATGTGAATGCGGACATGTTTATCATTCATGTGCATATGTTGTTTTATTCACTAAGCATTAGCTTAAACAAATCGAAATATGTGTGGTTATTCAAATAACCATTTCAGGTATTAATGCTGGCGAGGAATCGCAGAAGTGAGCACGTGGGTTGGGAGTTCTTTTAGAAGGCAACTCGAATGCAAATCTTGTAGTTTTGGAATAATAGAAATGTTGTAATAAGATTTTGGTTGTTTTAAACCATGTTTAATTTGGTATGTTAGGATGGATTTTAAACTGTTGTAATTATGTTTGATAATGTTTTAATACAGCTAGAAGTACTTTAGACTGAGTTTGGTTTGAGTTTGTTTCGAGTGGTTGATCTTTGGGGAAAGTTAGAAAGCTTTTAAACTTGAATTTCTGCAGATTGGGCTGCTGCCAGGGGAGCAGTCGACTGAGCAGTCGACTGAATCCCTGTGTCTGTTAGCTACTGCCTCGTATTTTAGCAAAAGCAGTCGACTGGACCCCTAAGCAGTCGACTGGACCCCTCAGCAGTCGACTGGACCCCCAGTATCAGTCGACTGGAATTGACATTTAAATCCCTGCCTAACTCCGTCGACTGAGCAGTCGACTGAGCAGTCGACTGGACCCCCAGTATCAGTCGACTGGAATTGACATTAAATCCCTGCCCACTCCCGTCGACTGAACAGTCGACTGAGCAGTCGACTGAACCTCTGGTTTTGAAAATGTGTTTTGTTTTCCGCTGCGTGTGTTCTTCAAACCTAATTTTTTTGGGAACGTTAATGAATTTGTTTAGCCTCGGTGGCGTGCCACGGTCTCCGGTTCCGCTATTGTGGGACCGGGCTGTGACATTTAGTGGTATCAGAGCTTAAGTTTAGAGCCTTGGGAACGAGTGACGTTATATATGTTGAGCGACGTCGAGTGGAGTGTGAAATTGTAAAGATAATTGTTATCATTGTAGAAATGCTTCATGCATTAGCATTTGTTGATTGTGATGCACTGTGCACATATATCTATATTGTGGCATAGCATGCATGGTCATTATGCATTGGACTCAACAGGGGTAGTATTTGAAACGTTATGGCTGATCTACCAAGAGAATTGTCACCGCATTCGCGGATGGACCAAATAGTGAATATGGTGGGAAGTTTCATACAAGCGGTAAGTGAAAGGGAACAGATGAACGTTCAGCCTCCACAAGTGGAAATTCGTTACGTCAATGCACCATCGGCACCGCGACCTCAACACACAATCGTGGAACAGTTTCATAAGCGAAAACCGACGTTGTATCATGGGCAAATTGACATAGACTTGGCCGATCATTGGATGATGGACATGGAAAGACATTTCCGTCAGGTAATATGTACCGATGAGGAGAAAATTTTATGCGCATCCGATACGTTGATGGGTGAAGCATTGGACTGGTGGAACAACGTGCTTGAACAAGGGAAGCCGACCACGTGGGAAGCATTTAAGGAAGAATTCAACAAACGTTTCTTCCCGCAATCTGCTTATACTCAGAAACGTCAAGAGTTTGCGAGTTTGGTTCAGGGAGATATGACCGTAGGTGAGTATGTTTCTCGTTTCAATGCCTTGTTACGATTTGGGAAAACTACCGTTCCAACTGATAGGGATAAAGCTCGTAAGTTTGAGGAAGGGCTTAGAGAGAACATCCGTGGCCGTGTGGACATGTTGCAACACCCGACCGTTTCTCTAGTCGAGGAAGCCGCCCGTATTGCTGAGAAAAGTGTCGACAGATATCGACAGGGACAACAAGGGAAGAGAGCAAATGACAGTCGGGGTAAGAGTCAAGGGAATGCGAAGAAACCGTTCACGCAAGGTTCAGGATCGAATATGAGTAGCCAAGGAGGGAGTACGTTCATGGGGGACTCGAGACCGTTGTGTTCAACATGTAACGTGCGACACAGAGGAACCTGCCATCAATTGATCACTTGCTTTTATTGTAAACAATTGGGGCATGTGTCTAGGAATTGTCCTTTGAACGCGAATTTGACTACACCAAACACAACCTCGAACGCCAAGGGCTATAATCCAGAAACGAGAGGGAAATGTTTTGAGTGTGGACAACCGGGACACATAGCAAAGAACTGTCCGAGTAAGAGACAACCGGGAATGAGTACCGGGGCATCGAGTGTGCCAAGCGGATTAAGAATAGAACCTCGAATGGATAAAGGGAAAGGAGTCGCGCAACAACAAGGACGATACTTCCAGCTCAGGCCGGGGAATACGGATGATACCGTCGTATCAGGTATTCTTCCTATTTGTTCGTATCCTGCACGTATACTTATGGATTCTGGTTCAACGCATTCATTTGTATCACGTGATTTTGTTAAGCATTTAACTGTTAAGTCAGAACCGTTAGGATACGACCTGTGTGTATCATTGCCTAGTAGTGAACCACTAGTTACTTCTTCGATATTCAAGTCATGTGAAATCAAGATAGGTGATAAAGTCTTGAGCGTTGATTTGATTCCGTTGACGGTGAATTACTTTGATGTTATTTTGGGTATGGATTGGTTGTCGGTTAATCAAGCCAAAATTGATTGTGAACAGAAACGGGTTAGTTTCTATCCGTCAGGGAGAGAAGAGTTTACTTTTCAGGGTAAGGGAGTGATCGTACCGCCGTACTTGATATCGACGATTCAAGCAAGTAAGATGTTGAAGAAGGGTTGTTCGGGTTTCTTATGTTCAATTGTCGACACGAGAGTTCTTGGACCACTAATAGAAGACATTCCAGTAGTTCGAGAATTTCCAGATGTTTTTCCCGATGAGTTACCCGACGTATTGATTGAAAGAGAGCTTGAGTTCACAATAGAAGTAGTACCAGGGTCACAACCGGTATCCAAAGCACCGTACCGAATGGCACCGATAGAGTTGAAAGAATTGAAAGTTCAGTTAGAAGAACTGTTGGAGAAGGGTTTTATCCGACCGAGTGTTTCGCCGTGGGGAGCTCCAGTCTTGTTTGTGAAGAAGAAAGATGGAACAATGCGTATGTGCATCGACTACCGAGAATTGAATAAGTTGACCGTCAAGAACAAGTATCCACTACCGCGAATAGATGACTTGTTTGATCAGTTACAAGGGGCTCAGGTATTTTCGAAGATCGACTTGAGATCCGGTTACCATCAGTTGAAAGTCAAAGAGGAAGATGTTGAGAAGACAGCTTTCAGAACTCGATATGGTCACTTTGAATTTTTGGTTATGCCATTTGGAGTGACTAATGCACCAGCTGCTTTCATGGACTTGATGAACCGTGTTTTCAAGATTATTTAGATGAGTTTGTTATCGTGTTCATAGATGACATCCTAATCTACTCCAAAAGCGTAGAAGATCACGAGCATCATTTGCGATTAGCTTTACAACGATTGCGTGAAAAGAGATTATTCGGCAAATTGAAGAAGTGTGAGTTTTGGTTGACAAAGATAGCTTTTCTTGGACATATAGTGTCGGCAAAGGGAATTTCTGTAGACCCTCAGAAGATAGAAGCAGTTACCAACTGGGTGAGGCCAACGAATGTGACAGACATCAGAAGTTTCCTAGGATTAGCTGGGTATTATCGGAGATTTGTAAAAGATTTTTCGCGTATAGCAATGCCAATGACGCAGTTAATGAGGAAAGATATTGCTTTTGTATGGAGTCCGGAATGTGAAGAAAGTTTTCAAGAGTTAAAGGGTCGACTAGTGAAAGCACCAATTTTAGCCGTTCCGTCAGGGACTGAAGGATTTATTATCTACAGTGATGCATCATATAGAGGTTTAGGTTGCGTTCTTATGCAAGGTGATAAAGTCATTGCGTATGCATCGAGACAACTTAGACCGCA
This sequence comes from Hydrangea macrophylla, assembly GCA_033977485.1. Taxonomy (NCBI): domain Eukaryota; kingdom Viridiplantae; phylum Streptophyta; class Magnoliopsida; order Cornales; family Hydrangeaceae; genus Hydrangea; species Hydrangea macrophylla. The sequence goes on along the minus strand of CM066999.1, from coordinate 101,118,401 downwards.
CGAGAAGAATTATCCAACACATGATCTAGAATTGGCCGCCGTGATTTTTGCATTGAAGATTTGGCGTCATTATCTCTACGGAGAGAAATGTGAGATCTATACGGATCACAAGAGTTTGAAGTATCTGTTTACACAACGAGATTTGAATATGAGGCAAAGGAGATGGCTAGAGTTGATGAAGGACTATGACTTGTCAATTCAGTATCATCCGGGCAAGGCGAATGTAGTCGCCGATGCTCTTAGTCGCAAAGTACCAACCAATACCGCATCAGATTTGACTTCTCAGAAAGAACTGATACGAGATATGGAGAATTTGGAGCTTGAAGTAATACCGAGGATTGAAAGTGGTTTTATGTCGACGATAGTGGCACAACCACTCTTGATTCATGAGGTCGCTGAAAAACAACTTCAAGACGTGGCTTTGAAGAAGATTTGTGATGAGATTCCAATGGGCAAACAACCGGGATTCACGTTTGAGAACGATGTGTTGAGATTGAGGGGTAGAATTTGTGTACCTAGTGAGAAAGAGTTGAAGCGGAACATCCTAGAGGAAGCACACAACACAAAGTATACCGTTCACCCGGGAAGCACCAAGATGTATAGGGACTTGAGACATGTTTATTGGTGGCCGGGAATGAAGAGAGAGATAGCACGTTACGTGTCGCGTTGTACTAGTTGTCAACAAGTAAAGGCCGAACGCCAAGTACCCTCGGGATTATTACAACCGTTACCGATAGCCGAGTGGAAATGGGAACACATAACAATGGACTTTGTTAGTGGGTTTCCGAGATCGAAGAGATCGAACACTATTATTTGGGTGATTGTTGACCGTTTGACGAAGTCGTCGCACTTCCTACCACTTCGAACAACTAAGCCGATGACGTTAGCTAAGTTGTATATTCGCGAAATTGTGAGACTACATGGTATCCCAGTTTCTATCGTTTCGGACAGGGATAGTAGTTTTACATCGAAGTTTTGGAGAGCCTTGCAAGAAGCAATGGGTACCAAATTGCACTTTAGTACAGCTTTTCATCCTCAGACCGATGGTCAATCAGAGAGAGTAATCCAGATTTTGGAAGACATGCTTAGGCTATGTGTACTTGATTTTCAGGGTGATTGGGAAGACCATTTACCGTTAATTGAGTTTGCGTATAACAACAGTTTTCAGTCGAGTATTGGGATGGCTCCTTATGAAGCTTTATATAGTCGTGTATGTCGTTCACCGATTAGTTGGACAGAGGTGGGAGAAAGAAAGATTGAAGGGCCGAAAATTGTACAAGAAACGACGGATAAGATAAAGGTAATTAGACAACGGTTACTGACAGCCCAGAGTAGGTATAAGAGTTATGCCGACAAGCGCAGACGGCCATTGGAATTCGTTGTAGGAGACTTAGTGTATTTGAAGGTGTCGCCTTCAAAGGGAATAACCAGATTTGGTAGATACGGGAAACTCAATCCGAGGTATGTAGGACCTTTTGAAATCATTGGAAAGGTTGGACCCGTAGCTTATCGTTTGAACTTGCCGAGAGAGTATGCTCAAGTTCATAACGTGTTTCATGTATCGTTGTTACGCAAACAATTAGTGGAAGATAGAGACCAAGTGATGACTCCGACATCGAATGAGATTCAGAGTGATTTAACGTATATTGCGTATCCGGTAGAGATATTGGATCGAAAGGATCAAGTCTTACGAAATAAAGTACTAGCGAAAGTGAAAGTGTTATGGCGTAGCCAAACTACGGAAGAGATGACGTGGGAGATAGAAGATGAGATGCGTACTCAGTATCCACACCTTTTCGAGACATGAGGTATAAGTTTGGGGACAAACTTCATTTAAGGGGGAGAGTATTATAACACCCGTATTTGTGTTATAGCTTTTGCATTGCATTGTCATACATGATAATGTGTTGTGATGTGTCTTATGACACTTGGTTGAGTGAGTTTTGACTTACGAGTCGATTTGGGTGTCTGTATTAGAGAACCCATTGAAACTATGGTGATTACAGATTTGTTGTTGTGACGTCTCTCCGAGTATGAGACGGTCACTGTGGAACATTTAAATGTTTATCTGAAAATAAATGTTTACCTGTGTATTTCAATATCTGTATTATTTTCTGTTTTAGAATTTATTTCTGTTGTTAGATTTAGTATCCTGGTGAGAATGAATGAACACGCTATTAATTTGGTAGGCTAATTAGCAACTTCGGAAACGTCATGTAGAAATTCGCGTTTTAGTGACCAAACGAAACTTAGTCGAAAACTTTTATAATTTTGAAGTTTTACTTATAAAGCTAAGAATAAGCTGTATAGAAAGTTTCAGAGACTGATTAGGAGTTTGGAAAACTCGTGGGGAGGTAAACGTAATTCCCCGAGAATGTTGCCTATATATAGATAGAGATGACTTAGATTTTTCATAAGTCTAAACCTAATTCCATAAAGAGGAGGCCAAAAGGGAGGCTAGAGGGAGATTAGTTGCTTAGAGCTTTGCGACGCCAAACGACGACCTTCCGTCAGTCTGGTTTCTCCCAGATTTCATATTCGAGCTCCTCGAGGTAAGAGCTTCGTTTTGATATATGTTAGGGCCTGTTTGGCTAAGTTTTCCGAAAAGTTATTTTCTAGAATTTTTCATAAAATTTGATAAATGGAATTCTGATCCATAGGAATTGTACTAGACGGACTTCTGCACGTTCTTTGTGCACGGGTTTTCTTCAGATTGAATTATAGGAGCGTTATTTGGAGGTGAGTGATTCAACTATGTTTTGGAATGATTTCTTGGCATGTATTCATGTTAAGTTTGAATAGCATGTATTAATTCTTAGAGATATATTGTGTAGTTCATATTGGGCAATTATATTGATAAGTAGGCCTAATAGCACGGTGATATGTTTTAATTACCGCGAGTATGGTGATATGTATTTGAGCATGTTAAGTTGCTTATGTGGGTCAGAAGGAGCACGTGGTCACCGTGCCATTTTGTGGAGCCGATATAGGCATTAAGGTCGCACGATTGAAGAAAAGAATCGTGGGTCTTACCCTTTCGCGTGGACTTATTGGCGAGGAGTCGCGGATTGGGAATATGGACGGACACGTGAGTCTCCGGCGACTAGTATGAATTGTAGAGATGTGAATGCGGACATGTTTATCATTCATGTGCATATGTTATTTTATTCACTAAGCATTAGCTTAAACAAATCGAAATATGTGTGGTTATTCAAATAACCATTTCAGGTATTAATGCTGGCGAGGAATCGCAGAAGTGAGCACGTGGGTTGGGAGTTCTTTTAGAAGGCAACTCGAATGCAAATCTTGTAGTTTTGGAATAATAGAAATGTTGTAATAAGATTTTGGTTGTTTTAAACCATGTTTAATTTGGTATGTTAGGATGGATTTTAAACTGTTGTAATTATGTTTGATAATGTTTTAATACAGCTAGAAGTACTTTAGACTGAGTTTGGTTTGAGTTTGTTTCGAGTGGTTGATCTTTGGGGAAAGTTAGAAAGCTTTTAAACTTGAATTTCTGCAGATTGGGCTGCTGACAGGGGAGCAGTCGACTGAGCAGTCGACTGAATCCCTGTGTCTGTTAGCTACTGCTTCGTATTTTAGCAAAAGCAGTCGACTGGACCCCTAAGCAGTCGACTGGACCCCTCAGCAGTCGACTGGACCCCCAGTATCAGTCGACTGGAATTGACATTTAAATCCCTGCCTAACTCCGTCGACTGAGCAGTCGACTGAGCAGTCGACTGGACCCCCAGTATCAGTCGACTGGAATTGACATTAAATCCCTGCCCACTCCCGTCGACTGAACAGTCGACTGAGCAGTCGACTGAACCTCTGGTTTTGAAAATGTGTTTTGTTTTCCGCTGCGTGTGTTCTTTAAACCTAATTTTTTTGGGAACGTTAATGAATTTGTTTAGCCTCGGTGGCGTGCCACGGGCTCCGGTTGTCACGCCCCGGATCCATACATATGAATCTAGGTCACGTGGCACGCCATCAAGGCTTACCAAAATGATTAAAGTTCCCAAAAATGGCCTTAATAAAAGTTTTGCTCCAAAACCACCAACTTTCAAATAGTTTTTCAAAGGTTATATTAAACACGTGCCCAAACACGCCTTAACGAGTTTTGTTTTCAAAAGTAACATTTCCGTAGGTCAAAGGGTCCCAAAAGGTACCTCCATGCCTAATTAGAAGTTGTTCCGAACATTGGAAGTATGAGTTTGAAATTTCTGGCAGGGGGCATTTCGACCGGTCGAATTGCCTCGTTCGACCGGTCGAATGGGGTCTGTGCAGAAACCAAACCTCCAAAAGACCGTATTCACAATTGCCGGCGTTTTTCCGCAAACGCCGTTAATTACCGGCGCTTCCTACTAAACGCCGTTAATTCCCGGCGCTTCCGCGACAAACGCCGCTAATAAATCAATACCTCTTTTACCCAAAGAAACCAATCAAAACCATTCCAATCCAAACCAAAACTATTCAATTGCAAGTTAAACCTTCCAAAGACTTGTAAGAACATAAATATCCATTTATACAACCACCATAAACCCGTCCCGGATTACAAGTATCAAAAGTACAAGTTTCACACGTCTCGGCAACCAAGGTCCTAAAGTGAATCATGTGCCGTACTCGCATATATAACAAGTCCTATTACAAGTCGCACGGTTAAACAACCGGCATGAGTTAAACACATATTACAAACACAATTCAAGTTCTATAAACATAAGGAGTTTCCGGTCCTCCCTCGCCTCATCACCCGCGATTCTCTCCTCCAGTCCTTGCACCTGAATGGTTATTTATATAACCACAGGTATATGGATTTGTTTAAGCTAACGCTTAGTGAATAATATGAATCAAGCATACGGATGACAAATATGTTCCAATCCATCATAACACATAACTATTGGTCTCTAGGGAATAAGTGCACCTTCACCGATCCAAAGTCTTAAGACTCAACCACGACCCATGCCCCTTCGACATGTCGCGTTAATGCCTTTCTCGGCAAGTGACCGTCGTCACTACTAATCCTCCCCCTTCGAGAGGACGTCTCACGGTGAATTAGCCCATATCCCCCTTTAACCCACATAGGCACATAAACATGCTCAATTAGCAAGTCACCATGCTTTTCATTTCAACATGCCTTGGGCCTACTTTACACATTAGTTTTGCCCAATATGAACTACACATGTTATCTATATAAGGTTCCTAGCATATCAAATGCATTAAACCATAGAATCATCCAAAACTCAAGATTAATATCACTCACCTCTGATTTACGCCCTTAAACGCCGATCCAAGGAAAACTCAAGCACAAAGAACGTGCAGTAATTCTTCTAATACAATTCCTATTAATCAAAAGTCCAATTATCAACTTTATATGAAAATTATAGAAAATAAGTTTTCGGAAAACTTAACCAAACAAGGCCTAATAGGTATCAAAACGACGGCCTTACCTCGTAGAGTTCAAATACGGAATTTGGTGAAAAACAAACGAGTAGAACTCCGTCGATTCGAGTCTTGAAGCTCTAAGCCAAGAAATCCTCCATTTGGCCTCTTCTTGAACTTAGGTTAAAAGTTTATAAAATTATGAAAGTCATCACTATGTATATATAGGCAACACTTTCGGAAATTGTGTTTACCTCCCCACGAGTTTTCAAAACTTCTAATCAGTCTCTTAAACTTTCAACGCAGCTAATGCATAGCTCTACAGGTGAAACCTCAAAATTATAAAGGTTTCCGACTAAGTTCCGTTTGGTTGCTAAAACGCAAGTTTCTATAAATTTTACGAAATTGCTAATTAGCTTACCAAATTATGTAACGTGTTCAATTCCGTCCTCACCAGGCATCTAATGACTCCGATGAGTCGCTATTAACAATATAAAATCAATTATATTCACATATGCCTAAATAAACATTTAAGCACATAATCATGAGTTGTTACTCATTTTCCCAACCGTAGGGAATTCTCACTTGCCCACCTTCTGGACTGCCTTCAAGGCCAAATACTGGGTTCTTAAAAGACACCCTCCAACAACTAGTGAGTCATCACTCACTTCACACGTGTTCATTAACACAACAGTAATCATACCATGCATGCTAATATAATATAATTACATGCCGCGGGAGCGGGTATGACACCGGTTCCGCTATTGTGGGACCGGGCTGTGACATGTTTTCTATAGTTTAAGTTCCGTTTGGATCATTGGAAAAGCAAGTTTACGTTCAAGTGTCAATTCCAATGCTACAGTTTTTCGTTTTTCAGGTTTTATTTGTGTTGGATTATTAATTTTTGATTGTTTTGCAATTGATTAGTATATTATCCATCATATTTTTCATTAATATAGTTGCTAGATTCAATTTTACTATGTTAGGCTAAATCCGTAGTTAGGGAAGAGCAATGAAATGGTAAACAACTTGATTTCTATTTGTGTTTTTAACGGGCAACCCTAAATCCATAGATTAATGAATGTTTAAGTAGAGATTCATAGGATTTCATGTTTTCTAATATGAACAATGTTAACAATCATGAAGTTAATGACTTTTAACTTGGATTTTCAACAGTTTGTGAACTTGTTTCATGGTTTTAGTTTAGTTTAATTATTTTCAAGCACCGTAGATTAGTTTTGACCATGAATCATGCTCATAAGCAATCTTCCCGTAATTCAAAAAAAGGGGATTAATTGAAATAGTTCTATATCTTTGTGCCGGCTAAAGGGTATTTTATTATTTTAATAAAACCTAGACGTTAGAGGCAAGATTTTGGATGATTGGGAGTGTTATATCTTTTCGTAGGCATGGAAATTAGGAAGTTTACCGTGGATTTGTGATTTCTTAAAGTTTTTCTCATCTTTATAAGTATTTTAATTTAATTCGTTGCTTTAATTAATTCTTAGTTAGTCGTTATTTCACTTAGTTAAATCACTCTAGAACTTAAACTATAGTCATAATTAATTAGTGGATTCACGTAGTTAGTAAAATTCATTAGTTTAATATTATTTCCTGCAATTTAATACTCACGAAAGGTTCCGTTAGTTCATAGTTTTTATTTTACATAAAAAAGTAATTATTTTCCAAAGAAATCATCTTTTCTTTATTTTATAATTAATAGGCTAGGTATAATTAATCAATTTAAATCATATCTCTCCCTTGGGTTCAACCTAGGCTTACTAGAAAATATATTACTTGAATGATTACCTATACTTAAGTGTAGGACTTAGAGCACACAGTTTTATTCGTGTCAAGTTTTTTGGCGTCGTTGCGGGGAGAGGCAATTTGCTTAATTTAATCTAGTTTGTTAATTTATTTTTATTTTATCCTTTTGTTTGTTTTGAATATTATCACGCATTTACTTCATAGTGTTTTATGTCATATAATTCCAACAAAGGCTTATTTCAACAAATACAAATTTTTAACGATTCCTCTGATTCTTCTATTAATCTAATAGTTACACCTCAACGTTCTGACCAAATGGCTGGCTTTCTACCACCTAACCTTAATGGCCTTAATGGGAACAATGAGAATAATGGGGAGAATAACTTAGGTTTAAATGATGATACTGAAAGTCAACATAACTTCAACCCTAGAGAAAGGATAGATGACAATACACATCCATTACGGGAATTATTAGCCCCTGATAGGAACACGATCCCTTCGTGCATAACTATTCCACCACATCAAGGGATGTTTCATTTTAGAAATAGTATGATACAACTCTTACCTACTTTCAATGGGATGGAGAATGAGAGAGCAAATGTGCATTTAAAAGATTTCAAATTTTGTTTGTGAAACATTTGCAGACCAAACGTGTCCGCAAGAAATTGTTAGATTGAAACTATTCCCTTTTTCATTGAAAGATAAAGCGAAAGCTTGGCTTTTAACTCTTAGACTTGGCTCAATTAGCACATGGACTGCTATGTATGAGGAATTTTTAAAAAAATTCTTTCCAAAGCATTTAACAGATGATCTCATGTGACAAATCAAGCTTCTTACCCAAAATGAGAATGAAACTTTTGCTAAAGTCTGGGAACGTTTCAAAGATCTACTTTTATCTTACCCACACCATGGTTTTGAAAAATAGCATCTCATGAGTTTTTTCTTTAAAGGGTTAACACCAGAATCTAAAAAGTTAGTGCAAACAATGTGTCAAGAATCATTCATGCATAAAAGCGCGAATGAAACTGAAACATATTTTGGTTGGCTTGCTGAGAATTGACCTCAGTGGAACCACGTGAAGTAACGCGCGCACCTCCTAGTGAATCTGATAGGGCTAAACAAAAGAGTATATTCCTCATTAAGGCTGAAGATAATTGTCTACTAAATATGACCAACTTTCTAAGCAAGGGGAGGCGTTAGCAAAAGGGATAACAGAACAACCTAGAGTAATGTATCAAGAAGAAATGTGTGGTAACTGTAATATGGTAGAACATCAGGCGTATGCAAGCCCTAATATACCCATTTATCGAGAAGCACCGCCTGTCGATGTTAATGCGATGAATAACTATAATGGTCCTACGAATGCATATGGTGGGTATAATTGGAAGAATTATCCTAATCTAAATAATTGGAGAACGGGGGCAGTTGTAGCACTGGATAATTATAATCCACCACCCCTACAAAATCAATTCTTCCAACAGAATCAAAATCAAAATCAAAATCAATATCAACTACCTCTTCAACAATATAATCAACAATATCAACCCCTACAACAATAGAACTATCAAGGAAATAATCAAAATAGTTCGAATGTTTATGTGCCCCTCACTAGAAGGCACAAGATGACCCTAGAGATGCAATGATGCAACAAATGGTTCAAGCTATGGGGAAATTTCAATCAACTATGGAAAGGATAGGTAATCAATTTGAAAATAGTCAAAAAGGAATTTTTCCAATGCAACCACAAGCTAATCCTAGAGGTCAACCACAAAATGGTGCCCAAAATTTTGATTTGGGGAATCAAGAATATGTTAAATCGATAACAACCTTAAGAAGTGGTAAAATTGTAGGGCAAGATATCTCTCCTCCTATAATTGAGGAAGAAAAAGATATTGAAGATAATTATGTGGAAGAGGTAGTTGAGAGTGACAACACTAAAAAAGATGAACAAACTCACTATAAGAGTAATGAGAGGCAAGATGGTGAGAGAGAAGAAGAGGAAACATCTAAATATGTTCCTCCAGTCCCTTACCCACAAAGATTAAAGAAACGACATGATTCTAAGAACCAAGAATTCTTAGAATTTTTTAAACAAGTAAAAATTAATGTGCCCCTCTTGGATGCTATAAATCATATCCCTGCTTATGCTAAGTATTTAAAAGATTTATGCACTATTAAACGTAAGCAAAGTGTAAAGAAGAAAGCTTATTTGGCGGATAAGGTAGGTTCGATTATTAAGAATAATTTACCACCTAAATATCAAGATCCAGGCACGCCAACAATTTCATGTATTATAGGAAACCAAAATATAGATCATGCATTACTTGATTTAGGAGCTAGTGTCAATTTGCTTCCATATTCGGTCTATAAACAGTTAGGACTAGGGGATCTCAAACGAACTCGTGTCACACTACAATTAGCTGATAGGTCTATTAAGATACCTAGAGGTATTTTAGAAGATGTCCTTGTTCGAGTGGATAAATTTATTTTTCCTGTAGACTTTGTGGTGTTAGACACAGAACTTGTCCCTAATCCAATTGCTCAAATTCCTGTTATTTTTGGTGGACCCTTTTTAGCTACATTAGATGTTACCATTCGTATTAGGAGTGGTATAATGACTTTGGTTTTCAGAGACATGACTTTGAATGTTAAGATTTTCTCAAACCCTCAATACCAAGAGGAAGAGGATGATGTAGAGGAAGTATAGTGCATTGAGTCTATTCCCCAATATTATCTTGATTCGACTAGTCTTGATGAACCTATAGAGCAGGTAAATGATCACACAATAATGGAACTGTTGGAGGAGAGGCAGAAAGAAGAGCTATTACCAAAACACGAGGATGAAAAATCTATCATCCTTGACTTTTTAAAAAACTTAGAGCTTGATGAACAAGAAAATTATGAGGATAGTAATATGATTTTGAGCAAGGAACATTCTATTGAGGACGTAGACCAATTCAATTCCAAGTTAGATGATCTTCACCTTCACCAAGAGGCAAGTGCCTTTTTGGATTCCTTAACGTATGCGGACGATGATGACTTGGCTGCCCAAATAGACAGATTCTGCCAAGTCAAGCCCATGTCTGATCCTATACAATTCAAACCAAGTCCAAATACGAAATCGCACCCTTATATTTATCCTCTAATAGAAACTATTCCATTAAACAGGGAGGTATGTGATGCTTTTATGTTCAATCATTATTCCAACCCTTTTCTCATTGAAAAACAAAGACCCCCTTCTTTTGTTTTTCCTTTTAAGCCTTTTGAACAAATACTTCTTATTTTTATCAATGTTCCCCTAGAATTTGGTAGCAAAAAGGTTTCACCATCCCGTCCAACATTACATCTGAACTGAGTTGGGGGGAGATTTTATTTCCTAAGATCCTACATAATGTTCTAATTGCTTACTTGTTTTGTACAAAAGATCCTCTGAAATTTCGATTATTAATATATGATGTTTATCTTGCTTAACCGCTTATTGGTGGTTATGAATTATGGAGTTTATCGATTATTTTCTATTATTTCTTATTGCTAATAGAATTTTGTAATTAATCTAAATTTGGACCTTAACGCCTTGAGGTACTATTCTTCCTTCTTTCGCTTTATTTTACTTGTCCATATGCATAGTTTAGAACATTGAGGACAATGTTGCATTTTAGTTGGGGGGGTGAGTCATTGCATGCCTCGTGTTATTAGTACTTTCATGTCATATGCCTGTTGTTAGCAAGACCAAGAAAATTTTTAGATGAAAAAAAAATTAAAATTAGTATTTAGAAATACATGGATCTTGTATGTGTGACAGATTTTTCCCTTCGTCCTTGGGCACGATTGTGACACACTCGTAGTATTTCCTATTTGATATTAGTGTGCATTACATGCTACATACAACTTATGTATCAACTTAGTCATTGAATACATCTTACTTGTTGGACTTTACATATTTAAAGCACGATGGATAGTTATGTATATGACATGTGTTGTGTTGAAAATAACTTAAGCAATTCAAAAGACATGCAATTGAAACTATATAACCCTAGTGAGTTTTTGTGTCATTCGTTTATTGTAAGAGGGTTAAAGAACATATATTCTCACTAAACATTTTTGAAAAGCGTTCTCATTGATAAGTCTCATTTTTCTTTCATTTTGATGGATCATTAGAAGAGAAAGTTCAACATTTACCAATTTTTTAGAATTCTTGAGTTGCCTAAATAGATAGACCTAGACACTTAGAGGATGATATAGGCTGTGTTCCATTGATACATCCTTATTTCCTTGACAGTTATATCTCGTATTTTGGTTGCTAAAAAATAATAGTGAGTACAGATGTGATAGCAACTATCTTCTTTGCGTTAAATTGTCTATTCTACCTTTTTGGAGTTGAAATTGCTAGCCATGTAATATTACTCATTCCGATTCATACTTGCACCCGTCTAAGTAATGTAAGCCTTGTTTACCTTGCTCAAGATTTTTCAAGCATGTGATTGAGAAGGGAGGAAGTAATTCTGATGATAAATGGCAAAAAAAAAATAGAAATAAAGGAGAAGAAGATATATATATATATATATATAATAAGAAGTTAAAAATATAGAAAGAAAATATATATTATTATATGAATTGGAGAGTTGGAGAATGGAGGAGTAGGGGTGATCGTTGTCATATGCTTAAATCAATATACCTTTTCATTGATTCTCATTTTGTTTCTTTAATAAGCTGTATTGACTCTAAGTAGTTAGGTTTGAAGTGAAGGTGATGAAAGAATTTTCCACGGTATTTCACTCTTCTAGTGTGAAGTGTTCCATTCATGAGACTATTGCACCTAAACATGTCTGTTTTTCAGATTTGGATATACGAGGCATTTGTGTGCCTTTGCATTAACTCTATCTAGCCTCTGTATCAAGAAAGAAAAAATAAACGCCCCCGATTCAGAGTGATTTCATCTTGAGAGTGCATTCCCATTGAGATTTGAGTCGAAATTGCATGTTTTGCGATTGTTATGGTTATATAAAATAGGAGACATATGTTGAGTACTGATATTGTCCATTCACACACACATGCAAAGTCTAATAGAAAGATATACTCTAATGATTTTGATGATAGATGAGTTGTGTGTATTGTGTTTTGTATTGCTATATGCATTTAAGGATGTTATGATGTCTTTCTTAGTTGTGTGCTTGGCGTTGGAGGATAGTTTGATCATATATGGTATCCATAGTTAGGAATTTTGTGGGTAAAGTCACTGCAAACCCTCACGAGACAACACTCGTCAACTATGGGGAACCTTGGTGTTTAAAGGCTTGTTGCATATGCTAAATGCAATCGCGATTCCTGCGAAAGTGAGTTAGGATTTTTGTTTCTTTCGTTTTTCTTTTTATTTTTAGAGTTTAAATTAACCTTGCTTTAGTTCACTTCATTGCTAGGGAATAGCAATGAGCTAGTTGGGGGTGTGATTAGAGCTAAATATTGCATATTCATAGCACATTTTTATCGTTATTCATACGTATTCTAGTCCCCAAAATTCCTGATTTTACACATGATTTGAGAATAATAGGATTTTACAATGTTTGCATTAAAACACATGTATTTATGTGTTTTTACAGGTAATATTATGCTTGGACAAAAATGGAGTTGAAATATTGCAAGAAAAATAAGAAAAAAACTGGCGAATAATAGCAGCATCTGGGAAAATGGCATTTTTAACATTGAATACCTTGGAATTTTGAAATTGTTCTAGAGATAGAAGTTGTAGTTCGACGAGTTATGGACGCGTGGCCACAAACTGTGCGTAAATTTGAGGTCTGAGCAGAAAGATATGCTAATTCTCCTATCGGTGCGCGAAGCTGTCAAAAGCAGCAAAAAGCCCAGCGCAAAAATAAAAAGCCCGGCCCATCTACTACTTATATATACATGTTTATGAACGAAAATTAGCAGCTTTTCATTATATTTTAGGTTAGGTTAAGTTTCTTTCTCTCTCCCTAATTCCAATGCTACAGTTCTTCGTTTTCCAGGTTTTATTTGTGTTGAATGATTAATTTTTTATTGTTTTGCAATTGATTAGTATATTATCCATTATTTTTTTTCTTTTATATAGTTGCCAGATTCAATTTTACTATGTTAGGCTAAATCCCTAGGTAGGGAAGAGCAATAAAACGGTAAATAACTTGATTTCCATGCGTGTTTTTAACTGGCAGCTCAAAATCCATAGATTAATGAATGTTTAAGTAGAGATTCATAGGATTTCATGTTTTCTAATATGAACAATGTTAACAATCATGAACTTATTGACTTTCAACTTGGATTTTCAACAGTTTGTGAACTTGCTTCATGGTTTTAGTTTAGTTTAATTATTTTCAAGCACCGTAGATTAGTTTTGGCCATGAATCATGCTCATAAGCAATCTGTCCGTACTTCATAAAAAGGGGATTAATTGAAATAGTTCTATATCTTTGTGCCGGTTAAAGGGCATTTTATTATTTTTAATGAAACCTACACATTAGAGGCAAGAACTTGAATAATTGGGAGTGTCATATCTTTTTGTAGGCATGGAAATTAGGAAGTTTACCATAGATTTGTGATTTCCTAACATTTATCTCATCTTTATAAGTATTTTAATTTAATTCGCTGCTTTAATTAATTCTTAGTTAGTCGTTATTTTACTTAGTTAAATCACTTTAGAACTTAAATTATAGTCATAATTAATTTGTAGATTCACGTAGTTAGTAAAATTCATTAGTTTAATATTATTTCCAGAAATTTAATACTCACGAAAGCTTCCGTTAGTTCATAGTTTTTATTTTACATGAAGAAGTAGTTAGAATTATTTTCCAAAAAATCATATTTTCTTTATTTTTAATATTAATAAACTAGGTATAATTAATCAATTTAAATCATATTTCTCCCATGAGTTCGAGCTAGGCTTACTAGAAAATATATTACTTGAACGATCACCTATACTTGGGTGTAGCATTTAGAGCACACAATTTTATTCGTGTCAATAATATCATCTATATGTGTGTATATATGTATGTATGTGTGCATGTATATGTATATATGTATGTGTACTGTCGCCACCACCACCACCACCACCACCGCCATCTTCACCCTTTTTTGCTCTGTAACTTAAAATTTTAATCAAACACTGTGCTCGTCATTACTTTTACTGGGTATTTTCGGATTCTTATAGGAAATTAGGTCATTTTGGTATTTTTTTTTAGGGGAATGGCTTATTGAGTTAAAATGTTGGACCTTGGGCTTTAGCTACTATAGTTTGCACTACAGGGTGCTATGGCTGAGCGCCCCAATTTTTTTTATAGGAAAAAATGTCACTATTAAACATGAAAAATATTTAAACATTGTCATGTACCCAAATTTGAATCCCAAATGATTTATTGTTGTATACCATCTAGGGGTGCAATTTGGAATGGAAATTCCGATTCCAACCGATTCCGTTCCGAAAAATTCCGATTTTGGAAATTAAAAATGCATTCCGAATTCCGAAAATTCCAAGTTCCAAAAATTTAGAAAAAATTTGGATTGGAATCGGAATTATTTTGAGAATTCCGAAAATTTTGAAAATTCTGAAAAAATTTCCGAAAATATTCCGAAAGTAGATTTTTCGAAAATATTCTGATTTTATCCGAAATATTCCAAATATCTAATAATACATATGTATTAGTATACAAACATACATATATAAATATATATAAATATTTATATTATACATAGTTGTATACATAATTATTTTTTAATATTTGTAAAGATATAGGGGGTCTAATAATAATAATAAACTTAAATGTTAATTGCATACACACGAATTAGGTTTAGTAATTGTATACACACAGTAGACCCAATAGGGTTTCTCACTTTCTCCTCCACAGTTGCAGTTGCCAAGAGAGAGAGGGAGAGAGAGAGAGAGGGGGAAGAAGAAGAAGAAGAAAAAGAAGAAGATCGCAAAGAAGCCGCAACCGTTGAGGTTCCGACAGAAAAAGAAGCCGACGCTATCACGACCCATCCCACTAACGTGCAGAAACAGGACACGTGGTACACCATCAAGGCTTATCCAGACCATTAAACAAGCGTACGCAGCGGAAAAGAACATTTAAAACAACCTTGAGTATTAAAACTTTAGGAAACATTACCCTCCGAGTTGTAAAATCTGTATAAAATTGAAAACGTTGTTATATTTCAAATCGGATGAATATATGGTAAAAGGGGTCCCAAAGATACCTTAAGAACCAATCAAAACATTTAAACTATTTTCGGAAGGTATAGAAAAAGGATTCTGGCAGGGGGCATCTCGGCCGGTCGAACGACCCCATTCGACCGGTCGAATGACCCTTTAGCAGAATCCTGCACAAACTGCAGAATTTTGCCAAAGCATCACCCAACCTCAAACCTTTCATTCCTCCAAACAAGTTAACATTAAACCAACTTCACAAGTGATACAAATAAAGTCTCAAGAACATCATTAAGACAGAGTAATCCACGAAAAGAAATAATAATGGAACAAGCTAAGGCTTGTTTGGATTAAATATAGAAAATACTAATCCACATTCCGAAATTCAAATTTGACAAGTAAAACATGCAAAACACGAATCCACGAGTTCGGACTCATTACAACATAACCAAAAAGAGACTTGAAAACTATTACAACCTTACAAGTCCATTCCAGAGTTCAAAAGCGAAGTTCAAGCCCTAACTTCTCCAAATTACATTTTGCCTTAAAGGAATGAAGAAAACAAAAACATATACAAAAGATGATCCTGTCGTCCCCACAGCCTTACTCCTCACGCTTTTTTTCCCTTTCTTCTTGTCACCTGCAATGGAGTAAATCTCCACTGCTCAGCTATAAGCTGAGTGTACAATTTATAACATATGCATATATGATAAAACATGCCCTAATCTCACAATTCATAATAAATAGTCTCTAGGGAAAAAAAATACGCATTCATCCGGTAGGGGCAAGTCCAAGTCTTAAACTGCGATGTCAATGGCAAGTCCAAGTCTATCAACCATTGCATCCCTAAGTGCCATGGCAAGTCCAAGTCTATCAACCATGCATAGTAGTCGTCGCTACTAAAATTCTCAAACATCGAGAAGCTTATTCTGGCATGAAATTGCATAAATCCCCCCTTTGACCCATATAGACAACTCAACGTGCTCGCGTAAAATTAGACATGCTTTTCACTTTTGATCGCGTGCATAATTAACGGGCTTAAGATTAACACATGAATTTTGCCCGGATCTCAATTTCGTTATCCAAATTTAAAACATGCATTTCACCTATATAACTTAGGCTAGAAACTCATACCTTGAGCTATTGTCGTATAACTTTGAGGGAACGACTAGAAGCCCGACTACACGCCGAATCTCCCGATCCTACACAAAACCTACGAGTTTACATGCATTTTCCCCAAATTTCTAGAATTAGAATTTTTTTAAAAAGCTAGCCAAACATGGCCTAAAGACTATCAAAAATATAGCCCTTACCTTGGGAGGTTCAAATACGAATTTTGGTGAAATTCAGTCGGATGAAAGGTCGCCGATCGTCGTCGCAAAGCCCGTAGGATCAAATCTCCTTTTCTCTCTCCTCTCTCAAGATATTATATGAAGTGTAAGTACTGACAACTTCATCCACTACTATTTATAGACAAACTCTTCGGGAATCGCGTTTACTTCCCCACGAGTTTCTCAAACACCTAGTTAACTCCTAAAACTTCGCACGCGTCCATTTTATAACTTTACGAGTGAAAACTACCAATTACAAGAGTTTTCAATTAAGTCTTGTTTGGATCCAAAATTACGTCCAAAAACTAAATTCTATGAAATCTCTACACAATCTACATTCTGTTTAATGTGTCACTCATGTTCTCACCACCATTCTCAAAATGATACTTTACAATACCAAAATTACTAGAAATTATACTATACAAGTATAATTCACTATTCATAAAATACCAGATAAGTCAAATAACATTTAATCACATAAATGTCACTTACTCATGCCAATGCAATTCTGATTACCGAATTCTCGTGTCCTTACTGACACCTTACCGTTGACTCACATTCAACCTAGAGCCAATTATCAATTAACATTAATAAACTCACAGATTCAATTATGCATGATAAAACTTATGAAATTTTGGTACGAGTATGACAACTCTCCCCTCCAAAAAGGAAGTTTGTCCCCAAACTTTACCTCATACATTAAACAGGTACGGGTACTCATTCTTCATTTCTTCCTCACTTTCCCATGTAGCCTCTTCAACCGTGTGACTACGCCATAGTACTTTCACCATCGGAACTGTCTTAGTTCTCAAGACTTACTCCTTCCGGTCTAGTACCTCTACTGGGTGCTCTATGTAACTCAAATCCTCTTGAATTTGTAACGGTTCTGGCACCATGATCTTGCTCATATCTGGCATACACCGTCTCAACATCGACACATAAAATACATTATGCACATGTTCCAATTCTGATGATAAGGCCAATCGGTAAGCCACTGGTCCTATTCTCTTTAGGATCTCGAAAGGTCTTACGAATCTCGGATTGAGTTGTCCCCTTTTCTGAATCGTACAATGCTTTTCGAAGTCGATACTCTCAAGTAGACAAAGTCTCCCACCTCAAAGGTCATCGGTCGTCGCTTTGAGTCTGCATAACTCTTGTAACGGCTATGAGCTACCTTCAGTCGTTCTTGGATCAACTTTACCTTCTCAGTAGTCACCTATATTAACTCGGGTTATAGCAGCTTTCTTTTCCCAACCTCGGTCCAACAAACCTGTGAACGACACTTACGCCCATACAAAGCTACATACGGTGCCATTCCAATACTCGACTGAAACCCATTATTGTACGCAAATTCAATCAAAGGTAGATGTTTCTCCCAATCACTCCTAAAGTCTAAAACACAAAGTCTCAACATATATTCTAATGTCTGAATCATATATTCTGACTGCCCGTCGGTCTGAGGATAGAATGCAGTACTGAAACTCAGTTTAGTACCCATAGCCCTCTATAGGCTTCCCCAAAATCTTGATGTAAAACTACTATCTTGATCCGATATAATCACTGTTGGGACTCCGTGTAGTCTCACAATCTCTTTCACATACAGCTCAGCTAACTTCGAAGGTTTAGTCGTCTTGATCGGTAGGAAATGCACTGACTTGGTCAATCTATCAACTATCACCTAAATCTTATCATTCTTGTTAGGTGATCGTGGAAATCCTGAAACAAAATCCATCGTGATCTTGTCCCATTTCCATTTTGACACGAGTAATGGTTGTAATAGCCCCGTAGGTACTTGTCTTTCTATCTTGACTTGCTGACATGCTGAACACTCTAAAACATACTTGGCAACTTCTCGCTTCACACCCTTCCACCAAAAAATTTCTCGTAAATTCTGGTACATCCTGTTACTTTCCGGATGAACAAAATATCTAGTATTGTGAGCCTCTTCCAGAAGTCGCTCCTTTAAGTCCCTCACGTTCGGTACACATAAATGATTCCCGAGCATCAACACCCTTTGTTCCAAGGTAAACTCCGGTTGTTTGTCCGAAGGTATCTCGTCTCTCATCTTGCACAAATAAAGATTGTGGAATTGTTCTGCCTTGATTTCATCAATAATCTATAGGTGTGCTATAATTGCCATCATTAAGCCACCATTAGTGTAACAACCCTAAAATTTTTAAGTGTGTAAATAATTATTTTAATAATTATTTTTAGTTAGCAATATTATATGAGTGTGCCTATGTAAGATATGTGTTCGAAAAATTTAAGAGTTTGGTGAACATATCAATTAAATCATGAGTGAGCGCGTTTAGTTTGGGAGTTATATTTTATTAATTTATATTTGTTAAAAAAAAAAGTGAAGGTTTGATATGTATTTTTGTTATATAGTGTTTACAGGCCCGCGAATGTGTTAAATAATGTAATTAACATTAAAACTTAGTATCGGGGTCATGGGTACCCATTGGGCTACTCATTTTAACACTTTGTACTGCATTCTGGGCTCATATGAGTCTCTTTTGTGAGCCCATAAAAAGAAAAACGGGATTTATATATTTGTGTATGTTTTATTGGCATGTGTTGTGTGTGTAGTGTACATATATACTTATATTAAAAACCCTAGCCCCCATATTAAAACAAAAAGGGAAGAGAAGAAAAGAGAGAAGAAGAGAGAACAGACGTTTGTGTGTGTGTGTGTGTATGTGTGTGTGTGTGTGTGTGAGAGAGAGAGAGAGAGAAGAAGAAGAAGAAGAAGAAGAAAGGATAATGGTCTCGGGTTCGTGGGCACGTGGGGAATCGCGGAGCATTCGTGGGTATCGATTTTTGATCAACGTGGTGAGCTAAATTTTTGTGTATCCGAGTATATATATATACACGTATGTATATATACATGTACACGGGAGTAAATTAAATTAGTATATGTTTAATTTAATTATTAGGGTTAAATCTTTGTAATGGATACGTTGTTATTGTTGAAGTAATCTAGATATTTTCTTTTCCCTTCGCGTGACTTTGTGATTATGACATTAGGGTATTCGAAAGGGTTAGGTAAATAGTTAGTTTGATAAAACCATATGTGAAATATTCATGGTGATTAAGAAATATATGTGAAATTCGTTTTTTTGTAATTTATACAGTTGCAGAAACTTGAGAAAATTATTAGAAAATGGTAGCTTTGAATTTGAACATTCTGTCCGCAATGGTCTGTAGGAAACTCGATTCTGCACACTTTTCGTCTAATGGAGTTTTTCCTGATTCTGCACCGTTTGGGCAGAAATTGAAGATTTCAGTAGCAGTTTTTAGTATATTAAAATGTACGAAATTGGAGAAATATGATTCGTTGTGTTTATTTATATTCGTTCGTATGACTTAACGAAAATTACTTAGAGATACATGAATTCTCATATAATGTTGATTATAAAAAAAAAATGGGTGATAGTCATTAACGTTGAGTCCGATAAAAATATTGTGGAATGATTGTTATAATACTTTACGATATGAGAATTTGAATTTTTATTATGGGTTTTATGTAGGCTAATATTGAATGTTGGGTTGAGGTTATTGTACCTGAAATAATTGACCTTATTGTGTGGTCATTTTGATAACAATGAGTAAATTAGATACGTTGAATAGTACATTGGCGATCTTGTAATTTGATTAGAAATTATTGAGGGAAGAATTGTTATGGGTTAATTGATAAAACCCTCTATTGTAAGAAATTGGAATACATCTAAAAGTTAGAGATGTGATTGGATTTAGAGACGGAACTATGTGATAATCGTGAAATTCACAATTATTGGGATAATACGAACGATAAGTGATAATTGCAACATGGTTCTTTAGTGTTCACCGCTCCCCGTTATTGTGTTATTGTTTTTGGTAGCTCGCACTCTTTTGCCAGTGGCTTCGTGATCAAGCTAGCATAAGCCTTATGCTCGGCTTATATTGTATAGACGTCTTGACATATTGACCAGCCGTCCATTGTGTATACCTGGTTTGGTTGATACCCCAACCAAACTGGCACCGGAGTGGGTGTTGGTAGTATGTCCGGGCACACATGGGATATATGTGTGGGCTGTACCATGGAGGGTGGCCAAGTGGTGAACCTAGGGAACACAAAGATAAATTAAAGGCTAATAAATAATGACAATGGAGTATTTCATAAGACTAATAAGTTTGGAATAATGAATGCGACATTTAAGTTATCATGTGGACGGCTTATGTATGGAATTATTTGCCTGGTTTGTGATCATTCGATTTACAGGATGGTGGGCCCACTAACTTTTATGCAGGGCTGGCTCACCATATATATCCGAGGTAAGTATAAAACTCGTAGTAACTTTGAATTTTGGGCAAGAAACTACTTGCCATCACATAAATGGAAACTACTCTTTTGTCCAAATATGTGTGTGGAACTACCTGTCTTGGCCCAATAGTGTTGTAATGTGGTTTGTAGTCTACGGGTTCAGGTTGGAGCCCTCAGATTTTATTTTTTTTGTTTTACTCATACCAGTCATGTGACTGACCCGAGTGTGTTATGCATTCGGGTGCGTTTCTATTTGAAACGTAGTTGGATGACATGTGCAGGATATTGCTTTTGATGATGTGACCGATGTGCTTGGCTGTGGAGTCTTTTGGGCATTGGAACGTTGTAGTTGCTCTGACCATCGGATGTATAGATTTTATTTCTTTTTTTCTGAACTTTGTAAGAAATTTTATTTAATGAATTTTTTATTCCTTTTGTAAATTAAAATGGTATTATATTTGTAATAGAATATTATTTCTTTTATAATGAAATGGAGGATTGGGAATATAAGTTTAATAATACATAGTTTTTGTATTAACACAGGATCACGTGTCCTTATTTAATGAGTATTAAATTCTATTTTCAAATAAATTATTTATTAGCTTGTGTGAGGGTGTCACTCTCGGTGTTTTGGAAATTGAATATTAGTCTGGATACATGCTCTGGATTAAATATTTGGTTGTCCAAAAATCGGGGTGTGACAATTAGTCTCTGGTATCACATCCAATTCTAAACATTCCATCTCATTTACTAATTCTTTTTGTTGTGTTAGCTCGTTGGCTAAGTTCCTTGGCGTCTTCCGGCTTAGCGCATCGACTACTACATTAGCCTTTCTCGGATGATATTCAATCGAAAGTTCATAATCCTTCATCAGCATTAACCATCTCCTCTGTCTCATGTTCAAGTCTCGTTGTGTGAACAAGTATTTCAAGCTCTTGTGGTTCGTGAAAATCTCACATTTCTCCCCATACAGGTAATGTCTCCAAATCTTCAAAGCATGAATTACAGCGGCTAATTCGAGATCGTGAGTCGGGTAATTAACCTCATGTGTCTTTAACAGTCTAGACACATAGGCAATCACCTTACCACCTTGCATAAGCACACAACCCAACCCTTGATGCAAAGCATCACTATAGATCACAAACCCCTCGATTCCGGATGGTATTGTTAGGATAGGCGCTCTTAGCGACCGTGACTTCAACTCTTGAAAACTATCTTCACATTCTTGACTCCACTCAAAAGTAACACCCTTTCTCATCAATTTGGTCATTAGCAACGAAATATTGGAGAAATTCTCGATAAAACGGCGGTAGTATCCTGCTAACCCTAAGAAACTTCGAATTTCAAATATAGATGTCGGTCTCTGCCAATTAGATACGGCTTCTACCTTGTGAAGATCAACTGATACACCATTCTTGTCTATTATGTGACCAAGAAAAGTAATGCTAGGTAGCTAAAATTCACATTTCTTAAATTTCCCGAATAGTTGCTTCTCTCGCAATCTCTGAAGGATCAACCTCAAGTGGTTCTCATGTTCTATCTCACTCAGTGAATAGATAAGAATATCGTCAATGAACACTATTACAAAATCATCTAAGTAGTCCTTAAAGACTCGGATCATAAGATCCATGAACACGGCTGGTGCATTAGTAACCCCAAATGGCATCACTAGAAATTCGTAATGTCCGTAACGCAGTCTGAAAGTAGTTTTCTCAACATTTTCGACCTTTACTTTCAACCGATAATAGCCCGATCTCAAGTCGATCTTTGAAAACACTTGTGCCTCACGAAGTTGGTCAAATAGGTCATCAATCCTTGGTAATGGGTACTTGTTCTTGATTGTCAACTTGTTTAACTCTCGGTAATCAACACACATACGCATTGAACCGTCTTTCTTCTTTACAAATAACACTGGAGCTCCCTACGGCGATATGCTAGGTCAAATAAAACCTTTGTCAAATAGTTCTTGTAGTTGAACTTTCAATTCCTTCAATTCTACAGGTGCCATTTTATATGGTGCCTTGGATACAGGTCTTGCGTCTGGCATAACCTCAATGGTAAACTCGATCTCTCAATCAGAATGTCTGGCAAGTCATCCGAAAATACATCTGAATATTCTCGCACTATCATAATTATTCCGATCTTCTACTCTTGGTTCGGTCGCTGAGACATCAGTCACTGAACACAGGAATCCTCGACATCCTTTCTCAACAACTTACCCGCCCGAATTGCCGAAATTAAATACGGTGGTGGTGTAACCCCACTCCCTTGAAAACAAAAGCTTCCATGTACCGGTGATCGAAAATTAATTTCCTTCCATTTACAATCTATTGTTGCTTGGTTAAGGGCTAACCAATCCATCCCTAGTATCACGTCAAAGTGGTTCATTCCAATCGATATAAGATCTACAGTCATCGACTTCTTACCTAGTTTGATCTCACAATCCTTGTACACTGTAGACGTCACTTTTGGCTTACTAAGGGGTACCACAATAGATCATTCATATCCTAATGGTGCCGATCTAATATTCAAATGTTCAACAAAATCATACGATACAAATGAATGCGTAGATCCTGAGTCAACCAGTATGCATGCTATATAGGATCATATAGGAACCATACTTGAGACCACTGTCTCCGAAGCAGCCATATCTCCTGGGTTCATCTGAAATGACCTCCCCTCGTGCTGCTCAGTCCTTGGTCTCCCGTTGTTAGTCTGTCTAGGCTTCGAACCACTGGAAGCCATAGAACTAGCTCCTTGTTAGGAATGCTTCCTCGGACAATTTTTAGATTGATGTCCAACCATCCCACAGTCATAACATTTGCCCCTCGTATCTGGTGCCAAGCTAGCATTGTTTATTCCTTGAGATTTTTTCTGGAAGTTCGTCATAAAACAAAGGCCGGTATGTGGTCTATCGCAAAGTGAACACAATAGAATATTACTTGGTGTCCTCCTGAAATCAATGAAACTAGAACCAGAGCCTCGTTGAAACGGCCTCTTGAAAGATCTGCCTTGGTTCCTATCACCACCCTCATTATTCTGTTTTTCGTATGGATTCTGCCTCGATCTTTCCATTCCACTCTTGGCCAGAAGTTCCATTTGTTGCACTGCTGCCACAGACGAATGTTCGTAGGTCTCCACTCTCAAACGAATATTTTTTCGTAATCCTCCTTCAAATTTTCTTGCTCTATCTTCCTCGGTCAGCACATACCCCTTTCCAAATATCAGCAAAGCATTGTATCTTGAGGTGTATTCCATCATAGTCATCTCCCCTTGTCGAAGATTTTATAATTCCATCTTCTTTGCATTGAGAGCAGCCCTTGGAAAGAATCAACAATTAAACTGTGCTTTAAATCCCTCCTAAGTTATCGGTGCTCCTTGGTCTAGAACGTTCACACACCAATTCTGGGCTTCGCCTCTGAGTATATCACTAGCATTCTCAATCTTCTCCCTATCGGTCATCGGGATAGATCGAAAAATCATTTCCATGTCCATAACCCAATGCTCTGCCAGTGTCGTGTTAGATGTTCCATGAAACTCTATCAGTTTCTTCCTGGCAAATTGTTTATATAGTGATCTCATACCCCTATTCACAGGCGTTGGTACCACGGTTATCGGTGCTAGCTCAACTGGAGGTGTGGGAGGCAATCGCTCCGCTATATTCCATATCATATCTCCCATGTTCCCCATCATTTCTTCCATTTCATTCATACGTCGGGTATGTGGCGATAATTCTCAATGCATAGACACTATGCATGTACAACAATATTTATAACATGTATGTATAACAACACACATATGCATCAAACATCTCTACTATGTATGGATGCACTCTAGAAAATGTGACAATTCACTCAACACTCCACTCGTCATCGAATGTTCCCAAAGTTTTGTTACCTCTAGCTTTGATACCAATAAATGTCACGATCCATCCCGCTAACGTTCAGAAACAGGACACGTGGTACGCCATCAAGGCTTATCCAGACCATTAAACAAGCGTACGCAGCGGGAAAGAACATTTAAAACAACCTTGAGTACTAAAACTTTAGGAAACATTACCCTCCGAGTTGTAAAATCCGTATAAAATTGAAAACGTTGTTATATTTCAAATCGGATGAATATATGGTAAAAGGGGTCCCAAAGATACCTTAAGAACCAATCAAATTATTTAAAATATTTTCGGAAGGTATAGAAAAAGGATTCTGGCAGGGGGCATCTCGGCCGGTCGAACGACCCCATTCGACCGGTCGAATGACCCTTTAGCAGAATCCTGCACAAACTGCAGAATTTTGCCAAAGCATCACCCAACCTCAAACCTTTCATTCCTCCAAACAAGTTAACATTAAACCAACTTCACAAGTGATACAAATAAAGTCTCAAGAACATCATTAAGATAGAGTAATCCACAAAAAGAAATAATAATGGAACAAGCTAAGGCTTGTTTGGATTAAACATAGAAAATACTAATCCACCTTCCGAAATTCGAATTTGACAAGTAAAACATGCAAAACACGAATCCACGAGTTCGGACTCATTACAACATAACCAAAAAGAGACTTGAAAACTATTACAACCTTACAAGTCCATTCCAGAGTTCAAAAGCGAAGTTCAAGCCCTAACTTCTCCAAATTACATTTTGCCTTAAAGGAATGAAGAAAGCAAAAACATATACAAAAGATGATCCTGTCGTCCCCACAGCCTTACTCCTCACGCTTTTTTTCCCTTTCTTCTTGTCACCTGCAATGGAGTAAATCTCCACTGCTCAGCTATAAGCTGAGTGTACAATTTATAACATATGCATATATGACAAAACATGCCCTAATCTCACATTTCATAATAAATAGTCTCTAGGGAAAAAAATACGCATTCATCCGGTAGGGGCAAGTCCAAGTCTTAAACTGCGATGTCAATGGCAAGTCCAAGTCTATCAACCATTGCATCCCCAAGTGCCATGGCAAGTCCAAGTCTATCAACCATGCACAATAGTCGTCGCTACTAAAATTCTCAAACATCGAGAAGCTTATTCTGGCATGAAATTACATAAATCCCCCCTTTGACCCATATAGACAACTCAACATGCTTGCGTAAAATTAGACATGCTTTTCACTTTTAATCGCGTGCATAATTAACAGGCCTAAGATTAACACATGAATTTTGCCCGGATCTCAATTTCATTATCGAAATTTAAAATATGTATTTCACCTATATAACATAGGTTAGAAATTCATTCCTTGAGCTATCGTCGTATAACTTTGAGGGAACGACTAGAAGCCCAACTACACGCCGAATCTCTGATCCTATGCAAAACCTATGAGTTTACACGCGTTTTTCCCAAATTTTTAGAATTAGAATTTTTTAAAAAGCTAGCCAAACATGGCCTAAAGACTATCAAAACGTAGCCCTTACCTTGGGGAGTTCAAATACAAATTTTTGTGAAATTCAGATGGACGAAAGGTCGCCAATCGTCGTCGCAAAGCCCGTAGGATCAAATCTCCTTTTCTCTCTCCTCTCTCAAGATATTATATGAAGTGTAAGTACTGACAACTTCATCCACTACTATTTATAGACAAACTCTTCGAGAATCGCGTTTACTTCCCCATGAGTTTCTCAAACACCTAGTTAACTCCTGAAACTTCGCACGCGTCCATTTTATAACTTTACGAGTGAAAACTACCAATTACAAGAGTTTTAAATTAAGTCTTGTTTGGATCCAAAATTACGCCCAAAAACTAAATTCTGTGAAATCTCTACACAACCTACCTTTTGTTTAACGTGTCACTCACGTTCTCACCACAGTTCTCAAAATGATACTTAACAATACCAAAATTACCAGAAATTATACTAGACAGGTATAATTCACTATTCATAAAATACCAGATAAGTCAAATAACATTTAATCACATAAATGTCACTTACTCATGCAATGCAATTCCAATTACCGAATTCCCGTATCCTTACTGACACCTTACCATTGACTCACAGTCAATCTCAAGCCAATTATCAATTAACATTAATAAACTCAAAGATTCAATTATGCATGATAAAACTTATGAAACTTTGGTACGGGTGTGATAGACGCCGATTCCGTTTGCCTATTTTCGAAAGCTCCTTCCAAGTATTCCTTCATCTCTCTCTCTCTCTCTCTCTCTCTCTCTCTCTCTCTCTCTCGGATTTTTTTTGTGAAATCTAAATCTGAGAATTTCTTCTTTTAAGTTTATGTATTGGGAATCTGGGATTATGTGATTTATGTTAAAAATTAGGGTTTTGATATTTTTTGATCTAGTGATGATCTATGTTTAGGATTAGGGTTTAATTATCTTTTGATTTAGTTTACAATTTCGAAATTTTTCGAAAATTCCGATTTTTCCAAAAAAATCAAAATCGGAATGCAGTTTTGAGATTCCAAATTTTCAAAATTGGCATCGCAATATGATTTGGTGTTCCGAAAAATTTGGAATTTTTTCCGAAATCATCCATTCCGTTCCATTACGTCCGAATTGCACCCTTGATCCCATGCTTACTAAATTCAAATGAATAAGAACTCTAAATATAAAGCCATATTTGTTATTCACCATAAAATTCACCACGTTAAATTAACTACAGTATAAAATTAAATCAATGTAAGAGAGGGGAAAAAAACAAACACTTCTCAAACCAAATCATCATCACACTCTTTATTTATTTATTTATTTATTTTGTTTTTATTTTTATTTTTTGTTGGGGAGGGGGGGTTGTCTTATTATCACTCGCTTTCTCAAATCCAAGTAAAGATAATAAACATACATATTACTTACATACACATTATACCTATACAAGTTAATTTAAAGAGAAGATAATGTAGAAAAGTATAAGATAAGATTTCATTTTGTGCAAATCAGAGATAATGTAAGTATTAGATAAGATTTAATTTTGCAACCAAATATTAAAATATATATCAAAATAGAATTGGCATACTTGAACTCAGATTACCAAATGATCTCGAATGATTGATAACCAAATGATCTCAAATGATTGATAACCAAAAGGGACACTTAAAATATTTGGCACTTGAAAAACTACATATTGGGCATACTTGAACTCAGATTGAACCACCATATGTTAACCTCAATAAACAATTTAATCTGTGGCATATAGCAATCTAAATATATACCATAAACAACTTTGAATAAAGCTATAGAACATAATTTAGGCACTGTTAAGCATAGAATTCTAGAAGTACAATAATGTAAGCCCTCATACTAGACTTTTAAAATCCCTGGTTCAGTAGTAGTCAAAAGATCTAATCTTCGTACTTGTCAAAATTCTAATACTTTGTGGGAGAACCTAAAATGTTCTTTATAGATAAACTATAATGATATCCAGCACATTTATGCTATCCTTATATATATGTGTGTTTATATTTAGAGAGAGAGAGTGTGTGTGTGTGTGTGTGTGTGTGTATGTGTGCCACATCCTCTAAACACACCCGAACTAACTAATGGAGCTCCCAATGGTATCACAATAGATAAATCATAATCTAGAAATTCTAGTGGTTTATCTAAATGTTTAGCAAAGTGGTGTGATACGAACGAATGTGTGGATCCCGAATTAACAAGTACATTTGCCAGGTATGAGCAAATAGGAACCATACCTAAGACAATGGTATCGGTAGAAGCAGTCTCTCCCGGACTGAGCTGAAATGATCTCACATGCCGTTGTTCCCACCTCGGGGGTTGCTGAGTAGATCTCGGTGTGATGGCACTAGCTGCGGAAGAACCTGAGCCTGAAGCTCCTTGACGCTTGGTAGGACAATCTCTAGCTTGGTGCCCTAACTCCTTACAGATAAAACATTGACCTCTCATATCCAAGTTCTGGTTCGGATAATTTCTTGCGATATGCCCCGGTTGTCGGCAAAGATTACACATGTTCAAATTTGGAAGTTGATTGCATCGTCCCTAATGAAATTTCTGACAAGTTTGACACCTCGACTTATTTCCACTGGAACCACTGCCACTACTGGCCGACGAACCTCCTGAAATCTGCCTCTTTGCACTACCTTGACCATTGAACTGACTTGATCCCAGTCGTTTACTTTGTTGGCTCGGTGGTGGCGGCATACTCGATGTATACCCAAGGTCTCTTTCAGCTATGGAGGCAATGTCAAGCGCCTTAGCAAATGTCTCTGGTCGGAATATAGTCACTCGTCCCCAGATATCACTTCGAAGCCCCGCCGTAAATTTTCTTGCTTTCACTTTTTCAGTTGTTATCATATCACCCCGCAAACCTTCCCAAACTCATAAATTGTGTTGAATATTCGCGAACTGTCTTTCCCCCTTGCACCAACTCCATAAACTCTTAAGCCTTTGATAACACCCACATTTGTGTTATGTCATTTGCATTACATTGTCATGCATGATAATGTGATGTGGCGTGTCTTATGACACATGTTTGGGTGAGTTTTGACTCACGAGTTGATTTGGGTGTCTGTATTAGAGAACCCTCTGAAACTGTGGTGATTGAGGATTTGTTGTTGTGACGTCTCTCCGAGTATGAGACGGTCACTGTGGAACACTTTAAATGTTTATCTGAAAATAAATGTTTACCTGTGTATTGCAATATCTGTATTATTTTCTAGCTTAGAATATATTTCTGTTGTTAGATTTAGTATCGTGGTGAGAACGAATGAACACGCTATTAATTTGGTAGGCTAATTAGCAACTTCGGAAACGTCATATAGAAATTCGCGTTTTAGCGACCAAACGAAACTTAGTTGAAAACTTTTATAATTTTGAGGTTCCACTCGTAAAGCTATGAATAAGCTGTATAGAAAGTTTCAGAGACTGATTAGGAGTTTGGAAAACTCGTGGGGAGGTAAACGTAATTTCCAAAAGAGTTGCCTATATATAGATAGAGATGGATCTTTAGATTTTTGTAAGCTTAACCTAAAGCTCAAAAAGGAGGCCAAAAGGGGGCTAGAGGGAGATTTAGTTGCTTAGAGCTTTGCGACGCCAAACGACGACCTTTTGTCAGTCTGTTTTCTCCCATATTTCATATTCGAGCTCCTCGAGGTAAGAGCTTCGTTTTGATATATGTTAGGGCTTGTTTGGCTAAGTTTTCCGAAAAGTTATTTTCTAGAATTTTTCATAAAAGTTGATAAATGGAATTTTGATCCATAGGAATTGTACTAGACGGACTTCTGCACGTTCTTTGTGCACGGGTTTTCTTCAGTTTGAATTATAGGAGCGTTATTCGGAGGTGAGTGATTCAACTATGTTTTTGGAATGATTTCTTGACATGTATTCATGTTTTGTGTGAATAGCATGTATTAATTCTTAGAGATATATTGTGTAGTTCATATTGGGCGTTTATATTGATAAGTAGGCCCAATAGCACGATGAAATGTTTTGATTTCCGCGAGCATGGTGATTTGTATTTGAGCATGTTAAGTTGCTTATGTGGGTCAGAAGGAGCACGTGGTCACCGTGCCATTTTGTGGAGCCGATATAGGCATTAAGGTCGCACGATTGAAGAGAAGAATCGTGGGTCTTGCCCTTTCGCGTGGGCTTATTGGCGAGGAGTCGCGGATTGGGAGTATGGACGGACACGTGAGTCTCCGGCGACTAGTATGAAATGTAGAGATGTGAATGCGGACATGTTTATCATTCATATGCATATGTTGTTTTATTCACTAAGCATTAGCTTAAACAAATCGAAATATCTGTGGTTATTCAAATAACCATTTCAGGTGTAAATGCTGGCGAGGAATTGGAGAAGTGAGTACGTGGGTTGGGAGTTCTTTTGAAAGGCAACTTGAATGTTAACCTTGTAGTTTTGGGACAATAGGATGTTGTAATAAGAATTTGGTTGTTTTAACCCATGTTTAACTTCGTAGGATAGAATGGATTTTAAATCGTTGTAATAGTTAGTGACATGTTGTAATCCTGCTTTAGAAATGTTTTAATACAGCTAGGATTACTTTGGATTGAGTTTGGATTGAGTGGTTGATCCTTGGTGAAAGTTAGGAAGTTTTTAAAACTTGAAATTCTGCAGATTGGGCTGCTGCCAGGGGAGCAGTCGACTGGTCTAGTGTTCAGTCGACTGAACCCCTGTGCCTGCTAGCTACTGCTTCTTATTATAGCAAAAGCAGTCAACTGGGCCATGCCTCGGTCGACTGGACCTCTGTAAGTTAATGTGTTTATTTTGATTCTGCCTGATTCAGTCGACTGAAGGCTGGAGGCCCAGTCGGCTGACCCTAGTCTCAGTCGACTGGAATTGCTATTAAACCCTTTTGAAAACTCTCTGCCTTCTTCAGTCGACTGAGTAGTCGACTGAGGGTCCAGACCCAGTCGACTGAACCTCTGGTTTTAATATGTGTTTTGTTTTTCCGCTGCGTGTGTTCTTCAAACTAATTTTTGGGAACGTTAATGAATTGGTTTACCCTCGGTGGCGTGCCACGGGCTCCGGTTCCGCTATTGTGGGACCGGACTGTCACACCTTTTGATCCCTAAAAGATTCTGGAAAGTATTGTTCATTAAATATCTCCAGAAAGTAATCCCATGTAGTCGGTTGACTCGGGCCCAGCTTAGTTCACCACCAATATTGTGCCTCATCTTTTAACGTGTTAGCGGCAAATAGAACTTTCTGCTCTTCTATACACGGTAATACCTTGAAGATCTTCTCCATATCAGAAATCCAAAAGTTTGCCTTCATTGGGTCGGCTTCCCCACGGAATATTGTTGGCTTCTGTTTATGAAATTTTGAGATGGTAACAGTTTTCTCCCTCGAATTCGAATTTGGTTGTACCGGTCTTTCCTCGACCACATGTGTTTCAACCACTCGAACCAATCCCTCAATTGCTCTTTCAACTCGTTCCACTCGGTTTGAGGTGTCACCTCCAGGCATAATGCCTGGCACCCACATTATTACACACACACACACACACACGTTACTTTAAAAAATTTAATAACATGCTAATTAACATTAAAAGCATGCTAGGTAAACGTGTATGCATGTTCATGCAACTACGTGTCGTTGTGTGCACACTACGCGTCGTACGTTTCTCTCGTCCCAAAGGCTCTAAACCATTGCTATGATAACGAAAATTGTCACACCCCCAACTCGCCCCCATGGATTAGGACACATGTAACAAGACTATACGCACCCGAAATACACTAATAAGCAATAACTATGTTAGTTATTAAGGAAAAACATGATTTGTAGTAACTTAAAACCACTATGCTAAGATAAAATAGCCCAAGGGCAAAATGGTCATTAAGAAAATATAAAAAAAAATTACATCAAAAGATAGATCTTTGAGTCCCAGTTCCAATGCAAAAAATAGCGCATGAATTCGAATTTTCTACAAAGAGTTATGCCCGTTTCCGTAAAAGTCGACGAAAAATACCTTCGAAATCACTGTCTTGTGCAGAGGGGCATTCGACCGGTCGAGTGGGTCAATTCGACCGGTCCAAGTACCCTCTGAACCGTATTTTCCCCCATTTAACATTATAAGAAGTCCCAAAACACACAAGTCACTTGGGGCTACTTCCCAACCAACTTAGAACTACCGAAAAGTGCACAAAAGCATCGAAAACTCATCAAATCACGCAACCTTTGGAAGATTTCAATTCAATCCAACTGAATTCAAGCATGTAACTAAGTCAAGTTCTTGCCAAGAACTTGCATATACATGAAAACATTTTGAGGAAGAGTTTGAAGCTTTATTAAACAAGCTTGAGCCAAATAACACTAGTATAACTTGTACCAATTAGGAAATTCCGTGAAAAATACCTACCAACCTTTGTAATTGAAAGTGAAGTTTTTATAGGTCAATGGGACCCCAAGGGTACCCTCTTGGCCTTTTAAAAGGTAAAACAAACCATGGGAATATTTAGAATTAAAGGCTGACAGTGGATTTTTTGACCGGTCGGACGGGTCCCTTCGACCGGTCGAAAGCCCCTCTGCAGAACCATTTCTGCACCAGCAACTTTCAAACACTTTTGAAAACTTACAAAACTTCTTGAACAAGATCCTAATACACATTGGGGTACTTCCAAACACTTGCAATTTGTACCCAAGCTCAATTGTATCAAGTAAGACATTTAAGCCCAAACCTTGGCATAACTTGCTTGAACATAGAATTTTATCAGAAAAGAGTTCAAAAGCTTTACATACGACTTAGTTATAAACAACACATGTCCAAAATGGTTGTGACATACACCCGGACTTGCCGGATTGGTCCAACTCAACTAACATACGAAATCCATAGTTTAAACAAAAGGAATTACATAAGTTCCTCTAAGTTAACTCCAACTTCCACAACTATAAGCGTTATAACTTAAGTACCACAAGTCCAAACCATAATTTACATCGTACTACAAGATTTAACATATACAACAATATCCTAAGCCTTGCCCCTTTCCAAGCTCGATTCACCTCCTTTCCGTACCTTGCTCCAAACCTAAGGTGGTTGTTATGTACCACAACAGAAATAGGAAAACGATTTTCTTAAGCATTTCGCTTAGTGAATTAACTAACATGCTTGAGATGTCGTGAGCATGTGTAATGCAACAATTTAGGCACATAAGCATACGTAATCGCAGAATTCACGGGCTAATGGTTCACTCCGACTCGAAGACCTTTCCCTTGGACCCGCGGCCACTTCTATTCCTTGGACATCCGTTCTTAAAGCGGATTTCTTCCTCTTCTCCTCCCTTATTCCACCATAATGAACCATTATTACCAGTCATTCATTGACCACTTAACATATAAGCACATAGCCACATAATTATGATAATTTCTCACCAAATTAACATGAAAATTCTAACTTTAACATGAATTTAACTACCAAAATCAGAATTATTGTTTCTTAACTAGAAATTGAAGCACATAACATGTACCCACATCATATCTTAAGTTATAAAACTCACCTTTATGATTTCTACCCCAATTTAAGCTAAGAGATGTTGAATTTCATCAAAACCCAGCTCAAAACTCACTCCGGTGTAATTTTCTACATGTATTCGGCAACTGTATCTCACCGATTAGAAAGGGTCACAAAATTAAGATGATTAAAATGTAAAAGAAAGGTATAGAAATGACCGTCTCACCTCCACGAGTCCAAATATGGCTTCGATTCGTGAATTAGACGACGAACGGTGACGAAACGGCGAATTAACGGCGTCGAAGTTACGGAATCTCGTCGTCTCTCTCCGAGCTCTCTCTTCTTTCTCTATTTTCCGTCTAATTTTGAGAGTATGCTTACCCTCTTGACACACATGCATTACATGCAATGTCTTGTCAACACATTTTTCCTTCCTTTCATTTACACTCCCAATTGTTTCTAATTCCTTATTATGAAATCCCCAAACATTTTATTAACTTTCCAATTATTTAAATGGGTATTTGTCTAACTCCTGTATGGGTCCTACACGTGGTCCCAAATATTTGTGAAGTTGCTACCGTACCTACTAATTATGCACCTTTTTTGCAAAAATGCCCTTGTTGGGTTAATTAGTAGATATCAAAAGCTAACATATTAACAGTTTGATATTAAAACAACTAAGCATATTCCAAATAGTCATATAAAATGCATCTAATTATTTAAATGCAATTTATTTTATATTTTATCCAGGCCCTTCATTGGGTCCCACTTCCAAACATGTCCTTCATCACTGGGGACTTTTCCAATTGTGTTCATCTCTGAACACTTTTCATACGGGCGAATCCAAAGCCTCCCCTTAAGCCATAATATACACTAATTATAATAATTAATGCACATTAAAATAATGACCAAACCCTTTTTTCGGGTATGGGTGTTACACCGATCGACGACTTTTCGTTCGTCAGTTTTTATCCAAATTTTAGATTTGAACTCTTTGAGGTAAGGGCTTTATTTTGATACCTCTTAGGCCTTGTTTGGGTTAGTTTTCTGAAAAGCCAATTCTAGGAATTTTGAAAAAAAGCAGGTAAAACTTATAAGAATCACGTATAAATGGAGATCCGACGTTTAATTGGCCCTCTAGTTAATCCTTCAAAGTGATAGAGCATTAGCATGAGGTATGAATTCTAGATCTGTGTTTTATAAGAAATTTACATGTTTTAAATATAGAACTTGATATTTTGGATCCGGACAAAATTCATGTATTAATTAGGCCCGTTACTTATGCACATAAAAATGCGATAAAAGCACGTATAACTATTTATGTGAGCATGCTATGTGTCTACTTGGGTCAAAAGGGGGTTTAGTGCAATTCCATCCGGGGGTAAACTCCGCGAAGTTTTAAGATTGTGACATCGATAGTTGTGGTGTCTGGTATGGAGGAAGGCCCAACTAGGACACACTGCATGGTATGGAGGAAGGCCCAACTAGAGCACAGGATGCGTAGAAGAGGAAGGCATTCCAAGATATCAATTTCATTTACCGGATGGAAGCGTGCCACTCTCCCTAGAGACTATTTTGATGTATTTAGATGTTTTAAAGCATGAATTGTCACATAAGCATACATTTAGAATTGTGCACTCAGCATATAGCTGAGCAGTTGAACTTTACTCCATTGAAGGTGATAAGAAGAGAGGAAAGAAGAAACGCGAAGAGTGAGGCCGATGGGATGATAGGATTACTCTTGTTTATGTTTTGTTTTCCTTTTCAATGATGTAATAAGAACTTGGGGTATTTGTAATATGTTGTAATCGAATTTTGGGAAGGATTTGTAGTTGTTGTAATCGGTAGTAAAACTATTGTAATTATGTTTGGAATCGTTAAATTATAGTGGTGGATGTGTTGGTTATTGTTTGGAATAACCATAGATTGAAATCTGCAGAATGCTTGTAAGTGAGGAAAATAGTCGACTGGTTCCGGGAAACAGTCGACTGGAGGCTGGTTTGATCTAGCTATTGCCCTTATATATTGAAAAACAGTCGACTGAGTCCTCGACGCAGTCGACTGGATTACTGGGTTGAAATGTGACTTTCATTCTGTGAAAAAAATAGTCGACTGGGTAGAAGACTACAGTCGACTGGATTGTATTTTCAAAATTGGGAATTTTTTATTTCGTCGACTGGGAGAATCAGTCGACTGAGAATTTGAGACCCCAGTCGACTGGACACTTATGAGATTTTCAAGCTCTCTGCATCTTGGATTTCCAGTCGACCAAACCCTGATCAATCGACTGGATTGCTGGTGTTAAAGAAGATGTTTCTTAAAATGTTTTCAAATGCGCCAAACTATTTATAACTTTGAATTTTATAGATTTTTACTTATGTTTCCGCTGCTATTTATGCTTTAATAGAATTAGATAAGCCTTGGTGGCGTGCCACGTGTCCTATTTTCGCGCGTAGTGGGATGGGTGGTGACATGTATGTATATGTGTGTGTATATATATTATCTATACGTTAAAGAAAATAGCCTAAAAGTTAAAAGTATGTACAATTATAAATTGAATAACCAAATTACCCTTTTGTCACGACCCATCCCACTACGCGTGGAAATAGGACACGTGGCACGCCACCAAGGCTCATCCACCCATCATCTCATAATAATACGCAGCGGAAAGAACTACTATAAACAACTCTGGGTATATTAAAACTTAGGAAACGTTCCCCTCTGTGTCGTAAAATACATTGAAAACAGAGTTATAAAAAGTTTTGGCCAAAGGAAAGCATTTCAAAAGAAAACAGCTTTGAAAAACAGAGGCTCAGTCGACTGCCCCGTCGACTGCACCAGGGTCCAGTCGACTGTGCCTGGCAGAAACTAAAACCCTAAATCTCAACAGAGGTCCAGTCGACTGCCCAGTCGACTGCTTTCTGAAACCAGTCGACTGCTTTTCAATCGAAGGAGGCAGCAGCTAAAGTCAACAGTAATCAGTCGACTGCCCAAGGGGTCCAGTCGACTGCTTCTCTGATATTTACTTACAGTATCTCTCATACACGAGATCCAGTCGACTGATCGGGGGGTCCAGTCGACTGCTTCTCTGCTGGCAGCCCTGTGCTGAAAATTAATAAGTCCTGCCATTCAACACTAACAACACACACAACCACAACTGATTTTAACGTATTAAAACATAATTACAGACGTTCAATTACAAGATTACCATACTATAGAACTAATCTATGGTTCTATTACAACATATTACAATATTCAAATCCTTACACAACTCTGGGATTTAAAACAAAAACATATACAAGTGATATCCCCGGCGTTCATCGGTCTCACTCATCGCGCTTCTTCTTATCCTTCTTCTTACCTGCAATGGAGTACATCTCCACTGCTCAGCTATATGCTGAGCGTACAAGTCTAACATGTACAATATATGATGAAACATGCTTTAATCTCATAAATCATACAATAGTCTCTAGGAAGAAAAATACGCATTCATCCGGTAGCGGCAAGTCCAAGCCTTAAACCGCGATACCAATGGCAAGTCCAAGTCTATCAACCATTGTATCCACAAGTGCCATGGAAAGTCCAAGCCTATCAACCATGCACAGTAGGCGTCGCTACCAAATTCTCAAACATCGAGAAGCTTACTCCGGCATGAACTTGTATAAGACTCCCCTTTGACCCACATAGACAACTTAACGTGCTCGCATAAATTTAGACATGCTTTTCACAATTTAGCGCGTGCATAATTAACGGGCCTACAATTAACACATGGATTTCGCCCGGGTCACAATTTCGTCGTCGAAATATAAAACATGTATTTCCTTATATTTCACAAGTTAGAACTTCATACCTCGTGCGATTTCCTCCAAACTTTGAAGGATCGACTAGGAGGCTAAATAAACGTCGGATTTCGAATTTGGTACGATTCCTACAAGTTTATACCTGTTTTTCCCAAAAGTCCAAAATTAAGATTTTTACAAAACTTGGCCAAACATGACCTAAGTGGTATCAAAACGTAGATCTTACCTCCACGAGTTCAAATCTGAAATCTGGAGAAAATCTGACGGACGAACGGTCGTCAAACGGCGTCACAAAACCCGAAGAAAATAAATCTCCTTTCTCTCTCCTCTCTCTAGATATTTGTGTTTGGATTTGGATGAGATTTCAATCTCATCCTCATCTATATATAGGCAAACTTTGTGGAAATCACGTTTACCTCCCCGCAAGTTTCTCAAACTTCTAATCAGCTCTCGAAACTTCGCACACGTCCATTTTATGCCTTTACGAGTGAAAATTATAAATTTCAAAAGTTTCCGACTAAGTTTCGTTTGGATCCAAAATACGTCCGAAAACTATATTCTGTGGAATCTCTACACAACCTACCTTTTTAATTAACGTATCTCTCACGTTCTCACCACAGTTCTCAAAATGATACTATCATATCCAAATTACCAGAATTATACTACACAGGTATAATTACTATTCAACAAATACCATATAAAGTCAAATAACATTTAAATCACATAAATGTCATTTACTCATGATTATGCAATATGAACTTTCATGCTCCTGTGTCTTCACTGACACCTTACCGTTGACTCACAGTCAACCTCAATCCACCATTATCAATTAACATTGATAACCTCTCAATTTACAATTATGCATGATAAAACTATAAATTTTTGGAACGGGTGTGACACCTTTTGCCTTTTGCGAATTTCTCTTTTAGTTAATTGAATTATCAAATTGCCCTTTTATCTTTTGTAAACTATTCTTTAATTTTGTATATACTAGAGGAGTGCCACTCACTATGTAAGTGCGAGAGAAAAAAAAGTGTGGTTAGCTGAGAGAAGCTATTTTTTAAAAAAAAAAATTGAAATGATATTTAATTACTTTGTGAAATTATTTTCATTAAGAAATTGTGTATGTTTTATTGTACTTATTGGTGTGAGAAAAAAAAATTTGGTACCCTTTCCTTTTTCTTTCTATATTAGTATAGATATTTGAGTGTGTGTGTGTGTGTGTGTGTTATGTTATGTGTTAAAGAAAAGAGCCTTAAAATTTAAAGTGTGCACAGTTATAAATTAATTACCTTTAATCTTGTATGTAGTACTCTTCTGTAAAAGTTTAAAGTGTATACAATTATTGAATATGAACATTACTCAAATAACTCATTTTTATTGTCGGAGGTGCATGTTCAATACATTTAAGGTTTAATATTTGATTTCACTTGTTTTTCAAATCATTAATCTATGAAATATATCCACAATAAACGCAGCTAAATTTTATTTCTCTATTTTGACTCAAAAAAAATTTCCAATGAATTCCGAACACAATTTCTAACTGGTCAAAGAAATAGCAAGTAAATGCCAGTCTATGAAATTCTTCACTTTAGATGTTGTTCAAGCATATTTTTTCTAACACCATCTTAAGAATTATTAGAACTTTTTTTCTCTTTCGTGTACACATTAAAAAATAATACGTTACATTTTTTCTATCAAATCCAACGCTCATGCCTCGCACGGGCCGTTTTCATAGTTATATAAAAAAGACTTAGAGTGATTTCCAATTTAATTGCCCTTATTTGGAATTCTTTCAATTGTTTGCTCCTTATAAGCAATTTTGCATTTACTAATACATTGAGATGCTATGCCTGGTTTAGCAAACCAAATTTTGCCTTTATTTGTGTTTGTGTGTGTGTGTGTGTGTGTTTTTTTTTTAACCCAAACAAGGCACTCAAAAAATAATTGGGTTTGTTTGGCAAACTAGTAGTGGACTTTGTTTGAACGTCTTCTTTGTTCCTACTTTTTCTTAAGAGTAATACTTGGGGCACAACCAAACACACAACTTTTGGGACACAACCTAATTAATATGTCTATCTCACTCCTGTGATGTCACTGGACCCCACAATGACACAGTAGAGAGATAGACACATTAATTAGGTTATGTCCGAAAAGTTGTGTGTTTGGTTGTGCCCCAAATATTACTCTTTTCTTAAAACAAGGCACTAAACCCATGGATTAAAAGTCAACAGTTTCGGCTACCTTGTTTGGCAAACTGATTTTGTGCTTTGTTTTTGTTTTTTTGTTTTCATTTTTCCCAAACAAAGCTTTACACACACATATTGAATCAAAAATCAACAATTTCGGTGCCTTGTTTGGCAAATCTATTTTGTGCTTTGGTTTTTGTTGTTTTGTTTTCGCTTTTCCCAAGCTAGGCTTTACACACATATAATTTACACTTAATTAATTTAATTCATTTGTTTTATAAATTTATAATTTCATACAATTTCATATCATTTCATACTCATAATAAATATATAATAATAGTAATCATAATACATATATTAAAAATACTTTGCAAAGTTAAAAGACAAATTGTAATTTACAATTACTAATACATCTAAAATCATGTTTACCTATAAAATTTAATTCACACACACATACCTTCATTTGTTTTTTAAATTTAATTTCATATCATTTCATACTCATCATAAATATATAATAATAGTAATAGATTTAATTAATTTAATTCATCATCATCATCATCATAATAATAATAATAATAATAATACATATATAAGAAATACTTTGCAACAATTTCATATCATTTCATACTCATAATAATAGTAAATAATAATAATAATACATATTTAAGAAATACTTTGTGAAGTTGAAAGACAAATTTACACACACATACAATTATATTTACAATTACTAATAAATCTACAATCATATTTTATTACATACACATTCCTATAAATTTAATTCACACACACATACAATTCTATCATACACATAATAAACGTATCTCTCACGTTCTAACCACAGTTCTAATTAACTCACACACACATACAATTCTATCATACACATAATAACTATATTCTGTGGAATCTCTACACAACCTACCTTTTTAATTAACGTATCTCTCACGTTCTAACCACAGTTCTCAAAATGATACTATCATATCCAAATTACCAGAATTATACTACACAGGTATAATTACTATTCAACAAATACCATATAAAGTCAAATAACATTTAAATCACATAAATGTCATTTACTCATGATTATGCAATATGAACTTTCATGCTCCTGTGTCTTCACTGACACCTTACCGTTGACTCACAGTCAACCTCAATCCACCATTATCAATTAACATTGATAACCTCTCAATTTACAATTATGCATGATAAAACTATAAATTTTTGGAACGGGTGTGACAACTCTCCCCTCCAAAAAGGAAGTTTGTCCCCAAACTTTACCTCAAGCGTCGAACAAGTACGGATACTCATTCCGCATGTCTTCCTCACTTTCCCATGTAGCCTCTTCCACTGTATGGCTACGCCATAGTACTTTCACCATTGGAATAGTCTTGGTTCTCAAAACTTGCTCTTTCCGATCTAGAATCCCTACAGGATGTTCCACATAAGTCAAATCTCCCTGAATCTGTAGCGGTTCAGGTACAATGATCTTACTTGTATCAGTCATACATCGTCTCAACATCGATACGTGAAATACGTTAT
Organism: Hydrangea macrophylla; assembly: GCA_033977485.1. Taxonomy (NCBI): domain Eukaryota; kingdom Viridiplantae; phylum Streptophyta; class Magnoliopsida; order Cornales; family Hydrangeaceae; genus Hydrangea; species Hydrangea macrophylla. The sequence goes on along the minus strand of CM066999.1, from coordinate 101,077,061 downwards.
GTACATGTTCCAACTCTGATGACAAGGCCAATCGATAAGCCACTGGACCAACCCTCTCTGGGATCTCAAAAGGTCCTATGAATCTCGGATTGAGCTTTCCCCCCCTCTTTCCAAATCGTACAATGCCTTTTGAAGGCGATACCTGCAAGTATACGAAATCTCCTACTTCAAAATTCATCGGTCGTCGTTTCAAATCTGCATAACTCTTATATCGGCTCTGAGCTACTCTGAGTCGTTCTTGAATCAACTTCACCTTTTCAGTAGTCACCTGTATTAACTCAGGTCCTAATAACTTCCTTTCTCCAACCTCGGTCCAACAAACCGGTGATCGACATTTACGGCCATACAAAGCTTCATACGGTGCCATACCGATACTTGACTGAAATCCGTTATTATAAGCAAATTCAATCAACGGCAAGTGGTGCTCCCAATCGTTCCCAAAATCTAATACACAAAGTCTCAACATATCCTCTAGCATCTGAATCATACGTTCTGACTGTCCATCGGTCTGAGGATGAAACGCAGTACTGAAACTCAATTTCGTACCCATAGCTTCTTGCAAACTTCCCCAAAACCTTGACGTAAAACTACTATCGCGATCGGATATAATCACAGCTGGGATTCCATGTAGTCTTACAATCTCTTTCACATACAATTCTGCTAACTTGGACGGTTTAGTCGTCTTGATCGGTAGAAAATGAGCTGACTTTGTTAACCGGTCAACTATAACCCAAATCTTATCATTCTTATTGATTGATCGTGGAAATCCAGAAACAAAGTCCATCGTGATCTCATCCCATTTCCATTCCGACACTGGCAAAGGTTGTAGTAACCCCGCGGGTACTTGTCTCTCTGCCTTGACCTGTTGACATGCCGAACATTTGGATACAAACTTAGCAACTTCACGCTTCATACCCTACCACCAAAAGTTTTCTCTCAAGTTTCTGTACATCTTATTACTTCCCGGGTGCACTGAATATCTAGTACTATGAGCTTCTTCTAAGAGTCGTTCCTTTATGTCTTTCACATTCGGTACACATAACCGATTTCCCAGTTTCAACGTTCCTTGTTCTAATACAAAACCAGGTCGTTACCTCAAAGGTATCTCGTCTCTCATTCTGCATAAATAGACATCGTTGAATTGTTCTTTCTGAATCTCATCAATAATATCTGGGTGTGCCATGATTGCCATCATTAAGACACCACTAACCTTTGGTACCACATCCAAGTCCAAACGTTCCATTTCTTTTACTAATTCTTTTTGTTGCGTTAGCTCGTCGGCTAAATTCCTCGGCGTCTTCCGGCTTAATGCATCGGCTACTACATTTGCCTTCCCCGGATGGTACTCAATCGAAAGATCGTAATCCTTCATCAACTCCAACCATCTTCGCTGTCTCATGTTCAAGTCCCGTTGGGTAAAAATATATTTCAAACTCTTGTGGTCCGTGAATATCTCACACTTTTCCCCGTATAAGTAGTGTCTCCAAATCTTCAAGGCATGAATTACTGTAGCTAATTCCAGATCATGGGTCGGATAGTTAACCTCATGTGTCTTCAACTGTCTAGAAGCATAAGCAATCACTTTACCACCTTGCATCAATACGCATCCCAACCCTTTATGCGACGCATCACTATATATCACAAATCCTTCAGTTCCAGATGGTATTGTCAGAATAGGTGCTCTCGTCAATCGTGACTTCAATTCTTGAAAATTGTCCTCGCATTCCTGACTCCATTCAAATGTAACTCCCTTCCTCATTAACTTTGTCATAGGCAATGAAATCTTCGAGAAATGCTCAATAAAACGGCGGTAATATCCCGCTAGTCCTAAGAAACTTCGAATTTCGGATACGGAAGTCGGTCTTTGCCAATTTAATACAGCTTCTATTTTGTGAGGATCAACCGATACTCCATTCTTGTCAATCACGTGACCAAGAAAAGTAACGCTAGGTAACCAAAATTCACATTTCTTGAATTTCCCAAACAATTGTTTTTCCCGCAGTCTCTGAAGTATCAACCTCAAGTGGTTCTCGTGTTCTATCTCACTCGGTGAATAAACAAGGATATCGTCGATGAACACTATCACAAAATCATCCAAATAGTCCTTAAAGACTCGGTTCATAAGATCCATGAACGCGGCTGGTGCATTGGTAACCCCAAATGGCATAACTAAGAACTCATAGTGTCCATAACGCGTTCTGAAAGCTGTTTTCTCAACATCTTCGGCCTTCACTTTCAACTGATGATAACCCGATCTTAGGTCTATCTTGGAGAATACTTGTGCCCCACGAAGTTGATCAAATAAATCATCAATTCTGGGTAGTGGATACTTGTTCTTGATTGTCAACTTGTTCAATTCCCGAAAATCAACACACATTCTCATTGAACCATCCTTCTTCTTTACAAACAACACTGGAGCTCCCCACGGCGAAATACTTGGTCGAATGAAACCTTTATCAAGTAACTCTTGTAGTTGAACCTTCAGTTCCTTCAATTCTACTGGTGCCATTCTATACGGTGCTTTGGATATCGACCTTGAGTCTGGTATAACCTCAATAGTGAACTCGACCTCTCTCTCAATAAGGACATCTGGTAACTCATCAGGAAATACATCTGGATATTCTCGTACTATCGGAATGTCTTCTACTTTTAACTCGGTCGCTGAGACATCAGTCACTGAACATAGGAATCCTTGACATCCCTTTTTCAATAATTTTCCTGCTCGGATAGCTGAAATCAAATATGGCGGCGGTATAACCCCACTCCCTTGGAAACAAAAGCTCCCATATACCGGTGATCGAAAATTAACCTCTTTCCGTTCACAGTCTATCGTAGCTTGGTTAAGGGTTAACCAATCCATTCCCAGTATCACATCAAAATGATTTACTCCAATCGGTATAAGGTCTACCGTCATCAACTTCTCACCCAATTTGATCTCACAGTTCTTATATACAGTAGATGTCATTATCGCTTTACTAAGTGGCACAGCAATAGACAATTCATATCCTAGTGGCGCGGACTTAACAGTTAAATGTTCCACAAAGTTATAAGATACAAACGAATGCGTAGATCCCGAATCAACGAGTATGCGTGCTAAGTGCGAACATACAAGCACCATACCTGAGACTACTGTCTCGGAAGCAGTCACATCTCCTGGGTTCATCTGATATGCTCTTCCTTGACGTTGTTCCGTCCTTTGTCCTCCGTCATTGGACTGTCTAGGTTTCGACCCACTGGAAGCCATAGAACTAGCTCCTTGCTGAAGATACTTCCTCGGGCAATCCTTGGCTTGATGTCCAAATATTCCACAATCATAATACTTGCCTCTCATGTCGGGTGTTGAATTTGTACTACCCCCGCCTTGGTTCCTGTTCTGGGGTTTGGTCATGAAACATCGACCTGAGTGTGGTCTGTTGCAAAGTGAACACAACGGTATGCTACTTGGCGTTCTCCTGAATTCACTGAAACTAGAACCAGAGCCTCTTTGAAACGGCCTCTTGTAAGATCCGCCTTGGTTCCTATCCCCACTCTCATTGTTTCGTTTTCCGTGCTGATTCTGCCTCGACCTTTCCATCCCACTCTCGGCCACTAGTGCCGTTTGTTGTACTGCTGCCACGGTCGAATGCTCGTAAGTCTCGACCCTCAAACGGATATTTTCCCTTAAGCCTTCTTCAAATTTCCTTGCCCTTTCTTCCTCTCCTGGTACAGAACCCTTTCCAAATCTCAACAACGCATTATACTTGGAAGTATATTCGGTTACAGTCATATCTCCCTGCTTCAAGTTATCAAATTCTCTCTTCTTTGCATTGTAGGCGGCTCGCGGAAAGAACCGGCGATTGAATTCCGCCTTGAACCCCTCCCAAGTAATCGGTGCCCCTTGATCTAGTACATTTACCCACCAGTTCTGGGCTTCACCCTTCAGCACATCACTGGCATTCTCAATTTTCTCCTTATCGGTCATCGGAATCGATCGAAAAATTCTCTCCATATCCATGATCCAATGTTCTGCGAGCGTTGGGTCGGGTGTCCCATGAAATTCCAACGGTTTCTTCCGGGCAAACTGTTCTGATATTGACCTCATACCCCTATTTTTAGGCGCATGTACTACAATTATCGGTTCTGGCTCCAATGGAGGTGTTGGAGGTAATCTGTCCGCTATATTTCGTATCATCTCTCCCATGTTCCCCATCATCTCTGCCATTTCATTCATACGTCGAGTATGTGGCGATAGTTCTCACTCTTCGTCACTCATGATTTCAATCCTGTAGTTCTCAATGCATAAACACTATGCATGTACAACAATAACAATAGTATGTATGCAAAACAATATCCATATGCATCAAACATCTCTAAGATGCATGAATGTAATTGAAAACATGTGGCAATTCACTCAACACTCCACTCGTCGTCGAACGTTCCCAAAGTTTTGTTACCTCTAGCTCTGATACCAATAAATGTCACGACCCATCCCACTACGCGTGGAAATAGGACACGTGGCACGCCACCAAGGCTCATCCACCCATCATCTCATAATAATACGCAGCGGAAAGAACTACTATAAACAACTCTGGGTATATTAAAACTTAGGAAACGTTCCCCTCTGTGTCGTAAAATACATTGAAAACAGAGTTATAAAAAGTTTTGGCCAAAGGAAAGCATTTCAAAAGAAAACAGCTTTGAAAAACAGAGGCTCAGTCGACTGCCCCGTCGACTGCACCAGGGTCCAGTCGACTGTGCCTGGCAGAAACTAAAACCCTAAATCTCAACAGAGGTCCAGTCGACTGCCCAGTCGACTGCTTTCTGAAACCAGTCGACTGCTTTTCAATCGAAGGAGGCAGCAGCTAAAGTCAACAGTAATCAGTCGACTGCCCAAGGGGTCCAGTCGACTGCTTCTCTGATATTTACTTACAGTATCTCTCATACACGAGATCCAGTCGACTGATCGGGGGGTCCAGTCGACTGCTTCTCTGCTGGCAGCCCTGTGTTGAAAATTAATAAGTCCTGCCATTCAACACTAACAACACACACAACCACAACTGATTTTAACGTATTAAAACATAATTACAGACGTTCAATTACAAGATTACCATACTATAGAACTAATCTATGGTTCTATTACAACATATTACAATATTCAAATCCTTACACAACTCTGGGATTTAAAACAAAAACATATACAAGTGATATCCCCGGCGTTCATTGGTCTCACTCATCGCGCTTCTTCTTATCCTTCTTCTTACCTGCAATGGAGTACATCTCCACTGCTCAGCTATATGCTGAGCGTACAAGTCTAACATGTACAATATATGATGAAACATGCTTTAATCTCATAAATCATACAATAGTCTCTAGGAAGAAAAATACGCATTCATCCGGTAGCGGCAAGTCCAAGCCTTAAACCGCGATACCAATGGCAAGTCCAAGTCTATCAACCATTGTATCCACAAGTGCCATGGAAAGTCCAAGCCTATCAACCATGCACAGTAGGCGTCGCTACCAAATTCTCAAACATCGAGAAGCTTACTCCGGCATGAACTTGTATAAGACTCCCCTTTGACCCACATAGACAACTTAACGTGCTCGCATAAATTTAGACATGCTTTTCACAATTTAGCGCGTGCATAATTAACGGGCCTACAATTAACACATGGATTTCGCCCGGGTCACAATTTCGTCGTCGAAATATAAAACATGTATTTCCTTATATTTCACAAGTTAGAACTTCATACCTCGTGCGATTTCCTCCAAACTTTGAAGGATCGACTAGGAGGCTAAATAAACGTCGGATTTCGAATTTGGTACGATTCCTACAAGTTTATACCTGTTTTTCCCAAAAGTCCAAAATTAAGATTTTTACAAAACTTGGCCAAACATGACCTAAGTGGTATCAAAACGTAGATCTTACCTCCACGAGTTCAAATCTGAAATCTGGAGAAAATCTGACGGACGAACGGTCGTCAAACGGCGTCACAAAACCCGAAGAAAATAAATCTCCTTTCTCTCTCCTCTCTCTAGATATTTGTGTTTGGATTTGGATGAGATTTCAATCTCATCCTCATCTATATATAGGCAAACTTTGTGGAAATCACGTTTACCTCCCCGCAAGTTTCTCAAACTTCTAATCAGCTCTCGAAACTTCGCACACGTCCATTTTATGCCTTTACGAGTGAAAATTATAAATTTCAAAAGTTTCCGACTAAGTTTCGTTTGGATCCAAAATACGTCCGAAAACTATATTCTGTGGAATCTCTACACAACCTACCTTTTTAATTAACGTATCTCTCACGTTCTCACCACAGTTCTCAAAATGATACTATCATATCCAAATTACCAGAATTATACTACACAGGTATAATTACTATTCAACAAATACCATATAAAGTCAAATAACATTTAAATCACATAAATGTCATTTACTCATGATTATGCAATATGAACTTTCATGCTCCTGTGTCTTCACTGACACCTTACCGTTGACTCACAGTCAACCTCAATCCACCATTATCAATTAACATTGATAACCTCTCAATTTACAATTATGCATGATAAAACTATAAATTTTTGGAACGGGTGTGACACCTTTTGCCTTTTGCGAATTTCTCTTTTAGTTAATTGAATTATCAAATTGCCCTTTTATCTTTTGTAAACTATTCTTTAATTTTGTATATACTAGAGGAGTGCCACTCACTATGTAAGTGCGAGAGAAAAAAAAGTGTGGTTAGCTGAGAGAAGCTATTTTTTAAAAAAAAAAATTGAAATGATATTTAATTACTTTGTGAAATTATTTTCATTAAGAAATTGTGTATGTTTTATTGTACTTATTGGTGTGAGAAAAAAAAATTTGGTACCCTTTCCTTTTTCTTTCTATATTAGTATAGATATTTGAGTGTGTGTGTGTGTGTGTGTGTTATGTTATGTGTTAAAGAAAAGAGCCTTAAAATTTAAAGTGTGCACAGTTATAAATTAATTACCTTTAATCTTGTATGTAGTACTCTTCTGTAAAAGTTTAAAGTGTATACAATTATTGAATATGAACATTACTCAAATAACTCATTTTTATTGTCGGAGGTGCATGTTCAATACATTTAAGGTTTAATATTTGATTTCACTTGTTTTTCAAATCATTAATCTATGAAATATATCCACAATAAACGCAGCTAAATTTTATTTCTCTATTTTGACTCAAAAAAAATTTCCAATGAATTCCGAACACAATTTCTAACTGGTCAAAGAAATAGCAAGTAAATGCCAGTCTATGAAATTCTTCACTTTAGATGTTGTTCAAGCATATTTTTTCTAACACCATCTTAAGAATTATTAGAACTTTTTTTCTCTTTCGTGTACACATTAAAAAATAATACGTTACATTTTTTCTATCAAATCCAACGCTCATGCCTCGCACGGGCCGTTTTCATAGTTATATAAAAAAGACTTAGAGTGATTTCCAATTTAATTGCCCTTATTTGGAATTCTTTCAATTGTTTGCTCCTTATAAGCAATTTTGCATTTACTAATACATTGAGATGCTATGCCTGGTTTAGCAAACCAAATTTTGCCTTTATTTGTGTTTGTGTGTGTGTGTGTGTGTGTTTTTTTTTTAACCCAAACAAGGCACTCAAAAAATAATTGGGTTTGTTTGGCAAACTAGTAGTGGACTTTGTTTGAACGTCTTCTTTGTTCCTACTTTTTCTTAAGAGTAATACTTGGGGCACAACCAAACACACAACTTTTGGGACACAACCTAATTAATATGTCTATCTCACTCCTGTGATGTCACTGGACCCCACAATGACACAGTAGAGAGATAGACACATTAATTAGGTTATGTCCGAAAAGTTGTGTGTTTGGTTGTGCCCCAAATATTACTCTTTTCTTAAAACAAGGCACTAAACCCATGGATTAAAAGTCAACAGTTTCGGCTACCTTGTTTGGCAAACTGATTTTGTGCTTTGTTTTTGTTTTTTTGTTTTCATTTTTCCCAAACAAAGCTTTACACACACATATTGAATCAAAAATCAACAATTTCGGTGCCTTGTTTGGCAAATCTATTTTGTGCTTTGGTTTTTGTTGTTTTGTTTTCGCTTTTCCCAAGCTAGGCTTTACACACATATAATTTACACTTAATTAATTTAATTCATTTGTTTTATAAATTTATAATTTCATACAATTTCATATCATTTCATACTCATAATAAATATATAATAATAGTAATCATAATACATATATTAAAAATACTTTGCAAAGTTAAAAGACAAATTGTAATTTACAATTACTAATACATCTAAAATCATGTTTACCTATAAAATTTAATTCACACACACATACCTTCATTTGTTTTTTAAATTTAATTTCATATCATTTCATACTCATCATAAATATATAATAATAGTAATAGATTTAATTAATTTAATTCATCATCATCATCATCATAATAATAATAATAATAATAATACATATATAAGAAATACTTTGCAACAATTTCATATCATTTCATACTCATAATAATAGTAAATAATAATAATAATACATATTTAAGAAATACTTTGTGAAGTTGAAAGACAAATTTACACACACATACAATTATATTTACAATTACTAATAAATCTACAATCATATTTTATTACATACACATTCCTATAAATTTAATTCACACACACATACAATTCTATCATACACATAATAAATATATATATATATATATATATGAAATACTTTGTAAACTTAAAAGATAAATTGTAATTTACAATTACTCATATCATTTCATACTCATAATAAATATATAATAATAATAGATTTAATAAATTTAATTCATTTGTTTTTGAAATACGGAGTATATAATTTCATACAATTTCATATCATTCCCATATAAAGGCTAAGAAAAGGACAAATATGATAAGGTGTTTCAAAATATCATGTGTTATGATATTAAAATAAGATATTACTTTTATACAACATTACTTTCAACTTTATTGTATAAAGTTTATATGCAGTTGCATTATTTTGTGCATAGTTCATACAATAAATTGTGACTAAAAAAAATAAAAGGCGAGAAATGCTAAAACAAATTGAAGTGAAAATACTAAAGAAAGATTTGGAAACAAAAAAAATATATAAACAAAGGGAAATTTACATTGACCTCCCCTGAGGTATCTGACAATTACAAGGACCTCCCCTATGTTTTCAAAAATTACACTCACCTCCTTTCTATTTTGAAAAAGATTGTTATACCCTTGGACAAATCATCCAAAAAATTATCCACTACCTTTTAAAAAAATATTAACAATTATGAAAAAAATAAAAATAAAAAATCATCGACAAAATTTCAGTATATACCAAATCAAGCTTTTACTATTTTTTTTAAATATCAATAGTAAATTTAAAAAACATAAAAATTACCAACAAAATTATCTACTACCACTTTAAAATGAAAGGAATAATAACAACAATGAAAAAAAAAACACATCAACAATTTTTTTTAAAAAATGACTAGTTATATTGTATATTTTGTCTGTTTTATATTTTTTAAATTGTAAACTTGCTCCCAACATTGGGAATGATCTGCTCCAATGAAGCTTAATTAGTATAGGCCTTGCACGGGTATTGCCTTAGCGTGTGTGTGTGTGCGTATATATATATATATATATATAAGATTCCACTGAGCATTTTTTTTTAAACTAAAGTAGACAAAAATGCAATACAACTATTCATTTTTTTTTAAAAAAACACAAAATTGTTGATGTTGTTTTTTTTTCATTATTGTTATTATTCTTTTCATTTTAAAGTGGCAGTATATTATTTTGCTAATGAATTTTTATGTTTTTAAATTATTATTGATATTTATAAATAAAAGAGTAATGTTACGCTTCCCAAATTTCTTCCAAAAGTGTTTCCCAACACATGTGGCAGTGGACCCAGTTGATTTTGATTGGTTGTGATGTTAAAGCGGTTCAACTGTGGTCCCACTTCAACATCATTTGGGATGAAATTTTGGGAAGCATATTATTACTCTAAGTAAATGTTCTATATCTTTCACCTACCACTTGTACAAAAAAGTAAAATGACTTAAATTAAAAAAACTAAATCTGTAAACTATTCTAAGATAGACTAAAGATTATAAAACCTAAATTTGAAATTTTTTTAAATTTTTTTTCGAGCTGCAAATTTTTATAAAGTTAGAGCTAAATGCTATAAATCTAAATCTGTAAAATTTACTAATATATGTATAATTTTATCTAATGCACGCGAACACACACACATTCACACAAATACACACACACATGTGCATATATATATATATATATATATATAATGAGATAAGGGGTAAATTAGTAATCTTACACTCAAAAAGTAGGTAGAGGGGAGGTGAGTATTATTTTCCAAACTAGAGGGGAGGTCCATATAATTGTCATATACCTCAAGGGAGGTCAGTGTAATTTGCCCATAAATAAAAAAAAGGAAAAGAAAATATATTTGCTTCCATCTAGAATTATTGAAGCTCTTATGTTTATAACTTTATTTTGTTAGTAGTACATATTCAATACATTTAAGATTTGATGTTATTTGATTTAAATTTTTTTGGATTTAGTATTCTTTGATTTAATTTTTTTAGGATTTAATATTGTTTGATTTAATTTTTTTCAAGTCACAAAACTATAAATGTATCAACGATAAATACATCTAATTTATTCTCCAATTTTAACGAACATGTGCACTGCACGGGCCTCTATCCTAGTAACATTAAGAAGCTAACATTAATAATTACTTCTTTTTTGAATCAAATAATAAGTAAAAAGATCTCTTAAAGCATAACATGGACATATCCCTGAGCTTGCTAAACTAATGAAGTACACACTAATTAAAAGTCTTTTACATCGCAAGTTAGTATGATAAAAAAATATATATTGATACGTGAGAGATGGAGAGGGAGAGGTAACGTAAGAGATATATATATATATATATATAATATATATATCTATGTGATACATAGATTAGGTAATTGTGAGAGAGATGAGGAAGGTGAGGGATAGAGAGAGATATATTTATGGGGCTTTCCAAAATGTGTAATAGGTAATTAACTTATAACCTAAAAAAAAATACAAAATAAGAAAATTTACACAGCTGTCATGTGGCAAGCTTTTGATTCCACTTTATATTTTATGTATATATATTTATATATATATATATATATATTTTCACACAAATTCTTTATAGATAATTGTAGATTATGTCATTTTTTTAATAACAATCTCTTTTAGGATTAAAAGTTGGGAAAAATGTCGGAAACTATAGACATTAATAAAAAAATAAAAAAAAAAATTGGTTATAAAAAATGCACAGCTTGATAGCTTCTATTTGAAAAAGGAGAAACTCAAAACCTAACGGCTGTAAAAAAAAAAATTTAAAAAAAAAAAAACCACCTTTACGCCTATCCTCATTTAAATATAAATATATATATGCGCACTTTGGTCCATTAGAGTCCTTTTGCTTAAAGTGTTTAGCAAAGAAAATTGAAAAGTAAAGAAAAATAAGTAGGAAAGAATTTGTATCTCATTTTCTCCCCAATTTAATGAAAGTAAAAAGAGTTAATTAAACAAAGGTAAAGCTAAAAGTTCCTATAGAATCATTGAAGTCACAGTTTCTGTCTTTTGCTTAATTCAAATCACTTGCAAAAAGCTTGGAACTCATTTGACAAACGCCAATAAACCAAGTTTTTTAATGCATTACTTCCACACTCTTGTCCCCAACAAATTTTTTTTTTTTTTTGGGAAGAATAATCCTAATGAAGCTCTCTCATGGTTTGGGCTTTGGAGAGCTTTTTAGGTCAAATTAGCTGTCTTGTGACCACAGAAGACTTGTTATTGTATAAATTAAGGTTCTGGTTGATAAAGCATAAAATAGAATCGATTTAAAAGGTACTCTTATTTTCTTGTTTGGTTATGTGAAAACTAGTATCATGTTGGTTATATTTTGAACTAAACTTAAATTTATTTTTGATAAGGCAGGGACTCCTATGTAATAAAAGGATATCTAACAAATACTTAAATGTCTAAAAAAAAAAAAAAGAAGTATATTTATTAGTAAAATAACACTTAAACATGAGCAGTTAAGGAGAGGGTTGATGATGGTGGCCAGGGTAACAAATGTGCCGATTTGTTGGCCAATTTGGGAACAATAATGCTAGGGACACTCCACAAAGCACACCCCAAAGCATATCATGCTTTAAATGCATGTACCTTGGGCTGTGGAACTTTTTTACACAGGGCCCACATTTTTTTGGGAACCGCTAGGGAAGCCCAAGGTACATGCACACAAAGCATGAGGTGTGCTTTGGGGTGTGCTTTGTGGTGTGTCTCTAGCACCACTCATTTGGGAATCTGTACTAATGAACCTTTTGTTTTGTTTGATCACCCACCTGGCTTTTTGCTGCTTACTCTTCATGGAGATGCTTTGGCTACTAGGTTCCTTAGGGTTGATTAGGTTTTTTTTTTTCTTTCTCGGGTTTTTGCTTCTTCTTTTTTTTTTTTTTTTTTCTTATTGGTTTTTCTCTTTCCTGTTTACCCAAAAAATAATAATAATAAAAATTAAAATTAAAAAAAACATGAGCAATTCCATAGCCAGAAAATTTTTGCAGCAGTGTCATTTAATATCTATATGTTGGGTAACTATTTGGGAAGCATAACATTACTCTCTTTCATATGTTGAAAATGTTGGCAGTAGGCTTATTACTTGTAAATGTATGTAGCCAAACAATCATTTATCCATTGATTACTTAATTGGTTAATTGAACACGTGAATTGGTAGTGAAAAGAAAATAAATTGCCCGAACCTCGTCAAAATGCAAATTTGACACCCCTCTTATTGTTTCTTTATTTTAGTGGGTGAATTTAAAAAAAAATAATTTTCAATGTATTAGCTTCGTAGACAAATTTTTTTCTTCCTAAATTTGATCGGTGGGTTCATTAAAACATGTTAGGCTTTAATTGATAAAACTATCATGCGGAAATAATTTTATATGTTAAGATCTTGAATATAATACATCTTAAGAAATCGAATATAAATTTACATAGCATTATTTGCCATTGAAATTGGTAGAGACAGAATTGGAACCCATTAAGTTGCACTTTATTCTAGGCTTCACATTCTTCTCGCTGTCTCTCAATTATGTACACCCTTATTTTTCTGTAATTGATTGAGGTTAACTTTCAAGGGGTAGGGTGTACCTTTTATAGAGGAGAGAAGAGGGCCTATTAATGACTGTCATAAAGACGGTCTTGGAATACGTAATGACTTTGTGGCCGGATGGCAAGGCATTTGGGTGTTATACCCAGAGGTCTCAAGTTCGAATCTCAAGAGGGTGGCCACAGGTGATTCACCCGGACGCCCTGGTCTCGTGGGATTAGTCGAGGTGCGCGCAAGCTGGTCCGAACATCCACGGTTACCAAAAATAAAAAATAAAAAATAATTACTAAATATAAAAAGTCTCTTATTTAATAACTGTTGAAAGATGAACCATTCAACTATTGGTTTTCTCAACAATTAATAACATATATCTTATATATATATATATATATATGGGTTTTGTTAACATGTGCCCTTGGGCATATGTTAAGGTTCCAAAAATAGAAATAAACAAGGGAGACAAATACTAAACACTACAACGGACTGAAAACCAAACTGTACCCCTTGTTTATTTCTACATATAGAGCCTTAACTTATACACTAAGGGCACATGTTAATAAAACCATATATATATATATACATATACATATTAATTGGGATAATTTTCTATTAGCTAAATAGTTCGTGGATAACATGAAAGGCTAATAGACCACATTTAATAGGACTTCTAAAAGTCACATAGAAATTTACACATGTAGCTTTCACCACGAACATGAGCACCTAAATTTAAGAATTTGAAATTCTCTATCATAATGAAACTACCCTGAAAAGAAAAAATTGTATTGGAATGATTGCAACTACTTCCCCTTTGATTCTATTGCTCTCCCAAGGAGTTCAATAGCTATATAATCATTCCAGATTCAGTCCCTCTTTGGAACCATTTCTGCTTTGAATTATAAAATTAAGTTTTGATCTCTCATTTAAACAGACACAATTAGAGGGCAGCCCATCTGGTGTCACAGGTTTAAAATGCAAAATCAGGATCTCCTCGTTGTTGCAAATATTATTCCATAACACTAGCTTTTAAAACCCCTCTTGCGGTGCACGGGAGAAAATTATTAAAATGATTAAAGTTGGTACATTTTTGTTCATCTCATTTTTGCTCAATCAAGCTATTCAGACTATGATACAACTGTTAAAGTATTTAGAATTTAAATTTAAGAAATATAGCATTACTCTAAAATTTTCATTTTTTTTATAGGAAAAAATGTATCACTATTAAACATGAAAAATAGTTGAACATTGTCATACACCCAAATTTGAATCCCAAATACTTTGTTGTTGTATCCCATGCTTACTAAAAGATATTCAAATGAATAAGAACTCTAAATATAAAGACATTTTTTTTTTTTTTGATAAACCAAAGTAACATAAAATAGAACGGGAATCAAAAGAAACAACGGGATCAATATTGAAGGGGACCTCCTCCATCCACACATTCAACCTGACAGAAGTTCTAAGAAAATGAATTCTAGCATCACAAGCCAAAGAGTGAGCAGCGACATTGCCTTCCCTCATCACATGACTACATTTGCATCCCAACACTTCAAGGAGCTTAAAGATTTCCAACAAGATGTGACCACAAGGAGCAGATTCAAACGAACCATTGGAAAGATAAACCGCATTGAGAGAGTCCGATTCGACTTCAAAACAAACAAAACCCACTTCCACAGCGATAGAAATAGCTTTCCACAACACCAAACATTCCACGGTAAGGGCATCAAAATTACCTCGGCAAAGTTCAGTGAATGAAAACAAAACATCGCCTGAGTGGTCACGTAGCACCCCACCCAGCCCCACCTCTCCATACTCCGAAAAAATGACCCCGTCAACATTGAGTTTCAAACAACCTACATTAGGCGGCTTCCAACGAATTGAAGCTCAAGATGGTCGAACTGACATCAAGGATGCTCCAGCCACCACTTCCACATTCCGAGCTTTAGAAACCTCGTCAATAAGTTCATGAACAAAGCGAACAGAATGTACCACATCTACACGAGTGCCCTCCATCACAATTTTATTATGGTTGTTCCAAATGACCTAAGCCCCAACCATAAATGTCTGTTTCACTGAACCTTGTTCCATAGTCAAAACATTCCCCAACCAGTCTTGGAATCTAAGCTTCTCCCCTTGTCTCAGAAAATCCAGCGGGAACAGCCCTCCCTATACCGTCCGAGCATTGCCACAAGTGATCAAGGCGTAGGAAACAGACTCAAGCTCAAAACCACACAACACACACTTACCATTATCGAGAATTTTCCAATGAAAAAGCTTCTCACGACACGGAAGGAACTCGCGCACTGCATGCCATACAAAGTATTTTATTTTGTTTGGCACCCTAACCTCCTAGAGTCGAGCCCAAGGAAACGCTAGATCACTGTTAGAGGATGATCCCCTCCGAGACCAATCGAGAGCAAATTGACGAATAATGTGATATGTTGTTTTCACCGAGAACGAATCATTCGTAGTCCAGTGCCACAACACACGATCCGCACAAGGGTCTCGAACAAGAGGAATTCACAAAATCAATTCAACATCCTCTGCCCAAAACTGCTGACGAAAACGGTTGTCATCCCACACGCGTTCATTGGGTAACATGAGCTCACACACTTTAAGATCCAAATCAAAACCAGAAGCCGAAGTAATAAGCTTAAACGAAGTCGGCCAGGGAAGCCAAGGATCTGCGAAAACTTTCACCTGAGACCCATCCCCGATTCTCCACCAAAGCCCCAACCGAATTAAGGGTTAATTACACTACACCCCAAATACTTCGCCATAAATTTCATCATAAAATTCATCACGTTAAATTAAGGGTTAATTACACTACACCCCTGTACTTTGGGTCATTTTCACTTTGACCCCCTATAGTTTAAAAAGTGACACTAACACCCCCTATACTTTAATGTAAAGTGTCACCGTCAGGAATTCCGTTAAAGTTAACGAAAAAGTGACACTTACACCCCCTGTACTTGTAAAAGACCAAAATGCCCTAAAATTTCTCCTTCTTCAGCATAGGAATTCTCCAGCAAGGCCCCAAGCAATGAAATTAAAACCAAAAACAAAAATCAAAACCCCAAATCAAAACCCAATCAGGCCACCACCAGAAAAGAAGAAGAAAGAGAGGTCGTTGACTTCGTCCATCACCACCAACGACCATTTCTAACCACCTTCAAATATGTGAACATGCGAGAGGTACAGAAGAAGGTTTGAGAGATTGAGATAGAGAGAGAAGCTAAATTCTGGGACTGGTTTTTGTGCAGAATGTATAGAGGGTGTTCTTGATTTTGGTATGTATGTTGGGTTGATCAATTTTTTTTGGGTTGATCAAAATTTTCAAGTTGTTTGATGTTTTGGTATGTTTAGGGTTGTATTCAAAAATTCGATCAACCCAAAAAAAATTGATCAACCCAACGTACATACAAAAATCAAGAACACCCTCTATACATTCTGCACAAAAACTACTCCCAGAATTTAGCTTCTCTCTCTATCTCAATCTCTTAAACCCTCTTCTCTTCCTCTCGCATGTTCACAGATTTGAAGGTGGTTAGAAATAGTCGCTGATGGTGATGGCCAACGTCAACGACCTCTCTTTCTTCCTCTTTTCTGTTGGTGGCCTGATTGGGTTTTGATTTGAGGTTTTGATTTTTGTTTTTGGTTTTGATTTCATTGCTTGGGGCCTTGCTGGAGAATTCCTGTGCTGAAGAAGGAGAAATTTAGGACATTTTGGTCTTTTACAAGTACAGGGGGTGTAAGTGTCACTTTGGCGTTAACTTTAACGAAATTCTTGACGGTGACACTTTACATTAAAGTATAGGGGGTGTTAGTGTCACTTTTTGAACTATAGGGGGTCAAAGTGAAAATGACCCAAAGTACAGGGGGTGTAAATGTAATTAACCCTTAAATTAACTACCGTATAAAATTGTATAAGAGCCTTAAGAAGAGGAGGGGGGACCAAATCATCATCACTTTTTTCTTTTTCTTTTTTTCTTTTTCTTTTTCTTTTTTTTTTTTTTTTTTTTTGGGGTCTTATCATCACTCTCTTTCTCAAATACAAGCAAAGATGATAATAGACATACATATTACTTACATACGTATTATACCTATGTATGTTAATTTAAAGAGAAGATAATATAAAAGAGTATACGATAATATTTCATTTTGTGCACTTTTTAAATAAGAGAGAATGTAAAGTATTAGATAAGATTTAATTTTGTAACCAAAAATATATCAAAATAGATCATTTTTATCTAACAAAATGAGAAAAATTACAGGATTGCCACATGGCAAGCCTCTGATTTCACTTTAGATATCACTCTAAACACACACGTGTGTCTATCATGGAAAAGTTCATCACTTGCTAGTACCTTGCATGTCGGTCTTAGTCAAACTGTTTCCAAAATTATTGTAAAAATAAAACTTAATTATTAAAATAGAGTGATTTTTTACAGAACTCGAGTAAGTGGTCCTTAGTAAGGATGACTTTAATTAATTATTAAAATAGAGTGATTTTTAATAGAACTCGAGTAAGTGGTCCTGAGTTAGGACGACTTTAAACTAAGGACGACTTTAAAGTCAATTTATCTGATTCAATCAGTTTGACATTCTGACGAGTAGAAGAAAAGTTATATAAACTTTTATTAAAGTCGTTTTTACTAACACCAACTTTAAAGTCGTCTTTAGTAGGACCAACTTAAACCAATTTTTTTTCTTTTCCTAGATACAAATCGAAGTTTCTAAAACCGACATCATTAAAATCCCTTATGAAGGACGACTTACTTGAATTATGTCCAATTATTGTGGAAAAAAGCTCGCCCTAGTCCATAGAACAATCATGGACCATCGAAGACAAATCACCTTACCCCCAAGTGTTGTACCAAAATCGCTAGGATGTGGCCCAATTACCAACTTTTGGAGCTTATAAGTGATTATAGAACTCCAAAAGCTAAAATGATATTATTTGTCAAACGAGCTTCTGTATTTCAATCATAGGGGAAAAAAAATGTGATCAATCGCAATAATTTACGTTTGCCAAAACCTACCATTGACAGCTTTCGCCCAAAAACAGAAGCTGTTGCCAAAAAAGTTTGATAACGCCAGTTAAAACTAATGTCTAGCAAACCAATCTAACCAAAGCCCACAAGTCCACATTATGAAACCTTCATTCAATATCAATCCGTGAAGTTACACACATATTACATGTTTCCACAATATTGAAATGCAAATTTTCATTCATCCTAAATGCTCACATTCATGAAAATGGAGATATCAAAAAATAATAATAATAAAAAATTTGGGGTGGTGGCAAGAGAACACTTTATGAATTTTTCCAAATCACACCTTCAAAGTTTCTCTCTCTCTCATTTTAGGTAAATTTCATTCCTTCAAAAGCTAGAGAAACCAAAAGAGAAGGCTTTCATTTTCTGTTTTGGTGACAAGGAACCCTTCATGGGCACAGACCAATGGACTTGAACCTGCTGGGTAAACCCTAGGCAGTGGACCCCACATCGAGTTGGGGCTCAGACTTGGTACACCCCACATCGAATTGGGACTCAGACTTGGGACCTATAGGACTTACCTTTCAAGGTCCTTGTCAATTGGCAACTCGGTCCACACGCCTCGAACCTCACAGATCCACTGAGAAGTTAAATAGACTAAGGACTTCAAGAAGGCTTACCTCAACAACACAACTTTAGCTTCTCTCTATAGGAGATGCGGAATCCTTATCGAATTTCCTTCAGGCTTTGTTTGGTTCATGGATTTTTGTGAGGGAAAAGAAAAGGAAAAGGAAAACAAGATGAAAAACTACACGAAATCCATCTTGTTTTCCTTTCGCATTTTCCATCTTGTTTTCCTTTCGCCTCTCTTTTCCCTCATGAAATCCATGAACCAAACAAAGCATTAATATCGAACTGGTTCAATATTAATCTCCAAATCCATAGAGTCTACTAAGGAATTACATTTTCACTGTAAATTCATTCAACAATCACAAAATTCTTACACTAAAACAAACAAAAAGCCAAAAGATTCTAAACAATGCATGTGCCTACTACTCCGTCAAAAGTATGAATTACAAACCAGTGTCTTGCCTGAAGCATAGCATTCAGGTTGTGCATTGCACAAGTTCAATACATATATGGGGTTTTGTTCTTCCGCATCCACAAGTCACATACCAGCTGCAGCTCTAGGAAACGGTGCGTTCTCTTTAACGCATTGGGAACCGCAATATAGATCCCCAACGGTGCGTATACTTTCGAACCTGGTATAGAAGTTTGACTGTAAACGATAGCATATATGCAATACGAGGACACGACAAAATTCTTGTTTTGAATATATCAACAAAAAGAAAGAAACAATACTTCCCTCCGTCCCATTTTATGTGTCCATCTCTCTTTTTTGGAATGTCCCAAAATAGTTGTCCACTTTCTTAAATTAGTATGCAAATTTTACTTAGTTTACCAAACTACCCTTCTTTGCAATCAACACCAAAACAAGACCAAAAAAGAAAGTGCAATGATTATGAGCAATGCTAGAAAGTAGGTGTTGATTTTTTTGGTCCCCTTAAATAGTTGGATTCCCCAAGATGGACACATAAAATGAGACGGAGGGAGTAATAATAAATTATTTTAAGAAAAAGTGAGGCACATAAAGGCTTTGTTTGGTTTGCAGATTTAGAGAAGGAAAAAGAAAAAATGAGGGACAACTATTCCCTTGGTGCTTTCTTCAATGCTTAGGTAACATTAAAAATTAAAATCTTAAAAATATAGTAGGAACTCAAGTAAAAAGAGGAAAGGAATGAATTCCAAAATTCAAATTTTTATACTTCGTTTTCCTTCATTTTTTACTCACCGTTTTCCTTGCTATCCGAATAAGGCAAAGTGTTTTCCCCAGTGCTTTCTTTTCATTTTATTCACTAAATCTACGAACCAAACAGAGTCTAAAGGTATTACATATATCCGGGAAAAAAAAACGAATTTGAATGAGAAAATTTGTATGCAAAATCTCTGAAAACATGAATCAATGCATAAGAAGACAGAAGAAAACAACAATCCATTCATCTCTTCTTCAAGCTCAATAATCCCAAGACAGCTTTGCCAAGATTGAAAGCCCACATTAAGTACAAAGTTTAAGGACTACCTGAAGTTTTTTCTTGATTGAGACAAGCACTAAGGACTCAGTGATCAAAATTGGCGCCTGGGCCTAGATTCAGCCACGGTTACTCGGATGGCTCTGCCATTTAAGTCCTGCACCATAAAATAGTTAAGAAGAGCAGTTTAAGTTAGAAACAAGCTATTTGAGCAGTATAAAAAAGAAATATTTACCTATATCAACTACATCAGTCTAGGCAATGGTAATTGAGTTCAAAAACAAGTGTTTTTTAGTTTTTTCGTAAACCAAAGAATGAAAGTAAAGAAGGATTAACAAAACAATAACAAAAAAATATTCACCATCACAAAATACAAATAAATAAAAAGATTCATGTCATCACATAATGGGACAATGAACTCCAGAAGGTAACCGTCAACTTCGAAACTCTATATGTGGTTTGTTGATATAATATTTACTCATAAAGGAGAAGACACATCACACGTAAGTTGTAACATATATATATATATATATATATGACACGCATGGCCGCGCGTGTGTGTGTACGTACTGCCCAGATGTTAAAGGACCGAGAGCCCTTTAAAACAAATGTTCATGAAAGTGACAGTAATGCATCCTGTACTGGTTTACTAAACAAGTGCCCGTAAAATAAGTCAAATCAATATATTCAAGAACCTCAAGATTGTTCAATAAGCATATAGACCCACTAACAATGATTAGTAAATAATAATTATAATATATACAGGCCATGAGTCCATGACCAAATTCTGAGATAAAAACCAGTAGTATGGCATAGAGAAATCCATGTAATTCTGACTGCTCAAATCACTTTCACAGGGAATCCCATCATTTACTACTACCACAAAAGAGAATTTATAATTCAACGTGATAATATGAAATGTTTCAACTTTCAACCAGGTATTGACTAGTCTACCAACAAAAATACCACAATATGCAGGGAAGATATTTGAAGCTAAAAAAAACTAGAAACTTCACAATCTATGTACCAAGTACGAGAAGCTGTCATAAGATTACCAGAGTTCTGCTTCTCTCTTAGGGCATGTTTGGGAAAGCATAAAACATGAACTGGTTCAGTGTCAGTCTCATTTTATATCTACCAAGCAATCAAATATCTAGAACCGGTTATTAGCCTTCCCAAAAAGCCCCTTGGTCTACTCACTCTTGCTTCTTATCAATCAAAGATTCAAAGGAAAGCAAGGATAACTTGTAAATAACAAATATTAAAAACAAAAAAATTGCAAAATATTATTACTTACAGCGCCATCAAGTGATTCAATTGCATTATTGACCTCACTGGCAGAGCCGTAAGTTATAAATCCGAAACCCCTTGATCTACCACTGTCCCTGTCATAAACCACCTTGGCTTCCAAAACCTTTCCTTGCTGGCTAAACAACTTCTGAAGTGCTGAATCATCCACACCATATGAGAGGTTACCCACATAAAGCCTATTGGTGTTATCAAAACTTGACCCTCCTCCCCTGGGTCCTCTACTTCCAAAGGAAGAATCTTCCGTCCGGCGAGGGGGCGGCCCAGAGTTCACCCTCAATGGCCTACCCTCAAGCTCCTGCAAAACATCATATATCCTTGGTTACATACAAAAGCTACATTTAGAACAGAAGTACCTTCTTTTTTACAAAACATATGCACCATATATATACTACAGAGATAGAGAAAATAAATAAAAATGAAAAGAAAGAAGGGTGGAGAAGGGTAGAGACTAGAGATGGAGATAGAAATATGATAAAATGGGAATCATTTGCTATATAAATTGAGGAACATGGGTCTCCGTCAACCTCCAACTCATGTCCTCCTATGCAAAACGCTCTCTCCAACTTGAAAGCGGGAAAAAAAAATGCTTGAAATTTTATTAGAATGCATGTCTAAAATAAGTTAAAACCAAAAACGAGATAATGGTGTGTTTAGAACGCATTCTCACTCAATTGTAAATACACCATCGTCTTCATTTTCAACTAATTTTAGAGTTGCATAGTATCAATTTTTACTTGTACAAAAAAGCAAGTCTTGCTTGCTTTCGCTTACCGACTTCTAAAACAAAAAACTATCAGTCTACTGTTTTCATTTATCTCTAAGACGCTTTCATTTTTTTCCTTCTATATCTAACAAATATTGATATTGATAAATGTTCTATAAAAAAAAATTACTTCCTTTACAAACAGAGCATATTAATGTAATTACAAAAGGTGAGAATGCATTCAGAATATGTCATTTGACTCATTTCACACACACCCTAAGCTTCACAGCAAATATAGTACAGAAGAACTAAACTACTGTACATACTCTCTCTCTCTCTCTCTCTCTCTCTCTCTCTCTCTCTCTCTCTCTCTCTCTCTCTCTCTCACACACACACACACACACACAGATATTGTAAATTAATCCAAGCCATACAACAAGTATCACACTATGACATCAAGTGCATATAGAACACAGAGTAAACAAAGCTTACATAGCCATTAAATTGTTGAGCAGCTGCTTCAACTTCCTGAACTGTAGACATTGTCACAAACGCAAAACCTCTGCTTCTTCCAGTTAGCTTGTCATATATAACCTGAAAACAACAATTAATTTTGTTTACACCCTCTTAGCCAAAAAAACAATGCTTTTCTAATAAGTTAGACAATCATCATGGAACTTCTACATAGAATCAAAGAAACCTATTTAAAAATGAAAAAAAAAAAAAAAAAAAAAAGAAGAAGATAAAATCCAAAATATTTAATTACAGCAAAATCCGACAAAAACCCACAATTTATTTCCCATAATCAACAAACCCAGAAAAAAAAATCCAGCACATTTACTTAAAGTTAAAACCCACAATTTATTTCCCAAAATGAACACCTAGAAAAAAATAATAATAATAATATCAAGTAAACCATAATTACTCGCAAATGTGATAAATTCGAGATTTAAGAGAGAGCGAGAGAAAAAAAAAATACCTCAACCATCTCAACAGTTCCAGCTTGTTCGAACAACTCAGCCAGAGCAGAACTATCAACGTTAAACGGCAAATTCCCAACGAAGAGTTTGAGGTCTTCCGAGAAACTGCGTTCCTCTTCTGCGCCGTCAAACACATCCTCACCTTGTTCCACATCGGACGAGACCGCGACGCTTCGTAGTAACCTCACGGTTCTAGTGGAGGAGTGAAGAAGAGATATAGAGATGGATTTGGGGGTCTTGAGAGAGAAAGAGGAGAGAGAGACAGAGGAGGGGGCGAGTTTGGTGTTGGAGAGAGAGAGGGTTTTGGGGGTTAGAGAGAGGAAGTGGAGAGAAGAGGTAGAAGAAGCCATAGCTGTGGAGGGTTTGGGAAGATAAGGTTTTGAGAAAGGGGTTTGGAGAGAGAATGGAGGAGAGGGTTTGTGGGGGTGGAATTACTTATAGAGAGAGAAATAAAAATAAGAAAATCCTTTTGAGAGATATTTTTAGTGAGAGAAAATCTGGGAAGATAGGATGGGAATTGGGGGAAGGTCATATACATGCCCTAATGTGCTGTTTGTCATACAATGAGCCCATCTTAGATTGGGCTAGCCTCAAATGTTTGGGTGACCCAATTGGGCTATCCAGCTTCTTCTTTCTTTTTCTTTTTCTTTTTTTTTTTTTCTTTTTTACTCTTTTTTTTTTTTTGTGGGGGCGAGGGAATGTTATTTTTTATAGAGAAAAACAAAACCCTTTGAGAGATATTTTTACAATAATATTTGGCATACATACTTTTTGATACATTATGCTTTAAATACATGTACTTTGTACTGTTTGAATTTTTTACACTTTTCTGTGCATCACTTACACAACACATGGTATATGCATTTAAAGTTGTGTGTCAAAAAGTATGAAGAAAAGTGTGTGGGTGTAATAGTGCTCATATTTGTATAGAGAGAAAATCTAAAAGATAGGATACCAGTTGGTGGTGGACAGGTCCGGGCTTGGGTGGGCTCGAATTTGGATGGACCGGGCTTGAAACTTGAGGACCCTAAGCTCGCCCAAAGGCCCTAGGAGTATGGGCTTAGGGCCGGGCTTTAGACTTTAAGTGTTTTCAAAATTTTGTAAAGATAATTATTAATTAATTTAATGGTTAGCTTTTTACAATATATATATATATATAATTTTTGCAAAATAAACAAATGAAATAAAAATATGTATTATTAGACAAATGGTGAAATTTGTTTTTATTTTATTTTTTTAATCAATCGACCGGAAGTCCACAACTCAATCAAGGCTATTAAGTCCAAAAATTGTGAATGTTTAGGAGGGGAACCAGGCCAGCTAGCGGACTTGTGGAATGGGCCGAGCCATGTGTGTTGAACAGGCCGAATAGTTTTTAGCGGGGCTTTGGGCTTTCGGGTCAGGCCAGACATCAAATGGAGGGGTCCATAGCCCGTCCAAATGTTTATTATATATGCCTTAATGTCCCGTTTGTCCCAAAATAAGCCCATCATAAATTGGGCTAGCCTCAAATGTGTATGGCTAAGGGTATAATTTGGAATGGAAATTCCGATTCCGATTCCGATTTTGTTACCAAAAATTAAATTCTGAATTCTGAAATTCCGAATTTCGAAATTTTCGAAACAAAAATCGGAACGGAATCGGATTGTTTTGAGAATTCCGAAAATTGTGAAAATATTTCAAAAATATGTTTTCTGAAAATTTTCCGAAAATATTTTCGAAAAAATTCGAATATTTTTCAAAAATTCGGAAGAATGTGGACTTGTTTGTCCCACATCGAATAAGAAGATAAAGGAGAGAGTAGGAGTCTCTTTGTAACAGCATGATTTACCCTTTCAATAGTATTTGTATTCCAAAAATTATGAAAATTTCCGATTCCAATTCCGAAAAAAATTCTGATAATTTTTGAAGATTTCTGATTCCGAAAATTCTGAAATCGGAAAGGAAAATGAAATTCTGGAAAAAAAAATTAGAACAGAAATTGGAACACCTATTTAATTTCCGAAATTTTCAGCATTTTTTTTTCCGAAAGAGGGTATTCCGATCCGTTTCGGCCGAAACACACCCTTATGTATGGCATATTGGGAGACTCAATTGGGCTATCCATTTCACATAGCTTTTTTTTTTTGGTAATTAGGAATAAGTACAAAGTAACTAGTTTACCTTTGGGATGGCAATCTATTCGTTTAAGTCGGACCCTGCCCCTTGAGCGGGTTTGGGAATGAATTAACAGAGGTAGGGATAGGTATGGAAAAGAAGTATAAAACCCAAGTCAGATTAGGGTCGGCGTCGATATTATGGGATAAAACCCTGCCCCGCCCCGAATACATATACATATGTGTATTAAAAACATTTAGTGCTTTGTTAAAAGATGACCACACGATTTACAATCAACAACAGTCAATAAAACCCTAGAACCTTTCTTGCACTAGCTCTCTTCAACAGGCAAATTTCTCTCTCAAATGGTAGAAATCATCAGTGAACCCAACAACTCTATATGCCTAATTTTTGGTGACTAACACTGAAATTCACACTTCAACAATATTATCAAACAGGATTGTAAGTTAATGGTGACAAGAGTTTGCATATCTGCAAATTGCCAAAAGATAGAGAGAAGGTGACCAAATTTTGGAGGGAAAGATTATAGCCTGAATTTTTGTATAAAAAATATCTATGGTTGTAGTTTCAACAAAGAGTAATGCTATGCTTCTCAAAAAAAATTTCCAAAAAGTGTTTTCCAACACACGTGACAGTGAGTCCCTCTTCATTACTGGTAGGACCATTTCAACATCAACCAATCAAAATCAACTGGGTCCACTGCCACATGTGTTGGGAAATACTTTTGAAAAAAAAATTTGAGAAGCATAGCATTACTCTTCAACTAAATACCTAAAATATTAAAATGGATACTCATTTGACTATTACTGTGAGAGTACATAAAAATATTATTTACTTAATCCATGTCACTATTCAAGTAACCAAAAAACTATTTTGATTTTTTAAATGTAAATTAACAAGTTTATGCTTGAAGTCATGGATCTTTTCATCTCAAGAAAACCTAAAAGAATCATATAAGAAGAAATATATGAACTTATTTGTATTTCTTAAATTATTTTATTCAAGATGATGAATTTTTACATTATAATCTTGTATTATAAATTAGCCATGGACACATGAACAACCAAGGGCAAATCTACACAGGGCAAGAGGGGGGCACTTCCCCCTCAACTTTTTAATTTTTTTGTTTACTCTATGTATTTTATTATTTTATGTGCTTGAGCCCTATTTGAAAACTGTAATTTACCCCTTCAAAACTCACAAATCTCATTCTGGTCCTAATTGGTTATGATAGTTTTAGCCATATAAGCATCTTATTTTTACTTAAGTAGTCTCAATAATTTAAGGTCTTATAGGTATTCCTTTTAAACATACCAATGATTCTTTATTTATAGCCGAAATTAATGTAAAAAAATAAAAGAAATTAAGTATATAAGAACAAATTTTTTTTAAAGAGTTGTAAAAAGATTAGTTTTTCTTTGAATAATTATATTTTAGGCATGAACCCACTATATGTGGAACTCACGGAACAACCACACAATTTTTATAACCTCTGGAAAGCCAATATATATATATATATATATATGCTCAGGAGCGCTACCCTGAACCCCCATGTAAGTGTGTGCCCCCTGAAATCAAATTTTAGATCCGCCCATGCAAACAACCCAACTATAATCTTGTTTTGTTGTTTATTAAGGGTTCCCATTGTGGAGAATGAGAATTGCGATTCTAAAGAGATGATTATTGTTGTTGTTCGGAAGCACTTAGAAATTAAAAATCCTGATTATAATTTTACTGATAATTTTTTTTAAAAAAACTAATCTTTATCATAATAATTTAGTTTTTAATGACTTTATGCAACTCACAAGCCAAAAAAGCTGTCCATTGTATACCTGAGCCTTTTTTTCCAAAATGAACAAAATGCCTATAATTGTTGGCCAAGTATTTGGGTAAAAAGTTAAAATAAATAAAATAAATATAAAAAAAAACACTAAGAAAATACATTTTTGTGAAAATAATGAATTTGGAAAATGTCGTGAACAATTTTGACAAGGTTTTGATTGGTAAAAAATGATGCCTAATGGTATCCAAGTGAAGATTGAAATTTTTATTGTCAATAATGCTAGGCACATAACACAAACCACAACAATGCTTTAAATGGCATGTACCTTATGCTTCCCAAAAAAGTGTGGGCTCTGTGTAAAAAAATCCACACAGCACAAGGTACATGTCATTTAAAGCATGGTTACGGTTTGTGTTGTGTGCCTAGCATTATTGTTTTATTGTTCATAATAATTAGAAAAGTTTTCAGAATTGTATTATGTTATAGCTACAAAGGTGGCACTCACTACGTGAGTGTAACTAGAGAGAGAAGGACAAAAGTGGATAAATGAGATCGAGAAGTGGTACAAAAATGCTAGGCACACAACACATTCCACAACACATTACTGTCACGATCCATCCCGCAGCGCGTGAAAATAGGACACGTGGCACACCACCAAGGCTCATCCAATTCCATTAAAGTAAAATAGCAGCGAAAAACATAAATAAAATTCATGAAAATTTGAGTTATATAAAGCTTGACGTATTTGAAAACACTTAAAGAAATATCCTGACTGAAAACAGCAATCCAGTCGACTGATCATAGGTTCGGTCGACTAGAAATGCAAAGTGCAGACAGCCTCAAAAACTCAGCAGCCAGCCTAGTCGACTGTGTCAGGGACCCAGTCGATTGTGGCATCAAAACTTCAGTCAATTGACACCACACAATCGACTGTTTCCTTCACAGAAACAGAAACCAACATTTCACCCAATTATCCAGTCAACTGTGTCGGGGACCCAGTCGACTGTTTTTCAATATATTAAAGTAGTGTCTAGTTCAAAACAGGGGTCCAGTTGACTGCACCAATAACCAGTCGACTGTTTCCTATCAACTCTAAGTGTTTTGCAGAATTTCAACCTATGGTCTTCCAATCCAATTTCCAACACATTCACAACTATAATACAACGATTCCAAACGTAATTACAAGGGTTTTACAACAAATTACAACAACTACAACCCTTTCCAAGATCCAGTTACAACATATTACAAATACCCAAGTTCTTATTACAACTTTAGAAATGGAAACAAAAAGTATGAACAAGGCGATTCATCGCTTCCCTGCCTCACTCCTCACGCTTCTCTTGCCTTTCTTTTTGTCACTTACAATGGAGTAAAACTCCAATGCTCAGCTATATGCTGAGTGCACAAATTCTAACATATGCATATATGATAAAACATGCCTTAATCTCATAAATCACATCAAAATAGTCTCTAGGGAAAAAAAACACGCATTCATTCGGTAGCGGCAAGTCCAAGCCTTAAACCGCAATACCAATGGCTAGTCCAAGCCTACAACCATTGCATCCCAAGTACCCTGGCAAGTCAAAGCCTTAAACCATGCACAGTAGCCGTCGCTACTAAATTCTCAAACATCAAGAAGCTTACCCCCGCATGAATTTGTATAAGTCTCCCCTTTAACTCACATAATCACTTAACGTACTCGCGTAAAAGATAGACATACTTTTCACATTAAGTGTGTGCATAATTAACAGGCCTAATATTAACACATGAATTTTGCCCAGATCACAATTTCGTCATCGAAATCAAAACATGTATATTTCCTATATAACATACGTTAGAACTTTATACCTTGTGCGATTTCTCACTAACTTTGAAGGATGTACTATGGGACTGATTAAACGTCGAATCTCCATTTATGCGCGATTACTACAAGTTATACATGATTTTCCAAATAAGGCCTAAGAGGTATCAAAACGTAGATGTCATACCCTATATTTTTTATATATATAATAAGACCTGGTATTTCATTTCTATACTTATATAACCTTTCCTTTCTTTTTGGTGAAATTTGGTTACCAATCGGTTGCCATCCTTCCCAATCGATTGCCATTTTTTGAATACCAATCAATTGACATATTTCTCAATCGATTGCCATCCTACCGACTAAAATTTATTATGTAGCAACATACCAATCGATTGACATGTTTCCCAATTGATTGCCTTCAAATATCTGTTACCAATCGATTGCCATCATTACTAATCGATTGGCATAAGCAGAGACAACTTTTCTTCTTGGCTTAAGCTTTGGACGTGTGGCACCTTTCCCCTCTATATATATATATATATGTATCCCTTTCAGGCCTTGGGTCTGTTTGGTTAGTTTTTAGTTGAGAGAGAGAGAGAGAGTTGTTATATATATACACATCCATACACATATATATATATATATAGATCTATATCTATACACACACACTGCCCTTGGCAGAGAAAGAGAAGAAGAAGAAGAGAAAGAAGAGATAGAGAATAGAGAAGAGAGAAAGGGATGATAGAGATATCTTGAGGTTTTCAAGCTCACACGCACCCAACACACACCCTTGGTGAGTTACAACACACTTGGTCCCTTTATATTGATGTTTTACAAGTTATTGTGAGGATTGGATGTATTAAATGCATGATTTCTACGTTTTTATATGTTGTTTTATTAATCTACTAGTGAAGACAAAGTGTCAATCGATTGGTATAATTCCCAATCGATTGCAATCAGTCTGGACGCAATCGATTAGACAAAATTCCAATCGATTGACATCCTAATCGATTGCCAATGTTAGCAATCGATTGACATTATTTTAGAATCAATCGATTGCTAGTTTTCTCAATCGATTGTTATAATTTTTGTTCCAATCGATTAGACCTTGTCCCAATCGATTGGTATTTGTAGAACATGGATTCCTTTGCCTATTTATAATAATAAGGGTTCGATTGTTCGATTCTCAATTCGGACTTCTATTTTGCGACTATGGGTTAGACAGGGGTAATGTAACACCAAAGAATAAAGGATATTTTGATAAATGGAAGAATATGACTACGTGGGTAACATGTTGATTTGTGTATGAGTTTGATATCCATTTCTTTTAATCAGAGTAGTCAGGCCACATTGGGAATTGTTATGTGTCGATATTAGAACGAAACTTAGGTAGGTTTGATAAGTTCTAGGAATGGTACGTGGACGGACGTTTGGTCATGATATGTTCTTAAAAGCCGGTGAACTGGTAAATGTTCTTAAAGAGGCGGTGAGCTGGACCAAGTAGTCCTAGGGTAAATCAGAGGACTCGTGATATGCTCTTAAAAGCCGGTGAACTAATAAATTTCTTAAAGAGGCGATGAGCTGGAAAGTATGGTAGATGACGCTGAGTCGTGGCAATAAATGATATGCCTTGTTCAAAATGTTATGTCCCTGAAATGCGATGAACATGATATATTGTTCTTAAAAGCTGGGGATGGACTGACGTGGAGTCCATGACATGCGGTAAGCAGGATATATTACTCTTAAAAGTGATGGACGGAATAAGGGTGTATCCCTAGAGTTAAACGATTGAGTCTGTTCCATTCAGTCAGAGTATGTTGAATATCGGTCTTCGGATAACAAGACAACAAGGGTGGGAAACGACGTTGAGTAAAAGAAGAAAGATATTGTTATAATATAACTCATCTCATGTCTTCATAGACTTGTTATTGTTTCAGATAACTGGTATCTTGTTAGTTTATACTCACTTAGCTCTTAGTAAGCTGACGGCCTTCACTGCCTGGATTTTTCCTGTCTAGACTATTCTGTACCTTATTCTGCAGATGACGAAGCCTACAACGATGGTTATTATCCGGGAGGAGAATACACCGAGGGTGGCCCCACTAATGATGCTTATACTGGGGAAGACTACTACGTTAATGTGTACGCCAGCTGAAGACCTGGAGATAGTTATTAGTTTATTATTTCTGTTTAGTTTGTTTAGTTATATTTGGTACTTGGGCATATGTTGCTTCCAAACCTTATATACTTCCACTGTAGCTTTACTGTTGTAATAACTCTGATATTTGTAATAGAAGCAACGATTATTTATATCCAGTTTGTTTTTATTACTATTCTTGTTGTAGACTAGTACTGTGTGGTGTGGATAATTGGTGACATTCACCAGTCATTTCTTATGGACATAAAAAGGAAATTTATTTTTCTCTATTTTTGCTATTCTGGGGCGTGACAGGATTTTTGGTATCAGAGTTTCAGGTTATGATACTTTTGTTCACTAACGATTCCACACCATCTGGTCCTAGCATTTTAAGATCCCTGAGATGAGATATGAGTTTGAGATAAGATCGTCCTTTTGACGATAGATAGTTTCCTTGCAGGTTAGCATGGATCCATCGTTTTATAGGTGGATGACCCTTATGGAGGACACGTGATCCATGGGGATACCGTGGAGCCAGCTGACCCAGAGCGTTACCAGGATCACTTACGGCAAATAGCTAGTCATTATTTGGAGGAGGATATGTGGTAGGCCCTCTATGTTGATGGACGGACTTACTCGACCCATATGCGTATGGATACTTTCCATTCCGTGAGGAATGACAGAGACATTTATCAGGAAATTTTATGCTTGATCTAGAGTAAGCTGGAAATGGATGTTATTGAGCTTCGATCCATTCTTGGGGGACTTATTGAGGTAGCACCAGCAGTAGCACCACCATCACCGGTACTTAAGGTACCCATTCTAGAGCCATAGGAGCAGCCCGAGGAGCCAGAGGAGGATCCCGTAGAGGACATCAAGCCAGTTGAGGATGACGAGGAGCCAGAGAAGGATCCAAAGGAGGACCTAGAGCTAGTTGATGAGGAGATTATGGCAGTAGAGGATGATATAAGAATGGTGGGAGATGAGATTATGGAGGATATTGTAGTAGAGCCTGAGGTAGAGGAGCTAGTCATACCACAGATAGTCGTGGTGTCTGATTTACCAGTAGGATCTGTGCTTCATATGGCAGCTGAGTAGGTAGCAGCAATGGTTGCACAGTCAGCCGGACTTCCGATAGGACAGGTTGCATTAGCAGATGCTATAGCTATTGATGGGGATTTTACTGAGTTGATCACCGATATTGCCGAGCCAGCATTTGATATTGAGGAGATAGAGGTTGACAATATGATTGTCGAGGATTGGGATATTGGGGTGGTAGTAGGAGTAGCAATACCAGCCGAGGATGATCCACTAGTAGAGATAGACGTTGCACCTGAGAATGATGCACCAGCAACAGGATCAGATGCTGACAATTTTTGAGTCAGGACCTGCAAGATTTAGTTTTTGGTAGTTTTATATCAGGACATATTGTCCATATGGTTTTTGGGAGCTTTAGAGATAACTATTTGACCATAGCTTTGTATGAGTATTAGCAGTAGTAGTCTAGCATTGTAAATAGCTGACCTTAGTACTATTTTAGCCCTTGTCCCACGTGGTACACAGTTTGACTAGTGTGTACTATGCGGTACATTTTTTGATATATCGATACGAGCAGTACTTTTGATATTGATTGTTTGGTTGCTTCGATGTGTTGTTTAGTAGAATTGTTAGTTCCTGTTGCTTCTCGCCCGATCTTGTTTTTGTTTATGCAAGAAGACTTTCAGCTAATCGATGTATCTCTTGTAGGCAACACTCGTTGTCATTATGGTAGGACCCTTGAGAAATCACCAAGTGCAAATTAGAGCACCTATTCCAGAAGGAATGAACCCATCTGGAGTTTTTGAAGCATTCATGCAGCGGATGGAGCATGTAGGCGATACCTACAACCATGCTACAAATCAATGACCTGTCCAACCCCTAGTTGCACCATTCCAGCAGAGGCAAACAGGGGACAAGTTACTGGTAAACTTTTATGGGTTACGTCCCGAGAAGTTTAATCGACTAACAGAACCATGGAAAGCCAAACAATGGATAAGAGAAATGGAGTTGATCTTTGAAGCATTGGAATGTAGCGAGCAAGAGAAGCATCATCTTGCTACGTTCCAGCTCACCTATGCCGCCGCAGATTGGTGGGAGGCTAAGTGAGCAACTATAGGGATGAACGCCGCGAAAGTAATGCCTTGGGAAACATTCAAGGGAAGATTTCTGGAGAAGTACTTTCCAGAGGACAAAAAGGATCAACAGGAGAAGAATTTCATGAGCTTAGTTCAAGGAGATTGGACGGTGAGAGAATATACCACATAGTTTGAGCGACTGTCTCGATTCGCCCAACATATGATTGAGACACCGTAGAAGAAGGTGAAAAAATTTCACCAGGGACTGAATCCCCATCTTCGCCATATGATGATTGGTCACCTGAACCAAAGTTTTGAAGGACTACTCAGACTTGCTATAAGTCTAGAGAAGGATCCATATCCAATACAGTGACCTCAGACGAATCGACCACAACCATCAAAGAACTTCCAACAGAGGAATTTCCAGACACAGCCATCGAGGAATACCCAAGGGTGGAGACCTCAGGGAAATTTTCAAGGTAACAAGAGAACTTGGGAAGGAACCAGGAAGTCCCAACAGAGTTATCTTCGACCCCAGCCATATCAACAGCAAGGAAAACAACCTTAGGCACTGCTTACAGCTCCGCCATCAGGTGACGGAGGTTGTTTTAACTGTGGAAAGCCAGGACATATTGCCAGGAACTGCACCACCCCCAGAATAAATCTGTCATAACCCATACCGCTAACGTGCAAAAATAGGACATGTGGCATGCCATCAAGGCTTATCTAGTTCATTAAAGTGTGAAAAACAGTGGAAACATAAGTCAAATCTATTTAAAATCAGAGTTATAAAAAGTTTTGACAAATTGGAATACTTCTTAAAAGGATTCAGGTTTGAAAACAGAGGTCCAGTCGACTGAATCGGGAGTCCAATCGACTGAAGACCTAAAGCAGTGAAGTTAACACAGAATACCAGCCAGTCCAGTCGACTATGATATGGGTTCGGTCGACTGGGGCCTTCATTTTTCAGTCGACTGACTCCTTCCAGTCGACTGTGCCTTTAGCATAATCAAAATCCAGATTTCCCATCAATTGTCCAGTCGATTGAAACATGGACCAGTCGACTGGTTTTGCCACATTTAAAAGCAGTTTGTAAAATTGAATAGTGGTCCAGTCGACTGAGGCCTAGTCCATTCGACTGATCCCCTAGCAGTCAGTCCTGTTGTGAAGTTTATCAACCTAAGGTCTTCCAAACCAAAACCAACACAACCACAACGATACACTAATGATTAAAACATAATTATAGTTGTCTGAATACAAGATTATAATAGTATGAAACTAAACCATGATTCTATTAATTGTTTTCCATGAAATTAAATGTGTTAACAAGATATCCTAAAAAAATTGAAGTGATTCTGATTCGTTTACTATTTTTATAAAATCATACAAAAACTCTGGACAGAGAGTTGTAAATTTCTGAGTGATGTCTGGTTTTTGCCCAATTCCCATAGATTGAATCATTTGATTTTTTATTTTCTTTTTGGGGGTACTGTGCAGATTGAGCCTCAAATTTACAAGACCGAAGAGGAAAATGGTGATGTATTTGATTATAGCTCTGAATGGTGATTGCCAAGTTAAATGAGTTAAAACTCCAACAACATATTCTGGATTTGGTACATTCCAATCTATGATGGTATTCAAGTTTTAAGCTTATGTCATTGTCTAGGCCTCTTCGTATATATCAAGAGGAAACTATTTGGAGCTTACAAGTTTATGTGCGTACTACTTTCGCTATCATATATTGGATGTTGAAAGCACTCTTATTGTCATAAACTGATATCCATATCCAAATATATGATGTCAAGTTGGATATATTTAAGTTGAAGTTTTCTTCTATTGATCTCTATATTTTAGTTCACAACCAAGTTGATGAAATTGTTCTGCCACTGTAAGTTTACCAGCTACATGTATATGTATCTACCCATGCATGAAATCTTTTTTCAAACACACTATGGTTAATCTAAGTATAAGTTGCATGTTTGGATAGCTCAGGCACCAAATTTAGATTATCTGAAGTTTGAAATTGTTCACTTACTGGCTTTAATTTGTCATTTTGCAAGTGCACATTGGTTTCATGATAACTTCAATCAATGCAGAAAACACTTGTACGTCTATACTGCAGAAAAAAGCAGTGCCCTCTGGGACATAATGTGCTTTTTTTTTATCATTCTTTAAGCTTATATCAATTATCACTGCATAAAGAAAAAGTCATATTCCAAATTTTGGTGAATTAAAGATGTTAAATATTAGTTCGTTAAATTGAGAATTATTCAGTATGTTCATCATAAAAATCCTATATCAATCTTTTCTATCCATGTTTAGAGATAGTTAATGTCAAACATGAACTATATTTTTCTGTGCCAATGAATTTTGATTTAATTGTGTTCATCCTCACAAAGAAGATTTAATACCCTGTCTCCCACATATCCTGGCAGGTCCAAGACAATTTTTTCTAAGTTGTTTTTATTTTTATTTTTATTTTTTATATTTTATTTTATGAAATAGCTACAACAGAGCAAAACAAAAACCATCAACTTCCAAGGTGGGTGAACTTCATTATCTATACCGACTGAAATCCTCAGAAGATTCAGATTTCAAGTTAGCAAAAAGCTGAGGTTGAAGAAGGTGTTTCAATATGTCACACCCGTTCCAAAATTTCATACTTTTATCGTACATATTTGGAAAGTTGTGAGTATATCAATGTTATTGATAATTGGATTGAGTTGAGGTTGACTGTAAGTCAACAGTAAGGTGTCAGTGAGGACACGGAAACGTGGTATATCATATTGCCCTGGCATGAATAAATGACATTTATGTGACTTAAATGTTATTTGACTATTTGGTGTTTCGTGAATAATGAATTATGCCTGTGGTTGGTAAATTCTGGTATTTTTGATATCGTTATATATCATTTTGAGAACTGTGGTGAGAACGTGAGTGATCGTGATATAAAAAGGTAGGTGGTATAGAGATTCCACAGAATTAGTTTTCGGACGTGATTTTGGACCCAAACGAGACTTAGTCGGAAACTTTTGTAAATTATAATTTTCACTCGTAAAGTTATAAAATGGACGTGTGCGAAATTTCATGGGTTAATTAGAAGTTTTGAGAAACTTGCGGGGAGGCAAACACAATTTCCGAAAGGATTTTCTATAAATAGTGGATGAGATTTCATTTCATCCAAATCCATTTAAAATATCTAGAGAGAGGAGAGAGAAAGGGAGACTTGGAGCCAACGGGCTTTGCGACGTCAGACGGCGACCGTTCGTCTGCCAGATTTTCACCAAATTCAGGATTTGAACTCGTGGAGGTAAGACCTACATTTTGACACTACTTAGGCCATGTTTGGCAACTTTTTGTAAAAATGTTAATTCTAGACTTTTGGGAAAAATCAGGTAAAACTCGTAGGAATCGCGTATAATTCGAAATCCGGCGATTATTTAGTCCCCTAGACGATTCTTCAAAGTTTGAAGAGATTCGCACGAGGTATGAATTCTAGATCTATGAAATATATGGATTTTCATGTTTTGGACATCACTTTTGATATTCTTGGATCCGGGCGAAATTCATGTATTAGTTAGGCCCGTTAATTATGCACGTGAAATTATGATAAAAGCACGTATAACTGTTTATGTGAGCATGTTATGTGTCTACTTGGGTCAAAGGGGAGTTTGGTGCAAATTCATCCGGGGTAAGCTCCTCGAACCTTGAGGATTGTGATTGTGATTGAAATGGAATTGGAATTGTGGTTGTGTCTGGATTGGAGGTGGGCCCAACCAGTACACGGTACCTGGTATGGAGGAAGGCCCAACCAGTGTACGAGATGCGTGGGAGAGGTGGGCCTCCTACGGCATCGACCGGATGAATGCGTACCACTCACCCTAGAGACTATTTCTATGTGTTTTAGATGCTTAAACCATGAACTGTCATATAAGCATACATTTAGAATTGTACGCTCAGCATATAGCTGAGCAGTGGAGATGTACTCCATTGCAGGTAAGAGGAAAGACAAGAAGAAGCGCGATGAGTGAGGCCGATGAACGCCGGGGAATTCGCACTTTGTATATGTTTTTGTTTTAATCCTAAAACTTGTGTAATAATTGGGAATTGTAATATGTTGTAATAGAATCACAGAGTAGTTCAGTAATATGGTAATTCTGTATTTGAACGTCTGTATGTGTGTTTTGAATGTTGAAAATCAGTTATGGTTGTGAGTGTTGTTGGTATTGAGAAGCATGAGTTGTAGATTTTCAGCAGGCTGCCCAGCAGGGGAGCAGTCGACTGGACCCAGGGTCAGTCGACTGGACCCCGTAGGATTGAGACACTGAAAGTGAATAGTAAGGGAAGCAGTCGACTGGACCCTTAGTCAGTCGACTGAACACTGTAGACTTTTGGCTACTGCTTCTAGTAATGGAAAAGCAGTCGACTGGATCCTCAGATCAATCGACTGGACCCCTTTGTAATATGTTGCATTTTTGGTTCTGCTTAACCCAGTCGACTGAGGGGGAGGGAGCAGTCGACTGAGCCCTTGATCAGTCGACTGGACTTCTACTGAGAATTTAGGGTTTGGGTTTCTGCTAGGCACAGTCGACTGGGCAGTCGACTGAGCCTCTGTTTTCAAAACTGTTTTCTTTTTGAATGTGGTTTCAATGGCCAAAACTTTTTATGACTTAAATTTCAATGTATTTCACAACTCAGAGAGGAATGTTTCCTAAGTTTTAAACTCCCAGGGTTGTTTTAAAGAAGTTCTTTCCGCTGCGTATTATTAGATGATGTTTGGATGAGCCTTGGTGGCGTGCCACGTGTCCTATTTCCACGCGTAGTGGGATGGGTCGTGACACAATAATTCTTCGGGTTAAAGCTAAGATTTCAAGTTTACAAATAGCTTCAATGTGACAATTTTTTTAAACAAACATATTCACTGGATGCTCTTACACCCTCCTAAATAAGAGAGACGCACAGTGTACAACTCATCATTGCATCTATTGGATGTTAAAAGTATTTTTACACCCGCATTAAATAAGATGAGAGGCAGAATGTAAAACTCCTCATTGCATATAAGTGGATGTTAAAAGTATTTATCCCCTACAATTATGGAAAGGTATTCCAACCAAATACCGATGATTTTAATAACTAAAATGCCCTTTTTAGTTTATATATACAAATATATGTAGGCTTACATATTCGATATCCCTTAGCTAGCTTGGCTTGTCGAGTTGGTCAGATTTTTTGGCCTCGCAAATGGAGTTCAAGAATTCAAAACTCCCAGGGTTGTATTAGCAGGTTAAAAGAACGAATTTTAAGTATCTGGACGAACCATATCTAGAGCTTGGTTGAAATGACCCTGGTGTTGTGGGCGGATTGCTGTAGGTGCCTTTATGGATACAGTAGCTGGCAGGCTACACACTATGGAAAGTTCGTCTCACATCGCCTGGATGTGGAAAAGTAATGTGCTATATATGTGTGGTTCCAAATCTCCCTAGTAAGAGGCCTTTTAGGTAGTGGCCCAAGAACAAATCCGTACGGGTTTGGGCCCAAAGCGGACAATATCTTACTGAGCGAGACTTGGGTCGTGATAGAATGGTATCAGAGCTAGACCTAGTTGGAAGTGTGCTAACGTGGACGTTAGGCCCTAAGGGGGTGGAATGTAACGACCCTGGTGTTGTGGGCGGGCTGCTGTAGGTACCTTTGTGGCTGTAGTAAGTGCTGGCAGGCTACACACTATGGGAAGTTCGTCTCACATCGCCTGGGTGTGGAAAAGTAATGTACTATATATGTGTGGTTCCAAGTCTCCTTAGTAAGAGGCCTTTTGGGTAGTGGCCCAAGAACAAATCCGTGTGGGTGTAGGCCCAAATCGGACAATATCTTACTGAGCGAGACTGGGTCGTGACATTGGCATGGGTTCGAATCCGATTGCCTACTCACCTCCCCAACTTACTTGGTGCATGTGTTATGAGGTCAGTACACATGTTCCGGATTTGCCCATTATTCTACTTCGACAAAAAGACAATAAATAAATAATTTAAAATACTGACAGAGATCTTAAAGTGGCGAAAGACATACTGAAGGATTTGTTCTAGCCATCAAAGAAATGAGGGATCCCTCACCTCACCTTAAGATGGTGAGCACTTTTAATCTTAAACGTACGAGTGAATGTTCCAAGGCCTCAAATAGAGAAATTATTCAATAAGACCGTCACACTACGTTACAACACTGACGTAATGTGACCACTCAATTTTAACCATACACATATTCCTATTTATAGCAACAACTTCCAATCAAGAGAATTCAACAATGCTAGACCCACACAAACTTCCACACAAAACAATATTGGGCCTTGATTCTACCGTGTCCCATGTAAGGAATACATGGAGACCCACCAAAATCAAGAGCCATGATTATTTTGTGAGAAATTTTGTATAAATCTAGCATTACTCAAGAGAATTTCCTGTGATTTTTCGAAAAATAGGGGCATGGATGGACTACACATGGATCAATTTTATTGGTGGGTCACACCATGACGTGATATATGGAGACTATGGAGTAGCTTGACTTAGTACTGCACAGCTTTTTCACAGTTCACACTATTTTCGGGACAGAGAAATGAGATGCCGCAACTGCTGAGTATAAAGAGATTCACATTCACCACTGCCTCGCCGCCGCTCTCGGCGGTGGTTTTGATGTGGAGAAGAAGAAGGGGAAGCTACGGCGAAATACACGAATTGGGGATTTCAGTTTAGAATTGGAAAACTCAAACACGTCCTCCTATCTATTGACATTCTCCAAAGCAATTCTAGATAGAGAGCTCATCTAGCGTGAAAAAACTTGAGGTAACCAGATTTGATAATTTTATCATTCATTTAGAGACATTTACTGGCAATTTCTTTTTGACACTAACGCCATGTTTGGAAGTTTAGTAGGGAAGAAAAGAAAAGAACAGAACAGAAAGTCGTAAGTAAGGAGAGAAAAGAAAAGAAGAGAAAGGATGATAATTTCTTTCATTTTGTTTGGGAGTTCAGGAGAGAAAAGAAAGATAGTTTCTTTCCTCTTGTTTGAGAGTTGAGAAGAAAAGAAGAGAAAAGAAGGAAAGTTACCATTTTACCCATTAATGACTTGAACTAATGAATCCTCTAACATCTCTTCTTTTCATTTTCTATTCAGACCAAATAGCATCCAAATTTACTTGGTACATTAGCTTTTTGCTTTGATAGGAGAGAGAATACACGTATATAGTGTATTATTAGGAGTCTAGAACTTAGATGGAATTAAAATTAGTTAAGAATTAGATAAATGATATTGTGGGTATTAAGAAAAAAAATTCATTAAACCCCACTTTCTTTTCTCTCATTTTCTTCTTAATTGGAGAGAAAGTGGGGATTAGCTTTCTCTCCCTTTCTCTCCTTTTCTCTCCTCACTTAAACTCTCAAACAAGAGAAAGCGAAAGAAAGTGAGGTAATTTCTCTCATTTTCTCTACTTTTCTTTCATTTTTTAAACTCCCAAACATAGTATAAAGCATAAGAAAAAAAAAGAATAATAATACTAAATAATTTCAAAGCTGTTGACTTTAGTATGAGGCAATTTGGGGCCACGATATGTTAGCATTTCAATAGTTTTTGGGTTCAAAAGCTGTGTATGGCCTGTTTGGGGAATGTATGTCCAATCGCAATCGCGAGGTATCTGCGTTTTTGGAGCGATTTGATCAAGATTTGCAAAAGCTAGGGATCCCCAACTCAAAACAAAAGCGGTCAGACCACTGGTCAACAGGAGACTAAAATGGCATGTATGCCCCTGATTAATTTAACAATTTACATTGAGACCTCACTGCATGCCAAACAAGTTCTGCCGTTAGCATGACAACAAGATGTGTGACCCGTGCATTGCACAGGATGTAATTTGGAACATAAAACTAAAAAAATTATTGTCTTAAAACTTAAAATAAGCAAAAATATATGGACGAATGCTCTGAACAGATTAATATAAAGGTAATTAAATACACACATAGAAGTTTTTAACTCAATCCATTTAGATCTAAAGAGTTAGGGTCTGTTTGATAAAACTAAAAATAAGTACTGAAAATTAAGTGCTGAATTTGAAGTACTAAAAATTTTAAGCATTTGAAATTGCAATATTGCAAACAGTTTTTTAAGTACTAAAATAGACAGCATTCAGTGATTATTTTCAGTAGAAAATTTTCACTTAAAGTTTTCAATGATTTTTTTGCTGCTTTTTCAATTAAGTGGTACGTTGTCAAACATACTGGAAAAAAAATAAGTGCTGAAGGTTTTCATTTCCACCACTTAAATTGGGTTATCAAATACATACTTAATGTCAAAAATATAAGTGACTCTTAGTAATAGATTAAGGGAATTGCTATGTACACCCGTGTATTTACTATGTACACCATTCAACTTTACAAAAGTGAGAATTTTTAGAAGAAAAATTATTAGAATAAAGGAATTTGGGTGTACATATCAAATACACGGGTGTACATAGCAAATACACGGGTGTACATAGCAATTTCCTAAATTAAAATATGGGTAATACTTGGGACACAACCTTCATACAACTTTCATACAACCTTCCCAAAAGATGTGTCTATCTCTTTCCTGTGTCACTGTGGGGTCCAGTGACATCATAGGAGAGAGATAGACACATCTTTTAGGGAGGTTGTATGAAAGTTGTATGAAGGTTGTGTCCCAAATATTACTCTTAAAATATTTAAGAAAATGGAATAAAATATTATCTTATTGGAAAGTATATTTTTTTATGATCCAAAAAAACTCTTTATTAGGGTTTGAATATTTTTTTTTTTTTAAAATATGACTATAGAGATAGTCCATGCTAGGTTATAGCATCAAAGTATTAAAGAGGAACAACAATGCTAGGGTCATATCCATTCACAACCAAAAAGCATCTACACCCTGAGATAGATCAATGAGAAGAGACTCACAGTGGATCCCGCAGTTTCTATCTCTCATCTCATTGGTCCACCCAGGGTGTGGATGCTTTTTTGATATGGATGGGTGTGACCCAAACATTACTCTAAAGAGGAATTGATGAAACAAAAATTTGAGTAACATGCTTTAGTGTTTGGCATAGTGAACGCAATGGTTGGAGTTACTCTTATAAATGAAAGAGGTAATTTGAACAGGACCATCACTGACTCAAGGCAACTAAGGCGACTTAGGCCCCCAATTTTATAGGGCCTCAATCAAATAAAACTTTGTATATCATGTATAACATGTATAGAATATCAAATATATATAGCCTATAACTAATTGTATTTTTCTATAACAAAAATGCATGAGCCCATTGACAAAATTCGCTTCGGGCCTCACAAAGCTAGGCCTGCCACGGTGTTTGAATTTGGGTTAACATTTTTAATGTAGAAAGGTGTGCATTCAACATACAAACTATAGCTCATGTACATATATGCATACAATTGTGAGTGTATGTATTACGCTCTTAAAAAAAAAATAACCACACTAAATTTCACTTTTTATACTTACTATAACCAAGTTCACTGCAAAACTGGAGCAATATGTAAAAAAATTTAAACGCAACCTATTGAAAGCAGGGGACAAAATGAACTCTGAAAACACATTCACTTATGTCACCAGTGGATAGAAGTTAGAACTCAAAAGAGTATATCAATATACGTGTGTGCTAGCAATAAATGTACAAAGAGAGTATATCGATATACATGGTGCTTAAAATATAATTACTATACTGTTTTGGGTAGACAAATGAACTTATTGCCATTACACCATTAATTTGTTTGGCAATCTGATCTTCGTTGTGTTTGGTTTCCATCGTTGCCTTCTCCGAAGTCCCAACTGAGAAAGAGAAAACATATGTAGAAATAATTTAGAAGGAGATATATACAGCAAAATAACTTAAATGGCACTAAAATAAAACTGTTAAAAGTGTGGGAAAATAAGAAAAAATATAAATATATATAAAGGTGCCGCAAGGGAAAAACCCACTATTTATATCAGTTTAAAATAGGTTGATGTGTGGGCATTAAATATTATTATGTTGATAAATATTAATGAGTGCAATTTGAAAGTCTTACCTTTGTTAGTGAGTATGGCCATAAATTACGTGACATGTGGGAAAGATTTCAACAACAAAATATGGGGTGTTGATAGTGAGAGGGGAGGGACATCAGGGTTGATAGAGAGAGAGAGAGTGTGTAATCAAGTGAATGAGAGAGAGTGGGAGATGAAATCAAGGGATAATTTGCCGACATTATAAATAAATTTTACTTTATTAATCTTAATAGTAGATATGTTTATATATATATATATATATATACACGAAAATTTTATAGAGAGGGCGTCCTCTCTATAATAAAGAGAGGGCATCTGTTTTGACTTTCGTATCGTGTATAAAAATTGTGAAATGACAAAATCGCCCTTAATAAAAATACGATCTGACGGTCAAAACAGAGACCTTCTTTTTATTAAAGAGAGGGCGCGCTCTCCATAGTACGACTGATATATATACAAATCTTAAAATAATAGAAAATCAAATGCTTCTACTTTCATATATATATATATATACAAAGATTCTCTAAAGAGGGCCACCTCTTTTTATTAAAAAGAGGGCCTCTGTTTTGGCCGTCAGATTGTGTTTAAAAACTGTAAAATGACAAAACTGCCATTAATGAAAACACGATCCGACGGTCAAAAGAGAGGTCCTCTCTTTAATAAAAAGAGGACGTCCTCTTTAGAGCCTGACTGTATATATATATATATATATATTAGATGTGTACTACACTAGTCCATGTACTTTTTGTATACAAAACATAATAATAAACAAATAAATAAGTCACAAATTAATATAGTAATTAATGTATGGTGTATCTGTAGTACCATGGAATGTATTAGTTCAATTTTGAAATGGGAATAACAACTTCCTTATTTAATTCTGTAACTAATTAATTATTTAATTATGTATCCGTTAATTAAACTTATTATGTATATAATAATATGTAGTCTTACGATAGAAGGGCACAACTGTCTTTTGGATATTAAAAAGTCATGCGTCCCACTGCATTAGTCAATAGGATTAAAGGGTGAGCAATGAGTGAGCAATTGGGGTGAGTAAAACTACACTAATCAATGTGATGAAACAGTGCATGTTAGTTAATTAATTCATTTAAATATTTTAAAAAATAACTTTTTTTTATAACTTTTTAACAAATTAATATATTTAGTTATTTGATTAAGTAACTAAATAATTATTTAATAACAATTACTACTCTTAATGCGTATCAATAAAACTATGTACACAATAATAATATAATAGTCATACAATATAAGGATACAATTGTCTTTTGGATATTAAAATCACTTTTTCATTTATCTATCCAAACACTTACATAATCTATTATACCACTTTTATAATATTTT
Source organism: Hydrangea macrophylla (assembly GCA_033977485.1). NCBI lineage: Eukaryota > Viridiplantae > Streptophyta > Magnoliopsida > Cornales > Hydrangeaceae > Hydrangea > Hydrangea macrophylla. The sequence goes on along the minus strand of CM066999.1, from coordinate 101,032,430 downwards.
GCTCAAACACCACAACTATTATAATTTAGGGTTAATTTCAAAAACACCCCCTCAACTATGACCCGTTTTCAACTCGCTCCCCTGAACTTTTTTTTCCGACAAATTGACCCCCTCCGTTTGTTTTATTCGACAAGTTGACCCCCTCCGTTTGTTTGCAAATGAAAATGGGCATGTGCCCATCACGTGAGAGTAAAAATGGACACTTTTACCCTTTGTGTCCAAAATGAGTTTGATCTCTCTTTACAGTCTACCCTGATTTCTCACTCTCCCCTCTCCCTCTCTCTCTCATTCCCTTGCCCCACACCACCACGACTAGTGGCGGATGTAAGGGGGGGGGGGGGGGGGACCCTTGGCTTTTGAAAAATTACACTTTTACATGTGTATTTTAGGAAAATTTTAAATTTTAAGTAAACTTGTTATATAGCCCTCCAAAAAATATCAGTTAGGCTAAAAGAAAATGATTTTATATGTAAGATGTTGGTCCAATTATACTTCATTCTCTCAAAATTTGAAAAAAAAAAAAAACTTATTATATGTAATATATTGGCTTAATTACAAATAGACCCAAAAAACCTTATTATATGTAATACATTGGCTTAGTTACAAGGAAAGAGTAATGCTATGCTTCCCAAATTTTGTATCTCAAATGGTTTCCAAATACATATGACGGCAAGACCAACTTCAATAATGGTGGAACGACTTCAGCATCCTCCAATCAAAATCTGGTGGGCCTACTATCACGTGTTTGAGAATCACCTAGGATACAAAATTTGATAAGCACAGCATTACTCATATTTTAAATATTATTAGTTTCGATATTATTAATCATGGATGAAATAGAAGGGAAAATACCTGAGAACTAATTTTCTTTTTCGATTTCATTTCTTCTTTTCTCTCCCTCACTAAATCCATGAACCAAATAAAGCCTAACAGTAATAAGGGTTGATAGTTGATTGAAATTTGTAAAGTTTGGCACGATGGTAAAACAATTTATGTAGACTAAACTAAGAGATGAGATGTAAATGAGTTGGGACAAATGTTTAGGGTGTGTTGGATTACAGTTGGACCAATGTTTTATATATAGTTATTTTTTCTAAATTGTGGGGTTGATTTTTTGGACCAACATGTTACACATAGTTTTTTTTTTTTTAAATTGGGACCTTATAATTTAGAGAGAGAAGTTGTAGAGAGAGAGAGAGAGAGAGGGGGGGAGGGGAATGGGGTGAAGTTGTTCACTTTTTTTAGATCAGGGGGTGTACTTGAAAATGGGTCATAGTTGAGGGGGTGTTTTTGCAATTCAGACCAAGAGTATATGCGTCATTTCATTACTTCCGTTAACGGCGTTTGAGACTAAAAAAAAATTGATAGTTGAGGGGGTGAAGTTGTTCACTTTTTTAAATTAGGGGGTGTACTCAAAAACGGGTCATAGTTGAGGGGGTGTTTTTGCAATTAACCCTATAATTTATTATAACCATAATCTATTATCACAAAAATAATCGCTAAACTATCGCTGTGGCAAACGGGTTCTATGTGAGTTTGCTTGTTATGCAAAAAAAAAAAAAAAAAAGAAGAAGAAGAAGAAGAAGAAGAGAGAGAGAGAACAAATGGGCTGTAAATGAAGACTTGTTTCAAAGCTCCGCGTTGAACCTATCTTTAGGGCTCCTTCTAATTCTCCTCTTCAGCTCAGACAAATTATTTGATCCAACCCTTTCTCTCTCTCTCTCTCTATACAGTCTCTTTTGTTGTTTTAATTCATTCCAGAACACCCAGATTTAGAAATGTGCCTTTCTACTAGAATTGCAATTGTGATCATCATTTTACTTCATATTAGATATACTATCACCGGTGATTGGTGGGACTCGGCTTCCCCTTATTACCCCATTGATGATATTGCGATCAACTGTGGCTCCTCCGGCAACTCAACAGCACTCGATGGCCGAGAATGGATAGGAGATGTCCGATCAAAGTCAACTCCATCACCATACCCAAAAGGCAAGTCAACTACCACAAGAGCCCTCCACCACCAATACCTTTCTGCTGATCCTGTTCCTTACATGACTGCTCGGATCTCTCGGTCACACTTCACTTACACTTTTCGTGTAAGCGCAGGCCAAAAATTCATTCGCCTACATTTCTATCCATCCACCTCCTACATTGGTTTTGAAGCCTCCAACTCCTTTTTTAGTGTAAAAGCTGGGCCTTACACTCTCCTAACCAACTTTAGTGCTTCCCTCACAGCTGAGGCTTTGGGTGTTAATTTTTTTGCTAAAGAATTCTGTGTGAACATAGATGACAATCAATCATTAAGCATAACCTTCTCTCCTTCTTCTTCAAGTACTAATACAAAGAACGTATACGCTTTTGTAAATGGAATCGAGGTCGTCTCCATGCCTACCGGTCTTTATTATAGTCTTAGAGGTGATTTGGGTGCCTCTGTTGTTGGCGATACTTATCGATTTTTTATCGATAATAGAACAGCACTTGAGATGGTTTATCGCTTAAATATTGGAGGGAGACCCATTTTACCAATAGAAGATTTGGGCATGTATAGATCGTGGTCTGAGGATAGGAATTATTTGTTACAATCTGGTGCTGTTTTTGTTCGTACTAACACGATGATCAAATACAGTGACATACGAACATATGCTGCACCAATGAGAGTTTACCAAACGGCCTGGTCGATGGGTCATAAAGGAAACGCTTATGAGGTGTATAATCTTGGGTGGAAACTACTTGTGGATTCAGGATTCAGGTACCTAGTTAGGCTTCATTTTTGTGAGCTTGAATTTGAGGAAGCTGAGAGTGGCCAAAGGAATTTCGTTGTATCCATAAATAACAAGATTCCTGAGATTTTTGATGAAGGTGGGATTAAATGGAGGGGTGCAAATGGATGTCCGGTGTATAGAGACTACATTGTAACGATGGAAGGAGATAGAAATGATGGTAAGCGTGATCTCATCATCGCTCATCATCGAAAGCCTAAGAGTGAGTCAAGGACTACACAGAATGCTGCACTCCTAAATGGATTAGAGATTTTCAAATTAAGCAATCCTGACAACAATCTCGCCGGACCAAACCCTGGATCTACAACACGTTCATTGACATCTTGGACTTCAAAGCTAAGAAGATTCGTTTTAATTGTTGGTGGTGGAAATTCAATTGTAGCAATTGTAACATTTGTACTTGCTTTAATAAATATAATTGTTTACCAATTGAATCGTTATGGAACTAATGCCAGTGTAGAAAACAAGTCATCACTATATGAAGAGAAATCGTGTCGTCGCTTTTCACTTATGGAGATCCAATTGGCAACTAACAATTTTGATGATGCACTCGTGGTTGGAAATGGCGGGTTTGGTAAGGTTTATAAAGGGAGTATAGACCATGGGGCTAGAACTGTTGCAATAAAGCGATTAAAATTGGAATCTAAACAAGGTGCTCTCGAATTTTGGACGGAGATTGAGACACTTTCTGCATACCAACACTCTAATCTTGTCTCTTTGATTGGTTACTGCGACGAAGGTCAGGAGATGCTACTCGTCTACGAATTCATGGCCCATGGAACTCTCGCCGATCATCTCCACAAAATTCGGATTAGAAATGGCAATGGCAGTGGTCACTTGCCTCTCTCTTGGGAGCAACGGCTGAAAATCTGCACAGGTGCTGCAACGGGACTAAACTACCTTCACACCGTTAGGGGTGCCTGGCACGGAATCATACACCGAGATGTGAAGAGTTCAAACATTTTGTTGGATGAAAATTGGGTAGCAAAGATTTCAGATTTTGGTTTGTCAAAAATGAATGCTGAAAATCTTTCTTGCACCCATATTAGTACTGAAATCAAAGGCACATTTGGTTATTTGGATCCAGACTATTATAGGACTCGAAGGTTAACAAGCAAATCAGACGTTTTTGCCTTTGGTGTGGTATTGTTTGAAGTGCTTTGTGGCAGGCCAGCTGTGGATACAAGCCTTGTGGAGGAGCAACATAGTTTAGTCCTGTGGGCCCAGCAATGCATTAGAGAGGGAAAACTCGATCAGATTGTTGATACAAGTGTGAGGGAGCAAATCTCACCACAATGTCTGAAAGCATTTGCAGAAATTGCTAATAAATGTTTGTGTAATCTTCCGAATGAACGACCCACAATGGCTGAAGTGATGAATGGCCTTGAGTTTGAATTGGAGCGGTGTGGGAGTGCCTATTTGATTAACGAGGAAGAGGATAGCAACGGGCAGATTAGCCCAGCATCACCTACCAGTGAAGAGAACTTACGCCGTACGTTGAGTGTCGGTTATGCAAGACAAATCCGACCTAAAAGTGCCAAAGTTCCAAGAATGAAGAAGAGAGAGAATGTTTCTCACCGTGGACCAACATGGGGGTGGCGGTGGGACTCACTTTGGCGTAGAGCCAAACCTTCGAGAGTTCAAAATTTCCCAATGCCAAAGGTTTCATGCCGATCCTTCTCGCTCACGGAGATTCAAGAGGCCACTTGCAATTTCTCTCGCCTCGTTGGGAATGATCCTTTTAGCAATGTCTACTTTGGTTATATCGATGATATGGTGCCTGTTGCTTTCAAACGGTTGAATGAGAATGCAATACACGAAGAATTTTTTACTTGTATGAAGATAGAGTTCGAGCTTCAACACGTCAATCTGGTGCCGTTAATTGGGCATTGTTACGATCAAGGAGAGGTGGTCCTTGTGTATGATTACATGGCCAATGGGAGATTATATGATCATCTCCACAATACTAATGGCAGTGATCCCCTCTCGTGGAAGCAAAGGCTACAAATCTGCATAGATGCTGCACGAGGACTGAACTACCTTCATTCAGGTACTACGCACAAAATCATCCACCGTAAGGTAAATTCACACAACATTTTGCTGGACAACAAATGGGTTGCAAAGATTACAAACCTCAGGTGTTCCAAAATAGTTATTGCAAACCAATCGATAACCTACATCGCCACACCCGTTGTGGGTACAATCGGCTATTTAGATGAGGAGTACTCAAGAACTGGTTGGATGACAGAAAAATCTGATGTGTTCTCGTTTGGTGTAGTGTTGTTTGAAGCCTTGTCTGGTAGGAAAGCACTTGAACCCAAGGAGGAGGAGCCATATCTATATAGGTGGGTCAAATACCACGGAGATGATCAGATTATAGATTCATATATGAATGGGATCATCTATTCGGGTAGTTTGAGGGTGTTTGTGGATATTGCCAAAAAATGCTTACGTGTTAGAGAAGTTGAACGACCTTCGATGCTCGATGTTTTGCGAGGCCTTGAACTTGCACTGGAGTTGCAGGAAAGAATTGATGCTCTTGGGGATTATGGAATTATTGGGCTGAGTGAGTCTCACATTTATGAGAGCGATGAGGTAAGTGGTGGTGTACTTGATGACAGCGATGACTGGTCATTTCCACGATAAATTTAGCAAATGAGTTCAGCTCCAATGGATATCCGAAGACGTTGAGCTTGTAAGTGGACACATACAGTTCTTGCCCTTTCGTAAATTGGTTGTTTCGGCTTGAAGTTCTCCTCTTGATTTGCACATTTTAGTTCACAAATGATTTTAGGAAATTGTTTTGCCAATGTAAAAGTTCACATGATACATGTATATACCTAAACACGTGAATTGATATATATATATATATATATATATGTGCGCGTGCGTGTATGTGTGTGTGTTTGTGTGTGAAGTCTTTTTTCAAAGACGTGAATTAATAGGTTGATTGAGACTCTGGTTGCAATTTAGGACAGTTTGGGCATCAAAATTATGTGAATTCGAACATCTACTTACTATCTTGAATGTGTTTAGCAGCATACTGTAAGTGTAAGTGCACGTAGGTGACATGACATTTTTCAACTCATTATCTCAAATTATTTCTTTATTTTTTATTTTAATTTCACATCAGTCCTAATAACATTATGAAATATATGCTCAAAAACTTGTAAATAGTACTCCTATGCATCACAATTCTGACATGTGCCCATCAATCTCTAACTATCTATATATATATATGTTCTTACTCTTTGTGTGCTGTTCAGAGAACACCAAATGGTAGATTGCACATGATTTTTTCGCCGATGTCCAACAGTTAAATACATCATTGAAGCATTCACTAAATGACATTACTCGTCAGGTGGCAGTACCACGAATTTACACATTATCGGGTGGTTTTTTATTTATATTTATATTTTATATAGGTATGTAACTACCAAGATTCTTAATGCATTGCCAAACAGAGGAAAAGGATGTTGAAAATAGGCCCCGTTTAGAGTGCCTAACAAGGTCCTTTTTTTAGTTTATTAGAGCATTTTTGGATCATCAGTAGTTAGGAAAATATGGGACTTGTTTGGAATGGAGCAAGCGGACTATTTTTCTTCTTCTTCTTCTTCTCACTCTTAATTAATATTCTATTCGCAGAAATTCAAGCCTTTGCCTCCATGGAAAAGACATTCACTACTCTTGCTATGGCACCACTGTCACAGACTGCGTTTTGGCCCTTTTGGGCATTGAAAACCAGGGAGGGTTCTTGACCAATTCAGAAGTGGCTGTTTGGGATGAACTAAGATCAATGGGGAGCAAGATCACTTATGGATCGCTTGAGAGGCCACTGTTATGTAACACAAATATACGCGGTAATTTGTCTTGTGCCTATCAATCAACACTACACAATCGGCCGTGTGGTACTGATAATCATATAGTAATTGTGTTGTGCCCGTCAATCAACACAATAGGCCGTGTGGTACCTATATTCGATGCAGCCGTACAATAAGCTGAATTGTATGCCAATCAGTCACAAAGACGATGCATACATGTACGATGAATTGCTGGGGACTAACCAAAACGAAAGGGAATTGGTGATGTGAGAGAGAGAGAGAGAGAGAGAGAGAGAGAGAGAGAGAGAGAGAGAGAGAGAGAGAGAGAGAGAGAATACTGGTGGTGGTGGTTTCTGCCAGTGGCGGTGGCGGTGGCCTAGTATAGAGAGATTGAAATATGCGTGGTGGTGGTCGTTCCTCTTGACTTTTAACTTCGAACCCTTGAAAAAAGTCTTTAAAAAGTTTGGATCTTTGAACGATATTGATAAAAGGTCCAAAATGTCTCATATTTTGGATGGCTAAGATGCATAATTACAATAATCTACCCTTCGATCAAAATTTCAGAGGGAAAAACACTCCTTCCTTATTATAGAGGGATATATGTCTCATCTCCTTCAATGGTTCATGTTTTTCTTGTACTTGTGTTCATCTGTTTATTCTAGTTCTAATGTATGTTCTTATTAATCTCTCGATCTCTTGTGTTAGACCAAAAGCAATATAATCAGTGGAATGAATGTAAGTTCATTCGTATTTTGCATTTTGCTTATTTGTAATTGTAACCATTCTATTTTTCTGCCCAAGATGATCTTGTTAATTCTGTTCTACAACCGTTTAAAAATAAATAAAGAAAAGAAGAAGTGATTAAATGAAAGGCCAACTTAGAAAGTCCCTTGAAGAGCTTGTCGTGCGTGGAGAAATTATTCATGTAAATGTCAAACTACGTCATTATGCTAATGTGGTGTGACACACCAATCATATCCAACTGTGTATTTCTTATTATTCTCTAGAATCATTTTCTCTTATATTAAAAAAATATGTAATTTAGATCTTTTTGAGTTCTATATAGCAGGATGCTTGCACCATCTTAAGGACATCCTAATTGAAAATCTAATAGGATTGTCAGAATTTATCTAATCCATCTGAAAATAACAGGATGCTTTGCAATAATTGTTGATGATAAACGCAAAACCGTTCTTAAGGAGAAAATTTTGCTAACACACAGTGTTGTATATGTATTAGAGGTTGATGATGCCGAATTTTGGATGAAGAAGAGAAAGAAGTAGACAATAAAGATTTGGATGTGGTTCGACTCTGTTTATGAAGATGTCTATGTTCATGTGTGTGTTTGCACCTAAAAAATACATTTTTTATGTTAAAATTGGTAGAGGCCGATTGTGAAAGGTCAATCGGATTATGAGACCGATAGCAAAAATTAAAGGCTAAGTAACTGGTTCAAAATTGATAAGACCAAATGAGTTTTTGATCGAACTGATCACCATTTGATCGGACTGACTGATATCATTCGAACTGATTGGTTTCCAGTTGCCACGCATGTTTTTTTGACCAAATGATCAAGAGACAATTGGTGGGCTCATGTGTTGTCCCAAGGTAATAATGTATTTGAGGGCTATTAAATAGTGGGTAATATTTAGGGCACAACCAAAGTCACAACTTTTTTTGCACAACCTTCATTTTGTGTCTATATCTCTCTTGATGAGTCCTACAGTGCCAGTGACCCCACAGTGCCCACTAGGAGAGAGATAGATACAAAATAGAGGTTGTACAAAAAAAGTTGTGGCTTTGGTTGTACCCCAAGTATTACCCTTAAATAGTGGTGGGCTACGTTCATATTGGTCTAAGACTCATTTGAAGCATTTAATAATTTTGGCCACTGTATTTGATCATTTGATAATTATGGTGGTAGATGCAAATCGGACTGTTGATCTAGTTATAAATTCTGTTGATTTAGTTGACCATTTCTTATGGGCTGTTACATAGTGATTCTGTAACCAATCATGATTCGGGCATCTCATGATCGGGCCATTGTTTTGGCAACTTTAGTTAACATATTGTGGTGGATCCTGAAAGTTGACCAGTGAAATATTATACTGTGCGGTGATGATGGCAATTTGCACAGTCATGAGTGGGACCCATTGATAAAACGTGGAAAACAAATGGCTTTACATCAATTTGGCCTATGAAACCAGCCCGCTTAGCCGGGTTGGCCGGTGTCCATACCCCTAATTGGGAGGTTGTGGGTTCGAATATCTTTGGAGGTGTTTAAGAGAGCCAATTGCTTTAAAGTGGGATATGCCCCCCTTGTGTGTGCGTGTGTTACTAACTTATAGGTTACTAACCCCGTCCATGTCACAGAGACGGTTAAAAATCTGAGACACAGATATAAAAAAAAAAAAAAAAAATTGGCCTATGAACGCTACATCATCGGGCTAGTCACCTCATGTACGGGTGGCACCCGTGGGAATTATTTGGAAAGACGAGCAACCAATTTGGACAATTCATTCGGGCTCTACATAGTTTGATCACTTCATCACGTGTCTGTTGGAATTTGAGGTACTCGAAAAATGAATAAGAAACAATGAAATACAGAAAAAGAACTTCAAAGATCGAGCACGTATTAAATACGCTGTCCGAAAACAAAGTTACGCCCCCACACACGGTTGCAAGTGGACTATGATGTCTTTGTCTTGAGGATACTACTATCTAAGTTAATAGAGGCAACAATCTCTATTAACTTCTGCAAAATTTGTGTATATAAATTGCTCTGAAAAGACTCAAGAAATTAGGTAGAAGAAGAGACCTAAACTGGACATAAACTCCATGAACTATATGTAAACTAACATAAATGTATATATAGAGGTGCTATAGGGTAAGAGACATGTCTCTACACAAACGGTTGTGTCCCAACACCCTTAGAACATGTTTATGTATGTAAATGCACGTTTAGAAACCAATAGAACAGATATACATCGTTCAAATTCGAAGTTGAGACATGAAAAGTCGCAACTTTCCAGTTCTGGACCCTCTCGACCGGTTGAGTTGACCCGGTCGACCAGTCGAAAGCCCCTCTGAAACTTTCTTAAAACTTTTTTCAGTTCTGGGCCCGCTCGACCGGTCGAGTTGACCCGGTCGACCGGTCGAAAGCCCCTCTGAAACTTTCTCAAAACTGAAGCTAAGAAATTCCCGGCGCTTTTGAATAAATGCCGTTAATTCCCGGCGCTTCATGACAAACGCCGTTAATTCCCGGCGCTTCAAGACAAACGCTGTTAAAACATTGTCTCCTCATTCAAACCTCAATTTTCTAACAATCCCCCACATGTGAATGACATGGTTTTCTAAACTTGACTCAATAGACGATAAAAACAACGAGAACAATTAATGGACTTGTGATGCATTAGGAGAGTGTCTTTTGGACTTGAACTTTCCCTTAGCGAATACCTAATGGACTTACTCGGTGAAGCGGTGTACATTAATGTATTGAACCGACCAACCTTTTAGTGTAAATCAACATTAGATACCACACACCACTTATCCTTATACACTTTAATTCATTCGGTTGTGTTCATTTTGGTCCTGAACAAGATCCTATGTTCATGAGAGCTCTTAGAGAACCAAACCTTTGAAATTCTCATAGAAGCGACCCCACTTCTTTTCTCATATAGGTGATATCAATTTAGAGTACTAGCACTTACTCATCAACATCATTAAATGTAACAATATAACCTCAACAATTTTATTACACACCAATTCAATATATAAGAATGAAGCCATTTATTACAAATGTGTGTTTACAACATGAACTTCCCCAACTAGTTTGCCTATTGAACCTAGATCTTGGGATCTCCAGTCAACTAGGTTAGGTTTCCATCCGGGATGTTCAAAGTATTGGCTTTAGGCCCATTCCTTTCGTAGTATATTGAACTTGATCTCTATGCAATCCTTTCGTTAGAGGATCCGCAATATTCTCTTTGGACTTGACATAGTCAATCGTTATAACACCACTAGACAGCAACTGCTTGATCGTATTGTGTCGTCTCCTTATATGCCTTGACTTGCCGTTATAAACGGCATTCTTAGTCACGGATGACGCCGCATTGCAATCACAATGCACAACTATGGCCGTTACCGGCTTTGGCCACAGCGGAATATCTTCTAGGAAGTTTCGAAGTCACTCAGCTTCCTCACCCGCCTTATCCAAGGCAATGAATTCCGATTCCATCGTTGAATGTGCTATACACGTTTGCTTTGTTGACCTCCAAGAAATCGCAGCTCCACCTAAAGTGAACACATACCCACTTGTGGACTTGGTTTCTTGACTGTCCGAGATCCAATTAGCATCGGAGTATCCCTCTACCACGGATGGATACCGTGTGTAGTGCAAACCATAGCTCATAGTATGCTTTAGATACCTTAACACTCTAATAAGAGCATCCCAATGTTCTTTCCCCGGATCGCTAGTGTATCTAGCAAGTCTCCCCACCGAATAAGCAATATCCGGTCTTGTACAATTCATAATGTACATCAAACTTCCAATAACTTGAGAATATTCAAGTTGAGATATGGCAACCCCCACATTTTTCCACAACTTGCAGTTTGCATCAAACGGTGTTAAAGCTGCTTTACAATCAAATTGTCCAAACTTATTTAATATTTTCTCAACATAATGTGATTGTGTGATACGATATCCATCGAAAGTCGATTTCACTTGCACACCAAGAATAACATCGGCTTTACACATGTCTTTCATGTCAAAGCTTGAGTTTAACAACTTCTTAGTTTCATTGATAACCTTCTTGTTGGTACCGATTATCAATATGTCATCTACGTATAAACACATGATGACATAAGAATCTTCAAATTCTTTAACATATACACACTTATCGCATTCATTGATTTTAAAACCATTTGCGATCATGGTGTGATCAAACTTCTCGTGCCATTGCTTTGGCGCTTGTTTCAAGTCATAAAGAGACTTAACAAGTCGACACACTTTGTGTTCTTGTCCCTTTATAATGAAACCTTCCGGTTGTTCCATATAGATCTCTTCATCTAGATCTCCATTAAGAAACGATGTTTTTACATCCATTTGATGTAATTCTAAGTTATAGATAGCGGCTATAGCGATTACCATCCTAATGGATGTAATCCTAGTGACCGGGGAATAGGTATCAAAGAAATCTAATCCCTCTTTTTGTCTATAACCTTTAGCTACCAACCGAGCCTTGTACTTATCAATAGTACCATCGGCCTTGAGCTTTTTCTTGAATATCCATTTGCAACCAATTGGTTTACTTCCCGGAGGCAAGTTACCGGGAAGTAAACCAATTCCCATGTATGGTTTTGCATAATGGAATCCAACTCACTATTTACCGCTTCTTGCCAATATGGCGCTTCGGGTGTACTCATAGCCTCATTAAAGGTTTGAGGATCCCCTATGGTAGCTAGTGTCACAAAATCTGGTCCAAAAGAAGTAGCTTTTCTAGCTCTCTTGCTCTTTCTAGGAGCGACATCGGTTTCTTCTTTATCATGAGGATTAGACGAAACCTCTTCAACACTTCTTTTAGGAGTTGAATTTTGTCTTCCTTCTTTAAAAGGAAAGATATCCTCAAAGAACTCGACATCCACCGATTCTATAAACATATTAGCATGAATATCTACATTATCGGATTTAACCACAAGGAATCGATACGCAGCACTATTAACAGCATATCCAATAAATACACAATCCACGGTTTTAGGACCAAGCTTAGTCCGTTTTGGAAGCGGAACTTGTACCTTAGCTAGACACCCCCACACTTTCAACTTTTTATAGGAGGGTTCTCTACCTTTCCACACTTCTTAAGGAGACTTGTTAGTCTTCTTATGTGGAATCCGATTTAGGATCACATTCGCCGTGAAAATGGCATCCCCCCACAAATTATGTGGCACTCCTGAGCTATTTAACATAGCATTAGCCATTTCCTTAAGAGTTCGGTTTTTCCTCTCCGCTACACCATTTTGTTGCGGTGTATACGGTGCCGTAGTTTGGTGAATTATGCCATTAAGTGCACAATATTCGGCCAATGGAATTGACTCGTATTCACCTCCCCTATCCGACCTCACCATTTTAATTGTGTTTGAAAGTTGATTTTCAACCTCGGCCTTATATGTCTTAAACATATCTATGGTCTCATCCTTTGAGTACAATAAATAAACATAACAATATCTACTTTTATCATCTATGAACGTAACGAAATATTTTCTACCACCTCTTGTTGGAGTTAATTTTAAATCACATAAGTCCGTATGAATTAGATCTAATAATTCACTTGTTCTATCTATGGATTTAAATGGTTTTCTAGCAAACTTAGATTCAACACATATTTCACATTTATGAGTTTTATCAATTTCAAATTTTGGTAATAGTCCTAAATTCATCATCTTATGCATATATTTGAAATTAACATGTCCAAGCCTAGAATGCCATAAACTACATAACTCAACAATATCAGAAGAACTTATTTCATTCTCATTAATATTAATTTTAGGAGTACAATTGACTTTGAAGAGCCCATCACACATATAGCCCTTCCCTACATACATTCCACCCTTAGTTAATACAAATTTATCAGATTCGAAGACTAGCTTGAATCCTTTCTTGCTAAGCATAGGACCCGACATCAAATTCTTTCGAATTTCGGGTACATGTAGCACATCTAGGAGAGTCATCTCTTTGCCGGATGTGAACTTTATTAACACATTCCCTTTGCCTTGAACGGTTGCAGCCGCGGCATTTCCCATATAAAGCCTCTTACCACCTTCCAACTTTGTGTAGGTAGAAAACATGTTTCGATCTCCACAAATATGCTTAGTGGCCCCGGTGTCTATCCACCAACTCTTTGAGTCGGGCACAACACAAGTTTCCATGATTACCGCCGCAAGATCGTCGGTGTCCATCATGTTTGCTTGGTTAGGCTTTTTGTTCCCTCCATTAGATCCCTTCTTATTTCGACAATCGCTTGCGCGATGCCCAGGTATCCCACAAACCCAACAATTCCCTTTGATTTTCTTGGATTTGTGGTCCTTGAAATTATTATATGTAGACTTCCTTTTTGCTCCCTTAGTATTACTTTTATTTTTAACCTTTGAAGACTCACCTTCAACAAGATTTTCCTTAGACTCGATAGATCCTTGCAGCCCACTCTTATCTCCTTTCCGGTTGTCTTCCTCTATCCTTAAACGCACTACCAAGTCTTCCATTGACAATTCCTTGCGCTTGTGTTTTAAATAGCTCTTGAATTCCTTCCACAATGGTGGTAACTTCTCAATGATTGATGCAACTTGAAATAGTTCACTAATAGCCATTCCCTCCACATGAATTTGGTTGATGATGACTTGTATCTCTTCCAATTGCTTAACCACCGGAATAGAATCCACCATTTTGAAGTCTAGAAACCTTCCCACAATGAACTTCTTAGTCCCCGCATCTTCCGTTTTGTACTTCTTGTCTAAAGACTCCCAAAGTTCCTTTGCACTTTCAAGGACAGAATAAACATTGTAGAGAGTATCCTCCAACCCGTTTAAGATATAATTGCGGCATAAGAAATCGGAGTGATTCCATGCTTCCAAAGCGACTTCTTGTTCTTTGGCGGCATTTTCTGTAGGAATCACCAGTTTTGCCTCACGCAGAATGTGTGCGAGGTTGAGAGTAGTGAGATAAAATAGCATCTTCATTTGCCATCTTTTGAAGTCTTCCCCCTTAAACTTTTCAGGCTTCTCGACATGGGTGTTCTTGACAATGGTTGCAACTGTTGTTGATGTTTATCCGGCCATCTTTCAAGTATACTAACTTTGTTTTCGATTGTTGGAATTTGGGGTACTCGAAAAATGAATAAGAAACAATGAAATACAGAAAAAGAACTTCAAAGATCGAGCACGTATTAAATACGCTGTCCGAAAACAAAGTTACGCCCCACACACAGTTGCAAGTGGACTATGACGTCTTTGTCTTGAGGATACTACGATCTAAGTTAATAGAGGCAACAATCTTTATTAACTTCTGCAGAATTTGTGTATATAAATTGCTCTCAAAAGACTCAAGAAATTAGGTAGAAGAAGAGACCTAAACTGGACATAAACTCCATGAACTATATGTAAACTAACATAAATGTATATATAGAGGTGCTATAGGGTAAGAGACATGTCTCTACACAAACGGTTGTGTCCCAACACCCTTAAAACATGTTTATGTATGTAAATGCACGTTTAGAAACCAATAGAACAGATATACATCGTTCAAATTCGAAGTTGAGACATGAAAAGTCGCAACTTTCCAGTTCTGGACCCTCTCGACCGGTTGAGTTGACCCGGTCGACCGGTCGAAAGCCCCTCTGAAACTTTCTCAAAACTTTTTCCAGTTCTGGGCCCGCTCGACCGGTCGAAAGCCCCTCTGAAACTTTCTCAAAATTAAAGCTAAGAAATTCCCGGCGCTTTTGAATAAATGCCGTTAATTCCCGGCGCTTCAGGACAAACGCCGTTAATTCCAGGCGCTTCAAGACAAACGCCGTTAAAACATTGTCTCCTCATTCACACCTCAATTTTCTAACAGTGCCGACTTCGGTACGTGCTGTATTTTGATTCTGATATTTGGAAAGTTGATACTGATTCAGTCACTTTTGGAAATTGTATCACTTTACAAACTTTTAAAATATTGGTGATAATATTCCCATATTACTTTGATAATTCAAGAATATGGAAAGATAATATTTTATATTATCTTTTATGGGGAAAATATTATTACATTATGGGAAACATAATCAAAAAGATATGTGGAGATAATATCAAGATATTATGGCAGTATACATATATATATATACAGTCAGGCTATGGTTGTCGGATCGTGTTTTTATTAAGGGCACTTTTGTCACTTTCCAATTTTTAAAAACGATCCGACGATAAAAACAGAGGTCTTCTTTTTAAATTAATCTTAACAAAAAATCAAAATAAAAATTATCAAATTAACAATTTTGACTTAATTGGCAAGAAAATGCCATCTAGAATATACAAAACCAACTTATAAATGACAAAATCGATATGCTCCACTGCATTAGCCAATAGAAGAGAAAGGTGAGCAAACTTGAGCAATTTTGAAGCGAGCAAAAATATATTCTTGAATAAAATCCATTCATCTAGTTCGAAGGAAAAACAAACACAAATATGATAACGAAAGTAGGTTCTAAGGGTCTGTTTGGCATTACATACAATTCGATCAAGTTAGTCTTACTCTTCTGCTATCTGGTTTTTATGAAAATTGGCATCATGTTGGTTTGACACAAAAAAAAATTTAAATGTTTTGAAAGTAATATTAGATTGGATATGGACTTGTGCAACAAAAAGGCAGCTAGTAACATTTATTTATAGAACTGGTTCATTATGAACCATAGAACTGCTCATTCCCAAGCAGACTATTTGGATCATTCAAGCATGCGCTCTTGGTTGAGAGAAAAATAAAATCCAAATAATTGTGTTTATGTTGCTTCTCAGAAACTAGTCCTTTTATCAAATCAGTATAACATTGGTTTTCACAAAAACAAAAATAAAAACTATAATAAAAGTGATACCTTGAACCTTTTTATCATTCTCAAACAGGCCCTAGTAAGTCTTTCCAGACGGTCCCAAGACTGCTAAATACTTGTCTAATTCCATGCTAAATAACAGGAATTTAATCACATGATCTACTGATTGTCTCATCCCAAAAACATGGACACAACACTTCATTCATGAGCACCACTTGATACTGCTTGAGCACTTTACTCAAAAATGGTAGTATTTTATTTTTTGTTTTTTTTGGATGGATTTTGAAAAGAAAAGAAAATACATTTTTCTTTGCTCGTTTACCAAAGAAAGCGGAGAGGAAAATAAGAAAGAAAATAGATTATATAGTTTTGTGAGTCAATTTTCTCCCCTTTTTCTTAAGTTACAATAATATTTTGGAATGTTTAACTTATAGGCTTTGTTTGGTTCATATATTTCGTGAGGAAAAAAAAAGGGAAAGAAAATTAGTTCCCTAGTATTTTCTCTCATGCTTAAACAACATTAAAAATTAAAATTTTCTAAAATATAACTAAAATATCAATTTTTCTCCTTGTTTCCCTCTAACTAGTTTTCCTCTTTGTTTTCATTTCCCTTTTCTTTTCCTTCCCAAAATCCAAGAACCAAACAACTCATACAAGAACAACAAAAGACATGGTGTAAAACAAACAAAATCTCTGTACTTAGGATCCGCTTGATAAAACTGAAAATTAAGTACTGAAAAATTAAGTGCAGAATTTTAACTACTGAAATTTTTAAGTGATTGAATTTGCAATACTAAGAATAGTGTTCAACTACTGGAATAGACTGCATTCAGTGATTATTTCCAGCATAATTTTTTCACTTTAAGTTTTCAGTGGTTTTTTGGTTGCTTTTTCAATTAAGTGGTTATTATCAAACGCACTGAAAAAAATTAAGTGCTGAAAGTTTTCATTTTCACCACTTAATTGAGTTATCAAACACACCCTTAGTTTTATTATTTGAAAATTTGTGTTTATACTCCAACGAGTGTATATAAAGAATAAAGCCTTATATACAGTCAAAAGATTATACAATATCATGTGGAAAAAAAAAACCAGAAAAAAAGAGATCAATATTCTAACTGAACAATTTACAGAATATATATAGGGCAATGGCCATTCTTAGATCACCTTCCACCTTAACTCAACATGTATTACTCCATTTCTTGAATTGATAAGATGGTACTTTTCATTTATATGGCCATTGTACACTACATCAAAAAGATTGATGTCCACATGCCCCAGTGATTCCTTCAAAAAAAAAAAAAAGACAACATTATAGGGTCTGATTGGGCATCGTCAAATGCAATAATTGCGTTCATACTTTTATATTACATTTTAACTGAAAATACTACAATTTTTTAATAACTCTCTGAAAAAATTGTGCGCATTTAAAAAAATAATGCTTAAAATAATGAAATAACAATTCTATGAATACATAGAAATGACTACATAAGAGAAATATGACGAAAGCCTCCTACTTATCTGAACAAGTTCATTTAGGAAAATTGATTTTTATTTAAGATACTATGGGCCTGTTTGGGAACCACGTGACGGTGGTCCCAAACATGGTTTCAATCCCTAAAAGCAATCGCTAGCCGTTTGAATTGCCTGCTTTCACGACGACAATTGTTAAAAATAGCATGTTGAGAGAAGCAGCCCAAGAGCAGCTTCTGCCAATCACTCTGCTTTTTGCAATTGTCATTGCAAAAGCACTCAATCATATACCCATTGACAAAAAAATACCCTATATGAATCCTAAATTAGACTATTCAAATTTGAATTGACAACCAAACATGCTATTAGGGATTGTTTTCTTTTAGATAGTATGAAGATGGAGCTTAAAAAAAAATAAAAATTAAAAATTAAACATGATAATCTACCTTGGGTCGGATTCCAAAGCTTGTCCTCTTGCTCATGACTTCAATATGGATTTTGTCCTTCACAGGAGCCTCTTCTAACATAAACTGAAATTCTTCATTCCAGCTTGGATCTCTAGTTTTCTTGTTCAGCTAGAGAAAAGGAGAGCTCTAGTTAGCAATTAGTTGAGCACTTTAAAAAACGTATCCACAACATTATGTCTAAGGGGTTGTTTGGGAAGTCTTAGATTCAGTGGTGTAGTTCATGCGTGAACCGGTTCTATATATTCAGGTGTTTGGCAAATACCCTTTTTGTTGCATTGGAGTCTATGATTGATCTAATGTCACTCTTAGAGCATGTTCTTTACTAAACCAACATAGATGTAGCTTTTCATTAAATGGTAAATGTCATGACCTCCTATGAGATATGCCTGAATATGAGTTAGCCCCAAACGTTTGAAATAATATACTTACCTCCCCCACATTTTGTTATTGTGTTACAATTCATCGCACCAACTATATATAACCCTAATATATTAGAACTTATAAATGAGAAATTCAATAATTGTCAAAATATGGAATGAAGACATATTCAGCTTTTGACTTCTGAATTTTCTAACAAATTTGTTGCAATATTAGGGGTATTATAGTCAATTAGGTGGCATTATATAGCCGATAGGGTGAACTACAACGTAAACTCAAAAAGCAAGGGAGGAAATTAGCATGTCAAACGTTTGAGTCTGATTGAAAGGCAAACCTCAAGATAATTCTTTGATATTGACCCGTAATAAAAACTAGATATAAAATGAGAGCACGCCTGAACTTGGTTCAACTTTATAAATTTCCAAACATGCCCCTAAGCTAATGGGTACCCATTATTCACCTTAGTCTTCTTTTGTTCTCCTCTAAAGATGACCAAACCATAGGGATTGTGGTGATACTTCCCCTCAACATCCTCAGCACCTATAACATTAACCAAAAGTAAACCTGCCCCACATAGAGATATGTCTTCACATTCTTTTGCAACACTTTCCTTCCTCAAAGACTTATCAAGATGTCCACTAAATCTTTCATGGTCTTCTTTGAAAGTAACAAATGTCATTTCCACCATTATTTTCCCTCTTGGCTTCTTGTTGTGGGGGTCATTGGGATTCAAGTTCTTGAGCAAATCAAGAGTGAATTCCTTACTCTCATGTGGTGTGAGCAACTTTAGTGGGACAATTTGCATTCCCAATTTGTCAGGAGTCCCAACCTGCCCAAACCATTGTATAAAGGGGGGGAAAAAATTAGAAATTAAAGGGAGTGAATTAGCTCTATTGTGGGGTGAAACAAAAGTAAAGAAAGTCTCATTCATTTTGAAGAACATGTACAATCATTAAAATTAGCAAAACATCAAAGTTTTGACATGCTTTAGCTATCTATGCTCTGTTTGGTTCATGGGTTTAGGGATGGAAAGGAAAGGTTATCAAGGAAATATTTTGCATTATTAGAGTTAAAAAGGAAAATAGTGAATAAAAAAAAAAGGAATGAGAAGTAAAGATAATGCGAGGTGAATTAAAATTTTCAAATTTTGTGAGTAGCTTCCCTCCCCTTTTCCTGAAGTTAAAAGTATATTGAAAGAATCTTAATGTAACACAAGAAAAAACACAATGGAACTAGCTTACTTCTTGTTTTTCTTTCCTTCTCTAAATCTGCAAACCAAACAGTGTCTTATTGTTTTGGGATATAGAGAAGAAAAGGAGATTGAGAAGGAAACTATTTTCCTAATGTTTTTCTTTGTGCTTAAAATTAGAAATTATTTAAAAAAAAAAAAAAAAAAAGATAACCAGAACTCAAGTTCAATTAAAGAATAAGCGAAGTGAATCACAATATTAAAAAAATTTAACAATATTTTCTCCCTATTTACTTATCCTTCCTATTTTCCTCAAAGTTATCTTTTCTTTTGCCTCAATGAATCTACAAACTAAACAAAAGCGAACAAGTAAAGTTAGGGAAAAAAAAAGTTATGAGTAACTAGATACTATAAACCTTTTCCCAATCATAAACATGTATTTCAAGGACTTGATTTTGGGGGTCCTTCACAATAAGCTTGAAGTCCTCATTCCACTCAGGATTCAAATTGTTCATCTTAATAGAACTCTTTTTTGCTGGAAGTCTCTCCCCACTTAGGCTTAGTTTAACATAAGGATCAGATGTTCCCAAAAAGTCCTTTTTCAATAGCTTGAATGCCCTTAGAACCTTCACATGTAGTAGACCCACTGGCTTCTTCACAGCTCCTCTATCATAAAGTAAATGAAATGTTGCAATTATAAATATATATATAGATATGTACATGTATATATATTCGGCGTCTTGCTATCCTGGTTCATGAAGGTATAGTAAGACGGTATTGTGTTCAATTTAAATGGACAAAAATAGTTCTTTTAACTTCATTAGAATAAGGGCATTTCAGTAATTTTACAATGATGGCTAAAGTAATTGATCTGGAGCTACTCAATTCATCCAGGTGGGTGCAATTAATAGCTCCCTTATTTAAGATCCTTTGTAAATTTACTTTAGTGCCCTCATTTAGAGGTAGCATAAAAGTTTTTATCCATTTAAAAATGTGTAATTTTAGATATAGAGTAGGTTAACATTTCCCATAGATTAATATAAAAATAAGCATATAAACATGTACACAAATAGCTTTCCTTGTTAACTTTAAGGCCATGTTTGTTTCTCAGGACTAAAGGGAGGGGATAGAGGGGGATTGAACTAATAGTCCATTTTAATTGAATTGTCCGGAGTTTGGCGCTGCTATTCCACGCGAGACTAATAGTCATTTTATTAGAATAGTCCCCCATATGGGGGACTAAGTTATACCATGGGGGGGGGGGTTGGTTAGGTGGTTTTATTAGTCCCAGGACTATCAACTAAAAGAGACTAATTGTCCAATCTCCATGTCGTCCAAACGTGGCCTAAGACTTACACTGAACCATCAAGAATAGGAATTTCCAGAGTTTGAGGCCAGAGATAGAGGCTAGCCACTTGTTTTCTTATAGTTTCCTGCTAACCAGCCAAGAAATTAAGTCATTTTTATTTAAAGCAAACTATGAATTTCAAAATAGTAAAAGAAAAAAGTACAATTAGAGTCTAAGTTCGGTCATATATACGTATATATACATATATAGGGAGAGAGAAGCACCTGAACAAAGTGGTACAAACCTGGGATTGCCATTACATCCCCTCCCAGTATTTTCAATCCAAAATCTACATGTGGCTGCACATACATAATAAATATTAGTCACAACTACATCCTATTTTGTGTCAATTCAGTGTAAAATGATAAGTGAAAATGTAGAGAGACAAACAAATAGCTCAAAGATTTATAATTATAGAAAAGTTTCAGAGTTCACTTACTTTCTCCATCAAAGACACGATGATGCTTGCAAAGCATGGGAAGGTTGGCACCAAAGGTTTCAAAATTATTCTTGGAGACGCAAATATTTGCAAATCTGTCAACTGAAAAGAACCATAAACAAGTTTTTGCAAAACTTTTTCCTAAATTTTCGTTAATTATTAGACTATTTAGGAATACAATATCCACTACTATACTAATGCTGCATTTGAAACAGACTTGACCTTTTCTTGATGTATATATATATTGATTTGATATACTTCCCGCTATGTAGAGAGAGAAAAATGAAAGAGGTAGAGATGGAGATTGAAACATGACGGGGTGAGTAATTTGACGGAGAAGTTGAGGAGCATGGTGTTCCGCAAAACACCTTTTCAATTTAAAAAGCAAAAGCAAGAAAGACCTTTTTCTCTTTCTTTCTTTCTTTTTTTCAGGAAAAGTAAAATTGTATTAAAATGAATCTATAAAATTAGTTGAAAATAAAAAAGACTATGCAAGTACAATTGGTGCGAGTGCATTCTAAAAATGTCATTCCTACACACCCTAAACTTTCTAAAAAATAGACAAAAATAAATAATGAATATTTATTAAGTCCCACGATACTAAGAAGCATAATTCAGGTCAAATGTAATGAAAATAGAAGTTGAAGAGCTTCATTTTCTTATTGTTTTTCCTTTGAGAATCATTTTACTATTATATTGAATTATATGATTCAAAAGTTCTTCAAACCTGTACTGTGATTCCTAGAGACAACAATTTCAAGACCAATGTTATGTTTGGATTTCCTGCCCATCTGATTGCTGGCTCAAAAACTAGTTCCTTCTCTTTAGATTCATATACTTTAATACCTGCCAAAAAGTTATAAGAACCCATGATTAGAATGAGTAAAGAAATACTGATTCTAACTAAAACCGTTCATGTTTGCTTTATTTCTCTGGATTGCCCCCGCAGCCTACCAGGCAAGTTTACACTTCTCTATCTCGTGCTATGTTTGGTAGGAGTGATGGAAAAAACAACGACGGAAAGAGGGGAATATTGAGTGTTTTACAAACGTATCCATACATTACAAAATGATGGTTTTCTTTTTGAAGAGTGCAAACGTCAAAACATGAGAAAAAACGACTCCCTCTCTCAGATGAGAAATTGTGGACCCGAGGGATGCCTCTTCCCTCTTCCACTAACCAAACAAGGGTTTTTCACCTCTTCCATCCTCTCTTTCCTTCCTTCCTTCCTTCTTCCTTCATACTAAACATAGCTTTAGATTATTCGCTTCAGCTTGCTATTTTGTGAAGTGGGTTATCTTAGAAGGAAATCATGTTTAGTTTGTTTTATCCACCTACTTCAATGAAGTATTTTCCAACAATGTGGAGTCGGGTCGCCGAACCAGTCTTTTCCGTATTATAGTCCAACTTATGCTCTATTTGGTTTGTGAATTAAGTAAAGGAAAAGAAAAGGGAAGAGAAAACAAGAAGGGAACATCGTTTCACTAGTGTTTTCCTTCATGCTTAGATGATATAACTTTTTAAAATAAATTAGGCAATCAAGCAAAGAAGAAGGGAAGTGACTCTCAGGAAGTTCAGAATGTATAATTCATTTCTCATCCTGTTTTCTTTTCTTCTTTTTCATCCTATTTTCTCTTTGTTTTCTTTTCCTTTATTTCCACCCATCAACGAAACGGAGCCTTAGTTGGCCTCAAAATTTCTGAACAAGACCACCAAATACTCCAAAAAAAAAAAATTACTCAATTCATGTTATGGACCTATCAATAGTGGGAGCCTAGGAGGTTCAAAATTTGGAGCTATACTTGCCATGAATTGTAGGAGGAAGAGTTCCAAGACTAAGGCTCTTAAAATCTATAGACTGTATTTGAAACTTTCCAACATACTCATCAAATATAGGCTTTGCCGTGCTTCTTATCATATTGCATATTGCCTGAAACATAAATCAATTCAGAATATGTAAAATTATGAGATTGAATCAAATTTCACACCTTCAAATTCCCAAAGATAATAAGACTGACATGATTAGAAAAACAAATGACATGAATAGATAGCTACTCATTTTCTTGGATGAGACAGATTTAGTGAAAAGCAGAAAACTTGGTCATGTTTCTTTCTATGTAATCATTACTAAGTTATCTTGAAATGTAACAAATTCTTGATTTTAAGCATTATGAGTAAGAAATCTACTATTTTCTCGTAAAGGGTCATTTATAGAATGAAGTTAGCCATGTTAACTGGACTCTCCTACTACCCCTAAGTACCTAATCCCCGTGTCCGACCCCTGTACCCAATTCGGACATTCGGATCCTCCACGGGTGATGTTGACAAGGTAAGACGAAGCTCAAAATTGTGGGCAAATAGGTTTCTAACTATTGATATTAAGAACAACAATGCTAGGGTGACAAACACACTCTATCTCTCTCCTGGGTGGCACTGTGGGGTCAACTGAAATTATCCGAACCCCATAGTGCCACCTTGGAGAGAGAGTGTGTGTTTGTAAGTGTTTGTAAAAATTGTTTAACACCCAAATATTACTCTATTAAGAAATATAGTAAGTTCATACGTTTAGAAGGTGTCCGCATACTTGTATCCAACATTTAGACACATGTCCCCGGATCCTAAGATTTGAATTTAGAGGAGGTCCGATACCTAGATACACACAAGCACCCGACACCCATACCCGAGTCCCGGTAACATAGGAAGTTAGATATAGGGATGCTATTTAGCAGGTGAACGCGACAATTCAATGAAGGGACAACCAAACAGGCCGTTAGAAAAAGTGAGATTTGCTTTAGTTTGTTAGCACCTTGTCAAGGTAAGGCCACATATCATGAATAAACTGGTTCAACCAATCCACCTGCATGATTATAGAGACAAAAAGTTAAGTGCAGTGACAGACTGTAATATAACTTTTATGCTGATACAATTAAACACGCACACACTCACACACTCTCTCCCACACACACACACACACACACACACACAGAGAGAGAGAGAGAGAGAGAGAGAGAGAGAGAGAGAGAGAGAGAGAGAGAGAGAGAGAGAGAGCGCTAAGTGTACTCACTCGATCATAGTCTGAATTTTTAATCCACAGTGGAATTTCAGGCAAAAGATCAAGCAAAGAGCTTGAATCGAACTCTTGAAGTGGCCTAACAACTGGATCCTGAACAAGAAGATACAAATTCACAAAAAATGCTAAGAATGGGGCCTTTTGGCAAATTCTACTCACAATCTCCAATTTTTTTTTTTTTTTGCGATTTACCAAAATCAGCCTTGGACTGCTTTGCAATTGCAGTTTTGCCAAACACCCAATCGCGATTCAAAATCACGTTTGAGGGCTTCATAAGTGGAGCCAAACAGGCTCGACATTCACTTTTCTATGTCAACGTTAAAGCTAAGAAAACTTTTTTCACCAAAAGAGAGATCAACGATAGATTAGAAACATTACTATATAAACTTTTAAAGCTAAGAACACTATAAAAATAGATATTGATTTCACAAAAGAAACATACATGATCAGTACCCAAATTTGTATTTTGCTAGTGATTGGAGCAATTTATCAAACACTTATTGCCCCTCGTGAATCATAAGATTATATTCCAACAAGTGCTGGTATAATGCTTTGGAGATTAGTAGCAGTTCAGGGTCAATTAGTCATTCACATATATGTCATATGTGTGTGTGTAAATATATATATATATATATATATATAACATATCTACGAATGTGTTAAATTCAACAATCCAATAGTAAGAGGAAGAAGGCATAGAAGTATCACAAACTTCTATCATAGTATGCCTAATAAAACTCAAACATTGAAAAGAAAAATCCGATTAAGCTTCTCTAAAGTAGTTTATTAAGAAAAGCAACAAATTACATTAAAAAAAAAATTCACAGAAATCTAATTCCAATATTAGTAAATATATATATATATATATATATCAGTCTTTGATGTATTAATAAAGAGAGGGCGCCCTCTTTAAGAAAGACAGAGCGCCCTCTTTTGAGAATCTTTGATATATATATATATATATATAATATGAACAAAATTCTATCTATATTAATCAGACATTAACAACAAAAGAACACAGTCTCATTAACAGAATACTGAAAAACGTACAGAAAGCAATACCACTGGTGGTGATACATACATATATATATATATGTATGTGTATACAATACAAGTATACAAAGTGTGGGCAACATGACATTGAAGTACATATGTATTGCATAATTCATAAACTCTCGCCCAGATCATGCAATGAATATTCATCAGAACATTATGAATAGTGATTAAACAGAGAATTATTATTTAAAAAACAATTGGGATTTTTGAATTATGCATTACCTTAACCTCTGTGGGGTCAAAATATATGAATATGAGAAAACCCAGAAAAAGACCAATTGGGATTCCAATTCCGAAGCCGATAATTCCCAACAAACTACTAAAAAATCCCATTTTTTTTTTGGGCTTAATTATCAAGAATCAAAGAAAACCAATTTGTATCAACCCAATGGGAGGTTCTTGAAAGAGAAAACAGAGCATTACAATCAACAAAGAGTGAGAAAATGAAATGGGAAACCAAATAGATGAGATAGAAAGGCCAGCTAGCTCTGATGGATTGAGATGGTTACCTTATGAAACTGGCGTTGAATCAAGAAATTATATTGTGTTTTGGGACTATTATGTCGTTCATGTGATATGATACTCTGAACCAATAAACGAATGCCACATGCCCCCAAAAATCACCGCCAAGGCTTAGGTCCCGATAAACCGTATGTTATACGTAACAGGAGTGTGCATCGGTCGCCGGTTGGTTCGGTCGGTTTTTTGTCGATTTCAAAAACCAATCAATAGGCTCAATTCGACCGATTTTTTTTTACCACTTTTGATTTTAATTTCCTTTCTGTGAATGTATTTTTTGAAAACCGGCCATTAGGCTCGGCTTCCTTTGATTCAGGTCGGTCGATCGGTTCAGTCTGCAATTTTTTTTTTTGTACATCTCTATGTAATAATGTTGTGACGATGACACTCATCATATGACATTCACTTATTTGTCCGAACCAAAATTTTAAAAATTGGACTATTTGTTAAATAGTAAAAACGACCATACCACGGGTCACCGGTTCAACCTCTGAGTCAAATATACTTGAACCAATAGGTCTTGATAATTTTAAAATAAAAAAATAAATAAATAAGCAAAATTTTCTTCTTCTTTGTTTTTTATTAAATATTTTTTTACAGTTCAACTCTCGATTCAACTAGCAGTTTTAGTTTTTTGGATTTTTAAAAAATAGAAGGGTTTTAGAAATTTATGCTTTATTGGTCAAAATTGGACCGTTTTCTTGACTAGTCAATTGTTAAACCGATCAAACTAACGGTTCCCGATAAAATATTAGTTCGAATCATCACATCATGTAAATGACGAGAAAATATTGGTTATAACGGTAATACCACGTCATCGTGTCTATGTGATGTCACCAACCAATCAGATTTTTAGAAAAAATTGTTCAGTATGATGGTCATAGCATGTAAGCATACTAATGTGGTGTGATATTTTAATCTACACCATACATCTGTCCCCTATATCCTTGGGATCATGACATGTAGTTGTCAGAAGCCAAATTGTCATGATCCCTCTAAAAATAGGGTATATATGTTTTGTAAAGATTAAAAGGTCACACCGCATCTGTATGCTGATGTGGTGCGACGATTACATTGAATAATTTATGTAGATGTCTAATAGACGAATTAGAGTAATTTGATTAATTGATAACACCACGTAAGTACGATAACGTGGTGTCACCGTTATAACTAATATTTTCTCGTAAATAACATTGCGGAGCACACAATAATAATTTCTCCATGGAAAGAGACAAACAAGAGTTCAGTTGTTCATATGTGTTTGACAAAAAATAAAAATGTCCTTTTTTGGAATGGTGAAATTACTGTTTTGGCCCAAGGTCGGTTTAGCACTTTAGCTTAGAATGCTGGGTAAAGTAGTAAACGTGGTTAGACACGTGCAAGAATATGCTTCAATTAAAATAGGATTACTTGGTAGTTTGTCCAACCTAGGAAGAAACACGATGTGGACAATGTGGTTGTGCTCTACTCGTATTTGTTGGTTTTTACGGAACCAAATCACCAATTGCCACATAATTAGATTTTATAAATGGGGCACTATTACATTCACACAACTTTAAATGTATGTATCATATACTGTATAAGTGGTACACAAAAAAATATAAAAAAAATTCAAACAGCACAAAATACATACATTTAATACATAAATTGTGAAAAAGTGTGTAAGTCTAACATTAACAATTTAGCATTAGATTGTCCCAAAAACAACCTTATCGTCTCCTTATTCTGGAATGGAAGAGTTTTTGCGCCCCCCCCCCCCCCCCCCCCCTTAATACTTTATTCAATATATGTTGTTTTCTCGCCTGGTTTCTTCAATGCCTCTCTCTCTCTCTCACATCTTTAGACTTTAGATCAGTAATATTGTTATAGACACAACGCATTGTACAATACAAAGCACAACAAGGTTTTAAATGTCTATACTATGTGCTGTGTAAGTGGTGTATAGAAAAATGTGAAAAATTCAAACAGCAAAGAGTACAAGGAATTTAAAGTCCTATTATGCTTTGTATTGTGTAATGTGTTGTGTCTGTAGCATTTACTCTTAGATCAGTATGAGATGCTTGAATATATACAGAAGCAACCTTGAATCTACAAAAGTTTGGACATGTATCCTACTGAGGGTCAAGTGTAATAAACAAAATGATGAGAAGCAAAGTTTTTAAATTCATGAGTAAATCCAATTAACCTTTTATAAAATTGAAAATATCTCACAACAAACACAGATAAATATCGTGGAGGAGATGAAACCCATGGGGACCGGCATCCATAGGTGAGCTGCAGTTTAGAAAATTTAGAGTGGGAATCTATCCAATGTTACACATGTACAATGTTGTATGTCTTAATATTGTTTTAATTTTTAAATATTACCTGTCAGTTTCTAATTAGGTTCTGTAAAACCAACAATTAGGGATGATCCGTCTTAAATTTTACCTCATTTTGGTAAAGCCTTAAATGGTGGATTAATTAGTATATGATTTTTCTTTTATTGCTTGGTTTTAACAATCTTAAATAAATGGGATAAATTATGATCACAAAAAATAAATGAAGCAAGTTTTTTTTTTTTGTTCTTTAGATTTCAGTCCTTTAGTGTAGCATTTTCTAAAAATTGATCCATTTTATAAGTCAACTTAGAAATTAGTCCCTCACCTATTTTGAGGACCAAAATACCCCTACTCCCAAAAATCATGGTTTTAAAGTTCAAAACCCAGATTTGTTATATATATATATATATATATATAGAAAGAGAAAGAATTAAAAAAGAAAATTTAATTAATACCCCAACTCCCATAAATCAGGCTTTTTAAATTCAAAACCTTGATTTGTCATACATATATATATATAGAGAGAGAGAGAGAGTTAACAAAGAAATTTTATCTATTATAGTGAGAAATTTCTCACATTTTTAATGTATTTGATGAGAAATTTCTCACCAAATAAAAACAAACTGTCAAAATACCAACCACATGTGAGAAATTTAATCTATTACGGTGAGAAATTTCTCACATTTTTTCGCACCAAATAAAAACAAATTTCTCACTTTCAAAACTCAAAAGTAAAACTCCTCACTTTGTGAGAAATTACTCACACTGTCGAAAATTCATACACAAACTGTCAAAATACTAAAATGCAGCAACAATACACATGGATTTGGCTGGAAAATTCTTAGTTCTAGAATGTTGATGGAAGTTAATAATACAAATTTCTCACAAACAAAACAAAACAAAACAAAAATTTCTCACCTTCAAAACTCAAAACATGTTTAACACATAGTTCATCAACAAAAAATGCTTTTGATTTGCAAGGTACATATACTGTGAAAGTTGTATGTATAGTAGGACCTTCCCGATCGTGCTGGACAGGGAATACAGCAACCTCCGATCGATTTTGTCACCGTCCAAGTCGCTAAGGACAAAAGCCCTAATTCAAGCCCTAACGTTACATGTCACTAAGTCAATTCCAATAAGAATCAAATTAAGAACCATATACACATACATATATATATATATATATATATCTGTGGAGAGAGAGAGAGAGATCGGTAGAGTGTCTTCACAAAAACCTTCATCTTCGAGCTTTCAGCTTTCTCCTGTAGAGTTTCTAATCTCCAGCGTCCACAATCGCTGCCGGCGACATATCTACTATATTATAAAAACGGAACAGGTCTTTAAGCAGGCTGCACGAATTTTACGGATTTCCAACGAAATAGATATACAGAGAAAGTTTTATGAAAGGCAACACAAGTCACAATGAGGACGGAAAGCTGGAAGTCTCTGTCGCTAAGAATGATGAGAAGAAAAGAGAGAGCAGTGGACTTGTTGAGAACAAAAAGGCATTGATGGAGTATTGTATGTGGCTCAAACTAGAGAGAGAGAGAGAGAGAGAGAGAGAGAGAGAGAGAGAGAGAGAGAGAGAGAGGCACAGTGAGATAACGAACATTGATGGAGTATTGTATTACAGATACCAAATTTCATTACTCATCAAAACTGTTGATTTATTCCACTAAGCCTACAATTTAGGAGTTATCTTGGGATTAATCAAATCCCTAATATCACGCCTCCTCAACAAACCTGCAGTTATAAAATGATATACTTAAATATATCAATTAATATACAGATAATCCCTCATATATATCCAAGGGTATATAAGTCCAAAAATACACGAAAATATTGGGCAAAGGATCAATTTCTAAATCAAGTATTAAATG
Source organism: Hydrangea macrophylla (assembly GCA_033977485.1). Taxonomy (NCBI): domain Eukaryota; kingdom Viridiplantae; phylum Streptophyta; class Magnoliopsida; order Cornales; family Hydrangeaceae; genus Hydrangea; species Hydrangea macrophylla. The sequence continues at coordinate 101,002,111 of CM066999.1, read as the reverse complement.
GGGTATCAATTTATATACATCAGATATCAAGAGCACCAAATCTACAATAATTGCATATTGAAGGACCAAAACTAATATTTCTATTTTATTTTTTTGGTAAACTAATGAACACTATAAAATATAATTTAAAATGATCAATAACTCGTCAGCGAAATCGAAATAACATGATAGGTCATCAGTGGCGGACCCAGAACTTTAATTCAAGCGAAGTTTTTACAGGGGTTCGAGGGCAATGCTCCCGATCGAGTTTTTTTTTGTAGGAATAGTATAATTTTAAGTGATTTTTTTCATAAGTTTTGTGTATATTTGGGGGTTGAAAATTTTGTGTGTTTTTTGTCTATCTCACTGAAAAGGAGCAAGAGGACGGTTTTTTTTTTTTTTTTTCCCGCTAAACAGGAGCAAGAGGTGGTTAATGGTGGATATGGGGTCGTTGAGTCTTTCGAGGGCTTCTGCGAAACTTCAAACTTCATCTGCATGGGAGCATTTTTTATTTTTAGTTTGTAGAAAAGGGAAATGTTTGGTATACACACTTTTTGACACACTATGTTTTAAACACATGTATCTTGTGCTGTTTGAATTTTTTACATTTTTCTATACACCACTTACACAACACAGGATCCATGCATTTAAAGTTGTGTGTCAAAAAGTGTGTCAAAAAGTGTGTGTATGTAGCACTACTCTTGTAGAAAATGTTGTGTGGGACACTAGGGGACTCTAGGTGGTCTTTGTTTTGCTTTTGAGTCTTTTATTATATAATATATACATATATACACACAATATAATTATAATACAATAAAATTAAGAGTCGGAACAAGTTGTCAATTAAAACCATGTCAAAGTTCTTCAAAGTTTTAAAATTTATAAAAGAGTAATGCTATGCTTTCCAAATTTCCATTTCAAAAGTGCTTGCCAAATGACCTAGCAATGGAGCAAGATAAACAACTTTCAATCAAAATTCAATTGGTTCCACTGTATTTGAACTGACCACATTGCCACATCATTTGAAAAACACTTTTGGTATAAAAATTAAGGAAGCATATCATTACTCTTAACAAAAAGCCCCAGAATAGACAGAAAATCTTAATAAAAGTCCACTTTTTTTTTAAACTATCATATGTAACCTATTTTTTCCTAAAAATTCAGTGGGAGCAGCTGCCCCCGCTCACCCTGTTAGGAAACTGCGTTCCCAGAATTCGTTGACAGTGCGTATAAGTTGGTACTGCAAAAAAAAATTACGTGAAAACTACAATAACCCTACAAGGGCGGAACTAGGGTTACCTTAAACTGCTAAAACGGATTGCTGTAGTAGACGAATCGAGAACACGGGCTCGATGACAGCTCACGATCTTCTACCGTATTCCTTTGCTGCCAGAATATCGAACTGAGTGTGGGCTCTTTCGAAATCCTTTCTGTTTTCTGCTCTCCCTCTTTTTCGCTCTCTTTTCTATTCTGAGTTATAATTCTCTATATAGAAAAACGCAAACTGAGAAGAGAGCCAAAGCAGCATATATATAGGCTACGATAGGGACCATAAGAAGTCAATAAGGAATAGGCTTCCTTATGGAATTAGGAAACCCTAATTCGAACTGAATCAGATTCCTATTTCCATAAATTATAATTCATACCACTAAAGAATTATAATTGCACTCCTACCCTTATCTCAAAAATATATTTCGAGCTCCATGTTATTAAATGCTTATTATCTCCCCATGTTAAGATTACAAATATCCATTAATTAAATATAATTACTGACAATCATATTTAATTAATTTCTTAAAATTTCTTGAGATCCTCTGCTTAACTTATATGATATGTCGGATACAAAATCCACCTGCAGGGTTTGACACAATCAAAACTTATAAGCTTTCTCAAGGGGATATCATCAATCCCAAAATTAAGACATGGATTCCATCATTAATCAATATCCACCACACAATTAATATTGCCACCCAATCCAATGAGATATTGACCCATTTAAGGATCTCACCATTTTAGGGATCAAAGTGTAAATATCAAATGTACGTGTCTACAAATTAACTTAGGATTTAGAGCATAAGCACTCATAATAGCCATGAGGTATTAATTATCTTATAAGTCAGTATAAAGATAATTACCCCAAGTCAGTCCCGTTTAATACACAAAGTGTACCAGCATAGTGAGTTGAAACTATACCATTTTTGGTAGTCAAGACAGACCTACTACAACACCATGCTGCAGTCCTACCGATGGTGTGTCCAATCCCATCTAAGACTGTAAACCAAAATCTTACATTCTATAATATCTGATAGCCTGATCTTCCGTATGTAAGCCGAACTCTACACATCAAACCACCTACTATATAGAATGAGAGACACTCATGCATAATATTAAATAAATAATATAATACAAACATTGCCCACACAGATTCTCATAAAAAAATGGATTAACTAATTTTATTAAATGAATAATAAATCAACTACATAAAACATGGCTTTTAGTATATATCCCTAACACACCCTACTATAAGTCCGCCCCTGTAGGTCAAAAGAGATTTACGTATCCAAGCATAAAATATTTTTGAAATCCAGACTAAGGGTAAGCATTTGTTAACCTTTTCATGCACTAAACAAAATCGATCAATAGCACATGTTGGCATAGCTCAAGTGGCAAAGAGTTTGGCATATATAAGTCCTCTTCCAATGCATAGATTCAGAGTTCGAACATCATCATCCCCTTCCTCCATATCAAAAAAAAAAAAAAAAACAAAATAAAATCGATCAATAATTATTTTTTGCATTAAGAATAAGATACCATGAATGAGATTTGAAACTACATAATTCACAAATATTCGTCGGAGTGAATTTTGAAGGTCTGTGATTGCAATAAAATATTTGTTGTGATTACAATAAAATAAAATACTATAAAAAAAAATTGATTCCAAAAACAGAAACTTGGAAACTAGTGGTAACATGTAGAAGGTTTATCCTCTCCATCTATTTTATGAAAGAATAATGCTATACTTCTCAATTTTTTTTTAGAAGTGTTTCTCAGCACATGTGTCAGTAGACCTAGTTAATTTTGATTAGTTGATATCAAAGTGGTCCTACGATTAACGAAGAGGATTCCATTACCAAATATGTTAAAGAAACACTTTTTGAAAAAAAAAAAAAATTTAAAAGCGTAAAATTACTCCCAATTAGGGGTGTATACGAGCCGAGTCGAGCCTGCTCATGAGCTCAAATGAGCCGAGCTTTTAAGTATTCGCGAGCTTTTTCGCGCGCCCTTTTAAACTATATAGTTGAATAATAAAACATCTTTTATCAAGCCTATTTATGAAATGTGTCATATTTTTACTAAAATTATATAGTTTTTTAATAAATATATTTATAAAAGTCATTATACAAGCTATTTATCAAACCTATAAACGAACTTTTTCACGAGCCTAAATCAATCATCTTCACGAGATCGAGTCTAACTTTTATCAAGTCGAACTTCAAACCTTTGTTGAGCGACTCCTCTCGTTTACACCCCAACTCCTAATCAAATCCCTTCCTCAAAATATGTGATGACTAAAATAGCGTCTCCTTTCATAGTGCACCACGTGTCCGAAGTGATTCTCCAAATAATTGGTCCAGCGCCCCAGTCTTGGGCCTAGGCCCAATAAACCGCTAGCTTGGCCTAAGAGAAGACCAAATAAGATTTTTTTTTTTTTTTCTAATGGTCAAAGCACCCGCTGGCGCCACACACACTTACTTCAAACAGCAAAGGTGGGTCATAGACTCACTTCAAAGGGACTTCCTCCCATAGAAAACTGAAGGGAAAACAACCCCCAAATAATTCTCCACGAGGGGAATCGAACCCTCCACCTCCCACTTGGAAAAGGTGGAGTGGTTCCACATGGGCTAAGGACCACTTGATAGGACCAAATAAGACTTAAATACTCTTTAAGAAGTCTTAAGAGTCCACTTAGGACTTGTCAAAATCAATTTGGAAAAAGCCATTTGTAACGACTCACATTTCCGTCTAGTAACAATATTATCCGTTTTAGGCTTAAACACAAAGAACTTCCCAGGAGTCACCCATTCCTAGTACTGCTCTGGCCGCAGCACACTTAACTGTGGAGTTCTTTCGTGTTTAGCTCCCTCACAGTTTTAAAAGGCCTTGTTGCATAAAGAGGGGCGATTAATCCTTATAAACTAGTCCAGGAACTTCACACAGGCGATGTGGGACAAGCCCCCACACCTGACCTCACATCATCTGTCTTGGCCTTCCTGCCTCAGGAGTATTGACTCTTGGTCGTCACAATCCACCCTCCTCAAGGGCAACAAGTCCTCTAATAATAATATATCCAACCAGGTCCCAAATCCAAGTACAAATATATATATATAAAACATCTAGATACGTATAGACAATCTCTTGAACACCTATTATTCTTCACTAATCTAAATTACTTTGATCGTCGGAGGAGATTTTGGATACACACCCATTGTCTTTTCTTTGCAGACATTCAAGGGATATCTTCCAAATCAACACCCAGTGCAAATTTTGGTTACATCAATATGGAATAGACTTATCTTAAGAATCCACACTAGTGGATTCTTTCAAGAGCCTCAATCTTATTTGGTTATGGAACAATCTCAGTTGCACATATATAGTTTCTATTTGCTCCATTTCTTACTTACCTTGGGTTGTCTTATATGTTTCGGGTGCTTAATTGGAACTTATAGAAGAAAATAAGCAATACCCGGACCCCTGGCCATGTAATTAGGGTTTCGTAGGGAAGCTAGTTCGGTCTTCGTTCTTTCCTCCATAACACCACCCCACTCCAATCCCCCGCCCGGAAAATGTTAAAAAAGAAAAATGAAAAAAAAATGGGTCAATTACATATTAGGACAGTTTATGCTAATTGTGTTAGTTTAAGTACAACTTAAAGAAATGTGTATCAATTAGTCCCTCAATTATTATTGGACGAAAATACCCCCACCTGCTCTAAGCTCTCACTTCTGTCTCTCTCACTCGGGAAACTCTCGACTCCCGCCCAAACACACACTTTCTCTCTCTCTTACATCCCCACTGCCGCTCCTTCACGGACTCGTCCACTGTGCTGAACCGCCGGTGTTAGTTTTGTCCATCGCTCAGGTATTTCTCTCTCTCTCTCTCTATATATATATGTATATATATCCTGATTTGTGAACACATCGTATATATATATATATATTTGGGGGATTTCTGGACTCTTGTTTTTGAGATTGTGTCACACCCCAACCCGCCTCGGCGGATTAAGACACGTGTAACAATACCACAAGTAATCATTTATACTAATTAGCAAAGAAAACAAGCGATTTACTAAGAAACACATGTTTTAAATGACATAAAAGAACCTTACTGTGACAAAAATAGACCCAATGGTAAAATGGTAATTAATAAGATATATCAAATTTTATACCAAAAGATAGGTCTTTGAGTTCCCGTTCCAACGCAAAAAACGGCGCGCGAATCCGAATTTTCTAGAGAGAGTTATGTCCGTTTCCGTAAAAGCCGTCGGGCTAGAAACAGAAAAGTGGATCGATCCGCTCCAGATCCAGATCGATCCGAATTTAGCAGAAAGTCATTTTCTGCACCTCTGGATGCCCCGGATCGATCCGCACGAGACCTGGATCGATCCGGATTCTGCAGAAGTGTTTTCTCTGCTGCAAAACCCTGCTAAATCAGTTCAAAACATTTCCCAACTTCTATTTTTCATTTCAAACATCTCAAAAACTTTTGTAAACATCCTCCCAACATTCATAACATGTCAACTACATGTTTAAGCTTGCACAAACATTTTAAACACACCACAAACCTCAATCAAGTGAAGAACTTGACACCAATTTCATAAAGTAGTAAAATTAGAAATCCTTTTACCAAGATAAGTTCAAAATCCCCAAAACAACTTGATTAACTAAAGAATTATCACATGAGATTCCATAACTTCATTTCCAAATACTTGCAAGTTCTCTTAATTATCAAGACCCATGGAAAGTCATTTGAAATAACAAACTTGCATTCTCTTATCAATGCTTAACTCAACATGAAACCAAAGGCTAAACACAACTTCATTTCTTACAACATGAGTTCAAGAGTTTAACAACTCAACTCAAGGAAAGGACACCCAACATATTATAAGTTTCAACCCACATCTTTAAGCATTAGAAAGTGATGTTTAACATTTACAACTACAAAAGAAGTTTGTAACTCAAAACAACTTGTTCTTCTAACAAGTTCATTTACAACTACAAACTACAACATGAGTCCATTACCACCAAGACTAACATATTCACATGCCTATAAACATATAAACAAGATGATGCTCCGCCCAAATTCCCGATCACTTCCTTTCCTCGCCATGATCCGTACTTGCGGTGGTTATTCAATAACCACACAGAAAACAGTTTTGATTTTTAAGCTTACGCTTAGTGAATACTATAACCGTGCCATGGAGTATGAAATGTGCATATGCAATATATAAGCAACACAACGATAAAATGGTCGCCGGTATGTCAAGTATCTAATCACCATCGCATCGGACCCAATATTCTGGGCCTTTTCTCACTTCAACATCGCACATAGCGAAACACACACTCTCACGTGACAGTAGTCAATCGTTGTGGTCGTCACCACCGTCCCCTTTTTCTTGAGGAAAAACATCGTCCTGTTACTACGGGCAAAATAATGGTGATTAACACTTGACATCCATTGACCCAATTAAGCACATAAGCACATCAAACATATCATATAACAATTTCTACAAAATTTGATATGTTAGGCTCCAATTAACACATGCTTTAACTACAACTTCAAGAACTAAGCATTTTAATCATACCCAATATCACATAAGCATCATTTAACACCCAATTTAGGATTAGAGTACTCACTTCACAAATTGCTCCAATTTAAAGCCTAGAACCCCAAATTCCTTGCTAATTTTAGCTCTAATTAACTCTAATGATATTCCTATATATCAATTTCACATATATATATATATATATATATCGGCACGTCAAAGACGGTCGTGGAAAATGTCAACGAAACTGAAAATGAAAGGTATAGAGACGATCCTCCCACCTCCACGAGTCCGAATACGGTCTCGGTTCGCGAAACGGTGTACCGACGGTGACGAAACGGCGAAGAAACGGCAGAGACGACGGAGTTTCCGTCAATGGCCGAATCTCCTTCTCCTGCAACTCTTTTCTTGTTTTGATACAAGAAGAAGATGAGTCATGTGTTTGAGGTGTCATCCTCTTAGGCATCTTGCCAACTTTTGCCTATTTATGTTTACACCCCCAACATTTCTTTGAACTTTATTATGGAATTCCCTAAACAATTATATTAACTACCCAATATCTAAGTGGGTATTTGTCTATGTCACGCGTGGGTCCCAAACGTGGCCCCACATATTTTGTGAAGTTGCTAATTAGCCTACTAATTATGAATCCGGTTCCTATTCTCTCTCACACGGCTACTCAAACTGGCACCATAAAAATATTACAACTAACAATAAAATATTAAAGCAATTAAGAAAATATTCATTTAATCATATAAATGCAACTAAATGCAATTTAATTAATCCGGACCTCCCGTGGGTCCCACTTCATATTCGTCCAACTGTGCCCTTTTATTAAGCACTTAACACGTCGGGGTAACCGGAACTTACCCAAATTATCATACGCTATTAATTCTACTAATTAATACATATAATGTAGATATTATATTATTTCTCCGGGTACGGGTATTACAGATTGTGAATTGAGTGAGATTTGAAATCTTAAACCCTAAACACTAATTTGGGCCAAAAAACAGTCAATTACTATTCGGGTTCTATGTCATAGTTCAAACAGTCGATACATGTTTCATCTTAGGTTGCAAGTAATAGCTATAACTCAATTACAAGTCTGATTGAGCCTTCAATTGCAGTTCTATATCACCAAATTGTCAATCGATACTTAATATCCAGCCATTTGAAGACCCACATAGCCAAAATTTTCCAATTAAGAACTGATGGGTTTGAGAATTGTTTGAACTCGGATTGATCAAAAGATTGTTGTTGCTTCTACTTCATTTATATGCTCTGAGTGTTGTGAATGTTGCTGTGAATGTTGCTTCTACTTCATTAATATACGTTCTTTGGTTCATGGGCAAGTTGGCAAACTCTAGAAGTTACTATGCAGGTTAAGATCATATATTGTCGCCAATGAAGTTGTCACGCAACATATGTTACATGGATAAAATCATTATTTGTCTACTAGATGTATGTGTGCTTCTCGACATATTCTTATTCTGCTTCACCATACTCGTCCCTACTAAAAATTTATTGTTCTTGCTTCTCCGCTGATTTGAATATCTTTGTTTTGCATTTTGCGAAAATCACTCTGGCTTATTGGGTTGGACACTAGGTGCGGTGGTTAAATATTCTTGGCTGTATATAAACATTATGAATAACTTAGACACACACATGCACTCGTTGCTTACCAAGTTGTCATATGTTTTCAATAACATGTCAACCAATTTGACATCCCAAGTTATAAGTGAGTGTTTCTTAATAATTCATTTTTCCAAAAAAAAATTCCCATAATGGTTTAAGGTACTTTAAGACCAGTAATCACTCAAATGGTATTCTGACCATATATAAACTGACTCTTCCTTGTTATGTATAACAAGCATCAATTGATTTTCTTCTCTCTGTTTGTATAAAAGCGTCATCATAACGCATGAAACACTGCAATACACAATGCTAAAATCAATGTCAAAGTACTTTATATGACACAATTTGCCAACTAGTTCACTTCATTCTTAAGATACAACACCACAACGTAATTTTCCAGTAACCTACCAGCACTGCCAAATACTTGCCTTCTCCCTGTGATGTTTAGATAACCATTGTTGCTACTATTACTAGTACATGCGACATGTAAGCATAGAAACGAATAATCTATCAATATGCAACACAATACCTTGCTACACAGTGAAGACTGAGATTACTGCGATCTAATCGCATAACCAAACTGGGGACCTTGTTATTGATCTTTAGATAAATAGCTTCATCAGGCTCCACGTGGAAAACAAGCTCATTTGTTGCTCGGTCTAGATTTGTACTGAAGTTCCGATTATATACATTACCAGGCACATGCCTAAATTGTACCCTTATCTCTGCCCTGTTTTGAGAAAAAAAAAGGGAAAGGAAAGGAAAAACATCATAGCTATATGACAAAGGATTTAACTCTAGGAAAGAAAAGTATGACCTTGAATCTCTTAGGCTCCGCTTGGTTTGTAGAGATTCAATGAAGGAAGAGAAAAAACAAAGGAAAACCATTAACTTAGTGCTTTCTCCAAGCTTATAAATAACATTAGAAATTAAAAAGTCTCAAAACATAATAAAGAACTCAAGAAAGAGGAAAGGAAACTGAGTCTCAAGATTTAAAATTTTCAATTTATTTGTCACCATAGTTTCATTTTCTTCATCTTTTCCCTACTGTTTTCCTTATTAACCAAAGAATGAAAAGTGTTTTCCACGGTGTTCTTTTCTTTTCCCTAGCTACACTTTTACATACCAAATCCATGAACTAAATAAAGCCACTCTTTTACATACCCCTTATTTTGTAATAGGGAAGGCAGTCCATCCCATCTTGCATTATCTATGAAAAGGGTAGCTGCAACAAATGTAGGAGTCAAGCTGCCTTGGGGCACAGTCTTGTCATTGGTATAGGCTAGGTAAGTAACACCTCATCTAGTATGACTCTTAGATGTGTCCGCGTGTCCGGATCCAACTGTTGGACACATTTCATGCTAAGTCATGTATCCTAAGAATTAGAGTTATGAGAAGTCTGACACCTAGACACACACACACACACACACACACACACACACACACACACACACACACACACACACCCGTTGTGTTCCCTTAGTCCTTGTAACACATATTGTTTTAATAGTGGATGATTTTGTTCTGTGGAGCAATTGGGTTGGATTGTTTTCCAATTTGTTTGTTGCGTATTGATCTCTGTGTGTCTACATATGTGATAGGTATTAGTTTTATCATGATTTTATGATTTCTTCTTCTTCTTCTTCTTTTATTTTTTTCCCCTGCTTCCCTTTCTTTAGACTAGTTGTATTGATCATGAATATTCACCTCATTATTATGAAATTAATATCAAGGTGGCGTCACTGTGCCATAACTGTTGCTGCTTTTGCCAAACTTGCTACAAGTAACAAGATATGTGTATTACAACATATCAAACTATTTACAACTAGCTATTTACAACTGGCTTTCAAGTCAACCAAAAAGCAACTACACAACAGTCAAACCATTTACAACTGGCTCTTTTAAAACTTGTATTACAACAGACGTTCAATTTACACTTTGGTGATCAGTGGATTGATACCCTTAACTTGTCATTGCGGATTGTGAAGATGGCAAAAACAGTTTCGGCTTAGAACTATGATTTGAAATCGATTTTCTACACACAATTGTTTATTGGAACTAAAGTGCGTAGAACTAGCTTATGTCATGAACTTGTGAAAATTGTCAAATTCACCATGTATGTGATATCATATACTTGTGAAAATTGTCAAGGTTTTAGCATAACTTCAACAATATGTTTTAACAAAAATTGTGTTGATATGCAGTGATGATTGTGGCGTCATTGTAAGTCATGTCATGAGCAAACCTTTTAAAGGAGAGGAAGTTGGTACACGTTGCAACACGAAAGAAATATGGACTAATATGGTAAAAATGTTCCTAAACATGGAGCACCATACGTGGAATGAAGAGCAATATAATCTCATTCAGGGTATGAAAAGTCTTCAAAGTCAGGAAGATTAGAAAAAAATCGACAACCCATCAGCACCAACTTCTAAGACAATAGTTGGATATAAATGTATAGTTATTTGATAATGCATAGTTGGATAAAATGTGTAACTTGATTATTTTTGTTTGGTACTCAAAGAAGTTATCTCTTTACAGCACAATGTGAACAATCAAGTTAGTTGTTTGGGAATTGGAATCAATGATTACTTCATCTTGCATGGTTTCCTTTGGGTCTAACTAATCAAGTTAGTGGTGAAATGTCACCACGTTTTGACCTCCTTTTAAAACAGTGGAGAAGTTTCACCAAGTTTTAACAGAAGCTCTCACCTAGTTTTAACAGAAGTTCTTATACTTGAAATTTCACCATATTTTAATTGCCTTTGTAAAAGAGTGGTGAAATTTCACTATGTTTTGACATCCTTTTAAAACAGTGGGGAAATTTCACCAAGTTTTAATAGAAGTTCTTATACTTGGAATTTCACCATGGTTTGACCGCCTTTTTAAAAGGGTGGTGAAATTTCACCATGTTTTGACCGCCTTTCAAAAGGGTGGTGAAATTTTACCATGTTTTGACTGCCTTTTTAAAAGAGTGGTGAAATTTCACCATGTTTTTACCGCCTTTTTAAAAGAGTGGTGAAATTTTACCATGTTTTGATCGCCTTTTTAAAAGAGTGGTAAAATTTCACCATGTTTTGATCATCTTTTTAAAAGAGTGGTGAAATTTTACCATGTTTTGATTGCCTTTTTAAAAGAGTGGTGAAACTTCACCATGTTTTGAGCTCCCTTTAATATAGTGGAGAAATTTCACCACTGTTTCACCTCCTTTTAAAACAGTGGAGAAATTACACCAAGTTTTAACATAAGTTCTTATCCTTGAAATTTCACCACGTTTTGACCTCCTTTTTAAAAGAGCAGTGAAAGTTCACCACGTTTTTAGCTCACTCTAAAATAGTGGAGAAATTTCACCACTGTTTCACCTCCTTTTAAAACAGTGGAGAAATTTTACCACGTTTTAACATAAGTCCTTCTTTGAAATTTTACCACGTTTTGACCGCCTTTTTAAAATAGTAGAGTGAAATTTCACCAAGTTTTGACTGTCTTTTGAAAAGAGTGGTGAAATTTCACCACGTTTTGTGCTCCCTTTAAAAGATTGGAGAAATTTTACCACGTTTTGAGCTCCCTTTAAAAGAGTGGAAAAATTTCACCACGTTTTGACCTCCTTTTAAAACAGTGGAGAAATTTCACTAAGTTTTAACATAATTTCTTATCCTTGAAATTTCACCATGTTTTGACCTTCTTTTTAAACAAGTGGTGAAATTTCACCACGTTTTGAGCTCCCTTTAAAATAGTGGAGAAATTTTACCACATTTTGACCTCCTTTTAAAACAGTGGAGAAATTTCACCACGTTTTGAGCTCCCTTTAAAACAGTGGAGAAATTTCACCATGTTTTGACCTTCTTTTTAAAAGAGTGGTGAAATTTCACCATGTTTTGACCGCCTTTTTAAAAGAGTTGTGAAATTGCATCACGTTTTAAGCGACCTCCTTTTAAAACAGTGGAGAAATTTCACCAAGTTTTAACATAAGTTCTTATCCTTGAAATTTCAACATGTTTTAACTGCCTTTTTAAAGCAGTGGAGAAATTTCACCACGTTTTGACATTCTTTTAAAAGAGTAGAGAAATTTCACCACATTTTGACCTCCTTTTAAAACAGTGGAGAAATTTTACCACATTTTGATCTCCTTTTAAAACAGTGGAGAAATTTCACCAAGTTTTAACATAAGTTCGTATCTTTGAAATTTTACCAAGTTTTAACGTAAGTTCTTATCCTGTTTATTTCACCAAACAATATTTATAAAGTAAAAAAAAAAAACAATTTCATCGGGGGCGCTGCCCCCGAACCCCCGTTTAGACCCACTACTCAATGCACATCCATTCAATCTTGGCCCCAACTATAAAGCACACATGAAACATTACAAAATTTCACCACTAAATTACAACTATGAACATTTTGAAATTCAATCACTTATGAAACATGGTGAAATACTAGTACTAAAAAGCATAGACAATTTCATTAAAACCATAATCTGATAACACTTTCTCATAAAAGTCATAAAATCCCAATTCTCAACGATAACAGTCAATAACTAAAAATGAATATTTGTCAATGAAAATCATTTCGTATTACTAATGATCTCTTTGCAAATTTTTCTATTGTGATGCCCCAACCTCCCACATATACTACACCTCATTAATGGAACTTTTTCTCCTCGAGATGGTATTCTTTTCTTCTTTGGCCTCCCAATTATCTTCTTACCTAAGGAGCCAATATGAACTCCTCAGAAATGCTACTAGTTGGACCACCTTCAAAATTCGGTATCGGATGAATGAACTTTGAATATGCCGCCTCATAATTTTGAACATAAACGCACCATGGACAACCCGACTCCTCTCGCAAACTACACTCCACAGTTACTCTATCCTTGTCATTTTTCTGGTACCTGAAATTAAAACCAGTTTGAATTGCATATTTGGACAATGCTGACCGGAATGCTTCAACTCCACCTTCAAACTTCTGGTTAACTTCTAGAATCTCACGACTCCAAGCTGCACCCAACAACAACTTCTCACGATTCATAGCCTGATTTGGAGGCATACATATTCGACTTTCCAACTCATACTCACACCCGATAATAGTCGTATCGACCTCGTTAGAACAGCTAAACTCTTGAATGCCTCATTCTTCAAAATCTTACTTTAAATTATTTGATAAACACAAATGTCACCACCTTCATGATTTGGTGCTCATAGAAGTTATTTTGCTTTGAATTTCACCATGTTTCATTATTTTGACCGCCTTTAAAAATAGTGGAAAATTTCACCATATTTTGACTAGCTTTTTAAAAACAGCGGTGAAATTTTACCATGTTTTGACAGAAAATCTTTTACTTGAAATTTCACCATGCTTTTGACGGGCTTTTAAAGTAGTGGTGAAATTTCACCATGTTTTGACAGAAGTTATTTTACTTTAAATTTTAACATATTTTGATCGCCTTTTAAAACACTGGAGAAATTTCACCATGTTTTGGACCTACTTTTAAAATAGTGGAGAAATTTCACCATATTTTGAAATCCAACTGACAATGCTAATTGACAACTAATAATATAGAGTAATGTTATGCTTCTGAAGTTTGAATCCTAAATTCTTTGTCAATTGTATCACATACAATGGCACGTGATACCACTGATCATTGCCACAATATGTGCTGCAAGTGTTAAACAATTTGAGAATCAAATTTTGAATTCAAAATTTGGGAAACATAGCATATATCTATATATATGTGTATATTAATCATGCCCTTTTTATTTTTTATTTTTTGGTGTCATTTCTCAATTTAGCAGCACCTAATTGTTTTACCATTATTTAAGTTTCACAAATATGAAATTAGGCACATTCAGGAGATTTCATAAAATGTTGCCAATCCAGCTCATCACTGCCAATCATATTGTGTGAATTGGAATGTGAATGATACTATAATATGAGTATTATTGCAACTTTTAACACCATAAGACAATTCATTTTCCATTGGGCATCTAGAAATCACCAAGAACAACAGAAAATATTGAACTGACATTTTCTTTTGTTATTTTCTACTACTTCCAAGTAACAAAGGGCCCGTTTGGCACAATTTTGCTTCTACGATTCAATCACCCCCCAAAAAAGTATGTTTTAGCCAATTACAAATATTTTTTGGCACATTGTGATTATATCGTTGATTATAAAGATACAATCAAGATTCATTGACACTTCTTGAAGGTCCACCAACTGAAACTAAAGTTATACGACAAGAGTTCATACAACTAAAGGTTATTATTTGCTAGGATGAAAAGAACATTAAACATGGGAATTAGGTTTTTTCTTACATCCTGAGAAGAGATCTTCAACCAACTTGAAGGGGTTCTCTTATACGGAAGAGCTGGAGAAACAAAAAATAAATTAATTAACTCAATTGTGTTATCCAATCAACAAGCAATTACAACAAACAACTTGGACTAAATCCACATTCAATCAAATACAAGATTAAGGTTTTGAGGAAAATAAAAAAATAAAGTCCTAACGGACTGGAAAGTAAAAGTCAACAGTAGGGGATTTTGCTCTTTTTTTTTGTGCAACCATAAAGCTTGTTGTGTTACTTGGACTATGTATATGCACGTGTTTACTGTAGCTTGTGTGTTTTGCAAACTGTCACAGGGTCTAGAAAGTTTGCAAGCGAAAACTTGATTGGGTTTAAGTCTTTTATTTTTGATATGTGAGATTTCACTATAGTGTGGTTTTTTGTTCTCCCTAATGTTTCTTTGGAAATGCCAGAAACAAAAATTAAGCTGCTTGTGTTGTTCTGACGACCTCTTGATCTTTTCCCATGGTAACACTCAATCTGTGCTAGTCATCAAGGAATCTTTGGAGGAATTAGATAATCTTACAGGCTTGATTGCTAATAATTCTAAAAGGTGTTTCTTCTTCCCAGGTGTGGAGGAGGCCTCTAAAACTGCTATCCGTTCAACTGTTGATTTCTCTAATGGAGCACTGCCTATGAGATATTTTGGAGTGCCCCTTATCTCCTCTAAACTCAAAGCTGAAGAATGAGATGGGTTGGTAGCTAAAATTAGCAACAGACCAAAAGTGTCTCTCCTTTGCTGGTAGGCTCCAACTTGTGAAATCTATCCTGTCTAACATTCAAGTCTATTGGTCTGTCCTATTTAACATTCAAGTTTGGATGGGATTGCATATAAAAAAATATGCATACTATTATCTATAATCGTATTCTCTTTTGTTCTATCTAGGTTCACTAATTGCCCCCATTTGGTTTCGGCGCAACCTGTAGAAAAGAGGAGAAGACTGATCTTTTGTTAACTTGTTTTGTTAATGACCTGGTTTCTGAACAATTGAGCACTCCCTAATTAAGCTCATAAACTGGGAAAACTATGAAGTTTGGTGTATTCTTCTGATGAGCAATAAGGCACTGTTTATTGTAAATCTCACTTCTCAAGTTGTTTCAAATTTACAAAGAAGTGGGCCAGACAGAGCATAGGCATGTAGAAAAAATTTCAAAACTACTACTTGTGCATGTAGATCAAAATCTTTGACATGTTATCTCTTTATCCCTGATGTGTTTCTACTATATCAAGGCTAAAGAAATTAGTTTCTCATTCAATGA
The DNA here is from genome assembly GCA_033977485.1 of Hydrangea macrophylla. Lineage (NCBI taxonomy): Eukaryota > Viridiplantae > Streptophyta > Magnoliopsida > Cornales > Hydrangeaceae > Hydrangea > Hydrangea macrophylla. Next base: position 100,986,071 of record CM066999.1, on the reverse strand, counting down.
CAGTGTGGAGAAGAGAGAAAAATATGGAAATAAAATAAGATAGAGGGATTTTGGGTAATCCCTAATGTGTTTCTAATGCACTTATCCCTAAAGTTACAGCAATTCTATTGTTTTATCAGCTGATCTCACTAATTTTAGAAAGCTTAATTCATCCACTAAATCAGACATTGCAAACCCTAAAGAAGAGATGATGGAGCTGATTTAGTGAAGGAATATAAATTGGTTCGGATTAATAGCCTTCAATTAGTCAGAACAATGTGAATTTCACACACTCTCTCTCTCTCTCTCTCACACACACACACACACACACACATGCACACATACGCGCGCACGCGCACACACACACACACACATATATATATATATAGAGGCTTATACTGCATAAATACTAACCTTCGCAGACAATGATCTCGAGCAGACAAATGACAATGATCTCGGCCCCCCGTCGCATCCGTCTTCTTTCGCCGCCGCAGACCGTAAGACCTCTCTCGCTCTCTCTCTCTCTCTCTCTCTCTCTCTATCTCGTTCTCTCTCTCTCTCTCATTCCATAACTAGACTATGGGTATAATTGTCATAAAATATGAATAATATTCAACTAATGGACATTCGTAAACACAATTGATCTAACGAGGGACCTAAACTAAAGTGTAAATATTTATTTATCCTTTAACTGCTATAATTTTGTAACTAGGGACTTATATCTAATTTTCCCAAAAAAGAAGGTAATGATATAGTAAAGCAGCTTCTCAAATGAGAAATCAGATTTTAACCGTTTGATGAAGATTTAGGGTGTGTTTGATAACTCAATTAAGTGATGAAAATGAAAATTTCAGCACTAAATTTTTTTTCAGTGCGTTTGATAATGTATCCCTTAATTGATAAAGCAATCAAAAATCCACTAAAAACGTTAAGTGAAAATTTTCTGCTGAAAATAATCGTTGAATGCAGTTTTTTTAGTTCTTGAAACACTATTTTTAGTTTTGCTAATACAAATCATTTAAAATTTTTAGCACTTAAATTTAGTATTTAATTTTCAGTTTTATCAAACACATCCTTAGTCACAAGATAGTAATTAAAAATATTATTAAATAATTATAAAATTTTCATCTAACGGTTAAAAGCTGCTTTCTCATATGAGAAGCTGCTTATTATATCATTACACCAAAAAAACAATAGTGTTGGACTGTTTTTACCAATTGCAAAATTCCACTATTGCAACTGTAATTGTGAATTTGTCAAACAAAATATTTTTTTTTATTACTTACCTATAACGCACGCCACACACACACACACACACACACACACACACACACACACAATTTAAGTAGTAAGAACTCAAAAGATTAGTCCGACAAGAGCACACGTGGCGTTCTACAATAAAAAGAGGGGATAAACCCCTCCCACTCGTCCTTGGTGAGATTCGAACCCATCCTCTCCCACTTGGGAGAGAGAGGTGAGATTCGAATATTTATTAGTAACTTTTTTATCCACCATTATTTTAATTGTGAGGATGGAGAAGTCAAAATAGTTATTAAATGTTTGGTTCATTTCTTAGTCATTGAATTAAGGGCCCATATTCATCCACTTGGAGGCTACTCCTTTTCAAGTTGAAAAACCAAATATTGATGAAAACGATAGTGTTGAGATAAAGTTCCCTTATCAGTTATCACCCAAATTTCAACAAGTGCATTTTTTTCCCCATATATTGCTCATTTATGTCTTTATTGGGTGATATGTGTCTCATTTTATTTTTATTTTGCCCCTATATTATTAACAAATTACTGAAATGTAACACATAACACCCAATAGAGACCTGAGTGAGCAACGAGTAAACAAAAACAAGTTAGCAAAATTGCTTTCAATGCTAACTTTTCTATATTGTAAGTCTATACATATAGAGTTCGATATGTATAATTGAGCTAAGTACGTCTATATTGAAAAAGCCGTTTTAAAAAAAAAAAGGTAAATTACACGGACCTCCTCGGAGGTATGGTTTGAATTGATTATGAAGAAACATTTGCCCCAGTTGCTCATCTTACCTCTATTCGTAGTCTAATTTCCTTAGCTGCTGTCCGCCATTGGGATTTGTTCCAAATAGACGTCAACAATGCTTTCCTCAATGATGCTCTTACTAAAGAAGTCTATATGCGTTCTCCTCTTGGTTATCCTCATCAATCTTATCAAGTCTGCAACTCCGCAAAGCTCTGTACGGCCTTAAACAAGCTACATGAGCATGGTTTGCAAAATTTAGCACAATTGTTGAGAGCTTCGGTTTCACAGCTAGCTCCTATAATTAAGCTATATTCATTCGCCGAACTAATCAGGGCATTATACTTCTTCTCCTCTATGTGGATGACATGACTATCACTGGAGATGATACATCTAGAATTATGAGTCTCAAAGCTCATCTAAACCATCATGTTGAAATGAAAGATCTAGGCAAGCTAAACTATTTCGTGGAACTTGAGATCACTTCCAATTCTGGCGGTTATTACCTCTCTCAAGCCAAGTACTCTTCTGATCTTCTTACTTGTGCGGGAATCATAGACAACAAGACCATTCCTACACCTCTTGAGCTCAATTCAATCTCACACCTATGGATGGTACTCTTCTAGATGATCCCACTCTATACTGCCAACTAGTTGGGAGTCTAGTCTATCTCACAGTTTCTCGACCTGATATTACCTATGCAGTCCATATTGTCAGCCAATTTCTCTCTGCCTCTCGATCGTCTCACTATGTTGTTGTTCTTCGCTATATCAAGGGACAATGTTTCATGGTCTACATTTTTCCGCTCATTCCTCACTTGAGCTCTGATACTATGAAAAAATAAAGAGAGAGAGAGAGAGAGAGAGAGAGAGAGAGAGAGAGAGAGAGAGAGATGAAATACATTATTGTATATTGATGATCTAAGATGTACAGAGATCAGCCTTTATATAGGCTTTAGAGAGTGTAGTACAATTGTGTAGTACAAAGGTGTTACAGGATGAACCTATACTAAATGTGTGGTTAGATACAAAATAAACATGAGTAAGGAAATATTCTAACATGAATAAGTAAATATTCTAACAATACGGACCTCCCCTATATTTTGAAAAAGAACACTGACTTCCCTTGAGATTGAATTACACCCACCTCCCTTCCGTTAGTGGACCATCTACCCCTGACGAAAATTGATGATACAAATGATTTTTAATTACCTAATACCCAAAATACCCTTATTTGTCCTAATAAAAATACAGATAATTACACAAACATCCCTTGAGGTACACCCTAATTACACGGACCTCCCTCATTACAAAAGTGCTTCTTTTTTTTTCTTCTTCGTCTTCCCTTATTCCGTCTCTTAATAAAAATTATCTTTCTTTTCTTTTTTCAAAATTTAGAATCACCAGTCTTATATTTCAAAATGACTCGATTATCCTTACCATTTTTCATAGTCCCTTCAATTTTTTATGAAATACAAAAAGTTTTTTTCAACAAACCAAATAGAAGATTGCCCAGATTCTTTTGACCTTTCATGTCTGTCGTATTTATTTCATCGATAGGAGAAACTGAAAAGAGGAAGAAATAAATTTTTTTAACAAAAAGATATTTACATTTTAGTAAACTTTTTGTGTAAAATTTAAAAGTCAGTCTATTACTTTTTTAAAATTAAAAAATATGAGCATTCATTAACAAAAATTAAAATGGCATCAACAAAATTAAAAAAAAACATCAACTTTTGAATTGTTATTTTGTATTTTAGTTTATTTTATATTTTCAATGTTTTGAAATTACACCAAAACATTGTGATGATTGCTCCCAATGTTTGAAAAACTTACTCCTGACGTTGTGAGGAGTTGCACCCGACTTTGAAATGAGTTGCTCCCTAAGTTTTGAAAAAATGTTCCCAACGTTTAAAAGAGTTGCTCCATAAGGTCATGTAAAATTTGACGACTTCTTAATTTTACAAAAAAAGTTGATAATTTTTTAATTTAGAAAAAATAATAGACTGACTTTTAAATTCTATACAAAAAATCGACTGAAAGGTTAATTAAAAAAAAACCAACCAAACCCAAGGAATTTAAATTATGAAATTGAAGAATTTAAAAAAATTGCAGATCTTGGAACTAGAAGGAGTTTGAATAAATTGAAAGATACAATTCTCAGTGGCATGAAAAGTTTAACCCAAACTCTTTCTCCTTGCAAAAGCAAGTTTTATTTAAGGGTATGATAATACATTTGCACAAACTATAAATCTAGCTAGGGCTTTGTGGGTAATAAGGGAGGTCCTTGTAATTTTTAAAATATGAGGGTGATCCTTATAATTAGACCAAAATTCGGGGGAAGTTTGTGTAATTTAACATAACGGCAGTTTAGTACTTTTATTTATTCGGTCATGGACTCAATGGTTACCAAGAAAGGAGATCTGTGTAATTTTTAAAATACGAGGGAGGTCCATGTAAATAGAGAAAACATCGGGGAAGGTTCAATTAATTTACCCTTAGAAAAAACGTATATACACACAAGGGAAATTCTAACTAATTGTATTTTAAAGAAAAATCTAGTCGAAAATCCCATTTTACCTATGTTCTGTGTAATAGGTGCACCAATTGATACTCCATAATAATATGCCTTATAATTGTAATTGTTGTTAGAGATTAGCCCAAAATTCCCAATTAGTGATAGATAATTTTACCATTTTACACATAAATGATATATATAATGCTGATATGTATATTTCGATCAAACTCAATCCCATAAATCTTTGTTTGCACCCAAAAACCGTCAATGGGTTTTGAGGCCGGTTCATGTTAGAGGAGAGGCCGGGCTAAGGAGTGAATGACTTATCGGGCTCAAGTACAGACGTAAGACCAATGATGGGGTTAAGGCCGGTTGGTGTGACAAGTAGAGCCCGATGGGATATGGGATTGTGGTAAGGTTTATCGGGCTTTGGGGAGACATAACCTGGCATGTTGAAAGCCCGATGGTGGAAAGCAGTAGCAGGAAGCCCAATCGGACACCGCGTAATGAAGATGAGAGGTAAGGTCAGAATCTAAGTCCGATTGGCTATGGGCGGTTGAAGAAAGATAATCGGGCATGGAATCCAATAGAGCCCGATTCATCCAGGAGAATCAGTAATGAGGCCGATTGGTTGAGGTGAAGGCTGTATTGTTTACAGCTGGCAGGAGTCATCTTTGGGGAATTTTGGAAACAAGAGTCCGTTTAGGAAAGGAATTGTTCGCTGCCAGCTGGATTGATGCGTCTGATCCCTAAATTGAAGGGATTGAGTCAATTAAGTCATGGAGAAGGAAGGTCATCAATTAACCAATCAACTAATCAGCTTGGAGCGCAAGCCAAGGAATCATTGTCCAATTAGAAGTTGTATAAGGCCGCTATAAATATAAGGCAGGCTACAGAAGAAAAGGACTCCGCGTCTCTCTCGAAACAGCATACACAGCATTCAGAGTACTCAGCATATTCGAAGCATTCAAAGTGTTCATAGTCTGTTTTTCAACCTTTAATAGCAATTAGGTCTGTCCTTTTGTTATTTCTCTTTTTGTTCTTTTGAATATTCAGTTTTTTTCTGGTGTTCCTAAGATCTGTTTAATCTTTCCAAACATTTAATAAAAGTCTATTTTTATTAAATCGTTTGTGATTTTGTTTACCTGTTAAACTTGATACTTTTTAGCTTGTGCGCTTCAGTACTGCTAAAGGACTTTCAGTGAGGGTACTTTCCTACTCACTACACATAATCCCTGTTTAGAAGTTAGATTCACCAAGCCTTGAGTATCACTCACTCAAGCAATATAGGAAATTAGTTTGCACATACACACACACACACCGAACCACCATTGGTTCTGGCACGCCCGCGCAAATTACAAGCAAACATTTTTGGCACGCCTGGTGGGACCATAAGTGTCAAATCATGCCTCCAAAGAAAGATAAGACGACGAAGAACGGCCAGGACGATCAGCCCACAGACCCACATGTGGAGGAGAGCACCGGTCATTCTCCCCAAGATGGCAGCGTCACTCTTGAGGCGATTTCAGAAGCCATGAGAGCCAACGTGGAGCCCATGTGGCAGGAGTACAACGCGCTCATAGGCTCAATGGGCAATCTTAAATCGGTCATGAACCAAACGGCCGATGTTCATAAGAGTCAGGCTGAATTGGTCCTAGAAACCAGGACCACCCATATAAAGTTGGACCGCCTGACGAAAGCAATCGGAAGGCTGGTTGAAACCTATAAGGCCGGAAGCAACAAAGAACAGGTCAATGGATCAGGCTCGGGCACTTTGTTTGAGTCCGATAAGCCGAAAGACCTGCCGTATGTCTGTCCAAACCTAAGAGAGGGTAATGGCTCAGGCAGGCAGTCGGAGTCACAGGCCGGTATGGCAAGCGGTTCAGCAGTTACCGATCCCAACGGATCGGCGACTCCAGGTTTTGGTAGATCAACAGGCCACACTGACCGTTCAGTCGGCCACTCACAGCCCCCAGGCCACAGCCATGGGGGACAAAGGAACAACGGTGGGTTTTGGACTCATCAGGCCCACAACCAACAGCACGGACCGCCACCGTTGGTGACCCCGATAAGGAATGTTCAGCCCGTAGCCCAACCCATAAATAGGGAGGAACTGGTAGCAGCCATACATGAGGAGTATGGCCCGTTTATGCGAAGACTAGAAAGGCCAACGTACAGACGGCCGTACCCCCCTGAAATTGACCAAGTCATATTTCCTCAGGGGTACAAAGTACCAAATTTCACTCTGTTTTTAGGAGAGAGTGAACAGTCCTTAGTTGAGCACATTGGTCGTTTTATTGTTCAATGCGGCCATGTGGGTCACAGTGACCCATTAAAGCTAAGACTATTCCCAAACTCGCTAACGGGCATGGCTTTTTTGTGGTATGTTAACCTCCCAGCCAATTCTGTGTTAACTTGGCAAGGGATGGAAGAACTATTTCATGGCCAGTTCTATAGAACTGAGCCCGAAACATTGCTAGCTGATTTGTCCAGGATGATGCAGTTAGTAGGAGAGACTGTGGAAACTTACATAGCCCGTTTCCGAAAGGCAAAATATCGGTGTAAGACAGTCTTGCCTGAGGAAGAGTGTGCAAAGATGGCCATGGGGGGCATGTCTTTCGAACTTCGTAAGAGGTTTGAGGGAACTGACTTCCGTGACCTATTCGAGCTTGCCACACGGGCCGGTCGCTACGAGCGCATTCTTTTGGACGAGCAGGAGAAGAAGAACTCCTCCAAGGGAACATATTATAAAGACCCCAATTACGAGGTCCATTTGGCAGAATGTGACCTTGAAGTAGAAAGCGATATGGCCGAGTTAATCTGCAAACGGCCAGTCGTATGTAACGCCTTGAATAAGCCAGTAAACAACAACGCCGCTGCAAAGAAAATGGCGTTCGTGGCGGGAAAAAACTATACTTTTGATATAACTATGGCGGATCAAATATTCGATGCCTTGTTGGCCGATAAAGTGATCAAGCTAAGTGAAGGTCATCGGATCCCTAAGGCCGATGACATGAAAAATAAAGAATACTGTAAATGACAGAATTCTTGGAAGCATTCTACTAACAATTGTGTTGTTTTTCGCAATTTCATACAGGAAAACGTAGAAAAGGGAGTCTTCAAATTCTCGGACAAAGCTATGGGGATCGATTCAAATCCTTTTCCTCAGATTACGGGCACTAACATGGTGATGCCCGATTTAACCAAGCTTTCAAGGCCGAGACCGAAGATAGACTTGTCTGGCGAAGAGGTGCCAAAACAAAGGGAGAGTAAGCAAATTGTTGTTTCGGCTACTGATAGGCCGAAGGTGACAATTCATGACCTCCAAAAGAACTATCAAGAACGCAAGGCAGAAACCCGAAAGGCCGAGGAAGAAACGGCCAAATCTAGTACGGACAATTTGATAGCGGATCTACGAAGACAGTTGGAAATCATCGAACAAGGCCTATGCCCGAGGTGTAAGGCTGACGTCAAGAAGGAAGTCTCGAGCCCGAGCAAGAGGCCGAGAAGCTATGAACATCAGGAATCAAGCCGGAGACGGACTGTACATGAGAGATTGTCAATACCATGGCAAGGTCAGGCCAAGCCCGAGTGGCGGGCAAAACACCAGTTGGCGCAGCGAGTCGATCAATGCGAATCCGGCGGACTAGGGGCAAGGTGTTCCCAGACGGTCCCAGGGCCTCAGATGCAAGCAACAACCTCTGGCAGGAGCCCGAGGATGGTGCTACCACCTCGGGTACAAGATCAAAAGTGGCACAGAGCTGAACACTCTAAATTTCCAGCACGGCCACAATATAGTAAGTCTCAGAAAAGGAGGTATCAGAGGATGAGACAGGCCGAGCGAGAGTGTCAGTTCTTAAATCAGGCTGGAAACCATCCTGCTCCCACAGAGCTGAAGGTGTCCGATAACCAAGGACTCACCACGAGGGCGATGCGCGTTGTCACTGAGCATCCAAAGGAAAAGGTCCGACAAGAAAGACCACAGGAAGAAGGTAGAGTTACCTTGGACAAGATGATTGAGTCCGATGAGGATGTGTCGGATTCAAGTTTTTCGCCAATACAATTCGGTACGATTCTACTAGGTTTGTCATCCAACATGGTATTCACCCTACCTATGTCCTTCATGGCCAAGCCGGACTAGCCATCGGCCATAGAAGGGGATGTAGTAGAAGGCCTAGCTAAGGACTCGACCGTGATGGAAGAAATCTGTTGGAACGGGGGAGAGACCGTTAAGCCTAGAGTAGTGGAAGACACGAGTAAAAATGTAGACGCCACTAACAATCAGACCGATCGGCCTAAGATCACCATCTTGAGGCCGAAAGGACATCAGACTGAGGATGGATTGAAGACTGGACCAGTTAAAGTGGTGTTTGAAAAGCCAACACACCAGATATCCCAGCATCTGAAGCCTTTGTAAGTGAAAGGGCATATCGAAGGCGTCCCAATAAATAGGATTCTTGTTGATGGGGGGTCTACCATTAACATCATGCCCCAAATTATGTTGAGGATCCTGCAGAAGTCTGAGTCGGAGATAATTACGACCGAGATGAATGTCCAGAGCTTCACGGGGGCACCTTCGAGAACCAAGGGTATCCTACCACTTGAGCGGATCGTTGGCAGTAAAACGGTCATGACTGCTTTTTTCATTGTGGAAACTTCGGCGGCCTATAATGCATTATTAGGCCGAGACTGGATACATCCCAATTATTGTATCCCCTCCACACTCCATCAGTTGTTGATTTTCTAGAGGGGTGATGAGGTAGAAGTAGTGGGGGCAGACACCAAGCCATTTGTAGCCCGGGTGCAGACGGCCGATGCAGTTTTGTATGAAGATGACATCGGACCAGTTAAGTTACTAGGGTGAAACAAAATGGGAAGACCAAATTCAACGACCTTCCTTAAAGGAAGTTCGTCGGGCATCAAAACATATTTCCATAATCTCAGTCGGACAGAAGAGTCAAAGCTGATTGAGATCGTTGAACAAGAAGATGTCTATGGGGACACCGATAATTGAAGAAAGGAAGCTGCAGGCCTTGAGGGCCAGCATGGCCAGATGGTGTGCATTCTTGGCCGATAGAAGATTGGAAATTGGCCCAATGGATGGAATGGTTAATCTGGCTGATTGTATTTACGAAGAGGAAGCGCTGAGAGAAGAAAAGATTCAGATGGATGAGTTGGAAACGGCCACGGCAAAACTTGATGATTTAAAGGACGATGTCCAAGACCCTCTCTTGGAAGTCAACCTAGGCAAAGAAGGAGAGCACAAACCTACTTATGTAAGTCAGATGCTGGATCCTCAGTATCAGGCCGAGCTAATTGCACTCCTACACAAGTATAAAGATTATTTTGCCTGGGAATATGACGAGATGTCTGGCTTATCCAGAGAATTGGTGGAGCACCGATTACCAATTAAATCGGGTTCAGGCCGTTCAAACAGCAACCTCGGCGCATGTCACCAGAGGTAACGATGAAGGTGAAAGAGGAGATCGAAAGACTACTGAATGTCGGCTTCATTCGGACAGCCCGATATGTTGAATGGGTCTCGAATGTGGTGCCGGTTGTGAAAAAGAGTGGGAAGTTAAGGGTCTGTATTGACTTCAGGAACTTGAACTTAGCTACCCCAAAAGATGAGTATCCCATGCCCATGGCCGATCAGTTGATCGATTCGGCCGCTAAACATAAAATTCTGTCATTCATGGACGGGCACTCGGGATATAACCAGATCTACATCGCCGAAGAGGATGTCCCGAAGACTGCTTTTCGGTGCCCGGGGGCAATTGAAACCTTTGAGTGGGTTGTCATGCCTTTCGGGCTGAAGAACGCTGGAGCCACCTATCAACGGGCAATGAATTCAATCTTCCATGATATGGTCGGACAGTTCATGGAAGTTTACATAGATGATGTGGTGGTGAAGTCAGAGGATAATGCCGATCATCTAAGGGATCTGGAAAAAGCATTTGAAAGGATGCGGGCTCACAGACTAAAGATGAATCCTCTCAAGTGTGCATTCGGCGTTACGGCAGGGAACTTCTTAGGTTTCTTAGTACATCAAAGTGGGATAGAGATTGACAAGAATAAGGCTCGGGCTATTCAGGCAACAAAGCCACCTGCTAATAAGAAGGAGCTTCAGAGATTGCTAGGACAGATCAATTTCTTAAGAAGGTTTATATCAAATTGTGCAGGAAAGACTCAAGTATGGACCCCACTATTGAAGATCAAGACCGATGAAGACTTCAAGTGGGAAGACGGCCATCAACAAGCCTTTGAAGGAATAAAACAGTATTTGTCTACTCCTCCAGTATTAATGCCACCTAAGAAGGGTAGGTACTTGAAGTTGTATATATCGGCCTCTGACTGCTCTATAGGAAGTATGCTAGCTCAAGATAATGAGCAAGGCAATGAGCAGGCCGTTTATTATTTAAGTAGAATTCTGACTCCAATCGAGCAGAGCCATGCGCCGATTGAGAAGTTGTGCTTGGCATTGTATTTTTCTTCACAAAAGTTAAGAACATATATGCTTCCTATTTCAACTTACATAATATGTCAAACTGATGTGATAAAATATATGTTGTCAAGACCAATTATGCGAGGCCGAATTGGGAAATGGACCTTGGCCTTAATGGAATTTGCTATCCAATACCGATCGCAGCAATTGGTGAAAGGCCAGGCCATAGCCAATTTCTTGGCTGATCACCCAGATCCTACTGATTTAGGGGAACTACCTTCAACACCCAAAGTAATGAGCACGTCTTTAGTCCCATGGACGTTGATCTTTGATGGTTCCAAAAACGCAGAGGGTGCTGGGGCAGGAGTGGTAATTTTATCACCCAAGTACAAGAAGAAAAAAATGTCTTTTCGGCTCAATTTCAAATGCACTAACAATCAGGCCGAGTACGAAGCACTTATAATCGGACTTGAGATACTCCTCGAAATGGGGGCATCGTCTGTACACATAAAGGGAGACTCAGGGTTGGTGATCGGACAGATAGTCGGGGAGTTTCAGATTAGGAGTTGGGAGCTATGCCCGTTCCATACAGTTGCTACTCAACTCATGGAGGCATTTGATGACATTAGCGTGAGCTATATCCCAAGAACGACAACTACTGAGGCCGATAAATTGGCAAAAACGGGATCAGCCTCATCATCCAAGAAGAGTGTGGAAGACCAACTCATTACTGTTCAGATCCGATCATTACCGTCCGTTGCAAGGAGAGGTTGGTACACTACCACCAATTCGGTCTTGATGGAGGATGACGATTGGAGAATCCCCATCATTGAATACCTGAATTACCCAATTGTGAGGGTAGACCGAAAAGTTAGATTGTTTGCTGTCCGATTCGTGATACTTGATGGGGAATTATTCAAGAAACCGATCGGCGATGACGTGGTTCTAAGGTGTCTGAGGAAAAAGCAGGCCATGCAAGTTATGGCCGAGGTACACGAAGGAATTTGTGGGGCACACCAGGCCGGTACCAAGATGAAATGGTTGCTAAGAAGATACAATTATTACTGGCCTGGCATGTTGAAAGACTGTATCAGTTATGCAAAGGGGTGTCAAGCTTGCCAAAAGCATGGTCCGATTCAGCATGTGCCGGCCAAAGAGTTGCAACCCGTAATCAAACCATAGCCGTTCAGAGGATGGGCGATGGATCTAATTGGCAAAGTCCTACCGCCATCATCGGGCCAGCATTGTTTCATTATTGTGGCTACGGACTACTTTACCAAGTGGGCCGAGGCCATACCTTGCAGAACGGTGACACAAGCCACCGTCATCAAATTCATTGAGGAACACATTATCCATAGGTTCGGCCTTCCTGAAACGATCACTGCCGACCAAGGATCCGTGTTTACTGGGACGGAAACATCGGCCTTTGCAGAAAGTAGGGGGATCAAAATTCTCAATTCTACGCCCTATTATGCTCAGGCTAATGGTCAGGCCGAGTCCACTAATAAGATCCTCAAGGGGATCATTGAAAAAATGATTGTTGAGAATCCTAGAGAATGGGACAGGCTCTTGTCCGAAGCACTATGGGTCTATCGGACATCAAAAAGGTCAAGTACGGGGGTCACGCCATTCATGTTGACTTACGGGCACGATGCTATGTTACCTATGGAGGTGACGGTCCGATCGGCCAGAAGAGCTTTACAGAATCAGCTAGAGCCCGCTGAGTACACCGAGGCTATGATAGCTGAATTGGAAGGACTAGATGAAATGAGGTTATCGGCTTTGGATTCATTAAAAGTGCAGAAGCAACGGGCAGCCCGAGCTTATAACAAGAGGGTGAAGGAGAAGTCTTTTTGCACTGATGATTTGGTATGGAAGGCCGTGTTACCAATTGGGGACAAGGATAATCGTTATGGTAAATGGTCAGTCAATTGGGAAGGCCCGTTCATCGTCCACCAAGTCAAAAGAGGAGATGCTTACAGGCTTCGTGATTTAGATGGAACTATTCATGTCCGATTAATCAATGGTCAGTATTTAAAGTCTTATTACCCTACGTTATGGGAGACCATTGATCTGGATTATAAACCTAACCCTGGGTTGGAATATGATCAGTTGATAAATTATGATCTTGAGCCCGAATGATTTAAATGGAAAAAGATTGTTTTTGTATTGATAGGCTGAGCACAGCTTACTTACAAAAATGATGTGAAAAAAAAATCTTTACAAAGTCCAAAAAAGGAGTCGGCCTCTAGGCCGACCCAAAATTCCTAAGCCTAGCTTTTAGATCCTCCCAGGTCTTGATGGCTCCAGTCCGATCTCGCTTGGCTTTCTCCAACTTCTGGGCCCATGCCCAAGATAACGGAACACTGGCTTGCAGTTGATCACTGCACTTTTTGGCGTCGCCACCAAGTAAAGATAATGCCTCGTCAATTTTCCCAATGGAGGCGTTGTTGGTAACAACCTCGGCCTCACATTGGGCAAGCTGAGCTTTTAGTGCAGCGATACGGGTCTGCAGCCAAGAGTCCCTTGCAAGCATTTGAGCCCGAGAAGCCTTCCCCGCCTCGAACTTAACCTTGGCCCCCTCCAGGAACTTCAAGGCCTTCTACCGCGAGCCTAAGTGAAGCTCTGCATCAGCCTGAATCTTCAAGGTTGATCGATCCACAAGACGGGCACTAGGGAGTCTTTCCTATATCTCATGGAGTAAGGACCGCTGCCCGTCTGAAAGTGAGGAATCGGCCATCAGGGTGTTCAAGGCCGCGTCAACATCAGCAGCAGCAGGAAGGTTAGAAAGCTCCTGGTCAGCAAGGCCGAAGAGGAGGTCCTTAGCCTGTTGGAGGCGTGAAGGTGAGACAGCTTTGGGCTCAAGAGGGCCAAGGTCAAAAGCGGCTAGATCCAGACCGGTGAAGAAGTCATTGAAGGGAATGTGTGGCTCTAGACCTAGGGGATCGGCCTGTTCAAGGAAAGTAAGCAGTTAGATATGTAAATACTTATGAATGGGAAGGAAAAAATACACTAAAGTACTCTTACCTGAGTGTGAGGACCAAGCGAGGCAGAAATCGCTTCGCGGACATCGGCCTCACTGGGTTGCGAAGAGATTGGTTGAGAAGAAGATTGAGCCACCAGAGAGGCAGAAACATGGCCGGTCTCTTCCCCTGTACTTATTGAGGCCGCCGTCGTTTGCAAAAAGTCGGCCTCTGGGGCTGCGCCCGGATTATCAACACCAGCTGGAGTGGCAACCTCTTCAGGAATAATCTCCTCGGTCACAACCGGTTCTACTATTGTATCAACAGCAGAGCCGGTGGCTGCAGGAGGTTCCCCTTGCCCGAGGAGATTTCCAACTTCAGGGGGGACAGCCTGATCTACTTCTTCCCCAACTGTGCCTATAGTAACTCCAGCATCGGCCATGTCCTCAGTACTAGAAGAGAGGACGACTTGCTCAGGAGCTTGAACGGAAGTAGCAAGGTCTTCATCTCTGCTTGAAGGAGTTAGGGGAGGCACGATGTGGAGAGGCATCACATGCACGGCTACCCGTTCCAGATAGGCCGCTGCAGACGTCGGTGATGCAGGAAGAGTTGGGGGTAGAGTCTGAGTTGGGGCAGGGAGTTGATCCTCTGCTGAGTCTTCATCAACGAGCTAGAAAAGAAAGAAAAAAACAGAGGATTAGAACTAAACGGACAGAATCGGGCGTAGCTGTTAGAAGATGGTAAAGTCTAACCTGGGTAGAGGCCAGTGTTGTTTTTTGTTTCTTCTGAGGACCCTTGCCCGGAGCTGGCTTTCTGGCCGGTCTCTTGGCTACTTGCTTGCGTCTGGCTAGAGCCGCCGTCGGGACAGGGGCATCGGCCCCAGTGGCCGATGTTGCAGTAAAAGGCACAAGGGCCCCAGCAGCAGTGCTTGAAAATATGGTGCGTGCCCGATCACCCCACCACTTGGTGAATTCCTCTGACACTGTAGGCCGGGCAGAGAAGGGTGTGAAGTTGAAAGCCGCTTTGAGCCGGTCTGACCTTTCTTTTATTTTCTTCACTTACCTGTCCTTAACAATGAGGCCGCGTTCCACCCAGTCTACATTGACCGTAATGCCAGGGGGAACGGGCACGAGTTGTGTAAGCCCGAATTGGCAGGCGTAAAGAGGAGCGAAGTAGTATTCGGCCTCGCATTTATTATTGGCCGATGGAATGCTCGGGCTAAAGATAATGTCTCTAGCTACTAAGTAGCTAGAGAAGATTTCATTATAGGTGGATTGGGTGCCCGAACCCCAATTGGAAGGATTATTTGAAAGTTGAAGAAAAGAAGAAAATTGAAGAGAAAAAAAAGGGGTGAAGAGGTTCACATCCCGAGGGGTGCAGCCTTCATAGAAGAAAGTAAAACACTCCTCGAAGGAGTATGAGGAAGGAGTTACGTCCATGAACTGGACAACAGAGATGGGAACGTCGGCCACTTGGCTGATAGGGGGTTGGAACTCGGGAAAATAAGAATGCAGCCACAACTGAAGTATCCACATCGGGCTCCCACCAGCTCCAAAGCCCGAGTGGACAAAATCTGTGATGCCTCGGACAAGGTGCGCCCAAACCAGTGTAGCCATGGCCAAGGGCTGTCCTGATGCAAGAGCCAGGGCCAAGGTTGTATACTCTTTAGTAATGGCCTGGCTGGCCGAGCAGAAGAGATATTTGTTGAGCCAATAGATGAGGAAGGCGGTGTGTTCTGCATCGGACACCTCAGTATCGTCTACCCCGATGCAGGCAGTCAGAAAGCCTCCAAAGGCTGTAATCGGCCTATATGAAACGGCCCCATCCCTGATAATTTCTTGTTGGGGGTAGGCAAAGCTGGCCGTCCCAACGTCAAGCCCGGGGATGATTTCTTGTCCATGGGGGCGAAGGCCGAGCAGGTAGCTGATATCTTTGACGGTGGGGGCCATTGGTCCGCAACGGAAAAGGAAGCCGTTGCAAGAAGAAGACCAGAATAATAAAGCGGGCAGAAAAAGAGGTCGGTCTATCTCTATTCGAGACCGACTGAGCATTATGGCATCATAAATGCCCGTTTGCTTCCAGACACTGGCCTTAGAGGCCGAAACCCTGGTAACCCATTTGTCTCAGTCTGTGGCAGGGGTCGGCCATCCCCGAATTGGCTGGTTAGCACTTTGGACTTTGCCCCAGTGTGCAGGGACTTGGAGGAATGCTTCATTCTCAACCGGGGGGAAAATGGAAGAAAAACCGCCGGAGGGTGGCCAAGAAACGCCGCTCCCAAGCCTGGTGCAACGGGAGAGCCATCGGAGGAGTTGTAGGGGGTGAAGTACTCTGTGGAGATGTCAGCGACGTGAGCTTTGGCCAAAGCCCTAACCTCCCTCCTTCGGTTTTGTGGTGGGGGAGCATCAATGAAGGTTTTCTTGCCTTTGGTGGTGGTCGGAGCAGTTTTAGGGGCCATGTCTGCACAGAAGAGTCGCCGGAAAGAATGGAGGTCTAGAGAGAGGTACTTTTGTGGAAAGGAAGAGAGAGCGTGAGGATGCAAATGCGTAAAGGGTCTTGAGAGAAGGGCTATTTAAAACCCACAAGGCTGTTGACAAACATTGAATATTGTATATTTATGTGCCAATATAATAGACACAATACGCATTTAATCCCCCAAATTCCTAGTTTTACACGCATATTTGAATTAATATAATTTAACAGTGATGTCACTCAAATGCGTGTAATTATGTGTTTTTACATATTTTATATGTTTAGGTAAAAATGAAGTAAAACGAAGGGAATAAAATGAGCAACAACCACATGAGATTATTTCTCATGTGGCTAGTATAATCTACCAAATGGTCAACAAAAAAAAAAAAAAAAAAAAAAAAAAAAAAAAACCAAATAAATCAACATTTGGATGTTGATTGTTTATATTATTATTATTATTTTTGGATTCTTCTTTTTTCTCTCTCTCTCAGCTGATCAATTACAAGCATCTGACAACTGAAGAAAATGGACGCACGCGAAAGAAGAAAATATGGGTAGATCGAGTGATGAATGCAGTGACGAAATGTATCACTGCATTCGTCTATAAAAGCAGCAGCTTCACACCTCACAATACAACCAATTCACAGCAAGAATTCACAAGCAACAATCACTGTTAGGGAGAGAATAGTTTAGGGGAGGTTATTATGTGAGCACTTTATATTGTCCCTAGAAATAGGAAACTTTAGTTTTTCTTTGCCTTTTCTAGTTCTAATAGTTGTAAAATTTTACTTTTATGTAATTGATGATTTTATGTTCAAAAATATGTAGCAAAACTTTGTGTACTGTATTTCTTAAATTTAAAATATTTGTTTTCTTGTATGACCTTTGTCAATTTTTAGTAGTAAAATAGTCCTATTTAAATTTAGATTTAATATCTTTAGTCTAGTAGTACTTATAGTTGTCCCCTAAAATAGTTAGAAACTTCAAATTTTCAGTTTTTATAGCAATATTTTTCATCCACTAAAAGACAAATTTTGCGATTAAATGCCAGATTTTTTAGCCACGTAGTTGTTATAATCACCTACTAAAGTCCAAAAGTACATCATACCCATTTCTCACTCCAAAAGTATATTTGGATTTGGTTTGGCCTTATTTGTGTTCTTGGAGTTCAACCACTGTGACCCCACAAGAATCCAAAATCAAAGGTTTAGTATCTTATTTTTGGTTCAGTATTTCCATTTATGTATATTTTATTAGCCTAGTTGTACTAAACTTTGCTATTTTGCAGATTCCACAAATTCAACCCCAGCTCATATTAAGTAGAAAAATAATATAAAATAATATTATATTTCACTCTTACCTTAGTTTTACAACTTTAGTTTTAATTGAGCAGTCACTGTTTACACCTATTTAATTTATCTTTTAATTTTATTTCGAAGACAGTTTCAATTCCAAAATGGTAGGCTAAAACTTTAATTGGGGATATGTAATAAAAACTTAGAAACCACAGCTTCTGTGCACTAAACTTAAATGGGCAAATTTATCTGGATGAGTTATTTTTCCATTTATGGCCAAAAATATCTATGTATCTATAGTTTATGACCATTTAACATGTTTATATACTATGGCTATAATGGGCTCAAAAGATTATATATATTTGAAATAAAAAGCCTAATTATGTGGATTGTCAAACTATGCCTTTTGTCATAAAAAACACCTAGCATACTCAAACAACTCACATGACAAAGTTAATATTTCAAATATGTGCTTATATATATTTCTATCAAATAATGGATAGGCAATTGTGTAGTGGCAGAGTGGTGGGGACTGGACGCTGAATAACCCACATCCGCAGCGGGGCACGGTTCGAACCTGGCTACTGCCCAATTGCCTTTTTATTTTTCTTTAAACCAAACGACGTCGTTTCATATCAAACCTGACACACTTGATATGACCCTGACTAGTGGAAGTTTATTTTTAAATAAAGAATGACTCTGCGGTCTTAAATGCCAAATGCTTTTCAAATACACAAAAGTTGTGGGATCTAGTGTTGGTTTGCATATTCCCAATTCCTTTAAATCATTTTCCCCTAGTTAATTAATATTTCCTGTTTTATAATAGTTTTGCTTAAATATCTGTATTATTTCCATCTTTCGCTATTGTTAAATCTAAAAAGTTTATCTTACAAAAATTTAGCTTATATATATTTTTCTTCATTTTCTTACTAGTATGTTAGTTAATTTATTTTGCACTGTGAAAATCTTTACCATAAACTGTTAAGAAAAAAATAGCTTTAATTACTTTTATTGCAAACATATAAAAATTAGTAGTTTAGTAAAATCCCAGAAAAATCCATCATCTTTTATTTTGTTTTTAGTGACAAAATAGTTATATACTTAACTTTATAAAATTTTATTCCGTTCCCTGTGGGTTCGACCTGGACTTCCAGAACTTTATTACTTGTACGATCACCTACACTTGGGTGTGATAAGAAAACGCGTCAATAGGATGTCGTCAAGTTTTTGGCGCCTTGCCGGGGATCGGTTAATAAAAATAAATAAATAAATAAGTTAGGTTTTAAAACTATTTTCTCCTACTATATCTATATCTATATCTATATGTATACCTATTCTACTTTATAAATAATCTAGTTTTCTTTTTAAAGAAGAAAATAATAAAAAAAAATATTAATAATTAATAAAAAAAAAAAACTATATATAATTTCTTTCCTTGTGAAATATATATAAATATATATTTATATATATGTACTTGTGCATCTTCTAAAAAAAAAAAACCATAAAAATAGAAAAAAATATAAAATAAAAAAAAAGAGTTTTATTTTTTTACTTAGCTAATAATAATAATAATAATCATAATAATATTATTATCAGTTAGTTTTCACTTACTTCTTATGTCCTTAGATACTACTGAGGCTTTATATCAAGTACCACATAATTCTAATATTTCTACTAGTTAATCTAGTATACATTTTCTTAGAATCATGACTGAAATAGAAGGCATGGAAGGAATAACTGATGATACTCATAATGATCATGGGAATAATATACCACAACCTGTTTTATCAGAACGTGAGCGATGGTCTTTACGTGGTATATTTATGCCAGAACAAATCATCACTCCTTCTTGCATCACACTACCTAGACATACAGGAAATTTTCATTTTAAATATAACATGCTACCGTGCTTACCAACTTACCACGGAATTAAGAAAGAATATGCTTATGTCCATATTCGTGAATTTGAAGAAGTTTGTGAAACGTTTGCTGATCAAACTTGTCCTATTGAGATAATCTATCTCAAACGTTTTCCTTTTTCTTTAAAAGATGAAGCTGAATCTTGGCTTTTATCTCTCCACCCTGGATCTATAACTTCATGGCCAGATATGAATCAAGCATTTCTAAATAAATTCTATCAAATGAATTTAACTTATTGCTTGATGCGAGAATATAAACTTTTCACTGAAAAAGAGAAGGAGCCATGTATTAAAGACTGTGAATTTTTTGTAGATCTCCTACAAACCTGTCCAAATCATGGATTTAAAAAATGGCGTATAATTAATTACTTCTATGAAACATTAGATCCAGAGTCAAGGGAAATAATTGAAGCCATGTATCAAGGGGAATTTTTTAAAAATGCTGACGAAGCTGAATCATATTTTGATTGGCTTAGCAAAGACGCTCCACAAAGGAAAAAAGAAGAAAAGGCTAAGAAAGAAAAGGCTAAAAAATCACAGCAATCACAAACTGAAGATGAATTAGTCATAAAAATTGAAGAATTAACTCGCAAGCTAATATCTGTTAAACTGGAGAAAACTAATCCTCCTCTATCTAAAAATAAATTAGAACTTTGCAGTACATGTCATATGATGGGGTACTCTACAGAAAAATGTCTTAATACTCCTGTTTATCAAAGATTTACCCCCGCGCAAAAAGTTCTATTATATAACTCAAAACTGCATCTTATTAAAAGAAAAATGAAATCTCGATGGACTGGTCCATATATTGTAAAAAATATTTATCCTTATGGAACTATCTTGATTGAAGACCCTAAAGATGGTAATACATTTAAAGTTAGTAGACATAAATTAAAACCATTCTTAGGAGATTTTGAAACTGAATTGGAGTCCTTTCCTTTGGAGGACCCCAACTGTAATACCTCTTAAATTCATAAATCGTGATTAGAATTGTACATAGTAGGAATTTTTTTTTTATTTTTTTTCATTTTCTTACTATTTAATATTTTTCAGGAATTATAACATATTATCTAATGTTACAGGTAACAAAGAGATATGAACCCATCTAATCATCGCAGAACTGCAAGAATGAGTATAAACCATGCCAGTTCGTCTAACAATAACAACTATCCTCTAGAGGATAGAACTTCATCAGATGATGATACACCCCCAAGATTTGAATATCTCATGGACTCTGACGAGGATGAAATGTTCTATGCTAGGTGTGTCGATAGAATTTACGACACTAATGAAGAAATTGATTATTTAGTGGAACCTGACCAACCTAGGGAGTGGGATGGTGAGCCAATATTTGATGGATTAGATGATTGGCAGAACATTAGCACCAACTACGATGAGTGGGAACAAGCTCAATATGAGGTGTTCCAAGAACTATATCATGAGTATGAAGAAAATGAGTGGGAGCGATACTTAACATCCCTAGTACAATTCCCCATTTATGATGATAATGACAATATTTTTGGATGGGGGCGGTTGTTAACAAGAGTTGTTAACGGGGAAATGTTAAGGTACGCCTTTCAAAGGGATTGGTTCTTTTTCCTACTCGAATGGGGGACATCTCTAATCCCTGTCTTCATTGAACAATTCATGCCTGAAAGAGTCATTGTCAGATATAGTATATTCATAGAAATAACAGTATATGATGACTCCGACGTATGTGATTATGACACCCACCTGAGGTTTCGAGTCTATTGTCCTAGACCTCGAAATGATCATCTTTCATGAGCAATAATCCCAGTCAACGTCTAGATATGTTAAAATAAAATTCCTGTCTTTATTTTTATTGTAATTGTACTTTTCTTTTATATATAAATAAAAAAAAAAAATTATCATCACTGTGTTTTTAGTATCAGAATTACTTGCACTTATTATTTTATGAGTTCTGATTTTTATCAAGTCTTACAAATCTCAAGTATTGCTATCTAATAAATGTACTAAATTGTATGTTCAAACTATCCCATTACAGTCCAAAATAAAAAGGCATACCAGAAGTATTGCTGGTTTAAAAACCATGTTGCTGAAACTGCTAGATAGCAAAATTTGAATACAAGATCGATCCTTTGAAACTGCAGTTCAAAAGATCAATTGTACAGTAATTCTTGATAACTTTATCTCAAAACAGTGATAGTACTTTTACTTTATATATATATATATATAAGTTAATTGTGTCATTATTATTATCTTTTCTTTGTGTTTTTTTTATTACAGGTGTTATCCTTAGCTTCTTTTTCTCATCTCACTCATTGAGGACAATGTCAGACTCAGTTGGGGGGGACGGTTTCACGATTAACACATGTTTGTTTATTTTATCTTTATTTCATAAAAAAAAGGCCAACGGCGAAAAAAATGTACATATGATATAAAGGAGAAGAGAAAGAAGAGGTTGGAATGAATTGCGCAAACACTCCAATCACATGCTTAGAACAAATATACCCCAAATCTCCTACTCATCTTAATTTCTAACCTACCAGTCAAAGTCCTAATGATTTAAAAGAAATTGATTTTTAAATTTAAGTGATAAGGATGTTCTCCACGGTAGATCGCTCTTCTAATGCTAAGTATTCTTTCATGAGACTTATTGTACTCCAAATGCCTATATATTGAGTCATAAAAAAAAATGGAAGCAATTTCTCTATCTTTGCTTCCCTACCAAGTGAGATATTCTCTACACCGGTTTCTGAGAGTTTCTCCTTAAAAGAGTGAAATCCTAGTGAGATTCGAGTTAAAACTACAAGTTTTATGACTGCTATTGACTATGTAAACTTTGAAATTAAGATCAGTTGCTTGATTTTTCAAGTATACACTGTGAGTTTAAAGAATATAAAAAATGCTACCATTGACAAAACTGTGAGTATATGTGTTGCATTATTATTACATACTTGAAAATTTCATTTTATTGCCAAATTTAATTTTATCTGTTGTAAAAGGAGAAAATCTACCTTTATTTTTATTTCATTTTATTTTTACATTTAAAAAAAAAAAAAAAAAAATTATGAATTTTGTGGGTAAATTCACTGCAAACCATCACGAGACGGTCATGTCAAGTGTGTCAGGTTTGATATGAAACGACGTCGTTTGGTTTAAATAAAGAATGACTCTGCGGTCTTAAATGCCAAATGCTTTTCAAATGCACAAAAGTTGTGGGATCTAGTGTTGGTTTGCATATTCCCAATTCCTTTAAATCATTTTCCCCTAGTTAATTAATATTTCCTGTTTTATAATAGTTTTGCTTAAATATCTGTATTATTTCCATCTTTCGCTATTGTTAAATCTAAAAAGTTTATCTTACAAAAATTTAGCTTATATATATTTTTCTTCATTTTCTTACTAGTATGTTAGTTAATTTATTTTGCACTGTGAAAATCTTTACCATAAACTGTTAAAAAAAAAATAGCTTTAATTACTTTTATTGCAAACATATAAAAATTAGTAGTTTAGTAAAATCCCAGAAAAATCCATCATCTTTTATTTTCTTTTTAGTGACAAAATAGTTATATACTTAACTTTATAAAATTTTATTCCGTTCCCTGTGGGTTCGACCTGGACTTCCAGAACTTTATTACTTGTACGATCACCTACACTTGGGTGTGATAAGAAAACGCGTCAATAGGATGTCGTCAAGTTTTTGGCACCGTTGCCGGGGATCGGTTAATAAAAATAAATAAATAAATAAGTTAGGTTTTAAAACTATTTTCTCCTACTATATCTATATCTATATCTATATGTATACCTATTCTACTTTATAAATAATCTAGTTTTCTTTTTAAAGAAGAAAATAATAAAAAAAAAATATTAATAATTAATAAAATAAAAAAAAACTATATATAATTTCTTTCCTTGTGAAATATATATAAATATATATTTATATATATGTACTTGTGCATCTTCTAAAAAAAAACCATAAAAATAGAAAAAAATATAAAATAAAAAAAAAGAGTTTTATTTTTTTACTTAGCTAATAATAATAATAATAATCATAATAATATTATTATCAGTTAGTTTTCACTTACTTCTTATGTCCTTAGATACTACTGAGGCTTTATATCAAGTACCACATAATTCTAATATTTCTACTAATTAATCTAGTATACATTTTCCTAGAATCATGACTGAAATAGAAGGCATGGAAGGAATAACTGATGATACTCATAATGATCATGGGAATAATATACCACAACCTGTTTTATCAGAACGTGAGCGATGGTCTTTACGTGGTATATTTATGCCAGAACAAATCATCACTCCTTCTTGCATCACACTACCTAGACATACAGGAAATTTTCATTTTAAATATAACATGCTACCGTGCTTACCAACTTACCACGGAATTAAGAAAGAATATGCTTATGTCCATATTCGTGAATTTGAAGAAGTTTGTGAAACGTTTGCTGATCAAACTTGTCCTATTGAGATAATCTATCTCAAACTTTTTCCTTTTTCTTTAAAAGATGAAGCTGAATCTTGGCTTTTATCTCTCCACCCTGGATCTATAACTTCATGGCCAGATATGAATCAAGCATTTCTAAATAAATTCTATCAAATGAATTTAACTTATTGCTTGATGCGAGAATATAAACTTTTCACTGAAAAAGAGAAGGAGCCATGTATTAAAGACTGTGAATTTTTTGTAGATCTCCTACAAACCTGTCCAAATCATGGATTTAAAAAATGGCGTATAATTAATTACTTCTATGAAACATTAGATACAGAGTCAAGGGAAATAATTGAAGCCATGTATCAAGGGGAATTTTTTAAAAATGCTGACGAAGCTGAATCATATTTTGATTGGCTTAGCAAAGACGCTCCACAAAGGAAAAAAGAAGAAAAGGCTAAGAAAGAAAAGGCTAAAAAATCACAGCAATCACAAACTGAAGATGAATTAGTCATAAAAATTGAAGAATTAACTCGCAAGCTAATATCTGTTAAACTGGAGAAAACTAATCCTCCTCTATCTAAAAATAAATTAGAACTTTGCAGTACATGTCATATGATGGGGTACTCTACAGAAAAATGTCTTAATACTCCTGTTTATCAAAGATTTACCCCCGCGCAAAAAGTTCTATTATATAACTCAAAACTGCATCTTATTAAAAGAAAAATGAAATCTCGATGGACTGGTCCATATATTGTAAAAAATATTTATCCTTATGGAACTATCTTGATTGAAGACCCTAAAGATGGTAATACATTTAAAGTTAGTAGACATAAATTAAAACCATTCTTAGGAGATTTTGAAACTGAATTGGAGTCCTTTCCTTTGGAGGACCCCAACTGTGATACCTCTTAAATTCATAAATCGTGATTAGAATTGTACATAGTAGGAATTTTTTTTTTATTTTTTTTCATTTTCTTACTATTTAATATTTTTCAGGAATTATAACATATTATCTAATGTTACAGGTAACAAAGAGATATGAACCCATCTAATCATCGCAGAACTGCAAGAATGAGTATAAACCATGCCAGTTCGTCTAACAATAACAACTATCCTCTAGAGGATAGAACTTCATCAGATGATGATACACCCCCAAGATTTGAATATCTCATGGACTCTGACGAGGATGAAATGTTCTATGCTAGGTGTGTCGATAGAATTTACGACACTAATGAAGAAATTGATTATTTAGTGGAACCTGACCAACCTAGGGAGTGGGATGGTGAGCCAATATTTGATGGATTAGATGATTGGCAGAACATTAGCACCAACTACGATGAGTGGGAACAAGCTCAATATGAGGTGTTCCAAGAACTATATCATGAGTATGAAGAAAATGAGTGGGAGCGATACTTAACATCCCTAGTACAATTCCCCATTTATGATGATAATGACAATATTTTTGGATGGGGGCGGTTGTTAACAAGAGTTGTTAACGGGGAAATGTTAAGGTACGCCTTTCAAAGGGATTGGTTCTTTTTCCTACTCGAATGGGGGACATCTCTAATCCCTGTCTTCATTGAACAATTCATGCCTGAAAGAGTCATTGTCAGATATAGTATATTCATAGAAATAACAGTATATGATGACTCCGACGTATGTGATTATGACACCCACCTGAGGTTTCGAGTCTATTGTCCTAGACCTCGAAATGATCATCTTTCATGAGCAATAATCCCAGTCAACGTCTAGATATGTTAAAATAAAATTCCTGTCTTTATTTTTATTGTAATTGTACTTTTCTTTTATATATAAATAAAAAAAAAAATTATCATCACTGTGTTTTTAGTATCAGAATTACTTGCACTTATTATTTTATGAGTTCTGATTTTTATCAAGTCTTACAAATCTCAAGTATTGCTATCTAATAAATGTACTAAATTGTATGTTCAAACTATCCCATTACAGTCCAAAATAAAAAGGCATACCAGAAGTATTGCTGGTTTAAAAACCATGTTGCTGAAACTGCTAGATAGCAAAATTTGAATACAAGATCGATCCTTTGAAACTGCAGTTCAAAAGATCAATTGTACAGTAATTCTTGATAACTTTATCTCAAAACAGTGATAGTACTTTTACTTTATATATATATATATAAGTTAATTGTGTCATTATTATTATCTTTTCTTTGTGTTTTTTTTATTACAGGTGTTATCCTTAGCTTCTTTTTCTCATCTCACTCATTGAGGACAATGTCAGACTCAGTTGGGGGGGACGGTTTCACGATTAACACATGTTTGTTTATTTTATCTTTATTTCATAAAAAAAAGGCCAACGGCGAAAAAAATGTACATATGATATAAAGGAGAAGAGAAAGAAGAGGTTGGAATGAATTGCGCAAACACTCCAATCACATGCTTAGAACAAATATACCCCAAATCTCCTACTCATCTTAATTTCTAACCTACCAGTCAAAGTCCTAATGATTTAAAAGAAATTGATTTTTAAATTTAAGTGATAAGGATGTTCTCCACGGTAGATCGCTCTTCTAATGCTAAGTATTCTTTCATGAGACTTATTGTACTCCAAATGCCTATATATTGAGTCATAAAAAAAAATGGAAGCAATTTCTCTATCTTTGCTTCCCTACCAAGTGAGATATTCTCTACACCGGTTTCTGAGAGTTTCTCCTTAAAAGAGTGAAATCCTAGTGAGATTCGAGTTAAAACTACAAGTTTTATGACTGCTATTGACTATGTAAACTTTGAAATTAAGATCAGTTGCTTGATTTTTCAAGTATACACTGTGAGTTTAAAGAATATAAAAAATGCTACCATTGACAAAACTGTGAGTATATGTGTTGCATTATTATTACATACTTGAAAATTTCATTTTATTGCCAAATTTAATTTTATCTGTTGTAAAAGGAGAAAATCTACCTTTATTTTTATTTCATTTTATTTTTACATTTAAAAAAAAAAAAAAAAAAATTATGAATTTTGTGGGTAAATTCACTGCAAACCATCACGAGACGGTCATGTCAAGTGTGTCAGGTTTGATATGAAACGACGTCGTTTGGTTTAAATAAAGAATGACTCTGCGGTCTTAAATGCCAAATGCTTTTCAAATGCACAAAAGTTGTGGGATCTAGTGTTGGTTTGCATATTCCCAATTCCTTTAAATCATTTTCCCCTAGTTAATTAATATTTCCTGTTTTATAATAGTTTTGCTTAAATATCTGTATTATTTCCATCTTTCGCTATTGTTAAATCTAAAAAGTTTATCTTACAAAAATTTAGCTTATATATATTTTTCTTCATTTTCTTACTAGTATGTTAGTTAATTTATTTTGCACTGTGAAAATCTTTACCATAAACTGTTAAAAAAAAAATAGCTTTAATTACTTTTATTGCAAACATATAAAAATTAGTAGTTTAGTAAAATCCCAGAAAAATCCATCATCTTTTATTTTCTTTTTAGTGACAAAATAGTTATATACTTAACTTTATAAAATTTTATTCCGTTCCCTGTGGGTTCGACCTGGACTTCCAGAACTTTATTACTTGTACGATCACCTACACTTGGGTGTGATAAGAAAACGCGTCAATAGGATGTCGTCAAGTTTTTGGCACCGTTGCCGGGGATCGGTTAATAAAAATAAATAAATAAATAAGTTAGGTTTTAAAACTATTTTCTCCTACTATATCTATATCTATATCTATATGTATACCTATTCTACTTTATAAATAATCTAGTTTTCTTTTTAAAGAAGAAAATAATAAAAAAAAAATATTAATAATTAATAAAATAAAAAAAAACTATATATAATTTCTTTCCTTGTGAAATATATATAAATATATATTTATATATATGTACTTGTGCATCTTCTAAAAAAAAACCATAAAAATAGAAAAAAATATAAAATAAAAAAAAAGAGTTTTATTTTTTTACTTAGCTAATAATAATAATAATAATCATAATAATATTATTATCAGTTAGTTTTCACTTACTTCTTATGTCCTTAGATACTACTGAGGCTTTATATCAAGTACCACATAATTCTAATATTTCTACTAATTAATCTAGTATACATTTTCCTAGAATCATGACTGAAATAGAAGGCATGGAAGGAATAACTGATGATACTCATAATGATCATGGGAATAATATACCACAACCTGTTTTATCAGAACGTGAGCGATGGTCTTTACGTGGTATATTTATGCCAGAACAAATCATCACTCCTTCTTGCATCACACTACCTAGACATACAGGAAATTTTCATTTTAAATATAACATGCTACCGTGCTTACCAACTTACCACGGAATTAAGAAAGAATATGCTTATGTCCATATTCGTGAATTTGAAGAAGTTTGTGAAACGTTTGCTGATCAAACTTGTCCTATTGAGATAATCTATCTCAAACTTTTTCCTTTTTCTTTAAAAGATGAAGCTGAATCTTGGCTTTTATCTCTCCACCCTGGATCTATAACTTCATGGCCAGATATGAATCAAGCATTTCTAAATAAATTCTATCAAATGAATTTAACTTATTGCTTGATGCGAGAATATAAACTTTTCACTGAAAAAGAGAAGGAGCCATGTATTAAAGACTGTGAATTTTTTGTAGATCTCCTACAAACCTGTCCAAATCATGGATTTAAAAAATGGCGTATAATTAATTACTTCTATGAAACATTAGATACAGAGTCAAGGGAAATAATTGAAGCCATGTATCAAGGGGAATTTTTTAAAAATGCTGACGAAGCTGAATCATATTTTGATTGGCTTAGCAAAGACGCTCCACAAAGGAAAAAAGAAGAAAAGGCTAAGAAAGAAAAGGCTAAAAAATCACAGCAATCACAAACTGAAGATGAATTAGTCATAAAAATTGAAGAATTAACTCGCAAGCTAATATCTGTTAAACTGGAGAAAACTAATCCTCCTCTATCTAAAAATAAATTAGAACTTTGCAGTACATGTCATATGATGGGGTACTCTACAGAAAAATGTCTTAATACTCCTGTTTATCAAAGATTTACCCCCGCGCAAAAAGTTCTATTATATAACTCAAAACTGCATCTTATTAAAAGAAAAATGAAATCTCGATGGACTGGTCCATATATTGTAAAAAATATTTATCCTTATGGAACTATCTTGATTGAAGACCCTAAAGATGGTAATACATTTAAAGTTAGTAGACATAAATTAAAACCATTCTTAGGAGATTTTGAAACTGAATTGGAGTCCTTTCCTTTGGAGGACCCCAACTGTGATACCTCTTAAATTCATAAATCGTGATTAGAATTGTACATAGTAGGAATTTTTTTTTTATTTTTTTTCATTTTCTTACTATTTAATATTTTTCAGGAATTATAACATATTATCTAATGTTACAGGTAACAAAGAGATATGAACCCATCTAATCATCGCAGAACTGCAAGAATGAGTATAAACCATGCCAGTTCGTCTAACAATAACAACTATCCTCTAGAGGATAGAACTTCATCAGATGATGATACACCCCCAAGATTTGAATATCTCATGGACTCTGACGAGGATGAAATGTTCTATGCTAGGTGTGTCGATAGAATTTACGACACTAATGAAGAAATTGATTATTTAGTGGAACCTGACCAACCTAGGGAGTGGGATGGTGAGCCAATATTTGATGGATTAGATGATTGGCAGAACATTAGCACCAACTACGATGAGTGGGAACAAGCTCAATATGAGGTGTTCCAAGAACTATATCATGAGTATGAAGAAAATGAGTGGGAGCGATACTTAACATCCCTAGTACAATTCCCCATTTATGATGATAATGACAATATTTTTGGATGGGGGCGGTTGTTAACAAGAGTTGTTAACGGGGAAATGTTAAGGTACGCCTTTCAAAGGGATTGGTTCTTTTTCCTACTCGAATGGGGGACATCTCTAATCCCTGTCTTCATTGAACAATTCATGCCTGAAAGAGTCATTGTCAGATATAGTATATTCATAGAAATAACAGTATATGATGACTCCGACGTATGTGATTATGACACCCACCTGAGGTTTCGAGTCTATTGTCCTAGACCTCGAAATGATCATCTTTCATGAGCAATAATCCCAGTCAACGTCTAGATATGTTAAAATAAAATTCCTGTCTTTATTTTTATTGTAATTGTACTTTTCTTTTATATATAAATAAAAAAAAAAAATTATCATCACTGTGTTTTTAGTATCAGAATTACTTGCACTTATTATTTTATGAGTTCTGATTTTTATCAAGTCTTACAAATCTCAAGTATTGCTATCTAATAAATGTACTAAATTGTATGTTCAAACTATCCCATTACAGTCCAAAATAAAAAGGCATACCAGAAGTATTGCTGGTTTAAAAACCATGTTGCTGAAACTGCTAGATAGCAAAATTTGAATACAAGATCGATCCTTTGAAACTGCAGTTCAAAAGATCAATTGTACAGTAATTCTTGATAACTTTATCTCAAAACAGTGATAGTACTTTTACTTTATATATATATATATAAGTTAATTGTGTCATTATTATTATCTTTTCTTTGTGTTTTTTTTATTACAGGTGTTATCCTTAGCTTCTTTTTCTCATCTCACTCATTGAGGACAATGTCAGACTCAGTTGGGGGGGACGGTTTCACGATTAACACATGTTTGTTTATTTTATCTTTATTTCATAAAAAAAAGGCCAACGGCGAAAAAAATGTACATATGATATAAAGGAGAAGAGAAAGAAGAGGTTGGAATGAATTGCGCAAACACTCCAATCACATGCTTAGAACAAATATACCCCAAATCTCCTACTCATCTTAATTTCTAACCTACCAGTCAAAGTCCTAATGATTTAAAAGAAATTGATTTTTAAATTTAAGTGATAAGGATGTTCTCCACGGTAGATCGCTCTTCTAATGCTAAGTATTCTTTCATGAGACTTATTGTACTCCAAATGCCTATATATTGAGTCATAAAAAAAAATGGAAGCAATTTCTCTATCTTTGCTTCCCTACCAAGTGAGATATTCTCTACACCGGTTTCTGAGAGTTTCTCCTTAAAAGAGTGAAATCCTAGTGAGATTCGAGTTAAAACTACAAGTTTTATGACTGCTATTGACTATGTAAACTTTGAAATTAAGATCAGTTGCTTGATTTTTCAAGTATACACTGTGAGTTTAAAGAATATAAAAAATGCTACCATTGACAAAACTGTGAGTATATGTGTTGCATTATTATTACATACTTGAAAATTTCATTTTATTGCCAAATTTAATTTTATCTGTTGTAAAAGGAGAAAATCTACCTTTATTTTTATTTCATTTTATTTTTACATTTAAAAAAAAAAAAAAAATTATGAATTTTGTGGGTAAATTCACTGCAAACCATCACGAGACGGTCATGTCAAGTGTGTCAGGTTTGATATGAAACGACGTCGTTTGGTTTAAATAAAGAATGACTCTGCGGTCTTAAATGCCAAATGCTTTTCAAATGCACAAAAGTTGTGGGATCTAGTGTTGGTTTGCATATTCCCAATTCCTTTAAATCATTTTCCCCTAGTTAATTAATATTTCCTGTTTTATAATAGTTTTGCTTAAATATGTGTATTATTTCCATCTTTCGCTATTGTTAAATCTAAAAAGTTTATCTTACAAAAATTTAGCTTATATATATTTTTCTTCATTTTCTTACTAGTATGTTAGTTAATTTATTTTGCACTGTGAAAATCTTTACCATAAACTGTTAAAAAAAAAATAGCTTTAATTACTTTTATTGCAAACATATAAAAATTAGTAGTTTAGTAAAATCCCAGAAAAATCCATCATCTTTTATTTTCTTTTTAGTGACAAAATAGTTATATACTTAACTTTATAAAATTTTATTCCGTTCCCTGTGGGTTCGACCTGGACTTCCAGAACTTTATTACTTGTACGATCACCTACACTTGGGTGTGATAAGAAAACGCGTCAATAGGATGTCGTCAAGTTTTTGGCACCGTTGCCGGGGATCGGTTAATAAAAATAAATAAATAAATAAGTTAGGTTTTAAAACTATTTTCTCCTACTATATCTATATCTATATCTATATGTATACCTATTCTACTTTATAAATAATCTAGTTTTCTTTTTAAAGAAGAAAATAATAAAAAAAAAATATTAATAATTAATAAAATAAAAAAAAACTATATATAATTTCTTTCCTTGTGAAATATATATAAATATATATTTATATATATGTACTTGTGCATCTTCTAAAAAAAAACCATAAAAATAGAAAAAAATATAAAATAAAAAAAAAGAGTTTTATTTTTTTACTTAGCTAATAATAATAATAATAATCATAATAATATTATTATCAGTTAGTTTTCACTTACTTCTTATGTCCTTAGATACTACTGAGGCTTTATATCAAGTACCACATAATTCTAATATTTCTACTAATTAATCTAGTATACATTTTCCTAGAATCATGACTGAAATAGAAGGCATGGAAGGAATAACTGATGATACTCATAATGATCATGGGAATAATATACCACAACCTGTTTTATCAGAACGTGAGCGATGGTCTTTACGTGGTATATTTATGCCAGAACAAATCATCACTCCTTCTTGCATCACACTACCTAGACATACAGGAAATTTTCATTTTAAATATAACATGCTACCGTGCTTACCAACTTACCACGGAATTAAGAAAGAATATGCTTATGTCCATATTCGTGAATTTGAAGAAGTTTGTGAAACGTTTGCTGATCAAACTTGTCCTATTGAGATAATCTATCTCAAACTTTTTCCTTTTTCTTTAAAAGATGAAGCTGAATCTTGGCTTTTATCTCTCCACCCTGGATCTATAACTTCATGGCCAGATATGAATCAAGCATTTCTAAATAAATTCTATCAAATGAATTTAACTTATTGCTTGATGCGAGAATATAAACTTTTCACTGAAAAAGAGAAGGAGCCATGTATTAAAGACTGTGAATTTTTTGTAGATCTCCTACAAACCTGTCCAAATCATGGATTTAAAAAATGGCGTATAATTAATTACTTCTATGAAACATTAGATACAGAGTCAAGGGAAATAATTGAAGCCATGTATCAAGGGGAATTTTTTAAAAATGCTGACGAAGCTGAATCATATTTTGATTGGCTTAGCAAAGACGCTCCACAAAGGAAAAAAGAAGAAAAGGCTAAGAAAGAAAAGGCTAAAAAATCACAGCAATCACAAACTGAAGATGAATTAGTCATAAAAATTGAAGAATTAACTCGCAAGCTAATATCTGTTAAACTGGAGAAAACTAATCCTCCTCTATCTAAAAATAAATTAGAACTTTGCAGTACATGTCATATGATGGGGTACTCTACAGAAAAATGTCTTAATACTCCTGTTTATCAAAGATTTACCCCCGCGCAAAAAGTTCTATTATATAACTCAAAACTGCATCTTATTAAAAGAAAAATGAAATCTCGATGGACTGGTCCATATATTGTAAAAAATATTTATCCTTATGGAACTATCTTGATTGAAGACCCTAAAGATGGTAATACATTTAAAGTTAGTAGACATAAATTAAAACCATTCTTAGGAGATTTTGAAACTGAATTGGAGTCCTTTCCTTTGGAGGACCCCAACTGTGATACCTCTTAAATTCATAAATCGTGATTAGAATTGTACATAGTAGGAATTTTTTTTTTATTTTTTTTCATTTTCTTACTATTTAATATTTTTCAGGAATTATAACATATTATCTAATGTTACAGGTAACAAAGAGATATGAACCCATCTAATCATCGCAGAACTGCAAGAATGAGTATAAACCATGCCAGTTCGTCTAACAATAACAACTATCCTCTAGAGGATAGAACTTCATCAGATGATGATACACCCCCAAGATTTGAATATCTCATGGACTCTGACGAGGATGAAATGTTCTATGCTAGGTGTGTCGATAGAATTTACGACACTAATGAAGAAATTGATTATTTAGTGGAACCTGACCAACCTAGGGAGTGGGATGGTGAGCCAATATTTGATGGATTAGATGATTGGCAGAACATTAGCACCAACTACGATGAGTGGGAACAAGCTCAATATGAGGTGTTCCAAGAACTATATCATGAGTATGAAGAAAATGAGTGGGAGCGATACTTAACATCCCTAGTACAATTCCCCATTTATGATGATAATGACAATATTTTTGGATGGGGGCGGTTGTTAACAAGAGTTGTTAACGGGGAAATGTTAAGGTACGCCTTTCAAAGGGATTGGTTCTTTTTCCTACTCGAATGGGGGACATCTCTAATCCCTGTCTTCATTGAACAATTCATGCCTGAAAGAGTCATTGTCAGATATAGTATATTCATAGAAATAACAGTATATGATGACTCCGACGTATGTGATTATGACACCCACCTGAGGTTTCGAGTCTATTGTCCTAGACCTCGAAATGATCATCTTTCATGAGCAATAATCCCAGTCAACGTCTAGATATGTTAAAATAAAATTCCTGTCTTTATTTTTATTGTAATTGTACTTTTCTTTTATATATAAATAAAAAAAAAAATTATCATCACTGTGTTTTTAGTATCAGAATTACTTGCACTTATTATTTTATGAGTTCTGATTTTTATCAAGTCTTACAAATCTCAAGTATTGCTATCTAATAAATGTACTAAATTGTATGTTCAAACTATCCCATTACAGTCCAAAATAAAAAGGCATACCAGAAGTATTGCTGGTTTAAAAACCATGTTGCTGAAACTGCTAGATAGCAAAATTTGAATACAAGATCGATCCTTTGAAACTGCAGTTCAAAAGATCAATTGTACAGTAATTCTTGATAACTTTATCTCAAAACAGTGATAGTACTTTTACTTTATATATATATATATAAGTTAATTGTGTCATTATTATTATCTTTTCTTTGTGTTTTTTTTATTACAGGTGTTATCCTTAGCTTCTTTTTCTCATCTCACTCATTGAGGACAATGTCAGACTCAGTTGGGGGGGACGGTTTCACGATTAACACATGTTTGTTTATTTTATCTTTATTTCATAAAAAAAAGGCCAACGGCGAAAAAAATGTACATATGATATAAAGGAGAAGAGAAAGAAGAGGTTGGAATGAATTGCGCAAACACTCCAATCACATGCTTAGAACAAATATACCCCAAATCTCCTACTCATCTTAATTTCTAACCTACCAGTCAAAGTCCTAATGATTTAAAAGAAATTGATTTTTAAATTTAAGTGATAAGGATGTTCTCCACGGTAGATCGCTCTTCTAATGCTAAGTATTCTTTCATGAGACTTATTGTACTCCAAATGCCTATATATTGAGTCATAAAAAAAAATGGAAGCAATTTCTCTATCTTTGCTTCCCTACCAAGTGAGATATTCTCTACACCGGTTTCTGAGAGTTTCTCCTTAAAAGAGTGAAATCCTAGTGAGATTCGAGTTAAAACTACAAGTTTTATGACTGCTATTGACTATGTAAACTTTGAAATTAAGATCAGTTGCTTGATTTTTCAAGTATACACTGTGAGTTTAAAGAATATAAAAAATGCTACCATTGACAAAACTGTGAGTATATGTGTTGCATTATTATTACATACTTGAAAATTTCATTTTATTGCCAAATTTAATTTTATCTGTTGTAAAAGGAGAAAATCTACCTTTATTTTTATTTCATTTTATTTTTACATTTAAAAAAAAAAAAAAAAATTATGAATTTTGTGGGTAAATTCACTGCAAACCATCACGAGACGGTCATGTCAAGTGTGTCAGGTTTGATATGAAACGACGTCGTTTGGTTTAAATAAAGAATGACTCTGCGGTCTTAAATGCCAAATGCTTTTCAAATGCACAAAAGTTGTGGGATCTAGTGTTGGTTTGCATATTCCCAATTCCTTTAAATCATTTTCCCCTAGTTAATTAATATTTCCTGTTTTATAATAGTTTTGCTTAAATATGTGTATTATTTCCATCTTTCGCTATTGTTAAATCTAAAAAGTTTATCTTACAAAAATTTAGCTTATATATATTTTTCTTCATTTTCTTACTAGTATGTTAGTTAATTTATTTTGCACTGTGAAAATCTTTACCATAAACTGTTAAAAAAAAAATAGCTTTAATTACTTTTATTGCAAACATATAAAAATTAGTAGTTTAGTAAAATCCCAGAAAAATCCATCATCTTTTATTTTCTTTTTAGTGACAAAATAGTTATATACTTAACTTTATAAAATTTTATTCCGTTCCCTGTGGGTTCGACCTGGACTTCCAGAACTTTATTACTTGTACGATCACCTACACTTGGGTGTGATAAGAAAACGCGTCAATAGGATGTCGTCAAGTTTTTGGCACCGTTGCCGGGGATCGGTTAATAAAAATAAATAAATAAATAAGTTAGGTTTTAAAACTATTTTCTCCTACTATATCTATATCTATATCTATATGTATACCTATTCTACTTTATAAATAATCTAGTTTTCTTTTTAAAGAAGAAAATAATAAAAAAAAAATATTAATAATTAATAAAATAAAAAAAAACTATATATAATTTCTTTCCTTGTGAAATATATATAAATATATATTTATATATATGTACTTGTGCATCTTCTAAAAAAAAACCATAAAAATAGAAAAAAATATAAAATAAAAAAAAAGAGTTTTATTTTTTTACTTAGCTAATAATAATAATAATAATCATAATAATATTATTATCAGTTAGTTTTCACTTACTTCTTATGTCCTTAGATACTACTGAGGCTTTATATCAAGTACCACATAATTCTAATATTTCTACTAATTAATCTAGTATACATTTTCCTAGAATCATGACTGAAATAGAAGGCATGGAAGGAATAACTGATGATACTCATAATGATCATGGGAATAATATACCACAACCTGTTTTATCAGAACGTGAGCGATGGTCTTTACGTGGTATATTTATGCCAGAACAAATCATCACTCCTTCTTGCATCACACTACCTAGACATACAGGAAATTTTCATTTTAAATATAACATGCTACCGTGCTTACCAACTTACCACGGAATTAAGAAAGAATATGCTTATGTCCATATTCGTGAATTTGAAGAAGTTTGTGAAACGTTTGCTGATCAAACTTGTCCTATTGAGATAATCTATCTCAAACTTTTTCCTTTTTCTTTAAAAGATGAAGCTGAATCTTGGCTTTTATCTCTCCACCCTGGATCTATAACTTCATGGCCAGATATGAATCAAGCATTTCTAAATAAATTCTATCAAATGAATTTAACTTATTGCTTGATGCGAGAATATAAACTTTTCACTGAAAAAGAGAAGGAGCCATGTATTAAAGACTGTGAATTTTTTGTAGATCTCCTACAAACCTGTCCAAATCATGGATTTAAAAAATGGCGTATAATTAATTACTTCTATGAAACATTAGATCCAGAGTCAAGGGAAATAATTGAAGCCATGTATCAAGGGGAATTTTTTAAAAATGCTGACGAAGCTGAATCATATTTTGATTGGCTTAGCAAAGACGCTCCACAAAGGGAAAAAGAAGAAAAGGCTAAGAAAGAAAAGGCTAAAAAATCACAGCAATCACAAACTGAAGATGAATTAGTCATAAAAATTGAAGAATTAACTCGCAAGCTAATATCTGTTAAACTGGAGAAAACTAATCCTCCTCTATCTAAAAATAAATTAGAACTTTGCAGTACATGTCATATGATGGGGTACTCTACAGAAAAATGTCTTAATACTCCTGTTTATCAAAGATTTACCCCCGCGCAAAAAGTTCTATTATATAACTCAAAACTGCATCTTATTAAAAGAAAAATGAAATCTCGATGGACTGGTCCATATATTGTAAAAAATATTTATCCTTATGGAACTATCTTGATTGAAGACCCTAAAGATGGTAATACATTTAAAGTTAGTAGACATAAATTAAAACCATTCTTAGGAGATTTTGAAACTGAATTGGAGTCCTTTCCTTTGGAGGACCCCAACTGTGATACCTCTTAAATTCATAAATCGTGATTAGAATTGTACATAGTAGGAATTTTTTTTTTATTTTTTTTCATTTTCTTACTATTTAATATTTTTCAGGAATTATAACATATTATCTAATGTTACAGGTAACAAAGAGATATGAACCCATCTAATCATCGCAGAACTGCAAGAATGAGTATAAACCATGCCAGTTCGTCTAACAATAACAACTATCCTCCAGAGGATAGAACTTCATCAGATGATGATACACCCCCAAGATTTGAATATCTCATGGACTCTGACGAGGATGAAATGTTCTATGCTAGGTGTGTCGATAGAATTTACGACACTGATGAAGAAATTGATTATTTAGTGGAACCTGACCAACCTAGGGATTGGGATGGTGAGCCAATATTTGATGGATTAGATGATTGGCAAAACATTAGCACCAACTACGATGAGTGGGAACAAGCTCAATATGAGGTGTTCCAAGAACTATATCATGAGTATGAAGAAAATGAGTGGGAGCGATACTTAACATCCCTAGTACAATTCCCCATTTATGATGATAATGACAATATTTTTGGATGGGGGCGGTTGTTAACAAGAGTTGTTAACGGGGAAATGTTAAGGTACGCCTTTCAAAGGGATTGGTTCTTTTTCCTACTCGAATGGGGGACATCTCTAATCCCTGTCTTCATTGAACAATTCATGCCTGAAAGAGTCATTGTCAGATATAGTATATTCATAGAAATAACAGTATATGATGACTCCGACGTATGTGATTATGACACCCACCTGAGGTTTCGAGTCTATTGTCCTAGACCTCGAAATGATCATCTTTCATGAGCAATAATCCCAGTCAACGTCTAGATATGTTAAAATAAAATTCCTGTCTTTATTTTTATTGTAATTGTACTTTTCTTTTATATATAAATAAAAAAAAAAAATTATCATCACTGTGTTTTTAGTATCAGAATTACTTGCACTTATTATTTTATGAGTTCTGATTTTTATCAAGTCTTACAAATCTCAAGTATTGCTATCTAATAAATGTACTAAATTGTATGTTCAAACTATCCCATTACAGTCCAAAATAAAAAGGCATACCAGAAGTATTGCTGGTTTAAAAACCATGTTGCTGAAACTGCTAGATAGCAAAATTTGAATACAAGATCGATCCTTTGAAACTGCAGTTCAAAAGATCAATTGTACAGTAATTCTTGATAACTTTATCTCAAAACAGTGATAGTACTTTTACTTTATATATATATATATATATATAAGTTAATTGTGTCATTATTATTATCTTTTCTTTGTGTTTTTTTTTTATTACAGGTGTTATCCTTACCTTCTTTTTCTCATCTCACTCATTGAGGACAATGTCAACTCAGTTGGGGGGGGACGATTTCACGATTAACACATGTTTGTTTATTTTATCTTTATTTCATAAAAAAAAAAAAAAAAATTAGTTTCTCTAGAGAGAGATACACTGAAAAAAGAGAAAATGGCTTTATATAGGGCTTTGAACCCTAAAAACTTTTCCCCATCTCTCTTTTTCTCTCTTTTTCCTTTCTTCTTCCTCTCTTTTCTCTCACTCTCGCCGCGATCTCTCTCTCTCCTCTCTGCAACTCACTCTCTCACTCTCACTCCGATCTCCCTCTCTCATTTTCTTTTCATTTTTTTTAATTTTCTTAATCCAAAATCAAGATCCACTCTACTGATCACTAAAGGTAAGATCTATAATCCAGAGAAAAGCTTGGTTTTGATTTATTCTCTATTTTTCCGATTCAGCTTATATTTTTAGTTTTTATTTTAGATTTTTATTTTCTCTCTTTTCCATTATCTAACAAAAATGATATCCATAAGTTGTAGGTACTCACGCATCAAAGAAGCTTGGAAATATCACTCGATTTACGGCCCTACCAGGTTTTCAGATTTTCAAGAAACAGGTGATATTTTTCCATTTCTTTGTAAAAAAAAAATGGACGACGCGATAGCTATTGGTCTTATGTATTTTGAACTTTATCTTATTATTATCCTAGTTCTTGCTATGTTAGTGTTGCGGTGCCCTTGTTAAAAAAAAAAAAAATAGAGAGAAAAATATAACTGTCTTTTCTTAGTTTTCTGTTTTTTAAAAAAAAAAAAAAAAAAAAAAAATGCATGATTCAGAAGCTAAAATTTTTATAATGTTTGAAGTTTATATCATAATTCTTCTTATTACTATTATTGTAATGATGCATTGTCTTAAACTTTGTTAAAAAAAAAAAAAAAAAATTATGTAGTTTTTCTTTTTGTGTGTTAAAAAAAGAAAAAAAAAATGTAGTTTTCTAATTTTTGTTTAAAATATATATATATATATATATATTTTAGTTTCTGAATGTATATATTTTTCTTAATTTATAAATATTTTTAGTTTTTAAATAAAATTCCCACCCACCCCCTCTAAGCTCTCTTTAATTAGATCTTAGTTGATAGTTGGAAGGAGTGGAGGGTTAAGTCTAGCCTCTCTTGTTGGCTGAGAGTATAAAAAATGGATCCAATAGTCGATGACCAGACGTTAATGGGTCGCTCACTTGTTTCTGAGCAGAAGAAACCCTTTGCTGGCACTAGCCTTTATGCCATCAAAAGGAAAGCTAAAAGGTTAGGATGGTGTTTGAATTGTTATAGAGAAGAATGTCCTGGTTTAATTGCTCACAATGGCACATCTTTTAAAGTTTACTACTGTTACAAAAGACAATTCAAATCAAAACAAAAGAAAATTTTGGTTGAGAAAGAGGACTGGATCCTTTGATACCCAAATAAATTTTGTTTTCCCATCCCTCATTTCTTTTTCTTTTTATTTTTAGTTTTTGTACAGTCAATAATTTTCAGTCAGGTCAGACTTTAAAATGATCCTACGTGTACATCTGGCTTTCATTAGCTGGTTCGATAGGAGTAATTTGAATGATCCAAGCATCACCAGATATGTCTAGTGCGGTGAATGTCCCTAGAGGTAGCGAAAAACTAAGTAAAGTCAGAGTTATCTCTTAGCCTCTTACTGATGTTTTTAGCTTGCTAGTGGTTCTAGACTCATCTCTTTTACTAGAGGTGAATGGGTAATCATGACAACTTGGACGCTCCGGATTGCGTAGCCTCTTTTGTATAGGTGCAGAGGATACTAGTCGCACCATATATGTATCCAATTTAGTGGATATGCTTAGGATTTTTCAGAAGTTTTTCTTTTACTTTATATAAGATAAATTTGACACGTTAATGTTATTTTGGGTATGTTAATAACATACAACACATTGTCACATGTTTTACTATTTTCAAATGCTAGAAACTCTTTAAACATTAAACATTTTGAAATAGTGTGAAAATATTTACTGAATCTAATTGGATGAGTAAACATAAACTATGCAGTTTAAAGACAAGTAGTGGAAACTAATTAACCCATGTGAGCTTTTGTGCCAATCTTCCTTTATGAGGGTTACTATTCTTTTCAGTCTCATTTTATTCTTTTTATCATATCACTCGTTGAAAGTCTCATTATTTTTCTTTGACTGATCATTAGAAGAGAACGTTCAGGATTTACCATTAGAACGTCCAAATTGCTTAAATGAACAAAGTCAATCTATTTTTAAAATGATTTAGGCCATCTTTTCTTTCAAATGCACCCCCCTTCACCTTATATTACCTTATTCTCAGTTCTATCCAAATCATGCCTTGCTCCACCTGGGAGTACAAACCTCATTTCTATATCCAGGTATGTGATTGGACTGTAATGATGTTGCACGAAGTGATAAAGAAAGAAAGGAGTTGATTTCAAAAAAAAAAAAAAAAGAAAAAAAAAAAGAATGAGAAATTAAAAAAAAAGAAAAAAAAGAAATCAAATGTACATATGATAAAAAGGAGAAGAGAAAGAAGAGGTTGGAATGAATTGCGCAAACATTCCAATCACATGCTTAGAACAAATATACCCCAAATCTCCTACTCATCTTAATTTCTAACCTACCAGTCAAAGTCCTAATGATTTAAAAGAAATTGTTTTTTAAATTTAAGTGATAAGGATGTTCTCCACGGTAGATCGCTCTTCTAATGCTAAGTATTCTTTCATGAGACTTATTGTACTCCAAATGCCTATATATTGAGTCATAAAAAAAAATGGAAGCAATTTCTCTATCTTTGCTTCCCTACCAAGTGAGATGTTCTCTACACCGGTTTCTGAGAGTTTCTCCTTAAAAGAGTGAAATCCTAGTGAGATTCGAGTTAAAACTACAAGTTTTATGACTGTTATTAAGTATGTAAACTTTGAAATTAAGATCAGTTGCTTGATTTTTCAAGTACACACTGTAAGTTTAAAGAGTATAAAAAATGCTACCATTGACAAAACTGTGAGTATATGTGTTGCATTATTATTACATACTTGAAAATTTCATTTTATTGCCAAATTTAATCTTATCTGTTGTAAAAGGAGAAAATCTACCTTTATTTTTATTTCATTTTATTTTTAAATTTAAAAAAAAAAAAAAAAAAATTATGAATTTTGTGGGTAAATTCACTGCAAACCATCACGAGACAACACTCGTCCACTAGGGGTAACCTAGGGGTTTAACGGCTTGTTGCATACGCTAAATGCAATCGCGATTCCTGCGACAATGAGTTATGTAATTTTATTTTCCTTAGTTTATTCCTACTTTTAAATAAAACTTTTAGAACAATTTCTCTTTTCACTTCATTGCTAGGGACTAGCAATAAGTTAGTTGAGGGGTGTGACAAACATTGAATATTGTATATTTATGTGCCAATATAATAGACACAATACGCATTTAATCCCCCAAATTCCTAGTTTTACACGCATATTTGAATTAATATAATTTAACAGTGATGTCACTCAAATGTGTGTAATTATGTGTTTTTACATATTTTATATGTTTAGGTAAAAATGAAGTAAAACGAAGGGAATAAAATGAGCAACAACCACATGAGATTATTTCTCATGTGGCTAGTATAATCTACCAAATGGTCAACAACAACCAAAAAAAAAAAAAAACGAAATGAATCAACATTTGGATGTTGATTGTTTATATTATTATTATTATTTTTGGATTCTTCTTTTTTCTCTCTCTCTCAGCTGATCAATTACAAGCATCTGACAACTGAAGAAAATGGACGCACGCGAAAGAAGAAAATATGGGTAGATCGAGTGATGAATGCAGTGACGAAATGTATCACTGCATTCGTCTATAAAAGCAGCAGCTTGACACCTCACAATACAACCAATTCACAGCAAAAATTCACAAGCAACAATCACTGTTAGGGAGAGAATAGTTTAGGGGAGGTTATTATGTGAGCACTTTATATTGTCCCTAGAAATAGGAAACTTTAGTTTTTCTTTGCCTTTTCTAGTTCTAGTAGTTGTAAAATTTTACTTTTATGTAATTGATGATTTTATGTTCAAAAATATGTAGCAAAACTTTGTGTACTATATTTCTTAAAAATAAAATATTTGTTTTCTTGTATGACCTTTGTCAATTTGTAGTAGTAAAATAGTCCTATTTAAATTTAGATTTAATATCTTTAGTCTAGTAGTACTTATAGTTGTCCCCTAAAATAGTTAGAAACTCCAAATTTCTAATTTTTATAGCAATATTTTTATTCACTAGAAGATAGATTTTGCGATTAAATGCCAGATTTTTTTAGCCACGTAGTTGTTGTAATCACCTACTAAAGTCCAAAAGCACACCATATTCATATCTCACTCCAAAAGTATATTTGGATTTGGTTTGGCCTTATTTGTGTTCTTGGAGTTCAACCACTGTGACCCCACAAGAATCCAAAGTCAAAGGTTTAGTATTTTATTTTTGGTTCAGTATTTCCATTTATGTATGTTTTATTAGCCTAGTTGTACTAAACTTTGCTATTTTGCAGATTCCACAAATTCAACCCCAGCTCATATTAAGTAGAAAAATAATATAAAATAATATTATATTTCACTCTTACCTTAGTTTTACAACTTTAGTTTTAATTGAGCAGTCACTGTTTACACCTATTTAATTTATCTTTTAATTTTATTTCGAAGACAGTTTCAATTCCAAAATGGTAGGCTAAAACTTTAATTGGGGATATGTAATAAAAACTTAGAAACCACAGCTTCTGTGCACTAAACTTAAATGGGCAAATTTATCTGGATGAGTTATTTTTCCATTTATGGCCAAAAATATCTATGTATCTATAGTTTATGACCATTTAACATGTTTATATACTATGGCTATAATGGGCTCAAAAGATTATACATATTTGAAATAAAAAGCCTAATTATGTGGATTGTCAAACTATGCCTTTTGTCATATAAAAACACCTAGAATACTCAAACAACTCACATGACAAAGTTAATATTTCAAATATGTGCTTATATATATTTCTATCCAATAATGGATAGGCAATTGTGTAGTGGCAGAGTGGTGGGGACTGGACGCTGAATAACCCACGTCCGCAGCGGGGCACGGTTCGAACCTGGCTACTGCCCAATTGCCTTTTTATTTTTCTTTAAACCAAACGACGTCGTTTCATATCAAACCTGACACACTTGATATGACCCTGACTAGTGGAAGTTTATTTTTAAATAAAGAATGACTCTGCGGTCTTAAATGCCAAATGCTTTTCAAATGCACAAAAGTTGTGGGATCTAGTGTTGGTTTGCATATTCCCAATT
Organism: Hydrangea macrophylla; assembly: GCA_033977485.1. Taxonomy (NCBI): domain Eukaryota; kingdom Viridiplantae; phylum Streptophyta; class Magnoliopsida; order Cornales; family Hydrangeaceae; genus Hydrangea; species Hydrangea macrophylla. The sequence goes on along the minus strand of CM066999.1, from coordinate 100,941,342 downwards.
CCTTTAAATCATTTTCCCCTAGTTAATTAATATTTCCTGTTTTATAATAGTTTTGCTTAAATATCTGTATTATTTCCATCTTTCGCTATTGTTAAATCTAAAAAGTTTATCTTACAAAAATTTAGCTTATATATATTTTTCTTCATTTTCTTACTAGTATGTTAGTTAATTTATTTTGCACTGTGAAAATCTTTACCATAAACTGTTAAGAAAAAAATAGCTTTAATTACTTTTATTGCAAACATATAAAAATTAGTAGTTTAGTAAAATCCCAGAAAAATCCATCATCTTTTATTTTGTTTTTAGTGACAAAATAGTTATATACTTAACTTTATAAAATTTTATTCCGTTCCCTGTGGGTTCGACCTGGACTTCCAGAACTTTATTACTTGTACGATCACCTACACTTGGATGTGATAAGAAAACGCGTCAATAGGATGTCATCAAGTTTTTGGCGCCGTTGCCGGGGATCGGTTAATAAAAATAAATAAATAAATAAGTTAGGTTTTAAAACTATTTTCTCCTACTATATCTATATCTATATCTATATGTATACCTATTCTACTTTATAAATAATCTAGTTTTCTTTTTGAAGAAGAAAATAATAAAAAAAAAATATTAATAATTAATAAAAAAAAAACTATATATAATTTCTTTCCTTGTGAAATATATATAAATATATATTTATATATATGTACTTGTGCATCTTCTAAAAAAAAAACCATAAAAATAGAAAAAAAATATAAAATAAAAAAAAAGAGTTTTATTTTATTTTTACTTAGCTAATAATAATAATAATAATCATAATAATATTATTATCAGTTAGTTTTCACTTACTTCTTATGTCCTTAGATACTACTGAGGCTTTATATCAAGTACCACATAATTCTAATATTTCTAGTGAATCATCTAGTATACAGTTTCCTAGAATCATGGCTGAAATTGAAGGTATAGAAGGAATAGCTGATGATGCTTATAGTGAGCAGGGGGAAAATATACCACAATTTATTTTACCAGAACGTGAACAACGTCCTTTACGTGATTTATTTACCCCAGAAAGAAACATCACTCCTTCTTGCATCACTCTACCTAGACACACAGGAAATTTTCATTTTAGACATGGCATGATTCCACTCTTACCAACTTTCCATGGAATGGGGTCAGAACGTGCTTATCTTCATATTCGTGAATTTGAAGAAGTTTGTAGTATGTTCTATGATCAAAGCTGTCCTATTGAAATAATCCGTCTTAAGCTTTTTCCTTTTTCTTTAAAAGATAAAGCTAAAGCTTGGCTTTTATCTCTCCGTCCTGGATCTATAACTTCATGGCATGATATGAATGAAGCCTTTCTAAAAAAATTCTATCCAAAAAATCTAACTAATAGTATGATGCGTCAAATTAAACTTTTTACTCAAAAAGAAAAGGAACCATTCCCTGAAGTTTGGGAACGTTTTAAAGATCTCCTACTAGCTTGTCCACATCATGGATTTGAAAAATGGCGTCTAATTAATTTCTTTTATGAAGGATTAGAACCAAAATCAAAGAAATTAGTTGAAACTATGTGTCAAGGAGAAGTTTTGAGTAAAACTGCCGACGAAGCTGAAACATATTTTGATTGGCTTAGCGAAAATGCTTCCCAGTGGGAAAAAGAAGAAATTGGTAGGACGGAAAAAGCTAAAAGTTTATACCAACTACAATCAGAAGATGAATTAACACTGAAATATGAAGAATTAGCACGTAAAGTAGAAGCTATAACAGTAGAAAAAAATAATCTACCTAAGAAGAAAAGAGAACTTTGTGACAGTTGTCATACTTTAGGACACTCTGCGAATGAATGTCCTAGTAATTCAAATTGTCAGGAAACAGCTCCAGCAGAGATAAACGCTGTGAATAATTATAGGGGTCCCCAAAACGCCTATGGTAATTCATACCAATCTAACTGGAGAAATCCTCCAAATCATATGTATACAAAAAAGGGTATTCTACAATTTCAAACTCAACACCAACCTCCTCAAAATAATCAATATTTACCTCCTCCGCCTCAATTTCAACAAACACAAAATACATATCCTAATTCACAGCAAAATTCTAATGTTTATGTGCCTCCGCACAAAAAAGTGCAAGAGGAACCTTTACAGTCTATGATGCAGCAATTAATACAAATCATGGGAAAACTACAAACATCTGTGGATAGGATTAATAATCAGCACGATTCTAAAGGAAAAGGCATTTTTCTTGCCCAACCACAACCTAATCCAAGGGGACAATCACAAGGTGATCCCTCAACTTCTGGTAATAATCAACATGAACAAGTAAAAGCTATAACTGTACTTAGAAGTGGTAAGGCTGTTGGAGAAGAAATATCACCTTCTTTAGAAGAAATTGAGCATACAAATAAGGAAGATAATATGATAGAAATTGAGGAAGAAATAGATGAAGAAAAAATTGCTGATGAAGTTGAAGTTGAAACCCATGAAAAACAACAAATTTCTCAAGAAAGTGAAACATCTGACTTACCAGTGGAAAAAGAAACAGAGGAGACTCCTGAATATTCTCCTCCAATTCCTTATCCACAACGTTTAAGAAAACACCAAAATGATAAGAATCAGGAATATTTAGAATTATTTAAACAAGTGCATATTAATATTCCTCTCTTAGATGCAATTAATCAAGTACCTGCTTATGCAAAATTCTTAAAAGATTTATGTACTGTCAAACGTAAGCAAAATGTACGAAAGGATGCGTATTCTGCTGACTTCGTTGAAGAAATTAATTCTATCGTACAACATAATTTACCAACAAAATTTAAAGATCCAGGTACACCAACAATATCGTGTATTATTGGAAATCACAAAATTAATCACGCACTCCTTGACTTAGGAGCTAGTGTGAACTTGCTTCCTTATTCTGTTTATCAAGAACTTGGATTAGGTGAGCTAAAGCCCACTCGCATGGTATTACAACTTGCTGATAGATCTACAAAATACCCGCGAGGAATTCTGGAAGATGTTCTTGTCAAAGTTGAAAAATTTATTTTCCCAGTAGATTTTGTCATCCTTGATACAGAACCAGTATTAGATACTAATGTGCAAATACCAGTCATTTTTGGAAGGCCCTTCTTGGCTACCATTGATGCAACTATTCGAATCCGTAGTGGTATGATGACTGTAGTATTTGGAAATATGACTTTAAATATTAAAGTTTTTTCTAATCCACAACATCAAGAAGAAGATGAGAATACTGAAGAAGTTCATGCTATTGAATCTCTATCACAAGAATATTTTAACTTGACTTGTTATAATGATCCAGTAGAATCTGTTATTAATAACTCCATTCAGAAGCTAGACAGTAATAATCTACAAAAACATCTTATGAGTCAAGTATGTTTTAATGAAGATTCAACAGAAGAAATAATTCAAGGAGCAATGTGGACCACATATTTTGAACCTTTACCACCAAAGACTACATTAACACTTCCATCTAATTTACAAACTCCACAGTTGGAATTAAAAGAACTCCCTAAAGAGCTTAAATATGCTTTCCTTGGTAGTAATAATACTTATCCCGTAATAATATCATCTTTTCTAGACTCCAGTCAAGAAAATAAACTCATTATTATGCTGCAGAAACATAAAAGTGCCATTGGTTGGAGTATAGCAGATTTAAAAGGAATAAGCCCTTCAATATGCACTCACAATATATATCTTGAAGATAATGCTAAAACCTCTAGAGAAATGCAAAGAAGACTTAATCCTATTATGCAGGAAGTAGTTAAGAAGGAGGTTCTCAAGCTACTCGACATGGGCATTATATATTCAATATCCGACAGCAAATGGGTAAGTCCAACACAAGTTGTGCCAAAGAAAGCTGGAATTACAGTTGTTCCAAATTCAAAGGGAGAATTAATTCCCACTCGTGTCACTACTGGATGGCGTGTATGCATAGACTACAGAAAACTCAATGCTGTAACTCGTAAGGATCACTTTCCTTTACCTTTTATGGATCAAATGTTAGAAAGAATAGCGGGTCATAAGTATTACTGTTTTCTAGATGGTTATAGTGGTTACAATCAAATAGAGATCGCACCAGAAGATCAGGAAAAAACTACTTTTACATGTCCATTTGGAACTTTTGCCTATCGCCGAATGCCATTTGGTCTTTGCAACGAACCTGCGACCTTTCAAAGGAGCATGCTGAGTATTTTCAGTGATATGGTAGAAAAAAATTTAGAAGTTTTTATGGATGATTTTTCAATTTTTGGCAAAACCTATGATGATTGTCTTAGCAATCTTCAAAAAGTTCTACAAAGATGTGAAGAAAAAAGTTTAGTTTTAAATTGGGAAAAATGTCATTTTATGGTCACTAAAGGTATTGTCTTAGGACACATTATTTCTGAAAATGGGATACAGGTAGACAAAGCCAAAATAGATCTTATCGCTAATTTACCTATTCCCAAGACTGTAAAAGACATCCGTTCATTCTTAGGACATGCAGGTTTTTATCGCCGGTTCATAAAAAATTTCAGTACTATTTCTAGACCTTTATGTCAATTATTGGCCAAAGACACACCTTTTGAATGGACTAAAGAACGTCAAAATTCATTTGAGTAATTAAAAGAGCATCTCACTACTGCACCTATTATGCAATCTCCTGATTGGATCTTACCATTTGAATTAATGTGTGACGCTAGCGACTTTGCCATTGGAGCTGTCCTAGGGCAGAGAAAGGATAAAAAGGCATCAGTTATATATTACGCCAGTAGAACTCTGGATAGTGCTCAAATGAACTACTCAACTACTGAAAAAGAATTACTAGCTGTGGTATTCGCTCTTAATAAATTTAGGCAATACTTGATTGGTTCCCCTATTGTTTGTTTTACTGACCACTCAGCTCTTAAATATCTTCTTTCAAAGAAAGACAGTAAGCCTAGGCTTATTAGGTGGATACTCCTACTACAGGAATTTTATTTAATAATCAAAGATAAAAAAGGAGTAGAAAATGTAGTAGCTGATCACTTATCCCGTCTCACTTTTGAAGACAGTACTAGTGAACCCTTACCTATTCAAGACTCTTTTCCTGATGAACAGTTATTTTCTGTAACTTCTCTACCATGGTATGTTGATCTTGTCAATTATTTAGTAACTGGAAAAATACCAAGCAATTGGTCATCATCAGATAAAAAGAGATTTCTAGCTATTGCTAGGCATTTCTACTTTGATGACCCATATCTGTTTAAATATTGTGCCGATCAGGTAATTAGGAAATGTGTTCCTAATGAAGAAATCGAAAATGTACTTTTCATGTGTCATTCATCCTTTTGTGGAGGACATTTTTCATCTCGAGTAACTGCCATGAAAATTTTACAAAGTGGTTTATATTGGCCCACTCTATTTAAAGATTCATATTTATATTGTAAGGCTTGTAACCGTTGTCAAATGTTAGGCAGTATTACAAAAAGAAATCAAATGCCAATTACCCCTATAATTACAATTGAAATATTTGATTGTTGGGGCATCGACTTTATGGAACCTTTTCCTCCATCTTGCCAATATGAATATATTTTATTAGCAGTCGAATATGTTTCAAAATGGGTAGAAGCTATTCCTACAAGAAAAAATGATCACCGTACAGTTATTGCATTTTTAAAAGATAATATACTTTCTCGATTTGGAACTCCAAAAGCAATAATAAGTGATCAAGGAACTCATTTATGTAACAAGCCATTTGAAAAATTAATGAAAAGATATCGAGTGACCCATAAAGTGTCAACTGCATACCATCCACAAACAAATGGACAAGCTGAATTAGCCAATAGGCAAATTAAGCATATTCTCGAAAAAACTGTTGATTCTAATCGTAAAGACTGGTCTTCAAAATTAACAGATGCTTTGTGGGCATATAGAATTGCTTATAAGACCCATTTGGGGATGTCTCCATACAGACTTGTCTATGGAAAATCTTGTCACCTACCAGTAGAATTAGAACATAAGGCATATTGGGCTACTAGAACTTTAAATTGTAATATTGAAGAGGGAGGAATTTTAAGAAAATTACAGTTAAGTGAGCTTGAAGAAATTCGTAAAGACGCATATGATAATGCCCGAATTCATCAAGCAAGAACTAAAATGTATCATAATAAGAATCTTTTGCGCAAAAGATTTACCCCCGCGCAAAAAGTTCTATTATATGACTTAAGACTACATCTTTTTAGAGGAAAGATGAAATCTCGATGGACTGGTCCATATATTGTAAAAAATGTTTATCCTTATGGAACTGTCGAGATTGAGGACCCTAAAGATGGAAATATATTTAAAGTTAATGGACATAGATTAAAGCCATTTTTAGAAGGATTTGAACCTGAGTTAGAGTCCATTCCTTTGGAGGACCCTAATTATAATGCTGTTTAATATCTTAAAACATAATTGGAATAGGACATAGTGTATCAGAGTATTTATATTTTCATAAGTCCTATACTCTTAATTAGATAATTTTTTTTATATATAAGTTAGTTTTGTCATTATTATTATCTTTTCTTTATGTATTTTTTTTTATTACAGGTGTTATCCTTAGCTTCTTTTTCTAATCTCACTCATTGAGGACAATGTCAAACTCAGTTGGGGGGGACGGTTTCACGATTAACACCTGTTTGTTTATTCTATCTTTATTTCATAAAAAAAAAAAAAAAATTAGTTTCTCTAGAGAGAGATACACTGAAAAAAGAGAAAATGACTTTATATAGGGCTTTGAACCCTAAAAACTTTTCCCTATCTCTCTTTTTCTCTCTTTTTCCTTTCTTCTTCCTCTCTTTTCTCTCACTCTCGCCGCGATCTCTCTCTCTCCTCTCTGCAACTCACTCTCTCACTCTCACTCCGATCTCCCTCTCTCATTTTCTTTTCATTTTTTTTAATTTTCTCAATCCAAAATCAAGATCCACTCTACTGATCACTAAAAGTAAGATCTATAATCCAGAGAAAAGCTTGATTTTGATTTTATTCTCTATTTTTTTCAATTTCAGCTTAGTTTTTATTTTAGATTTTTATTTTCTCTCTTTTCCATTATTTAACTGCATAAGTTGTAGGTACACACGCACCAAAGAAGCTTGGAAATATCACTCGATCTACGGCCCTACCAGGTTTTCAGATTTTCAAAGAGACAGGTGATATTTTTTCATTTCTGTGTAAAAAAAAAAAAATGGACGACGCGCTAGTTATTGGTCTTCTGGATTTTGAATTTTATCTTATTATTATCCTAGTTCTTGCTATGTTAGTGTTGCGTTGCCCTTGTTAAAAAAAAAAAAAAAAGAAAAAGAAAAGAAAAGAGAAAAATATAACTGTCTTTTCCTAGTTTTCTGTAAAAAAAAAAAAAAAATTTAAAATAAATTAAGAAAAATATATACATTCAGAAACTAAAATATTATTTATTTATTTATTTTTTAAACAAAAATTAGAAAACTACATTTTTTTTTTCTTTTTTTAACACACAAAAAGAAAAACTACATAATAAATTTTTTTTTTTTTTAACAAAGTTTAAGACAATGCATCATTACAATAATAGTAATAAGAAGAATTATGATATAAACTTCAAACATTATAAAAATTTTAGCTTCTGAATCATGCATTTTTTTTAGTTCAAAAACTTGACGACATCCTATTGACGCGTTTTCTTATCACACCCAAATGTAGGTGATCGTACAAGTTATAAAGTTCTGGAAGTCCAGGTCGAACCCACAGGGAACGGAATAAAATTTTATAAAGTTAAGTATATAACTATTTTGTCACTAAAAAGAAAATAAAAGATGATGGATTTTTCTGGGATTTTACTAAACTACTAATTTTTATATGTTTGCAATAAAAGTAATTAAAGCTATTTTTTTCTTAACAGTTTATGGTAAAGATTTTCACAGTGCAAAATAAATTAACTAACATACTAGTAAGAAAATGAAGAAAAATATATATAAGCTAAATTTTTGTAAGATAAACTTTTTAGATTTAACAATAGCGAAAGATGGAAATAATACAGATATTTAAGCAAAACTATTATAAAACAGGAAATATTAATTAACTAGGGGAAAATGATTTAAAGGAATTGGGAATATGCAAACCAACACTAGATCCCACAACTTTTGTGCATTTGAAAAGCATTTGGCATTTAAGACCGCAGAGTCATTCTTTATTTAAAAATAAACTTCCACTAGTTAGGGTCATATCAAGTGTGTCAGGTTTGATATGAAACGACGTCGTTTGGTTTAAAGAAAAATAAAAAGGCAATTGGGCATTAGCCAGGTTCGAACCGTGCCCCGCTGCGGACGTGGGTTATTCAGCGTCCAGTCCCCACCACTCTGCCACTACACAATTGCCTATCCATTATTGGATAGAAATATATATAAGCACATATTTGAAATATTAACTTTGTCATGTGAGTTGTTTGAGTATTCTAGGTGTTTTTATATGACAAAAGGCATAGTTTGACAATCCACATAATTAGGCTTTTTATTTCAAATATGTATAATCTTTTGAGCCCATTATAGCCATAGTATATAAACATGTTAAATGGTCATAAACTATAGATACATAGATATTTTTGGCCATAAATGGAAAAATAACTCATCCAGATAAATTTGCCCATTTAAGTTTAGTGCACAGAAGCTGTGGTTTCTAAGTTTTTATTACATATCCCCAATTAAAGTTTTAGCCTACTATTTTGGAATTGAAACTGTCTTCGAAATAAAATTAAAAGATAAATTAAATAGGTGTAAACAGTGACTGCTCAATTAAAACTAAAGTTGTAAAACTAAGGTAAGAGTGAAATATAATATTATTTTATATTATTTTTCTACTTAATATGAGCTGGGGTTGAATTTGTGGAATCTGCAAAATAGCAAAGTTTAGTACAACTAGGCTAATAAAACATACATAAATGGAAATACTGAACCAAAAATAAAATACTAAACCTTTGACTTTGGATTCTTGTGGGGTCACAGTGGTTGAACTCCAAGAACACAAATACGGCCAAACCAAATCCAAATATACTTTTGGAGTGAGATATGAATATGGTGTGCTTTTGGACTTTAGTAGGTGATTACAACAACTACGTGGCTAAAAAAATCTGGCATTTAATCGCAAAATCTATCTTCTAGTGAATAAAAATATTGCTATAAAAATTAGAAATTTGGAGTTTCTAACTATTTTAGGGGACAACTATAAGTACTACTAGACTAAAGATATTAAATCTAAATTTAAATAGGACTATTTTACTACTAAAAATTGACAAAGGTCATACAAGAAAACAAATATTTTAAATTTAAGAAATACAGTACACAAAGTTTTGCTACATATTTTTGAACATAAAATCATCAATTACATAAAAGTAAAATTTTACAACTATTAGAACTAGAAAAGGCAAAGAAAAACTAAAGTTTCCTATTTCTAGGGACAATATAAAGTGCTCACATAATAACCTCCCCTAAACTATTCTCTCCCTAACAGTGATTGTTGCTTGTGAATTCTTGCTGTGAATTGGTTGTATTGTGAGGTGTGAAGCTGCTGCTTTTATAGACGAATGCAGTGATACATTTCGTCACTGCATTCATCACTCGATCTACCCATATTTTCTTCTTTCGCGTGCGTCCATTTTCTTCAGTTGTCAGATGCTTGTAATTGATCAGCTGAGAGAGAGAGAAAAAAGAAGAATCCAAAAATAATAATAATAATATAAACAATCAACATCCAAATGTTGATTCATTTCGTTTTTTTAGTACTTTTACTTTATATATATATATATATAAGTTAATTGTGTCATTATTATTATCTTTTCTTTGTGTTTTTTTTTATTACAGGTGTTATCCTTAGCTTCTTTTTCTCATCTCACTCATTGAGGACAATGTCAGACTCAGTTGGGGGGGACGGTTTCACGATTAACACATGTTTGTTTATTTTATCTTTATTTCATAAAAAAAAAATTAGTTTCTCTAGAGAGAGATACACTGAAAAAAGAGAAAATGACTTTATATAGGGCTTTGAACCATAAAAACTTTTCCCTATCTCTCTTTTTCTCTCTTTTTCCTTTCTTCTTTCTCTCTTTTCTCTCACTCTCGCCGCGATCTCTCTCTCTCCTCTCTGCAACTCACTCTCTCACTCTCACTCCGATCTCCCTCTCTCATTTTCTTTTCATTTTTTTAATTTTCTTCAAACCAAAATCAAGATCCACTCTATTGATCACTAAAGGTAAGATCTATAATCCAGAGAAAAGCTTGGTTTTGATTTATTCTCTATTTTTCCGATTCAGCTTATATTTTTATTTTTATTTTAGATTTTTATTTTCTTTCTTTTCCATTATCTAACAAAAATGATATCCATAAGTTGTAGGTACTCACGCATCAAAGAAGCTTGGAAATATCACTCGATCTACGGCCCTACCAGGTTCTCAGATTTTCAAGAAACAGGTGATATTTTTCCATTTCTTTATAAAAAAAAATGGACGACGCGATAGCTATTGGTCTTATGTATTTTGAACTTTATCTTATTATTATCCTAGTTCTTGCTATGTTAGTGTTGCGGTGCCCTTGTTAAAAAAAAAAAAATAGAGAGAAAAGTATAACTGTCTTTTCTTAGTTTTCTGTTTTTAAAAAAAAAAAAAATGCATGACTCAGAAGCAAAAATTTTTATAATGTTTGAAGTTTATATCATAATTCTTCTTATTACTATTATTGTAATGATGCATTGTCTTAAACTTTGTTAAAAAAAAAAAAAAAAAAATTATGTAGTTTTTCTTTTTGTGTGTTAAAAAAGAAAAAAAAAATGTAGTTTTCTAATTTTTGTTTAAAATATATATATATATATATTTTAGTTTCTGAATGTATATATTTTTCTTAATTTATAAATATTTTTAGTTTTTAAATAAAATTCCCACCCACCCCCTCTAAGCTCTCTTTAATTAGATCTTAGTTGATAGTTGGAAGGAGTGGAGGGTTAAGTCTAGCCTCTCTTGTTGGCTGAGAGTATAAAAAATGGATCCAATAGTCGATGACCAGACGTTAATGGGTCGCTCACTTGTTTCTGAGCAGAAGAAACCCTTTGCTGGCACTAGCCTTTATGCCATCAAAAGGAAAGCTAAAAGGTTAGGATGGTGTTTGAATTGTTATAGAGAAGAATGTCCTGGTTTAATTGCTCACAATGGCACATCTTTTAAAGTTTACTACTGTTACAAAAGACAATTCAAATCAAAACAAAAGAAAATTTTGGTTGAGAAAGAGGACTGGATCCTTTGATACCCAAATAAATTTTGTTTTCCCATCCCTCATTTCTTTTTCTTTTTATTTTTAGTTTTTGTACAGTCAATAATTTTCAGTCAGGTCAGACTTTAAAATGATCCTACGTGTACATCTAGCTTTCATTAGCTGGTTCGATAGGAGTAATTTGAATGATCCAAGCATCACCAGATATGTCTAGTGCGGTGAATGTCCCTAGAGGTAGCGAAAAACTAAGTAAAGTCAGAGTTATCTCTTAGCCTCTTACTGATGTTTTTAGCTTGCTAGTGGTTCTAGACTCATCTCTTTTACTAGAGGTGAATGGGTAATCATGACAACTTGGACGCTCCGGATTGCGTAGCCTCTTTTGTATAGGTGCAGAGGATACTAGTCGCACCATATATGTATCCAATTTAGTGGATATGCTTATGATTTTTCAGAAGTTTTTCTTTTACTTTATATAAGATAAATTTGACACGTTAATGTTATTTTGGGTATGTTAATAACATACAACACATTGTCACATGTTTTACTATTTTCAAATGCTAGAAACTCTTTAAACATTAAACATTTTGAAACAGTGTGAAAATATTTACTGAATCTAATTGGATGAGTAAACATAAACTATGCAGTTTAAAGACAAGTAGTGGAAACTAATTAACCCATGTGAGCTTTTGTGCCAATCTTCCTTTATGAGGGTTACTATTCTTTTCAGTCTCATTTTATTCTTTTTATCATATCACTCGTTGAAAGTCTCATTATTTTTCTTTGACTGATCATTAGAAGAGAACGTTCAGGATTTACCATTAGAACGTCCAAATTGCTTAAATGAACAAAGTCAATCTATTTTTAAAATGATTTAGGCCATCTTTTCTTTCAAATGCACCCCCCTTCACCTTATATTACCTTATTCTCAGTTCTATCCAAATCATGCCTTGCTCCACCTGGGAGTACAAACCTCATTTCTATATCCAGGTATGTGATTGGACTGTAATGATGTTGCACGAAGTGGTAAAGAAAGAAAGGAGTTGATTTAAAAAAAAAAAGAAAAAAAAAAGAATGAGAAATTAAAAAAAGAAAGAAAAAAAAAAAAAAAGAAATCAAATGTACATATGATAAAAAGGAGAAGAGAAAGAAGAGGTTGGAATGAATTGCGCAAACACTCCAATCACATGCTTAGAACAAATATACCCCAAATCTCCTACTCATCTTAATTTCTAACCTACCAGTCAAAGTCCTAATGATTTAAAAGAAATTGTTTTTTAAATTTAAGTGATAAGGATGTTCTCCACGGTAGATCGCTCTTCTAATGCTAAGTATTCTTTCATGAGACTTATTGTACTCCAAATGCCTATATATTGAGTCATAAAAAAAAAATAGAAGCAATTTCTCTATCTTTGCTTCCCTACCAAGTGAGATGTTCTCTATACCGGTTTCTGAGAGTTTCTCCTTAAAAGAGTGAAATCCTAGTGAGATTCGAGTTAAAACTACAAGTTTTATGACTGTTATTGACTATGTAAACTTTGAAATTAAGATCAGTTGCTTGATTTTTCAAGTACACACTGTAAGTTTAAAGAGTATAAAAAATGCTACCATTGACAAAACTGTGAGTATATGTGTTGCATTATTATTACATACTTGAAAATTTCATTTTATTGCCAAATTTAATCTTATCTGTTGTAAAAGGAGAAAATCTACCTTTATTTTTATTTCATTTTATTTTTAAATTTAAAAAAAAAAAAAAAAAATTTATGAATTTTGTGGGTAAATTCACTGCAAACCATCACGAGACAACACTCGTCCACTAGGGGTAACCTAGGGGTTTAACGGCTTGTTGCATACGCTAAATGCAATCGCGATTCCTGCGACAATGAGTTATGTAATTTTATTTTCCTTAGTTTATTCCTACTTTTAAATAAAACTTTTAGAACAATTTCTCTTTTCACTTCATTGCTAGGGACTAGCAATAAGTTAGTTGAGGGGTGTGACAAACATTGAATATTGTATATTTATGTGCCAATATAATAGACACAATACGCATTTAATCCCCCAAATTCCTAGTTTTACACGCATATTTGAATTAATATAATTTAACAGTGATGTCACTCAAATGCGTGTAATTATGTGTTTTTACATATTTTATATGTTTAGGTAAAAATGAAGTAAAACGAAGGGAATAAAATGAGCAACAACCACATGAGATTATTTCTCATGTGGCTAGTATAATCTACCAAATGGTCAACAACAACCAAAAAAAAAAAAAAAACGAAATGAATCAACATTTGGATGTTGATTGTTTATATTATTATTATTATTTTTGGATTCTTCTTTTTTCTCTCTCTCTCAGCTGATCAATTACAAGCATCTGACAACTGAAGAAAATGGACGCACGCGAAAGAAGAAAATATGGGTAGATCGAGTGATGAATGCAGTGACGAAATGTATCACTGCATTCGTCTATAAAAGCAGCAGCTTCACACCTCACAATACAACCAATTCACAGCAAGAATTCACAAGCAACAATCACTGTTAGGGAGAGAATAGTTTAGGGGAGGTTATTATGTGAGCACTTTATATTGTCCCTAGAAATAGGAAACTTTAGTTTTTCTTTGCCTTTTCTAGTTCTAGTAGTTGTAAAATTTTACTTTTATGTAATTGATGATTTTATGTTCAAAAATATGTAGCAAAACTTTGTGTACTATATTTCTTAAAAATAAAATATTTGTTTTCTTGTATGACCTTTGTCAATTTGTAGTAGTAAAATAGTCCTATTTAAATTTAGATTTAATATCTTTAGTCTAGTAGTACTTATAGTTGTCCCCTAAAATAGTTAGAAACTCCAAATTTCTAATTTTTATAGCAATATTTTTATTCACTAGAAGATAGATTTTGCGATTAAATGCCAGATTTTTTTAGCCACGTAGTTGTTGTAATCACCTACTAAAGTCCAAAAGCACACCATATTCATATCTCACTCCAAAAGTATATTTGGATTTGGTTTGGCCTTATTTGTGTTCTTGGAGTTCAACCACTGTGACCCCACAAGAATCCAAAGTCAAAGGTTTAGTATTTTATTTTTGGTTCAGTATTTCCATTTATGTATATTTTATTAGCCTAGTTGTACTAAACTTTGCTATTTTGCAGATTCCACAAATTCAACCCCAGCTCATATTAAGTAGAAAAATAATATAAAATAATATTATATTTCACTCTTACCTTAGTTTTACAACTTTAGTTTTAATTGAGCAGTCACTGTTTACACCTATTTAATTTATCTTTTAATTTTATTTCGAAGACAGTTTCAATTCCAAAATGGTAGGCTAAAACTTTAATTGGGGATATATAATAAAAACTTAGAAACCACAGCTTCTGTGCACTAAACTTAAATGGGCAAATTTATCTGGATGAGTTATTTTTCCATTTATGGCCAAAAATATCTATGTATCTATAGTTTATGACCATTTAACATGTTTATATACTATGGCTATAATGGGCTCAAAAGATTATATATATATTTGAAATAAAAAGCCTAATTATGTGGATTATCAAACTATGCCTTTTGTCATAAAAAACACCTAGCATACTCAAACAACTCACATGACAAAGTTAATATTTCAAATATGTGCTTATATATATTTCTATCAAATAATGGATAGGCAATTGTGTAGTGGCAGAGTGGTGGGGACTGGACGCTGAATAACCCACGTCCGCAGCGGGGCACGGTTCGAACCTGGCTACTGCCCAATTGACTTTTTATTTTTCTTTAAACCAAACGACGTCGTTTCATATCAAACCTGACACACTTGATATGACCCTGACTAGTGGAAGTTTATTTTTAAATAAAGAATGACTCTGCGGTCTTAAATGCCAAATGCTTTTCAAATGCACAAAAGTTGTGGGATCTAGTGTTGGTTTGCATATTCCCAATTCCTTTAAATCATTTTCCCCTAGTTAATTAATATTTCCTGTTTTATAATAGTTTTGCTTAAATATCTGTATTATTTCCATCTTTCGCTATTGTTAAATCTAAAAAGTTTATCTTACAAAAATTTAGCTTATATATATTTTTCTTCATTTTCTTACTAGTATGTTAGTTAATTTATTTTGCACTGTGAAAATCTTTACCATAAACTGTTAAGAAAAAAATAGCTTTAATTACTTTTATTGCAAACATATAAAAATTAGTAGTTTAGTAAAATCCCAGAAAAATCCATCATCTTTTATTTTGTTTTTAGTGACAAAATAGTTATATACTTAACTTTATAAAATTTTATTCCGTTCCCTGTGGGTTCGACCTGGACTTCCAGAACTTTATTACTTGTACGATCACCTACACTTGGGTGTGATAAGAAAACGCGTCAATAGGATGTCGTCAGCTGTAATCATGACGCATTAAATGGAGAGTGACTGGTGGGATTCTCCCTAATCTGACAGTTGCTGCATGCTTGACACGTGGCCAGTTTAAAATTCAAAACATCACATCAATCAAGGCGGGATGTTTGATATGACCTTTTGGGGGGCAATTGTTTGCACCCAAAAATCGTCAATGGGTTTTGAGGCCGGTTCATGTTAGAGGAGAGGCCGGGCTAAGGAGTGAATGACTTATCAGGCTCAAGTACAGACGTAAGACCAATGATGGGGTTAAGGCCGGTTGGTGTGACAAGTAGAGCCCGATGGGATATGGGATTGTGGTAAGGTTTATCGGGCTTTGGGGAGACATAACCTGGCATGTTGAAAGCCCGATGGTGGAAAGCAGTAGCAGGAAGCCCAATCAGACACCGCGTAATGAAGATGAGAGGTAAGGTCAGAATCTAAGTCCGATTGGCTATGGGCGGTTGAAGAAAGATAATCGGGCATGGAAACCAATAGAGCCCGATTCATCCAGGAGAATCAGTAATGAGGCCGATTGGTTGAGGTGAAGGCTGTATTGTTTACAGCTGGCAGGACGTCATCTTTGGGGAATTTTGGAAACAAGAGTCCGTTTAGGAAAGAAATTGTTCGCTGCCAGCTGGATTGATGCGTCTGATCCCTAAATTGAAGGGATTGAGTCAATTAAGTTATTGAGAAGGAAGGTCATCAATTAACCAATCAACTAATTAGCTTGGAGCGCAAGCCAAGGAATCATTGTCCAATTAGAAGTTATATAAGGCCGCTATAAATATAAGGCAGGCTACAGAAGAAAAGGACTCCGCGTCTCTCTCGAAACCGCATATACAGCATTCAGAGTACTCAACATATTCGAAGCATTCAAAGTGTTCATAGTCTGTTTTTCAACCTTTAATAGCAATTAGGTCTGTCCTTTTGTTATTTCTCTTTTTGTTCTTTTGAATATTCAGTTTTTTTTCTGGTGTTCCTAAGATCTGTTTAATCTTTCCAAACATTTAATAAAAGTCTGTTTTTATTAAACCGTTTGTGATTTTGTTTACCTGTTAAACTTGATACTTTTTAGCTTGTGCGCTTCAGTACTGCTAAAGGACTTTCAGTGAGGGTACTTTCCTACTCACTACACACAATCACCCTGTTTAGAAGTTAGATTCACCAAGCCTTGAGTATCACTCACTCAAGCAATATAGGAAATTAGTTTGCACATACACACACACACCGAACCACCATTGGTTCTGGCACGCCCGCGCAAATTACAAGCAAACAATCTTGCATATATTTTGGGAAGTTACTAAATGCCATGATTGTAGGGCTTTAGATTCTGTTTAATATTACACATATCTTTTTTAATTTCGCATTTTCACCATTCTTGGGTGATCTAACACTAACAGTCATTCATCATCATCACAAAAAAAAAAAATTAGTGTTAAATTTTACACTAGAATTGTTAAATTTCACACTCATATTCGAGTTATTCAACAAATGGAACACTGTCTTATCACAAATTCATTTGTATATTCATTTTACACTAACATTTCATTGATATCACAATGTTCCTTCACATAGTATACAATTTCGCACCACATCATGTGAACGAAGAACATGAGTGTTAAATTTTACACTATAACATTTTGAACCACAACCTTTGAGCTACAACATAGTATGCAATTTCACATCACAACTTTTGAAGCAAGAACATGAGTGTTAAATTTTACACTACAACCTTTTGAACCACAATATAATATACAATTTCACTCCACAAACTTTGAAACAAGAACACTAGTGTTAAATTTAACACTGATATACTAGGAATACATTTAACACTGTCTTATTACTAAAAACAAGTCTACAAATAAATTCATCTGACACTAGCTTTTCATTTCATGCATTCTTTGTCTCATCTTGTAATACCCGTACCCGGAAAAAGGTAGTATTATTTATTTCTCATGGATTAATTAGTATGATTAATTGCATGTGATGATTTGGATGAGTTTCAGTCACCCCGATGTGATAAGTGCTTGATAAAGGGCACATTTTGATAGATGTGAAGTGGGACCCACGGGAGGTTAGCTAAATTGCATTTAGCTGAATTTATGTGATTAAATGTATACTTGTTTAATTGCTTTGGATATTATATTGTTAATTGTGGCCTTTTATGGTATCAGTAGGTTAACTAGTAACTTTATAAAATATTTGAGACCACAATTGGAACCCATATATGACATAGACACATACCTATTTAGATATTTGGTAGTTAAAATAGTTAATTATGAGTGTGATAATAAAAATCAAAACTTGAGGGGAGTTAATCCTGAATAGGACTAAGCTTTTTTTGAAAGCTTTATACTTAACATACATATCATATATAATTGGCGGCTGGGTCATTAGACCAAAAGAAAAAAAATTATAATAAAATAAAATAGATACAGATAACAGAGAGTTTGCGAGAGAAAGAAAAGAAAAAAAAACTACCGTTCGCAGTTTCGTCGTCGTTTCTTCATCGTTCGACCTCTATTTCATGAATCAAAGCCATATTCGGTATCGTGAAGGTGAGAGAATTATGTCTCTGTCTTTTTCTTTTTTTTTTTTTTTTTTTTTTTTTTTTCAGTTTTGATAATATTTTTCCGTGACTTATTTTAAGGGGTAATATATATATGAAATATATATGTAGGGATATCATTGAAATCATTAGGAGCTAATTTTGCAGAAAAAATTGGGAATTCTAGGATTATTTGGACCTATTCATGAGGTGAGTGTCCTAATCCAAAAATTGGATTTTTAATGTTACTTATTTGCTATTAAATGCTTTAAAATGCTTAATTGTGATTAGAATATTTATTGTTTAACTAGTCCAAAATGATGAAATTGCTATGTTGACATGTTGAGTTGTTTATATGTTTATTTGGGTCAAAGGGTCTCAAGTGATAATCACCATTATTTAGCCCATATTTAAGGGACGCCATCCCTCAGAGAAAATGGAGATGATGATGAAATCCTCAGAGAAAAGGGGATGGTGGTGACGACCACAATGAATTGACTACGGTCACAAGAGAATGAGTGATTTCGCAATATACGACGGAAGTGAGAATGGCCCGGAATCAGGGGTCCAGAACGATGGTGATTAATTACTTGACACGTCTGTGACCATTTATTGTTGTGAATGTTTAATTGGTGTTATGAATCATTAAATACTCCAATTGTATGATTAGTACCACGTACTCACTGAGCAAAAGCTTATTCAATTTTGTGGCTAATGACCACACAAGTTCATATGAACATCACAGTGAGAAGCGTTGAACCATGGGGTTCTAGACAACGTGGGAGTATGTTTCTTTTGTTGTATATGTTCATATGTTGTTTGTGGGCATACTCATTTGGGTAGGGAGTTGGTGTAGAAATTTGATGTACAAAATCCGCAGGTCTATTTTTGGCCTGTCGACTTTTACGGAAACGGACATAACTCTTTCTAAAAAATTTAGATTTGCGCACCATTTTTTGTGTTGGAACCGAGACTCGAAGGGCTATCTTTTGATGTAAAATTTGACTAGACTTTCTTAATGACTATTTTACCCTTGGTCTGGTTCAATCCAATAAAGTCATTTTATTATGTTTAATTCTTGTTTTACAGTTACTAAGAGGTATTTTGATTTGAGTAACTCTTTGTTACATGGTTCTAATCCACGTGTGGTGGGTTGGGGTGTGACACATCTCCTCCGATATGATCTCTTCTTCTTACACCACCAAACAAACACAACATCTTCCCATATATCAACCACTGACATGCCTCCGCCTCCGTTGTCGCCACCACCAATAATCGCCGCCACCAACAACTACCACATTTCCTACGGAGGACAACACCTCCACAAGAAACTCACAACATCATTTCCTGATTTCATCTTCACTGCTATATATCCAAATCTTCATTCTCTTCTCTTCTTCCAAACCCAACAATCTTTTCTACAAATTCACACCTCTGATCTCAACCCCACAAAACCTTTGTCAATTTTTTAGAAATCCAATCGTATGACTGGAGAGGAGGTCGGAGAGGCTGAGGGAGACTGAGAGAAAGCAGATTCGGCGTTGCCATTATTGTTGAGCTTTCTCTCTCTAAACAAAGACTAGTAGAGAGGAAACAATTGTGTAGAGTGAGAGAGACCTTGTTGATGGATATATAATGTGATTTCTTCTCATTTGGGTATTTGGATTTTAAATTTTGGAAACCCCCAAAATCTTGGGATTATTTATTGCAGTGTTGAAGGGGAATGGAAAGAGTAATTTGGTTCAGATTTGTGGTATGGACTTCAGACTAAAATGTTTCATGGATTGAACCTATTGAAAGAAATTTAAAATAAAATAAATATTATAATAATTAACTCTATTTTAAAATTGACAAAATAGATTACACGTGGTCACAAGTCCTGATAATGGGCTTCTAAACCTTGAATTGAACCCAAAGGCTTCTACCTTCAAGGTGCATGCAGCATAGCAAACCCACGCCCAACCACTATCCAATAATTATCAACGCCCTGTTTTTTTAATTAATTAATTATTTTTTTATTTTTTTTATTTGGTGTAGTAGTCTCGTATGAGTACATAAGTGTTAGGGTCCAAGGAACAGAAAAATATTTGTAATAACCTGCATTTCCATTTATTTCTAAATTACATTTTCATATTTAATTGGCAATTGCATTGTATATTTAATTTCATTGGGTATTGACTGCTTCATTTAAATTACATTTCTCATGTCCTAAATTTTATTTCTTGAATTATTGCAAGCTAAGAATGTTGTTGGGGTTAAATTGTAATTTTTATAAAGTTAGTGATACCAGTATGGATTTCAAAATCTGTATTTCAAAACGGTAAAAATAACTTCTATTGACTCAATCAGTATTTTTATAAAACCAGAAAATCAATTCTTAAGTTAAAATGGAATTCCCGTATTTTTGTGGTGACCACCGCGCCCCGAAAATACCAGTTTATGTCCAAAACTGTCCGCGCTGTGCTAAACTTCTCCAGATTTTTGGAAGTGATATAAAGTGTGATTGGACATACACTTTACTTGCCATTTATGGCAAGTGATCATTGGCTTAGGTCTTGTTTGGCAATGCTTTGTGTGTGTGTGTATTGTTGTGACCAAAAGCCAAATTTCCCAAACACTTCTACTTAGGTCCCTATTACTCTAACTTGACCCTTGGAGGAGCTTTGGAGTTATATCAGTGTTTACCTACGTATGTATAAGCTGTGTATATTGTGTACATAGTTAATTAGGAAATCAATTAGTTTGTAGAGTGTAGGAGGCACAACTTGGGCTCCAAGTTCCTCATTTGGCTCTCTTTATATGTTCATTACATACACACAATCTGCACAAGTTCAATTGCAGAGAGAGTTGAGAGGAATACTCAGTGAGTTTTTCAAATTTTAGAAAGAGAGGAGCTCAATCACCATAACTTGCAAGCTTTGATTTGGATTTCTTATTTGCTTATTCTTTCTCAACAACCTCTTCATTCTTGAACTCAGTGAGTATTTCTAACTCACTAAGAATGTTAATTATACTTGTTTGCTATGTATGTTATTGTAATTTAGAATCCTCCATTTCAATTTCGTCCATGGAAGCTTGAGCTTCAAAAATCAAGATTTTCAAACCTTAATCTAAATTCGTTTTTAGAGATGAATATGGTAGATTATACATCCTACATGCCATGTTTGAAGTTTTAGAACCCAATTCGTTCATATAAGAAAGTATATTAAAAATGAAGTTTTGACATGTTTTGGTTTTTCATAAAATTAGAGAGCTATGAATCAAATGTTGTTAAATTGACTTTAGATTCTTAATCCTTGTTGAAAAAGGAAGAGATCCATATATAATAGGACATATATACTAACAGAATGGAAATGGGTCAATTTAGACCCTGTTTTGCTGAAACAGGGTATTCTCCACGAAGAAGATGAAGCCTCAGCTTCACCTCGCGCCACGATCGCGCGCGCGAGAATCGCGCGAGCGGCCCGCGCGAGCGACCCCTCGCACGAGCGACCCGCGCGCGCGAGGTAGGCGTCTCCAGGCAGACGTAAGAGTTTTTATATATAAATGAAAAATTGGCTGGTCGCGCGAGCGAGGGTCGAGCGAGAACCCCTTCGTGCGAGCGATCCGCGCGCGCGACCTTGCTTTCCTCAGGCAGACAGAAAAGTATATTATAAAGGGAAAATAGGCACTTCGCGGGAGCGGCCCGCGCGAGCGACCTTTCGCGCGAGCGGCCCGCGCGCGCGAGTTCTGACAGTTTATGTTTTTGTCTGTTTTGTGTTTAAGGTCTGTTTGGATGAAATTTATATACTGTTAAGGTTCTGGTTGGGAAATTTAGTTGATCAGAACTCTAATTGGTTATGTTTGAATGATTAAAACATTGTAGTATGACTCATTAACCCCCGTACGTGTGTTGTTCCTTTAATTCAGCATTTTTGTTTTTGTTTAAGTGCATACCATTCATGTGGGTCAGTGGTACATGCATAGGGGTGTCAGTCTGTGTGAAAAAGAGTATGAGTTTGTGTTTGTGGTCGTGGATGTGGTTGTGGTTGAGTATGAGTTTGTGGTTGTGGTCGTGGTTGTGGTTGTGGTTGAGCTTGTGGAGAGGGTATCTTTGAAATGCGACGGTGGCAAATATGGACACTCCCTGACGCCCATGGAAGCGTTAAAGTGTGTGAAGCCGAACTCGGACATTCCCTGGCACCCATGGTAGTGCTAAAGTGTGGCCTACGGACACTCCCTGATAACTCGAGTCTGGATACTGTGCGAGGGTTGCCCCGGTATTTGCATGGCGGTTAGAGTATTCAAAGTGTGAGGCATTGGACACTCCCTGGTACCCCGGACCAAAGTGTGAGGCAAACTGGACACTCCCTGGCGCCCCGTTGCTAAAGTGTGGCTATCTGAGTGTTTCAAAGATACCAGGAGTAGGATAGTGGGTTGTTGTGGCTGTCGAGAGAAAAGCGTCGGCAAGATGAGTGTGGTGCATTGTTCTCATACACGGTCCCATCTGTGTAAATTTACCCTCTTTAAATAATGTTGTGGTTGTTTTTCTAAACGAGCTCTTTAATCATAATTATAAACTTGTGGATTTAACCTTGAATTGGAAAAAGGTAAATGGGTATGTTTTACATTCAAAGTCATGTTTTTAATACTCACCAGCTTCTTGAAGCTGACGACGTTGATGCGTCCTGGACATTCGTGTTCAGGCTTTTCAGGTTATAACCAGGAGGAATCATACGACTATGCTAATTGATAATGGCTGCTTCTGGAATAAAGAAACTGTTTATTATATGTTTTAAGTTTATCTGTTTTAAGTTATGAACTGTTTTGTTTTAAGGATGACTGTAACAGACTCTAAGATATTATTTTATTTTCAAGGCGGTCTGTGCCTTAGTTGACCCCGGTTCATAAGATGTAATAAGTTAGAAAATTTTTGTAAGCCTTGGTTGCTTTACTCTGATTATATGTTTTGTTGTTTGACGTTTGGGACGGAATCGATCCTTCAAACTGTCGCGACCTACGGGTCCATAAAGGAAATTAAACGCTTTCCTTATTTATGCTACGTCGGGGCGTGACAATATTAGTTGCAACAATTATAGAGGTGATATGGTATCCCAAACCAATCAGATTCTTTTAACAGTCCATTTGTCCCTCCTATTTTCAAGAGAATCTCATTTCACATCAATAAAAACTGTTATTGTATTAGTGATATTATAGATAATGAAATGGCGAACCAGTTGCAACCAATATTTACTATTGGGGGAGGAGGGCAAGGTAGTCAAGAAGGAGACAAAGAAAAATCAACCATAATTAGTAATGGAGAGGTGCGGACCAAGACCATAATTAGTAATGGAGAGGTGCCAACCAAGGTCCTTGTGGCCTAGTGGTATCACTCCCACTTCTTTCTTAGAGGGGAGTTCAACTCTCCCTGATAGGGGAGAGTGGGGAAGATTTTCCCATCCTTGCCCCTTGCACTTACGTATGTTTGTGATCCTTGTTGGGCTTTGTATTGGGCCATTAAAGGACATTGGGAGTTTAGGTTAGGGGTGTGTGTGTCTCCGAGTGTTTAAAAAAATAACGTTGATAGGGATACACACTAAACGACACACTGTGCTTTAAATGCATGTACCATGTGCTGCTTGAATTTTTCACATTTTTCTGTGCATCACTTACATAGCATAGGATATATGCATTTAAAATTAATGTGTTATGTAGTGTGTATCCCTATCATTTTTGTTATTAAAAAAAACGTTGGAGAAATGTATTTGCAATATATCACGAGAAGATCTATAACCATCAATCAAGGACCTAAATGAAGGGTAGCTACAACAGAAGAAAAGAATAAGGAGAAGTCAAAGAATTGATTTTGGTTTCGTATTTATTTCTTTTCTATATTGAGTCAATGTAATCTCTACAAGTTTGGGTTGGCAATATTCAAGTACTAACTATGAGGCTCTATTTGGTTCATAAATTTAGTGAAAATAAAGAAAGGAAAAACACTAAGAAAAAATTGTTTAGTTTTAAGAAAATGGTGAGGAAAAGATAATAAGTGGGATCTAAATAAAAAATAAATAAATGTGGATTGTGTGATTCACACAGATCTCTCTTTTTTTGTATAATGTTTGAAGATTTATAATTTATAATACTATTTTAAATATGGAAGAAAATACAAAGGAAATAGTTTTCCTTCTTTGTTTTCCTTTATCTTTTATTTTTTATTTTTTTATTTTTTTTCCTCAGTGAATCCAAAAATCAAACAAAGCTTGAGGCTTTGTTTGGTTCATGGATTTCATGAGGAAAAGGAAAATTGAAAGGAAAACAAGAAGAAGAGCTAATTCGCTCGTATTTTCCTTTGTGTGTTCCTTCATGTTTAAATAACATTATAAACTAAAAAATTTTAAAATATAATTGTAATATATGAATAAAGGAAGAAAAATGACTCATAACGTTCAAACTATTTAATTTATTTATTAACTTACTCTATTTTCTTTCCTATTTGTCTCATCGTTTTCTTTATTCACCAAATAAATAAAAAGATTTCTCTCTATGCTTTTTTTTTTCCCACACTAAATCCAAGAGCTAAGATGGATGTGTGGTAAGACTAGGAAAGATAGAATTAAAAATGAGTACATTCAAGAGACTGTAGGAGTGGCACATATTGAGGATAAGTTGAGGGAGAATAGACTTAGATGGTTCGATCATGTGCAACGAAGACCTATAGATGCACCTGTGTGAAAGAGTGATAAGATCGTAGTGTCTAGAATGTTAGAGGGAGCGGCAGACCTAGACTGACCTGAGAGTATGTAGTGCAACAAGATATGAATATATATAATTTAAATGAGCATATGCGCTCTTGATCGTACAGAATGGAGAAAAAAGATTTATACAGCCGACCCCAATTAATTGGGACACAAGGCTTGATTTGATTTGGTTTGGTTTAAATCCAAGAACCAAACAAAACGTACTTAAGAGAGTTCACTATTTCTATATTTAGACAGATTCATGTATAAATTGGAAATTAAAATCACTTATATAATGGATTAGTAACTCGAAGAAGTAAGAATGACATTTTAGTCATGTTTCGTATTTGTCTGCAATTATTTTTTATAACCGTCATTGGTGGCCTACTGGTGACAAACTTGAGATAGAAAAAATAAAATCAAGAGTCTTAGGTTTTACTATCATGGGCATCCCTCGAGCTTAAATGATACACATTCTTTGCAGGTGAGCATGTGTTGGAACCTTATCTGACAACCTTGTGCTTGATGAGAGATTGAGTTGTAATACGTAGTATTTTTTTTTTTTTTTTTCTCATTTCACACATAAACATATATAATAACAATAATTCATGGTTAACGGCCGGCTAGATTAGATGCAATGAACCTATTGCCCTAAGACTAATCAAAACAATACTATTATAATCCATGCTACAAAACCCAAAAGATCTCAATCTAGTAAAGAAATAAATAACACAAACTAGATTCTTGGGGGCATAGTGTGACTGTGACCACGTTATAATTTATGTCTTACGTACATAACGGTAAATTAATTTAAACTGTGAATGAATACTAAGTTTTGTAGTTTCAATAGTTATTTTAATTCACTAAACACTATTAGAAATCAAAATCATGAATAATTTTAAGTTGTTCTATGGGTTGTGTTATCAAAGTTCAATGAACATGACCAGTTTGTTTAATGGTGTTACTTCGTTTAGTGCTTTGACATGTTATATATGCATATAATATTGCTTTTTGCTAGAATTGATAATAATGTTGACTCAAAAGACTAGAGGAGAATTGTACTTTGATGCATTGAACTGTTGACAACTTTGGAAGAGAGAGAATGTCAGAATGGCATGTATAGTGTTATCTCATACTCTATTTCTTTTTTCTTTTCTTTTTTTTTTTGCTTTTTTTTTTTACTCTTCAGATGAATTCGCAGTTGAAGGGTATAATTAACCAAGGTTGTTTTGTTATTTATTTATTTAAATTAAGTAAGTTCAAAAGCCATAATTTTATCTTTCTTCTTCGCTTAAATACATTTTATTCATGTGTTTTAGACCCATTTTTACTTTATCTCGAGTGGTTTAAATACATATACTTAACCTCCATGTGGTTGTGACTCAAATAAAGTGTCAAGGTTTTCATCAAACCTAACGGGATTAAATACATTTTTATCTCCTTATGTCCAGCCCATTTTTGACGTTAGATGCTATTTAGGGACCAAGGAATCGATTTTATGGTTCATAATGGAACTAATTTTATGAATTTAAGTGTTTGGTGATTGACAATTTCTTGCATGGGAGTCTGTGCCTAGTCCAAAATTTTATTAACGTGATTCTTTGTCAAACCAATGTTACCTCAGAAGAACCAAATAAAAAGTGAGACATACACTGAAGATAGTCCATTTATAGACCAAACATACCCTTAACTCCTACGGTTTTGGCTTAAATTAAGGATACATTTGTCTTTTCAAGTTAAAAGTTAATACTATTAGAATTTACATTTAACACACGACCACACGATTAGACGCAAGTAAAAATAGACCTAACCACGGAGACTATAAATCAGATCAACTACGTACTTTATGCTATAATAATGCCTCGAGATTAATGGTACAACTAATCTATATGATTTAACTATTGGCATCATGGCATGGTGATAATCATGTTGGGGATCGAGGAGCTAACACAAATTACAATCATTAGTTCATATTATTAGATTCCACTAAACTCGATCAGTACAGTCTTACCATTTTATTTTAAGACTTTCTTTCTTAGTAATAATTAACATTTCATTAATTCTTAAGGGTTATGCTATGCTTTACAAATTTGACTCCTAAGTGTTTTAACAATTGTCCCATGTGTTAATGGTACCAAACATACTACTGTGATACAATTGACAAAGCGTTTGGAAGTCATAGCATTATTCATTTCTTAAACATGACCAATTAAATGAAATATAGGTAAAGGTAGATGTACGTAGAAATAAGGAAAATTGGTAAAATCCAAATCTGCTAAAGCATCTCAGGAGTTGTTTAAGCCAAAACACACTTTTGACGCTTTAAATTACCACTTAAACAAGCCATACATGCGTCTTGCATTCAAAACGCACGTTTACAAAGTGATTTCAAACTAGGCCATAGAACGCACAACGCACGTTTACAAAGTGATTTCAAACAAGGCCACAGAACGCACTTAGGACTTAAAGTTTAGAAAGTCAATCGAAGAAGAAAGTGAATTATTAGGATTTATGAGTTATTTAATTGGGATTAGCATACAATCTCGGACCCATGTGCCTTCTGTTCTTGATGTTTTAGTATTAGGTTTTGAGTTATTCCAAACTACAACTGTGAATCTTTTATATTTTTAATGATTGTTACATTGTTTTTTATAAAGTTGACTTTCTTTGGTAGCTGTTCAAATTTTAATTTAACAACTCAGTGTGGACAAGTTAATAATCTATTCTTTTGTTCGAGTCTTACCGCAAAGGTAGAGGTTGTTTGACAGTAACTTTTAGAGTTCAGAAATGACTATAAAACTTCAAAAGTTAAAATAAAATTGTTTGGTAAATATGCTTCTGCGATTCAATAACATAAACATATTTTCCAAAAATTTGTAATTGGCCTTGAGTATCTTTGGCCAAAAGCAGTTCTTTGGCGATTGAATCGCAAAAGCACAAGCTATTACCAAATGGGCCTTTAGTAGGGGGGCTTAGAGACTTTACTGGCCAATGAAATTGAAACAATATGGGGCGTGGAGTTCTATCCTATGAGAATGCTTGGGTTATTCAAGAACCAGTTATGTGGTTTAGAGAATAATTAATTTTATGTGTTTTTTTTTTGGTATTTGTGTAAATGCATTTTAGATACACGGGACTACTGGAGTTTGTGTTTAGTTTAAAAATGTCAAAATGACTAATTTTTTAACAGACAAATATAATACTAGATTTTATATTCCCAAATTGGCCCTACATGAAAAACAGAAAAAGTTCTCCACCGTTTTACTTGATATTCAAGAAGCTTAAGGCATTATATACAGGCGACTTATACAAACTCCAATCTGTAGTTGAGTCAAGTTTTTAATTAGCATTTACTTCTCTTACTTTTCCCTATTGATCTGGATCAACTTGAATAGAGTGAGGCAATGTCTTATCACTTACCTTATACGTATGTATCTTTCATCTTTTGCATTTAGATAGAAGTAGCATAAGCTAGCTTTAATCATAAGGACATTATGAGAATTACAAAAAATTCAATAAACCCAACTTTACTTTTTGCATCACGTTTAGACTAAAGTACTTTTAGACCCATGCTTTTGGAGCTCTAAAGTTCTTTTAAACTTATCCAAATGAGCAAATACGTGTGTTTTTTTTTCCCTTCATAATCACATTTGATCCTTAAGAGTAAGTTTTTGGGCACAAACAAATTGTGTTTGTGAGATTTACTTGTGCCCAAAGACTTACTCGAGCCTTAAACAAACATTGGACTCGAAACAGGGGCTTTGTCAGCTCATTAGCAATAATTCTCAAATTAGGTCCAAATAAAATCCTTTCCTTACCCACTTTACCCATCCTCTTTTTTAGGGTAATATTTGGGACACACCCAAAGATACATTTTTTGGGACACAACTCAAGAAATGTGACTATCTCTCTCCTGTGTCACTGTGAGATCCAGTGACATCATAGGAGAGATATAGACACACTTTTTAAGTTGTGTCCCAAAAGTTGTGTCTTTGGATGTGTCCCAATCTTTACTCTCTTTTTTATAACGTGGATTGTTGCTAAGTTCTTTAGTTGAATTAATTTGTAATTTTCTAAATAAAATGGATACAATACTAGCTGATATGCATAAAAATATTCGATGAGAGTATCAGTGCCACCTCGGCAAGAAATACCCAGTCACTTGGTGGCAGCAACCTGCTCAGAACCGACCGGTACATCCCGTCCTCTATCAATGGATCGGGAATATGATGCGGGCCCCACCCGTGTCGGCGGCTAGCTGTACACGTCCAGTGACTTGCTCCACAAGGTTTCAAGCAGTTTCCTATCTCAGCTAGAAGACTAATGGAAAGAGAGATGTGTTTCCTAATCCTACTGGGAAAACTCCATGATTTGTGCTAATCATTTCCAATCAGATTATATTGCTATGTCAAATTACTTACCTTGTACAAGTGGTCTCTTGTATCTATAAGAGAGGCCACTCACCCTCTCTCGGGGGGATCGCATTCTTATTCTACAGAATCACAATATTATATTATACACACACGCACTCTTCCCGGTCGGTCTCTGGTACCAAGCTCTTGTTGGTTCACCAAAGACTCCTGGCAACTTTCATATCATAGTGCAAGTGCCCCGACACATCGTGTGAACGTAGGTCTCTTAATTAACAGGGCCGAACCACATACAAACTCTCTTGTCCATTTCTTCTTACTCTCTTGTCCAAATTTTGGCATCATCAGTTTGGCGCCGTCTATGGGAAAGACGGTTTTCTCCCAAAAAACAAATCTGTGACTGATTAACATGCCGCCAAAGAAGGGTAAGAAGACTGCTACACCAGCAGGTCAGGAGGGCCCACCGGTCTCCCAACCGGCGACCTCTATGACCTCAGAACAGATTACAACAGCCCTTGTACAACTCCTGGAGGGCCAGCGTCAGGCACTGTAGCAAATTGAGACATTGTTGGCCCGACAGAGCAAGCTCCCTC
This sequence comes from Hydrangea macrophylla, assembly GCA_033977485.1. Lineage (NCBI taxonomy): Eukaryota > Viridiplantae > Streptophyta > Magnoliopsida > Cornales > Hydrangeaceae > Hydrangea > Hydrangea macrophylla. The sequence continues at coordinate 100,911,493 of CM066999.1, read as the reverse complement.
AAATTGAGGATCAGCCGGGGAACGGCGCACGCGATGTGGCATTCGGGAGGGTCTGACGGCATGCCTATAGTATGCCAGTCTCTCCCCTGGCTTTGGGACGGCCCAGGAATGATGAGCGTAGCCATGGTCCTCAGAAGACCCGGCAACGTGCCGGGGCCAGCCCAAGCTAAGTGCAGGATGATAGAGAGATCATCAATGACAGGCGTGCCGCACGAGGGGAGGGTGCGAGAGTAGACGGCCCGGGAATCAGCTCGAGACCGTCTGGCCTGGAGCCAAAGCGATCTCAGGCACACGATTAACTGGAGCTAAAGCCTTGCCCGGTCCTTGAGAACGACACACTTCGAAGAAGAGGCCTCCTCGTATGATCCGACCTACCATTTCGATACAAACGGGAGGCCGACTAGGAGGATATTGATGCCCGCATCAACGATCTACAAAAAACAGATAAAAAAGATAAAACACAAGCCAGGTCGTGACTACACCAACACCGAGACGGAATCGTCGTTAACCGTTGTGGATACCGGCATTTAGGCCCACTTTTTAATTTTAAAACAATTTTTTTCAAATTTCAAATTCAAATACAAAGAGTCACCACTTAATTTTTAAAGGAAAATTAAGAAACCATTTTAAAAGCAAACCGATCTTTGGCGAAACCAAAGACAAACTGGGTCCGGGGATTATGGAATGAAAGGGGAAGGAGCCCGGCGGACTAAAACACCCCCTTTCATCCTATCTCGTGATAGGCCTCTACTCAACATCCTTTTTAATCGAATTATTAATCTAAGTATGCCCTCAACTAATACATATATACATATACGTTACAAAAGCATATTGAAAAGGGTGTAAGATTGCTAACAATAAAATATCATTCATAAACCACGTAATTCAAGTAGCAAGCAAGATGATGTGCAAATAGGGAACTAGGAAACTTACCCGGGATCCAGCTGCGAATTTAAACGTGCAATGCATACAAATAAAGATAAAACCTAAGAAAATGTCTCTAATTCATATATACAAATAAGGCAATACCTAGTCTAAGGTGTCACACATAGGGTCGAAAAATCAATAAAATCAACAAATAAAATAAACTAGAAAAAGACTTGAGAAATTGTACCTCAAAAAGCGCTACAAAACAAAGATTAGTACACCCACTTTGATTGAAGATATGATACCAAATAATCAATCCTAGTGCTTCTATCTTAAATCTATCAAGCATGGCAAGAATTGACCTATTTATGGATTCCTTTTAATTAGTTGGAAACGTGTCACCTCTATAGATATGCAAGTCTCAACTAGGAGCCAATGCAATGTCCATATAGAGGTAGTATAATCCCAACATGATTATAAGAAACTCACAACTAGGTTCAATTGGGGACAAAACAACCTAGAGCTAGATCCTAACTACAAGTATGAATATACATGGATGAATACATGTATATGTACAAGGACAAACTATGAAATATTCACTAACTTGGATCATTTGGCCTCTAGATTTAAGCTAAATTATCATTATTCAAAACGTGATTTGGATCCCAAGACATTAGGAAACCATTTAAGTTAAAATCAATGAGATTAGACAAAAACAGTGATTGTTTCTCATAAATTACAGAGAGCAGACCAGACTTTCAAAGACAGAAAAACCATGCTTCCAACGGTTGGATCTTAATAATTTTTGGATATGATATGCCCCTGTGAGTGTAGTTTCTAACCCCAAAAAGAAAATCAAGGTTTGAATGGTTAGTTCTCTGGGAATAAGGAAAACACTAGACATCCCTCAGGAATTTGCAACTCTCTGTCTAGAGATTTTGTGTGATTTTCTAAAAATAGTAAACAAATGGGAAGCACTTAGATCTTTTTAGGGTATCTTTCTAACACATTGAACTACTTAGAAAAATTTATTGGAGGCCAAGAAAATTTGGTTAAGGTTCAGATTCATTAATTTTAAAACGGACTTACTGTTCTGGAATTTTGGACAGAGAGTTGCTTGCTTTGAAATCATAAGACCAAACCATCTTAAACGTGGAATTTCATCAAAACAAAAATCATAGAGGTACTTAAATGAGTTATGAACATCCTCCAATTGGTCTCATCCCATTCCCATGGATCATGATTTTATGAAAAATCTTTGATCACAGTGGGTTCATGGATTCACTACACCATTAATGAATTAGTGTTCATATTTTGAAACCAACTTGATCCATGATTCTAGAGAGGACTAGGATCAAGTATGGTTGTGATTGTTAGAATAAGTAATGAAATATGAAGAGATCTATAGATTTAGCCTTAATGGATTTCCATAATAGACCTCATAGTTGGAGACCTAGTAAGAGAATCCTAAGGTCCTACTCATATTATGAATTTTTGAATGTAAACTATAAAAATATACATCCAATTCCTCTCTCGAACATATGATCCTTGAGGAATGTAGAGTCATGACATCCTATTCCTCTCTCAAATTAATGATCCTTGGAGACTAAATGAGACCCAAATTTACTCAAATCTCTATGGAATATTGTATGAATTCCATAGGATTCTTAGTAAGAAGATCTAAGTCATGACTTAAGACTTGAATCCCACCAACTATGTGTAAATATGACCATGATCCACCTTAATCTCCACATAAATCATAAAATCATAGGAACTAAGGAATCAAACTCAAAAGGACTCAAAGGAACATATAAATCTTATGAATCTCAAAAAGGAAAATAAATATTTAAAATCAAAGTTTAAGAAAATTTAAAGAGAGCCAATTCTTCAAAACCAACTCATATTTTTTTTAAACCCAATGCTTATTTAGATCCAAGCTAATGAACTACCATGAGATTCAATCATAAATTCTATGTGGTATGTGTGATGAAATGAGGTGGGAAGAGAGGTTTTGAAAATGTGTAAAAGATCCTAGAACTATGAATTTGTGATTAAATTTGCCCAATTCTACAAGGGATTAAGAGGTTACCTCTATGACCTCAAGGATTTCTTCTATCTCTTGTGAAGTCTGTCATACCCGCTCCCGCGGCATTTAATTATATTATTTTAGCATGCATGGTATGCTTACTGTTGTGTTAATTAACACGTGTGAAGTGAGTGATGACTCACTAGTTGTTGGAGGGTGTCTTTTGAGAACACAGTATTTGGCCTTGAAGGCAGTCCAGAAGGTGGGTATGTGAGAATTCCCTACGATTGGGAAAATGAATAATAACTCATAATTATGAGCTTAAATATTTATTTAGGCATATGTGAATGTAATTGATTATTATATTATTGATAGCGACTCATCGGAATCATTAGATACCCGGTGAGGACGAAATTGAACACGTTGCATAATTAGGAGGCTAATTGGTAATTTCGTAAAATTTGTATGTGGGATCACGTGCGGGACCCACACGGGACTTATATGAATACTCAAATACTTTTGAGTAGTTAACTAGTTAGTTTAATAACTAGTGGGGGTGTAATTAAAATGAATCAAAACTAGTGGGGGTTTCACTAGAAATACGTATAATATAGTTTAGATATTATATAGAGGAGAGAGAAAGAGATGACTCATTATTCATCTTCCATATATCATTTAGAGAGAGAGAAGGCTTGAGAGTTCTTGAGCTTTTGCGATTTTCTCGACGATCCGAGCAGCAAACGACCTCCAATCTTCGATACGAGACCGGTTTTGGACTCGTGGAGGTAAGGCCTACATATATCTATCTTTTATTTCGAGTTTAATCGATAGGTTCTTGGTGGGCCCATGTGGGACCCGTAACCAAAATTGGCCAATTTTGTGTAGGAATTGAACCTGGTGTAGAAGTGAACTTCTATTTCGCGTTCTTAAGAAAATCGGTTGAGGTGAGTGATATAAATCTTGAATTTTGGATGGTTCTATGGTTCAATGCATTTGATATGCTAGGGACCTTATATAGATACCATGTGTAGTTCATATTGGGCAAAACTCATGTGTAAAGTAGGCCCAAGATATGTTGAAATGAAAAGCATGATGATTTGCTAGTTGAGCATGTTTGTATGCTTATGTGGGTTAAAGGGGGATTTGTGCTAATTCACCGTGAGACGTCCGCTCGAAGGGGGAGGATTAGTAGTGACGACAGTCACTTGCCGACAAAGGCATTAACGCGATTTGTCGAAGGGGCATGGGTCGTGGTTGAGTCTTAAGACTTTGGATCGGTGAATGTGCACTTATTCCCTAGAGACCAATAGTTATGCGTTATGATGGATTGGAACATATTTGTCATCCGTATGCTTGATTCATATTATTCACTAAGCGTTAGCTTAAACAAATCCATATATCTGTGGTTATATAAATAACCATTCAGGGACAAGGACTGGAGGAGAGAATCACGGGTATTGAGACAAGGAAGGACCGGGAGTTCCTTATGTATATAGTGTTAACCTTAAGGTATATTAAGGCATATTTAATTATGTTTTGATGATGTCAAATATGCTATGATAATTACATGATTTATATTGATTCATTCTTTGTTATTATCATAGTCATTTTTATGCTCATATATAATCCCATGTATTAATATTGTATCAATGTTTTAACATCTTTGTGTGCATGAGATTTAATTGATGTAGATCAAGATTACAAGGAGCTCAACAAGGATCAAGCTTGAAGACTTGAAGATATTTCATCCTTGGTTGAAGTCTAGGACCATCATTGTAAGGCATCTTGATCTCACACTCATAGGGGCTCAAACAAATTCTAAAAGTTAAAGTTTTGGAAATAAATTTTAAGTGAGTCATCTTTAAAGCAATGCCCCAACCAATTGGAGAATAATTAAATGTTGTATCTTATATGGTTGGAAATGTATTTGAATCTAGTTTCCAAAACGTCAAACGGATCAAAAATCCGAGTTTTATAGAGGGAGTTATGGCAATTTTAGTGGAGATGTGTCAGGCTATCAAACAGGGAGGGGCAGTCGACTGAGGGCCCGATGCAGTGGAGCGAAGTGAGCAGAACTCAAGCAGAACAGTCACATCTCAGTCGACTACTTCAAGGCCCAGTCGACTGAAGCGACCTGGAAGGCAATAACGGCTAGTTTTTGGAGGGGTTTTTAATTACCAACTTGCCACCAACGGCTATAATCTTCCAAGGCCTATAAATACATGTTTTCCTAAGCTATTTGGGGTTGAGATTTTGATTGGAAAACATAGTATTGATCACACATCTCTTTGATCTTTAAACATTATCATTTGAGCCCTAGTTGTGTGACTTTATCAATTTGCTCAAAATCTTTCATTTGTATTTCTTGAGAGAGCAAAATTGTAGTGAGCTTTATTTTTATTATCCACTTTATATAGAGAGTTTCAATTTGTATCCAAATCAATTGTAAAGAGTGAGGGTTAGTAACCCTTGTGTGCAAACAAGAGGTGTCCTTCTTTGGGAGAGATTGAAGGCTCTTGTAACGGTTTGGTGCACACCCGTAAGTGCTCCGGGAATGGTTTGGTCTACACTCGTGAAGTAGATCGGATTAAAGGAATCCTCAAGAGGTGTTCTTGAGGGGTGGACGTAGGCCGCGGGGTGCGATTGCCGATCCACTTGAAAAATTGGTTTGCAAGTATCTCTTCCCTTATCTCTTTACATTACTGTTTGTGATCTTGTTTAATTTGCAATTAAGTCTTTTAAAAGGTTAATTTCCACTGAAACCTTATTCACCCCCCCTCTAAGGTTTCCACATTTGGGCCAACATATAGAACTTGAATCATGTTTGTAATATATATGTTTAACTTATGTCGGTTGTTTAACCGTGCAACTTGTAAAAAGACTTGTTTTGTATCCGAGTTTGGCACTTGGTTCACCTTAGGACCTTGTTTGCCAAGACGTGTGAAGCTTGTACTTTTGATACTTGTAAACCGGGGGTCTTTGGTTTATTGTATTAATGGTTTGTATGGTTGTGCAAAATCTTAAAATGGCTATCAAAGCTTTTGAAAATGGTTTTGGTTTGAAATGGTTTGATTTGAAATGGTTTGGTTTGAAAGGCATGGATTTAAGATGGTTTTGTTTGGTTTTGTTCTTTTGGTAATATGAGTAATATTTTTATTAGCAGCATTTGTGCGGAAGCGCCGGGAATTAACGACGTTTATTAGAGAAGCGCCGGTAATTAATGGCGTTTGCGAAAAAGCGCCGGCAATTGTGAAAACGGTCAAGTGGAGGTTTGGACTTTGCCCAGACTCCATTTGACTGGTCGAGCGGGGTAATTCGATTGGTCAAAATGTCCCCCTGCCAGAAATTTCAAACTCCTACTTCCAATGTTCGAAACAACTTCTAATTAGGCATGGGGGTACCTTTGGGAACCCTTTGACCTATGAAACTGTTACTTTTGAAAATGAAACTCGTTAAGGCGTGTTTGGGCACGTGTTTAATATGACCTTTGAAAATCTTTTTAGAAGTTGGTTATTTGGGAGCAAAACTTTTATTAAGGTTACTTTTGGAACTTTAATCAGTATTGGTAAGCCATGATGGCATGCCACGTGACCTGGGACCACCTTGTTGGTTCCGGGGCATGACAAAGTCCTTCCAAAATCTTCAAATTCTTCTTCAATTCTTCAAGAAAAATCTCTTTTCTCCTCTTAATTCTCTCTATTGTGTATATATATATAACTCTTGAATATATCAATTTGATTCAAAAGTTCAAAAGTCGCCCATAATGGAGATGAAAGTCTGTTTATATAGACCAACATCACAAGGTTAAATGGGTAAATTCGGGTGAAAACCCACGTGCAAAGTTTTCTTCTAGAGCATATGAGAAAAACAGACTGTTACAGCGAGTGACACTCGACGAATTGTCTGCGGCACTCAGTGAGTGCTGTTCCAGCACTCAATGAATGCCGAGCGGTACTCAGTGAATGCCGGCGCGGCACTCAGCGAGTGCCGCCGAATTCGTCGCGTGCCGCGGCTAACAGAATTTTGTTCCCTTTTAAATTTTCAAAACAAATATTAACATAAGCTTAATTATTAGTAAAATTATGTTAAAATACTTATATTTGTGATGTATTTCATTAAGAATACATCCATAGTATATATTTTAGTATATTATTTCTTCTCTTTTCTCTTTTCTTTTCTTTTCTTTTCTCCTTTCTTTTCAAAACCTTTTTTATTTTCTCCTTTTATTTTCTTTTCAAAACTTCTTTCATATCTTATTTTTCAGGACGAATTCCCAGACAGATTTTCTCATACGTTCCTCAACATCTGGGTTTTCTCTCGAACACCCAATCTCTCTTTATTTTATTTTCAATAACTTAATTTGAAGAATCTTTGAAGGATTTGAATTCTCTGGAAAATCTTTGAATTTCACCGGTCATCGTCATCATCGGTCTTTAGAGGTAGTCAATCCCTGGATTTGATGCTTGGTCAAAATCGGGGTGTCTACAACCGTCCGGATCACAGGATTCACGATTCCACGCAAATTCAAGTAGCCACACCTTGGTTCGTATGATGGACTAGGAAGCCCGGTCAACCATGTCCGGACATATAAAGCCCAGATGGCGTTGACCACCAACACTGACAAACTACTTTGCCTGGCCTTTCCCACTACTGGCACGCTCCGGAGCAGCAAAAATAGAAAAAAAGTAAATTTTCTTTTTGGGTCCATAGGGAATGACAAGTGAAAGTCACTAATTATCCACACCACATAGTACTAGTCCAACTGAAATAATAAGAATAGTAAATAACCGAAAATATAAACGATTATATCTATTACAAAACATCAGAGTGTAGTCCACAGAACACAATAGGCCTGGAGACAACATATGCCCAAGTACCCGTCAACTAAAGTAAAACAGAGATCAATAGAACAACAGAAATATAAATTAAATAACTGTCTTCAGGTCTTCAACTAGCGTAAGGGTAGTCATCAGCATAACATTCCTCACCAGCATAACCGGCATCAGTGGGGCCCTTCTGCATAATCCAACTCTGGGTAGTAGCCATCACCGTAGGTTCCATCACCTAGATTGTTAGGGACAGGGTAGTCTAGATGGGGAATGTCCAGGCAATAAAGGCCATCAGCTTACTAAAAGCTGAGTGAGAACTAACTAACATAGTCTAACGTAATCACCAATTATGAACAACATATAATAGTGATACTAAATGTATTTCTTCCTCTTTTATTCAGACACATCAGTAATCGATTCTCATCATCTTCCCACTCTAAGACTGATTGTACCAAATCTGACTAACTTTCTTGAACTGATTATATCATCATGACATACTTAATGCTCTTGTTCACAGCTTTACCGCTTTTAAGAACTCTTGCGAGCATAATACATCGTTCTCATATAACGACTAGTCTATGGACATACCCATACTCTTGTTCACCGCTTTTAAGAACTCTTACTGTTCACCACTTTTAAGAACTCTTACTGTTCACCGCTTTTAAGAACGCTTGCAAGTATCGCACATACATAGCTCTGGTAAATACAAACCATAAGTGTGCCACAACTACTCTTGTTCACCGCTTCAAGAACTCTTACTGTTCACCACTTTTAAGAACGCTTGCGAGCATTGTGCACCCATAGCTTCCACAATCCTGGTCAAATCCTTCCGACTTACTTATCGGATTCGACCTGAGCGAATCATTAGCTCGACTCATACAACCTCAAAAAAGAACTGATATCTCACTGACTCACTCCCTGGTTATCTAATGCTACTCATTGTTATTATCTCTAACTTATCTCGTTATCGCATCGTATTATTACAAACGTTCCGAACCCGACTACGTTACTCACCACATTATCTCGATCTCATTATCGTATCCCCTTACCTCCATAATCCATAATATTGCATAATAGGAACATGAAACAACGATTAAATAATTACGCATTATGAATTATATAATAAGGGAACACATCCATGTTCTGTTAGGTTTCGATCGATTGAAGTCATCTCAATCGCTTAAAAGAAAGTGATGCTCAATCATTGAAGTATTCTCGATCGATTTAAGTAAAGTTGGTCTCGATCGATTGAAGTTATTTTGATCGATTGAGACACAGTGTTGTTCGATCGGTCAAACTTCATCTTCTACAGGTTCTGGCAGTGAAGGCCCAGAATATGTTAGGGGGTGTTTGGGTCTTCTTTAAATGTACAGAATAAGTAAAAACATCACAACTAAGCTACTGAGAGAGTTTGGAACTTCGTTAAGGGTGCGTTTGGCAAAGCTTTAGCTTGGTGACCTCCAATGGTGGCCTTTTCTCTCTCTCTCTCTCTCTCTTCTCTGTCTCAGTCTCTCTGTCTCCTTCTCTCTGCCTCTTTCTTTTTCTCCTTCCTTTTCTTCTTCTTCTTCTTTCCAGAATATTTATAAGTGTATATATATATGGATATATATATATATATGGTTGTATATGTATATATAAACTCACAAGAAAACACACAAACTCTCTTAACTCTCTGGTTTTCAAACACTTCCCACACACGAGCACACATGTATATAGAGAGGGAGGGGTGTAGGTGGCCATGTTTTCTAGAAACCTAGGATTTCAAATTATTACACTCTCGATCAATCGAAGGTAGTTCGATTGCTCGAACACAGATCGATCAAGTTTGATCGATTGAAAATAGTTTGATCGATTGAAGTGGGGACCACGTCATAAATTTATGTCGGCATGGTTTCGATCGCTTCAACAATGTTCGATCGCTTAAACTCTGGAAATGTTCGATCGCTTGAAAAGACTTCGATCGGTTGAAGATAGAATTTCAATAAATGACAAAGGAAATATAGAATCTAGTATAAATAAATATTGAAAATACAGGGTATTACATCATCCACCACTCATTAAGGATTTTGTCCTCGAAATCAAAAACATATAAGGTCTAAAACAAAAATGGAAACTTCTCACGTATCTCTGACTCTAGCTCCCACAAAACTTCTCCTTCATCATGATGCTTTCACTGAATCTTCACTAACTGAATCTCCTTGCTTCAGAGCTTCTTGATCCCACGATCTAAAATGTGAACTGGTCCTTCATTAAACTTAACATTTTCATTAACTTCAATATCTTCGAAGTTGATCTCGTAAGCAGGGTTATGAGGGCATTTCCTCAGTATATTGACGTGGAAAACGTTGTACACTCCAGACATCTTCGGCGGCAATACAAGTCGATAAGCAACCTTCCCAACACACTCTAGAATCTCGAACGATCCGATGAATCGCAGCAATAGCTTGCCTCTCTTTAGGCCAAATCTAACGACGTCTCGAACAGATGAAACCTTGAGCAACATGTGATCTCTAATGGCAAACTCTAAGTCGTTGCGTCGCTTGTCAGCATAACTCTTGTGTCGAGTCTGAGCTATCTTCATCTTCTCACGTATAATCTGAATCTTCTTTCTTGTCTCTCGTACCATCTCTGGGCCAAGAAGTTGAGTGTCTCCGACTTTGGTCCAACATAGCGACGATCGACAAGGTCTTCCATACAAAGATTGAAACAGCACCATCCCTATGCTCGAATGATAACTGTTGTTGTAGGCGAATTCAATCAAAGGCAGGTGTGTCTGCCAAGCACTCTCAAAATCAATAACGCAAGTGCGTAACATGTCTTCCATTACTTGATTGACTCGTTCAGTTTGTCCATCGATCTGCGGATGAAAAGTTGAACTCAAGTTTAGTGTTGTTCCCATCGCTATCTAGAGACTCTTTCAAAATTCTACCATAAAGGTTGAATCTCGCTCTGACACAATTGAAACAGGTACTCTGTGTAACCATACAATGTGTTGTAGATACATCCGGCTCAAACGCTCTACTGGATACATCATACTGTAGGCGATAAAATGTGTTGTCTTCGTAAGTCGATCCACGATCTGTCGTGACTTCGACAATCCTACCACAAAATCTATGGTTACGTGTTCCCATTTCTATTGAGGAATTGGTAACGACTGAAGTAATCCAAGTGGTTTCTGATGTTCTGCCTTTACTTGTTTATAAGTAAAACACTGAGATACATACTCAGCTGCCTCTTACTTCATTCCTTCCCACCAGAAAATCCTCTTTAAGTCCTTATACATCTTTGTACCTCCAGGATGTATAGTGCTCTGGGATTTACACACTTCCTCTAATATTTATTTCTGAAGATTTTCTTTGTCAGGTACATAGAGTCTACCTTTACATCGTAAGGCTTCGTCTGTAATAATACTCCAGACTTTTGGTTCTTTGGCTGACATCTTTGCGAACCATAACTTCAAATCTTCCGTTATCTGTTGAGCTGCTATGATACGGCTGATCAAAATCGGTTGTACCATAAGACATCCAAAATGTTGTCTTTTTATTGGTTCTACTAGTTGAAGCTCGAATTCTGCTAATAATTCCAATGCTTTCCATTCTCGAATTAGTACTGTAGCGATCACTAGTCAAGGTTTACGACTTAAAGCATCTGCTACGATATTTGCTTTACTTGGATGCTATTGCAATGAAAAGTCGTAATCCTTGAGTAATTCCATCCATCTTCGTTGTTGCATGTTCAACTCCTTTTGAGAGAACAAATACTTCAAGATTTTATGATCGAAAAACAGATCAAACTTTTCTCCGTAGAGATAGTGTCTCCAAATCTTCAATGCAAACACTATTACTGCTAATTCCAGATCATGCATAGGATAATTCTTCTCATGCGCCTTTAATTATCTTGATTCGTATGCAATCACATTCCCGTCTTGCATAAGTACACACCCAAGTTCTTGGTGTGATGCATCACTATAGATCACATACTTTTCTCCACTCTTAGATATCACAAGTACTGGTGTAGAAGTTAATCTTTTCTTTAACTCCTGAAATGCACCCTCATGCTTGTCCTTCCATTCATACTTCATCTCCTTTCTGGTCAGATTCGTCATAGGTCTTATTATCTTGGAAAATCCCTCAACAAATCTCCTATAATATCCTGCTAGGCCGAGAAAACTTCTGACTTCTGTCGCATTAGTCGGTCTGTTCTAGCTTAAGACTACATCAATCTTAGATGAGTCCACTAAGATACCATCACGAGATATCACATATCCCAAGAATTTGACCTCCTGTAGCCAAAACTTATACTTGCTAAAATTTGCATACAACTTGCTATCTTAAAGTGTCTGCAAGGTAATCTGTAAGTGCTCCTGGTGATCCTCCTTTGTCTTTGAGTAGATTAGTATGTTGCCGATGAACAGTATAATGAATTTATCTAGATATAGTCTGAATACTCTATTCATTAAGTCCATAAATATTGGTGGCGCATTCGTCAATCCAAAAGGCAGAACTAGAAACTCATAATGCTCGTATCTCATCCTGAACGCAGTCTTCGACACATCCTCTGGTTGAACTAAAAGTTGATGATATCCTGAACATAGATCGATCTTTGAAAAGATCCTAGATCATTGTAATTGGTCGAATAGATCATCTATCCGAGGTAGTGGATATCGGTTCTTGATTGTAACCTTGTTCAACTCCCTGTAGTCTATACAGAGTCAAAGTGTTCCATCCTTCTTCTTTATGAACAGAACTGGTGCTCCCCAAGGTGACGTACTCGGGCAAACGAAACCTAGAACTTCAAGTTCCTAAACTTGTTTCTTTAGTTCCAACATCTCAGTTGGTGCCATCCTATATGGAGTCTTTGATATTGGTAACGTACCATGTAATAATTCCATGTAAAAGTCTATTTCTCTTTTCGGTGGAAGTCCTTTAAAATCTTGGAATACATCCTAAAAGTCTTGTACTGTAGGAATCTGATCTTTCTTGAGTTCCGTACTGTTACTACCGATTGTAACTAAACCACTTGTCAAGAACATATCATTCATTGTCTGACACTGAAATCTAATCGTCGGTCTTCCTTGTCTCGGAAATACAATCGTCCTTGTAGGGCAATCCAGGTTGACGATGTACTTAGTCAACCAATCCATTCCTAGGATAATGTCGAATTCTAACATCGACAGAACTATTAAGTCTACTGGAAGATTCCTATCTCCCAAGGTCAATGGGCAATCTTTGCACACTTTACTCAACTTAATATTCACTCCCAATGGTAACACAACATTAAGTGTTGGCTAGAGTGTCTGGGGTTCTAAACCCAACAAACGCACAATCTTAACAGCAATAAATGAACGTGCAGCTCCTGTGGATACCGGCATTTTTCCTTTACCCACGGCTTTTCTTTTAAAATCTTTTTCAATTTAAAATACAAAACAATGAGTCGCCACTTAATTTTTTTTAAAAAAAAGGGAAAATTAAGAAACCATTTTAAAGCAACTGATCTTTTTGTGAAGCCAAAGATTAAACTAGGTCCGGGGATTATGGAATGAGAAGGGAAGGAGTCCATCGAACTAAAACACCCCTTCTCATCCTATCTCGTGATAGGCCTCTACTCAACATCCTTTTAATCGAATTAATTATCTAAGTATGTCCTCAACTAATACATATATAAATATACATTACAAAAGCATGTCTAAAGGGTGTAAGATTGCAAGTGATAAAATATCATTCAAAAACCACATAATTCAAGTAACAAGCTATATGAATATGCAAATAGGGAACTATAGAACTTACCCAGGATCCATGCCGCGAATATTAAACGTGCAATGCATACAAATAGAAAGATCCTAAGAAAAGGTATCCAATCACATATACACATAAGGCAAAACCTAATTCTAAGGTGTCGCGCATTAAGTTGAAAAATTGATAAAATCAAGAAATTAAAATAAACTAGAGAGGAGTTCAAGAAATCATACCTTGATAGCGCTACAAAACAAAGGGTTAGTCCACATGATATACAAGATATAAAGTTAGATCTTAAATAACAATCCTAGACTTCTAGCTTAAATCTATCAAATGTAATTAAATCTAAAGCAAGCAAGTCCTAATTACAAGCATCAAGCCACATGGATGAATATGTACATGAACAAGAATAAATTATTGTACTATTCCTTGGTTTGGATCATTTAGCCTCTGTATTTAAGCTTAACTAATCATTATTAACATATGGTTTAAGTCCTAGGTCATGGAGAGATCATTTAGACTATTGTTTGCAAGATATATCAAAGTTGTGACAGAATTTTGAAAATTGCTGAGAGCAGATCAGAACTTCAAAAAAATAAAGAACATACTTCCCTTAATTGGTTTGATCTTGATGATATTTGGACACAATATGCCTATGTGTGTCTAGTTTCTAACCCAAAAAGAAAATCGAGGTTTGAACGGTTAGATCTCCGGGAATTGGACAAACACTAAACATCACTCAGAGACTTACAACTCTCTGTCTAGAGTTTTTGTATGATTTTCTAAAAATAGTAAAAAAAAATCAGAAATGCTTTGGTCTTTTTAGGATAGCTTCCTAACACATTAAAATAACTAGAAAAAATTATTTTGGGTTAATAAAATTTGATTAAGGTTCTTATTCGCTTATTTCAAAAGAGTGTGACTGTTCTGAAACTCTTGGACAGATTGTAGTAGCCTCACAAAACCCTTAATCAAACCACCTTAAACATGAAATCTTCTTAAAACAAAATTTACAGTGGTAGAACTTTAAGTTATAGACACTTTCCTGTTGGCTTCATTCGATTCCAACGGTCCGATGTTCAACTAAAAATCTACGATCAAAAATGGATTGTGAACTCACTGCACATTGGGTTAGTTCATCTTGGTCTTGTCAACTTAGACAAATAAGCCATGGAGTTGGGCTTGTCTAAAGCTAACTCTCCTACCATTTGATGGTCATTGGAGACTAAAGATATTCATACTTGTAAATTTCAAAGAAGTATGGAAGAACTTCATGAAACTTAGTCATAACAAACCTCAAACCATGAAGATAGGTTTTGGGTCCATTAGCTAAATATTCTAGTACCAATCTTAATCCTCTCATGAATCATAAGACTACAAAGGGATTAAGGGATTTCAAACCAAAAGATTCAAGTAAGGCATTGAAAGCCTTATGAACCCAAGGGATGAACACAAAAAAAAAATGAAAAGGGAAAATTAATGAACTCCATGCATGTTAAAAAACTTGGACAAAAACTAATTATTCTAGAGTTTTACCTCCAAAGTGTCCTCAACTTTGTGATTTTTGAGAACTTCTAAAGACTAATCAAGCTCTTCAACTTTCATTCATACAACTCCTTCTTTAAACTCCTCTAAACTCACTCCTAATTGTGTTTTAAGAAGAATTTTAAAAGTTAAGACAAAGAGAACACTAATATAACCTCTAGATTCAAAGAAAATCCAACCTCATGCAAGAGGATATTCATCCTCTATTTATAGACAATTTTATAGGGGCATTTCAGTCATTTCAGAGCAGAAAACTTTAATTCAAGCGTCCTTTTGATAGTACAAAACGTGCTGTATCACAGCTGGCTGTTACAAAAATGCGACACTCAATGGAGATGGAAGCGGCATTCACTGAATGCCGGAACGACACTCAGTGATTGCCGGCGCGGCATTCACCGAATACCAGAGCGGCACTCAATGAATGCCGCAGACAACTCCAGGGACTGCCATCTTTTCTGAAAATCATTTTTTAGCGGCACTTGATATAACTAAACAGCAGTTGGTGACTGCCGTTACGGTTCTCACCGACTGCCGATTCAGAAGTTCGTGGCAACCCATTGACGGTATCCTATTGACGCGTTTTCTTATCACACCCAAGTGTAGGTGATCATACAAGTAATAAAGTTCTGGAAGTCCAGGTCGAACCCACAAGGAACGGAAAAGAAAGATAGGCAATAACTATTATGTCACTAAAAAGAAAATAAAAGATAAATTTTTTGTTGGAGTTTTACTAAACTACTAATTTTTATATTTTTGCAATAAGTTAATTAAAAGCTATTTTTTTAAGTAGTTTACGGTAAAGAATTTAACAGTGCAAAATAAATTAACTAAGTACTAGTAAGAAAAGGAAGAAAAATAAGTAAAAGCTAAATTTTTGTGAGATAAACTTTTTGGATTTAATAATAGCGAAAGATAGAAATAATACAGATATTTAAGCAAAGTTATTAAAAACAGGAAATATTAATTAAGTTGGAAGGAATGATTTAAAGAATTGGGAATATGCAAACCAACACTAGATTCCACAACTTTTGTGTATTTGAAAAGGATTTGGCATTTAAGACCACATAGTCATTTCTTTATTTAAAAATAAACTTTCACTGGTTAGAGTCATATCAAGTGTGTCAGATTTGATATGAAACGACGTCGTTTGGTTTAAAGAAAAATAAGTAGGCAATTGGGCAGTAGCCAGGTTCGAACCGTGCCCCACCGCGGACGTGGATTATTCGGCGTCCAGTCCCCACCACTCTGCCACTACACAATTTTCTATCCATTAGTGGATAGAAATATTTATAAACACATATTTGAAATATAAATTTTGTCATATGAGTTGTTTGAGTATGCTAGGTGTTTTTTTTTATGATAAAAGGCATAGTTTGACAATCCACATAATTAGATTCTTATTTCAAATATGTAATCTTTTGAGCCCAATATAGCCATAGTATATAAACATGTTAAATGGTCATAAACTATAGATACATAGATATTTTTGGCCA
The DNA here is from genome assembly GCA_033977485.1 of Hydrangea macrophylla. Taxonomy (NCBI): domain Eukaryota; kingdom Viridiplantae; phylum Streptophyta; class Magnoliopsida; order Cornales; family Hydrangeaceae; genus Hydrangea; species Hydrangea macrophylla. The sequence goes on along the minus strand of CM066999.1, from coordinate 100,894,998 downwards.
TAAATGAAAAAACAACTCATCTAGATAAATTTGCCCATTTAAGATTAGTGCACAGAAGCTGTGGTTTCTAAGTTTTTATTGCATATCCCCAATTAAAGTTTTAGCCTACCATTTTGGAATTGAAACTGTCTTTCAAATAAAATTTAAAAGATAAATTAAATAGATGTAAACAGTAATTGCTCAATTAAAACTAAAGTTATAAAACTATGGTAAGGGTGAAATATAATATTTATATACTGTTTCTTTACTTTAACATGAGTTGGGTTGAATTTGTAGAATCTGCAAAATAACAAAGTTTAGTACAACTAGGCTAATAAAATATACATAAATGGAAATACTGAATTAATAATAAAATACTAAACCTTTGACTTTAACTTCTTGTGGGGTCACAGTGGTTGAACTCTAAGAACACAAGCAAGGTCAAACCAAATCCTAATCTACTTTTGGAGTGAGATATGGGTATGGTGTACTTTTGGACTTTAGTAGGTAATTATAACAACTACGTGGCTAAGAAATCTGGCATTTACTTGCAAAATCTGTCTTTTAGTGAATAAAAATATTGCTATAAAAACTGGAAATTTGGGGTTTCAAATTATTTTAGGGGTTTCAAATTATTTTAGGGGATAACTATAAGTACTACTAGACTAAAAATATTAAATCTAAATTTTAATAGGAATATTTTTATTACTACAAATCGACAAAGGTCATACAAGAAAACAAATATTTAAATTTTGAGAAGTACAGTACACAAAGTTTTGCTACATATTTTTTGAACATGAAAATCATCAATTACATAAAAGTAAATTTTTACAACTACTATAACTAGAAAAGGCAAAGAAAAATTAAAGTTTCCTATTTCTAGGGACAATATGAAGTGCTCACATGATAACCTCCCCAAACTATTCTCTCCCTAATAGTGATTGTAAACTGTTGGTGTGGAGTTGTGTGTTGTAGCTTGTGTGTTGTTGCCTCGTTTGCTTCTGCTCAATTTATAGATGAATTTCTGTGATAATTCCATCACTGCGTTCGTCACTTGGCATTTTTTTTCTTCTTCTTCATCTCAAATTTCTTCAGCTCCTCTGACACCTTCTTTGAAAATGAGAACCTGTGTTGAAAAGAGAGAGAGAGAGAGAGAGAGAGAGAGAGAGAGAGAGAGAACAAAATATATATATATATATATATATGTTTTACTAAATATATCAACATCCAAGCTTTAAATCTTGGATGTTCTTAAACGGTTTTTTTTTTTTTGGATTTTTCTTCGTTTTTCAAAAGTTTTACTATTCATTACTATTCATATTTGACTAATCATATGGGAGATACTACAGTGTGGTTGCTACTTCTTTCCTTCATTTTTACCTAAACATATAAAATGTGTAAAAATAAATAATTACATGCATTTGAGTGACATCACCATTAAATTATATTAATTCAAATATGCATGTAAAATTAAGAATTTGGGTGATTAAATGAGCACTATGTCTATTATATTGGCACATAAATGTGCAATATTCAATGTTTGTCACCCGTGACTGTCGCAAATTAGCTTGAGTGCCGTTCTGCCTCTTTTCTTTTTTTTCTTTCTTTTTTACTTTTTGTTTAGGTTGGAGAGCCTTTTGAAGAGTTTGAATCATCTTTGGAAGTCCTAGATTGGCCGAACGTTGTCATCATCGGGTCTTGGAGGTATCATTCCCCTTAACTCGACGTTTGGTCAAAATTGGGGTGTCTACAGCTCCATTATTGAATAAAACTTTAATTGGACTATAAAAAAGTACAAGCGTACCTTCCAAGTGTTGCTGCTCATCAGCATTAAAGCCTGCTTCTGCTGGGATGATAGTATTCATCCTGATCTGATCTGGGGATCCTTAAATTCCTTGAACTGGTGCTCCATAATATCCTCCTCGTGCTGCACGACAATCCTTGCTCAAATGTCCCGGCTTGTTGCAATTCCGACAGATAGCATCCATCTGGCGATTACTCCTGGGGGCTGTGCAGAACTTGGCAATGACTCTGGCTTTTCGCAATTAAAACATCATCCAATATTGCTTGGCAAGACTGTTAGCAGCACCTGAGGTGTGATCCCTGCTGGCGATATTGCTGCGGTCGAGAATAACCCTGTTGAGGTTTTCTAGTTCCCTCCCAGGTTCTCTTGTTCCCTTGAAAATTTCCCTAAGGTCTCCAACTCTGGGTATTCCTTGGTGGTTGGTTCAAAAAATTTCTCTGTTGAAAGCCTCTTGACGACTGAGGTTAGTTCATCTGTGGTTGCTGTGCTGGATAAAAATCCTTTTCCAACCCTGCAGCAAATCTGACAATCCCTTCGAATGACTGACTCAGATGACCAACCATCATATGTCTGAGGTGGGGGTTCAATCTTTGGTAAAATCCCTTCACCTACTTCTGTGGAGTGTCTATTATATGCTGGGCGAATCGAGATAGACGCTCAAACTGTGTTGTGTACTCTCGAATAGTCCATCCTCCTTGAACCAGACTGAGGAAATTCTTTTCTTGTTGATCTCTCTCATTTTCTGGGAAGTACTTTTCCTGAAATCTTTACCAGAATGTCCCCCAAGGCATTCTCCTTGTAACTTCGGCTCCTATCGTAGCTCTTTCGGCTTCCCACCAATCTGTGATAGCAAAATGATCTGAAACGTAGCAAGGCGACGTTTCTCTTGTTCGCTGTACTCTAGTGCTTCAAAGATTAATTCCATCTCCCTTATCCACTATTCGGCTTGCCAGGTTCGGTAAACCCATCAAACTTCTCGGGACGTAAACCACAAAAATTTGCTAGTAGCTTATCACCTGTCTGTCTCGGTGATGGTGGTGCAACAGGTCTCTGATGAATTGAGTGATTGTAAGTATCTCCCACATGCTCCATTCTTTGCATGAAGGCTTCAAAAACTCCCGTTGGATCCATACCTTCCGGAATAGGGGCTCCCAACCGTGCTTGATTCCTTGGTCTAACCATAATGATAACGAGTGTCGTCTACAAGAGACCCACTAATTAGCTAAAAGTCTTCTTGAAGAAACGAAAAACAAGATAGAATGAGAAGTAGCAAGAACTTAACAGTTCTGCTAAACAGCGCATTACAAACTCAAATACACCACAATCCATATCAAAATACTGCTCGAATACATATATATATATATATCAAAAGATGTACCGCATAGTACACACTAGTCAAACTGTGTACCACATGGGACAAAGGCTAAAACAGTACTTAAGTCAGCTATTTACAATACTACTACTAAGGATAACATCCATACAAAGCTATGGTCAATAGCTATCTCTCAAGCTCCCAAAAACTCAGGTGGACAACATGTCCTGATATAAAACTAACAAAAGCTAAACCCTGTAGATCCTGACTCAAAAATCATCAACATTTAATCCTATTACAGGTGCCTCATCCTCTGGTGCAATGTCCATCTCCACAGGCAGATCGTCCTCACCTGGTGCTACTGCTCCTCCTACTACCACCCCAATATCTCAATCCTCGACAATCACGTCGTCAACCTCCATCTCCTCAATATCGAAAGCTGGCTCGACTACATCGACGATCAACTCAGCAAAATCTCCAACTAGGGCAATAGCATCTACTAATTCAGCATGTCCTATCAGAACTCCGGCTGGTTGTGCAACCATCGCTGCCACCCACTCGGTTGCCATGTTGGCAATGGCTACCATATATAGTACAGGTCATGCTGGTAAATCAAACACCACGGGTACCTCTGGTACTATAATCTCCTCTGGCTCGACTGCAACATCCTCTATACCCTCATTTCCTACTATGTTATCCCCTCTGGCCATAACATCTTCATCACCTAACTCTGAGTCCTCCTCCAGGTCTGCTTCTGGCTCCTCATCATCCTTGACAGGCTCGATGTCCTTGGCAAGATCCTCCTCTGGGTCAATATCTACTATCGGCTCAGCCTCTAGTGACTTTGACTCCTCAGGCTGCTCATGTGGCTCTAGAATGGGTACCTCAGGTACCGGTGATGGTGGTGCTACTACTGGTGCTGCCTCAATAGGTCCCCCAAGAATGGTTCAAAGCTCAATAGCGCCCATCTCTAGCTTACTCTGGATCAAACGTAAAATCTCCTGGTAAATATCCCTACCAACCCTCGCTGAATGATAAGCATCCATGCGCATCTCTGTAGAGTGGGTCTTCCCAGTCATGTATAGAGCCTTCCACATATCCACCTCTAGATATCAGCTAGCTATTTGGTGTATGCGGTCATCATAAAACTCCGGATCAGCTGGCTCTACGGTATCCCCATGGATCACGTGTCCTCCATAGGCATCGGTAACGAACTTATGGAACTCTGGTTACATAATGCTAACCTGCAAAGGAAAAACTAACTATTGTCAGACGGACGAACTTATCTTAAACTCATATCTCATCTCAGGAATTCTTAAAACACTAGACCAGATGGTGCAGAATCGTTAGTGAATGAAAGTATCACACCCTAAGGCTCTAATACCAAAAATCCTGTCATGCCCCGAAGTAGCAAAAATAGAGAAAAATTAATTTTCTTTTTGGGTCCATAGGGAATGACAAGTGAAAGTTAATAATTACCACACCACCAAGTACTAGTCCAACTGAAATAACAAGAATAGTAAATAGCTAAATATATAAAACGATTCAATCTATTACAAAACATCATAGTGTGGTCCACAGGAGCACAACAGGTCTGGAGACAACATATGCCCAAGTACCCATCAACTAAAGCAAAACATAGTTCAACAGAACAACAAAAATATAAACTAAATAACTATCTTCAAGTTTTCAACTGGCGTAAGGGTAGTCGTTAGCATAACACTCTTCCCCAGCATAATCGGCATCAGTGCGGCCACCTTCTGCATATCCAACTCTAGGTAGTAGCCATCACCGTAGGTTCCATCACCTGGATTGTTAGGGATAGGATAGTTTGGACTGGGAATGTCCAGGCAATAAAGGCCATCAGCTTACTGAAAGGTGGCTGAGAACTAACTAACACAATCTCATAGAAATAACGTAATCACCAATTATGAACAATATATAATAGTGATACTAAATATATTTCTCCCTCTTTTATTCAGACACATCTTAATCGATTCTCATCATCTTCCCACTCTAAGACTGATTGTACCAAATTCGACTGATCGGAAAAACTATAGAGGTATGTGTTGACGATCTCCTGGTCAAAAGCCGACACGAGTCCAACCACCTTGAGCACTTGGCCGAGGCCTTTAGCATCTTAAGAAAATTCCAGATGAGGTTGAACCCGGCCAAGTGCACATTTAGAGTCTCATCTGGGAAGTTCCTGGGACACATGGTGAGCTGGCGAGGAATTGAGGCAAATCCCAATTCAAGCCATCATAAACATGCGATCACCCCGGTCAACAAAGGAAGTACAAAGTTTGGCCGGGCAGGTAGCTACCTTGAACAGATTATCTCTCGGGCAACCGATCGATGCCTGTCATTCTTCAAAATCCTCCGAAAAGCTTTTATTGATCAGAAGAGTGTGAAGAGGCATTTTAGGTGCTCAAGAAGTATCAGAGATCGCCTCATTTGCTCTTGACGCCTGTACTAGAGGAGGAGTTGTTGCTTTACTTTGCAGTGTCACCCTCAACGGTGAGATCAATATTGGTCAGAGAAGAGCATGGGGTACAATACCCGGTCTACTACACAAGCTAGGCATTACAAGGCACAGAAAGTAAATACTCCCAAATAGAGAAGCTCGCATTCGCCCTTATTACCTCATCCCAACGGCTCTACCCGTACTTCCAAGCTCATGTCATTGTGGTGCTCACTGACCAGCCTTCACAAAAAATCCTATCTCAGCCTGAAACATCTGGGAGGCTTATAAAGTGGGCATTAGAGTTGAAAGAATTTGAAGTAGTGTATAGACCCCGAACAACAATCAAGGGACAAGCAGTGGCAGACTTCCTAATGGAATTCACGTACCCGAAAGACCCAGTCGAGGAATTCAACCCACCTGAACTACCGCCTGACCTACATCCTAACACCCCGACCTGGGCACTCTATGTGGACGGATCCTCCAACAAACATGGCAGCGGGGCAGGGATCATCCTGACCATACCTGACGGAATCCAGCTGGAGTATGCACTAAGGTTCGAGTTTCAGGCCACCAACAACGAAGCTGAGTACGAAGCCTTGTTGGTCGGGTTTCAATTGGCTACCTCAATGGGCGCATAGCAAATTCAAGGATACAATGACTCCCAACTGGTTGTCAACCAAGTCAATCAGGATTATGAAGCACATGAAGATAACATGGTGGCCTACTTGACCCTAGTCAGGTCAGTTACCAAACAACTCAAAGGTTTCTTGATTAAACAGATCCCGAGAGAGGAGAACACAAGGGATGACCAGTTAGCACGGCTAGCATCATCTTCTGACTCGGACCTCCCTGGGATAAGGGTAGAATACCTGCCCGAGCCTAGCGTGTCCAACTCAAAAGGCATAGACGTTAACCTATTTGACTTGGGGCCCAGTTGGATGGATACTATCGTGAAGTTTCTCACATTTGGAGACATCCCGGACGGGAGGGATGAGGCCTGCCGGGTTAAATACCGGGAAACTTGATACCACCTTATTGGTGGCATCTTGTACAAAAGAGGATTTGCCCTGCCCTACCTCCGATGCATCCACCCATCAAGCAATCTTATATGAGATCCACGAAGGAGTGTGTGGAAACCCACATCGGAGGCCGAGTGCTTTCCTGAAGGGCCTTACTACAAGGTTACTATTGGCCCACAATGGTCCGAGACTTCAAAGATTATGTCAAGTGGTGTGACAAATGTCAAAGGCATGCCAACATGATCAACTACCCGGTGGAGCTCCAGACTCGAATCCTCAGCCCCTGGTCATTTTCTCAGTAGGGCATTGATAGAGTAGGACCCTTCCCATGGCAAGGGGTCAGGTCAAGTTTGCCGTCATCGCTATGGACTACTTTACCAAGTGGGCAGAAGTCGAGCCCTTGGCAACTATAACCGAGATGGAGAGTTTTATCGAGAAGAACATCCTTAGCAGATTCGGTATTCCCCGGGTACTAGTCAGTGACAATGGCAGGCAGTTCGTGAAGGATTTAGGTTTCAAAAAACTTTAAATTATGCACAACAGAAAACATAGTTTATAAAACTAATTGGTAGCCTGGATCTTTTGGATATCACATTTTTTCTTACCCACAGTTTTTTCAAAATCTTTTTCAGTTTCAAAACACGAGTCGTCACTTAATTTTTAAAAGGAAAATTAAGAAACCATTTTAAAGCAAACTAATCTTTTTGGAAACCAGATATTTCTAGGTCCCGGGATTATGGAATGAGAGGGGAAGGAGCCCGACGGACTAAAACACCCCTCTCATCCTATCTCGCAATAGGCCTCTACTCAACATCCTTTTAATCGAATTATTAATCTAAATGTACCCTCAACTAACACATATGCATAAATCTACATTACAAAAGCATGTCTAAAGGGTGTAAGATTACTAATGGTGAAAATATCATTCAAAACCACATAATTCAATTAGCAGGCAATATGATGTAAAAATAGGGAACTAGAAAACTTACTCGGGATCCAGCCACGAATATTAAACGTGCAGTGTATACAAACGAAAATAAAACCTACGAATTGGTCTCTAATCACATATATACACATAAGGCAAAACCTAATTCTAAGGTGTCGCACATGGAGTCGAAAATCAGTAAAATCAAGAAATGATTAAACTAGAGAGAAGTTGGGAAATCGTACCTCAATAGTGCTACAAAACAGAGGGTTAGTCCACATGATTTCAATCAAGATTTAGTATAAAATTCTAAATAACATCCTTAAACTTCTAGCTTAAATCTATCAAGTATGAAGGAATTGACATAATTATGAATTCCTTCCAATTAGTTGGAAATGCATCACTTCTATAGATATACAAGTCTCAACTAGGAGCCAATGTAATGTCCATATAGAGATAGTGTAGTCCCAACATGATCATAAGGAACTCACAATTTGTTTCAATTAAGCATAATTTACTCCTAACACAAAATGGGTTCTAATTACAAGTATCAAATCTATATGGATGGATGTATATGAATACATGAATATGAACAAGAGTAAGTTATGAGCTATTCATTGATTTGGATCGTATAACCTCTGGATTTACGTTTAATTAATCATTATTAAAACATATTTCAAGCCTTAGGTTATAGGAAAGTCATTTGAACCATTATTTGCGAAGTTTGTCAAATCTGTCACAGAATTCTGAAAATTACAGAGAGCAGACTAGAACTTCAAAAATGAAAAAAAAAAAAAAAAAAACCATGCTTCCCATGGTTTGATTTCAATGAATTTTGGACACAAGATGCCTTTGTGAATCTAGTTTCCAACCCAAAAAGAAAAATCAAAGATCAACGGTTCAATCTCTGGGAATTTGACAAACACTAGACATCACTCAGAAACTTACAACTCTCTGTCCAGAGTTTTTGTATGATTTTCTAAAAATAGTAATAAATCCGATTGATTCTAATCTTTTTAAGATACCTCATTAACACATTTTTCATAGAAAAAAATTATTTCAAGTCAAGAATGTTTGATTAATGCTCTGATTTACTTATTTCAAGAAGGTGTTACTGTTCTGAAATTCTGGACAGATTATGGTTGCTTCACAAAACTCATGACCAAACCATTTTAATCATGAAATCTCATTAAAACAAAAATCACAGTGGTAAAACTTTATGTTATTAACACTCTCCAATTGGTCTCATTCAATTCCAACGGTCCATTATTTAATTAAAAATCTTTGATCAAAAGTGGTTTATGAATTCACCGCACCATTGTTAAGTTCATCCATTATTTAATTAAAAAACTTTGATCAAAAGTGGTTTATGAATTCACTGCACCATTGTTATGATCATCTTTTATTTGTTAATTCTACCTACCAAGCCATGAAGATTGGCATAATCCAAACTACTTCTCCTTTCACTTGATGATCATTGGAGACTAAGGACACTTATACTTATAGACTTCAATGGAGTATGGAGAAACTTCATGAAATCTTAAATTCATGAACCTAAACCATGGAGATAGGTTTAGACACATTGACCAAACATGCTAACATCAACCTTAATCCTCTTGTAAGTCATAAATTCACAAGGAGATTAAAGGATTCCAACTCTAAGGATTCAAGTAAGACATTGAAGGTCTCATGAATTCTAAGAGATGAACATAATCAAAAAGAAAAAAAAAGGAAACCAAGGCTCAAGTAATATCTAGGTTAACTTCATGACTTATTTAACCTTAGATCTTAAGCCACTTTTTGATCCAAACCAATTAAATGAAAGCTCAATCACAATATTAGTGGTGTATGATGAAATGTGATGGGAATGGGGCTTTTGAAAATGTGTAAAAGATCCTAAAGAATTCTACATGTCGTGATTGAACTTGAATTAGAGACTAATTAATTTAGAGGTTACCTCCAATTATCCTCAACTTTTAAGTCTTTGGAGGTCTTTCAAAGGTGGTTCAAACTCTTCTTCTTCTAACTCATGCAACTTCTTTTAAAACTCCTCTAAAACCTTCTCCTAATTGTGTTTGAGAATTTTGAAGAGATTTAAAAAAAAGAAACTTAAGATAAGATTCAAGATTCAAGAAAGAGGTTCAAAATCAAGATCCTTTGTAATGTGATATTCATTCCCTATATATAGGCAAATTTTGGAGGGTTATTTCAGTAAATTCACAATGAAAACCCTAATTTCGGACGTTCTTTTTTAAGGTACAAAACGTACTATATTAAAGCAGACTTCTAAAAATTGCGGCACTCAACAGAGGTGGAAGCGGCACTCAGTGAATGCCAGAACGGCACTCACTAATTGCCGGCGCGACATTCATTGAATGCCGATGCGACACTCAACGAATGTCGCGGACAACTTCGCATACAGCCGACTTATATGGAATTCTAGTTTTTGCGACGATCAGAGAGTGCCGTAGCGGTAATCATAAACTGCCATTATGGCAATTAAAGACTGCCGCAATGGCATCCCGTGACAGCTGCAACAATTACCCTGTGTCGTCTTTCCCTATCCTTCACTTTTCTTCTTTCTTTCCTTTTGTTTGAATTAAAGAGCCTTTCAAAGAGTTTGAATCACCTTTGGAAGCCCTAGATTAGTCGAACATTGTCATTATCGGACTTAGAGGTAACGTTCCCCTTAATTTGATGTTTGGTCAACATCGGGGTGTCTACAGATCCACTACTTATCAACTCTAAAGATGCGTATAAACAAGAGAGAGAAGAGCCTATACCTCAGGTTTTGAACCTAATTCTGATTTCTTCTTTCTTGATGGTATAACAGCCTCCACTAGGTTTTCTTTACCCTTATGACTCCTATGGACGCTTATCGGAAAGACTAGGGTGGTGGTAACCCTAATAGAGAGGATAGAGATGGCTTGGGAACCCTAAAACAGTTTCTGCAGCTTTTGGTATAATAAAATGATGAACTCCAATTTCTGGACGCAGCTATCCTATTTATAGATTCCCAGAACCGACCTTACTTTCAACCGATTGAAGTGTATTCGATCGATTGAACATCGATCGATCGAACAACTTTCAATCGATCAAACTTGCATGACTTCAATCGATCGAGACTCCTTCAATCGATTGAACCTGTCTTGATAAGATCCTCATGTGCCTTTCCAAGCATCCTAATGGAGCTAAGAGTGGGACTTCTTAGGCTCTTTATTGTTGGCTTAGACCAACTGTTAATTCCCATGACCAAACTCTTTGATCAGCAAACTAATCAATTGATTTGTTAATGTTTACTCCACTATAAAATGATAATTGAACTCCAACACAAAAGAACATATCCGAAGTGATAACTAAACTTGTATGGTGTACTAATGTCCCTCTACCGTCAACATTCATAATCATATTCAGGTAGTCAGATAACTGTTACTGTCAACCTAAATAATGATTACATCTTCCATTCTTTGAGTCCCATTCACCTCTCATGATTACCAAACATGTTGATAACTACTTATCAACAAGACTGCAGTTCTCAGTAATCAACTTGGTGACATTCTCAAGGGAATGCTTACTCTTTATCAAAGGGTAGATTCTATCTTGACAATATATGTTCACAACTCTATGAACATGACATACCCAAGATACCCCAAGTGTTGATCTTTAAGACCTCACTGATTGGTAAGTCAAAGAAGACATATCCACAGTCTGTGTTCATAATCGTCTTAAGATTGAGAACACGTACCTTATACAAGTTATGAGTTCCTATCGACTGTTGACAGTTTTAAGTGTCAATAGGAAAGCTCAGGTCCGTCAATGTACTATAATCACTAGCACATTAACTAAGAGATGTACTCCAATGATTGAGATTCATCACTCCATCCAATGGTAGTAAATCATGCTACAGTATATACCTGATGAGATATCCAGTCTCATCATCCACTGTGACAAATTCTAAGTATTAATAAATTGTAAATCATATCTCTCTTGTATGTATCTCATACACACATAAATTACTTACTATAATATTTATGGATTATCAATCATCTCATGAAAGAAACATACACAATGAAATGTAAAGCTGATATCCATATATTAAAATGTCAATGTCTCATACATAAAGTAATGATTCGAGGGCATAAACACAACAAACTCTCACTTGTACTCATAACCATTCAGGACTACATCTGAGACCTAGACTATCTAGATGATGGTCAAAGACCTTCTGTTGTAAGGCCTTTGTAAACGGATCCGCAAGATTGTCAGTGGTGGCAATCTTGGTGATAGTCACATCTCCACGTTGAACAATATCTCGATTAGATGATATTTTTGCTCTACATGCTTTTACTTTTCGTGGTTCCTTGGACTGAGCCACTGCCCCACTATTATCACAATATAGCATAATAGGTGACAGTGACGTTGGTACCACCTCGAGCTAAACAGCTTCCTTTATGGCTTTACAAGCAGCCACATACTCAGCTTCTATAGTTGAGTCTGCAATGTTGTCATGCCCCAACGTAGCATAAATATGGAAAGCGTTTAATTTCCTTTATGGACCCATAGGTCGCGACAGTTTGAAGGATTAATTCCGTCCCAAACATCGAACGACATAAACATAAAAATCAGAGCAGAGTAATCAAGGCTTACAAAATTTTTCTAACTTATTACATATTACAAAACGGGGTCAACTAAGGCACAAGCCGCCTTAAAACAAAACAATATCTATTGTCTATTACAGTTATCCTAGTTACAAAACAGTTTATAACTTAATACATAGGATATTGATAACAGTTCTATCTTCCAAAGCAGCCGTTCTCAGTTTGCATAATCATAGGGCCCAGCATAGTCATAACCTGAAAAGCCTGAACACGAATGTCCAGGGTGCATCGATGCCGTCAGCTTCAAGAAGTTGGTGAGTATTAAAAACATAACTTTGAATATAACACATACTCATTCACCATTTTCCAATTCCCATTTAATTCAACAAGTGTACACTAAAGTAAGAAGTTCATTTTTAGAAAACAACCACAATATCATTTAAAAGCTTTAATCCACATATATGTGACCGTGTATGAAAAATAATGCACCATCTTATCTTACCGACTCTTTTCTCTCGACAAACACAACAACCCACTATCTCACACTAGTATCCTTGTAATACTCCGATAGCCACACTTTAGCACGAGGTGCCAGGGAATGTCCAGTTTACCTCACACTTTGGTCCGGGGTACCAGGGAGTGTCCAATGCCTCACACTTTAGTACCTAATCCGCCTCGTAAATACCAGAGGTAACCTCACGCAGTATCCAGACTCGGGAACCAGGGAGTGTCCGTAGGCCACACTTTAGCACTATCATGGGTGTCAGGGAATGTCCAAGTTCGGCGTCACACACTTTAACGCTTCCATGGGCGTCAGATCCAGTTTTGCCACCGTCACATTACCAAGATACTCTCACCGTAATCTCAACACGTCACACTTTGGTACACAATTACCAGGGAGTGTCCATAATACAATCTCAACCACACACTCTTTTTCACACTGACCATTACTCTTTTCCACACTGCCCAACACTCACACTCACCATGCATGTACAACTGATACCATATGAATGTTGTGCAATTGTAAACAGAACATATGAAATGCCGGGATTGATAACCACGTATATATGAAAAGAATCGAAATCATAATCGTTCCTAAATGACCCATCATACCCAAAATATAATCTATTTTAACATTTTTCGCTAACAGAGCTTTAAAGACCCACAAGTTAACAACCAAATAGTTCCTTAACATGAAATAAGCAAAAACTAGAAACTGTCAGAAGTCGCGCGTACGGGCCGCGCGCGCGAGGGGTCGCTCGCGCGGGCCGTTCGCGCGATTTGACCATTTTCCCTTTTCTTTTATAAAACTTTTCCAACTGCCAGAATATAGGGAGATCGCGCGCGCGGATCGCTCACGCGATCTGCCTAATTTTATTTTTCTTATTAAGATCTTTTCTATCTACCTGAAAATACACAGCTCGCGCGCGCGGGCCGCTCGCGCGATCGCGCGCGCGAGTTCATGCAGTAGCTTTGTCTTCTTCACTGAAACTTCCCCTGTGTTTGCACCCAAAAATTGTCAATGATTTTTGAGCCCGAGTGGAGTTGAAGTTGGGTGAAGGAGACGCTGGGGCAAGTAGTGATGACTCATCGGACTCAAGATGTAAGCCCGATGGGGGGAACAACTGTTGGGAGATGAGGAGAGTCCGATGGGAGCATGTGGAAAGTGTAAGCGTCATCGGGCTATGAGAACATAACTTATCATGTTGAGAGCCCGATGGAAAAGTAAAGCAACGTTATAACTAATCGGACATCATGAAAAGGAAGAGTGTGTCCGATTGATTATAAGAAGTTGAAGAAATATGATCGGACATGGAAGAAGTCAGGAGCCCGATTCATCCAACAGGGAGAGGTCAATTGACGAAGGATAGGGCGTTGTTATTCACAGTTGGCATGATGACGTCATCTCTGAGAGTTTTTTTGGAAACAAGAGTCCGTCTGGGAAAGGAGTTGTTAGTTGCCAGCTGGGTTGTAGCGTCTAATCCCTAAATTAAAGGGATTAATTCAATTAAGTTCAAAATAAGGTAGGAGGTGGTGATATAGAAGGATTTCTTCAAATAAGCCAATCAATCAATAGCTTGGGGCGTAAGAGAAGGAATCATAGTCCAAATAGGAATCAGTTCAGGCCGCTATAAATATAGAGGCAGGCCCTTCAAGCAGAGGACTCCGCGTCTCTTCGACAAAAGCATACACAGCATTCAGTATTCAGCACATTCAAGGCATTCAGAGCACTTTCTCCAAGTCTTTGTTTCCTAGCTTTAATAGCAATTAGGTCTGTGTCTTTTTGTTATTTTTATTCTCTGTTCTTTTGAATGATCAGTCCATTCTGGTGTTCTTGAGATCTGTTTTATTTTTCCAAGCATTTAATAAAAATCTATTTTTATTAAACCGTTTGTGATTTGTTTAACTTGTTTAAACTTGATACTTTTTAGCTTGTGCGCTTCAGTACTGCTAAAGGACTTTTAGTGAGGGTACTTTCCTACTCACTATATACAATCACCAGTTTAGAAGTCAGATTCACCAAAAGCCTTGTGTATCACTGACACAAGCAGATAGGAAATTAGTTTGCACGCTCACACACACACATACCGAATCACAGATTGGTTCTGGCACGCCCGCGCAAATTACAGCAAACATTTTTGGCACGCCCGGTGGGACCCACAGTGTCAAATCATGCCTCCGAAGAAAGATAAGACGACAAAGGACGATCAGCATATGGATCCGCCCACGGAGGAGAGCACCGGCCATTCTCCACAGGACGGTAGTATCACGTTAGAAGCCATCTCGGAAGCCATGAGGGCTAACGTAGAGCCCATGTGGCATGAGTACAACGCGCTCATAGGTTCTATGGGCAACCTCAAATCGATCATGCAGCAAACGACCGACATCCATAAAAGTCAGGCTGATCTGATCCATGAAACCAGGACCACGCACGTGAAGTTGGACCGACTGACGGAAACAATCGGAAAGATGATTGAAACCTATAAGGCCGGATGGAGAGGAGAACAGGTCAACGGTTCGGGCTCGGGTACCTCGCTGGAGTCCGATAAGCCGAAGAGCCCACCATATGTCTGTCCGAACCTAAGAGACGGAAATGGCTCAGGAAAGCAATCTGAGTCACAGACCGGCATCGCTGGCAGTGTGGTGGTCACCGATCCCAACGGATCGGCGACACCAGGGTTTGGAGGATCTGCCGGCCAGACTGAAAGTTCAGTCGGCCACACACAGCCCCAAGGGAACGGACATGGGGGGCAAAGGAACAACGGTGGTTTTTGGACCCATCAGGTCCAGAATAACCAACAGAACGGACCGCCGCCGTTGATACCCCCGATAAGGAATGTTCAGCCCGTAGTTCAACCCATCAATAGGGAAGAGCTGGTAGCAGCCATACACGAGGAGTATGGCCCGTTTATGCGGAGACTGGAAAGGCCGACTTACAGACGGCCGTACCCGCCGGAGATTGACCGAGTCATATTTCCTCAGGGGTATAAGGTACCGAATTTCACTCTATTCTCAGGAGAGAGTGAACAGTCCTCAGTTGAGCACATTGGCCGTTTTATTGTTCAATGCGGCCATGTGGGTCACAGTGACCCATTGAAGTTAAGACTATTCCCAAATTCGCTAACGGGCATGGCGTTTTTGTGGTACGTCAACCTCCCAGCCAATTCGGTGTTAACTTGGCAAGGGATGGAGGAGTTGTTTCACGGACAGTTCTATAGGACTGAGCCCGAGACATCATTGGCAGATTTGTCGCGAATGATGCAACTGGTGGGGGAGACCGTGGAAACATACATAGCCCGTTTCCGAAAGGCAAAATACCGCTGCAAGACAGTGTTGCCCGAGGAGGAGTATGCAAAGATGGCCATGGGGGGCATGTCCTTTGAGCTTCGCAAGAGGTTTGAAGGAACTAATTTCCGTGATCTGTTTGAGCTTGCCACACGGGCGGGTCGCTACGAACGTATTCTCTTGGATGAGCAGGAGAAGAAGAACTCTTCCAAGGGAACATATTACAAAGACCCCAATTACGAGGTCCACTTGGCAGAGTGTGACCTTGAAACAGAATACGATATGGCCGAATTAATTTGCAAACGGCCAATCATATGCAACGCCTTGAACAAGCCTGTTAATAATAACGCTGTTGCAAAGAAGATGGCGTTCGAGGCGGGGAAAAACTATACTTTCGATATAACAATGGCTGATCAAATATTCGATGCCCTGTTGGCCGATAAAGTGATCAAGCTAAGTGAAGGTCATCGGATCCCAAAGGCCGATGACATAAAAAACAAAGAATATTGTAAATGGCACAATTCTTGGAAGCACGCTACTAACAATTGTGTTGTTTTTCGCAATTTTATACAGGAAAACGTCGAGAAGGGGGTCTTCAAATTCTCGGACAAAGCAATGGGGATCGATGCAAATCCTTTTCCTCAGATCACGGGCACAAACATGGTGATGCCCGACCTAACTAGGTTGTCAAGGCCGAGACTGAAGATTGACTTATCTGACGAGGAATTTGTGCCAACACAAAGGGATGGTAAACAAATTGCTACTTCGGCCACCAATGGGCCGAAGGTTACAATACATGACCTCCGAAAGAGTCACCAAGAACGCAAGACGGAAGTACAGAAAGCTAACGAAGAGACGGCCAAATCTAGCACGGATAATCTGATAGCCGATCTACGGCGACAGCTGGAATTCATCGAACAAGGCCTTTGCCCGAGGTGCAAGGCTGACATCAAGAAGGAAGTCTCGAGCCCGAGTAAGAGGCCGAGAAGCTATGAACATCGGGACTCAAGCCCGAGAAGGCCCGTACATGAAAGATTGTCATTACCGTGGCAAGGCCAGGCCAAGCCCGAGTGGCGTGCAAAACATCCGTTGGGACACCAAGTCGGCCAGCGAGAATACGACCGACTGGGGGAAAGTAGTTCCCAAGTGATCCCAAGGCCTCAGATACAAGCAATAATTTCTGGAAGGAGCCCGAGGATGGTGCTACCGCCTAGGGTAGAAGATCAAAAATGGCATAGAGCTGAACACTCCAAGTTCCCAGCACGGCCGCAGTATAGCAAGTTCCAGAAAAGAAGATATCAGAGAATGCGACAGGCCGAGCGGGAACGCCAGTTGTTGAAGAATCAGGTAGGGGGTCCGATCGCTCCCACCGAACCTCAGAAGGAGAGAGTCCGACAAGAAAGTTCACAGGAAAAGGGGACAGGTACGGCGGACAAGATGATTGAGTCCGATGGAGATGGGTCGGATTCTAGTTTTTCGCCAATCCAATTCGGGACAATTCCAGTAGGCCTGTCTTCTAACATGGTGTTTACGCTACCCATGTCTTTCATGGCCAAGCCGGATCAACCATCGGCCATGGAAGGGGATGTGGTGGAAGGCTCAGCTAAGGACTCGGCCGTGATGGAAGAAAACTTTTGGAACGGGGGAGAGATCGTTAAGCCTAAAGTGGTGGAAGCCACTAGCAAAAGTGTGGACGCCACCGATGGGCAGACCGATTGGCCAAAGATTACTATCTTAAGGCCGAAGGAACAACAGACTGAGGAAGGAGTGAAGACCGGACCAGTTAAAGTAGTGTTTGAAAAGCCAACACACCAGATGTCCCAACATCTAAAGCCATTGTATGTAAAAGGGCACATAGAGGGCGTCCCGATAAACAGGATTCTTGTTGATGGGGGGTCTACTATCAACATCATGCCCCAAATCATGTTAAGGATCTTGCAGAAATCAGAGTCGGAGTTGATTCCGACAGAAATGAATGTCCAAAGCTTCACGGGGGCACCTTCAAGGACGAAGGGGATCCTACCCTTGGAACTGACCGTTGGCAGCAAAACGGTCATGACTGCGTTTTTCATCGTGGAAACTTCAGCGGCCTATAATGCTTTATTAGGCCGGGATTGGATACACCCAAACTATTGTATTCCCTCCACCCTTCATCAGTTGTTAATTTTCTGGAGAGGAGATGAGGTGGAAGTGGTGGGGGCAGACACCAAGCCCTTTGTAGCCCGGGTGCAGACGGCCGATGCAGTCTTGTATGAAGATGACATCGGGCCAGTGAAGTTGTTGGGGTGTAACAAATTTGGAAGGCCAAATGCGGCGACCTTCCGTAAAGGAAGTTCGTCGGACATCAAGGCATATTTCCATAATCTCAATTGGACAGAAGAATCAAGGCCGATCGAGATCGTTGAACAAGAAGACGTCCATGGAGATTCCGACAATTAAAGAACGGAAGCTGCTGGCCTTAAGAGCCAGCATGGCCAGATGGTGTGCATTCCTGGCCGACCGAAGATTGGAAATCGGCCCTACTGACGGAACGATCAATCTGGCTGATTGCATTTACGAAGAAGAAGCCCCGAAGGAAGAAGAGATTCAGATACATGAGTTGGAAACGGCCACGGCTAAGCTGGATGATCTTAAGGCCGATGTCCAGGACCCTCTCTTGGAAGTCAACTTAGGCGAAGAAGGAGAGCACAAGCCTACCTATGTGAGTCAGATGTTGGATCCTCAGGGTCAGGCCGATATGATTGCACTCCTACATAAATATAAGGATTGTTTTGCTTGGGAATATGACGAGATGCCTGGTCTATCAAGGGAACTGGTGGAACACCGATTGCCAATTAAATCGGGGTTCAGGCCGTTCAAACAACTGCCTCGGCGCATGTCACCAGAAGTGACATTGAAGGTGAAAGAAGAGATCGAACGATTACTGAACGCTGGCTTCATTCGGACAGCCCGATATGTCGAATGGGTCTCGAATATAGTGCCAGTAGTGAAGAAGAATGGGAAGCTAAGGGTTTGCATAGACTTCAGGAATTTAAACTTAGCTACCCCAAAAGATGAGTATCCCATGCCTATGGCCGATCAGTTAATCGATTCGGCCGCTAAACACAAAATTCTGTCATTTATGGACGGGCATTCGGGGTATAACCAGATTTACATCGCCGAAGAGGATGTCCCGAAGACTGCTTTTCGGTGCCCGGGGGCAATTGGAACCTTTGAGTGGGTTGTCATGCCTTTCGGACTCAAGAACGCTGGAGCCACTTATCAGTGGGCAATGAATTCAATCTTCCATGACATGATCGGGCAGTTCATGGAAGTTTACATAGATGATGTAGTGGTAAAGTCAGGGGATTACACCGATCATTTGAGAGATTTGGAAAAGGCGTTTGAAAGAATGCGGGCTCACGGATTAAAAATGAACCCTCTCAAATGCGCATTCGGTGTTACAGCAGGAAATTTCTTAGGTTTCCTGGTACATCAAAGGGGGATAGAGATTGATAAAAATAAAGCTCGGGCTATCCAAGCAGCAAAACCGCCTGCTAATAAGAAGGAACTCCAGAGATTGCTCGGGCAAATCAATTTCTTAAGAAGATTCATATCAAACTGTGCAGGGAAGACCCAAATATGGACCCCACTATTGAAGATCAAGACCGATGAAGACTTCAAGTGGGAAGACAGCCATCAACAAGCCTTTGAAGGAATCAAACAGTATCTGTCAGTGCCTCCAGTGTTAATGCCACCAAAAAAGGGTAGGTATTTAAAATTGTATATATCGGCTTCTGATTGCTCTATAGGTAGTATGCTAGCTCAAGATAATGAGCAAGGTAACGAGCAAGCTGTTTACTACTTAAGTAGAATTTTGACTCCAATCGAGCAGCGTTATGCGCCGATTGAGAAGTTATGCTTGGCTTTGTATTTTTCTTCACAGAAGTTAAGAACATATATGCTTCCTGTTTCCACTTATATAATATGTCAAACGGATGTGATAAAATACATGCTATCAAGACCAATCATGAGAGGCCGAATTGGGAAATGGACCTTGGCCTTGATGGAGTTTGCCATCCAATACCGTTCACAGCAATCGGTAAAAGGCCAGGCCATAGCCAATTTCTTGGCCGATCACCCAGATCCTACTGATTTGGGAACACTGCCTCCAACACCCAAAGTTCTGAGCACATCCTTAGTCCCATGGACTTTAATCTTTGACGGGTCCAAAAACGCAGAAGGTGCTGGGGCAGGAGTGGTGATTGTATCACCCAAGTACAAAAAGACAAAAATGTCTTTTCGGCTCAACTTCAAATGCACTAACAATCAGGCCGAGTACGAAGCACTTATAATCGGACTAGAAATACTCCTTGAAATGGGGGCATCATCTGTGCATATAAAAGGCGACTCAGGTTTGGTGATTGGACAGATTGCTGGAGAGTTTCAGATAAGAAGTTAGGAGTTATGCCCGTTCCATGCAGTTGCTACTCAGCTCAGGGAAGCATTTGATGACATTAGTGTGAGCTATATCCCAAGAACAACCAATACTGAGGCCGATAAGTTGGCAAAGACAGGATCAGCCTCACCCTCCCAGAAGAGTGCAGAAGACCAACTCATCACGGTCAATGTCCGGTCATTACCGTCCGTTGCAAAGAGGGGTTGGTACACTACTACCAATTCGGTCCTGATGGAGGATAGCGATTGGAGAGTTCCTATTATTGAATACCTGAGTCACCCAAATGTCAGAGTAGACCGAAGAGTCAGGTTGTTTGCAGTCCGATTCGTGGTACTAGATGGGGAATTATTCAAGAAACCAATCGGTGACGACGTGGTCCTGAGGTGCCTGGGGAAGAAGCAGGCCATGCAGGTTATGGCCGAAGTACACGAAGGGACATGTGGAGCACATCAAGCCGGCACCAAGATGAAGTGGCTATTAAGGAGGTATAATTATTATTGGCCTGGCATGTTGAAAGACTGCATCAGCTATGCCAAGGGTTGTCAACCTTGTCAAAAGCATGGTCCGATTCAACATGTGCCGGCCAAAGTATTGCAACCTATAATCAAACCATGGCCATTTAGGGGATGGGCGATGGATTTGATTGGCAAAGTCTTACCGCCATCATCCGGCCAGCATTGTTTCATAATAGTGGCTACGGACTACTTTACCAAGTGGGCCGAGGCCATACCTTGTAGAACGGTGACACAAGCCACCGTCATAAAATTCATTGAAGAACACATTATCCATAGGTTCGGCCTTCCAAAAACAATCACGGCCGATCAAGGATCTGTGTTTACAGGGACGGAGACCTCCGCCTTTGCAGAAAGTAGGGGAATCAAGATTCTTAATTCTACACCCTATTATGCACAGGCTAATGGTCAGGCCGAGTCCACTAACAAGATCCTTAAGGGGATCATTGAAAAGATGATCGTGGAGAATCCTAGGGAATGGGACAAGCTTTTGTCCGAAGCATTATGGGCCTATCGGACGTCAAAGAGATCAAGTACTGGGGTTACACCGTTCATGCTGACCTACGGGCATGACGCGATGTTACCTATGGAAGTTACAGTCCGATCGGCCAGAAGGGCTTTACAGAATCAACTAGAGCCCGCTGAGTATACGGAGGCTATGATAGCTGAGTTGGAAGGGCTTGATGAAATGAGGCTAGTGGCCTTGGATGCATTAAAAGTACAAAAACAACGGGCCGCCCGAGCTTACAATAAAAGGGTGAGAGATAAATCTTTTTGCACCGATGATTTGGTGTGGAAGGCCGTGTTACCTATTGGAGATAAGGATAATCGATACGGTAAATGGTCAGTCAATTGGGAAGGCCCGTTCATCGTTCACCAAGTTAAAAGAGGAGGTGCTTACAGGCTTCGTGATTTAGATGGGACTATCCATGTCCGATTAATCAATGGTCAGTATTTAAAGTCTTATTATCCGACGTTATGGGAGACCATTGATCTAGATTATAAACCTAATCCTGGGTTGGAGTATGATCAGCTGATAAATTATGAGCCGGAGCCCGAATGATTTAGATGAACAGTGATTTTGTATTGATAGGCTGAGCACAGCTTACTTACAAAGTAATAAAAAAAAAAAAAAAAGAAATTTTTACAAAGTATATATAAACAGGAGTCGGTCTCTAGGCCGACCCAAAACTCCTAAGTTTAGCCTTCAAGTCTTCCCATGTCTTGATGGCTCCAGACCGATCTCGCTTGGCTTTTTCCAGCTTTTGGGCCCAAGCCCGGGATATGGGGACGCTGGCTTGTAACTGATCACTACACTTCTGAGCGTCACCGCCTAGCGAAGAAAGGGCTTCGTCAATTTTTTCAAGAGCGGCGCTGTTGGTGATGACATCGGCCTCACATTGAGCAAGTTGAGCTTTTAATGCAGCAATACGGTTCCGCAGCCAAGTATCCCTTGCTAGAATCTGAGCCCGAGAGGCCTTCCCTGCTTCAAATTTGGCTTTGGCCCCTTCCAAGAAATTTAATGCCTTCTGCCGGGAGCCTAAGTGAAGTTCTGCATCAGCTTGAATTTTCAAGGCCGATCTGTCCATGAGACGGGCACTGGGAAGTCTCTCTTTTATCTCCAACAGTAAGGATAGTTGCCCGTCAGAAAGGGAAGGATCGGCCATGAGAGTGTTCAAGGCAGAGTCAATGTCAGCAGTAGCAGGAAGGTTGGAAAATTCCTGGTCCGCCAGTCCGAGGAGTAAGTCCTTGGATTGTTGCAGCAGGGAAGGAGAAACCGCTTCGGGCTCCAGAGGGCCGAGGTCAAAAGCTCCCAGGTCCAGGCCCAAGAAGAAGTCATTGAAGGGAATAACGGGCACTGGGTCTGAAGGATCGGCCTGTTCAAGAGAATACAGTCAGGCATTGTTTTTAGAATCATACGAATTAACGCAAAGTAACACAGCAATACCTGGGTGTGAGGACTAAGGGAGGCCGAGATCGCTGCGCGGATATCGGCCTCACTTGATTGAGAAGGTGTTGGCTGTGGAGAAGAAGGGAGACCGGTCTCTGTCTCAGGACTAGTTAAAGCCACCGTTGGCTGCGGGACCTCAGCTCCAGCCTCTGTGGCAGATGTTTCAGGAGGACTGACCTCGGCCACTACTGGTTCTATTATTATGGGAACAGGAGATCCGATGGCCGGGGTAGTTTCTCCTTGTCCGGTGGAAGCTTCAATTTCAATAGGGACGGCTTGGTCTACCTCGTCCGCAGAAGCTTCGACGGTAGCTCCAGCATCGGCCACGTCCTCAGTACTGGAAGAGAGGACGACTTGCTCCGGAGCTTGGATGGAGGCAGCAAGGTCCTCGTCTCCGCTTGAAGGAGTTAGAGGAGGCACGATGTGAAGTGGCATCACCCGAACGACCACTCGTTCTAGATAAGCCGTTGTAGAGGCCGGTGATGTAGGAAGAGTTGGAGGAAGGGTCTGAGCGGGATTTGGAAGTAGATCCTCTCCCGAGTCTTCGTCAGCAAGCTGTTAAGATAGAACAGAATGATTAATACTGAATGAAAGGAATTCGGGCTCAAATCAAAAGGGAAGAGCAAACCTGGACGGAGGCCGGTGTTGTTTTTTGTTTCTTTTGAGACGGACCTTTGCCCGGGGTTGGTTTGTGAGCCGGTCTCTTGGCGATTTGTTTACGTCGGATTGGAGCTGCTGCTGGTATAGGGACATCGGCCACCGTGGTTGATGTTGCAGTAAAAGGCACCAGGGCCTCAGCAGCGGTGCGTGAAAATATGCTTCGAGCCCGTTCACCCCACCACTGGGTGAACTCTTCTGATACTATTGGTCGGGCAGAGAAGGGTGTGAAGTTAAAAGCAGCTTTCAGCCGGTCGGATCTCTCTTTTATTTTCTTCACTTGCCCGTCATTAACAATAAGGCCACGTTCAACCCAATCAACGTTGACGGTGATGCCAGGAGGAACGGGCACGAGTTGTGTAAGGCCGAATTGGCGGGCATATAGAGGAGCGAAGTAGTACTCGGCCCCGCACTTATTGTTGGCCGACGGGATGCTTGGGCTAAAAATAATGTCTCTAGCTACTAAGTAGCTAGAAAAAATTTCATTATAAGTAGACTGGGTGCCCGAACCCCAGTTTGAAGGGTTATTGGAAAGCTGAAGAAAAGAAGAGAATTGAAGGGAAAAGAATGGGGTGAAGAGATTGACGTCCCGAGGGGAGCAACCCTGGTAAAAGAAAGTAAAACACTCTTCAAAAGAGTGTGAAGATGGAGATACGTTCATGAATTGAACAGCGGAGATTGGAACGTCGGCCAAGGGGCTGATGGTGGGCTGGAATTCAGGAAAGTACGAGTGAAGCCACAATTGTAGTATCCACATCGGGCTCCCACCAGCACTGAAGCCCGAATGAACAAAATCCGTAATACCTCTGACCAGGTGCGCCCAGACCAGCGTAGCCATGGCCAACGGCTGCCCCGATGCAAGAGCCAAGGCCAGGGTTGTGTATTCTTTAGTGATGGCTTGGCTGGCTGAGCAGAAGAGGTATTTATTGAGCCAGTAGATGATGAAGGCAGTGTGTTCTGCATCGGACACCGCTGTATCATCTGCCCCGATGCAGGCAGCAAGAAAACCTCCAAAGGCCGTGATCGGCCTGTGAGAAACGGCCCCTTCCCTGACAATTTCCTGTTGTGGATAGGCAAAGCTGGCCGTTCCAACGTCAAGACCGGGAATGATTTCTGGGTCGTGGGGATGAAGGCCGAGCAGGTAGCTAATGTCTTTAACGGTGGGAGTCATTGGTCCGCAACGGAAAAGAAAGCCATTGCAAGACGAGGACCAGAAGAGTAGAGCAGACAGAAGAAGAGGCCGGTCTATTTCAATGCGAGACCGGCTGAGCATGATTGCATCATAGATGCCCGTTTGCTTCCAGATAGCGGCTTTAGAGGCCGAAACCCTAGTTACCCACTTGTCCCAATCAGCGGCGGGGGTCGGCCATCCTCGAATTGGTTGGTTCGCAGTTTAGACCTTGGACCAATGAGCAGGGACTTGTAGGAACGTTTCGTTTTCTACCGGAGGAAAGAAAGGAAGAAAAGTCGCCGGAGGGTGGCCCAGAAACGCCGCGCCTAAGCCTGGTGCGACGGGAGAACCGTCGGAGGAACTGTAGGGGGTGAGGTATTCAGTGGATATGTCAGCAGCGTGAGTTTTGGCCAAAGCCCTAACCTCCCTGCAGCGGTTTTGTGGCGGTGGAGCGTCTGCGAAAGACTTTTTTCCTTTAGAGGTGGCTGGAGCGGTTTTGGGAGCCATGTCTATGGAAGGAAGAAAGGAAGCCGGAGAAGATGAAGATAGAGTGAGAAGCTCTGTGTTTTGCTTGAATTCTGGAGAGAGTAAAATGTGAATGTGTAAGGAGTTTTCGGGAGTTGGGTGATATTTAATGTCACGATGCCGTAATCATGGCGCATTAAAAGTAGGGTGACTGGTGGGATTCTCCATAACCTGACGTTAGCTGCGTGCTTGACGCGTGGCATATTCGAAATTCAAAACGTCACATCAATCAAGGCGGGACGTTTGATATGACCTTTTGGGGGGCAATTGTTTGCACCCAAAAATCGTCAATGATTTTTGAGCCCGAGTGGAGTTGAAGTTGGGTGAAGGAGACGCTGGGGCAAGTAGTGATGACTCATCGGACTCAAGATGTAAGCCCGATGGGGGGAACAACTGTTGGGAGATGAGGAGAGTCCGATGGGAGCATGTGGCAAGTGTAAGCGTCATCGGGCTATGAGAACATAACTTATCATGTTGAGAGCCCGATGGAAAAGTAAAGCAACGTTATAACTAATCGGACATCATGAAAAGGAAGAGTGTGTCCGATTGATTATAAGAAGTTGAAGAAATATGATCGGACATGGAAGAAGTCAGGAGCCCGATTCATCCAACAGGGAGAGGTCAATTGACGAAGGATAGGGTGTTGTTATTCACAGTTGGCATGATGACGTCATCTCTGAGAGTTTTTTGGAAACAAGAGTCCGTCTGGGAAAGGAGTTGTTAGTTGCCAGCTGGGTTGTAGCGTCTAATCCCTAAATTAAAGGGATTAATTCAATTAAGTTCAAAATAAGGTAGGAGGTGGTGATATAGAAGGATTTCTTCAAATAAGCCAATCAATCAATAGCTTGGGGCGTAAGAGAAGGAATCATAGTCCAAATAGGAATCAGTTCAGGCCGCTATAAATATAGAGGCAGGCCCTTCAAGCAGAGGACTCCGCGTCTCTTCGACAAAAGCATACACAGCATTCAGTATTCAGCACATTCAAGGCATTCAGAGCACTTTCTCCAAGTCTTTGTTTCCTAGCTTTAATAGCAATTAGGTCTGTGTCTTTTTGTTATTTTTATTCTCTGTTCTTTTGAATGATCAGTCCATTCTGGTGTTCTTGAGATCTGTTTTATTTTTCCAAGCATTTAATAAAAATCTATTTTTATTAAACCGTTTGTGATTTGTTTAACTTGTTTAAACTTGATACTTTTTAGCTTGTGCGCTTCAGTACTGCTAAAGGACTTTTAGTGAGGGTACTTTCCTACTCACTATATACAATCACCAGTTTAGAAGTCAGATTCACCAAAAGCCTTGTGTATCACTGACACAAGCAGATAGGAAATTAGTTTGCACGCTCACACACACACATACCGAACCACAGATTGGTTCTGGCACGCCCGCGCAAATTACAGCAAACACCCTGTTTCTGAATTCCAGGGTCTTTTGACCCATTTTCAAAACTGAGATTAACTGAGCCGTATAATATATGTTTCTCTTCGATCTTCACAAGGATCATGGATCCACAACCAATTTAACATAAATCAAACCATATCTCTCAAATTTTATGAAAAACTAAAAGATGTCAAAATTTGATTTCTTATATACTTTTTCATATGAAAGAATTAGACTCTAAAACTTTAAACATATCACTTATGATGTATAATCTTTCATAATCATGTCTAAACGGATTTTGGTTAAGTTTGAAAAATCCATGTTTTTAAGCTTTGAAATTCAAACCTAAAATCATCAATGGAGATTTTTAAATTAAGCTATATAAACAGCAACCAAGATGTGAATTGTATTCGTAGTGAGTTAGAAATACTCACTGATATTAATGGTGAAGAGTTGTTGAGAAAGAAATACAAATAAGAACTCCAATCGCACTTGGCTATGGAGAATTGAGAAGCTTTCTCTCTCTATAAAAAAAATTCTGTAGAACTCTGTCAAGCTCTCTCTAAACTCTCTGTGTTTCTTGTATTATGCAGAAAGTGTGTGCTTTAGAGAGCATGTGTGTGTATTATATAGAGTTACATAACTTGGAGCCCAAGTTCTTTCACCAAGGTTTAACCATCTAATTAAACACACTAATCTCTAAACAATCTGCAGGTTAACAAGGTTAATACATGCTGAATTATGCATACGTATGTCTACACTGGAGCAATTACAACTCTACAGGAGCTCTAAGGGTCACTTATAGGTGTGTAGGGATCAAGGGGTGTTTGGAAAAGTAGCTTTAGGCACAACATTAATACACACAAGATAGATAGATCCAAATGAGGCACAAGCCAATGATCACTTGCCATAAATGGAAAAGTATGTGTCACATCTTGATTGGTGGAGTTTCCCGAACTGTAGGAGATCAACGCGGCACGGACAGTTTTGTACATAAACTGGTATTTTCGAGTCGCGGTGGTCACCACAAAAATACATAAAATTCATTTTAACGTAAGAAATGGTTTCCCAGTTTTATAAAAATACAGTTTGAATTAAAAGAAAACATTTCCACCGTTTTGAAATACAGTTTTAAAATCCAACACAGGTATTGCTAAATTTTATAAAATTTACAGTTTGACCCCAAAAGAATTTCAATGTACAATAAGATAGGTTATAAGGTTATAAAACATGACCATTGAAATAAAATGAACACAGATAATACAAATTGGATTTAAATATGGAAATGAAATTGAAATTAATTAATGAAATGCAGGTTGTTACAAATGCATTTCTGCTTAATGCTCCTCCAACTAACAGCACCACCTCTCAAGGTAAAGAGATGTTCGGATGTCGACTTCCTGGAATCTTTATCTGACATAAAGTCTAAGTCAGTGTATCCCACTGGAATTAATTCATTGCCGCCATACATAAGCATGTAATCTTTAGTCCTTCTCAAGTACTTAAGAATGTGCTTAACGGTTGTCCAGTGTTCTGGACCTGGATTCGATTGATATCTACTAACCATGCCAACGGCAAAGTAGATATCTGGCCTAGTGCACAACATCGCATACATGAGACTTCCCACTGCTTAAGCATAGGGAACTCCTGCCATGCGATTCCTCTCCTCCTGTGTCTTTGGACACTAGTCCTTGGAGAATGCTAAACCATGCCTGAAAGGTAATAGACCTTTCTTCGAATTATCCATTGAAAACCTAGTTAGCACCTTTTCGATATAACCAGCTTGAGATAATCCCATTATCTTTTGCTTACGATCTTGAAAGAGCTTTATCCCAAGGATATTACACGCCTCTTCTAGATCTTTTATATCAAAAGTACTAGCAAGCCAAACCTTAACCGTTGACAACGCCGCTACATCATTCCCAATGAGTAGAATGTCGTCAATATAAAGCATAAGAAAAGCCACCACTTTTCCTTCACACTTCTTGTATACACAAGGCTCATCTAGATTCTGTATGAAACCAAATGACTTGACCGCTTGGTCAAAACTGATGTTCCAACTTCTGGATTCTTGCTTAAGCCCATAAATGGACTTTGTAATTTGCATACCTAGTTACCTTTCCCACCAGTTATGAACCCTTTTGGTTGCTACATATAGATGTCCCCCTCAAGATTGACATTCAAAAATGCAGTCTTGACGTCCATCTGCCAGATCTCATAATCTAGGCATGCAGCAATGGATAAGAGTATTCTGATGGACTTGAGCATGGCTACCGGCGAGAAGGTTTCTTCATAGTCAGTGCCCTCTTTTTTAGTATATCCTTTCGCCATAAGCCTTGCCTTGAAGGTCTCAACCTTTCCATCAGATCCTCTTTTCCTCTTGTAAACCCACTTACAACCAATGGTTTTGATGTTGGCTGGAAGTTCTATAAGATCCCAGACCTGATTTGAATGCATAGATTCTAATTTAGCTTTCATAGCTTTAACCCAATGAGCTGAGTCTATATCTGCCATTGCCTCTTCGTATGTGGTAGGATCAGATTCAGATTCTATGGAGACCGCTTAAAAAACTTCTCCTAAGAACATGTATCTATCAGGCTGGCTGACCATCCTCCCGCTAAGATGAGTTACTGGTGTAGAAATGGGTGAAGAAGTGGTATTTTCTTGTCTTACATAGTTATCAATTGCGGGTAGGACTGAGGGCTCTCCTTCTATCTCTCTAAGATCTATCCTTCCCTTAGGTTTATGGTTTATGATATAATCATCCTCTAAGAAAACAACATTTGTACTAACAAACACTTTATGTTCTCTTGGATCATAAAAATACCATCCATAGGTACCATTTGGATACCCTACAAAATAACATACTTCCGATCTAGAATCTAGCTTGCTCATCTTTCCTTTCAGTACATGTGCCAGACACCCCCATATCCGGAGATGTTGCAAAGAAGGCTTGCGCCCAATCCACATCTCCCGTGATATCCTGAGAACATATTTGCTTGGTACTAGATTTAGTATACACGCAGCGGTTTCCAAAGCATAACCCCAAATAAATAATGGCAATTCGGAATAACTCATCATCGACCTAGTCATGTCTAAAAGAGTCCAGTTCCTTCTTTCCGCTACACCATTCTGCTAAGGCATACCAGGTGCAATTAACTATGACAGAATCCCATTCTGTATGAGGTAATCAATAAACTCATTAGAGAGGTACTCGCCACCTCGATCATATCCAATGACCTTGATATGTGTACCTAATTGCTTCTCCACTTCAGCGCTAAACTCTTTAAACTTTGTAAAGGTTTCAGACTTGTGCTGCATTAGGTACACATATCCATACCTAGAGTGGTCATCAGTAAATGTTATAAAATACTCATAACCATGCCTTACTCTAATATTTATTAGTCCACACACATCAGTATGAACTAATTCCAACAATGCATTGGTCCTATTGCACTTTATAGAAAATGGCCTTTTGGTCATCTTACCTCTAAATAAGACTCGCAGACTTCCATTGGTTCGAGAACCAAATCGCCTAAGATGGGGTTCTTTGACTATTCTGCCAATCCTATTTAGATTGATATGGCCAAGCCTCATATGCCAAAGCCTTGTTGGATTAGTGGAAGGTTCTTTTCCTTTAGATAGTACAATTACCACTGAGTTATTAAGTTCCAAACAAGAGTCTTTAGAAACATTAGGAGTAATCACATATAAACCATTTGATTTGACACTAGAACACACAAAAGAACCATTTCTTTTTATCACAACTTCAGTTCCAAAATGAAAAG
This sequence comes from Hydrangea macrophylla, assembly GCA_033977485.1. Taxonomy (NCBI): domain Eukaryota; kingdom Viridiplantae; phylum Streptophyta; class Magnoliopsida; order Cornales; family Hydrangeaceae; genus Hydrangea; species Hydrangea macrophylla. The sequence goes on along the minus strand of CM066999.1, from coordinate 100,864,692 downwards.
AATAACCTTTATTCGATAAATTAGAAACTGAAATTAAATTATGTCTTATTGAAGGGACGTAAAGTACATCTGATAAAATCAAAACTTTACCGTCTAAAATTTCTAAAGCTACTACTCGTACTGCAACCGCGAAAATGGTTGCGCTAGATCCCAGAGTCAGCACAATTTTTCCATCACTACATTTCCTAGTTGATCTGACCCCCTGCAACGAATTACAGATATAGTTAGTCGCACCAGAATCAATGCATCAAGTGTTTGAAGTATCAGTAAAAAATTTTACTTCAATCATATGTGATTCAATCATACCTTAAACTCTTGCAGCTAAGAATTCTAGACAGTTCCTCTTCCAGTGGCCCTTCTCACCGCATTGGAAACGCTTTCCTTTGCCTTGGCCACCCACGTTCTCCTTACCCTTACCCTTTCCCTTAGATTTTGAAATCATAGGGATCAGTCCAACACTTGGACCACCAGTGCCAGCCTTCTTCCCTTTCTTACCTTTCGGCATAGATCGGGAAGAGGAAGAGCTTTTCTCAATGTTCAAAACGTTTCCCTCAGGTTTGATCGCCCCTTCCGTTTCCAGTAAAGAACTCATTAAATCACTCATTTAAAAATTCATTTGATTCATTTTATAGTTAAGTTTAAATTTAATTAATGACGGCGACATCCAATTAAGGATCATATCAACTTGGGTATGTGGGTCGATGTTGGCTCCCAAGGTCTCCAGTTCGTTTAAGTACCAATCATTTTTAAAACATGTTCTTTGACTGGAGTGCATTCCGACATCTTTGCACTCATTATCTTTTGCATAACAACCTGTCTGGCAGGCCTGCCATGCTCCCCAAATATTTCTTTTAGGGATTTGATAATGGAACTTGTAGAATCATTTGACTAGAATTGGCGTTACAACACACCAGCCATAGAGGCCAAAATGTAGCAACGGGCCATTCCATTCGATTTCTTCAACTTATCGAACTCGCGTCTAGCAACAATCATAGCATTTGTAGCGGGTTCTTCGGGGCATGGGGTGGTAAGGACATATATGTGATCCTCCGTAGTTAAAACCATGTCAAGGTTACATTTCCATTTAGTGTAGTTATTTGCAGTTAACTTGTTCTGAGTGAGTATAGTGGCAAGTGGACTAAATGCAGATCCAGATATTATGATTACTGAAAAATCAAACGAATACAATAAATATGGATATCAAACTTTGACAATTTGAAATAAAAGAATCCTTAAAACTCTTATTTTAAAACAAAGTCACCAGAATATCGAAACGAAAGAATAAAGCCTCCGCGTGATGGTCAATGTTCGATCTTTCGATTAATCATGACTTGTCCTCTATACAACTCTTGCAAAACAAGTTATGACTCTCGAACTTATTTGATCTCTAAGTTTATGAATAATGCCCCGTGTGGGATCCCTTATCCATAGCTTAGCTAGTGTGCACCATTAACTAGGATCCAATCACAACTACCTCAAGTAGCGCCTCCGTATGGTAGTCACCCCCTAGCACGTCCGATTGATACTATCCATAGGAAGTTCACACCTAACAACCAATGAGTAGTGTACCCTCCGTATGGAATGATCACCCCTGGTGAGGTGACACTGAATGCACTACTTATCTTACAGTGAACTGTTAATGGAAGATCGTGGGAGTTATAATAATAAGTCCCTCTCCCACTAGATTTAATAGTGAAGGATTTTGCTTTTAGAAAAATTATTTCTACACATTGCCCATAAACATTCAATGTTTACTAATGCGTTGAAATGATTTTTGATTTTTTATTTTCAGAAAACTTGTTTTAATGTAAGTAGTAACAATGTTTAAAATGCCAATCACAAACCAAGCACATAAAACAAAAAACTAAAATTGAAATAAAGGCATTCATATACCTCTATCTCCTATGGCTTTATCTCCATAGAACCTTTTTCTTGGTTTGATCGCCTCCAGCTCCATCTTCATGGATAACGGCTTGCTCCTCCATCTTCATGAATTTTCTAATTCTATTACATTGGTCCTATGCTTCTCACTGAGCTTGCAATTTATCTCAGAAATAGAAAACAACAATTAAAATAAAAGGCTAGGGAGACCGGTACAACTTTCCTATTCGTAGGATTAAAGTCACAGCGCCCTTTACACATGCCTTAAAACCAAACCAAAATAAATACAACACACACCAATCTCAAACATTCAAATACAGAATTTAAATCATTGGAACTTGGTGCCATGGGAGATAGAAGACTTATCTTGCTGCAAGAGGGTTAGTTGTACACACAACCATGCACATATATATAACCATTGGAACTACTCATTTATTCACGTACACCATAAATACTTTATGGAAGTAATTAGAACTTGTAAAACACCATCTCTGGTTTTCAGTAACAAACTGATTATAAATTTTCAGAATAGTAAGTAGACAATTTAAAAACTTTTAAGACTGTGAAAAAGAATCTGGACAGATAACCAGTTTCGATTGATCAAAAATTGTTCGATCGCTCGAGACCTGCATTGGTTCGATCGATCGAAATACTTTCGATCATTGAAAATAGACCGTTTCAATCGATCAAAACAAGTTCGATCGATCGAAATTGCCTTGCATTCAATGCAATCACAGATTTGTTTTCTGTTGCAAAACTACTGCAGAAATAAACTGTGATGATGTAGTTTCAAAAATTAGTTCTAAAAACATCATGCAAATCAATTTAGTGTTCCTAAACGCATCTATAGATCCAAATAAGCGAGGCTCTGATACCAATTGAAGGATTTAGGTTTCGAAAAACTTTAAATCATGCATAGCGGAAAACATAGTTTATAAAACTAATTGGTTGCCTGGATCTACTACTTATCAACTCTATAGGTGCGTATAAACACAAGAGAGAAGAGCTTATACCTCAGGTCTTGAACCCAATTCTGATTTTCTTCTTTTTTGATGGTACAGCAGCCTCCACTAGGTTGTCTTCACCCTTATGAGTCCTATGGATGCTTGTCGAAAAGACTAGGGTTGGTGAGAACCCTAATAGAGAGGATAGAAAAGGTTTAGGAACCCTGTGGATACCGGGCTTCCACCGCTCTCGTTTGAGATGGTTTGAAATTTGATTTGGATCAAAGAAAGAGAAAAGGTCTTTCGAAAACAGATACAGAGTCGCCACTTGGTCTTTAAGGAACCAAGAAACCTAATTTGACTCACCCAAATGGATTAAGGGCACCGGTCCTTCATAACCAAAGAACTTGGTTCGGGATTTTGGTACGAGAGAGGAAGGAGCCTTTGTTGTGACTAAAACACCCTCAACTCGCCCCGTCTTTCGACGGACCTCAATTAGCATCCAAATAATCATCTTATACTATGTATGGTTCGACAGTTAGTACTATGATAGTATATTACATCACATAAGAAAGCTTGAAATTGGAAGATCAAAAGATAAGATATCATTCAAAAGATCTAAGCCAAATATCATGCAATGTAAAGTGAAAAATCACACAAATAAACCTAGGAAAAATCGTCTAATCATGTATCAAATAATCAAGACTTCCTAATCTAAAGAGGGACATGAATTGTTATTGAAACAAATAAACAAAGAAATCAAAATATGCTTAGCAAGCTAGTATGATGCATGTTAATCTTTAAGAAAAGAAGACCTCTCAATCCCCGGGATGGATGAGAAAGGATGATTAGATCGGGGGAAGCATGAACGTGTGATCATGATCGTTCCTTATAATCTTCTTAGATTAGGAGTCACAAAAGCCCCAAATCTTGCATGAATGCAATGTATGTATCTAAAATGTGCAAAGGTTGTAGTGTGTTTTGGGTACATGGATTTCTAGAATGACTTAGAAGTCTATAATGTGTATGAATGAATGAATGAATGAATGAAATCATCATGGGATATGTACAAATGTAGTATGAAGTACTTCCTAAGATATGAACTAATTTGGAATACATATAAGCATCAAATCAAAGAATAGAAGTTAAAATGTGCTTGCTGTGAATAGTGGACAGAATAGTGGCATGATCTTGGAAAATTGAAAAGAGAGGTTAGGAACTTTTTCAATGCATGATTTTTTATGGAGATGTTCCTCATTGTGTCTAGAACACAACCCAAAAATCCAATCTTGAATATCTATCACATATTGAGAGAAATCATATAAACAATGAAGGTCACTCAGAAACAGAGTCCGTACTGTCGACTGAAATGTTGAAAAATCTTAGAAAATGAAAACGAATGATCTAGAGGCCCATGTTATACAGAAAGTTCCCTAAGACATTGAAGTTTAAGGGAAAAATAAGTTGGGACCACCCCTTTTGGAACATATTTCTGAAAAAAAAGTTGGAAGTTAGTCAAGCTGCTGTGACAGTAGAGGCAGAATGTTTGGAAGGAATGTTTGGGTCCAAATTGACCATTTTCAAGTACTTCCAAGTCAAACCAAAAATCATGGGTGTTCTCCAATGAGTTAGGTAGACTTTCCAAGTGGCCTTGCATCTATATGTTGAGTATTGAGTTCTAGAGAAATCTTTGAACTCAGCTCACTCACTGTTTTGAAGATTTTGGGAAAAATAAGGTTTTCTTTCTTGAAATCAAAATGAGAGGGATTGAGGGGGGTTTTGAAATAGAGGTTTTGAAAGTGCATTTTTATTACTCAATAAAGATTATAACCACTTAAAATGCCAACATTCAACTCATCATCAAGAACCTCCAAGATTGTTGGAGAAACTTATTTTTATTAGAACATAACTTCAATACACTTCAAGAATACCTTGGAGGTATTGAAGTTATGATCATCATCTATCAAACATGTTTTTGAGGTCAAGAGCTACTATCCATAAGGATTCACTCACCTCAAACTTCATGTCATCATTTAGATGATGAAGAACAAGTAAGTAAATAAAGAAAAATAAAAAGAAATGAGGTAAGAAGAGATGAACATAATATAAACAAGCAAGCAAATAGCAATCAATAGATGATAATCAATGTGATTTTGGACTTGTAGCTTGGTGTTTCACTCATAGATTTTGACATTTGGACATGGAAGTAGCTTCCTAACTCAAGAATGCTAAAGAATGGTGATTGGGGGGTGTTTGGGATGTGAAATATATAGAAGGATAATGGAAGAAAACAAGAATAAAACTCACTTTCTTATGGAAAATCAATGGGAGAAGCTCCCTTTCTTTCTTCTAAACCTATCTCTATCTCTCTTCTTCTCTACAACTTTTCAAGCTTTGCACTTGCCCCCCCCCCCCAAAATGAAGAGCAATGGGGGGTTTATATAGGCCAATTTGGGGTGGTTTTGGGATTTTAGAAGTGTTCCCATTGGTCCCAAACATTTGTGAACATAAAACTACGTCGTTTTGGCTTTCAATTAATCAAATTGGACCCCCAAAAAAATTACAAAAATGGACTCTGCGAGGGTTGAGTGCCGCGGCAACACTGGGCTAGTGCCGCAGCGGCAGTGGGCCAGTGCCGCGGCGGCACTGCTCCTCAGAAGCCCAAAAAATTACGTTTAGGCCCCCAGAGGTTCCGGTATTCGCGAAAAGGCCCTATTTCGTCCGAAATTCACAGAAAATGCATACGAACTCCAAATTGAGGTTGTGATATACCGTTGGAAAGGTAATGGAGTCTACTTTACATAAAAAATAGTTCGGGGATAGGTCACTTTGAAAAGTTTTGCGGTATTCGCGATAAAAGGCGATTTGATCGCCTTTTTCGCCTTCGGAAGTTCAAAATAAATTCGTTTTAAATCCAGGAATTATGTGCGATATACCGTTGGAAAGCTGTTGACCTCTAGTATCCATGAAAAATATTTGAAAATTATTTCGGTGCCCCGATTCCAAAGTCAAATCTTGGTTAAATCTGGGATTCCCGGGAAGTTCTGGGAACCTCTGGGAGCTCCCAGGAGTTGACGTTTTCGCTCGATTCTCTTTTAAAACTCATTTTAATACTTTTCTAATGATTCCGGTGAATTCGGATGATTTCGGTCAAACTTGGTCAAACTTGGTCAAACCTTGGTCAAACCGGTCAACGAGGACTTTCCGGGAACTTCCGGGACTTCCGGGGGTCTCTGGGAGCTGACGATTTTATTCAATTTTACTTAAAAACTCATTTTATTGTTTTTCTTATGACGTAGCATGTTTCCAGAACTTTAGGACCAAATCTGGGAGTTTTCGGGCTTTCAGGGGCATTTTGGTCATTCTGAGCATTCTGAGAGACAGAACTAACTTCCAAGAGTCCTTTTAAGTCTTTTTCGATCATTGTGAACCACCAAGCTATGGGTCTCCTAAATCTGATAGCTGACAAAATGGGGTGTCTACAAACCCTTAAACAGTTTCTGCAGCTTCTGGTATAATAAAACAACGAACTCCAATTTCTGGATGCAGCTGCCCTATTTATAGATACCCAGAACTGACCTTACTTTCAACACATCGAAGTGTATTCGATCGATCGAACAACTTTTGATCGATCAAACTTATATGACTTCAATCGATCGAGACTCCTTTGATCGATCGAACCTGTCTTGACAAGATCCTCATGTGCCTTTCCAAGCATCCTAGTGGAGCTAAGAGTGGGACGCTCTTTGTTGTTGGCTTAGACTAGTTGTTAATTCCCATGACCAAACTCTTTGATCAGCAAACTAATCAACTGATTAGTTAACATTTACTCCACTATAAAACGATAACTGAACTCCAACGCAAAAGAACATATCCGAAGCGATAACTAGACTTTTGTGGTGTACTAATGTCCCTCTACCATCAGTATTCATAATCAAATTTAGGTAGTTGGGTAACCTAAATAATGATTACATCTTTCATTCCTTGAGTCCTATTCACCTCTCATGATTACCAAACATGTTGACATGTTGATAACTGCCCATCAACAAGACTGCAGTTCTCAGTAATCAACTTGGTGACATTCTCAAGGGATTACTTACTCTTTATTAGAGTGTAGATTCTATCTTGACAATATATATTCACAAGCCTATGAATATGACATACCCAAGATACCCAGGTATTGATCTTTAAGACCTCACTGATTGGTAAGTCAAAGCAGACATATCCACAGTCTGTGTTCATAATCGTCTCAAGATTGAGAACACGTACCGTATACAAGTTATGAGTTCCTATCGACTGTTGACAGCTTTAAGTGTCAATAGAAAAGCTTAGGTCCGTCAATGAACTATAAGAACTAGCATATTAACTAAGAGATGTACTCCAATGATTGAGATTCATCACTCCATCTAATGGTATTTAATCATGCTACAGTGTAAACCTGATTAGATATCCAGTTTCATTATCCACTGTGACAAATTCTAAGTATTAATGAATAGTAATTCATATCTCAAATGTATGTATATCATACACACACAAATTATTTACTATGATATTTAAGGATTATCAATCATCTCATGAAAGAAACATACACAATGAAATGTAAAGCTGATATTCATATATTGAAATGTCAATGTCTCATGCACAAAGTAATGGTTTGCAAATCCAATAGTTCGACACCCCGGTATTCAGGCAATTTTGCTCAGGCTATGGTATATTAAATCACTACTCTTCTCTCGAGCATCCTCACACCAATGGCCAAGCCGAGGTGACAAACTGAACAATTATGTTGTCCATTAAAACCAGGCTTGAATATGCCAAGGGACTTTAGGCTGATGAACTACCGACCCTTCTGTGGGCCTACCGTACCCCTCCTCGAGCGGCAACAGGAGAAACACCATTCTCACTTACCTATGCTTTGAGGCAGTGGTACCCACAGAGCTCGGATTACCAACGTACCGGCTGGCGAATTTCAGTGAACAAGGCAACGAGGAAGCCCTTAGAGGGGAACTCGACCTAATAAAAGAAAAAGATACTGGGCATATTTAAAGGTGGCAGCATTCAAGCAGAGGGTCTCGCGGTGCTTCAACAGTAAAGTAAAATGCCGCAATTTCTATGTAGGGGACCTCATTCTCAAGGCAGTCAATCAATCCACCAAAATTCTGAGTCACGGAAAACTGGGACCAAACTAGGAAGGCCCATAAAAAGTTACCCAAGTCAACCGACCGGGAACTTACTGGTTGCAATCGCTAAATGGATAGGACCTGTCACACCCGTGGAACGTGGAGCATCTACAGAAGTATTTTCAGTAAACTGTGGGCTAGAACTGGTTAGGGACTTATGTTTACACAAAGTTGTAGCTCTTCCCGAGCAATCATAGTATTTTTCAGGTTGAATAAAATCTATTAATAAAAACAACATTCCTTACCAATGTTCCACCACCACAAAAAGATCTTGGCGCCACACCCGAGGCACCAAAAGACCTCAGGACCATACCCAAGGCACCAAAAGACCTCGGGATCACACCCAAGGCATCTGTTTTGCTTAGGTCCATAACCTACGATGGGGAAAAATCTCCCTAGGTGGATGATGATAGCAAACTTAAAAAGACCCTAGAACTACCTACGTTCTAGGTCGATTCCCTTCAGTCACTTCTTCCACAAACACCCGCCTTAGCAAAAAGCTTTGGGGGCAAGAGGAATTGAACTAAAAATGAAATCATATTGAGCACTAACAGGACTTGGAATTAACCCCTAAAACATTCCTAAGTACCTACAATGCCTAGAGCTAACCGACCGGCAATAACAGGATTAAAACCCTACAATATACCGGATGGGACCTACAAACCTCAAAGCCATCAACGACTCAGGAGGATTGTAAGTGCAGATCTCCTAAAGAACAAGTGTTCTTTACTAGTCACAGTCTTAAACCTTACACTAAGGCAGGGTTCTGACGAATAACAACCGGTCGAACACATGCAATTATGAACAACCACATACAAGTAAGTACAAGAACATAAACAGTCGCTGCAAAAGGTGACCTCAGAGGGCCTTTTCATTATACGGGTCGGAACTAAGAGTTGTCCACCACAACCACTTCATCCCTAGCCTCCCCGATCTCTCCGTCAATGGCAGCATCCTCCTCGACCTCTCTACCGGTGGCAATATCCTCCGCTGGTACATCCCCAACATCGGGCTCCACATCTCAGAAGTCAGAATCCATCCCCTCGTAAGCTGAGAGGTCCCACTCTAGATCGTCCCGTGCTAACCTTCTCTTTAGGTCCACGTAGCCCTAAAAGAAGCCATCGTCAAAGTCCTTCTCAGAAGACCATGCAGCTGTCGCCTAGATAGCACCCTCTCCTGAGCTTCCGTCTCTACCAGACTCGCCCGGACGGTATTTAACTCCTCCTAGGGTGGTCTCCAACTCTGCCGGTGCCACACCCAAGTCAAGAGCCATGCCCTTTACCTTGTTCTTCTCAATATCTAGGGTGGTTTCCTTGGCCCCCAAGGCTGCCCTTTCCTTTGATAGGGTAGCTTCAGCAGTGGCATCCCTCCCAGCCAAAGCAGACAAGAAGGACTCGGCTCTGGCATCCATGCAGCCGACCTGTGAAAGCAAGAATAAACTGGTCAATTATTACAGCAAATGAAAAGGTGAATAAAGGCATTAGGGAAGAGTTACTCACAAAGTGGGAGAGGCTGTATAGCCATCCTTGAAAAGTATGTGGAAACATGTTGGCGCACATCTCCACTTGGCTCAGAAGAAGGCCCGCCCAGACCCTCTCACGGACCTCCGCCAACTCCCCAATGGCGTCCCAGACGATATATCCCCCCCGGGAGTTGTGCCCTACACCACCTCTACTTGAGGAGCAGACGTTTTCTCCAGCTCTCAGTTAACCACCGGCCCATGCCTTAGCCGCCTGAATGGCTTATCATCACCCGCGGGCTTAGCGACTGGCCTCTTCCTCTTCTCGGCCATCCGAGCGGCAGTAGTGGCTTGTCTGGCTCTTAACACCTCGGGGTCTCTCCTAATTGGACCCATTTTCTGCAAAAAGAAAAAGCGTATGATAAATAACCAAGAAAGCAATAAAAATAATAACCAAGGTAGAGAAGGTAACCCAAGTGGCCGAGACTCACCAGGAATGATTGGAGGGAAGATAGGTGCCTCAAACTACTGGGTAGGCTCGTAGGTGACTTTTGGCTCACCCATTCGGGTCAGCAGGTTACTGAAGTTTGTAGGCTCCTCAGCCAAAGCCCAGATCCTATCCTGGCACTTGTTCGGGATGCTCGGTCGATTAGTTAACCCAATTGTAAGACAAAGCACACGGTTAGTTCATAGCAACAACGAAGCAAGAGGGAAAGTCAGATTATACGGGCGCTTACTCCTTAGCTTCCCCGCCCATGCGGTCCTCAGCTGTAATCCCGGGGCATCATCATAGAGCCCAGGGGTGGACACTTGGAATTATTTCTTCTTCTACCCATTGCTGTTTATGGGCAGTTAACAATGATCTTCTTCCCCTGCCGAGCTCCCAGAGAGAAGAACCCGACCTCCCTATGTACTGGGAACAGCCAGTGGGTCCACAAAAACTCTTGTAGGGTAAGCTCGTACCTAAAGACCTTGGGGCCAAAGAGAAATAGACCCCATCAGGAACCTCTAATCATTCGAGGCAAGCTACTTGGGAGCAATCTCGAGATAGATCAGAATGTTCTAGGCGACCGGATGAAGGGGGATACGGAGACTAGCCATGAAAGCATCCTCGTAAAGGGTCACGAATCCTGACTGGTATATTTGGGCCCCTCCGGCGAGTGCAGTCAAGGAGTAATGGCCAGGAATGGCGTATTTACCCCTGATTCGCTCCAGGTCGGTGGCGAGCAAACTGGTGGAAATCCACTCACTGGAAAACACTACCTCAGGGCTACTAGGAATTGATACTAAATTGCCTAAGCCCCATGACATAGAGGCAACTGGGAGCTCCTGGCCCGCCTTATCGTCAGACACCCGGATGGGAATCCTACCCTTGCTGTATTAGTCAGATATGGTTATAGAAGGAGGATCCAAGCTCGTATCCGGAGTTCAAGACCGTGATTGTTCATCCTCCGACCGGGAAGATGAATTAAAGCCTGAATGGCACATCTCTAAGGCTCCTGCAACTGGGCGAGGGAGTAACTGACGACCTAAGTATGGGTCAGGGACTCCAAGTCTAATATACAAGGAGGGCAGTACTAAAAGCCTGAAAGGCAAGAGGTACAAGGTTTTTAGTGTTAAGTAAGACTCGGTTAGAACCATCGTTGGACACCCTGACTGGTTCAACTGCTCAGTTACGCTACCTGATCTAAGGAAGAAGCAGAACCTCAAAAAGAAGAAATCCCATTCCCTCACAAGCCCTAGCAGGTTTCTATTCTCCAGCCTCACTTGGGATTGAAGAAAAATGGAGAAAAATAAAAAAAAAAAGTGAATGATAAGGATGGAGAGGTGAAGACTTACAAGAATTAAGCACGAAAAAGTGCTCGGGAGGCTTGACTGAAAGCTTTCTCTCTTAGACCGCACGATAATCTCTCTCTATGGATAGTTGGAATGGAGAAATATTTTAAGTGTCCCTTAAATAGGCAGTATGGATGGCTCAGATGAAATCAGATCCAACGGCCAGGAATTTTTCCTGCCTAACGTCCAATAACTGTCACCTCGGGCAAGGCACTTGAAGTGACACCTCAAAAGGCATGCGCACTTAATGAGTGACGTGATGTCTCGGTTCAGATGCAACAGCCTGGTTACCCTTGCACTGTCCTGGTTGGATCCTGATCAGACCAATAACTCTTTGACATATGTCAGGTACTGACCCCAAGCTCCCGAGGTCAATCAGTCGACCCAAGTACCAAGTGACCGCGGCGACCAACCCGGACCTGCACAGTTTCTCGGGCTGCTTCCCGGGTAGTTCTCTGGGCTATGCAAATTTCCAATGCTCATCTGATGAAACATCGTATTAGCTTCAAAAATAGGGGTAGCTGATATGCATAAAAATATCCGATGAGAGTATCAACGCCACATCGGCAAGAAATGCCCAGTCACTCGGTGGCTGCAAGCTGTTACGTAACCATCCCGGGGATGGAACCCAGAACCACCCGGTATATCCCATCCTCTATCAATGGATCAGGAATACGATGCGGGCCCTACCCGTGTCGGCAGCTAGCTATACATGTCCGGTGACTTGCTCCACAAGGTTCCAGGCAGTTTCCTATCTCAGCTAGAAGACAAATGGAAACCTCCGTGATTTGTGCTAATCATTTGCAATCAGATTATGTTGCTATGTCAAATTACTTACCTTGTACAAGTGGTCTCTTGTATCTATAAAACAAGCCACTCACCCTCTTCAGGGGAGATCGCATTCTTATTCTACAGAATCGTAACATTATATTATACACACACGCACTCTGCCCGACCGGTCTCTAGTAGCTCCAAGCTCTTATTGGTTAACCAATTACTCCCTACAACTTTTATATCATAGTGCAAGTGCCCCAACACACCGCGTGGACGTAGGTCTCTTAATTATCAGGGCCGAACCACATACAAACTCTCTTGTCGATTTCTTCTTACTCTCTTGACCAAATTTTGGCATCATCACTAGCCTACTCCACACAAGAACAAGTAGAACAAAGATAAGTCAACAAATAGCATAGACAATAATGGTCTGTGCATCAGGGACATATTCCCCTTTTTTTTCTTTTTTTTTTTAAAAAAAGATTTTTCACATGAGGAGATAATCTTGTCCCTCACTTACTTTCCTGTTTTTGCTGGCCAAAGGCTATCCATGTGTTGTAGGATAGTCTTTTTTTATTTTCTGTACTTGTGCTTGTTTTAATGATATGAATTGATGTTTATGTAAAAATAAAAATAAAATAAAATAATGGTATGTGCATATCTAGACAAGTGAAATCCTTATCCTTCACAAGATAGTTAAAGAGTAAAGATTTGGGCACAAACACTACACAAACAAATTATACTAATACTAGTAAAAGACTATCATGTGGCAGAGTTGTCTACCACACAGACCCATGGGACAAAAAGGTATCAACTCTGCCACATGGCAGTCTCCCACTAGTGTTAGTGTAATTTGTTTGTAGAGTTTTTGTGTCCAAATCTTTACCCATAGTTAAATTAGGGATAATCCTAACATGTGCTCTTTGGGCACATGTTAACAAGCTTTAAAAGACTTGTATATAAAGGAATGTTTTAGGAAAATGTGCAGGTATCTGCCTTTTAAAGCTTGTTAACATGTGCCCTTAGGACACATGTTAGAGCATCTCCAATGCTAGAGTCAAATCCATTATCAAAGCTAAAATTCGAGAAAATTCACAAAATGTGTGCTCCAATGCAAGGCCATTTGTGTTGCCAAAATTTGAGAAAGTCATTTACTTTCTCAAATGTAGCAAAGGATTTGGTTTTTGTCAAATTTTGATCATTATACCTTTTTCTTGTTTTTTGTTCCTAATACACAACAACAAATCAGTGTCTAACATCAATTACTTTTGTATTAAAAAAAATTATTTTTTATTACTTGTGGCAAAACTAGTGTACAAAACACACTGCCCAATGTATTAGATTAATAGCTTTTGTGCCAAAAAATTACATTTTAGATGACTTTTTGCATTGAAGCATAATCGTCAAATTATAGATTTTTGACACTGTAGCGTTGTTAAAATATAGGTTTGAAAGATGCAAAATAGCTTTGGGCATTGGAGATGCTCTTAAGAGTGCTCTTAAATTTGTAATTGTTAAGAGGATAAATATGTCATTTAGTATTTACGGCTTATATAATACATGATGTCATATATATGATGTATTCAATAATGTAAGCCCTATGGGCATTTTAGCATTTTCCATTCCTTGTATTTGCCTATATAAAGGCTCTAATGTAACCCTAGTTGGTTTTTTGAATATATCAATATAAAATCTCTATTTTAAGTTTCTAATAGGGCTATGCTCGAGCCGAGCTTTTTGAACTCGAGCCGAGCTCGAGCCGAGCTTAAAGAGTTGGCATCGTGTTCAAGCTTGAGCTTGACTCGTTTATTATCGAGCCAAGCCGAGCCTAGTTGTTATCATGCCGAGCCTCAAGCCCTTGTCGAGCGGCTTAACTCGTGTACACCCCTAGTAGTAAGTTTAAGTTGCCAACCAAAACTCACGAACCAAGCTCAATGCTTGAAAGTTGGCATATATATATTTACCTAAAATAATTGCCTAGCATGTGAATTAAGTGTACGAAAAATAGGTTTAAAAATTAATTCAAACACGCAGCGGAAGTATTTTGTTACAAAAACTTTTGGTATCTCAGGATCTACTACTCATCAATTCTATAGGTACGTACAAGAGGGGGCAAGAATTATACCTAATGGTCTTGAACCCAATTCTGAAATCTCTGACTTTCAGCAGCCTCTACTAGATGGTCTTCACTCTTATGACTCCTACTTGCTCCCGGAAAGGCTAGGGTTGGTAGGAACCCTAATAGAGAGGACAAGGAAGGTTTAGGTAAACCTAAACAGTTTTTGCAGCTTCTACGATTCAGTACGCATCTGCCCTATTTATAGATTCCCAGAACCGACCTAACCTTCGAGCAATCGAAGTGGTTTCGATTGATCAAACTTTCGATCTATCGAACCACGCTCAAGCGATCGAACATGCCATGGCTTCGATCGATCGAGACACATTCGATCAATCAAATTTGCCTTGACAAGATCCTTATGTGCCTTTCCAAGCACCCTAGCGGAGCTAAGAGTGGGACCTCCCAGGCTCTTAATTGTTGGCTTAGAGTAGTTGTTAATTCCCATGATCAAACTCTTTGATCAGCAAATCAAGCAACTGCTCAGTTAACGTTTACTCCACTATAAAACGATAACTGAACTCCAACGCACAAGAACATATCCGAAGCAATAACTAGACTTGTATGGTATACTAATGTCCCTCTACCGTTAGCATTCGTAATCATATTCAGGTAGTCGGATAACTGTTACTATCAACCTAAATCATGATTACTTCTTGTATTCCTTGAGTCCCAGTCACCTCTCATGATTACCAAACATGTTGATAACTACTTATCAACAAGACTGCAGTTCTCAGTAATCAACTTGGTGACATTCTCAAGGGAATGCTTACTCTGAATCAGAGGGTAGATTCTATCTTGACAATATATGTTCACAACCTTATAAACATGACATACCCAAGATACCCAGGTGTTGATCTTCTATAGACCTCACTGATTGGAAAGTTAAAGTAGCCATATCCACAGTCTGTGTTCATAATCGTCTCAAGATTGAGAACACGTACCTTATACAAGTTATGAGTTCCTATCGACTGATTGATAGTCTTGAGTGTCAATAGGAAAGCTCAGGTCCATCAATGCACTATAAGCACTAGCATATTAACTAAGAGTTACACTCTAGTGATTGAGATTAATCACTCCATCCAATGGTAGTTAATCATGCTACAGTGTAAACCTGATGAGATATCCAGTCTCATCATCCATTGTGACAAGTTCTAAGGTATCAAATGTCACGCCCCGGAGCAGCATAAATAGAGAAAAATAAATTTCCTTTATGGGTCCATAAGGAATGACAGGTGAAAGTCACTAATAATCCACACCACGCAGTACTAGTCCAAAAAGACAACAGTAAATAACTGAGAATAACACACAGTGCTAACTATTACAAAATATTTGAGTATGGTCCACAGGATCACAACAGGTCTGAAGACAACAAATGCCCAAGTACCCGCTAACAAAAGGTTTAACAGAACAACCGAAAAGAAATCTAACTATAACATCTTCAGTCTTCAACTGGCATAATGATAATTCTCCCTGGCGTAACCATCATCGGTGGGGCCTTCCTCTGGATAACACTCATCAGTGTACTGGTCATTACCTGTAAAATAAGGGGCAGGATATTCTGGACGGGAAAAGTCCAGGCAATAAAAGGCCGTCAGCTTACTGAGAGCTGAGTGAGCATAAACTAACGAGGTACCAATTATCTGAAGTAAACACGAGCTTATGAAAATACGAGTTAACATCTTATTATAAGGATAACATTATCTTGTTCCTCTATTCATTCTTGTAAACCGACCCTTATCGTCTTGTTACTCAAATACCGAACTCAACAGACTCTGATTTCCATGAACAGACTCAATCGTTTAACTCTAGGGATACACCCTTATTCTGTCCATCGCTTTTAAGAGCAATATATCCTGCTCACCGCATGTCATGGACTCCACGTCAGTCTGTCCCCAGCTTTTAAGAACAATGGTCCTGTTCACTGCATTTCAGGGATATAACGTTTCGAACAAGGCATATCAATCTATTGCCACGACTCAACGTCATCTACTAGTGATCCCAGCTCACCGCTTTTAAGAACAATGGTCCTGTTCACCGCTTTTAAGAGCATATCACAGATCATCCAGTCTATCTTAAGACTTCTTGGTCCAGCTCACTGCTTTTAAGAACCATGTATCCGGTTCACCGCTTTTAAGACCATATCATGACCAATCGTCCATCCACGTACCATTCCCAGAACTTACCAAACCTACTTACGTTCCATTCTACATCGACACATAACAAATTCCCAATGTGGCCTGACTACTCGGATTAAAAGAAAACGGACATCAAATTCATATCAGAAACAACACGTCACCCACGTCTTCATATTACTTTTTTATTCATTATCCATAAATCTTTGGTGTCACATTACTCCTGTCTACCCCATAGTCGCATAATGGAATTCCGAATTTGAAATCGAACAACTAAACCTCTTATATAATAAATAGGCAAAGGAAACCATGTTCTGATCATGTCAATCGATTGGGACTAAGTTCAATCGATTGGTATAAAAATCATGTCAATCGATTGAGAACATGTCAATCGATTGGTCTCTGAAAAGTGTCAATCGATTGAGAACATGTCAATCGATTGGTATCTGAAAAGTGTCAATCGATTGAAATCCTATTCAATCGATTGGGATACAACTGATGTCAATCGATTGAGATTATGTCAATCGATTGGCACTACGTCTTCTCCAGCAGATTGTAAAAACAGCATATAAAACGTAAACTACAAGCATTTAACACATCTAAGCTTCATAATAACTTGCATAAACCTCACATAAAGGGACCAAGTGAGTTAGAAACTCACCTAGGGTGCGTTTGGATGTGTTTAAGTTTGAAACTTCCAAGCTTTCTCTCTTTCTCCTCTTCTCTGTCTCTGTCTTCCCTCTCTGTCTCCTCCTTTCTTCTTTCTTCTTCTTTCTGTTTCTCCCTCTTCTCTTTCCCAGCTGCTAAGGAAGTGAGTGTGTGTATAGAGTGTGTATATATGTAGATATATAGATATATGTATGTATATATCTCAAGAGTATGTCTCTCTCTCTCAATGGTCTGAAAACAGCCCCAAGGCCAATAAATGAGACATATATATAGAGATATGGGAGTGCCACACGTTTAAAGCTGAAGGAAAGAAGAAAACATTTCTCAGCTTATGTCAATCGATTAGGACACAAGTCAATCGATTGGCAACAGATATTTGTAGTCAATCGATTGGAAACAATGTCAATCGATTGGGATGAATGGCAATCGATTGGGATAATGACACGTCATCACTTTTAGTCGGTTGAATGTCAATCGATTGGGATACTTATCAATCAATTGGTATAAAGAAAATGTCAATCGATTGGGATACTTATCAATCGATTGGTATCAAAATTTACCAAAAGGAAGAGAAAGTTTATACGAGTATAGAAATGAAATATCAGGTCTTATTAATATACCAAAATACAGGGTATTACATCATCCACCACTCAACAAAAGATTTCATCCTCGAAATCAAAAGTAACAAGGTTTAAAATAAAAACGAAAACTTCTCGCGCATCTCTGACTCTAGTTCCCATGAAGCTTCTCCTTCATCATGATGGTTCCACTGAATCTTGACTAACGGAATCTCCTTGTTCCTGAGTTTCTTGATTCCTCGATCTAGAATACGAACAGGTCCTTCATTGAACGTAACATCGCTGTTGACTTCGATATCCTCAAAGTTGATCTCATGCGCTGGGTTGTGAACATACTTCCTCAACATACTGATGTGAAAAACGTTGTGCACTCCTGACATCTTTGGTGGCAACGCAAGGCGATAAGCAACCTTCCCAACACGCTCCAGAATCTCGAATGGTCCGATGAAACGTGGCGATAACTTGCCCCTTTTCTGACCAAATCTGATGATTCCTCGAACAGGTGAAACCTTGAGTAATACGTGATCTCCAATGGCAAACTCCAAGTCTTTGCGTCCCTTGTCAGCATAACTCTTGTATCTGGTCTGGGCTGTCTTCATCTTCTCACGTACGACTTGAATCTTCTCACTGGTTTCCCGTACCATCTCTGGCCCAAGAAGTTGACTATCTCCGACTTCGGTCCAACATAACGGCGATCGGCAAGGTCTTCCGTACAAAGTTTCGAATGGCGCCATATCTATACTCGAATGATAACTATTATTATAGGCGAACTCGATCAAAGGTAAGTGTATCTCCCAAGTACTCTCAAAATCAATGACACAGGCTCATAACATATCTTCCATCACTTGATTAATTCTTTCAGTCTGTCCATCGGTCTGCGGATGAAAAGCTGAACTCAAATTCAATGTCGTTCCCATCGCTGTCTGGAGACTCTTCCAAAATTCTACAGTAAAACGCGAATCTCGGTCTGACACAATAGATACAGGCACTCCATGTAATCGTACAACGTGTTGTAGATACATTCGGCTCAAACGTTCTACTGAGTATGTCATGCTATAAGCAATAAAATGTGCCGTCTTAGTAAGTCGATCCACGATTACCCATATAGCATCGTGATTCTGCTGTGACTTCGGCAATCCTACCACAAAATCCATGGTTATGTGTTCCCATTTCCATTGAGGAATAGGTAACAGCTGTAGAAGTCCAGGTGGTTTCTGATGTTCTGCCTTTACTTGTTTACAAGTAAGACACTGAGCTACATACTCTGCCACATTTCTCTTCATTCCTTCCCACCAAAAATTTCTCTTCAAGTCCTTGTACATCTTCGTACTTCCGGGATGAATCGTCATCCGTGACTTAAGCTTCATCCAATATGTCTTTTCGGAGACTTTTTCATTAGGTACACAGAGTCTACCTTTACATCGTAAAGCTCCGTCTGTACTAATACTCCAGACTTCTGGTTCCTTGGCTGACATCTTGGCGAACCATAACTTCAAATCCTCTGCTGTCTGTTGAGCCTCTATGATACGACTGATTAAAGTTGGTTGTACCATCAGACATCCAAAATGTTGTCCTTTCATTGGCTCCACTGGCTGAAGATCAAATTCAGCAATTTCTTCTAATGCTCTCTATTCTCTAATTAGTAATGCAGCGATCACTAACCGAGGTTTACGGCTCAAAGCATCTGCTACTACGTTTGCTTTGCCGGGATGGTATTGCAAAGAAAAGTCATAGTCTTTGAGTAATTCCATCCATCTCCGCTGTCGCATGTTCAACTCCTTTTGAGAGAACAAATACTTCAGACTCTTATGATCGGAAAATATATCAAACTTTTCTCCATAGAGATAGTGTCTCCAAATTTTCAATGCAAACACTATTGCTGCTAATTCCAGATCATGCGTAGGATAATTTTTCTCATGTACCTTCAATTGTCTTGATCCATATGCGATAACATTTCCATCTTGCATAAGCACACACCCGAGTCCTTGGTACGATGCATCATTGTAGATCACATACTTTTCTCCACTCTTAGGTAATGCGAGTACTGGTGCAGAAGTCAATCTTTCTTTTAACTCCTGAAATGCACCCTCATGCTTGTCTGTCCATTCATACTTCGTCTCCTTCCTTGTTAAATTCGTCAATGGTCCTGCTAACTTGGAGAACCCTTCTACGAATCTTCTGTAATATCCTGCTAAACCCAGAAAACTTCTGACTTCGGTTGCATTCGTCGGTCTGTTCCAGCTTAAGACTGCATCAATCTGAGATGAGTCTACCGAAATACCTTCCTGAGATATAACATGTCCCAAGAATTTGACTTCCTGTAGCCAAAACTCACACTTGCTGAACTTTGCATACAACTTGCTATCTCGAAGTGTCTGCAAGGCAACTTGTAAATGCTCCTTGTGATCCTCTTCTGTCTTTGAGTAGATCAGTATATCATCAATGAACACAATAATGAATTTATCCAGATATAGTCTGAATACTCTATTCATCAAGTCCATAAATACTGCTGGCGCATTCGTCAATCCAAAAGGCATAACTAGAAACTCGTAATGCCCGTATCTTGTCCTGAATGCAGTCTTCGATACATCCTCTGGTCGAACTAACAATTGGTGGTATCCTGAACGTAAATCGATCTTGGAAAAGATCCTAGATCCTTGTAACTGGTCGAATAGATCATCTATCCGAGGTAACGGATATCTATTCTTAATCGTAACCTTGTTCAACTCCCTGTAGTCTATACAGAGTCGAAGTGTTCCGTCCTTTTTCTTTACAAACAGAACTGGTGCTCCCCAAGGCGACGTACTCGGACGAACAAATCCTAGATCTTCAAGCTCTTGAACTTGCTTCTTCAGTTCCAACATCTCGGTTGGTGCCATCCTATATGGAATCTTAGAAATAGGCAATGTACCAGGTACTAAATCCACGCAGAAGTCTATTTCTCTTTTCGGTGGAAGTCCTTTAATATCCTGAAATACATCCAGAAAGTCTCGTGCAATAGGGATTTGATCCATCGTAAGCTCCGTACTCGTACTAATGATCGTAGCCAAACCACTCGTAAGAAACAGGTCGCTTGTCGGTTGACACTGAAATCTGATCGTTGGCTTCCCTTGTATTGGAAATACAATCGTCCTAGTAGGGCAATCCAAATTGGCACCATATTTAGTTAACCAATCCATCCCTAGGATAACATCGAATTCTGACATTGACAGAACTACCAAGTCTGCTGGAAGATTCCTATCTCCCAAAGTCAAAGGGCAATCTTTACACACTTTACTCAACTTAACTGTCACTCCCAATGGTGACACATCATTCAGTGTTGACTCAAGTGTCTGGGGTTCTAAACCCAACTGACACACAATCTTAACAGCAATAAAAGAACGTGCGGCTCCAGTATCAAATAAAGCTTTAACTAGACTATGAAAGAGTACTAGTGTGCCTTCCAAATGTTGCTGCTCATCAGCATTAAAGCATGCTTCTCCTGGAATGATAGCATTCATTCTCGTCTGATCAGGAGGTCCTTGAATTCCTTGCACTGGTGCCCCGTAGTATCCTCCTCGTGGTGCACGACAATCCTTGCTCAAGTGTCCTGGTTTATTGCAGTTGCGACAGACGATATCTGGCCTGCGATTTGATCTATGGGCAGTGCAGTTCCTTGCAATATGTCCGGGTTTTCCACAGTTAAAACAACCTCCAGTGTTGCTTGGCGGGGCTGTCAGTAATGCCTGTGGTTGTAGTTCTCGCTATTGATTTTGCTGAGGTCGATTATAACCTTGCTGAGGTTTCCTGGCTCCTTCCCAGATTCTCTTATTTCCTTGAAAATTTTCCTGAGGTTTCCATCCTTGGGTATTTCTCAGTGGTCGATTAGGGAAATTTCTCTGTTGAAACCCTCGTGACAACTGAGGTCGATTTGTCTGTGATTGCTGTACTGGATTAGCATCCTTTTCTAATCCTGTAGCAAATCTAACAATTTGCTCATATGACTGGTTCAGATGACCAACCATCATATGTCTGAGGTGGGGGTTCAGTCCTTGGTGAAATCTCTTCACCTTCTTCTGCGGCGTGTCTATCATATGCTGAGCAAATCTGGATAAACGCTCGAACTGTGTTGTGTATTCCCGTACATTCCATCCTCCTTGGATCAAATTGAGAAAGTTCCTTTCTTGTTGATCTCTCTCATCTTCTGGAAAATACTTATCCAAAAATCTGCCTTTGAATGTCTCCCACGACATAGCTTTAGCGGCATCGATCCCAATAGTGGCTTGCTCAGCTTCCCACCAATCTGCGGCGGCATAAGTGAGCTGAAACGTAGCAAGGCGACGTTTCTCTTGTTCGTTGCATTCCAATGCTTCAAATATTAAATCCATCTCTCTTATCCATTGTTCTGCTTTCCATGGTTCTATTAGTCCATCGAACTTTTCAGGACGTAACCCACGAAAATTTGCTAATAGCTTATCTCCAGTCTGTCTTGGTGGCGGGGGTACAAGAGGTCTCTGGTGGGTGGAGTGATTATATGTATCCCCCACATGCTCCATTCTCTGCATAAATGCTTCGAATATTCCCGTCGGATCCATCCCTTCCGGAATAGGTGCTCCATTACGTGCTTGGTGATTTCTCAAGGGTCCTACCATGATGATAACGAGTATCGCCTACAAGAGACATATGGATCAGCTGAAAGTCTTCACGTAGAAACGAACTCAAGATAGAACAAGAAACAGCAAAACTAACAATTCTACTAAACAACACTGCACAACGCAACAACCAAACAATAATAAAAGTACTGCTCGTATATATATATATATCAAAAGATGTACCGTATAGTACACACTAGTAAAACCGTGTACCATAAGGGACAAGAGTTACAACAACTAAAGTCAGCTAATACTATACAAAGCTATGGTCAATAGCTATCTCTCAAGCTCCCAAAAATCTGGTGGACAACATGTCCTAATATAAACTAACAAAATCTACACCCTGCCGATCCTGACTCAAAAGTCGTCAGCATCTGATCCTGCTGGTGGTGCCTCGTCCTCTGGATCTATATCCATCTCCTCGAGTGGATCATCCTCAGCTGGTGCGACAAGATCTCCGACTACTACCCCTATATCCCAATCCTCTATCATCTCTGCATCATCGTCCTCCATCACGTCTGTTATCGCCTGGTTAGCGACATCAACAGCTACTGCAGCAAAACCGTCAGCTATGTCAAGAGCTCCTGCTATAGCCACCTCTCCCATAACAAAATCTGCTGGCTGTGCTACCATCTGAGCTATCCATCCTACTGCCATATCGGCCATGGCTGCCATATGCATAATGGGTCCAGCTGGTATCTGAAGCACAACGGGTATCTCTGGCACAACTATCTCCTCGTCGGGTACCTCCTCATCTACTACTACGTCTGCCTCAATAGCCTCTGGGTCTGGTACTGGATCCTCTGGCTCAAACTCTGGCTCCTCGGGGTCATCCTCAGGTTCATCATCATCTGCATCGTCTGCATGCTCATCCTCTACTGGGTCCTCATCATCCATCGGCTCCTCCTCTCCATCTCCATCCATGTCCTCATCGGGATGCTCATCCTCAGGCTCTAGATCCTCCTCATCCTCAATCGGCTCAGGCTCTGGCTCTGGGACGGGTACGTCGGGCACTGGTGATGGTGGGGCTGCTGGAGCTGGTACAATTACAGGCTCTGGTGGACCGGCTACAATGGCTCTCAACTCAATCTCATCCATCTCTGGCTTACTCAAAACTAGTCGCAACATCTCCTGGAAAATGTCTCTACCGACCCTCGCAGTATGGTAAGCATCCATGCGCATCTGTGTCGGGTGAGTACTCCTGGTCACATAAAGCGCTCTCCACATGTCCTCCTCTAAATGTCGACTAGCTATCTGGCACACACGCTTACGATAAAACTCTAGGTCAGCTGGCTCCACGGTATCTCCATGGATAATATGTCCTCCATAAGCATCAGTCACAAACCGGTGAAACTCCGGATCCATGCTATCCTGCAAAGGAAACTATCTATCGTCAGAAAGACGAACTTATCTTATACTCATATCTCATCTGAAAGAATCTTAACAACACTAGGACCAGGTGGTGTGGAAATACTTAGTGAACAAAAGTATCACAACCTAGAGTACCAAACGCAGGCTCTGATACCAAAAATCCTGTCACGCCCCGGAGCAGCATAAATAGAGAAAAATAAATTTCCTTTATGGGTCCATAAGGAATGGCAGGTGAAAGTCACTAATAATCCACACCACGCAGTACTAGTCCAAAAAGACAACAGTAAATAACTGAGAATAACACACAGTGCTAACTATTACAAAATATCAGAGTATGGTCCACAGGATCACAACAGGTCTGAAGACAACAAATGCCCAAGTACCCGCTAACAAAAGGTTTAACAGAACAACCGAAAAGAAATCTAACTATAACATCTTCAGTCTTCAACTGGCATAAGGATAATTCTCCCTGGCGTAACCATCATCGGTGGGGCCTTCCTCTGGATAACACTCATCAGTGTACTGGTCATTACCTGTAAAATAAGGGGCAGGATATTCTGGACGGGGAAAGTCCAGGCAATAAAAGGCCGTCAGCTTACTGAGAGCTGAGTGAGCATAAACTAACGAGGTACCAATTATCTGAAGTAAACACGAGCTTATGAAAATACGAGTTAACATCTTATTATAAGGATAACATTATCTTGTTCCTCTATTCATTCTTGTAAACCGACCCTTATCGTCTTGTTACTCAAATACCGAACTCAACAGACTCTGATTTCCATGAACAGACTCAATCGTTTAACTCTAGGGATACACCCTTATTCTGTCCATCGCTTTTAAGAGCAATATATCCTGCTCACCGCATGTCATGGACTCCACGTCAGTCTGTCCCCAGCTTTTAAGAACAATGGTCCTGTTCACTGCATTTCAGGGATATAACGTTTCGAACAAGGCATATCAATCTATTGCCACGACTCAACGTCATCTACTAGTGATCCCAGCTCACCGCTTTTAAGAACAATGGTCCTGTTCACCGCTTTTAAGAGCATATCACAAATCATCCAGTCTATCTTAAGACTTCTTGGTCCAGCTCACCGCTTTTAAGAACCATGTATCCGGTTCACCGCTTTTAAGAGCATATCATGACCAATCGTCCATCCACGTACCATTCCCAGAACTTACCAAACCTACTTACGTTCCATTCTACATCGACACATAACAAATTCCCAATGTGGCCTGACTACTCGGATTAAAAGAAAACGGACATCAAATTCATATCAGAAACAACACGTCACCCACGTCTTCATATTACTTTTTTATTCATTATCCATAAATCTTTGGTGTCACATTACTCCTGTCTACCCCATAGTCGCATAATGGAATTCTGAATTTGAAATCGAACAACTAAACCTCTTATATAATAAATAGGCAAAGGAAACCATGTTCTGATCATGTCAATCGATTGGGACTAAGTTCAATCGATTGGTATAAAAATCATGTCAATCGATTGAGAACATGTCAATCGATTGGTCTCTGAAAAGTGTCAATCGATTGAGAACATGTCAATCGATTGGTATCTGAAAAGTGTCAATCGATTGAAATCCTATTCAATCGATTGGGATACAACTGATGTCAATCGATTGAGATTATGTCAATCGATTGGCACTACGTCTTCTCCAGCAGATTGTAAAAACAGCATATAAAACGTAAACTACAAGCATTTAACACATCTAAGCTTCATAATAACTTGCATAAACCTCACATAAAGGGACCAAGTGAGTTAGAAACTCACCTAGGGTGCGTTTGGATGTGTTTAAGTTTGAAACTTCCAAGCTTTCTCTCTTTCTCCTCTTCTCTGTCTCTGTCTTCCCTCTCTGTCTCCTCCTTTCTTCTTTCTTCTTCTTTCTGTTTCTCCCTCTTCTCTTTCCCAGCTGCTAAGGCAGTGAGTGTGTGTATAGAGTGTGTATATATGTAGATATATAGATATATGTATGTATATATCTCAAGAGTATGTCTCTCTCTCTCTCAATGGTCTGAAAACAGCCTCAAGGCCAATAAATGAGACATATATATAGAGATATGGGAGTGCCACACGTTTAAAGCTGAAGGAAAGAAGAAAACATTTCTCAGCTTATGTCAATCGATTGGGACACAAGTCAATCGATTGGCAACAGATATTTGTAGTCAATCGATTGGAAACAATGTCAATCGATTGGGATGAATGGCAATCGATTGGGATAATGACACGTCATCACTTTTAGTCGGTTGAATGTCAATCGATTGGGATACTTATCAATCGATTGGTATAAAGAAAATGTCAATCGATTGGGATACTTATCAATCGATTGGTATCAAAATTTACCAAAAGGAAGAGAAAGTTTATACGAGTATAGAAATGAAATACCGGGTCTTATTAATATACCAAAATACAGGGTATTACATCAAAGAATAATAATTTGTATCTCACTTGTATGTATCTCATACACACACAAATTACCTACTATGATACTTAAGATTAACAATCATCTCATGAAAGAAACATGCATAATGAAATGTAAAGCTGATATCCATATATTAAAATGTCAATGTCTCATACATAAAGTAATGGTTTGAGGGCACAAACCCAACAAACTCCCACTTGCACTCACAACCATACATGATTACATCTGAGACCTAGACTATCTAGATGACGATCAAAGACCTTCTGTGGCAAGCCTTTGTAAACAGATCCGCAAGATTGTCAGAAGTGGCAATCTTGCTGACAGCCACATCTCCACGTTGAACAATATCTCGGATTAGATGATATTTATGTTCTATGTGCTTTCCCTTTCTGTGGTTCCATGGCTTTTTGGACTGAGCCACTGCCCTACTATTATCACAATAAAGCGTAATAGGCGACAGCAACACTGGTACCACCTCGAGCTCCATAAGGAACTTCTTAAGCCAAACAGCTTCCTTTGCGGCTTCACAAGCAGCCACATACTCAGCTTCTGTAGTTGAGTCTGTAGTGCATTTCTGTTTAATGCTTCTCCAACTGACAGCACCACCTCCCAAGGTAAAGAGATGACCGGACGTCGACTTCCTCGAATCTTTATTTGACATAAAGTCCAAATCAGTGTATCCCACTGGAATTAATTCACTACCACCGTACATAAGCATGTAATCTTTAGTCCTTAAGTACTTAAGAATGTGCCTAACGTCTATCTAGTGCTCTAGACCTAGATTCGATTTATATCTACTAACCATGCCAACAGCAAAGCAGATATCTGGTCTAGTGCATAACATCGCATACATGAGACTTTCCACTGCTGAAGTATAGGGAACTCCTGCCATGCGATTCATTTCCTCCTGTGTCTTTGGACACTGATCCTTGGAGAACGCTAAACCATGCCTGAAAGGTAACAAACCTTTCTTCGAATTATCCATTGAAAACCTAGTTAGCACCTTATCGATATAACCAGCTTGAGATAATCCCATTATCTTTCGCTTACGATCCCAAAAGAGCTTTATTCCAAGAATATAGCTCGCCTCTCCTAGATCCTTCATATTGAAAGTACTAGCTAGCCAAACCTTAACCATTGACAACGCCACTACATCATTCCCAATGAGTAGAATGTCGTCAACGTAAAGTATAAGAAAAACCACCACTTTTCCTTCACACTTCTTGTATACACAATGTTCATCTAATTCTATATGAAACTAAACGATTTGGCCGCTTGGTCAAATCAGATGTTCCAACTCCTGGATGCTTGCTTAAGCCCATAAATAGACTTTTGCAACTTGCATACCGAGTTACCTTTCCGACCGGCTATGAACCATTCTGGTTATTGCATATAGATGTCCTCATCAAGATTGCCATTCAAGAATGCAGTCTTGACGTCCATCTGCCAGATGTCATAATCTAGGCATGCAGCAATGAATAAGAGTATTTTGATGAACTTGAGCATGGCTACCGGCGAGAAGGTTTCCTCATAGTCAATGCCCTCCCTTTGAGTATAACCTTTCGCTACAAGCCTAGCCTTAAAGGTCTCAACGTTTCCATCAGATCCTCTTTTCCTCTTGTAGACCCACTTACAACTAATGGGTTTAATATTGGCTGGAAGTTCTACAAGATTCCAGACCTGATTGGAATCCATAGATTCCAATTCAGGCTTCATAGCTTTAATCCAATGAGCTGAGTCTACATCAGCCATTGCCTCTTCATATGTGGTAGGATCAGATTTAGATTCTATGGAGACAACTTCAAAAAGTTCTCCTAAGAACATGTATCTATCAGGCTGGCTAATAATCCTCCCACTATGACGAGGTACCGGTGCAGAAATAGGTAAAAAAGTGGTCTTTTCTTTATTTACATCGTTATCAACTGCAAGTTGGACTAAGGGCTCTCCTTCTCTCTCTCTAAGATCTATCCTTCCCTTAGGTTTATGGTTCATGATATAATCATCCTCCAAGAAAACAACATTTGTACTAACAAACACTTTCTGTTCTCTTGGATCATAAAAATACCATCCATAAGTACCATTTGGATACCCTACGAAGTAACATACTTCTGATCCAGAATCCAATTTGCTCATTTTTCCTTTCAGCACATGTGCCGGACACCCCCATATCCGGAGATGTTGCAAAGAAGGCTTATGCCCAATCCACATCTCTCGTGGTGTCCTAGGAACAGATTTGCTTGGTACTAGATTTAGTATGTACGCAGCGGTTTTCAAAGCATAACCCCAAAGAAATAATGGTAACTCCGAATAACTCATCATCAACCTAGTCATGTCTAAAAGAGTCCGGTTCCTTCTTTCCGCTACACCATTCTGCTGAGGCATACCAGGTACAGTCAATTGTAACATAATCCCATTCTATACGAGGTGATCAATAAACTCATTAGAGAGGTACTCGCCACCTCGATCAGATAGAATGACCTTGATATGTGTGCCCAATTGCTTCTCCACTTCAGCCCTAAACTCTTAGAACTTTTCAAAGGCTTCAGACTTGTGCTGCATTAGGTACATATATTCATACCTAGAGTGGTCATCAGTAAATGTTATGAAATACTCATAACCACCCTGTGCTCTAATATTTATTGGTCCACACACATCAGTATGAACTAATTCCAACAATACATTGGTCCTGTTTCCCTTTGCAGGAAAGGGCCTGTTGGTCATCTTACCCTCCAAACAAGACTCGCAGACTTCCATTGGTTCAAGAACCAAATCGCCTAAGACCCCTTCTTTGACTAGTCTGCCAATCCTATTTAGATTGATATGGCTAAGCCTCATGTGGCAAAGCCTTGTTGGATTAGTAGAAGGTTCCTTTCTTTTAGATAGTACAGTTACCATTGAGTTATTAAGTTCCATACAAGAGTCTTTAGAAATATTGGGAGTAATCACATACAATCCATTTGATTTAACACCAGAATAAATAAAAGAACCATTTCTTTTGATCATAACTTCAGTTTCAAAATGAAAAGAATAACCATTATTCGATAAATTAGAAACTGAAATTAAATTACGTCTCATTGAAGGGACGTAAAGAATATCTGATAAAATCAAAACTTTATTGTCTAGAAATTCTAAAACTATGACTCCTATAGCAACCGTAGATACGGTTGCACTAGAACCTAGAGTAAGTACGATTTTCCCATCACTGTACCTCCTAGTTGATCTGAACCCCTGTAATGAATTACAGATATGGTTAGTCGCACTAGAATCAATGCACCAAGTGTTTGAAGTATCCATTATAAAACTTACTTTAATCACATGTGATTTAATTATACCTTGAACTCTTGTAGCTAAGAATTCTGGATAGTTCCTCTTCCAGTGGCCCTTCTCATCGCATTAGAAACACTTTCCTTTGCCTTGGCCACCCACCTTTCCTTTGCCCTTACCTTTTACCTTAGATTTTGTAATCTTAGGGACCGATCCAACACTTGGACCACCAGTGCTAGCCTTCTTCTCCCTTTTCTTTCCTTTCAGTGTAGATCGGGAAGAGGAAGATCTTTTCTCAACATTCAAAACGTTGCCCCCAGATTTGATCACCCCTTCCACTGCTAGTAAAGAACTCATTAATTCACTCATTGAAAAATCCATTTTATTCATATTTTAATTTAGTTTAAATTGAGCGAATGACGGCGATAGCATATTGAGGATCATATCAACTTGGGTCTGTGTGTCAATGTTGGCACGTAGGGTCTCCAGCTCGTTTAAATAACCAATCATTTTTAAAACATGTTCTTTGATTGGAGTCCCTTCCGACATCTTTGCACTCATTATCTTCTGCATAGCTACCTGCCTGGCAGACCTACCATGCTCCCCAAACATCTTTTTCAGGGATTCGATAATCTCACTAGCTGAATCGTTCGACTGGAATTGGTGTTGCAACATACCAACCATAGAGGCCAGAATGTAGCAACGAGCCATTCCATTCGACTTCTTCTATTTATCGAACTCGCGTCTAGCAGCTGTCGAAGCATTTGTCGCGGGTTCTTCGAGACATGGGGTGATGAGGACATATATGTGATCCTCCGTAGTTAATACGATGTCAAGGTTTCATTTCCATTCTGTGTAGTTATTTCTAGTTAACTTGTTTTGAGTGAGTATGGTGGCAAGTGGACTAAATGTAGATCCAGACATTATGATTTACTGTAAAAAATCAAAAGACAAAATAAACATAGATAACAGAATATGACAGTTTGAAATAAAAGAATCCTTGAAACTCTTATTTTTAAACAAAGTCGCCAGAATATCAAAACGAAAGAGTAAAGCCTCCGTGTGGTGGTCAATACTTGATCTTCCGATTAATCATGACTTGTCCGCTGTGCAACTCTTGCAAAACAAGTTATGACTCCCAAACCTATTTGATCTCTAAGTTTTTGAATAATGCCTCGTGTGGGATCCCTTATGCATAGCTTAGATAGTGTATACCATTAACTAGGATTCAATCACAACCGCCTCAAGTAGCGCCTCCGTGTGGTGGTCACCCTCTAACACGTCTGATTGATCCTATCCATAGGAAGTTCACATTTAGTAACCAATGAGTTGTGTACCCTCTGTATGGAATGATCACCCCTGGCGAGGTGACACGGAATGCACTACTCATCTTATAATGAACCGTTAATGGAAGATCGTGGGTGTTATAATAAGACCCTCTCCCACTAGATTTGATAGAAAATGATTTTGCTTTTTTTTTTAATTTAAATGTTTCCACACATTACCCATAAACATCTAATGTTTACTAATGTGTTGAAAGTAGTTTTTGAATTTTTATTTTAGAAAACTTGTTTTACGTGCATGCAATTAATAATAATATAATTAAATGCCAATCACAACCAAGCACATAAAACAAAAAAACTAAAATTGAAACAAAGGCATTCATATGCCTCTATCTCCCATGGCTCTATCTCCAAAGAACCTCCTTCTTGGTTTGATTGCCTCCAACTCCATCTTCATGAACAACGGCTTGCTCTTCCATCTTCATGTCTATTCTAATTCTATTACACTGCTCCTATGCTTCTATGAAGCTTACAATTTACCTAGAAATAGAAAATAATAACAAGAAAATAAAGAAAGCTAGGGAAACCGATGCGACTTTCCTATTCGTAGGATTGAAGTTGCAGCACCATTTACACATGCCTTAAAACCAAACCAAAATTAAATATAACAATTACCAAACACAAACATTTAAATACAAAATAAAATATTTGTTGATGATCGGTGCCATAGGAGATAGTGGACTAATCTTGCTACAAAAGGGTTAGTCGTACACACTACCACGCATATATAACAGATATATGTAACTATTGGAACCCCTAATTGATTCACACAGTATATAAACTCTTTACATACTGAATTAGAACTTAAAATAGCATCACAGTTCTCTGTCACACTTTGATCGATCGAAGACCGTTCGATCGCTCGAACCTTCGATCGCTTGAACTATTCTGTTTCACAGAATAATTTGAAAAACCTTCAGAATGATTCAAAATTAAAGTATATGAGTTTAAAACATTTAAAATTGTGAAGCAGAACACCTGGATAGAGAGTCGATCTCAATCGATCGAACACCATTCGATCGAGTGAACAGAAATAATGTTCGATTGATCGAACCTATTTCGATCGCTTGAGAACAGACAAGCTTCGATCGATCAAGACTACTTCGATCGATCGAGACTCACCTTACATCCAATGCAATCACAGATTTGTATTCTGCTGAAATAACACTGCAGAAACAGATTTGTGACGATGCAGCTTCGAAAATAGTTCTAAAAACAACATGCAAATCAAAATAGAGTTCCAAAACGCATCTATAGATCCAAACAAGTGCAACTCTGATACAAATTGTTGGAAAAACAGGTTTAAAAATTAATCCAAACGCGCAGCGGAAGTATTTTGTTATAAAAACTTTTGGTATCCTAGGATTAACTACTCGTCAATTCTATAGGTGTGCACAAGAGGGGACAAGAATTATACCTAACGGTCTTGGACGCAATTCTGAAATCTCTGACTTCCAACAGCCTCCACTAGATGGTCTTCACTCTTATGACTCCTACTTGCTCCCGGAAAGGCTAGGGTTGGTAGGAACCCTAATAGAGAGGACAAGGAAGGTTTAGGTAAACCTAAATAGTTTCTGCAGCTTCTATGTATAAAAACGATGATTAAAAACATTCAATACGCATCTGCCCTATTTATAGATTCCCAGAACCGACCTAACCTTCGAGCAATCGAAGTGGTTTCGATTTATCAAACTTTCGATCGATCGAACCACGTTCAAGCAATTGAACATGCCATGACTTCGATCGATCGAGACACATTCGACCAATCGAACTTGCCTTGACAAGATCCTCATGTGCCTTTTCAAGCATCCTAGCGGAGCTAAGAGTGGGACCTCCTAGGCTCTTAATTGTTGGCTCAGACTAGTTGTTAATTCCCATGATCAAACTCTTTGATCAGCAAATCAACCAACTGGTCAGTTAACGTTTACTCCACTATAAAACGATAACTGAACTCCAACGCAAAAGAACATATCCGAAGCAATAACTACACTTGTATGGTGTACTAATGTCTCTCTACCGTCAGTATTCGTAATCATATTCAGGTAGTCGGATAACTGTTACTGTCAACCTGAATCATGATTACTTCTTGTATTCCTTGAGTCCCATTCACCTCTCATGATTACCAAACATGTTGATAACTACTTATCAACAAGATTGCAGTTCTCAGTAATCAACTTGGTGACATTCTCAAGGGAATGTTTACTCTGAATTAGAGGATAGATTCTATCTTGACAATATATGTTCACAACCTTATAAACATGACATACCCAAGATACCTAGGTGTGTTGATCTTTTATACACCTCACTGATTGGTAAGTCAAAGCAGCCATATCCACAGTTTGTGTTCATAATCATCTCAAGATTGAGAACACGTATCTTCTACAAGTTATAAGTTCCTATCGACTGATTGACAGTCTTGAGTGTCAATAGGAAAGCTCAGGTCCGTCAATGCACTATAAGCACTAACGTATTAACTAAGAGTTACACTCTAGTGATTGAGATTAATCACTCCATCCAATGGTAGTTAATCACACTATAGTGTAAACCTAATGAGATATCCAGTCTCATCATCCACTGTGATAAGTTCTAAGGTATCAAAGAATAGTAATTTGTATCTCACTTGTATGTATCTCATACACACACGAATTACCTACTATGATACTTAAGATTAACAATCATCTCATAAAAGAAACATACACAATAAAATGTAAAGCTGATATCCATATATTAAAATGTCAATGTCTCATACATAAAGTAATGGCTTGAGGGCACAAACCCAACATTAATGACTACGCATATTATATTATGCCAATAATCTTTCAATTTTAAATATTTTGCATTATACACATATTATATTTCTATATTATCATATATATAATATTCTTTCAATTTTAAATATTTTGCATTATACATATATTTATTTTTATAATCATCATATATATATAATTAAACAAGATCTTATCAAACCTATTAAAGAGATTTTTCGCGAGCCTACTATATGAGCCTTAATCGACTGTTCGCGAGCCTTATCGAGCCGAGCCCATATGTGCTCAAGCTTGGCCTGTTTATTAAACAAGCTTTGTATTCAAGCTCGAGCTTGGCTCGTTTATTATACAAGTCGAGTCGAGCCGAACTTTTATTGAGCCAAGCCACGAGACCTTGTTGAGCGGCTCAGCTCGTGTACACCCCTAGTTTCTAACATAGTATCAGAGCAATAAGGTTCTGGTGACTTTTTGAATCTTCCGCTTCGCCAGCGGGCAACCATCTTGCTGCTTCGCTGGACCACTATTTTTTACTGGATTTTGTTTGTCTCATTTTGTTTTTTCATCTCTCTATCCTTCCAAACAGCCTATCATCTCGATTAAAGCTTGCTTCCATAATAAGCAGTCGCTTGTGTCATTTTGCGATGGCAGCGTCATGATGACCTTATCTTTTCCAGCAAGATCTCCAACTAAAATTTATATTTTCAAATTTGCCTCTTGATGCTGATGGCCGTGGTGTTTTTCGTTTTTCGATTAGAGGCTATTTGAATAGTTTTTCTATTTATTTTTGGATTTTCAACCATTTTTCTTTCTCTTTCTCGATCTGGTCTATTATAGGGGCTGTTTGGTTGATGCTATGTTGATTTGTGGTGTCTTTTTGGCCCATGGACCATCAGCGACTAGGTCTTTTTGGGTTTATGTCTTGGTTATGTTTGTTTTTGGAAGAGCCTTGGTTGTCATCACAGCGCCTTGTTCTTGGTCATAAGGGATTGTTTGTGTGTTTTGGGTACTCTCTTTGAAGAAGATGTAGAAGAGAAAGTATAGTGAGAGAAGTGAGGGCTTGTATGATCAGAGGAAAAAAAATTGGTATGGTCAGCTTTTGCTTGTCCTCTTTCAATATCCTTTTTCTTTCCTTTCTTTTGTATGAAAAGTTCCATCTCTGTTCTTGGTCAGCTTTTGTGAAAGACTCTTGTCCTCTTTCACTGCCTTTTCTGTTCTTCTTTTCGGTTTCGCCCCAAGCTCTTGGTAAATTACTGCTCAGCCCTCACATGTTTTCAAAATTACAAATCAGCCCCAATGTTTTCTAAAATTTACAATTTCACCCCCAAAACTTTTGGTATTTTATTTCAGCCCCAAAATTTTTAAAATTTTCAAATCATCCCTATAACTTTTAATATTTACAAAACCACCCCAACCTTTTCTAAATTTATACAATCTTTTTGGTCATGTTTTGTGTAGTCCTTGGAGTATTTGGGTGATTCTCTTTGATGTTGTTAGACCATGTTTGGTCCTTGTTTGGTGGTGGTTGTTTGAGTTGGGCCACTTTGTTTCAGTTTTGGTGGGTTTCAACTCTTAGTCGCGGTTGGAATATTACAACATTTGTTTAACTGTTCTTGGGCATAAATTTGGTGATTTTGTTGTGGGTTTTGCCCCACTTTATTGTTGTTGATGGTGAATATAATTCACCTTGGCCAATATTATGGACATTGTTGATCCATAATTTCTCGTTGTTCGTGGATGTTGTTCCTGCCTTGGACAACCTTGGGGATTTTATATCCCACGTCTCGTTGTTACCACCATTTTCTTGTCTCTTGTTCCAGTCTTGTTTTGGTTGTAATTTTCCTTCCAAACTTCAGTCTTTGTACAGTTTGAGGGGGAGTAAGGGGGAGAGTAATGGAGGGGTGCCCCTATTGCCAATCTTGAGAAGATTGAGAATGTTAGTGCCAATCTGCTTTGTTATCTGTTGCACAATTACAACCTTCATTTTGGATCGTTGACAACCATCACTATGGGATGGAAATTTATTTTTGCCGACTTGGTGGAGTTGGGTGTTGTTTTCATCCTTTCAAACTTCGGTTGTAATTTTCATTACTACCTTCAGTTTGAGGGGGAGTGTTAGAGGATAAATATGTCATTTAGTATTTAGGGCTTATATAATAGATGATGTCATATATATGATGTAATCAATGATGTGCCCTATGGGCATTTTAGTATTTTCCATTCATTTTAGTATTTTCCATTCCTTGTATTTGCCTATATAAAGGCTCTCATGCAACTATCACGAAATATCAATCTTCCTTTTTTGATTGAAAGGTATTCTGTATCAATATTTCATCTCTATTTTAGTTTCTAACAATAATATTGGTTTCGTTACCTGTAGATCAAGTCCTAAACAAATTTGGATAAATTACAATGATCTCGTTGAGGTATCTAACAAATAAGAGGAATCCCTTGTATATTTTAAAAGTTTCAATTACGTCCCTCGGAAGAGATGCAACTAGACATTGGTGTTGCATGTAAAAGTACCAATCTATTTTGAAAATAAAATGTGATTCTTTACCGTTTGGATACCAAGTTGTCTTATCAATATCTATTAATCTATTTAACATATATAAAAGAGTGAATACCTCTTTTTGCGTGCCAATTTTCAATTGATTTAGCAACATTTGGCATTTGGTCAATTTGTTTGGACTTTTCAGTAATTTTCCATTCCAATTTTGGATTTTATTAACTTGCTTTTCAGTAACTTTGGCAGGTTTAAGCTACCTCTTTTTGCGTGCCAATTTACAAGTTTAAATTTGCATATTTAAGGCAATAAAAGTCTTAAAATTATGGAGAAGGAAATTATTTGTATAGACAAGATGCATTTTAAAATTAAAGTAGTAGGAATCAATTTATAAATAATGATTTAGAAGGCAAATTGATTTGGCCTACTAAGCATTTAGTCAATTTGTTTATACTTTTCAGTAATTTACCATGCCAATTTTGGATTTTATCAACTTGTTTTTCAGTAATTGCTCTAGCTTATGCACTAAAATTTACATATAGGGTAATAAAGATCCTAAAATTATGGAGAAGGAAATTTTTTTCTATGGACAAGTTTTTTATTTTTTATTTTATACTTACTTGGATTATTTCTATGGACAAGTTAAATTTTAAAATTAAAGGAGAAGGAATCAATTTATAAAGAATTCTTAAAATGCAAATTATTGTGTGTAGCATTTTAAGAAATCAAATACTATTCAAGCTTAACCATATGTTCCCTCGAGACATCCTATTAATTTTAAAATTATATAGTAGTTAACTTAAAATAAAACATTGACCAGAAATCATTTTATATTTATAATCACTTCTTTTTAACAACTGCTCTACTAGATTAATTGTTAAGATTTGGTCGGAGAAAATTCTATACATGCGTAATGCAATATCCTATTTTTGTATGTAATATTTTAAAGGTAGCCAGTCTTTACTTAACTCGGCCCAAGCAATGCTCAAAAACTCACATGCCTTTCTTGGTTAAACCAACCCAATCGGCAATTTCCGACAAGTTTTTTTTTTTCATTTTTAGAGCAAGAAGCGGAAACTACAAGAAAGCTTTCTTTATCTTTATGGATAACCAATCCATTTTCAAATATAGTTGGGAGACTTTACCCAAGAAATGGGTAAAAAAAATGGAAAGATCGGAACATGAGAATAGATTTGATACCAATACGAACTGCCCATTTCAATTGTTGTGCTTTCTGAAATTACATACCTATAAAAGGGTTCAAGTTTCGATCGATATTTGCGGAGTTGTTCATCCCTCTCGAAAACGAAGATTTGAAGTGGTCTATAATTTACTGAGTACTCGGTATAACTCACGCATTCGTGTACAAACTAGTGCAGGCGAAGTAACATGAATATTTTCGGTAGTAAGTCCATTTCCATCAGCCGGCCGGTGGGAGCGAGAAGTTTGGGATATGTTTGGCGTTTCTTCCATCAATCATCCGGATCTACACCGTATATCAACAGATTATGGTTTCGAGGGTCATCCATTACGAAAAGACCTTCCTCTAAGTGGATATGTGGAAGTACGCTCTGATGATCCAGGGAAACGTGTGGTTATAACCATATGTTGCAAGGAGACATCCAATGAAAATATATAGAGGGCTTTGACCAAAAATCGAGAGTGAGGGTCTTGATAAAAAAAATAAAAATCAAGGGTAATTATGAAGAAAAATCAAATAATTTTTTGATAAAGTAATTAATGACATAATTAAGACAATTTTTTTACTTAATCACCTTTAGTCTTCTATTCAATCATATAATGACTTAATAAACTAATGGCATATGTCATCTTTCTCATGTTATCTTATTTCATTTTTTTAAGTTTGACTACTTTTATAATTTGTAATTCTTATTTTCCCCCTTTAGTAGTGTATTGTTGTCTTTATCTTATGTATTAATTTGAGTCTATATCATTGACTCTCGAATTTGAATTTGAAATTTCAATTTTCAAATGGTTTGATAATTGTACTACATATAATTATAGTAGAGATAGATGAATTTTTTTTTTCAAAGTTATTCTAAATGGCAAAGTATCTGAGAACCAAATTTGGGAACTATAATATCATTCTAATTTATTTAAAATTTTCAACTAACACATACCTTACAGGTACAAGATTCCACCTAATATTTACAAAAAAAAGCCTTTGATGTAGTGATGAAATTGTGGTACATAATCAATCTAATTTGTTTTGTTTAAACCAAAAAAAAAAAAAGTCAACACATCAAAAAAGAAAAAAAAAAAAAAAAAAAGGTTTGCCCTTAAGATATGACAAAGACACGAGGAATATTTTCTTAAGGGATGTTTAGCCAGAAGTCTTATAAAAAATACTTTTTGGGTCTTAGGGGCTAATCCCTTTATATATATATATATATATATTTTGTTTTAGTAAAATATCATTCGACGAAAAATTTCACATAACTAATTATATAAAATTTTGTAACATAAGTGATTTGACTTGATTAAGTTTTACAAATCAGAGACTTTTTGACCAACATTAAAAATAGGTTATCCTTTACACTTAAATAATCGAATATGAGGGATTCTTTTACCAAAATTTCAATTTTTTGGGATTTTATCCTTAACACCCCCCTAACAATAAAGAAGTTATTTCAATTGACTAACGAGAGGGATGCATTAATACTAAATATAAAAATCAGAAGTGGTCAATGTAAATTTAGAAAATGCGAGAAAGATTCCAATATTTGTCACATAACTCTGAAGAGATCGGTGTAATGCCATCCAAATTTGAGATACGCTTGAAATCTCTCAGTATTAAACACAAATTTAGAACATCGTTAAAAATGCGTAAAATGGGATCATGTTAATTTCATCCAAAATTTTCTACTCGGTTTTCAAGCAAACCACCATAATAATTTTTTTTAAAAAAAAATTAAACATGAACTATAACATTCAAATATTCAAAACCCATTGACTTTGTGAAATAACACTTTTTAAGTATACCTTTATCTAAGCTTATGTACCAAACTCTTATCTTGATAGAAACACTGATATAGACAGGCATATATACATATATCAATCACATGTAATAATTTCACAAGAAAGTATATACATCACCGAAATTGTCCTTAATGTGTCAAATAAACACCCTAACCAATATGCATACTTATTAGTTTGTAGATTTTTTTTTTGATCAAAGGAGAATCAATTTCATTCAATAGACAGATTCCACAAGGGGACAAGTACAAGCTGATTACAAAGTGGAGAAACAAACAACAATAACAACAACAACAACAACAACAACAAAAACAAAAACAAAAAAAACGACAACAAAGCAAACAAAGAACATAACACAACATCACCACTTGTAAAGCCGTACTACAACCTCCAAACCCAGATAAGACCGACAGTAGTGCAGCTCAAAACTGAGCCGGCTGAGGGGGAAGCTGCCAAAGACCCACACCAAAGATCGTCCCAAGTCGCATCTGAATTGCGAAGAGACCCGCCAAAACTTCAGATCTGCGAAGAGGAGGCTGGATCTTAGGAGTGTACAAGAAAAATCGAGATCGAAACCGATCGACCAAACCGAGGGCATTCAGTCGGTTTTCAAACTTATAGTTCAAGAAGAAAATCGAACCGACCGAACGAAACACCCCAAAACCCCCACCGAACTGAGGCTATTGGTTGATTTTTTTACGTGGAAAAACCAAGAAAAATCGACCGAAACCGGCGGTGAACACCCCTACCAGATCTAACCACAGAGAAAGCAGATCTAGAAGATCCAAGGTGGAAGGCACATACCAAACAAACAAAGAAGAAAAACCACAAACCCCACAAAAGGGGGGAAAAACCCTCACAAAAGAGGAAGAAACTCTCACAAAAGGAGGGACAAAATCCCACAAAGGGGGACAAATATCTCATAAAGATAGAAAAAGAACAAAAATATGTACAAGCGGCTCTCCCTCCATGGGAGAGCCCCCAGGGAGGAGACGCCAAAGAGAAGGAGTAGAGAGAGGTTGGAGAGAAAGTTAGAGAGAGCAAGTTAGAAGACTGTAGTACTACTAACTTAACCGTAATAGTTTGTAGAATTAATTGTCCATTTTGATTGAAAGTTTGTTACATGTGGCATTATTAATTTATTCCAAGAGGTGTGATTTAGTAGTCACTCATAAATTTGTAATAACAAATGCGAAGAATACCCCTAATCATGTCCACAAAACAAACATGTCCTTATTATTGGATGCAATGGAAAAGAATCTTCAATAAAACAGCGACTAAACTTAAGATCGAATCACGTACGAATACGTTGTCCGAAAAATAAGTTTACGTCCCACACCCCATTATTTTGTGGACTACGACGCCTTGTTCTTGAGGATACTACAATCTAACAATTGAAGCATAACTCTACTTCAATTGTTCTGCTGAATTGTGTGTATATGAATTGCTCTCAATTGACTCTAGAATAGATGAAGAAGAGAAAATAAAAATCTGTGAAAAATCTATCAAAACTAACTAACTATATTGTATATATAGAAAGGTGTCTATTGGGTAAAAGATGTCTCTCTACACAAATGGTTGTGTCCCAACACCTATGCACTACATATATAACTGTATATACACGTTTATCAGCCATTAGAACAGTTAAAGTTCAAACAAATTCAAATTTTTACATGAAAAGTTGCAACTCTCACAAACTTGGTCCGGTCGAATACCCCTCTGCCATAACTTGTTTAAAACTTCATATAGTCGTTGACCCGGTCGACCAGTCGAAAACCCCTCTGCTAGAATCTTGAAATTTAATATTCCAAGCCTTTCCCTGAGCATTGAGTCGGTCCATAACGATCCTAACGATCCCCTTAAGCTTACAAAAGCTCCCATTCATACCCCGAAATCTAACAATTATTTGTTTTGGACCCACTTAGCAATCTTTTGCAATTGAATTAGTACAAAAATTACTTTTGGCTAGAAGCTCCTCAAGGTGATCAATGATTAGCCTAGTTGGTAAAATGGTTCTCCAAACCACACTCATATATACCAGGTTTGGACTTTGCCTCCCTCCTTGGGCTATAACACTTATGTCCTGGCACGAGACTACTACTCTGTGTTGTGTAAGTAGTACACAAAAAAGTATGAAAAATTCAAACAGCACAAGGTACATGCATTTAAAGTATAGGATGTAGAAAAATGTGTGAAAAAAAGTACTACCTCCGTCCTTTAAAAATAGTCCTGTATTCTATTTTGAGATTTTTTAGAATTATTGTCCACTTTCCTAAATTGGTATATAATTTTTACTCATTTAACAAAACTATTCTTCCTTGAAATTTACACCACGACAAAACTAAAAAAATAGTTGTAATTATTAGAGGCAATTGTGAAAAATAAGTGTAAAAATTCTTTTTTTGTCACGTTAAAAGGTTGAGTGAGCCTAACATTTTCCATAATTCACTCAAATATTTTTGAAAGCACTTTTGCTCACCCAAATTTAGTTCACTATTATTCACCTATGCCTTCATTACCTGACAAAATAAGAATAAAAGGAAACACATGTCATACACTTGTCAGACAATAAAACATAAGTGAGTAATAATAAACTAAATTTAGGTAAGCAAATGTGCTCTCAATATTTTTTGGGATTGAAAATCAGAACTTGATTTATCAAACAGTTTTAGCGTTGGTAATGTCATATTCCAAAAACTATAGCTTGGTCACAGAAAGTCAACTACATACCACATCATCAGACTGTAAACAAACGACGTCGTTGTTAACTCTAAATCCAATAATTAGAAGAGTTTCCCGGAAAAATTGAACTTTCCCGGAAAAAGAAAGAAATAGAAGTTCATACTGTACTAAATTTTAGTGGCAGTTAAAAAAAAAGGGTGGTTTTTAGAGAGAGAAAGTATGGAAGAGTTACAGAAAGAGAGAGTAAAGTAGAGAAAGCGTTAACTCTCTCTCTCTCTCTGTATATTATATTACTATAATATATGTATATGTGTACATGTATATATCTTTTTAACTCTCACTTTTGGGAACCTTTTTCCTCTCACATTATTACCTTTTTCGCTCTCCAAGATAACTTCAAGGGTTACAATATTATATGCATATAAATACACACATACACACACACACACTTCCTCTCTCAGCTATCTCTAAACTCACAGTCACAGCTCAGAGAACAGAACTCTCTCTCTCTCTCTCTCTCTCTATATATATATATATATCCTTTTATTTTTTCTCTCACAAGAAATCAATTATCGGTTGGATCAATAATTGAGGAGTCTGATCTGTTCCGAGCAGAGAGATGGCGTAGAATCGAAAAGGAAAAATTCCAGAAGAAGGTAACAGTTTTTTTCTTTTGGAAACCCTAATTACAGTCGTAGTTGGTCAATAATCTACTGATTGTTGTTGGGATTTCTCTCTCTCTCTCTCTCTCTCTCTCTCTAGAATATGATGATGTGCAATGGTCAATTTCGTTACTTCACCTTTCAGATCCATGATAGATAACAATCAATTTTAAGGGTTTTGGTCTCTGTATGCTGTTTTTTTTTTTTAGAAATTAGGGTTTTGATCCAATGTGGTCCGACACTTCCCCGGACCCCGCACTGCGGGAGCTTCGTGCACCGGGCTGCCCTTTAGGGTTTGTATTTTGCAAACAATCTCTTATTATAACTGGTGAACCTAATAAGAAAGTCCCAACAATGGTTAAATGTTTACTCACCAATTCAATCCCTAAAATCAGCAAGAAAGTAGATTTAAATCTATATTGATGCCAATGATTCAAATCTATATTGTACTGGTGAACTTGTTGAAATTTTATATTGCTGTTGCAATCCTAATCATGTGCAGAAAGTTGATTAAAATGGGTTTTGGTAATGACATGTTGCTGAGATTTCTTTTGGGCTGTATATGAAC
Organism: Hydrangea macrophylla; assembly: GCA_033977485.1. Classification (NCBI taxonomy): domain Eukaryota; kingdom Viridiplantae; phylum Streptophyta; class Magnoliopsida; order Cornales; family Hydrangeaceae; genus Hydrangea; species Hydrangea macrophylla. Next base: position 100,821,893 of record CM066999.1, on the reverse strand, counting down.
CTGTAAAATCTTTGTGTTTTCACTTGTCTAGTTTGATACAAGGTCTATGTGGTTCTTAAATTGGTGTCACTTCAGTACACTAGCCACATTATTAGGTGTGGAATTGAAGTTTTTTTTTTGTTGGTTTTGTTTGTACTTTCTGTTCTTAAGGTCTTGATACAGGTTTAATGTTTGTCTTATGGAATCAGGTTTAGAAGTTTGAAGCACAGTTCAATGAGGAAGTATTCACGCAATCTCTCTTTTTGCGGAAATTGTCTGGACAACAGATAATATTCTCTGTCATTTGATACGAATATTGAACTTTTGGGCAGAATTTTCTTGTAAATTTTGCCCTCCAATCACTACGAGGACGTGAATTGAGAAGCGGATGGTTCATAAAACTTATTCAGAATTGGTATGAAGGTGACAAGAGATATAAGCTTTGGTATTGAGTTTTGACCTTACCCACCTTCAAATATTGGTGATAGTTCCGATTGCAATACCACTGAAGGTTAGCATGTATACACCGCTAATACGTTCGTGATGAGCAGCCATATAAGTTATTGGGCTTCGTAGGGATTGGAAAGTTGTTAAGCAACAGATACGGTGCTGAATTCCTATTTAATTTGAGAATCAAAGAGTAACATGGAGAATGGGACTCGGACTGTTAACCCTCGGCTACACATTCTTCAGCGGTTACTTCCTGCTGTTGTACCTGTGCTTTTAATTGCAATCAGTTATGTTGACCCAGGAAAGTGGGTTACAGCTGTTGAGGGAGGAGCTCGTTTTGGGTTTGACTTGGTCGCCCCAATGTTGGTTTTCAGTTTCGCCGCAATTCTATGCCATTACCTCTCGGCTAGTATCGCTGTGGTCACTGGAAGAGATCTTGCCCAGGTTTTCTTCTTAACTTTTGCTGTGTTTGGCAAAGAAATTGCATTTTTTTGTAGTGCATGTATCAATATTGATAGGAGAGAGAGAGAGAGAGAGAGAGAGAGAGAGAGAGAGAGAGAGAGAGAGAGAGAGACCTAAAGAGGGGGTGTAGATGGCGTTAGAAACATGATAAGAGTGAAAGTTATTTCCTAAAGAAATTGAGGAGCATGGGGTCCGTTGAACCCAACTCATGACCTCGTATGCAAATCACCATCTTCAACTTAAAATCAGAAGCTAGTATGATTTTCTTTTTTGGAAACTAAGATTTATTTTACAAATGCATCTTTAAAATAAGTTGACAATGTAGAAGATACTATAATTACAATTGGCTGAGAATGCATTTTGAAAGTGTCATTCCAAACACTGCCCTAGTAAGATTGCTAGACTTTCGGAACTCCAGCTGCAGCACAAGTAGAAATGCCTTTTTTCGTCATTAGGCCAATACTCTGTAACTAAATTGGTCGGCTGTCTTAAACATAGAGATCCCATATTCTTTATAATGTAAAGGCAAAACAATACTACCAAAAAAGTGAACATGTTCTCACACAACCATATTTTTACCCATTCAGTTAGAGCGAGGCTTTGGTTAGTTGAGTTGGAAGCTTTCTTCACCCAATTTGACTGGTATTTTTTTTGTTGATTTTTCTTGTTTCTGAAGCCATTATGTGTTTTATAAAGGGTGTGAAAATGTAGAATGGGCCTGCTTGGTTGCAAGTTGCAACTGCAATGACACCGTATATGTATATGTGTGTGTGTTTTCGTGTATACATATTTATTCAGTAGCATCTAGGTCTTGAATAGAATGGCTGATCATTGTCTACCATCTCGGTCTCTGCCCACCACACCTCCTTCCCCACCCATAAAGATTTTCTGATGGTGTTTTACTGTTAAGTTGAATTCTTGATGACATACAGTCTTATGCCAGAGTCTATTGATTTTTTTTTTCTTTGTATAATTGAATCTTTTTTTTCTTTAACAATTTAATGTAGTAATACACACGGTTACATGTCTTTTTTTTTTTTGGCCTCGGTGATGCCTAAAGATTTGCAGTGAGGAGTACGACAAGGCCACATGCATATTCTTAGGAGTTCAAACAGAGCTTTCCATGATACTTTTCGACCTTAATATGGTAACATCTCATTTTAATTATTCATTGACGGTGCATTGTGTTCTTTTTTTAATTGTCTAACATAAAAAAATTGCACAAATTTGCAGATTCTGGGCTCTGCGCATGCTCTTAATCTAATATTTGGTGTGGACCTATTCACTTGCGTGTTTCTGACCTCTGTTCATGCTTTTCTCTTTCCACTTTTTTCGGCCATCGTGGTAAGCAAGATCGCTTACGATCTTTTTAATATCTCACTGCATAATTTATGAATCTTTTAGCACTGTAGTGATGTTAAAAAAACACTCATTTTACAGGAGAGTGCAAAGGGAAAAGTTCTGTGTATATGCATGACGAGCTTTATTTTGATTTGTTATGTTTGTGGAGTGCTCATCAGCCAACCAGAAATTCCTATCTCCACAAGTGGGATGCTAACAAAATTAAGTGGGGAGACTGCATTTGTCTTAATGAGCCTTCTTGGAGCTACTATTATGCCACACAATTTGTACCTCCATTCTTCCATTGTGCAGGTACTCTCTCTCTCTCTCTCTCTCTCTCTCTCTCTCGTGTGTGTGTGTGCGCACCCGAGCGAACCTGTGTGTATGACCACACAGCAATTTATTTTATTGACATCTCCGGATTTGCATGTGAAGAATAACATGGCAGAAAAGAGGGAGAAAGGACCCACTTCGAGTGGGTACAAGTGTACAACCTCCTGCGAGAATCAGCCCAAGCATGGATTTGGTTTCCTTTTTGTACTCAATAAACATAGAATGCCTATATATGTGTATACGCACATATTTATATATATCTACTATATTATAAAAACAGAGCAGGTCAAATAAGCTAGCTGCTCTAATTTTTTGTATTTCCGATTTTGCCACTATCTGTATGCATGTGTAAGTGTGTTTACTCGGCCTCTATAAATAGAGCACGATGGACCTGCGTGTTTGTTCTAGAGAATCCCCACATCTCATCGTCCCTAGAAGGAACTGATTACGTGCGCGGACGAGTTTCAATCCAGTGCGTGAGCACTTACTATACGTTACATGCAACCAACCAGATGTTGATGTTGATGTTAATGATGTTTAGGCTGGTCACTTTTGGATTTTCTTTAATTTTAATTATTATTAGTGGTGTGCTAATATATAAGTTATACACCCACGTAAGAAGATTTTATCTGATTAATCATTGCTGTCTGTGTTTTTTATATTGACAATTGTGCATATGAAGGACTTCCATTATCTTTACAACACCAAAAATGCTACACCCACGTCTAAATTCACACTCAATTCTACACCCAACACATCCTGGCCCTTGATTTCGGCGGGTCCCATTATACCCCTTCTCTCTCTCACGGCATATACTTGTCCCTCAAAATTGAGTTCTCTATCTATCTCACGGACAGCTGTTCCTTTCCCTTGTTTCTTTCTTTCAGAGAGAGAGAGAGAGAGAGAGAGAGAGAGAGAGAGAGCCAATAATCCTATGTGCCATGTACATGATGAAACAAATAATAACCAATAAAATAAAGTATTTATTTTTCTTTCTCATCTTATTATCATTAGGACAAGAATTTCAAGAACCTAATTGGTCAAGTCTGGATAATTAAGGATTAAGAAAACCTCTCGGAAACAATGGACTTTGTTGACAATGGAAAAATATTAGGTGTGGCAACGTCCATGTGAGTTTGGTGACTTTTCTACCCGAGTAACTTTGACTTGCAATATCTTTTCTGTAAGGTTCAATTGAGATGATCCAAAAAGTCATGGATCCATGTTGACGAGCATTTTATTCAGAAATGGTTTTGGACGCTTCTTTTTGTGACCCATTAATGTTCCAAAATTTGAATTTCGAAATGACTAATGTAGAAATTTTATTTTCAAAAAACTCAAGCTTCCCAAAAAGAATTCATTTTTCTCGCCCAATGGACAAAATGGGGATAAACAAAAGATGGAAAGTGGTGGGTCTCACATGCTCACCCAACAGAAAGTCTTTAATAGGTTGTTACCCCTTATAGTATTGCAATAGTATAGTTTACAAAATATTCCACGGGAACGGGCACGTGCGTTGCACGTGCTTCCCACTAGTATATATATATATATATATATGGTTAGGAGCATCAAGAATTTAAAAAAATTCCTAAAGATTTGATTTTGGGTTCTGGTTGATTTAGGATTTCCTAGTATATGTATAAGCATAAAACAAGTAAATATATGTAGTACTGTTGAGGGTGGTATACCTATTGGTCATTATGTATTCCAAACTGGCTGGTACAAGTGTACAACCTCCTGTGGCATGGATCTGGTTTCCTTTTTCTACTCAATAAACATAGAACGCCCATGTATGTGTATTCGCACATAGATATATGTATAAGCATAAAACAAGTAAATATAGCTTGTAGAACTGTTGAGTGTGTACCTATTGGTCATTATGTATTCCAAACTGGCTGTATTCGTATAATTGTTTGTGTGGCAATTGAACGTCCGGATTTTCTTTCATCGTTATGCTGTTGCATAGAAAATTATGCTATAATAGTTGGTAGTTGGTCCTTATGAAACTGTACTCGTCTTTCATATTCTTGCAGCAAGATATGAGGCCATCAAATGTTTCCAAGGGAGCCTTGTGTCACGATCATTTTTTTGCCACCATGTGCATCTTTAGTGGCATTTTCCTTGTGAATTATGCGCTGATGAACTCTGCTGCTAATGTGTTCCACAGTACAGGCCTTGTTTTGCTCACTTTTCAGGACGTATTGTCGCTGATGGATCAGGTTTGGGTTCAGTGGACAAAATTTCCTGTTAGCATCACATGCATTATTGTCCAATCGAGAATTGGTTTGCAAAAATGTGAATCGTATCGAATGGTTCGAATCTCAAATTGTTAGATTCACTTTTTTTTGGAAAATAAATAATGTATATACGTATGTATTTTATGCACATAAATTCTTAACATAAACAGGAGTAACAATTTAGCACAAGTTTCATGCAATATCAAGGCTCTAAATGTTGCCCCTTTTTCACTTATAATATTTAAAACCTTCGAAGTCCAACATTTTGAATCGTATCGGGTTGTATAAAACTCGTCAACTAGTATGAATTGACTTGTGAATCTACCCATCTAACAAACATGATCACATGTGTGTAGGTTGATGCATTTTTTTTTCCTAATCAGATTGATGCATACTAACAAAGTTCCGTTTCATTAAATTGATTAATATAGGTATTTAGGATTCCCCTGGGACCCTTTGCCTTTCTGCTGGTTCTGTTCTTTTCCAATCAAATTACAGCATTAACATGGAATCTTGGTCGTGAAGCAGTCCTGCGTGATTTCTTTGGGATGGACATTCCTGGTTGGCTTCATCATGCCACAATAAGAATTATCGCTGTTGTTCCAGCCCTTTATTGTGTGTGGAACTCAGGAGCGGAAGGTATATATCAACTGCTGATATATACACAGGTTATGGTTGCTCTTGTTCTTCCATCTTCTGTAATCCCCCTTTTTCGGGTTGCCATGTCACGATCAATAATGGGTGTGTACAAAGTTTCTGTGTATGTGGAGTTCCTAGCCCTTATCACGTTTATCGGTATGCTTGGTCTAGAGGTTATTTTCTTGGTAGAGATGATATTCGGAAACAGTGATTGGGTGGGTAATTTGAGGTGGAGCATGGGGAGTAACACGTCTTTTCCGTACAGTGTTCTTCTTATCACTGCTTCTGCTTCTCTTTGTTTAGTGCTTTGGCTTGCGGCCACACCATTAAAATCTGCAAGTTCCAGATTAAATATCCAAAATACTGTACCAGAGCCATATGTGGAGAGTGATTATAGTGAAATTAGATACAGGGAAGAGCGAGAATCCGAATTATCATTTGGAAATTCACTACAGAGACAGTTGGGTACTTCGGTTACGAGCGGTGATCAAAATTTGCCCGAAACACTCCTGGATTCTGACAGTGTGCTTCATTTGACTACTATTGAAGAGAGTTGTTCTAATGTGACACCACCTATTGCAGAAATGGTCGATGTCTCAACTGTTTGTGAAGCGGTTTCCGATGGTGACTCACTCGATAACAGTGCCTTGAGGACTGAATCAACAGACATAGTGGAAAAGACCGAGAGGGTAGAGGGGGATTCACCAACTGAGAAGCGTGATGAGGTGTATATTTGGGAACATGAAGAGTTATCCAAAGGGATGTCCGGGATCAGCCTATCTTTGACATCGGACGGTCCAGGATCATTTAGGAGTCTCAGTGTAAAAAGTGATGATGCTGGGAGTGGTGCTGGAAGTCTGTCGAGATTAGCAGGATTGGGCCGTTCTGCGAGGCGTCAGTTAGCTGTTGTTCTTGATGAGTTTTGGGGACAGCTATACGATTTTCATGGGCACGCAACCCAAGAAGCAAAGGCTAAAAAACTCGATTTGTTGTTGGGGGCAGAGACGAAGGTTGACTCTGCAATCAGTTCAAGTTTATATGACTCTCCCATGAAGCACGAGTTGCAACGTGGTGTGGCATCATCTCATGGGGTTCAAAGGGGGTCTGGGGCATTTTGGTCCAACCAGGGGCAGTCATTTCAAAATTCCAGCCTCAATCCTCTTGACTCTGGTGAGAGGCGCTATTCTAGTTTGCGTCTTCCATCAACTTCTGATGGCTATGATTATCAGCCGGTCACTGTGCATGGCTATCAGATTGCGTCATATGTCAGTCGAACTGCTACAGAAAAACATACTGATTTTTTGAACGGCCAAAATGAGTCATTAGCACCCAATTCCCCATCTTTCGGGACATCAAACTACAGAGATCCACTTGGCTATGCTTTGGCGCGAAAACTACCTAACAAGTTGAGCCCTGAAACACCACCAGGGTTTCCAACCCGTGCTGTATCCAGAAAGAGTTCGTTGCAATCTGAAGGACCGTTTTATGATCTTTCCTCTTCTGGGCTTGTAGAAAGTCTGGATCCCGCATCGAATGCAAAGAAGTTTTATAGCTTGCCGGACATTTCAGGACTTCTTCCGAAACGGGATTCCTATTTCTCTGATAGGAGTGCTCAGTGGGACAGTCCCATTGGATGTGGACCATCCCTACATTCAAGACCTTCGTTCTCTCCTAAGGTTTCCGGAGACCCTCTTTCCTTGCCGTTTGGTTCAGATTCAGGCACTGGATCGATATGGTCGAGACAGCCTTTTGAACAGTTTGGTGTGGCTGATAAAAGTCGCAGAAGCGGGCAAAGCTCACTTACTGAAGAAACTACTATATCTGTTGATTCTGAAGCTAAGCTTCTTCAGTCTTTCAGACATTGCATTGTGAAGCTCTTGAAGCTGGAAGGGTCGGATTGGTTATTTAGTCAGAATGATGGGGCCGATGAGGACCTAATAGAGCGTGTGGCTGCAAGGGAGAGATTCCTTTATGAAGCTGAAAGTAGGGAGACTAATCTTGTTGCTCACACGGGCGAATTCTCATACTTTTCTGACAGGAGTCCTGGTTTTGTTTCGAAAATGGACGACACAGATTATACCAAATCTCTGATTTCCTCTGTTCCTCATTGTGGGGAGGGCTGCGTTTGGAGAGTGGATTTAATAATAAGCTTTGGGGTGTGGTGCATTCACCGGGTTCTTGTGCTCTCACTTATGGAAAGCAGGCCAGAGCTATGGGGAAAGTATACTTACGTATTGAATCGGCTTCAGGTAAAAGTCTTAAAATCTTGCTTGATATCTGTTTTTGAATTGCCTAGCACTAACTCACCATGGCATCTGTAAATGAAAATGTGGTCCATCCCTTGTTGACTAAACTGAAATCCAGGTAAAAGTAGTACACATTCAGCTCAAAATTTTGGGAATCTATTTTAATCAGTCTCTCACTTATTGACTATATTTTACTATTCGATAGGGTCCTTGTGCAATTTTGCTTTATTTGAGGTCAAATTTTTTTTTTTTTTAATTATTTGAACAAAAACTGTGGTGGTATGAAACTTAGTAATAAATAGTGGGAAATTTGATTCCAATTTAGGGTTGGAGGAGTTCACTCATTTCAAGGTCCATGTGAGTAGTTTCATTCTTATGATTATTTATGTCAGAAGGTTCAATGAGTGTCTAATGTTTCTTCTTCTTCTTCTTCCTCTTTCTTTTCTCTCTTTGAGACATTCTTTGGTAATTTGGAGTGTTTTGGGTTTTTCAACTTCATTCTTTGATTCTCTTATTTGGTGACCATGGCGTACTTTATATGTATGTGCATGCGCGCGGGCATACACACACACACACGCGCGCGTATACATAAATTATATTTTTTGACAATTGTATTTACATCAGGGGATCATTGATCTGGCATTCTCCAAGCCCCGTACTCCAATGGCTCCTTGCTTTTGTCTTCAACTTCCAGCGACACACCAACAGAGGTCAAGCCCATTGAAATCAAATGGAAGCTTGCCTCCACCGGTGCAACAGAACAGAGGGAAATGCACAACTGCACCATTGCTCTTAGACATAATTAAAGATGTTGAAATTGCCCTTTCGTGCCGTAAGGGTAAAACCGGTACTGCAGCTGGGGATGTGGCTTTCCCAAAAGGAAAAGAGAACTTAGCCTCCGTCCTCAAGCGTTATAAACGTCGTTTGTCCAACAAGCCAAACAGCACTCAAGAGGTCGGATCTGTGTCCCGCAAGGTTCACTCAGCTCATTACGGTTCATAGCATTGGTTCATAGCTTTTCTCAACCTGGTGCTCGTTTTGGAGCCCTTGCAATTCTGGTGAGCAGCTCATCGTCTTCGATTAGGGTGGGTGCTCGATCTCAGTCTTGGACGCCTCTCTCTCTCTCTCTCTCTCTCTCATATGTATTAAAGTCTTTGCTGCATATCTTCATGTATATTAGTGTATACATAAAATATACTGGATATGTAACTGCAGCTTCATGGTAGAAAATGGATAGAAGGAAAAAAAAAAGGGTGGGGAAGTGATTAGTACAATTTGTGGTGGTTGCCTTCTCATTGTACAGGAGAAAAAAGCAAAGGCTAATGTAGTCAAAGCACTGAACAAGTACCCAGAACATTTTGTTTTACTTTTATTCAGTTTTTCCTTTGGCCATTGATGTGGTCAAAGTTGGTTATGCCTTGGAGTGGTTTTTGTTTTGGTTTGGAAAGAGGAATGTCCTGATTGATCTGTGAGAGAGAGATGATCTAAGCAACATGAAGTCATGAACAGTGGATTTATGGTACTTTTACTTCACAAACATACCATGATATATCCATTGCACGCACGCGCACACACAAAAAGAGCTATGAATTTTAAAGTCAAATAAATTAATGTCCATTTACAATAGTTGGGACTTTTTAGAAAATTGACAATTTTAGGAATAAATAAATATATAATTCTGCTTTTTCGAAAAGTAGCAATTTGCTATTTTAAAATAAGGGTAAATTACACGGACCTCTACTGAGGTTAGGTAAAATTACAATGACCTCTGTGATTTGCAGAATAGCAATGACCTTACCTCTCTTGAGGTGAACGGATGGGCAACATTGTTAGGTTTATTTATTTATTTATTTTATTTTTTGTAAAGATGATTTTAACCCCCAAACACATTCTTTTTATGGAGAGAATATGTCACAATGTTTGTCTCTCACAGTTGCGAACCCTAAAAAGTTACGATGAGAAAGTCGAAGCAGATCAAACCTCAAAGGTTCGAACGATGAGACAATCGAAGCAGATCAGTTCATCGAAGGTTCACGATAGATCATCGAAGGTTCAAACTAGAAACCCTAGTCTTGCGATTTGAAAAGCGTTCATTGCTTGTCCAAATTACGTACCATAAAGAATGTTGACCCCGATCGATATTGTTTATTTGATTTGGAGCATGATGTGTGGGAAGTTGCCCTGTCTCATCTCCCTTCAAAAGTTGGAATGACTATTACATTCACATATGTTGTACATGGGAGTGTGGAAAAAAAGGTTGTCGGAGGAGAGAATGATGTAGTAAAGATGTTTAAGTTGATAAGAAATGCTAAGTATATCCATTTGTATGTTGAGGCAAAAGAGAGTGAAAATTTGGTTACTGGGGGTCAAGTTCCTGAAGTGAATCCATTTGAGGGTCTAGTTCCTGAAGTGAATCAAACTGTTGATGCACTACCACAGGGGCTATCTACAACTCTTGTAAATGCTGAGAGTTATATTCTTGAAGCTAATCCAACCAACAATGCTCCAACTACTGACGGTCCTGAAGAGGAAAGTATGGAGTGCTGTGAAGAGGATGATTTAGTTGCATTTAGGTCAGAGGATGAAGAATGGAATGGGCAAAGTTTATTGGAATCAGATAGTAGTCAAGAGAGTGATGGGAATTATGTTCCTAAATGTGATGGTAGTGATGATGCACTATCTGATTATCAATCTGAGGATGAGTATCAATGGAGGTCATTGCTATTATGCAAATCACAGGGGCGGTCAATGTAATTTTACCTAACCTCAGGGGAGGTCTGTGTAATTTACCCTTAAAATAATCTATTTTTTCAACTTTACAGTGCAGTTCATTTTTGACAAAGCTATAACAAGTTGATTGTTAAACAGATTTAAATATTTTGGTAACTAATATCAATCTCAAATTAGTGATAATATAGCCTCGAAAAATCTGACCCAAACAAATTCTAAGTATATTTTTCCCTTTGAGTTTTGTTTTCCGGTTAAGTATTTTTAGCGTTAAGTCAACGTAATACGTATTTGGGGTGTTCCATATACGTATTCTAAGTATATATTTCCTTTTGAGTTTTGTTTTCCGGTTAAGTATTTTTAGCGTTAAGTCTACGTAATACGTATTTGGGGTGTCCATAAATTGCTGAAATTGCAATACCGAACACATAATAAATCTATCTATACTACGTATGAAAGACAAAGTCAAAAACTCTTCCATATATTTTTTTTTTGTTTTGGTTTTATAATATATTTATACTTTATAGCTAATAAACCTTTACAACTTTCAACTCTTTCCATCCTTTCATTGAAAATTCCATTTGACTTGATTTTTTTTTTTTCATTATTAGCACAAACAGTAAGCATAACGCCATAAACTCATTCTCTACTTCTATTATCATGAAATGTATCCAGAGGGCATCCCTGGTCACTCAGTACAGAGTCCGTGTGTAGTATGAGTCTTTGACTAATTATCTTTACACAAGTGTGATCGATAATTCAATTTAAGCGCTGAAATTTTTTGTTTCCAGCACCTATTTTTCTTTAATGCATTTAATAATATACTACTCACCGAAAAATAAGCCCAAAAGATTACAAAAAAATTTAAAACAATACTAGGTAAAACACGTGCGTTGCACGTGTTGGATAAAATGGTCCAACATGTGCGTTGCACGTGTTTGAATAAAATGTGTTTGGATAAAATGGTGAAACGGGTGCATTGCATGTGTTGAATAAAATGTGAAGCTTGAAACCAATTCAAATGAAGAAAAAGCTAATGACTGTAGTAATACATATAACGATTCTTCAACTTGAACAAATAATTATAAATATATATATCATATGTATATAGAGAGTTTAATTCATTACAAAAGAACAGTTTTGAATTGAAAGTTTGACCACCTTAATTAATTGTTATCTCATACCTCAAAGAGCTTGGTTCCTAATAAAAAACTAAGCCACAGCAATCCAGTTGCTTCGATCAATAATGTTTTCGATGTTCTTTCTTCTTACATAGTGAATCATCTGCCATTCTATGAAAAATTTCTAAAAAAACAAATTGTTTGCTACCAACAATGGCTCTGTGTTGCTCTCTTGTGAGATCCTTGATATGATTTTCTCTTAAGCAAAGAATATATGGCCAGAGTGAAATGAAATTAGTAAGTAAAGAATGAGAAAATTTATCCTTTAAAAAAATTGACAAAATTCAAGGATACAATTCAAAAGTGAAAATGTGTTTTAAGATAACAAACTAAACAAACATGCACACAATTTGAAATCTTTCGTCAAAACCACAAAACTGAGACATTACCTTTACTTTTTTCAGTATAAGAGATAGAGAGTCTTAGAAAACTGTTTCGTCCAATATCAGGCCGTGGTGCTGTGACCAAGTCATCTCACAGGGTCCGTGACACTGGTAGAGAGCGTCGAAGATTCGCTCCAGTTTACTCATTTTCGTGGTACTCATTAGCATTCTCGATAGTATGTTTTTCTTTCCCAAGTTCGTCCATCCAAGACATAATTGGAGCACATTTGTAAGTTAAAACTTTAAGCTGCAAGTCCTTTGTCTAGTTCAGCAATATTGGAAAACAAATGAACATAATTTTTTTTTTTATCTTTAATCATATAAAAATTATTTATTGAAGTTGAAGAGTTCTGAATTCTCTTGTGGTTCCTAAGCGAGTGACATTTTCTAGTTTATGCATTTATGTTTGCCTAGAAAACATGAAAGAAAGGGAAAAAAAAAATTCCAAGATTCTAAATTGTAAAATTAATAATATGACTACACCAAGAAGTTGCAAGTTGCAACAACACATGATTAAACTAAAACGTTATTTTGGGATCCTAATATTCTTTTTAAAATTTATTTAGACAGGTCAATGTATACAGTATACGTTATGGGTCCTAACATATTTGGGGCAAAATATACCTTTAAAAAGGTAAAACTCTAAATGGGGCGTCTACATACATATGGAAAAATTTAGTGTGTTGGAGAGAATGAAATAAACACATAAATAATTTGGTTCTTAGAATACGAGTAATCCAAAAGATAAAGAGGAAAAGGGGAGAAAGGGGGAAAAAAAAAAAAGGGAAAAAGAAAAGAAAGAAAGAAAAGAAATTTCGATGTGGAGGGATTAAAATTACAGGCCCTTTGCCTTTGAGGGAGTACTTAAGACTTACACTGTTGAGGAAAATAATAGACTTTAACTAACCTTATCCCATATGAGACAATACCCTGGTAAAAGAGTGGTAAGCCTAAACTGCGTGTTTAGACCGGTTATGGAGGTGGTGTTAGCAGAGTCTTTGGAAGCAGAGGACTTGAGGAACCATTTAACACTGGAACTCAGAACTGCCAAACATGCACACTTCTTCTGCATGGAAATTTGAAACCCTGTTGAATTTACCCTGATTAAATATGATAATCAAAAGACTATTGCTTTAGATACGTATACTCGAAAGTTCAAAATTTGATTTATAAGAAGACTCTAAAAGATTATTTAACAAACAAAATTTTTAAGTTAAACATTGAGTAAACATTTTTCTTTTCTTTTTTAATCTCTTATAGTTAAAGACTAAGAGAACCCTTTTAACTTATTCTCTATGAATTTCACAACCACATTTAGCAACCCTTTGTAGCCATCGTATAGAGTCTCGACATTCACATAACCAGCTAAATCAAATAGCAGAAGAAATTGAAGCCAAAGCTCGAAAAACAAACGCCAAATTAACAGACTCTGAAATTATCAAAGCACAACGGGTGAATGTCATCGAAATTTAGGGAGCACTCCAGAAACACAATACAAATGAGTATTTGGGACAAAAGTTGAGAATCATAACATTATTCTTTCTTGAAAGCATTCTGATTCTCACAATTAGCAAGCCTATTTAATAAACATTGTTCATGTATTCAGATTAATTCAAGGGGCTAAAATCATCAATCCTGATTGGTCCCAGCACTAACTCTTTATGAATATGCCATTCCAAGTGGTGTAGATGGTGGCCAAAGGACGAATCTTGGGGATGATATGAATAAGCTTCTTCTTGTTCCAAGCATTAGCAGCCCAATTAATGGTTCTCAAAAGCTGTAATGCTCATTTGTTTTAAAGCAATTTTTTGTAGGAAAAACGAAAACCCCAGCCGCCCTCATTGAGGCCAGATAACAATTTCCTAGGGTTTACAATGTTTAGATTGATTGAGTTGCAAAGAAATTAAAATGAACAAGTGATTAAGTTAATTACCTCTGGCTGGATGATAAGCGTACACTTTTTATGAAGAATTTCCACCTCTGGAGAACACAAAATGAGAAACGTAGAGGGTTGCATAACAAAAACAAGATTGGATATAACCTATGAAGCACGGACACGGATACACCGACACGACACGGACATACCGACACGACGAAATTCTTAAAAAATTGCACGTCGACACACCAATAAAAGTGTCCGCAAAGTGTCGTGTCCGTGTGTCGGACACGGTACGACACACGACACGTTACCTTCTCAGAAGTGTCGGTGCTTCCTAGGATATAACAGCATATTAGAGATATGTTAAGAGAACTAATATTAGGTACCAAGGAAGTAACTTATCCAGCATCCAAAGCTAACACGAAGCAATATATGTAGTCTGAAAGATATGTGATCCAAACACTAAAGAAGTAAAGATATAACTAAAATCATTGAAAATTTTGAGGTTTGGTTGGTGTCTTACCTTAATATTTACTACAGACTGAAATTGGGCTTCCCAAGTCCGAGTTTGCTGGTAAGAAGCACTTAGTGAGAAACAAATAGTTAATTTGGTCTCATTTCAAATGCTAAAGAAAAACACAAATGAGTGAGGGCCTATTTGGACGTCCCCTGCTGAAATAATTACATCATGATTTTCAATAACATTATACTGAAGAATATCATGTTGAATTGATCCATTCAAGAAAATGGTACTTAGCTCCAACACAGTGTCATTAAATCATGAATTTGGCAGTTTTAAGAAGACATAAAAATCTAAATCACATAGATATAAATAGTTAAAATCTATGACAACCCACAGACAATAGTTAAATTCCACATAGATATAAATAGTAAAATTCGAGAAATCATCAGGTCGACTCGTTTTCTCAAATGCGAGCTGAACATAAGCGTCTCTTTATTTCTTTTTATACTAATATAGGGAACAAAAAACATACAAATTTAGAGATAAACAAACATAGACGTGACCATTTGTGATAGCTATTTTGGAGTCAACAATCACTAATATCATCACATGCATTATGGTCTTGTGGTCAATCTACAAAACAGTTGTTGTGCATGTAAATAAAACCAAAATGCAGAGAAACACAAGCAAAAAAACAAAATGCAAAACATATCCAAATAGAGAAACGATCTAAGCCAAGTTTCCAACTTGTAAAAACACATATTTACTGCAATTTTGCAATTCAGCCTTCCCCCAAAAAATCAGCAAAAAATTTGACTTGAATATCCTCTGATTTCAATTCCGTAGAGTTAGTTTCAGAACAATGAAAGAATTGGAGTACCCATTTCAATATTCCTTCATATTTTGCAACATTTGTATTTCCATAGACTTGGTTTCTTACTTATATTAGCGTAAAACCCAAATAGAGCATATGTTAATTTGTGTTCAAATCTAAGAGCAACTGCAAAGTTGCAAAATAGTCAAAGTTAGTGTCAGAAGTTAAGCTTAAGAGCAATGATAGATGTACAACAAAAACCCACAACTAATTGCACAACCTGCTTAAAAATGTTGGACTTCGTGCTGAAAAAGTTGTACACACAAAAAGACAAAAAAAGGGGTGTACAACTTTTTCAGCACGAAGTCCAACTTTTTAAAGCAGGTTGTGCAATTGGTTGTGGGTTTTTGTTGTGCATCTATCATTCCTCTAAGCTTAATGGTTGCAAAGGCACTCCAATGGATACGTTAAAGTCCAACATGGCAATGTCAGAGGTTAAGCTTTTTGTTAACTGTAGCCATTCTCTTAGCGAGCCACGGTGGCATTAATTGATGTTATGCCTGTTGTAAGCCATGATGAAAAGTTACTATACCCATTTTAGTTTTACCAGATGTCACCTAACAGCTTGGTTTATATTCCTTCATTTTAGCAGCAGAAAAATCATCACTTTTAGCATGTACTATCTTGCAGTTTTTTTTGTCCAGATGGACTGTTAACTAACACAAACATCTGAGCATCATTGAAGATGCTCTAACCTATCCACACCTGCTGCCACCAAAATGGAACTATTAAAATTCCCTAACCTATCCACACCAACAATGGAACTATTAAAGCCAAAGCCCCCAAAAGTTAAAATTGTCAATGTATACTAACATTAAGAAGAAGCAACAATGGAACTATTAAAGCCAAAGCCCCCAAAAGTTAAAATTGTCAATGTATACTAACATTAAGAAGAAGAAGAAGAAGAATAAAAGATGATTCAAAACCCACCTCCATCCTCCTCTACTTCATATTTCAATTCTTCCTCTACTTCTAAATTCAATCTCGAGCTGCCCTTTTCTGAGTTCCGATTTCTTTGTCGAATCCCCAACAGGCTGAGAAATTATTTAGTGAGCCCGTCAAGCCACGTCAGCATGCTGACGTGGTGTGACCATTTAATTTTAACAACTCACGTCAAGCCACGTCAGCATGTTGACGTGGTGTGACCATTTAATTTTAACCACGTCAGCATGCTGACATGCCACGTCAGCATACTGACGTGGTGTGACAATTTAATTTTAACCACCCACTTGCCCCTTCCTTCTAGGGGATCATGACAAGTGGTTATCATATTTGTTATAGCGTAGGGGTGGAAAAGAGGAAGAGTGCCCGCTAGAATCTTCTTTCAAAATAGCACATCCATCTCCCTGCGAAAAAAGCCTTCTTGTCTACCGATCTGCGTAAAAGCTTTATGTTTGAGTACTGGCCTTCCTCTCGCTCTTCTTAAACTACCCGCTTTCAGGAAAAGGTTTTTATTTTGATGACGGTCCTGGGCGGTCTATAAAATGATTATCAGTCACCTTTGTTTTAGTGTAACAAGATTCCCTTCTCCCATTTGGGTAACCTTAATGAATTACGTGAGTTTGCCTAAAAGAAGTATCCGCCAGGGACCTTCGTCGACAAGACTTCAAATGTACGGATTTGCTGATCTATGAGTGACTAAGGTGGTCACCTGGGGAGTTAAGATGAAAAAAATGAATTCCTTTTTTTTTTTGTTTCAGTCCCTCTTGACTAATGGTCAGCTTGTGGTCGACTGCCTTTTTCTTCTCATTCTGACTTGACTTGTCATCGCTGTTGAGTTTGTGCCAAAACTCTTTCTGGAATGGATAATCCTTTTTGCCTCAAACCTTAAAAATAGCCAGTTTTCAGCCATTTGCCGCTGTTAGAATCATTCCTCACGCTGTCAGGACTCTTACCTGGGAACCAAAGACCTAGACTTTGGCAACAATCCCCCCTTCGCGAAAATGAAAACATTCATGAGAAGCCACAGTTGCATGAAATCTGGTGTGGTCAATCCTATTTTTATATTCCTTATGGTACTTATGGACTTGGCGAAATAAGAGCATCTTTGATCCCGTTGGCCGAGCAATTCTCATTCCTGTACTTCAAGTGAGAGCTAGAGCGCTTCTTTCTTTTCTTCGCCTCTTCCCGTCCGAGGGACAAGTGAAGTGAGAATTCTTTTAAATAGATCGAGTGCACCTCAGTAAAAACATGAGGGGGATGCTCGGCTAATGATATCGACCCAACTTGCTTACCGGAAGTTGCCTACCTTCTTCAATCAGCAAAAGAGAGACCCTTGAGTATATTCTTCTAGATTCGTCAGAGTGATTGGCTCCGTTTGCGGATCCAGGAGTTTCAGTATAGTAGGCGAGTACAATGGGAATAAATCAAGGTTATTTTATGGCAGTCTAGCTATTTGACTCGGAAACCGCTAGTCAACTCGTAAACATAGCCAGGGGAGTCTCGTTCCGAAAGAGCTTTAAAATCATTAATATTCGTGGAAACCCGAGAAAAAGGTCTTACATAAATATTCCCGTAAATCGATTAACATTTCTGGATATCTATGGCATACGTTATTCTCGGATCTCAGAGACAGATGGAGTCAGTCTTGTTACCATCACCGAATCAGTTCGAGCTGGCGCACGACGCCCTCAGAGAAAT
The DNA here is from genome assembly GCA_033977485.1 of Hydrangea macrophylla. Classification (NCBI taxonomy): domain Eukaryota; kingdom Viridiplantae; phylum Streptophyta; class Magnoliopsida; order Cornales; family Hydrangeaceae; genus Hydrangea; species Hydrangea macrophylla. The sequence continues at coordinate 100,804,059 of CM066999.1, read as the reverse complement.
CCTCTTACTGGATATTAAAGAAGAACTCAAACAGAAGATGTCACACCCCAACCCGGCCTAAGCGGATTAGGACGTATGACAACGCCATTAAGGCTACTAATCTCGATTATTAATATTCCAAAACTATTCATACACCTAGTTTGGAAAGCATTTCATCTTTGAAGCTTAAAGGTAAAGGTACCCTTTTGTCAAATTAAAAGTTAAAAATATTAAAATTTAAAACATCACATTCTTCAGCAATCCTTTAAAAAAATTCGCCAGAATTGCTTTGTATGTTCAACCAAAACCTGCTGTAATTAATCTAACACTTGTAACCATATTTCTAAGCATATACCATTCTTTATACATATCCACCACTAAAATCCTTATAAGTTTAGAATTTGCATTCATTCCAACTTACATCAAAACTACTCTTAGTAGAGTTTCATAACATAACTTACACGTTCCAAATTTCCAACAGGTAAGTTGGAACTTACAAAACAAGAGTTTAGTTTAGTCTTTACAAAACTTCAAGTTAGACGAAATTGACTAAACTCCTTATAACAATACATTCATACTACTATGATCAAACTAACATAGTTTCATACCAAAAATATTTACATAAGTTCCAAGTTCGAATTTAGTAAAAGATGTATAACTTAAGCTCCAACCCCGTAAGTCCCAAATTCGCACTCATTTCCTTTCCGCTTGTCCTCCGGTACCTGCGATGGTTTTTACAACACCACCAAAAAGAATAATATCTAAGCCAATGCTTAGTGAATGCAATAATCATAAAGATGGAATTTAAACATGTTTTCAACACTAGCTATGCTCATTCATGAAATTAACGATCTCCGGGCAATCCATGTAATTTAGCCACCACCTCCCGGACCCTTTATTCCGGACATCCACTCAAGATGATTTCGCATATAGCGACCACTCTGTGACCCGTAGTCACCTCACTTTTCCATTGTGGTCGTCACCACTACCTCTCCGTAAGAGGTTTAACTGTCCCTACGGACTAAATATACATGGTGGCAATTACATGATTCCCATTGACCCACATAAGCATATAATCACTTCAACATGTGAACACAATATTTTCATCACAATTACTCATTCATAAACATAGTAATTCTATGAAAAGCAAAATCCCGTAACTCACTGAAAACTGCCAAAAACTGCTATTAGATGACATTTTCAGGAAAAACTTACAACACGAAAAAGTTTCGTATGGACGTTTCGGGTCAGATATCGCGAAATTTCGCAATTTAACACTGTTTACTATGCGTATTTCTGATTTTACAAAAACTGGGCAGCTTGTTGGGTTTAAGAATCTAACTTCCAAAATTTCAATTTTACCAAGTTCTTGCTTTCACCCACATGCTCTCTAACTCAATTAAATCATAAAACATACATCATATTTAAACATCCCAAACTTATGATTAAACCACTCACCTTAACAAATTTCTTCTAATTGATCTCTAAGAAGTTGATTTCTAGCATCAAGCAACCCAAACCCACTTCAAGTATGAATCCTACAAGTTTATTATGAACTTCCATGGATTATCCCCAAATTGGTCAAGAACAAACTATCATGAATCTCAATAAAAATTATATCCAAGTGAAGATCTTACCTCCTAGATGCCAAATATATCTTCAATTTGAATCCTAAGAGCCAATTGCTAGATGAATCTTCAAGAAAATAGCCCAAACCCTTGAGTTCTTTCTTTCTCTCCTTTCTCTCTCCAACTCACTGTCAAAATGTATTTTGACTCCTAATGAGTCATATGCATATCTCATTTAGGAGATAAGCATTAACTTAGGTATATTACATTTACCTCCCCAAACTTTTGTAAATTCTTATTATGAAAACCCAAACATTCCATTAATTATCAAAACTAAATTATAAGTATTTGTCTAAGTCTCGTAGGGTCCCAAACGTGGTCCCATATAATTCCATAAAGTTGCTAATTACTCTACTAGTTATGAACTGTGTCCATTTACGCTCTTACTTGGCTACCCAAACTAGTAACCAAACTAAACAATATAATATTAAAACATTATAGGCATGTAACATATAATCATTTAAGCACATAATTGTATTAAATAAATCACAACCCTTCACTGGGTCCCACTTTCAATTCTAGTACCATCCGTAATGGCACTTTCACTGTGTTCCCTTCCGAACACCCAAAATTTAAGTTAAGTCTGTAACTTAACCTTATGACCAAATATAGATTAATTAATACTAAACATTTATTTAGCACTAAATTAAATATTTTTCGGGCGAGGATATTACAGAAGAACTAAAGTTATGATCATGGATCAAGATGCAAAAAATAGAATGAAAAAGTCGAAGAAGCGGTCAACCAAGCGTAGACCCTTTTGATCCAGCAAAAGTGGATAGGACTAAGGAATAGCAGCAAATCTTGAAGCTGGAACTCCTTCTTGTCTTATCCCTGATGGGGCTAAAGGCCCCGGTCTCTACTGATCCTCTAGAATAATCAACTTATGTGATAGAATAAACATGCCTGGACGGAAAAACAGCAGGCTAAAATGCCAAAAGGGCATAAAAAAAGGCTTTCTTAGGCGCACTCCCCTTACGTCACCCTTTTCAACTAGTCCAGATCTATTATCACGGACCCTAAAATATCTTAAGATCTTTTTCTTTCCTTTATTTCTCTCCTTTCTCAACTCCTGGTGCTGCTACTGTTCAACTCCATACTAAGATTACTGGGTATTCCCATTCCAATTCCTAGTGTCGAATAACTTACTGTCCTGTTCATACACCGGTGAAACAGTTCTTTGGTTGCTAGTTCTCATAAAGAATTGAAACCAATAGAAACCCTTCCGCCTGAGTTTAATCACCACATTGGGCAGTGAACTTGTATATAAATATGGTACCTAAGAAAGAACTTAGACTGGAAGATACTAGGAGTAAGCGTGGTCGTAGATCAGGGGACTCATTGTACTGGTTACTGCTATTGCTAGTGCCCTTGCTGTACTGACTTACTGTATACCGGTGTTAGTGGACTGACAGAGTGAGCTGGAAATGGGCTTTTTCGTGTTTCCGGGGAAAAAGCAAGCGTCTAATCAGATCAATCAAGAGAGCTAGCTTCGGTCTCACGTAGCTCACCTAAGAAAGGACGGAGCTGTCGAGTGAGGATTGGCCGAGGGGAGTTCATGATGTACCTGGGTACAAATCTGCCAATAAAAAAAAGACAAGTAGAAGCCAGTGAAAGAGGAGTAGGCAGAGGACGACGAAGCCAGTGGGGTAGGGAAACGAGGACGGATAACATGGTTTTGTACTGGTCAGCTTTGAGCTGTCGAGTGAGGATTGCTCTATCTCTTAATAAAAAAAGGGCTTCCTTGGCGCCCTCCTTTCATTTGAGAGAAATAGGAGTACTCTCTGATGTGCGCTCTATTATTGCCTATTATTCCTGAGGGAGTGATTGGGATTAAGCTGCGTGGCGATACCCGCGAAGAACAAAGGACTATTCGCTTTTTGAGGTATCGTACTAAAATCCGTACGGGGAAAGGAGAATTCTTCAACGCACTCAAATCTAGTGGAGGGGGTTCATATTCATGAAAAGCCGGGGTTGAACCATCTTTTTACTAATCACTTGTCATGATCTCCTTAAAAATAAGAGGTAAGTGGGTGGTTAATATTAAATGGTCACACCACGTCAGCATGTTGATGTGACGTGACGGGCTCACTGAATGCTTCAGCCAAATGATTTACGTGGAAGCAGGAGAGAGATCGAAGAGGCAACGTGTGCACTGAAACCCAATCAAATAGTAACAAACGCTTTGTACAAAAAAACCCATTATCAAACAGCCAAATACCCATTCATGGAAGAAGCATAACAAAACAAACAGGGGCAAAATAATAAATTCAACTCTTTATGAATAATAATCAACAGTAACTATGAAATTTTCTTTTTTAGATAACTAGAAAATTCTACTGAAAATAATTAAATGCAGTTAATTTCAAGACATGAAACACTATTTTCGTTATTACAAATAAAATAATTTAAAATTTTCAGAATTTAATTTTTAATTTTATCAAATTGTAATACTTGAGACACACTCAAACACACAACTTTTAGGACATAAGTCACAACCAAGAGATGTGTCTATATCTCCTATGTTACTGTGAGATCCAGTGACATCACATGAGAAATATAAACACATCTTTTAACTGTGTCCCAATCTGTTAACTGTGTCCCAATCTTTACTCTTTATCAAATATGCCCTTAGCTTATTTTCCGAAAAAAAAATGTACCCTACTAACCTTTCGTTCTCATGGCAGGTTTCATATTGTGACACGTGGCAGTGGACACTTATCCACCTGGCATAACTTTGAGTTGATTTCTTGTTTGATTATTGCTCTATATCTCGCCTCTCTCTCTCTCTCTCTCTCTCTCTCTCTCTCTTCTCTCTTTGAGGCGTTGAGAGTAACGAACCAGTCGAAGTATACCAAAGCCTGCGACAAAAACAAGGTAAGTACGGACCCTGAATCCATTAATTTTCTCTCTCTTTGTCCCTGTGTGTGTGTTTGTTTGTGTGTGTGTGTGTGTGTGTTTTTTTTTAACCTTAATTAGTTAATGTTTCGACTTTGTGGAATAAAACTGAAACCATGATTTTGAATTGATTTGATTTGAGTATAATTAAGATTAGTGTTGTTTCATTTGATTTTGTGAATTGAATCCACCATGTGAAGCTGTTCCTGTTGTTTATTGAGTACTGTAATTCATTAGGGTTATTGACAACGCATGAGATTAGCAAGAGTGCATTTTTGCTTGAGAGCATTTTTACTCACCCAAAAAATAGTTCACCAATGCTCACTCAAGCATCTCATTGGCAAATGCAGTGGGACCCGGGATTAAACACATGGCCAATGCAGTGGGATCCAGAATTAAACATCATCAGATGTTTGTTTAATACTAGGTCCCACTACATTGGCCAATGAGATGCTTGGGTGAGCATTGGTGAACCTTTTTTGGGTGAGCAAAAGTATTTTCTTTTTTGCTTACCCATTATTCACACAACAGTATTCTGACACTTGTCCGATTTATGTCACATTCAGTAATTGTATTGAGAGCATAGGGGTAAAATGAGAATGAAATGTGACAGAATACTGTTGGTGGGTGAGCAAAAAGCGAGTGAGCAAAAATGCACTCGATTAGCAAACATTGTTGGGGGGTTTGGGGATGGATTAGGGGCTGTTTGGCAAAGCGATTGCTATTTGTATAAAATGCGATCCAAGTATTTGCAACTGCTACAACAATTGTGATTTTTGCCAAATGTCTAATGGCAATTCGAAGCCCCGATTGGGGGGCTGCACAGTAGAGCCTATTGGCACAACCTCTACTTCTGTGATTCAATTGTACCAAAAAATTTTTTTGTTTTTTTTGCCAAAATCTGGCCAATCGCAAGTTTCTGCCATTAACTCACACTTTTTTGCAGTTAAATCGCCGAAATTAGTTTGTCAAACAGTTTTATTTTAGCTTTTGGAATTTCATGATTATTTATTATGAACTTCAAAAGCTCAGGTTGCATACAAAGCCACCTAACTAGCTATCTATGTTGATTTTTTAAGTACTCTTATCAAAAGGGTTAAGAGAACCTCAGTTGAATCGCAGAATTAAGTTTGTCAAACAGTTTTATTTTAGCTTTTGGAATTTCATAATCATTTATTATGAACTTCAAAAGCTCAGGTTGCATACAAAGCCACCTAACTAGCCATCTAAGTCAAGTTTTTTAAGTACTCTTATCAAAGGGGTTAAGAGAACCCTGTAGTATCATAATCCTTTAATTCTACTAATAAATTTTAGGCTCAAAAACACTTCAGTACTTTGAATTTTATTTACAAAAATTTTAGTTTTAAGCCCGCCATTACTCTATTATCAATTGAATCACTCAAGACCCTTAATTTTTAGATTGGACTAAGTCTAGGAGAATTGTTAACATACATGATGATTGATTTCCGTAAACAATATATTGTGGCCATAATTATCAGGGCCGACCCTGAGGTTTTGGGGGCTCAAGGCGAAGTCTAAACAGGGGGGCCCCAAGGTTATACAGGAGTTCGGGGGCAGCGCTCCTAAACAAATTTTTTGGGGTCTACTAGTTATGTATAGAATTGATTTTATGTGTTTTTCTTTAAAATCAAATAAGCATTTTAAACCACTATAACTCACCAAAATAAAAAATATTAATCACTAATATATCAACCCAAATGGAAATTAGAATAGCCCCAATACTAAAGTTTAGAAACCATAAGCTAGACTAAATAACTATAAGCTTAAGCTAGATAATAGTTGTGTTGGAAATAATTATTCCCTGGATAAGATTTCAGTCAACTTAGAATTTATTAGGATCTTATCTTGTGGTTTGATTGTGATTTGATTTGGTGATCTTGTTTCCCTTTTGTTTCTTTCCTTTTTCTAGTTTTCTTTCCTAAACTTGTAACTATGTTTGTGTATATAAACAACCACATAGCTTGAATAAAATCATCAGAATTTATTCCCATTGGTTTTCTTCTTGGTATCAGAGCCAATAAACCCTAACCCAGCTCCTCTACCACCTTCGGTCAACTCCCAGGCTCTCTCCACCTCTGCACCGCAACTCCCAGACCCTCTCCCACCTTCGCCGCAACTCCCAGGCCCTCCACCACTCTCGCAGCACCTCCAGCACCCTCCAGCAGCCTCGGCGACACCTCCAGCAGCCTCGGCGACACCTCCAGCCAGTCGCCTAGTGCCCTTTTCCCTTGCGGCAGCTTCTCCTGCTGTCGCTTGCCCCTTTGTGGGCCTCCCTTGCATCCAGGTGATGCACTAGAGCCTTAGTGCTCCTCTCTCTCTTTTGTTGGGCTACCGAGTGTTCTCCGGTTGCCCTTCTTCGTGCTCCGATTATTCCGGGCAGCCCTTGATCTTCCATTTTCTCTGTGTGCTTACAAATTTTCAACCATGACCAATACAGAAGAGACCAATAAGGACACTGCCCTTACTCCCACTCGTACGGATCTCTCTCTCTCTCAACACACCCCTGCTCACCGGGTTACTAGTGTGTTGTTGAACGGACGTAATTTCGCTGCATGGTCTCGTTCTTTTCGCCTTTATCTTGGAGGTAGAGGCAAATCAGGTTGGATTTTGGGCACTGAACCAAAGCCCATAGTGTCGGGTCCCGCCTTAGCTCAGTGGGATATTGACAATTGCACTATTCTCGGATGGTTGTTCAATTCCATGGAAGATCGCATTTATCACATGTTCATGTTCCATGATACGGTTCATAGTCTATGGACTTCTCTGACTCAGATGTATGCTCATGAATGCAATGATTCCCGGATCTTTGAGCTATATAGGGAAATTTCTCAAGCTTCCCAAGCAACGCTGGGTGTTTCAGTTGCTGATTATTTTGGCTTTCTTCAGTCCAGGTGGGAGGAACTTGCTCAGTATGAACCGCTTAGTGATTTTCCCGCTGAGGCTGCCACTATTGCCCTGCGACGTCTCAATCGCCTGCATACCTACCAGTTTCTGATGGGTTTAAAACCTGAGTTTGAATCTCTTCGAACTCAGATTTTAAATACATCTCCTATGCCCTCTCTATTTGAGGCATTTGCTACTATTGATGGTGATGAGCGCCGTCGTCGCTTGCTTAAACCTCAGCCCGTACCAGAGTCATCTCCAGTACCTGAACATATGGCATTTGCCGCCACTTCTGGCACTGCTTCCCGTCCTCCTGGGTCAGGTAATCGCCCATTTTGCACTCACTGCAATACTCTGGGTCATGTTAAAGATCGATGTTTTAAGCTTCACCCTGAATTGCGAGAAAAATATGCTCGCAATAAAGGGAAGATTCCATCTCGCACTGCGGCTATTGCAGAAACCACTCCTGCTCCTACTCCGAACTTTCTCGAGCTCCAAGCTCAGATGGGACAGCTTCAGTCTCAACTAGGGACTCTCCTTCAACGAGGTTCTCTCTCTGGCACCACTCCTACTGCAACTTTGGCCTCAGGTACTCCTACTACTGCTCTTCATGTTAGGTCTGGAAATCCCTCTTGGATTCTAGATTCCGGGGCCAATGAACATATGACTGGTGAGTCATCCTTATTCTCTTTTTCCGGTGCTCCCAAATTCCAGTCTGTTTGTATTGCTGATGGGTCTATTCTTAATGTCAAAAGTACAGGCGATGTTTGTCTCTCTCCTAATATTACGCTATCATCTGTTCTTCATGTTCCCACCTTCTCTCATAATCTCGTTTCTGTTAGTCGTCTTGCTAAATCCCTTAATTGTGCGGTTGTATTCTTACCCGGTTCTTGTTTCTTGCAGGACCAGATTTCGAAGAAGATTTTTGGCAAGGGATATGAGCGGGATGTCCTCTACTATTTTGGCGATCCTCCTGGTGGGCATGTGTCGTCATCTGGTCTTCAGGCGGCTGTTTTGCCTGAATCTGAGTCTTTTAATTTTTCTTTAGAGTCTTTACATTTGTGGCACGCCCGCTTGGGCCATGCAAACTTTAAGTATCTTTGTCAACTTTTTCCATTATTAAATAAAGCCTGCCAGAAGTTTAAATTTCATTGTGTGGTGTGTGAATTATCAAAACATATTCGCTCTAGCTATATACCTCGCATGCATCGTGCACCATGTGCATTTGATATTATTCATTCTGATATATGGGGGCCCTCTCCTGTTACTGCTATGTCTGGGCATCGTTATTATGTAACCTTCATTGATGATTATACACGATGTACTTGGGTCTACTTACTAAAGAAAAAATCTGAAGTGTTTTCCTTGTTTTCCAATTTCTTGACCATGGTTAAAACTCAATATAACACTGTTGTTCGTAATCTTCGTTCTGATAATGGTCGAGAATATATTACTAATGAGTTTCGGGCAGAACTTAATAAGCTAGGTATCCTTCAGCAACTCACTTGTCCTTACACCCCAGAGCAGAATGGTGTGGCGGAACGCAAAAACCGCTCCATCATGTCTGTTGTTCGGTGCCTCTTATGTGGGATGCATGTTCCTAAATATTTCTGGCATATGGCAGTCCTTACTGCCAATTTCCTCCTCAACCGAACTCCAAGTCGTGTCCTACAAGGAAAAGCACCTCTACAACTTCTCCAGCCCGAGAAAAACCTTTTTCCGATATTACCTCGTGTCTTTGGGTGCACATGTTTTGTCCAGAATCGAAGCCCTTCTCGCACTAAATTAGACAATAAGGCTGTCCGATGCATCTTTCTTGGCTATTCCACTATGTCTAAAGGCTACCGCTGTTATGACCCCACCACTCGTCATATGTATCACTCTATGGATGTAACCTTCATGGAAGACACTCCTTATTTTGCAGAGTCTTCACAGGTTTCCGATTCTCCTCTTCCTGACCTTCCAGAAGATTCAAGTTTGCTTCCACGACCGGTTCCCTTGTTTGATTCCTCTCTGGAGGCTTCCTCCACCCTTCCTCCTGTTATTACCACAACTCTTGCTCAGGTGTACTCTCGTCGCCCTCCTGCTCAGACTCCCATGCCGATATCTTTGCCGGAATCTGGTAATGACTCTTCTCCTTTACCTTCTAGATATCCCTCTAGAATTCGTAGGCCTCCTAATCGTTATGGTTTTTTTGACAGTACTAATCATCCCATTGCACAGTATGTTTCTTATAAAGGTCTTTCAGGTTCCTATTCTGCATTTCTCAGTCAGGTTGACTCCACCTCTATCCCTCGGTCTGTTTCTGAGGCCCTTCAGGATCCTCAGTGGGTGGCTGCCATGCAATTGGAGATGGATGCCCTTCAACGCAACCAGACTTGGGAACTTGTCTCATTGCCTCAGGGTGAGAAAACAATTGGCTGCAAATGGGTATTCAGTGTGAAATATCAGGCAGATGGTACAATTGAAAGGTACAAGGCTCGTCTCGTGGCTAAAGGGTTCACTCAAATACCTGGCAAAGACTTCAATGCTACTTTTGCACCAGTGGCTAAATTGACATCTATTCGCCTTATTATTTCTCTGGCAGCTTCCCATTCATGGCCTTTACATCAAATGGATGTAAAGAATGCATTCTTGAATGGTGATCTAAATGAAACTATCTATATGGATCCTCCACCGGGTTTTCGGGCTGAGGGGGAGTATTCAGGGAAGGTATGTCGCCTGCAGAAATCTTTGTATGGACTGAAGCAATCGCCTCGGGCATGGTTTAATCGCTTCAGCAGTGTTATTATTTCTCTGGGATTTACTCGGTGTCATTCTGATCACACCTGTTTTACTCATCGTCGTCCTGATGGCCGGTGTGTGATCGTTTTAGTATATGTGGACGATATCATTATTACAGGTGATGATGCTCCAGGTATTATCAAAGTTAAGAAAGCTCTAGGTGAGTCCTTTGATATTAAGGACTTGGGCCCTCTTCGGTACTTTCTTGGGATAGAGGTTGCACGTTCTCGTCAAGGGATTTCATTGTCTCAAAGGAAGTACACTTTGGATCTGCTCAACGATACTGGTATGATGGGATGTCGACCAGCCTCTACTCCTATGGATCCGAATCATAAGTTGTCAAATGAGTCTGGGGAACTTCTACCTGATGCATCGGTGTATCAACGACTTGTTGGTCGTCTTATTTATCTGACCAACACTCGACCCGACATCACGTTTGCTGTGAGTGTTGTGAGCCAATTTATGCATGCACCTCGCTCTTCTCATCTTGATGCGGTTAACCATATACTTCGGTATCTCAAAACGTGTCCAGGTCTCGGGTTATTTTACTCTGCAGGAATTCAATCAGGAGTGTCTTGTTTTACTGATGCAGACTATGCTGGCTCCAAAAGTGATCGTCGGTCCACGACGGGTTTTTGTACTTTTTATGGTAATCATCTTCTCTCTTGGAAGAGTAAGAAACAAGCCGTGGTTTCTCGTTCTTCTGCAGAGGCAGAGTATAGGGCTATGGCCCAAGGAACATGTGAACTCCTTTGGTTACGTTCAATATTGAAAGAGTTAGGGTATCCGATTGTGGACTCGTCTACATTATTCTGTGATAATAAATCTGCACTTACGCTTGCCTCTGACTCAGTCCTTCATGAACGTACTAAGCATATTGAAGTTGATGTTCATTTCATTAGAGAAAAGGTTCGAGCAGGAATTATCGTCCCAGAGTTTGTGCCTTCTTCTAATCAGACAGCTGATATGTTTACTAAGTCTGTGGGTCCCTCTCTCCTAAAGTCATCATTAGTCAAGCTGGGTCTTCTTGATATCTTTGCTCCAGTTCCAGCTTGAGGGGGAGTGTTGGAAATAATTATTCCCTGGATAAGATTTCAGTCAACTTAGAATTTATTAGGATCTTATCTTGTGGTTTGATTGTGATTTGATTTGGTGATCTTGTTTCCCCTTTTGTTTCTTTCCTTTTTCTAGTTTTCTTTCCTAAACTTGTAACTATGTTTGTGTATATAAACAGCCACATAGCTTGAATAAAATCATCAGAATTTATTCCCATTATTTTTCTTCTAGTTGAGATGCACACACACACACACACACAAAAAAAAAAAAAAACACTAAACCTAATGTACTATACGGGAAAAAAAAATCAGCCCACAACCAAAACTAGTTCAAACAACCACAACTTCATAACTCAAAAATTCTTCTCAAAAAAAAAAAAAAAAAACTAAACATTTAAATATTCAAATGCACAAACCATCTAATGAATTTATGAAACCCCACAAACAATTGGATTATTCTTCAAAGTTAAAGAGAGAGAGAGAGGGCCAGTGGTTTTACTTTTATAATTAAGGTTCTTTTTGGGAATGAAAATTTGGGTATTAGGTAGGTATATTATATATTTTGTGCTTAGGAGAGTTTAGCTTCCTTTAGTTTGTAGTTGGTTTTGGGCCTTTTTCTATTGGCTTGGGAATGGTTTTGGGCTAGACTAATACTAGTAGTATATATAGAAAATTTGGGGCCCTAAAAATATGAGGAGAATTGGGGGCCCTAGGCAATGGCCTGTGTTGCCTATGCCCAGGGCATGGCCTGATAATTATCTTCAATTGAATTATCTATTCTCGATTGTCCTAAATTGAACTCGAGTTAAAAATTGAAGGCCTTCAATGATGTAATTTATAAGTGTAATGCTATGCTTCCTAAATTTGCATCCCAAATTTGGTTCTCAAATACTTTAACAATGTACATTGATTGATGGGTGGTACAACATCTCACCGCATGTGGTACAACTGGTAAAACACTTGAGACTCAAATTATCGTAGGCTTCATAGCTTTATTCAATTTGTAATGGGCGGTGAAATTTTGGGAAAAGTACAGGGTACGAACTTGAGTGTTATTTGACCTTTATATAATAGAATCTGTTTATTTTTTTGCTTTGATAGAATCTGTTTATTTATTTGTTTTTGGTAACGTTCCTAAAATTTCTGTCTTTTTAATTCATTGTTTGGGACCTTTGGGTTAGGAATATGATGAGTTACAGTAAGAAAGGGAACGAAGAGAGAGAGAGAGAGGGTAGATCAATGAATAATTCTACGCTTCCCAAATTTGAATCTCAAATGCTTGAACAGTTGTACCATATGATGTGGTAGTGATCAGTGTACAACTGACAAAGCATTGGAACCCAATTTGGGATTCAAAATTTAGGAAGCATATTAGTATATACTGTGACAATGATCGGTGATATCACATACATATCATTGTAAGTGTACAAATGACAGCATTTGGGAATACCCAATTTGCAATAGTTATTTGTTTGTCATGTATATACTTATATATATGTGTGTGTGTGTGGTTGTATAGATGAAGGCTTCTCTTTCCTTTTGCATTCCCTTCCTCTTTTGATAAGGGACAAAGATGTTGCAATTGTAAGTGTAATTCTTGAATATGCGAAGTTGGTAGTTGTATAGATGAAGGCTTCTCTTTCCTTTTGCATTCCCTTATGATGAAGGCTTCTCTTTCCTTTTGCATTCCCTTCCTCTTTTGATAAGGGAATGCAAAAGGAAAGAGAAGCCTTCATCTATACAACTACCAACTTCGCATATTCAAGAATTACACTTACAATTGCAACATCTTTGTTAGTATTACTTGTGTTTCTATATTCAAAAATCACATTTGACATTCATGTAACCATTATAAATCTATTTTACCACTTGCTGCTCAGTTATTTCCATTATAGTGCCCTATAGCCTGTTGATCTTTTCAATACTACTCAACTCAACTAAGCTTTTGTTCTTAATGGAACTATTTCGAGGAAGTCAAAAATATTTTTTCTTTGTTTGGGGTGGGGGTTGTTTTGATAGTTCCATTAAGTACTTGTGTTGCTATCTTTTTCCTTATTTTCATATATAATTGCATTATTGCTATAATTTGAATAGCCTTATTCACGATTCATGTAGCATTTTTCCGTACAAGTTAATTTCACACGAATTGCAAAATTGAAAACTTCTTCAAATTCCATACTAAGACATCTATAAATGCAAAAAATTGGTTGTGTTTCACATCATTCTTTAGGTTGCTCCTTTGTACTTTAAAAATTAGGGTGTATCACATTGACCTACCCATGTTGTAATTATATGGACCTCCCCCATAGTTTTAGAAATTACACTGACCATCCTTAATTAAGGTTTTTTTTACTATTTTTTTATGAGACCTTAATTAAGGTTTTTTGTTGTGTAACGCTCACCTTACTTTCTTTAGTCACAGGTCAGTCCACTATTAATTTCATGGTTAAAATGCTTTTAAAATAACTACTTGTCCCTTACTAAAGTCAAAAAGGAGAAAAAATAAAATCCAAAAAGTATTTTGTTTCCTCTTTGTTTTAAGGGTATATTTAAGGACAAATTTGTTATTTCATAACATGTTACTTTTATTATTAAAGAAAGATGCTTATTTCATGGATCGATCGGTACTTTTGAATGAAAGTTTAACACAGTCATGGTTTCATATATGACAGGTTGGCTATCCGATACGAGCTTAAGGCAAGAAATTATGGGGTACGTGATAGTGATATCATTACCGGTAATTCTCTTGTTCTTGATTATAGCTATCGGTTGTTACCTTCTAGGTAGGGCACGCGGTAGAGAAGAACCAGCAAGAGTTCCACAGTATTTTGGACCTCCTGTACCTCCCTTTGGATCCCATTCTCAACCCCCTGAGAAATAGATTGGTAAAATTTCTTGTATATTTATATATACATTAATATAGTTTGTAATATTAAAATGTATATGAAGAGAATAATTGATAAATATGAAAGATACCATTCAAAGGGGTGCCTTTTGGATTAAAGGTCACTACCCTTTAAAGTTGTCTATGATACCTATTATGAAAAGATGCCTAATGAAATGACATAATTAAAGGCTGCCATATTTTAGAAGAGACATCATGTGGTGTATCTAAGACAAGTTGGTTATTCATTTTAGTGTGTGAAAACTACTAAATATGCATTCTCTCTAATTCAATTCATATGTCAGTTGAGACCTACGAAACACGGACTCTTCGAAAAGGCCGCCGCACCCGCACTTAGTGCGCACCCGTAGTGGGTGCTCCGTGGATTCTTTGAGTTCTTGTGGAGTGTGGCTAGGGCTTTTTTGTAGTGTTGTATTGAGAACGAACACAAGTTCTTCATACAATTTTCAAAACTTTGGGGGCTTAAAAGATAAAATAGTAGAAAATAATAATAGCAATTATCTAGAGTATACACTAATGTACTAATAGTTATAAAGTAAGTTGTATATACTATATACTACTATCTGAAAGTATTTTTTTTTATATTTTATCCAAGTACTCCCGCCGCATCCGCACCCTTACTTTTTGGAAAATTGGCGAATCCCTCACACTCGCATCCCCGCACCGGTGCTACCTAAGTTGAGACCTTCTACTTTGAGGCATTCCTGAAAATGTTCAGCAAATTGCTATCAGGTAGATTTTTAGGCATTGTTGTATCCTGAAGGGGATTTGGTAAGAACCAAGTAGCAAATTCTTTGTGAGTGGGGGCAAATAACTCCTTAAAGATAGCGATCTACATACCTCAAACTCTTACAGATTTCATGTTTATTTTATGATTCTTCTTCCATGGCGCAACCCCAACAATTTTAAGGAGTTATTTTATGGAGGACGAATCCAATAATTCGACCCCAACAATTTTAAGGAGTTATTTTACGGAGGACGAATCCAATAATTCTTTGAGAGAGAAAACCCAGTTTTGGCTCGATATCAGGTTTTCTTGTTTGTCTTTGTATGTACTGTAAGTTATTATTTTTCAGGTTTTGTTGGTACTTATTTTTTTGATTTATACATGATTTTACAAAACCGAACAATCAGAAAACAATTTTCATTTTTTTTTTTACAAATTTGGAGTTTCATATTTCATCGTTTTGTATAAATCTACATTATAATTATCTGGAAACTTAATTCCGTTCAATCTGGAAAATTGGGTCTGATACAATTTCAAAATTATGACAGTCCGCGTCTTTCTATGAAGCTGTTGTGTTAAAAATGATTTATAATGAAAACTGATTCATTCGAAACTGTGCTGACTGTTACATTTTAAATTACAGTTTGTCTTTGTATTCGTAAATTGTAATGTGTTAGTCACTTCTCTGTTTGCATATTCAAGAGTTAAAGCGTTTAATTATAAAGCAATATATATTTTATCTAATAATTACAAAAGAGTGCATGTTTTCAGAACTAGTTTATCTAGAAATCTTTGCACATTTGAGTGGGATCTTGAATCTCATATTCACGAAGTTTTGTCACATGAATATGTTAGATTGATTTGGGTGGTTTGACATTGAGAAAAAATATATATATATATATATATCAAGTTTGTATAGTTGTATGCATATCGTGTACATGTCTCTTTAGGCCTTTGAGATACTATGGTGAGTACGTACTTTATTCCCTGTGAGATGAATTCTCATTTTGAGATCTAAAATGTCACTGCCGGAGCAAGATCTGTAAATTGTGGAAATTTTTTAAGACACTAAGTTCTGCAAACAGTTTACTTTTTTGGCACCCATAGGCTAAAACCGTGAATGTGCATTATGAATGTTAATTAGACACCCATTCATTTTTGAAAATTTCGCATTGATCAGAGACTTTAATTTTATAAAAATTATGCAAAATTTTATTTATTTTTATCTAGTTATATGTCTTTCTTATTTGATGATGGACATGGACATGCTTCAAGAGTTTTAACATAAAACTTGGGGTGTTTATGACACGTCATCAAGAGTACCTTTTAAATGTGGGGTACATATATGTTGATAACTTATGAAAACTTAGAATATATCTCGTTAATATTTTACAAGTTTAGAAAATTTGAGTATATTTTACGTATTTTGTTAAATTTGTTGTACTTGGAATATATAATGATTAAATCATATGGGATAACTTTGGAAATAACCTATGATGATTAAACGTAGTAACCTACAATTATGAGTGTGTGAATTTGTAGTTTTCGTGCTTTTGACATTTACATGCTTGTCAAATTTCTCAAGTCATTATCTAGCGCTTGTTATAGTCCAATTCTCAAGTAAGAACACTTTCCTTACTTTCGTTGGTTATGTCATTATTTTGTAGTGTGTAATTACACATAAATTCTTAAGTAAGAAACTACAAAGTATATGCCTCTCAGTTGTTGAAATAGATTTTTTAAAATAATTTATGCTATAATGGATAATCCCAAGTCGATAATTTTGGCGTATGTTTAGTAGCATGAAATTTATAATAAATAATGAAAATCTATTTATAGTGGGGCTAATCTTTTGAGATTGGAAGAAATTTGTCGACTTTTAAAATAAGGAAATAGAATGACTGGTGAATTAAATTGGAATGAATAAGGTTGTGACCACAACTGAGTCATCTAATTATTATTATTATTTTTTTTAAAATTTATGAAGTAAGACTTCTAAAGTACTTGCTCAAGAGAGTTAGCAATATCTATGGTGATAAAGCTCGGACATATTTGTTGGAGAAATAAGAATGTGAATATATAGTTGGGATAATTTTTGTTGATGACATACTTATTTGATCAAGATAATGAATCAAATAATGAAATTGTGTAGCTAGCTATTGAATTGGGTTGTGAAACCTTTGTTGTTAGAAAGTCAAAAGGAGGCTGCAGACATTTGACTTTATAGATAAAACATCTAGTGGAATAGGGGTGAAACTCAATTTTTTATAAGTCACCGGTAAAGGTAACCCAACGTTATTTTAGCGCATCACTAATTTCAAGGTTTAATAGGTAATATCAGGTTTAGGAGGATGAATTATATACTTATAATGAAGTTCAAAATTATCTCAAGTGTCTACAGTAACAGGGACACATTGAAGGAATTTCACCTATGTGAATATAAAAGTGGTGCCGCTTATTGCAAGAATTTGAGTTTATTCTTGTAAATGTTCATGAAGTCAGGATTTAGCACATGGCCATAATAGTGCTAAAAGATAAGAAAGTCTCAAAAGAAGCTGGATAAATTCATGTGTGATATTTCCGATTTTGACATAAAGAAGATGTGGTTTACTCGACTAGGCACCATAGTGTTCATTAGAACTTTGAAATTAATGTTTACACTAATTTAAGATTTAAATCGAAAGATACCTTCTTGTATGCTTGTCTTTATATTTTAACTGACTAGTGATTTTAATATTACAACCTAGTGGGGGATCGTTGTATATTTAAATATGCATTAATACAGTTTGTAATACTAAAATGTATATGGAGAGAATAATAGATAAATATGAAAGATACCATTCAAGGCGTGCCTTTTGGATTAAAGGCTACTACCCTTTAAAGGTGTCTATGATACATATTATGAAAAGATGTCTAATGAAATGATATAGTCAAAGGCTGCCATCTTTGAGAAGAGACACCATGTGGTCTATATAAGACAAATTGGAAATTCATTTTAGTGTGTGAAAAATACTGAATATATGCATTCTCTCTAATTCATTTCATATATCAGTTGAGACCATCTTCTTTGAGGCATTCTTGAAAATCTTTAAAATTGCTATCTGATGGATTTTTAGGCTTTGTTTTATCCTGGAAGGGATTTGTTAGAAATCCTATAGCAAACTCTTTATGAGTGGGGGCAAATAACTCCTTAAAAATAGCGATCTACGTGATTCAAAGCTTTACTGATTTTATGTTTATTTTATGATTCTTCTTTCATGGCGACTTGACCTCAACAAAACTCATTTGTATGCTTGTAAATAGGATTTTGTATACGAAATTGACCTGTTTTATTGTTAAAATCAAATTGCAATATGAGTTCCTAGACCCATCTTTCTTGAAAAATGATGTGATGGTTACAGTGATATATCTTTTACCATGGGATCCACATAAATACTCAAATCATAGTAGGAATCAGGCAGATGTGAGGTCAAGTGAGATAATTTCTTCCTTCTTGTCATTACACTAGTGAAAATTCTGTGTATCAAGCTATGTTTAGTAGGATAAATTTTTAATTGAATGATTGAATCCAACTCTTTTCCTGAGGTTAAAATGTTGTGTCGTGTTATGTTATAGGCGTCTAGCTCTTTTCACCTTGAGCATTTCTTTGAAGCATTCACGTATCAATAAGTTAGGGCTCATTTGGTATGTAGCGTTGTGACTTTATGATTTCTGTTTTCGTAATTCATTTTTTAGGAAACACAATAGCGCATTACCCCTTTTTTTTTTTTTTTTTTAATAGAAAACGGAAAAACGGTAAAAGTCATTTTCAAAAGCTTTTGAAAACAAAAATGGGCAACTTTGCAATTATGCCTCCATTCATTTCTAATTGCACAAAACATTATCGCCATACGATCTATGTCCCAGAAGAACAATGTTTGGTAAGGTATAGTTTATAGATTAGAACACTAATACAGTTATCAAACGTGTTTCCTTGTTTATGCTTTCATTTTATGAAATCAATGTTGTACTAAATAGGTATTCTATTTTTGCTTTTACGAAAGAAAAAAAAAAAAAGATACTGGTTCCCCTTTTTTTTAGAACTAGCTATTGACCCGTGCAATGCACCGGGCAAATGTTTAATAAAAAATTTATGGTGTTTATATGATATTTTGATTTTTAAAAAAATGTAAAAGAAAAATTTGATAAATCACAGGTGGTAAAAAATCTTACCATGATCGTATAGTTTTGGTGATAGTATTTTTTTGTGTTAATTGCAAAAACACCCCCTCAACTTGTTTGCACTAAAAAACCGTCAAAGGTTTTTGAGCCCGAGTTGCGTGGAACTAAATAGAGGGGAGGCCGGGCTAAGGAATGGATGACTCGTCGGACTTAAGCGTAGATGTGAGACCGATGATAGGAGCAAGGCTGTTGGGTGTGGTAAGGAGAGCCCGATGGGAAAATTGAACATGTGTGAGGATTATCGGGCTATAGAAAAGTATAACCCAATGCGCTGATAGCCCGATGGTGAAATGAAGCAACAAGAATACCAATCGGACACCGTGTTATGAAAGATGGGAGTTACAGTCCAATTAGCCATGGGCTTTTGAAGAAAGGTAATCGGGCATGAGGAAAAGCATGGAAACAGGTAGAGCCCAATTCATCCAGGAGAATAATTGACGAGGCCGATGGGCTGAAAGGAGAAGGCGGTGCTATCCACAGCTGTCAGGATGACGTCATCTCAGAGTTTTAGGAACAAGAGTCCGTTCAGGGAAGGAATCTGATCGTGTCTAGCTGGATTTAGGCGTATAATCCCTAAATTAAAGGGATTGGTTCAATCAGAATCCGGATAGGGAAGGAATTAGGGATAAGGAAGGACCTCTCAACCATCAGCCAATCAGTCAAGCAGCTTGGGGCGCAAGATAAAGAAGTCTTGTCCAATTTGGAATCATCTAAGGCCGCTATAAATATTCAGGCAGACCAAGCAGTCAAGGGACTCCGCGTCATCTCGACACAGCATACACACTGCATTCGAAGTATTCAAAGCACTCTCTTAAGTCTTTATGTTTTTCAGCCTTCATAGCAATTAGGTCTGTCCCTTTTGTTATTTTCTTTTTGTTCTTTTGGATGATCAGCCTGTTCTGGTTTGTTCTTTAGATCTTTTTATTTTTTCCAAACACTTAATAAAATCAACGTTTTATTAAACCGTTTGTAATTGTTTACCTGTTAAACTCGGCACTATTTAGCTTGTGCGCTTCAGTACTGCTAAAGAACTTACAGTGAGGGTACTTTCCTACTCACTACACACAATTATCGTTTAGAAGTCAGATTCATCAAGCCTTATGTATCACTCACACAAGCGGATAGGAAATTAGTTTGCACACACACACCGAACCACTGTTGGTTCTGGCACGCCCGCGCAAATTACAGCAAACATAACTATGACCCATTTTTGAGTACACCCCCTGATTTAAAAAAGTGAACAACTTCACCCCCTAACCTATCAAAATTTATTTAGTCTCAAATGCCATTGATGGATGATATAAAATGTCGTATATACCCTTGGTCTGAATTGCAAAAACACCCCCTCAACTATTACTCGTTTTCGAGTACACCCCTTGATCTAAAAAAGTGAACAACTTCACCCCATTCTCTCTCTCTCTCTCTCTCTCTCTCTCTCTCTCTCTCTCACACACACACACACACACACACACACACACACACACACACACACACACACACCCACCCATCACCGCTCACCACTATCATTTGAGAGAAAAGTCGGAGAAGAGATAGAAGTGGGGTTTATTACCCTTGGTCTGAAGTGCTCTAGAAGTGGGGTTTATGACTATCATTTGAGAGAAAATTTGGAGAAGAGATAAATAATCGCAAAATTCGGTGTTCGGTGGTGGTGATTGTTGAGATTGTCTGTCCCACATCGGGGACTTATAACCTAGCTACTCAATATATAAGTTCAAGGAGCTACTTCACCCATTGCCAATTGGTTTTGGGTTGGATGCTCCAATTCAACATGGTATCAAAGCAGGTTATCGTTGGACCCAATTTGTCCATGTGTGCTCCACGTCACCCTATCTCAGTAATCCACGTGTTTGCCTGTTAGTCATGTCCACACGTGCGGGGGCGTGTTGAGATTGTCTGTCCCACATCGGGGACTTATAACCTAGCTACTCAATGTATAAGTTCAAGGAGCAACTTCACCCATTACCAATTGGTTTTGGGTTGGATGCTCCAATTCAACATGGTATCAAAGCAGGTTATCGTTGGGCCCAATTTGTCCATGTGTGCTCCACGTCACCCTATCTCAGTAATCCACGTGTTTGGCTGTTAGTCATGCCACACGTGCGGGGGCGTGTTGAGATTGTCTGTCCCATATCGGGGACTTATATCCTAGTTACTCAATATATAAGTTCAAGGGGCTACTCCACCCATTGCCAATTGGTTTTGGGTTGGATGCTCCAATTCAACAGTGATTTTGGGTATCGGTGATGGTGATTGGATGGTACGGTGGTGATTTGGTGATGATTTTGGTATGGGTGGTAATGATTGGATGGTGCAGTGGTGATTTGGTGATGATTTTGGGTGTGGGTGGTGGTGATTGGGTGGTCAACGGGTGGGGCAATGGTAGTGACTGGATGGTGTGGTGGTCATTGGGTGATCATTGGATGGTACAGTGGTGATTGGTGGTGTCCGATGGTGATTTGGTGACAATTTTGGGTATGGGTGGTAGTGATTGAATGGTGTAGTGGTGATTTGGTGATGGTTTTAGGTGTGGGTAGTGGTGATTGCGTGGTCAATGAGTGGGGCAATGGTAGTGATTGGATCGTGTGGTGGTCATTGGGTGATCATTGGATGGTGCAGTGGTGATTGGTGGTGTCCGATGGTGATTTAGTGATGATTTTGGGTATGGGTGGTAGTGATTGGATGGTGTAGTGGTAATTTGGTGATGATTTTGGGTGTGGGTAGTGGTGATTGCGTGGTCAATGGGTGGGGCAATGGTAGTGATTGGATCGTGTAGTGGTCATTGGGTGATCATTGGATGGTGCAGTGGTGATTTGGTGATGATTTTGGGTGTGGGTAGTGGTAATTGCGTGGTCAATGGGTGGGGCAATGGTAGTGGTTGGATCGTGTGGTGGTCATTGGGTGATCATTGGATGGTGCAGTGGTGATTGGTGGTGTCCAATGGTGATTTAGTGATGATTTTTGGGTATGGGTGGTAGTGATTGGATGGTGTAGTGGTGATTTGGTGATGATTTTGGGTGTGGGTAGTGGTGATTGCGTGGTCAATGGGTGGGGCAATAGTAGTGATTGGATCGTGTGGTGGTCATTGGGTGATCATTGGATGGTGCAGTGGTGATTGGTGGTGTCCGATGGTGATTTGGTGATGATTTTGGGTATGGGTGGTAGTGATTGGATGGTGTAGTGGTGATTTGGTGATGATTTTGGGTGTGAGTGGTGGTGATTGTGTGGTAAATGGGTGGGGCAATGGTAGTGACTGGATGGTGTGGTGGTCATTGGGTGATTATTGGATGGTGTAGTGGTGATTGGTGGTGTCCAATGGTGGCTGGTGGTTGTCGTGGTGGTGTGGGGCAAGGGAATGAGAGAGAGAGAGAGAGAGAGAGAGAGAGAGAGAGAGAAATAGGGTAGAGAGTGAGAGAGATCAGACTCATTTTGAGCACAAAGGGTAAATGTGTCCACTTTTACTCTCACGTGATGGACACATGCCCATTTTCTATTGCAGACAAACGGTGGGGGTCAACTTGTCAAGTAAGACAAACAGAGGGGGTCAATTTGTCGGAAAAAATAATCGAGAGGGTGTTTTTGGAGGGGTGTTATCGTCACAATGGACCAAAATTTTTGAAATCTGTTAGTATTTTAAATGGCAGGCTAACAGGAGGGGGTAATATGTCAAGTACAAATACTTGAGAGGGTCAACCCGTCGGGTAAAATAGTTTAGGGGGGCGAGTCGAAAACGGGTCATAGTTGAGGGGGTGTTTTTGAAATTAACCCTATTTTTTTTTTTATATCTAGGTGTATATATGTATGTATGTAATCAGTGGTGTATTGGGTATTGATGTTAATAATAAAGTATTTGTAGTAATTTAATGAACAAAATTTTAAAATTTTTCTAGCATTGCCTCTCTTTGTGCCATGTGGCACTTGAGGATTTCATATTATAATAATATAAAAATATTTCGAAAACTAAAAATTAATTGACCCTTTTTTTTTTGGGAAGGGGGGGGGGGGGGGGGGAATGGTTTAATTTATTCCTACATTGGGATAATGGTTTACTCAGCACCCGTGATGCATGCCGAAATTAGGGGATGATTCGTTCATACAATGTTCACAAATTTTAACTACGTAATATTAAAAAAATTTAATGGTTTGGATTGAAATGATCATTACGATAACTGGTTATTCGGAGATTTAGAAAGTAGTTTATTTTTTGGTCTAGAAATTTATGTGACTATTTATTTGAATTAGGTTTTCGCTGTTTTTTTTTTTTTTTTTTTTTAATCTTATTACTTTTTAAAGCTAAAAAAGAACTTTTATAAAAAAACTTGAACTTCTAACTATTAAAAAATCTCTTATTTAATAACGTGGTTGTTTTAAAAGTTAACCCAAGCGGTCTGTCAATATGCGTATGTAACACGATAAAAATGATTGTTAATTCAATTGTCGGTTTTGTTTGTATACAAATAGCTATTAAAAAAGTTATTTGGATCCCGCCCATAAAGTGATGGTGAATTCAGACCGCGAAGGGTAGATTGGAGGGATTTATCCTCATCTTCTAGAAAAAAAGAACCAATTCAGAGTTCATGTCAAGAAGGGACTCGCATAATCAGAAAATAGCTACACAAATATCATCGTGGAATTAGACTCAAGCTCTCTTGTTAAGGCTATTAATGGTGATAGCGATATTCTTGCGTCTTATGGTAATATTGTGGTCATTGCTAGGGCCTCACATCTTGCTCTGGAGTGTCTTCTCTATATGCATACTTTTAGAGAAGGAAATAAGGTTGTCCATGAGCTTGCTAAGTTTGCTTTAATTGAACGATGTTTCCGAGCGTGGATAAAGGAGGTTCCCTCTGAAATCTCACGCTTTGTGGAGTTTGATGTAACCCATTTAAATGATCTTGAATAAAGTGGATTCATTTGATGATCAAAAAAATATCAAACTATTTAAAATGGGAAATCATAATGCCAGAGCAATTTCCTTTATTGCCAGAGCAGCCCACCATTTTTCTAACGGATTTTTGAAATTACTAATGGATTTTTTTCGTTACAAATAAAAAAAGTTTAGATTTTTGACATTACTAATGGATTTTTTCCGTTACAAATAAAAAAGTGTTAGAATTTGCTCTGACAATAAAGAAAATTGCTCTGACATTATGGGTAGCCTTTAAAATAAGTTCTTTTGTGAACAATAGAACATATTGTGGTATATTCTTGTATAGCTATATCTGTTCGTATCTAGTGAAATGCAATATATCGTAGTAGTTGAGAAAAAAAGGCAGCATTCCAAAAATAGAACACGTGTGTGAAGATGTGGTGGTGACTGATGAATTGTTCAAAGCTGTGATTCTTATAAAGTTAATGGTGTAAGTCATTTTGTACTCAAATGGTATGACTATTTTGTACTCAAATGGTATGACCAGTGACCCAAGAAATTAAAGCAAGCTTGACAATGAAATGATGGAGACCATTACATAATTGAAGTCTTAGAGGTAAGCAAAACAAAGTGCACCCACCAACCAAGAGACTTGAATCTCACTGTGAATTTGGTAATTAATTATCTGACATTTTTTGAAAAATTTGAGTAAGTTTCGTAACCAAGGCTTTTACAAATTTTTTCAAAACTCAAAAATTTTAAAAGCCAAAAAGGAGATTATCTTCAAAGCAGTAAATTGAAGCTTTTTTTTGTTGTTGAAAATTTTGAAAAATCCTTAATTCCTAAGCAATACGAAGCTCTGAACTTATTTTTTTAAAACAATTTCTAAGAAAAAAAAATCTCTTTTGGAAAATAAAGTGCACCAACCATGAGACTTAAATCTAAGTGCCTGATTGATAACCAATTATTTTAAATACTTGAGTATTATCAACTTTTTTCAGAAATTAAAATTTTTAAAAACAAAATTAAGAAAATCTCAAATTCCCATACCAACATTAAATGTTGAACAGTTTTTTAAAACAATTTCTTAAAAATAAAAATAAAAATAAATCTTAAAAAAAAAATTTAGTAAAAGATATCTGAAATGAAATGTCACAAAGTTCTTTTTATAATGCGAAAATGCTGGAAAACAAAGAATATCTTCTACGTATCCGTCCAGTTTGTCAACTTTTTGGAAAATGTTATAAAAAAAGATGCCTTTGCTTGGATGGTATATATATCTAAGGAGTCTGAGCTGCGAATAATTATCTTTACATAGGAAAAGAGTGTCATCAGTAAATAATTGAAGATGAGAGATAGGAGGCGCCCCATGTGTCGCACATAAAATAACAACATGGAGGCCGGTGAGTCCTACCAAGGGGGATCACCAAAGTTGTCCCTATGGAAATTAGGAAAAAGAATTTCAAGTTCTTCCTTTTGAAAGGAGGATGAGGAGGATTGGCCACCAGATGTACGTACACGAAAGATCGGTATCGCTGTTATTTCTACGGATATCCCAAACGAGCTGTAAGTCATATATATTTGAAGAGTCTTATTTCCTCTTTTTGTACGAAGTTTCAAAAGGTGGTAGTTGCCAACAATACTGCTAATCAAATATGACTTTCTAAACACCTACCAATCCTTGAGCCTAGTGACAATAATTGGTGAAGACAGAAGGCAAAATATATACTGATCGATCAATTGCTTAGTGGTCCAAAGTACTGCATGTAATATTATTTGTACCCACCAACCCTACTCATATTTGTGCTAGTGATGGAGTGTATTGGAACTACTGGGTTATTTTATTCAGCCAATTGGTTTGGACTTAAATAATCAAATTGGGGGACAAAATTTACATTGAGATCTTAAGTGTTAGGGTGTGTTTGATAAGACTGAAAATTAAGTGTTGAAAATTAAGTGCTGAATTTTAAGTACTGAAAATGTTAAGTGATTGAATTTGTAATACTGAAAACAGTGCATCAACTACTGAAATAGAATGCATTCAGTGATTATTTTCAGTAGAAATTTTTCACTTAAAAGTTTTCAGTGGTTTTTCGGCTACTTTTTCAATTAAGTGGTATGTTATCAAACGCACTGAAAAAGAATAAGTGCTGAATCTTTTCATTTTCAGCACTTAATTAGGTTATCAAACATACCCTTACTGTTTAATTTAGTTTATCTTGATTTTCAATCACTCCATCTGTTGGAAAAATGGAATTCTATATTAAAGTTTTTGTAAACTTTAGCCTAATTTTAAGGTGGGGCAGAGTCATGCTCCGGAACAACAAAAATAGAAAAAAATAAATTTCTTTTTTGGATCCATAGTGAATGATTGGCGAAGGCATTGAAATGTCCACACTTTGGAGTACTAAACAGTAAATGCTAAAGATATCAAACAGGATCTTATATAAACATGATAAGGATTTCTATAACTATTACATCAGAGTTTACAACATAATATATAAAAGTCTTAAGGCAACATATGCCCTATTACAACCATGACAATAAGCCGGTAATCGACTAGGAACTAATGTCTATTCTAATTTTCAACTGGCGTATACATAGTCATTAGCGTAATAGTCCTGCCCAGCATCTCCAGTCTCAGAAGGTCCATCCCCAGCATAGCCTTCCCCCGGGTAATAGCAGTCCTCATGGTAAGGTTCATCCCTTGCAGTGTAAGTAACAGGATAGTCTGGACAGGGAATGTCCAGGCGTAAAACGCCGTCGGCTTATTTAAAACAGTGAGTAAAAACTAAAACAGTATTATAAGCATAATATAGTTACCAGTTATGAAGGATTATTACTATTAATATCTTTCCCTTTATTCTAACCCATTAATCGGTTACTCACGTCTTGTTGTACGAAGATCGATAACAGTACTCTTGATCGAAGAATAGGCTCGATAGTTCAACTTTATCGATATACCACTATTTTGTCCACCGCTTTTAAGGACCTTTGTCACGACCCATCTCGCTACGCGCGGAAATAGAACACGTGATATGCCACCAATGCTCATCCAATTCATTAAAACATTATAGCAGCCGAAAAATGAACTTAAAACAACATTGAGTATTCAAAACATTTGGAAACAATACCCTCCGAGTTGTAAAATTCGTATAAAATTGAAAATATATTTATTTTTTGAAACGAATGAATTTATGTTAGAAGGGGTCCTAAAGGTACCCTAAAAACTTCCCTCAAAAAAAAAAAAAGGTACCCTAAAAACCAATCAAAACATTTAAATAATTTCTAGAAGGGGTACAAATAAAAAAGCATGCAGGGGTCATTTCGACCGGTCGAAATGCCCGTTCGATCAGTTGAATGACCCTTTAGCAGAATTCCTTCTAGCACCAAAATTTTGCTAAGGATCAAACAACCTCACACATTTGTAAACCTCTCAAACACTCATACTTTAATCCAAAATTTGGAACTATATATAACACGACTATAAGGGCTAATATAACTCCTGCTAAACATTGAAAAGAAAATGGAATTGAAACAAGTTAAGGTCTATATGGTTCAATTCATAAAACATCAACAACATTCCTTCAAATTCAAAAGTCAACAAATTAAGTATACAAAACGCGAATCCATGAGTTCAGATTCATTACAACGATAACCAAAGTAGTCCTTACTAACTATTACAACATACATAACCATTCCATGATTCCCAAGTTAACCCAAAACATAGTTTTAGTTTCTCAAAACATAGATTACACATTGAATTGGAAAACAAAAGTATTTACAAGGACTATCCCTTCGTTTGTAGACACCCTATGTTGGTTCATCCGTTCGACAGAAGGGACCTCGCCTCAAGAACAACCTGATGATCGGAATCAGGATTTGTCGGTTTTAAAAACAGAACTCTGTGAAGTACTGTAGTCTCCGAGATACGTTAGACACTCAATTTAGAAACAAAAACTCAATTTAGGATAACTTTTTCACATGAAATGACAAAAAATCGCCTTGTACCGAGCAAAATTCAAATCTTGGGGTAGGATCTTGAGAACTCCCTTTACAAAATATTCCTAAAATATCCTAAATTAGTGACCCAAGCCCTTATATTGGCCAAAAAATCACTTAGGAAAATTTTTACCATTTTTTACACCTCACAAGTTTGCTCCTTCTTGGAGTCAGCCTCACTCTTTTGACCATAACTCAAAATCTACAAACTTTTTTTGAATGAGACAAAAAAAAATCTTAAACTAGACTCTGATACTTTTCCAACGGTATATCACAAGCCCAAAACGGATAACCGAGGTGAAATAACGAATTCCGAAAAGTTTGGAGAGAAAACACATTTTTCGGACTGAAAGTTATGGTTTTTCTTAATTGCATATGTAATTTATGAAATTATTAATGTTGATTAATAATTGAGATGAGGTTGACTGTAAGTCAACATTGAGTGTCAAGTGAGGACACGGGAAGTTTATAATTCATGTTGCATCGATATGATTTAAATGACATTTATTTGACTTAATTATTTTTTGAAATATCTAGTAATTGTGAATAGTGAAATTACCTATGTAGTATAATTTCGGGTAGTTTTAATCTTGTATAAGAACATTTTGGTGATTTCAACGATAATCAGTAGGATACGCTGCATAAAAGGTAGGTGGTATAGATATTCTACGGAAATAGTTTCAGAATGTTATTTTGGAGCGCAAACAGAACTTAGACAAAATTTTTTGTAAATTTTAGTTTTCACTCATGAATTAATGATTTAGACGTTTAAGACGTTTAGGGAGATATTGAGAAGTTTTGAGAACTCGTGAGAAGGTAAATGTAATTTTTAGAAGTATTGTTTATAAATAGGAACTTGAGATATTATTTTTCTAAAATATCCAAAATTCTAAAATATCTTGAGAGAGAGAGAGAGAGAGAGAGAGAGAGAAAGGGGATTTGGCTGCCACGAGCTTCATGACGTCGATCGACGAACTTCCAATCGTCAGTTTTCTCCAGATTTCATATTTGGACTCCTCGAGGTAAGAGCTACGTTTTGCTGTCTCTTAAGCCTCAATTGGCTAACTTTTTACGAGAATCTAATTTCTAAAATTTTGGAGAAAACCTAGTAACACTTGCAGAAATCATCTGAAATCAGAGACCCGACGTTTAATCTATCCCCTAGTACTTCCCTCAAAGTTATAGAGCGTTAGTACGAGGTATGAATTCTAGATTAATGAATTATATAAGATTTACATGTTGTAAATATCGAGTTTGATCTTTTGGATCCGGGTGAAATTCATGTGTTAACTAGGCCCGTTAATTATGCACACAAACATGTTCGAAAAGCATGTATAACTGTGTATGTGAGCATGCTATGTGCTTACTTGGGTCAAAGGGGGGTTTGGTGCAATTTCATCCGGGGGTAAGCTCCTCGAAGTTTGAGGATTTTGATATTGATTGTGGTTGTGTCTGGTATGGAGGAAGGCCAAACCAGGACACGGTTCTTGGTATGGAGGAAAGCCCAACCAGTGTACGGCGTGGAAGAGGAAGGCTTTCCACGGCATCAAATCTCATTTACCAGTTGGAAGCGTACCACTCACCCTAGAGACTATTTTGATGTGGTTAAGATGTTTATAGCATGAATTTCCATATAAGCATATATTTAGAATTGTGCACTCAGCATATAGCTGAGCAGTGGAGATTTACTCCATTGCAGGTGACAAGAGAAAAAGAAAGAAGAAGTAAGAGGAGTGAGGTCAAGGAATGCCAGGGAATCACCACTTGTTTATACTTTGTTTCAATCCTAGAATTGTAATAAGGATTTGGGAAGGTTGTAATATGTCGTACTAGAATCTTGGCATGATTTTGTAGTATTGTAATCACTAGTCAAAACTCTTATAGTTATGTTTTGAATCGTTGAATATAGTTGTGAAATGTGGGAATTGGATTGGGAAAATCATGGCTTTGTGATGCTGCAGAATGTGCAGAAATTTGAGGAATCAGTCAACTAGGTCCCCGACACAGTCGACTGGACCCCTGTTTTAAATGAGATATCCTTCAGTTTTTAGAGCATCAGTCGACTGAATGATGAAAAATAGTAGACTAGTTTCTGCACAAAAGCATGTCATTCTGCTAGATTGACCTCCAGTCGACCGGACAACCTCAGTCGACTAAGAAATTGAGACCCCAGTCGAATGAGTTCCCACCACAATCGACTGGACTAGGCTGCTGAACTTTTGTACTCTCTGCATTTGACCTTACAGTCGACTTGACCTCTATTTTCAAAATGGGTTATTTTCTATGAGTGTTTTATTAAGCAAAACTTTTTATAACTCTGGTTTTAATGAATTTTTACTTATGTTTTCCGGTGCTATTTACTTTAAAGGAATTGGATGAGCCTTGGTGGCGTGCCACGTGTCCCATTTCTGCCCGTAGCGAGATGGGTCGTGACACATAGGGTTAGAATTCATACCTTAAGCTATGATCTGCGCCGAATATCCGATTATAAGCGATTCCTACAAGTATTACATGATTTTTTCCAAATTCCTAGAATTAGGATTTTTATAAAACTAAGTCAAATAAGGCCTAAGAGGTATTAAAATGAAGCTCTTACCTCAAGGAGTTCAAATATGAAGTTTGGTAAAAAACTGACGAACGAACGGACGACGATTTGCATCGTGAAGCTCTAACTAATAAATCACCTCTCTTGATTTAGGTTTTAAGAAAAGTTGAAATGAAAATATCTCATGAGTTTATTTCTATAGGCACAACTCTTGGGAATTATGTTTAACTCCCCACGAGTTCTCAAAACTTCTAATTGTTCCCCGAAATGTCTTACACGTTTAATTCATTGCTTTTGGGTGAAAAACTACAAATTATAGAAGTTTTCGTCTAAGTTCTGTTTGTCGCCGCAATTACGTTCTGAAAACTAATTTCACAAAATTTCTAGATAACCTACCTTTTATACAACGTATCACATTGGTTATCTCTAATTCGTTCTAATTGATCTTTATCAAGATCGGAACTACCAGAAATTACACTACATAGGCATAATTACTATTCATAATTTATCAGGTAAGTCAAATAACATTTAAATCATATAAATGTCATTTAATCACACGAATGCCTCAATGATTATCGAATCACCGTGTCCTCACTTGACACCTTTCGTTTGACCACAGTCAGCCACTTTCACAATTATCCAATAACATTGATAATTCTCAAAATTCCAAATACACATTTAAAAGAATATATCTTTTCGGGACGAATGTGACAACCTTAACTGCCCACCGCATGTCATGGACACCACGTGTAATACCTTGTATTTTCGGATACATGAAGAACCTTTCTCGATCGATCGAAGTCTTCTCGATCGCTTGAACTTTTGTATTCTCAAGCAATCGAATTCGTTTCAATCGATCGAAACTCTGCCGACCTGATTCTGTGACGTGTACCCATTCTCGAGCGATTGAACTTCTTTCAATTGATCGAACCTTGACTGACTTATTCTCAATTGATCTAACTCACTTCGATCGATCGATCGAAAGTATTATTATTCCTATCTTACGTGTTTGCCACCTGCACCTCTTTCCCTCCCTATATATGTTAGTTCGTGTATGTGTGAGGGGTTTTTGGTAGTTTAGAGAGAGAGAGAGAGAGAGAGAGAGAGAGAGAGTTTGTGTGTTATATATATATGTATGTATATAACCGTGTATGTGTGTGCATGCGTACATATATACTTAGAGCAGAGAGAGGAGAAGAAGAACAAAAAGAGGAACAAAAAAAGAAGAAGAAGAGAGACAGAGAAGAAGGAGAGGAGAGAGAAAGCTCGCCGCACCATAGTCGCCGCCGCGAAGCTTGGGAACACCGCCACCGGACCGCCGAAGCGAGGTGAGTTCATTAACTCACTTAAGGGTTGATTATAGCATGTTGTATGTGTGTTTAGTTGTGTATATAGTGACCCCGAGACTTTTGTTCGTCTCTACCCAACTTCTGGGTAGAGGACAATGCTCGAGCAATTAAACTTGGTTCAATCGATCAAACTGCCTGTTTATCAAGCGATCGAACGACCTTCGATCCATCGAACTTAGTTTGACTTCAATCGATTGAAAGGACCTCAATCGATCGAACCTCACAGAATATGTTTATTTCCTGTTGATTATCGTATGAACTAGTTAGCCGTTTAAATGTAGATCCATGTTTCTATTTGTGATATTGTTAATTTAAGGGATAATGCGACACTGTAACAAGATGGACTGTTTAATTGTTATATAAGATATTTTTGAACTGGATAGTAGAACAGAACACGACTGCATGTTAATAATCAGTAATGAGTAGTTATGTTGAACACAGAGCATGTGGTAATTCCTTTATCTAGAGCATGAGCATTGCACAACATGTGGTCAACATACATAAGATGATGCTATGAAGAGATGATTAAATATGATGAGAATCGGGAACTGTGCCTTAATGTGGAATATGTGATATGTGTACTTTGGATCCATGGGATCAATGGCTGACGAGCTAGGTGGACGTGGGATGGTTAGAGTTCCTAGTGCACCTCTCGCTTTTAAAGACGTCCAGTGATGCATATGCACTGTTGAAGACGTCCAGTGTACCGTTGAAGACGTCCGACTAGTGCTCTAATGTATTCTCAGCTACGTAGACGACCAGTGAGGGTATACGCATCGTTGAAGACGTCCGATGTGCCGCTTTCATCGTTTACAGATAGGTGGTACCGTGTAGACGACCGGTAACCCTATCAAGGGATTGTGGGACCTACTGCCTAGTCGGGTGATTCCGATTTGTATTATGGTATTGACGTATGGATTCAAAATGGTATTATTATCGATGAATGGATACGGAAATGGATATGAATATGAGAATGGTTAGTAAGATGATGTTCAGTCGTGGATTCAGCGTCTCGACGTAAAGGTAGATGCATGCGTGGTTGCATGGGTTACATGCATGGATTTGGTGAATACGTGATGAGATATTTATACCATGATCTTTATTATTGTTTTCATTTAATATGTTTCCTGCTATCATCGAATTCATGTATAGTTTAATGAGACTTCTGCTATGTCCGTGAGAGACGTCATTGATAAGAAATTAACCGCATTTTAAGATGCTGAACAATAACGGTGAGGAGTGTTGTTTTATGTACTCACTCAGCTTTGTATTCAAAGCTGATGGCATTTGTGCCCTGGACATTCCAATGTCTAGAGCTTTATAGGTCTTGAGGACGGAAGACTGATGTTTCACCGAACTTGGAGCTGGAAGCTTAAAGATGAAGGCGTACTACTTTGTAATTATTAGTTTGTATACCTGTTGTACTCTCTGTTATTGCTGTTATAAGTTTCAGACTCTAAGCCAGCTATTATAATAGATTTAGTAGACTTTTATAATTGGTACTTGGGCATATGTTGCTTTCAAAACCTTTTACATTTCCGCTATAGCCTCTAATTATGTTGATAAGATATGTTCTATAAATAGCATCCTCCCTATCGTTGTATTTGTTGGTTTGAGTAGATGACAATGCGATTATTCACCAGTCATCAACCTACGGGACCAAAAAGGAACTTTTTTTCTCTATTTTTGCTTCTTCGGGACGTGACACCACGTCAGTCCATCCCCCACTTTCAAGGACTTAAAATCGCCCACTACATGTCAGGGATACAGCGTTTTGAATAATAGCATATCATTTTATTGCCACAACTTAGCAATGTCTACTATGTAGGAAAATAAGGTTTAAAATTTATTTAAACGCGCAGCGGAAAAACCAAGTTCGAAAACATTATTGGTAGCATGTAACTTTATAGATGCGTACAAGAGAGTGTACAAGAATTATACATTTAAGTCTTGAACCCAATTCTGAAATCTTTGACTTCCAGCAGCCTCCACTAGATGGTCTGCACTCTTATGACTCCTATGGATGCTCCCAGAGAGAATAGGATTGGTGGAAACCCTAATAGAGAGGATATAGAAGGTTTGGGAAGCCCTAAATAGTTTCTGTAGCTTCTGGTTTAATAAAACGACGAACTCTAATTTCTGGACACAGCTGCCCTATTTATAGATTCCCAGAACCGGCTTTACCTTCAATTGATCGAAGTGGCTTCGATCGATCGAACATTCGATCGATTGAAACAATTTCGATCGATCGAACCTGTCTAGACTTCAATCGATCGACACTACTTCGATCGATTGAGCTTGTCTTGACAACATTCTCATATGCCTTTCCAAACATCCTAGTGGAGCTAAGAGTGGGACATCCTAGGCTCTTCATTGTTGGCTCAGACCAGTTGTTAATTCCTGATCGGGAGAGAACAAATCCTAATTACATGCCTTAATTCACATTTGTTAGCATATTTTATCCTGTTTTTATGTATTTTTATTTCCTTTTCTGTTTTAGAGCAGGTTTTGGAAGAAAACACTAATCCAGGCTAAATAAGGAGAAAAAGCAAGCTGAAAGAAGCTAAAAAAAGCCACCTCGCGCGTGCGGCCCACTCGTGCGAAATACCAGAAATCGCGCGCGCGGCCCACTTGCACGAAATACCAGAAATCGCTCGCGCGACCCGCGCGACCTCCCAGAATTGCGCGAGCGGGGTCGCGTGACCTGTGTAAAAACCAAATACGTGTATTTCAGTATTCTGAAGACTCCTACATGAACGAAACTTCCTAATTACGTCCGGAAAGCTAAATACAGCAGTTTTAGTGCGAATTGGTTTAGGAAAGCTTCCAAAACTTGCTCTAAATCTATAAATACTCAATTATAATTCAATTCTTAGGTTGGCAATTGCTATACATACAATATACAACCATACTTTCAGCCATTGAAGAGAGAAAAGCAAGGAGAAGAAGAAGAAGACCAAGGATTTCCATGGCCTCTTCCATCAACCTCTTTGCCGTTCATCAATTCTATGGCTAACTAAACTCAACATCTAGGGTTTCAATGAAACCCTAGCCAAGTAATAGGGTGTGTTTTATGTTTTTATTTTAGTTTTATTATGTATGGATGACAGTTACATGTTTCGAGGATTTTTATAAATAAATCGTGCTTTTATTGATTAAATCATTACTTTTAAAGTTTACTCTTGTCTTAGATCTATTTTGATGGTAGTGTGCTCAATGATCTATGCTTGCTGTGTTTGTTTAGATTATTTACATGTAATGGTGCTTAAATTAAATTATGCTATCAAGTATCCGAATAGTCCATGCCTAGATTAGACGGATTATACCACAACCCTAGTTTAGTGTGGGATAGTTCGTGCTAACCGAAGATGGATTATGTTGGTGCTTGAACCATAGTTATTTTCTTGACGGAGGAATTGGGCTTGTAGCTACAATTCCCCATTATCATCCAACGTAATAAGCTAAAGTAATTCGTAAATACCCTTATTATGAAGCTAGTGATGGATTTGCAATCCTAGGTTCCATAAACATATTTATAAAAACAAAAACAAATATTTAATTGCTTTTATAATTTAGATTTACTTTTATTGTTACTAGTTTAATTCAAATTAAATCCAAGATCCGCTTTTCTTAATTAACTGAATTTAGGTTTTAAAAATTAAAGTGCATAGTATTCAATCTCTGTAAGTTCGACCTTTACTTTCACTACTGCAAATCCTTAGAAAAGTAAAGCATAAGTAAGCATACTTTTATATCTTGATTTTGACGAGATCAATTCCCATGATCAAACTCTTTGACCAACAAAATAACTAACTAATCAGTTAACGTTTACTCCACTTGTGGACACGCTCCTGTTTCTGTTTCTGGGGTTCCAGAATTGATTTTTCTTTGTTTTGAAATTGATTTGAAAGAAAACAAGAGGTCTGTTGAAAACAGATACAGAGCCGCCACTTGGTCTTTAGGGAACCAAAAAACCCAATTTGACTCACCCAAACGGATAAAGGGCACCGATCCTTCATAACCAAAGAACTTGGCTCGAGGTTTTGGTACAAGAGAGGAAGGAGCCTTTGCCGCGACTAAAACACCCTCAACTCGCCTCGTCTCTCGACGGGCCTCAATTTGTAACACCCTGTATTTTCTTTTCCATTAATAAATGAATATTTTCATTTTATTTCTATTTATAATATTTTGTTTGGGGTCAAACTGTAATTTCCAAAATACTTTCTATGGTTTTAAAATCAATATCTATATTTTTGTTTAAACTGGGAATTTAATCCCTACACTAATATAATTTTCTGTATTTTATTTCCAACCGTTAAATACCAGTTTTGTATTAAATCTGCGTCTATACCGCGTTTGGGGTGTGGGAGCACGTGGGCTCAACCACACCATATGATTTCTAATCATTGCTTGGAGCCCAATTTTGGGCTATCTATATATATCACTATATCAGTCTCTCCCTCACAAAAAAAACTCACTATCTCCCTCAAATTCTCTCAACCTCTCTTGTTCTCTCTAAGATCACACACACATAACACATATACAGATTATATATTATATACACATACATAGATATATATATTCAAAATCAAGAATGGAGGAGTAGAATTGGACGACGGAATCGACGGCGGAAAACTCTCGGTCTCAAATTTTCTGTATAATCGACTTTGTGAGTAATTTAAACTCACTCACAATGTTTATATATGTATAATTCAGTGTATATGTGTGTGTATATGTGTATATATATGTGATACACCATGGAAGCTTAAAATTGGAGTTTTGTAAAACTCAACCAAATTCAATTCCGTGAATTGATTATGGAAGATCTTTGTCCCAATAGGCTACGGTTCAAATCCTACATTGTAATTCATTCATATCGCGACGTACCGTTAATTTAAAGTTTTGACACCCTTACTTTAATCGCAAATATCTAGAGACACAATTCGTATTAGTTAAAATTGATAGCGTATTTGTAATCTACACGGAAAACCGAAGAGATTCATATATTACATGTCTCGGTTGAAACAGAATCTGAAAATGGGTTTGTAACAGCTTTTAAAATTGAAAACAGGGGAAAAACGAAGAAGATGACATTCTGCAATAACTCGCGCGCGTGACCCGCTCGCGCGAACCATTCCCCCCTTCGCTCGTGCGACCCGTCCTCCCTCTTCGCTCGCGCGGCCCGCTCGTGCGACACCCCCTCTCCCTCGCTCGCGCGATCCGCTCGCGCGAGGTGGCAGTTTTGGCAGTTTGTATAATTTTTGTAAAGGGACTGTTTGGAAAATGTTTTGGGAAATTCCAAGGAACTGTTTGGCAAATATATTGTTTTAAAGGTCTATGTTTTAAGAATTGTACGAACAAGAACAACTAAGGCCAAAATTTATGCTCGTACGATTATCCGGCTTTGTGATTAATTAATGGTGTTATTTATGAAATATTGACATACATATTAGGGTCGAGGTTGTGTCGACATGCATGTGTGTGAGAAAGCGTGAAAAGAGTAAAGGGTGGTGGTCTGGTGTGCGACCTCAATATCGATCGGATATTATTCCTGGTATTGGAGGCGACAGTGTTGTATACGACTTAGATATCGATCGGATAGTATTCCTGGTATCTAAGGCGCGCGTTTCGGATATTGATTGGATAGTATTCCTGATATCCGAAGCGATGGTGATAATGTTGTGTACGACTTAGATATCGATCGAATAGTATTCCTGGTATCTAAGGCGCGCGTTTCGGATCACGATCGGATAGTATTCCTGATATCCGGAGCGATGGTTGGTTGTGATCGGCCTAGATATCGATCGGATAGTATTCCTGGTATCTGAGGCAGTAGTGTAGCGTGTGAATTGGATGACTGAGTAGTTATTACTCCTGGTATCTGAGATGATGTGTTGGTTGAATTGGGTTGTTTTAAAGAAAAGAATTGGCAAGATAAGATGTTACATGATTTATGTGCGATTACGTATTTATTGCTTACCATATTCCTCCGTGACTTATGTTGAAATTGGAACCTTGAATATATTACTGTTAATGTTAATTTGTACCTTTGTTTTATATGCTTATATATATATATATATATTGCGAGCACATGTTTATTTTACTCACCAACTTCCACAAGCTAACGGCGTCGATGCGTCCTGGACTCTATATCCAGATTTTCCAGGTCAGGAGCAGCCAGAGTTCGTTGACTATGCTAGTTAGATGACCGGAGGAGTTCCAGAAGAGCTGTTTTATATTCCTTATGTCTTTCCTTTCAGAGTTGTAATAAACCTTGTTAGAATTTGAATAAGGGCGTTTTGTGCCTAATACCTCGACCTATGTAATAGTTAGTAAGTTTTAAATTCTGGAGTTTATGTTTATTAGTATCCTTTCCTTTAGAATATTGCTTTAAGTTATTTGTTTGCAGGGACAATTGGTCATACTCACTTGTCACGACCTACGAGTCCATATAGGAAATTAAATGCTTTCCTGAATTATGCTACGTCGGGGCGTGACAGGCTTTTTGATATCAGAGCCAGGTTGTGGCTTGACCAATTGTCCAAGACACATAGGATCTCCCGTTAAGATAGAATTAAGATAAGATAGTTCGACTTCATTCCGTGTTTAGTCGCTTTCTATCGTTTAGAATTTTCTTTCTTCTCGAGAAGTTGACCGATTTCTTGTTGATCAATGGATAGGCACCGTTCTCTCGATTATATGGCTGGAAGAAATCCCAG
Source organism: Hydrangea macrophylla (assembly GCA_033977485.1). Lineage (NCBI taxonomy): Eukaryota > Viridiplantae > Streptophyta > Magnoliopsida > Cornales > Hydrangeaceae > Hydrangea > Hydrangea macrophylla. The sequence continues at coordinate 100,765,455 of CM066999.1, read as the reverse complement.
GAATCGTCCCGCTATTGAAGATGCACCCCCAGTAATAGACCCAACCGGAATGTTTGAGGCTTTTGTAAGAAGATTAGAGAGGGTTAGTGATCAGAATGCAAGGAACAATAATCAGAATGGGAATCACAACGGGAATGGGAGGCAAGCCCGCCAGACGGGAGACAAGCTTCTCAAGGAGTTTTGCGCTCTGCGACCTGAGTATTTTGCTGGGACTGATGAACCCTGGAAAGTATAACAGTGGCTACGCCAGATGGAGCGTATCTTTGAGACCATAGAGTGCACTGATCTGGAGAAGAAGTGTCTGGCTATCTTTCAGTTGTCTTATGCAGCGGCTGATTGGTGGGATGCTGAAAAGGCGACTATTGGGGAAGAAGCTGCAAGGAGAATGCCGTGGGTGGTGTTCAAGGAAAGGTTTCTCGAGAAGTATTTTCCTGAAGAAGAGAAGGACAAGAGAGAGAAAGAGTTTATAGAGTTGACTCAAGGAAATCTGACTGTCCGTGAGTACACTACTCGATTTGAGCGTCTGTCTCTCTTTGCTCCACATATGGTGGACACTCCCCAGAAGAAAATCAAGAAGTATCACCGGGGTCTCAACTTGTCTCTCCGACATCTGACTATGGGGCACTTGGGCCAGTCATTTGAAGCTCTGGTAAGATTGGCTACGTGGTTGGAGAATGATGGTTGTCAGAATCCGAAACCATTTGGGAATTGACCTCCGCAGAAGGGCTATCTCGGACAGAAAGCAGGGTACCCTCAGGGACAGAAAATGACCTGGGATGGAGGGAAGAAACCTCAGCAGACACAAGCAGTTCAGCAGTATCAGCCTCTAGCAATAGAAGGGGCCAAAAACAATAACTACTTCAATTGTGGAGTTTCTGGTCACCGAGCTAAAGATTGCAGGGCACCTAGGCGTGTTGATCGTCCGAACATTGTGTGCTATAACTGTGGTATACCAGGTCACATGAGTAAGGACTGCCGAGCCCCCAGGAAAGGTAACTATGGTCAACAAGGACAGGCCCGACTGAATGTTGTTATCCCCGAGGCTGCAGGTTATGAAGAAACAGGGTATGAAGAAGGTGTTTATGAGGAGGAACCGCCTGAGCAACGAGCAGTGGAAGGTACTCTAACCTTGTTTAACTCTCATGTTAAAGTTTTATTTGACACGGGTGCTACACATTTCTTTATATCTGTTAAGACTGTTCGAAAGTTGGGTATAGTATTGCAATGTTTAGATGAAGCTTTGAGTGCTGTCTCACCCTTAGGGACCACAGTCAAGTTATTACATGTATGTAAGGACTATCCTCTATGGTTAGGAGACCGTGAACTTTTGGCGAGATTGGTGGTTCTGTCGATGAAAGAATTTGATATAATTCTGGGAATGGATTGGCTCGAGGAGAATCATGCGAAGTTAGATTATGCAAGGAAGAGGATCACATTTGCGGACAATGGGGATCGACTCTTTGATTTCCAATGTAACCCTTCAGGTGATATGTTCCTCACCAGATGCCTAGCAAACATTGAGGTTATCAGTACAGAGGTGACAGTGTCATCAATCCCGGTGATTAAGGAATTTGAGGAAGTATTCCGAGATATTCCAGGATTACCGTCAGAAAGGGACATAGAATTCTGTGTGGAATTGGTGCCAGGTACTCGACCTATAACCAAGGTTCCCTACAGGATGGCCCCTACGGAGTTATTGGAGCTGAAAGAACAAGTTCAAGAACTTGAGAAGTTGGGTTTTGTTCGTCCAAGTACTTCACCATGGGGAGCACCAGTGTTGTTTGTGAAGAAGAAGGATGGGTCAATGCGGTTGTGTATTGACTACCGAGAACTGAATAAGGTTACTATCAAGAATAAGTATCCTTTACCTCGGATAGACGATCTGTTTGATCAGTTGCAAGGAGTCACGACCTTTTCTAAGATTGATCTACGGTCAGGGTATCACCAGTTGAGGGTGCGGAAGGAAGACATACCTAAGACTGCTTTCAGGACGAGATACAGACACTATGAGTTCTTAGTGATGCCGTTTGGGTTGACGAATGCTCCGGCTGTATTTATGGACTTGATGAACAGAGTATTCAAGCCCTATTTGGATCAATTCGTTATCGTCTTTATTGATGATATTTTGATCTATTCCAAATCAGAGGAAGAGCATGAGCAGCATCTACGGATTGCGTTGCAGACTCTCAAAGATCACCGCCTATATGCTAAATTCAGTAAGTGTGAATTCTGGCTTCAGGAAGTTAAGTTCCTCGGGCATGTGATCTCACAACAAGGAATCGCAGTTGACTCATCAAAGACCGATGCAGTGGCGAATTGGACTCAGTCGACCAATGCTACAGAAGTCAGAAGTTTTCTGGGACTCGCCGGTTACTATCGGAGATTTGTAGAGGGTTTTTCAAAGATAGCAGCCCCGTTAACTGGTTTGACTAAGAAAGATTTGAAGTTTGAATGGACTGATAAGCATGAACGCGCTTTTCTGGAATTGAAAGAGAGATTGACAACAGCACCAGTACTTGGGATACCAAAAGATGGTGAGAAGTTCACTATTTTTAGTGACGCCTCGTATCAAGGATTGGGATGTGTCCTTATGTAAGACGGAAAGGTCATAGCCTATGGTTCACGACAGTTAAAGCCGAATGAATTGAATTACCCAACTCATGATTTGGAGCTGGCAGCCGTCGTGTTTGCACTTAAGATCTGGAGACACTACCTCTACGGGGAGAAGTTTGATTTGTTCTCAGACCACAAGAGCCTTAAGTACTTGTTTACTCAGAAGGAGTTAAACATGAGGCAAAGTCGGTGGATGGAGCTGATTAAGGACTACGACTTTACATTAGAGTACCACCCTGGTAAGGCTAATGTAGTCGCCAACGCCTTAAGTCGAAAACCTCAAGGAACGATTGCTTCATAGATGATGAGGGAATGGAAAGCTTTAGAGACAATCGCAGAATTTGATATGCAGATTTCTGGGGGAAGTGACGGACATCAGTTTGGATGCCTCGTAGTACAACCAACACTTGTGAGTCGAATTATCGAGACCCAGAAGAAAGACGAGAAATTTCAAGTATGGTTTGCAAAGATGTCAGAAAAGGACCCTACAGAATGGAAGGTTGGGACCGATGGAGGATACAGTTGTCGAGACAGATTGTGTGTGCCAGATTCTGGAGACTTGAGAAAAGATATTCTCGAAGAAGCACATAAATCAACAAGTGAAGGCCGAACATCAGAGACCCTCGGGATTGTTGCAACCCTTACCTGTTCCAGGATGGAAGTGGGAACATATAACTATGGATTTTGTGGTTAGATTACCCTGGTCACAACAGAATCATGACTCGATTTGGGTAATTGTGGATCGTCTGACGAAGTCCGCACACTTCATCGCGTACAATATGACTTACCCAGTAGAAAGGATGAGTCGAATGTACCTGCAGCAAGTGGTACAATTGCACGGTGCGCCTTTGTCAATTGTATCAAACCGCGATGCACGTTTCACCTCAGGATTTTGGAAAAGTTTGCAGAAGGCTATGGGAACTTCACTCAAGATGAGTACTGTATTCCATCCTCAGACCGATGGACAGACCGAGCGTGTTAATCAGATCATGGAAGATATGCTCAGAGCTTGTGCAATTGACTTTGAGGAGTCTTGGGAGACGCACTTGCCGTTGGTCGAATTTGCGTATAACAACAGTTATCACTCGAGTATTGGAATGGCACCGTTCGAAGCCTTGTACGGACGGCCATGTCGATCTCCGTTGTGTTGGGCTGAAGTGGGAGACACAGAATTATTGGGACCAGATTTGGTGAGAGAAACCAATGAGAAGATTTCATTGGTTAAGGAAAAAATGAAAACTGCACAGAGAAGGCACAAGAGTTATGCGGATCGACGTCGAAAGGACTTGGAGTTCAGTATCGGAGATCACGTACTCCTTAAGGTTTCACCTGTTCGGGGAGTGGTACGTTTTGGTCAGAAAAAAGGGAAGTTGGCACCCCGTTTCATCGGACCGTTTGAGATATTGGAGCGAGTTGGAAGAGTGTCTTATCGGCTCGCATTGCCACCAAAGATGTCTGGTGTTCATAATGTATTCCATGTCTGTATGTTTAGGAAATACATACGGGATCCTTCACATGTAGTAAATTTTGATGATATTGAGACGAGTCAGAATGTTGTCTACAAGAATAGACCTGTGAGGATTCTTGACCAGAGTATCAAGAGGCTGAGAAGAAGAGACGTTCCTTTGGTTAAGGTTCAGTGGAGGCATCATGACGAGGGAGAAGCGTCATGGGAGTTAGAGTCAGACATGAAGACTAGATACCCCGAGTTGTTTCAGGATTAGTTAGCTCAGATTTCGGGGCGAAATCTCTGTTAAGGTGGGTAGAGTGTAAAAAAAGGGGATTAAAAACACTTGAAAGATCATCATCAAACTCATATCAGGAACTCCCAATATTATTTGCACAAACATAGTTTTGTTTGAGAATATGACTTCAAGAATACATATGAATGTATTGAAGTTAGAATCATCATCCATTAAATATGTCTTTGAGGTCAAGAGCTACTATCCATAAGGATTCACTCTCCTCAAACAACATGTCATCTAAATGATGATAAACATGTAAGTAATCAAAGGAAAATAAAAAAGAAATGAGGTAAGAAGAGATGAACATTAATGTAAACAAGCAAGTAAGTAATTAATAGATGATATTCATGATGATTTTGGACTTGTAGCTTGGTGTTTCACTCATATATGGTGACTTTAGACATGGAAGAAGCTTCCTATCTCACAAATGCTCACTAAAATGGTGGTTGGGTATATTGAATGTGAAGTAAATGGAGTAATGAAGTAGAAAACAAAGTTTAGAACTCACTTTTTAGTTGAAAATCAAAGGAAGAATCTCACTTTCACTCTCATATCCTTATCTTCTACAACTTTTCTCTCTATAACTTCTCTAAGCTTTGTATTCGTAACCCCTAAATGAGAAGTCAAGAGGGGATTTATATAGGCCAATTTGGGTGGTTTCGGGATTTAAAGAGTGCTCTCATTGGCTCCAAATGTCTGTGAACAAGGAACTACGTCGTTTTGGTTTCTAATTATTCAAAATGGACCCCTAAAATAATTTACAAAAATGGACTGTTCTGGGGGAGAGTGCCGCGGAGGCACTGGGCCTGTGCCGCAGTGGCAGTGGGACAGTGCCGCGGCAGCACTGCTCCTCTGATGTCCAGATAATTCCATTTAGGCCCCCAGTTGTCCGGTATTCGCGAAAAGGCCGTATTTTGTCCGAAATTCACAGAAAATGCGTATGAACTCCAAACTAAGGTTGTTATATACCGTTGGAAAGATAATGGAGTCTACTTTACATTAAAAAAAATAGTTTGGATATAGGTCTCTTTGAAAAGTTTTGCGGTATTCGCGATAAAAGCTGATTTGATCGTCTTTTTCACCTTCGAAAATTCATAATAAATTCGTTTTAAATCCATGAATTATGTGCGATATACCGTTGGAAAGCTATTGACCTCTAGTATCCATGAAAAATGTTTGAAAAATGATACGGTGCTCCAGTTTTAAAGTCAACTTTTGGTCAAACTGGTCAAACTAAAAACCTCCAGGAAGTTCTGGGAACCTCTGGGAACTCGCGGGAGCTGACGTTTTGTCCGATTTTCTTTTAAAACTTGTTTTAATACTTTTTATCATGATCTAGAATGATCTCAGAACTTTTTGATGAATTTGAACGATTTTGGTCAAACCTGGTCAATCCTTGGTCTAACCGGTCAACGGCGAGAACTTTCGGGACTTCCGGGGGTCTCTGGGAGCTGGCGATTTCATCTGATTTTGCTTAAAAACTCATATTATGACTTTTCTTACAACACATCATGTTTTCAGAACTTTCGATCCAAATCTGGGAGTGTTTGGGCTTTCTGGGGCATTTTGGTCATTTACACCACTTTTTGAGCATTTTGAGAGATAGAACTAACTTCCGGGGGTCCTTTTGAGTCTTTTTTATCATTGTGAACCACCAAGTTATGGGTCTCCTAAATATGATAGCCGACAAAATAGGGTGTCTACACCACTATTAAACGATAACTGAACTCTAACGTAAAAGAACATATCCGAAGTGATAACTAGACTTATATGGTGTACTAATGTCCCTCTACTGTCAGTATTCATAATCATATTCAGGTAGTCGGATAATGGAAGATTGTGGGTGCTATTAGTAAGACCCTCTCCCACTTAGATTTAGTAAATAAAGATTTTGCTTTTAGAAAAATTGTTTACATACATTACCCATAAACATCCAATGTCTATTAATGCGTTGAAACAGTTTTTGAGTTTTATTTTAGAAAACTTGTTTTAATGTTCATAAAAGTAGTAACAATGTATGAAACGCCAATCACAAACCAAGCACATAAAACAAAAATGAAAATGAAAATAAGAACATCCAAACGATGCTTCTATCTCCCATGACTCTATCTCCATAGAACCTCCTTCTTGGTTTGATCGCCTCCGGCTCCATCTTTATGGACAACGGCTTCTCACTTCATCTTTATGAGCTTCCTAATTCTATTACATTGGACCTATGCTTCTTTCGAAACGTACAATTTATCTAGAAATAGAAAGTATAGCAATAAAATAAAAGGTTAGGAAAACCAGTGCGACTTTCCTTTTCGTAGGATTAAAGTCGCGACGCCCTTTACACATGCCTTAAAACCAAACAAATAATTAAAACACACCAATCACAAACATCAAAATTAATCTTGGTGTCATGGGAGATAGTAAACTTATTTTGCTACAAAAGGTTAGTTGTACACACAACCACGAACATATATAACAAAATATATGATTATTGGAACTACTAATTTAATTGCATACACCATAAACTCTTTATGGTAGTAATTAGTACTATAAAACAACATCTATGGTTTTTTTGTCATAGACTAATTTAAAATTTTCAGAACAGTAAGTAAATAATTTTAAAACCTGTAAAACTATGAAAGAGACACCTGGACAGATAACTGGTTTCGATCGACCAAATCTTGTTCGATCGATCGAAGCCTGCATTGGTTCGATTGATCAAAACTCTGTCGATCGATTGAACACAGATATTTCAAATGATCGAAACAAGTTTGATCGATTGAAACCAACATACATCCAATGCTACCACATATTTGTCTTCTGCTGCGAAACTGCTGCAGAAACAGATCTGTGACGATGCAGTTTTAAAAATAGTACTAAAACTAACATGCAAATCAAACAAGTATTCCAAAACGCATCTATAGATCCAAATAAGTGAGGCTCTGATACCAATTGTAGGAAAAATAAAGTTTAATATTTATTTAAACGCGCAGCGAAAAAACCAAGTTCGAAAACTTTATTGGTAGCCTGGATCTATTACTTATTAACTCTATAGATGCGTACAAAAGAGTGTACAAGAATTATATCTTTAAGTCTTGAACCCAATTCTGAAATCTTTGATTTCCAGCAGTCTCCACTAGATGGTCTTCACTCTTATGACTCCTATGGATGCTCCTGGAGAGAATAGGGTTGGTGGGAACCATAATAGAGAGAATAGAGAAGGTTTGGGAAGCCCTAAATAGTTTCTGCAGCTTTTGGTTTAATAAAAATGACGAACTCTAATTTCTTGACACAGCTGCCCTATTTATAGATTCCCAAAACCGACTTTACCTTCAATCGATCGAAGTGGCTTCGATCGATCAATTGAAACAGTTTCGATCGATCGAACCTGTCTAGACTTCAATTGATTGACACTACTTCGATTGATTGAGCTTGTCTTGACAACATCCTCATATGCCTTTCCAAACATCCTAGTGGAGCTAAGAGTGGGACCTCCTAGGCTCTTTATTGTTGGCTCATACTAGTTGTTAATTTCCATGGTCAAACTCTTGGTCCAGCAAATTAACCAACTGATCAGTTAACATTTACTCCACAATAAAATGATAATTGAACTCCAACACAAAAGAACATATCTGAAGCGATAATTAGACTTGTATGGTGTACTAATGTCCCTCTACCTAGGGGTGGGCATACTTCGGGTCAACCCGAAAAACCGTCGGTTTTCGAAAGTAAAAAAAATTTCGGTTCGAAACCGAATAACCAAAATTTTAAGAATATATAAAGACTTGTTAGATAAATTAGGGTAATATGATTCATATTATTAATGAAAAATAACAAATAAAAAACAGAATCTCAAAGTGGTGAATCTGTACTAATTTACTATACTTAATTTTACCCAAACAAAAAAAATAATAAAAAATAATAAATAAAATAAAATAAAATAATAATTTCGGTTGAGTTTCAACCCGAATTTTTGAACCAAAACCGACGTTAAATTTCGAAACCGAACCATTTTTCGAAGTTTATTTCAGTTCGGTTTTCGGTACCAAAATTTCCAACCCTAACCGAAATTTTCGGTTTGAAACCGAACTGACCGAATGCCCACCCCTACCTCTACCGTCAGCATTCATAACCATATTCAGGTAGTCAAATAATTGTTACTGTCAACCTAAATCATGATTACTTCTTGTATTCCTTGAGTCCCATTCACCCCTCATGATTATCAAACATGTTGATAACTCTTATCAATAAGATTGCGGTTCTCAGTAATCAACTTGGTGACATTCTCAAGGGAATGCTTACTCTTTGTGAGAGGGTAGATTCTATCTTGACAATATATGTTCACAACCCTATGAACCTGACATACCCAAGATACCCAGGTGTTGATCTTTTATAGGCCTCACTGATTGGTAAATAAAAGCAGTCATGTCTACAGTCTGTGTTCACAATCGCCTCAAGATTAAGAACACATACCTTATACAAGTTATGAGTTCCTATCGACTGTTGATAGTCTTAAGTGTCAATAGGAAAACTCAGGTCCGTCAATGCACTATAAGCACTAGCATATTAACTAAGAGTTAAATTCTAGTGATTGAGATTCATCACTCCATCCAATGGTAGTTAATCATGCTACAGTGTAAACCTGATGAGGTATCCAGTTTCATCATCCATTGTGACAGTTTCTAAGTATCAATGAATATTAATTCGTATCTCACTTGTATGCATCTCATATATACACGAATTACTTACAATGATAGTTAAGGATAAACAATCATCTCATGAAAGACATACATCACAAAATGTAAAGTTGATATCCATATATTAAAATGCCAATGTCTTATACATAAAGAAATGGTTTGAGGGCACAAACCCAACATACTAGTGATCCCCGCCCACCGCTTTTAGGACCTATGGATCATCTGGCTATCTAAAGACTACTTCGTCCCGCCCACCGATTTTAAGGACATAACCGCCCACAACTTTTAAGGACCTATGACCAAGTGTCCGCCCACGTACAATTCTTAAAATTTATCAAACCTACCTAAATTTCGAACTAATATCGACACATGACCATTCCTATTGTGGCCTGACTACTCTGATTGAAATTAACCGGATATCAAATTGAATTTTGACTACTACGTTATCCCATTTTAAGAACGTTTTCACATTACTCTTAATCATGTCTCATTATCGCGTCGCAATGTTCTTTATTCAACCACTACTACATAATGGACGTGTGAAATAGTACTTAAAACAACTAAGTATTTCACAATATATATAAACAAAATCTCCCAAATCTACAAGTACCAATCGATTGAAGTTATTTTCAGTCGATTAGGAATCGTTGAGTTCGTTCGATCGAAGAATCTTCGATCGCTTGAGAAATAGTTAAGTTTGATCGATTAAAACAAGTTCAAGCGATTGAAATTTGTCTTCTCCAAGCAGTGACATCCAGAACGTATGGGTTGTGTTTGGTTTGGTTTCTTCACTAAACTTAACTACTGAGTGAGTTTAGAACTCACCAAAGTGAACAAGGGTGTGTTTGGTTTGAGTTTGAAGCTCAAGATTCAATGGAGCTCTCTCTCTCTCTCTCTCCTCCTCCTCCTCCTCATCTCTCTGCCTCTTTTTTCTCATTCTTCTTCTTCTTCTTCTTCTTCTTCTTCTTCTTCTTCTTCTGCTCTCTCTCTCTCTCTCGCTCCCTCTCTCTCTCTCTCAGATTGTATGTATATAGTATATGTGTGTATTATATAAGAGAGTGTGTGAGTTTGTAATATATATCTCTAAACCCTCTAATGTTTAACAAACCACACACACATACACAAAATACCCATATATAGGGAAGGTGGGTGCAAGGCGGCAGATTTGTGTGAACTGAGGATAAGATTTCCAGAAACGTTCTATCGATCGAAACATCTTCGATCGATTGAGAACAAGTCAGTCAGTTTCAAGCGATTGAAGTAGGTTCAATCGATTGAGAAAGGGGACCACGTCATAAATTATGTCGGCAGGGTTTTAACCAATCGAAAAGGGTTCGATCGATTAAAACTTCACAACTGTCATTAATTGAGAATAGTTCGATCAATCGAAAGTTAAATTACAGGTATGGAAAAGGTATTCATACAGAATCTCATTTATTATATATATATATACATACCAAAAATATAGGGTATTAAAGAGCCACACGTCTGTTGGGGCTGGACCACATTGGAACACGTTCTCCTCCGCGAGGTGATGAACTACATATATTCACACGTAGAAATCCATTAAGGAGTGAATGAAAAATTGTCACGCAAAGTGGCCATGTGAAACATTGGTTGAGGAGATGTGAAGTGGGAAAATAGGCTTGTCCCACATTGGAAAGCTATAAGGAAAATTGAGAGAATACAAATGCTTAGTTTCTTACAAGGGGTATGCCTTTGGGGTACCCACTTTTGTAACAGGGGAAGGACTAAGGCAAATCTTGGTCCACCAAACACGCGCACGGCGCTGTCGCTGACCAGCTGGCCGTGGTGCTATGGGTCTAGATCTTGGGCTTCTTTGAACAAGTGTAATCTTTTTGGGGAAAATACATTTGAAATTTTCTGAACCAAACTGGTTAAAAATTACTGAACCGTTTTCGAACCGGAAATTTTTTATAACCGATTTTTTTTTCTTTCTCGAAATGGGAAATATTTTTTCAATCCAAAACAGTTCTGCCCATTCCAAGCAGACATGTCTGTTCTGTGTTTGCTTTGGTCACGACTGTTCCGATCAGTTGTCAATTTGCTTATACATATAACCTCCATGTTCATTTATCAGATACGCATTTCTTCTTCTTCTTCTCTCTCTGCATATTAATTAGTTCTAGCAGTTCGAGTATTATACATCCTTTTGCATTTGCTGAGTTCTGGATATTGAAGTGCAACATATACAACACTGAAATTCATTCTATCATGGGAGACGATTGTTCAACAATCTTGTGCACCTAGATGAAGCAAATTCATCTTGAGGAATAGTGTTGTCACTGGGCTTGGATTCTTTCTCAAATTTAACTCTGTGATTTATTGTTATTCAAACAGTAAGTTAATTATGTTACTAATTTTTGTTTATAATTTCTGCTTCTAGTTTATATTTTTGTTTCAGATCTAGTTTCTATTTCATATTATATATTATATTAAGTTAACATATTGTCATTAGGGAATAGCACACCATCTTCCTACCAACATTTCAATCAGAAGAAATTTTCAAATCATTTTCGTGTACCATGGTGGCCACGGTCTGATTTTATTCTTTAATTTGACTGCAGTTTGTGTAATTAATTGAACCGGTATGGATTAGTCAACTAGCTAAACCAATTAAATTTTGACTGAACCACAAAAATCAAATGGTTGTACTGGGAAATTGTGTTTATTACTTGTCTAAAATGGTACGAAAATTTTGAATTTTAGGGGAATTAATCCTTGGCAATTATTTGACATGAGTTAATACTTAATACTATCACTAATTTACATAGAATAAGGTTTTTTCAACAAAAAAACAGTACATAGTCATATATTTGCTATATATATAATTTTTTTAATTAGCATATATTTGCTATATTTAAGGTATTATTTAATTATATTAATGGTATAGTACTTTATACTTAAACCTAAAAGTGGTTCAGCCGATCTTAGACTAACATGAATCATGAACTTGACTAACTTACCGGGTTAGTATCCAGTTCGGTTTTGATATCTCTACCGAAACCCTTCATCAAATATAAGAATTATAAGTTGGTTAATGATAAGTTAAATGAATGTTTCGATAAAAACAAGCGAAAAACTAGACTAGAGGCGATGTGATCAAGGAGACGAGCTTATAATGATTTTTTCGGTAATTTTTCTTATGTGATCGTCCTATTGTGTGACAGTTGTAATAATGACATAAAATAATGCTCAAATCAGTCAAACCATACTCGTCGTGATAATAACAAAAAACAATTTCTTTATAGATCTTTTTAATTTTCCAAACATTAACACTCTATTTATGTCACTTTATGTACTCGCGACACCACTAATATCAAATGATTTAAGGGGAAAAAAATACCACTCTACTTTTGGGTTCAAATTCTCTATTAGTCCACTTGTTTGTCCCACGCATGTATTGGCCATGTCATACTTTTGCGACATGAAATAGAGTATTAATAAAGAAAAAAAAAAAGTTTCTTCTTTCTTCATAGATTTATAGTTTTTTTTTTCTAACTGGTGATTATGTGCTGGGGCAGAAAAGGAAACATAATTTTTTTTTTTTTCAAATCTCCCCTTTCTTTCATGATTTATAGTTTTTTTTCTTTGGTGATCACTGATTACATGCTGGGGGTAGAAAATATTTTATTGGCGATCACTTGATCAAAAAAATTTTATTATCTCCACTTTGTTGATGTACAGTGTTTTCATTTATTATTTTTTTTTTTGGCAGTGTCTCAGACTCTAACTTGTGACATGGGTGGAGTTAGTGGATTAGATGTTAGTAACACACACACAAAAAGGGCCCATACCCTACTTTAAAGAAATTGTCTCCTTTAATCACTTACGTACCTGCGAGAGTTAAGGCTCGAACCCACCCTCTCCATTGGGAGCCAGCTTGCCTAGCGAGCTGGTTATATAGATTTGATCACATGCTGGGGAAGAAAATTAAGGACAATCTACACTCGGAAAATTCAGAAAATAAAAAATTAAAATAATTAAAATAAAAGGGCTAAGAATTTTTTTTTCAAGACATGCTCGTACTTTGATGATCATATCTTGTCACATGGTTTTCTATTAAAATTGATAGATTTTATGTTTTAAATTAAATAATGACTAATGAAAATATAGCTGAAACTTTGTCAACGACAAATAATTAAACAATCTTTTATCTTCCTTACCTTTTCATATTTTTTTTTAATTGTGTAAATGACATAATTACTGATACATTTTATCTTACTCTCCTTTCATCTTTGATTATTTAAAATTTAACCACTGTAATTATTTTTTATTTTTCTTTTTGTCTTTGTTGTGTATATTGTTTTCATCTCATTCATTTATTTGAAGCTGGGTTAATCTTTTTATGGAATTAAAAAAAAAAATTCAGACAAAATCCGTGTGTTACACCAGTTTAGGATTAGTTATGAATTATGTCTGAGTCCATCATTGATTTGAATTAATTATATAACTCCATCAAAGATTTAACAAATGAATTATGAAATAATTACTGCAATGCATGTGCTTTTGGCGGACTAAGAAGACCCTATCAATTACATAATTGTCACTTATTATCTTAGAGTTTTTAGTACTTTTTTTTGTCAGTGAAAGAAACTAGAAAGATTTGATCTATAGTTCATTTTTGAATAATTTCCCTAAAATAATGTAGATCATATACTGTATTGTATAATTAATAAAACCTGCGTTTTTCCAACAAAATAGATCTAGATTAGTTTTTTCTTATTTTATTTGATCAGATTAAAAACAAACTTTGAGATACTACATTTGAGGATTCTTAATTGACTAATGAGCAGATTGGTCATACAGAACCATCAAAGAAATGTCCCATCTTTGCAATAATGCAATTTAAGAGCACATTTATTTGACTTTAGTGGGTCCAATTCAACACTCGTAGAAGATTAGTGTTTGCTGTTTAAAAACCATTCAATTATGATTGTTGATTAATGATTATCATTAAAGTTATGTCATTGCATTGAGAAACACTCAAACACGTGAATTGGATTGCTACTAAAGGTGCGTTTGGTTGCATGAATAGTCTAATTTTTAGATTATTCATTTTAAACTAGTAGAAACTAAATTTGAAAATCGAAAAATGAGTTAATTTAAACTTGAGATTTATATGAATTGGTCCTCCATTTCGGGAGGATAACAGCTTAAGTCCTATTGGCATGTGAGTTTTGAAATTGGCTCGTTTATATGCCATTAATCAAGAATTAGTACCTCCCCAAATAATAGTGGTGGATTTATGGACCTAAATGCCCTTTTCGTTGGTTCTAATTTTTGTTTTTGAAAATATTCTATTATTAATTAGTGTATTTAGTGATGCTGAATTCCAAGCGCATTATAATGAGTTGTTGGCACACTTTTTCACTCTCCATTCTCCACCACCACGTATCCTGGTCTCCTCTCTCTCTCCAGGAACATTTGAATTTCAAACCCTCTTTCTTCATCTCATCTGTTCCAAAAAATATACCCTCATTTATTCTCCTCTCTCTCTCTCTCTCTCTCTCTCTCTCAAGTGAGAACTCCGACAGCACCACCACCGTCTCTGACATCTACTACAACCACCTCTGATACAATCACCACTACTACCTCCTGTGGAAGCTCGATCTCTGCCGCCTTGATGTTCAATTCGAGGCCGAGGAATGGCCCTTTTTATCTTCTCTCTCCCGGCAGCCTCCCTCCATCACCGCCGTCGCATGGTGAGTTCTATGCTTTTGAGTTCATTATGGGAAGATTTGGGCCAAACCCACTTTGATTTTGAGCTCCCGGCATCCTCAAGCAAAGATTTTGTTCTGAAGAATTTGATGCTAGTTTGTAGTTTATTTTCATATTTGTAATCATTAGTCATCTTAGCAAGTTTGTAGAATTCTCAACTTGGATTTTTTTTTCATTAATCACCTCTTTGTTCAACATTTGTTATGATTACGATTTGTAGATCTCAATTGTGATTTTTTTTTTTTTTTTTTTTTTTTTTTTTTTTGCATTTCTTGGTGAGATTTCTTTTTTTTTTTCTTTCTTTTTTTTTTTTTTTTTGACAATGTGAGAAATTTCTCACAAAAAGTAGAGTTTTACTTTCGAATTTTTAACGTGAGAAATTTTTTTTTATTTGGTGAGAAAAAAGATGAGAAATTTCTCACTGTAATACATTAAATTTCTTACATGTGGTTCGTATTGGTGAAAAATTTCTCATCAAATACGTTAAAAATGTGAGAAATTTCTCACTATAATAAATAAAATTTCTTTGTTAACTCTCTCTCTCTCTCTCTCTCTCTCTATATATATATATATATATATATATGTATAAATATATGTATAACAAATTAAGGTTTTGAATTTAAAATTCTGATTTATGGGAGTTGCGGTAATTATTAAATTTCTCTTTTAATTCTCTCTCTTTCTATATATATAACAAATCTTCAAAACCCTGATTTTTGGGAGTAGGGGTATTTTGGTCCTCAAAATAGGTGAGGGACTAATTTCTAAGTTGACTTAAAGAATGGATCAATTTCTAGAAAAAGGCTACAATAAAGGACTGAAATCTAAAGAACCCAAACTTTAAACTTCTGGGTGCATATATATATATATATATATATACACGCACATGAGTATATGATTATGGGTAAGTCTATTGTGAGAAGCATCCCATATAAGAAGGCGAGTTTTAATCGTTGGACGAGCATATAGCAATAATTGCATCTCTTGATTCTTAGGAATCTTATGGCTAGATGCTCATCCAACGGTTAAAAACCGCCTTCTCATATGAGATAATGAGAAGCTGCTCACTATAGACTTGCCCTACGATTATATACCCATTTACCAGTTTTCCGAAAAAAGAGAGTATATGATTACTAATTTACTAGAGGGAGAGATTCATTGTGATCCGACCACGAAAAAAACATAATTGAATGTCTCCAAGCTGAAAACAAGTTTTGACAAGAATTAATTCCTTCACCTTGAATTAAGGCATTTAATTTAAGCTTTTGGTGAAATTACTGATGTTGTCAAAATCAAGTTCTTATTTAACCCTATTTGTAACACCCGTACCCGAAAAAATAATATTAATGCGATATCAATGTGTGTTAATTAAAGATAATTAATGCATGAGATGAATTAAGGTGGGGTTATGAACCCACATGTGAAAAGGTGTTCAAATGCGGACACAGATGAAAGTCTTGTGAAAGGCGGGACTGGTATAAATGTGGGGCCCAACGAGGGTCTAATTAAAATAATTTGCATTTTCATGTCATTATGTGCTTATATGATTACTTGTTTAAATGTTTATTGATATTATTATGTCTTATGATAGATTAAGGGGACCAATTTGGGTACCCATGTGAGGGCGTATTTGAATAAAATCGATAATTGGTAGGTTTAATAGCAACCTCATAATTTATGTGGTACCACGTTTGGGACCTACGCGGGACTTAGTTTAAATCCTTTTAGAAAAGATGGGTAATTAATGTAATTAACATGGGGGTTTCATAATAAAGCTTAAAGAAATTCAGGGGAGGTAAACATAATTAATGGAAAGTTGACACAACACATATGCATGTGTTGATATGTGTCATAACACAACACACACAGCTGGGAATTCTCAGAATTTGAGAGAACGAGAGCTTCGACGAAGACGACGGAAATTCCACGCGACGTTTCTCGCCGTTCCTTCGCCGTTCGGCGCCGAATTTTCGATCCGAGGCCGTATTTGGACTCGTGGAGGTAAGAGGATCACATGCACGTAATTTAATTTCATTTTCGGCAACGTTTTTCCGACACCTTTTCTTGAAAAATGATGTTCTTGGTACCAAATCCATGTAGGAATTACACCAGTGGAATTTGGGTTGGAAAGTAGGAAGAGACTTGGAAAATCTAAGCTTAATTGCTAGTAAATCAAGAAGGTGAGTGTTTTAACTTCTCAATTGGGTGTTTAGCTATGTTAGTGTAATAGTTGTTGTTAGTAGTTGCTTGAATTCATGCTCATATATATACATGTTGATGATTGTGGGTGAAAAGCATGCCAAGTATGTGAAATTGTTATGCTTATATGTGAAGTTGTTATATGCCTATGTGGATCAAAGGGAAATCAAGTAGTGGTCACCATCTATAGGTCCCATATGTAAGGGATAGTAAGTCCTCAATGAGTAGGACTTGGTGACGACCACAATGAAATGCCGGTGATGCCTTCGAGGTCACATGAGAGTGTGTGTTGCGCTATATGCGCCAAAAGTGAGAAAGATCCGGGGTGAGAAGGACCCGGGGGTGGTGGCTGGAGTTACTTGACTTTCCCGGAGATCAATTCGTTGTTGTTTATAATGATTGTTGCATTTACATACTTTGCATTCCAATGACATGGTTAGTTCCCTCACTAAGCGAAAGCTTAAACGAAAATATATTTTCTGTTGTGGTTATTGAATAACCATCGCAGGTACGGCACGGGAAGAGGAGAGGAAATGATCCGTGCGACGGTTGGGCGTGGGGGTTACAAGTTATGTTGATATGTACATGTGTATAGAAGTTTTGGTTAATGTTAGTCTTTGTAATCCATGGGTTAAAAAAACATCTTGTGTTTTGAAAGTGTTAGGATCACCTTGTATTTGGAGGACTTGTATCTTGAAAGGTTGGGTTATTGCTAACTATGTCCTATGTTGATGGTGGTTTCTTTGTTAGTCACAAGTTGTATAATATTGGAAGAAAGTCCTTTTTGGTTGTAAATCTAACTTGAGTTCTCCTATGATTGAATGGTCATGAGTATAATGGGAGAAATATGGATTTTGATGTAAGTTCATGATCCTAAGGAAGAATTTGTGTGTTTGATTGTCAATCCATGCTTTAGAGATGTTGTGTTAATGTTAGAAACATTTGAAAATGCTTTGAGAATGAGTTTTAAGGGTTTCACAAAGTTTTGGGAAGTTTGGAACAAGTTTGGATATGAAAAACTGATGTTTTTAGCAGCAGGGAGGTGTTCTGCCAAGGCCGGATCGATCCGGCCTTTCCGCGGATCGATCCGCCCATTTCCGGGGACGTTCTGCCTCAAAATCAGGAAAATGGATCGATCCGCCCTTTTCGCGGATCGATCCGCCCCTATTTTTGGCAGCTGCTGACTTTTACGGAAATAAGCATAACTCTCTCTACAAAACTCGGATTCGCGCACCGTTTTTTTGCGTTGGAACCGGGACTCAAAGAGCTATCTTTCCATATAAAATTTGCTATACTTTATTAATGACCATTTTGCCCTTGGGTCTGTTTTGTGTCAATGGAGCTGTTTTATGAGGTATAATTCATGTGTTTCTTTATGAATTAAGGGTGTTTTGAACGTGTGGGCTTGTTATACGTGTCCCAACTCGCCCGAGGCGGGTTGGGGTGTGACACTATTAAAACGTAGTACAATGGAAATAGGGTGTCGAGTCCACAGGGATTGATACAAGAACAACGTTTGGGAAGTTTAGAAACTAATTATAATGCTAAAAAGAAAGAAGTAAGAAAAGATGATGAAAAGAAATAAAAATGACTTTGCGTCTTGCGGCTTTTTGTTTGGTTTTTGGAGGAGAAAAGGATAAATAAATAAATACTAATCTAAAAAGCAATAGGTTGTGATCATTCCCCCCATCTTGGGTCACAACAAGATGAAATGGACTAGTGTTTCAAGCACATTCTAATGTAACACTTCCCCGTGGCATATTACCAAACACAAGGAGTGCATCTACGTGAAAGATGAAGGAAGCTTTGAGATTTCCATAGAAACGGATTTGAAGCTAACGTTTGACTATCAAGGATGCATGACATACAAGATGAAGCCTCTATGACTTCTAATCCGAATGATTTGTCCACCCTACACTAACTAATCTACTTGGTGGACAAATCACCTATGAAGCCTTCAAAAGATAGTATTTAAAACCCAAGAGTTTGAGCAATCAAAGATGCTTGACATCAAAGATGAAGACCCCAAGTTATAAATCCCACACACAACATTTATCAAACACATGGAGTGCAAAACACAAGGTTATATAATATTCCATATGAAATACATAGGGTAGGATTCAAAGTCTAAGTTATGACAATAAAAAATGCAATACAAAGAAGATGAAGCTCCTAGTTTTGAATCCTACACAAATGAACCCTAGAAATGCTACAACACTAAATCCAAGAGTTCATGATCCACAACCTAAGTAAATCTAACTAATAATGAAAAACATAGCAATATCATCAAAAGAGAAGAGATAGAAAATGTACCTAGCCATTAAAACTTCAATCCAAGCTTCAAGTTTATACAAATGAAGAATAAATGGAAGGGAACCCAAGTGGGTTCCCAAAAATGAGAGAAGAAAAAGAAAAATAATGGGAGAAAAATACACAAGAGAGAATCTCTTACAAAAACCCTATCTCTATCTCTTTAAACAAAATCCACATAATGGCAAACGTGTAATTAAAAAGGGGGCAAAACACAGCAGCCGCGGATCGATCCCTTCTTTGGGCCGGATCGATCCGCCTTTCATCTGAGCAGTTGATATCTCTTCGAAAAGCCGCGGATCGATACATCTTGGGATTTTTCTAGAAAATGCTCCTTCGGAATCGCGGATCGATCCGTTCAAAAGGCCGGATCGATCCGCGTCTTTTGAAACTGATATCAGGCTTCTCTAAAACACACAGATCGATCCGCTCATTGGGCCGGATCGATCCGCCTTTGCTGAAGTTCTTTCCTTTCCCTTTTTATGATATAAGAACCAACGGAGTTGGTTCTCACTTAGAACAAGTTCCCAAACACTACAAGAAAGAGATTTTTATTAGCAATAAGTGAACAACTAACAAAAGTATAATTTTTCCATTAAATCTCCCTATATAAGTGATAATTTGTGTCCAATAAGGGTAAAATCATGAAATTAAGAAAGCAATATTAGACACGAATCAATTGCTTTATTTAAATTTTCTACTACAAAGTAAATGGGTAATGATATACTAGTAATTAGCATCTTCTCATGGGAGAAAACAGTTTTTAATTATTGGATAAAGATTTGGTCTCAAAATAGTAAGCAAAAATAATATTAAACAATTATCAAATTTTCATCCAATGATTAAAAGCTGCTTTTCAAATGAGAATGTGCTTACTATATCATTACCCAAAGTAAAATTTGTTAGTCTTTTAATTAAGTGAGGCTTGGACTAAGGTCCCTAAAGTTAGGCAACTTTGGTTTAAAGGATAGTCCATTGACAATAACCTCCACAAGGACAAAAACCCAATCCTTTTTTTTAACTCTAGTCACAACATCAACAATACACTCTTCAAGTCCATTTCACTATTTTCATCTTACCAAACTACCTCTCTCTCTCATACTCCCATGGCCACCATTACCACCACCCCTACTTGACCTCCGTGCACCACCTCCGACAACCTCAGGCGACCACCACTAGTGACCTTCGGTGGCCAACACGGCAACTCATCGCCACCACCATTGCTGACCACCACTACCAAAACAAACCTAGATCGCCACCGTCACCAACATCATCCCCACAACTACCGTCGGCCACCAGCACCACCAACACCATCACCATAATCAAACCAGATCTGGATCTGATTTGATTCTTAAAAACATATCATCACCATTTAATTGTTCAAAATAGATCATCACCATTCAAGTGCTATGATTGGGCTCTATGTTGGATCATCACCATTTGATTGTTATGATTGGCCTGCTATGATTTGAATCTGATTTAACTACTCAACACCATCACTATTTTATTATTTTGAACAATCCACCACCATTGATCTAGGCTTGATTAGCCTTCTGCGTAAGTGAAAATTCAATTAGGATATCCTAAGTCAAATTTCACTTAGGATATATCGATTTCTAACTTCACTTAGGATTTTTGCTCTAAATCAAAAAAGGGGTGAACATCACAATTGAGTGGTGAATTTATATGGATTGAGAATGATGAATAGATATGAGACTAGGGCTTCAAACTTAGTTATTCTACTGACTTCACTTTAGTTATTCAAATGAAATATAGATTGAGGATGATCATTAATAGATATGAGAGATTGAGTTTTTTTAGAGTTGTTTAAAGAAAGATCTACTCTTACAATGAAACTCACACTTCAAACTTAAGATATCATATCTTAAGTGAAATTTCTTTTAAGATATCATATTCTAAGTGAAATTTTTCTTAAGATTTCATATCCTAAGTGAAAATTTTGAAACTTAAGATTTGAGAGAGCAGTTTGTGTATGTGTGTGTGCAGACACGATTGTCGAATCATCCATTGTAAGTTTCTTTTTCTCTCTGTATAACTAATCGATATATACTGATATATCCTAGTCCCACGATTTGGAGAGAGAAAGGGAGGAGGCTATGGTGGTAGAGGCAAGGGGAGGTCGTCGGAGCTCTAGTGACGTGAGGGGAGGTCGTCGGAGGTGGCAGGGCTGGTCGCCCAAGGGTGGCCGGAGGTGGTGGCCAGAGGTGGCGTGGGTGGTGGTAATGGTGGCTAGGGTTAGAGGATGAAGATGGGGGTATTTTTGTCTATGGACATTGGGAGGACTTATCCCCAATGTATACTTTAAGTTGTCCTTAATCCCAATAAAGCTCATCTTAATGACATTTTCACCAATTTCTCCGTTAATGAATTAATTTTAACAACCA
Organism: Hydrangea macrophylla; assembly: GCA_033977485.1. Taxonomy (NCBI): domain Eukaryota; kingdom Viridiplantae; phylum Streptophyta; class Magnoliopsida; order Cornales; family Hydrangeaceae; genus Hydrangea; species Hydrangea macrophylla. Next base: position 100,743,753 of record CM066999.1, on the reverse strand, counting down.
ATACCACTAAATAGGCTCATTTATAATAGACGCATCTTAAATAGCCTAATTCACACATTTGTAAACTTCCAAACACAACCCTAATCAATGACTCTACATAAGTTACATTCAAGAGTTGCCTATTTGAGTAAATCGGGACAAAATGGTCTCACATCACATGAGCCACCGAAGCTTTTGTTAATGGGAAAATTGGTGAAAAGGGCATTAAGACAAGCTAAATTGGAATGAAGGACACTTAATAAAACAACTTGGTTTTTACTCCTATTTTTTTAACCAAAATATCCTCATCTTCATCATCTAACCTTACTATCAAACCCTAGCCACCATTGCCACTACCCATGCCTAGCCTTCGGCCACCACCAATTCCACCTCCGGCGACCACCATTACCATCTCCGGTGACCTCCGACGACCACCACTAGCACCTCCGGCGACCATCACCTATCATCTACCGATAATTCGCGATTCCTCTTAGAAAAACGATTGAAATTATCAAACAAAATCATAATATTCACCACAAAATTGCTAAAAACTCACTCTCCACAACAAATTTTGAAGAAATCAGATGAAGAAAACTAAGTGAAATTTCATTCAATAGTTCTGACCATCTTAGAGAAATTTCTCTTAAGATTAGTCATCTTAAGAAAAATTTCTCTTAGGTGACTGATCTTAAGAGAAATTTCTCTTAAGATCAGTTGGCCGTGGATATTTGTGTTGATGGTGGTGGTGGTGGCGGTGGCCGGTGGTAGTGGCAACAATGGTGTTGGTGGCTGTGGCGATCTAAATCTAGTTTTAGATCTGTGGTGGTGCGGTGGTATTGGTGGTCGTGTTAGGGATATATACTAAAAGTCATGCTTTATGTAGTTGATTTATTATTCATTTAATAAAATCAGTTAATCCATTTTTTTTTTTGAGAATCTATGTGGGCAATGTTTGTATTATATTATTTATTTAATGTTATGCATGTGTGTCTCTCATTCTATATAGTAGGTGGTTTGGTGTGTAGAGTTCGGCTTACACACGGAAGATCAGGCCATCAGATATTATAGAATGTAAGATTTTGGTTTACAGTCTTAGATGGGATTGAACACACCCTCGGTAAGACTGCAGCATGGTGTTGTAGTAGGTTTGTCTTGAATACGGAAAACGGTATAGTTTCAACTCACTATGCTGGTACACTTTGTGTATTAAACGTGACTGACTTGGGCCGGGGTAATTATCTTTATACTGACTTATAAGATAATTAATATCTCATGGCTATTATGAGTGCTTATGCTCTAAATCCTAAGTTAATTTGTAGACACGTACATTTGATATTTACACTTTGATCCCTAAAATGGTGAGATCCTTAAATGGGTCAATATCTCATTGGATTGGGTGGCAATATTAATTGTGTGGTGGATATTAATTAATGATGGAATCCATGTCTCAATTTTGGGATTGATGATATCCCCTTGAGAAAGCGTATAAGCTTTGATTATGTCAAACCCTGCAAGTGGATTTTGTATCCGACATATCAGATAAGTTAAGCAGAAGATCTCAAGGAATTTTAAGAAATTAATTAAATATGATTGTCAGTAATTATATTTAATTAATGAATATCTGTAATCTTAACATGGGGAGATAATAAGCATTTAATAACATGGAGCTCGAAAAATATTTTTGAGATAAGGGTAGGAGTGCAATTATAATTCTTTAGTGGTATGAATTATAATTTGAGAAAATAGGAATCTGATTCAGTTCGAATTAGGGTTTCCTAATTCCATAAGGAAGCCTATTCCTTATTGACTTCTTATGGTCCCTATCGTAGCCTATATATATGCTGCTTTGGCTCCCTCCTCAGTGAGCGTTTTTCTATATAGAGAATTATAACTCGGAATAGAAAAGAGAGCGTAAAAGAGGGAGAGCAGAAAACATAAAGGATTTCGAAAGAGCCCACACTCAGTTCGATATTCTGGCAGCAAAGGAATACGGTAGAAGATCATGAGCTGTTATCGAGCCCGTGTTCTCGATTCGTCTACTACAGCAATCCGTTGTAGCAGTTTAAGGTAACCCTAGTTCCGCCCTTGTAGGGTTATTGTAGTTTTCACGTAATTTTTTTGCAGTACCAACTTATACGCGCTGTCAATGGATTCTGGGAACACAGTTTCCTAACAGGTCGAAGGAGGTAGTGGTGATGATGTTGGCGGTGGCGATGGTTCCAGTGGTGGTGATCACAATATTGGTGGTTATGGAGGAGAGAGGAGAGAGAAAGTTAGAGAAAAAGGGAGAGAGAGATGGTGATGGTGGTGGCTATGGAGGAGGAGGAGAGAAAAAGTTACAGAGAGAAGAAAGTTCATCCACGAAATTACTAAACTCACTCTCAACAACAAATTTTGAAGAAATCATATGAAGAAAACTAAGTGAAATTTCATTCAATAGTTTGACCATCTTAAGAGAAATTTCTCTTAAGATCAGTCATCTTAAGAAGAATTTCTCTTAGGTGACTGATCTTAAGAGAAATTTTGCTTAAGATCAGTTGGCCGTGGAGATTTGTGTTGGTGGTGGTGGTAGTGGCCGGCGGTGGTGGAGGTAATGGTGTTGGTGGCTGTGGCGATCTAAATCTTCTAGATCTGTGGTGGTGCGGTGGTGTTGGCGGCCGTAGTAGTGGTGGTCGAAGGTGGTGGTGGCGATGATGTTGGCGGTGGTAGTGGCTCCGATGGTGGTGATCACAATACTGGTGGTTATGGAAGACAGAGGAGAGAGAAAGTTAGAGAGAGAAGAGAGATGGTGGTGGTGGTGGCTATGGAGGGGGAAAAGAGAGTTGGTAGTAGTGGCGATGGCGATAGCGACGACGAAGATGGCTCCAGTGGTGGCTCTGGTGGTGGTGGTTGTGATGGTGGAGGCTATGGAGGGAAGAGGAGAGAAAAAGTTAGAGAGAAAAGAGATGGTGGTGGTGGTTTGTTGGGGTTCCATGGGCAATTTGCCATTTATAGTGAAATTTAAAATTTTATAGGATTAAGAGAGAAAGTTATAATTTTAGAAGACTTTGAGAAAAAAAGTTTTTTTAGAGTGTGTCCTTGTGTGGGTTTTTGATTATGGCTTGTTCTTTAGTCCAAGTTAGCCCAATCTTAAGGGCCTTAGTTGTTTTATGGGTGTTTTTGATAACTTTTAAGGGTTGAAATTTATTTTAGTGCATTTGATAATGTACCACTTAACTGAAAAAAAAAAATTAATAATAATAATAATAATAATAATTTACTACAAACTTTAAGTTGAAAAAATTTCGACTAAAAAAAAATCACTACATGAGGTCTATTGTAGTACTTGAAACATCATTTTCACTACTGTTTATGTAGAGAAGCTCCAATGTAACATTGCATTTTCGGCATACCAAAGCTATTTTTGGCATTGCTGCAGTATCAAATGCTATTTTTTGGCATTGCTGCAGTGTGAAATGCTATATTTGACATTTCTGCTACAATGCCACATGTCATTTCAAATGTTATATTTTGGCTCAACTACCATTCATCTTCCAAAGTACCATTTAATTAAAGACAAAATGATCATTTACTAAATGTATCCGCTGGAGCAAAGTTGTTGTTGGTGCTCAAAATGATAATGCTATGCTTCCCAAATTTTTGCATTCCAAATGCTCCCCTAAATACATGAGGCAGTAGGATCACCTTTAATAATGATAGAACCACTTCAATATCCTCCAATAAAAATCAAGTGGTCCACCACCATATGTATTTGAAAAACATTTAGGATGCAAGCTTTGAAAAGAAAAGCAGGGACACTGGTAAAATGTTTACTAAAATGATGATGTGATGTCATTTCTTGTGCCAAATATGGCACCATATGCCATGAAGCTAAATTTTGGTAGGCCATTTGGTATGGGATTGGACTTTGGAGTGCCATGTTTGGTTGGTTGTGCCAAATAATGAAATTGGCATTGAATTTGGGTGGTGTATTGAAGTTGGTCTTAGTAATTTAAAATTTTAGCAATAAAAAATCAGTACTTAATTTTTAATTTATCAAATAGAGCCTATATTTATATACATTAGACTATGTATATGTATTTTGATTTGCAAAGAAACAATTTGATACATGTGATCAATCTGCGTGTCAAAAAAAATAGATGAACTTTTACACTTTCTATACGTACAAAACAAGAAAACTTTGTAGTATCATTAGATACATGAAGATTTAGAACACTTGTATTTCGTTATAATATATTCTTGGTATTTGGGTTATTGTCTCATTGCCAGATGTTTTCAATAATTTAACATATTAAAATCTTATTGATAAAATAGATTTTTTCAGCATTTTAAGAGAGAGAGAGAGAGAGAGAGAGAGAGAGAGAGAGATGCAAGTATGCAACTACTTAGAAATCAAAGCCATCTTTCAGTCAAAAAGAGAATATGGAATGCTAAAGTTTAAAGTCAAAGATGCACCAATTCTGCCATTTTATAGATACAATTTGCATGAAAAAGAGTATCTTTAGAGCAAGGGTAAAATTTACACATCAAATGACTCATTTGATGTAAGAATTTATATTTATTTTATGAATCAAACACATGCACTCTAAAGAATACACCAAATATTGATTATTTTAACATATCTTTAGTTTTCTATCTTTTTATATTTAAAATTTTAAATCACTTTTAATCATGCAACCACCCTCTCTCTCTCTCTCCCTCCACAATTTTTATTCTAAAAAAATAGATTTGATGCAATAGGCAAATACAGCAAAGTTGCTGCAATTGATATGGGTAGCAAATTAGTTGTTGCTGCTGTTTGATGCTCACTTTGGAGCTCATTTTGCTGACATGACACAACAAATAATTTTGGTGCAATGGTTTGCTTCCATTGTTGGAGATGGTCTTATTCTTTTTCAATATATATTTTAAGAGTTTACATTGATTCCAAGAGTGTGCTCCATCGGCTATAAAAGTGACTTTTTTCTTAATATTAATACATGTATTAATATTGTTGATTTGTTGATAAATTTTATTCGTAGAGACTAAAAAAAAAAAAAACAAAAGAAGAGTAAGGAAGGAGGTACATCACTATAGAATGTGCGTTGTTTGATATAGAAGTAAGATTTTCTTGTATGGAAAAGTAATATTAAAAATGCATTTTCAAAGTAAGTTGACGATCAAGATGATAGCAAACAATTGGTGTGAATGTGTTTTGAAATTGTCGTTCCAAATATATCCCACGATTACTAAGATTCTGATGATAAATATGAAACAAATTAACAAGAAATTTGAACACCAAAGGGGTTACAAAGTAACGTTGCAGTTTTTATTTTTGTTTTCTTTTTTTTGAGTAAATTCCTCTCATATTATATCAAGTCAACCAATCATGAATACGAAAAATAAAAATTAAAATTAAAACTAAAAAGCGCGACTTTACTGTGCGAGCTCTAAGATAATAGTGATAACAATCTCGGTAATGAGAAATTCATACACAAAAGGGTGGTGGGTCGGTTTCCCACTAGCTTTTTGTACATGAAAGGAAAGGGATTCCACTAACTTGACCAAACAATTGAAATTGGAACCACAAAACAAAACAAAACAAAAATAGCTATAATTAACAAAAAAAATTTGACAAATAACAAAAACAATACTTCCAGTATTTAAGTGGAGCAACCTAAAAAAATAGGGCAAATTAGAGTGACAATCATGAGGTTAATTTCTGATAATTACAGATAGTAACCTTTTGGAATTACGCAATCCCTTTAACTTTAGTTGCTAGTAAGAGCATCTGTAGTGTAGCGGTGGAGGGGAATTAGGGTAGATATCCTACGGGCGATTCACAATGGTGTAGTTGGTAGAGGTACTTAGGATAGTGTAGGGTAGTGGAACTTACGTTTATCATTCAGCGAAACGGCAAAGACAATGTCATTTGGTGACGAAGCGACAAAGGCTTTGCAGATTGGTCACCAAACTTGCAGATTGGTTACCCAACGACAATGTCTTTGCCTTTTATCCTCTCTCTTTATTAATTAAAAAAACTAAACGAAATGATGAAGATTTAAAAAATGAATAGTAATAATAAAATAATAATAACTAAACAGCAATGTAATTGTCGTTTGACGCCGAACGACACTTACTTTGCCATTTGGTCACTAGTCGGCATTTATTTTACCGTTTAGACTGCTACACCACGGTGAACCTTCCAATTTTCGTATACAAACTTAGTTTAAATATACATACCCTACCTTGCACTGCACCAATGTAGATGCTCTAAACAGATCAGAATAACATTGACAAGTTTACTGATCTCATATTATTATTAAAGTAACTTGTGATTAAATAATATTGGGATTCAAACATAGAAGTAACCTTGTAGTTGAAAATATTCAATGAACGTCTCACATTGGTCAACAAATCTGATGTGGAAGGCAATTGTAATTTCAAAAATAGAGGGGTAATAAGTACAATTTTTAGAAACCTCAAGCATGGGTATCAATGTAATTTCCCCTAAAAATTGCACCCAAAAAAAATCCCCTAAAAAGTGAAACATGTTTTCTTTCAATTAAATGGATCTAATGACTACCATTTAAAACTTCGTTGTAATAAGTGGAGATTTGACTCTTTTGACACTACAAGAAAAAGGGACATTGGCCACGGAAAAAATACTACGGTTGTAAAAACCGTGGTTAATTTTCCACGGTTGTCTTAAAAACCGTGATTAATTAGCCACTGTTTAAAATCGTGGTTAATTTGCCAAAATCGTGGTTAATTAACCACAGTTTTTGAAACCGTGGCGAATTGGTGATGGTTATTAATTAAACCGTGGTTAAGGTTTGGATGTTTTTATTGGGTTCAAACAAACAGTGCCCTAATTTTTCCCCTCTCTCACTAGCCGCACCTCCTCATCGCCGCACAGTTCCCTCTCTCAACAGCCGCACCTCCTCATCGTTATCGCCTACTTATCCCCGTCGCCTCCTCATCGCCGTCATCGACGCCTCACCTTGACCAGGTTTGTCTCTATTTCATCGCTCAGGATGTATCATGTTTGCTTGACTTTTTTCGATTATGTTTCTGCTGATGTAGCTAGTTTTTTTTTTGGAGGTGCGTCTTGATGTTTGATTTAGTTTTTTGTTGGGTATTAGTTGTGATCCAGGTTTGTGTTCTCCAAACTGCCAATTGTTCATACTGAATTGAAGTGTGTGTAATGCTAAACTCTTCTGTTGATTCTGTTTCCAGAGAGAGAGAGAGAGAGAGAAAGAGAGAGAGAGTTGAAATGGATTCTGGAATAATTTCTTCACTTTCTTACATTTTATGTTAGATGTATAGCTGTTATGGGATTCTTTGTATCTCTGTCTATAAAGAACTTGTAATCAGTCTTTTCATTCCAATAAAATGAGAAATTGTTTTTCAATTTTCTCTATGATTTCTACAGTAGAGAGGTCCTTATTCAAAGTATTTTCTCGTCACTGTGGGCTTCCACTTTCCCATGTTTGGTCCACTCCCTCTTTTTTCTTTTTTCTTTTTCGGATTGGAGAAGAAAGGGGTGGTCTCAAGGTGAGAATCATCAAGGCCGAAGTCCTCTCACTTGAACACGAGATAACCTTGTTGCGTGAGACAACCAAGGTATTAAATGGTAATGAGGGACAGGGCTTCTAACCACTATGCCCACCCCCTCGGTGTTAACCACACTCCTATTCAATGCATAGCCTCTCTTGGAACATTTACTCTTTTGTTCTTTTTTCCCCGAGAAATTCCTATTTTTAGATTTTTAGTTTTGATATCATTTGTATTACTTTCGTTTATAAAAGGCTGGCCATATTTCACATTCATGGTTCTCATGACACATCACTATAGATCAGACTAAGCAAAAAAGCACAAGCCTGCCACTAACATCTTTCTTATACTTGTTTGAACATAATATATATATATATATATATATATTTCTTGTGAATATTTGACCAAAATAAAATTGGTCCAACCAAATTAATGCTATATTATGAGCTCAAATAATTTAGTCAAATGCTTTATTGTGGTATTAATGCTACAGACATAACACATTGCACAACACAAAGCATAACAAGGTTTTAAATGCTTGTACTCTATGCTGTGTAAGTGGTGCATAGAAAAGTGTAAAAAATTTCAAACAACACAGGGTACAAGGCATTTAAAGTCCTATTGTGTGTCGTGTTGTGCAATGTGTCGAGTACTCTTATTGTGGTCACATTAGTCAAGTTAATTTGGGCAAAATTGCAATTGTGATAGCAAATGCTAAAATTTGTTCTTGCTTTCTCTCTCTCACTTGAGCAGACGGTTATGATTCTCTGAGGCTATTTGGTTTTGTTTATATGAAGGCTTCAAATAAGGTTTCAAATTGCTGAGGACATTCGTGATTATGATTGGAATTGCAAACATTTCTTAGCCGACAGTTCAAGGCTTCAAGATTGGGTCTTTCTGTTGCCCATAGAGATTTTAGTGGATTCAATTATGACCTATCAATTGAACAGTCCATTCTTAGTTTGGATACTCCTTCTGCGGTTGATTGGAGAAAGAAAGGAGCAGTTACTCAGGGTAAAGATCAGGGCAGTTGAGGTATGTGAGTACCATAGAATCTTCTAGCTTATTCTCTTTATGTTGCTTTATCTGTATATCAGTATATGAATTGTATTCATTATTGTGAAGTGTTTACGTATAGACTAGTGTTTTGGATTCAAGAATTGATTCTCATGAGGCTATGTTGTTATCCTTTTTATCAAAAAAAAAATTTTTACTCAAATTAGGTGGAGTGGTAGTGCTTTCACTTTCTATAAAAGACTCTAAACTTTTTAACTTTCTTGACTTGGCAATTTTGACCCTCATGGAACATTAATCTGGAATTTTCCTTTTTGTCTCTAAGTGGAAATTAAATATCATGGTTATTAGGAATTTTGGAGTGTGAAATACTATCACAGCTGAATTCTACACAAACTGAAAAATTTTATGAAATAAAGAATTGAAAAAAAGATTGCAAATTCTAAATGTAGTGGAATATGTTTGGAGTGATAAGCTAAGCTAAGGTAAGAAGGATTCATATTAAAAAAAGAAAAAAAAATCACCTGTAGATTTTAATTAAGGCAAGATATATGTGAGGACCAGAGAGCTGACTTCGTGTAAATCAACAAGGCATGGGATTTGGCCTAAGAGGAATTAGCAGTAATACAAGAAACATAAATAAACAATAAGTTCAGTTGGTCACCTTCACCCCCAAGTTCACTACTGGCCCTCGGGCTATAACAGGGATATATGTTTTTTGTGTTTGAGTATAACATTTGTGGTTATCAAGTATTGACTTTCAGATCGTATGCTAGGCTAGAAGCTATAGAGTTTGGCATTGTGCATATATTGGGTTACTGATTGGATAGACTACTGTAAAATTTTCCTTGGAAATGGAATTCTCTATTCAGCTCTCTAACTGGCAATATTGTAGTTCTACTTGTAGTACCAACATGTTAGAATAAAACTCATCCAGAGTTGATTCTTGTTAGATTACACGCTCAATTTCATATTGCTCGGAATAGGATTGTCTTGTCAGGCAAGTAGTAGAACTACAACTTATTGTTTTGTCTAGCTCATCTATACGTGTAGAAATACAAGCATTTCTATGTAGTAGTCAAATCTAGTTAAATTGCTGGCACTAAAAATGGAAGTGTTTTGTTGCATTGTCTAGGTGCTTGTTGGTCATTCTCAGACACAAGAGCTATGGAAGGTATAAATAAAATCGTCACCAAATCCTGCTAGCCTATCTGAACAAGAATTGGTCGATTGTGATAGATCTTACAATAGTGGGCGTGAGGGAGGCCTCATGGATTACGCCTTTCTGTTTGTCATAAAAAAATAAGGGCATTGACACTGAGGAAGACTATCCCTATCAATGCAGAAACAGGTCGTGCAATAAACAGAAGGTATTTTGATTCTCTCTCTTGTTCATATCTCCATAAATAATCTAGAGGTTTATGTTTCAAACCGTCGTGAAAAGCTATTGAGGCCATTTGGAGATATCCTTACACTTGGAGAAGCAGAAAATAAATACATAGCATGGCCATCTGCAAATGTAATACATCCATTACCAAACAAAGTTTTTTCAAGTTTTATGTAAACTTACCCATTGTAACAAATTTGTACTTATGGTTCCTTTTGTACTCTTGTTTTACATGTTCACGAGGAATAAGGAGCACGGAATTTCTACATCAGTTATCTTTAATTTTACTCTATTCCCAACTAGTAGGAAACACTTCTAGACTTTTTATGACATTCCATGTATCAAGATATTATGGAGATTTTAATGTTTTGATGTTTTAGGATGTAGACTAATACTTATTACTATTGTGGTTATAATTCTATTTGGGTGTTATGTTTTTTTTTTTTTTTTTTTTGCATTTACCAGCTAAATAAATTCGAGAAACATATTTAATTAGGTACCATGCAAGAAATAATTACAAATTATTTCATTCATCACAACTATAACTTTTAATCACGGTTGTAACGTTTGTTGAAATATATAAAATATTAAAAAGTGCATTTAGCGTTGGTTTGCAAACTATGACTATTCTTCCCGTGTGTTATTTAAACGAAGCATTAGCCATGGTTTCTAGACTGTTGCAAATACAGCAGGCAATACCCACGGTTTCTCAACCGTCGCCCCAACCGTCGCATAAAGTACAAGAATCCAATACTTTTGGTCAATTATTTACGACGGGTGTAACCGTCGCAAAAACCGTGGGTAAAACTATACGCCACGGTTTACCAACCGTGGCGTACCAATAACCACAGCCGCAGATTCTACGGGTGGAAAACCCGTGGTAAAATCGTCGTGAAAGGTTTTACCCACGGTTTCTTACTACCTTTGGCGACGGTTTTTGAACCGTCGCGAAATGTCGTTTTTCTTGTAGTGATGCATGAGTTTTACTCTTTCTTCCTTTTCTTTTTACTTGCCTAGATTATGGTAGGATATACCACACACACACCCATCCCACCTCAACTCAATCCTAAAGTCATACAATGGCCCACAACAAAGTCCAAAAATGGTTAATCATTCCAACTGACGACCAACAGGGGATAAGCAAGGAATCCTTCTAATGGGATTCGAACATCAATCTTCCTAATGTGGAGATAGAGGTCATACTAATTAGACTAGGCCCCCTTGGTCTTTCTTCTTTTTTCTAAGGTGTTTCATCATTGAGTTAAATGACAATTATAAAGAGAAAGAAATTATAAGAGTAATGCTATACTTTTTAAATTTAAATCTCAAATTTAATTTTTAAATATTTTTCTAGTTGTATCATATGCAATGGTATGTGATCGTATCGACATTCCTACATTATGTGCAAGGGCAGAGCCATATATTGAAGGGCCAGGGTGGGCCCAGGCCCCCCTGGATTTTTCAAAATTAAAATTTTACCTTATAGAAAATTACATATTTGAAATTAGGGCCCCCCTAAAAAAAACGTAACCCACGTTAGTTTTGGTTACATTTTTACTTTGAGACTTTTTAGTATTTTACGTTTAGGCTCCCTCTCAACTTATCTTTATGCAACCACCACCCCCCCCGCCCCCCAAACTCATGTTTAGGCCCCCAAAAGGGTCCAAAGCCCAATTTAGAGCCATCAACTAGGGGGTATAAACGGTCAATTTCGGTTGATTTTTTCAATTTTTTGTGTTTTTCCAAACCGACCAGTAGGTTCGGTTTTGGTCAGTTTTAGCTTGGAGATACATTTTATATACCGACCAATCGATTTTTTGCCAATCGGTTTCGGTCGATTTTCGGTTTTTCGGTTTTTTTTATCATCCCTACCATCAACTACATATATATTGATATATATATATATATACAACTCCAAAGCAAAGGCCCTAAAATTTTGAAAATTACACTTTTAGTATAAGAAAGTTTATGAGTTATAGAAATAGGCCCCTAAAATTTTGAAAGACACCATATAATATTTACGTGTCACTAAATAGACTCATATTATAAATAGATACCAAAAAATTGCCAATTGTGTAAAGGTAGATCCTAAAAAAATTGTCAATTATATAAGTAGATCCCAAAAAAACCGCCTCCTCCGAACCCCCGTGTAGCCTAGGCCCTCCTGACCAAAATTTCTGGCTCTGCCCCTGATTATGTGGCACAATTGTTAAAGGATTTAGAAATCAAATTTGAAAGCATAGGTTGGCATAGCTCAAGTAGCAAAGTGCTTGGTATTTATAAGTCTCCTTCAACGCATAGGTTCGGGGTTCGAACCTCATTCCTTCCCCAATATCAAAAAAAAAAATCAAATTTGAAAACTGTAACAGTATTAAAATAAGAATGTACATGTATTTAAAGAGCACATGATACATGTATTTAAAAATTAGTGTACAAAAGTGTATACAAAAATGTGTATACCTAACATTATTGTTTGAGAAATAGCATGGGCAAATACTTGCTTTTTAATGCTTGATAATCCTTAAAATAAAAATAGTGCAATGCTATTGTAAGAAGCTTCTCACATGAGAAGACGGGTTTTAACCGTTGGATGAGCATCTAGCCTTAAGATTTTCACAAATCTGGAGAGAATCTTATGACTAGATGCTCATCCAACAGTTAAAATCCGTCTTCTCATGTGAGAAGCTTCTCAAAATAGCATTATCCATAAAAGTAACTAATTCTCTTCAGATTTCCACGAATCTGGAGAGAATCTTATGACTAGATGCTCATCCAATAATTAAAATCCGTCTTCTCATGTAAAAAGTTTCTCAAAATAGCATTATCCATAAAACTAACTAATTTTCTTGGGTTACCACTGATTTGTCAATCCATTGATTTGAAAGTCAAAAGTCCGGCTGAATTTTTCGTTGGCGCAGCCAGAAGTCCTTTACTGACTTCTTGTTGACTGAAAAAAGTTGAAAAGAAGATATAGTTTCTTTACGTTGGAGGAGACTTGGTTACAGTTACTTGCATCGTATGTAACACAGTTTGTACCACCGTTTTTTTGCTACAGTTGGTATCATGTCTCTCTCACTCCTTTAAGTGTGGAGGGTTTTGGGATTTCCATTCCTGTGGATAGGGCCGGTTCTGACAAAAAATTTTGGGTTTATTTTTATATATTTGTGGGTATAATTAAATATATTATAGTGTTGATTTGCGAGTTATCTTCTATCATTTTTTAGAATTCAAAGATTTTGTAATTTTTAAGGTGTGCTGGATTACAATAGGGTACATACATTTATTTTTTTTCCAATATTTACTTGGACTTTATTATAATTTGTTCAACATATCATAAATAAAAAAAATTATTTTTGGGCCCTACTCAGTACTTTTCGGAACCCTATTAAAGAGCAAAAACTGGACAAAATTCGGGGGCCTTAGGAGGCCGCCTACCCCGCCTCTAGGAAGGGTCGGCCCTGCTGTGGGAGTCCTCTCTTTGGAGAGTTGACCTTTTGAGGTTTGTTTAAGTTGTGAGTCTGTAACTCTTTGTGTGTGTGTGTGTGACGCCTATGGGTACTTTATAAAAAAAAAAAAATGTATCACAATTTGTACAATATTGTATATAAAAATAAAAAAATAAATAAATCATTTTTTAAAGTAAATATTGTACAAATTGTAGGAGGCACGATTTGCACCGATCAAACAACTGTAGCGAAGTCTCCTGCCTTCTTGTGGCTCAACTAAACATGTAGTCCCAAAACAATCCTAACATCTTCTCTAATCGTTCCAAAAAGTAAAATTCTTCAGTACATATGTGAACTTTTGGTTATAGAGTATAACCAAATTTTAGATATCAATTCGTAGTAAAAATATATTTATTAGAACTTGATGCTAACCAATAATTTTTTTTAATGTGTTATTTGGTGTATCATTTAATAGTAACCTTTGGGGGGACTTCCGCCATAACCTCTCAAAAAATGAGGTTTCAAATTATTTTATTTTGTACAATTTTCAACTCTATTGCGTAGATCTTGAAAAAATACATGGAATAAAAAAAATAATCCACTTAAAAAGGCTAAAAAATGAGTGAATTATGGTGGTTTAAAGTTGATAGATAATATTGGCTTAACCATTTTTCTGTTCTAGGCTTTCAGCAAGGGGCTTCTCACCAAATTCAGAAAGTACCGAGGGGGTTTATAAAAAATGACCAAATCGTGTGAATTTTTTAATATAACTTAATTTTAAGAGGTCTATGACCAAATTTCTCTATCCTATCATTTCTTAGTAACATTTGATCACATTGTATAATATATCTAGTGGTGCATGTATTATACAACTAAGTTCCAAGAAACTCGCGTGCATAAATACTACTAGTACTCATTCTTTCTCTTTCCTTTTACACTTAATTAGGTTTAAGGACAATTTAGGGTACTTGTGTTGGTTTTAAGGACAACTAAAAAAAATACTTAGAAAAAAGTCCGTCACTCTTTTTTGGACCAAAATACCATGTCCACTACCACGCGATCTCCGACCTCTGACAACCCTCGCTGACACACCTACGATGAGCTTCACGACTTCCGACAACGAATTTCGCGACATTTGGTGACTTTCGCCCTTTCTACCAAAATGGAATCGACAATAATTGACGATCACGACGAGATAGAGTTTTCAGAGATCGCGAAATTTGCAACCTCGAAGCGAGGATGCTCTGGCTTTGCTAACGCTCCAGTGGGGTTGCAGTTGGAAATCATCCAGATCTGGCTTGCGACAGGTGTGTAACGACTAGATTTGAGGTCACTGGAGTAGACGAAGCCTTGCCGAAAATTTTGAATGCTTCAATTGTAAAAATTGTGAATGTTTCAGTGGTAAAACTTTACCACTCTAAACATGTTATGAAATTTTTAAAAGGAGGTGGTCGGCGATGAAGTTCGGTGGTGTTGATGGTGTTTGTTGGTGGTCTAAATGGAAACTGGTGATATTTTTCATTTTCATCACTATGAACAATTTGCGCAAAAATTTCAGAAAAGTTGATACACAGTAGGAGCAAAAATGTCATAAATAATCAAAGAAATATCACTAAAGGAGTTTAACGAACACAATTACCTTAAAATGTACTTTAACTAAAATGAAAATATGTTCTTGTCCTTAAACTAACAAAGTTACTCTTAAATATCCTTAAACCTAATCAACCCTTTCTTTTTTCTTATGTTTGAGGAATAAAATTTACTTTCCTATAATGAATTTATGCGTGTAGTGTCTATGAGCAACAAAATTTAATTGTGTTGAAATGTAAAAGGAATTGGAACAGAGAATGCAATTGCATTTTAAGGTCGCAATTGAACAAATCAAGCCAGTTCGATCTTAATTGACGTAACATATGAAACTTATTAGTTTGAAAGTGCCATAAAGAGCAACAAAAGTCTATAGATTGGTTAATTGACACCAAATCTCCTTGTGCTTAAAGAATTCATAGTAACAACAAAGAATGTGCTAAAGTATTGGCAGGAGATAATGTCACAGCATGTTCCCACAATAGCGGAACTGAAGCGCGTGGCACGCCACCGAGGCTATACCAATTCATTAACTTTCCCAAAAATTAGTTTAAGAACACGCAATGGAAAAGAAAAACACTTCATTTTTAAAATCAGGAATCCAATCGACTGATCAGAGGTTCAGTCGACTGGTAATGCAAACTACAGAGAGTTCAAATCTCAGCAGCTCGTCCAGTTATAGCACCCGTGTACGGGTTTATTGTTTTTCATTACATTGTCATACATAATAATGTGATGTGTTGTGTGTGATAGCACATGTGAGTGAGTTTTGCCTCACGAGTCAATTTGGGTGTCAGTGTAAGAGAACCCTATAAGATAGTGTGAAGTGAGTGCTTTGGTGTTCTGGCGTCTCTTCGAGATTGAGACGGTCATTGTGGAATACCCTAAATGTTTATCAAAAAATAAATGTTTGCATGTATATTTCATTATCTGTATTATTATCTAGTTATGAATATATTTTTGGCGTTAATTTTAGTATCTTGGTGAGGACGAATTAACACGCTACATAATTAGTAGGCTAATTAGTAATTTCATAAAATCATGTAAAATTGCAATTTAGCAACCAAACGGAACTTAACGAAAACTTTTATAATTTTTAGTTTTCACTCGTAAAGCAATGAATTAAGCGTGTAAGTAGTTTCAGAGAATAATTAGGAGTTTTAAGAACTTGCGGGGAGGCAAACTTAATTTTCGAGTGTTATGCCTATCTATATATATAAAGAGGTGAGATATTTTCATAAATATAACCTAAAATTAGAAATCAAGAGAGGCGAGATTGGGGATTTCTTGGCTTAGAGCTTCAAGACACAAATCGACGACCTTCTGCCCCCGTTTGTTTTTCTCCAGATTTCATCTTCAAAGTCCTAGAGGTAAGAGCTTCGTTTTGATATCCATTAGGACTTGTTTGGCTAAGTTTTTTGAAAACTCATTTTTGGAAATTTTCATAAAAAAGTTGATAATTGGGCTTTTGATCGATAAGAATTGTACTAGACAGACTTTTGCACGATCTTTGTGCTCGGGTTTTCTTTGGATCGAATTCTTAGAGCATTATTTGGAGGTAAGTGATTCAACTATTTATTTTGGAATAATTTCTTGACATGTATTCATGTTGTATATGAAAGGCATGTTTTAGTTTATAAATATATATTGTTTAGTTCATATTGGGTAACTATATTGATAAATAGGCTCAGTTGTACGGTGAAATGCTTTGATTATGTCGAAAGCACGGTGAAATGTATTTAAGCATGTTTAGTTGCTATTTGGGTCCAAGGAGCACGTGGTATCAAGCCATCTTGTGAAGCCATTATAGGCATAAGGTCGCACGTTTGAAGAAAAGAAACGTGGGTCTTACCAAGTCGCGTGGACTTTTTGGCGAGGAGTCGCGGACTAGAAGTGTGGAACGTACACGTGAGACTCCGGATACTAGTATGAAATGTAGAGATGTGAATGCGAGCATGTTTATCATTAATTTGCATTGTTGTTTTATTCACTAAGCGTTAACTTAAACAAATCGAATATATGTGGTTATTCAAATAACCATTTAAGGTGTTAATTCCAGAGAGGAATTGGAAAAGTGATCATGGGATATTTGGAGTTCACTTAGAAGACAACTCCACATGTTCTTTCCGTAGTTTTGAATAGAAATGTTGTAATAAGGATTTTATGACTTTTAACTATGTTTAACTTAGAATCGTAGAATGGATTTGTGATGTTGTAATAAGTTAGTAATCTTTTGTATTCATGTTTTAACAATGTTATATGCTAGGATCACTTTGGAATGAGTTTAGAGTATGTATTTAGTCTCTGAACAATCGTAGGAAACCTTTAGATTGGTCAATTTGCATAATGCTCTGTTGTTTGAAACCAGTCGACTGGTTTATGAAACAGAAACCAGTTGACTGGATCCTTTCATGAGCAATTCACTGCATCAGTTTTGAAAAGAAACTGTTGACTGGGTCCCCGACACAGTTGACTGGGTCGTGTTTTCAGAATCAGATATTCTGCTTAGGCTGGACTTCAGTCGACCGGACCGTACTAGCTGACTGAGAATTTGACACCCTAGTTGACTGGACATGGGAGACAGTCGACTGGACGGGCTGCTGAGATTTTGAGCTTTCTGTAGTTTGCATTTCCAGTCGACCGGACATCTGATCAGTCGATTGGATTCCTGGTTTTAAAAATGAAGTATTTTTTTTTTCCGTTGCGTGTCTTAAACTAATTTTTGGGAACGTTAATGAATTGGTTTAGCCTCGGTGGCATGCCACGGGCTCCAGTTCTATTATTATGGGACCTCGCTGGGACACCAAACGACTGTCTCCCATGTCCAGTCGACTGGGGTGTCCAATTCTCAGTCGACTAAATGGTCCAGTGGACTGAACTCTAATCCAGGCAGAAAATATATGATTCTGAAAATACGACCCAGTCGACTGTGTCGGGGACCCAGTCGACTGTTTCTTTTCAATAACTGATGCAGTGAATGCTCAACAACAGGCTCCAGTTGACCGGTTTCATGTTGCAAAACATTCTACAGAATTTACCAATCTAAAGGTTTCCAACGATTGTTCAGAGACCAAATACACACTCCAAACTCATTCCAAAGTGAACCTAACTGGATTATAACATTGTTAAAACATAACTACAAAAGATTACTATCTATTACAATATCAAGAATCCGTTCTACAATTCTAAGTTAAATATAGTTAAAAGTCATGAAATCCTTATTGCAACATTTCTATTCAAAACTATGGAAAGAACATGCGGAGTTGTCTTCTAAGTGAACCTCCCAATACACCGCGATCACTTTCCCGATTCCTTGCCGGCATTAAAACCCGAAATGGTTATTTTGAATAGCCACACATATTCGATTTGTTTAAGCTAACACTTAGTGAATAAAACAACAGTGCACATGAATGATAAACATGCTCGTCTTCACATCTCTACATTTCATACTAGTCTCTGGAGTTTCACGTGTACGTTTCACACTCCTAGTCCACGACTCCTCGCCAATAAGTCCATGCGACTAGGTAAGACCCACGTTTCTTTTCTTTAAACATGCGACCTTATGCTTGTAATGACTCCACAAGATGGCTTGGTACCACGTACTCCTTTGACCCAAATAACAACTAAACATGCTCAAATACACTTCACCGTGCTTTCGACATAATCAAAACATTTCACCGTACAATTGGGTCTCCTTATCAATATAGTTGCCCAATATGAACTACACAATATATATTTCTGAACAACACATGCCTTTCATACAAAATATGAATACAGGTCAAGAAATCATTCTAAAACATATAGTTGAATTACTCACCTCCGAACAACACTCTAAGAAATCAATCCAAAGAAAAAGCTGAGCACAAAGATCGTGCAAAAGTCCGTCTAGTACAATCCCTATCGATCAAAAGTCCGATTATCAACTTTCTAGGAAAATTCTAGAAAATAAATTTTCGTAAAACTTATCCAAACAAGACCAAATGGATATCAAAACGATGGCCTTACCTCAAGGAGTTTGAATATCCGATAAAATATTTTGATGAACGGATGGATCACTGAAAATGAGTGTCGCAAGCTCGAAGATTGAAATCCCCCTTTTCTCTATCCTCTCTTCTCCCTTTTATAAGTCAAAATAGGTTTTGTAACTAACAAATATCTCATATCTTTCTATATATAGGCACAATTCTCGGAAATCGTGTTTATCTCCCCACGAGTTCTCAAAACTCCTAATTATTCTCCGAAACTTCTTACACGCCTAATTCCTTGCTTCACGGGTAAAAATTAAACATTTTCGCCTAAGTTCCGTTTGGTTGCTAAAATGTGATTTCACATAACTCTACGAAATTGCTAATTAGCCTACCAATTATGTAGCGTGTTAATTCGTCCTCACCAGGATACTAAAATTAACAACAAAAATAAATTATAAACCAGAAATAATATAGATAGTGAAATAAACAGATAAACAATTATTTTTAGATAAACATTTAAGGTATTCCACAATAACCGTCTCAATCTCGGAGAGATGTCACAACATCACAACACTCATTCAACACAGTCTCAAATGGTTCTCTTATACAAACACCTTAATCAACTCGTAAGTCACAACTCACTCACACATGTGCCACAAATGCACATCACATCACAATATCATGCATGACAATATAATAAAAATGCCACAACACGCATACAGGTGTTATATATAAACTACGACAATTAAAAAATGAAACCTTCCAAGTAGGAACCGGCTAATCCATGAGTTTACCATGAAATTAAAAAGGTTGTACAAATGAACCAACTCTCTAAAGTGAAATAGTCACAAGAAAAGAACAATAGACTGAACCAACCAACAAACGAAACAGTACCTGCATGGCCAGTCATCCATCATACTCGTATCAAATAAATCACCACAGGTACGCAGTTTCTGGTGTGTATAGGTAGATATGTATATATTTTTACGGCAATGCTGGGTGCACAAACACTTTACACAAACACTCTATCGCTCTCCTGGGTGGCAGTGTGAGGTCCACTGAATTTATCGAGCCCCACAGTGCCACCTAGGAGTGATATAGAGTTTTTGTGTGAAGTGTTTTGTGAGAGTAATTGTGCCCCAACTATTACTCATATTTTTATATGTGGTAATGTTATGGGTCTTACCAGCTTTCACAAACAAAATCCATTAATAGTCTATCTCTCTTTTGGATGGCATTACGGGTCCATTGAAATTAATCAGATTCCAAGTGCTACCTAGGAGAGAGATAGACTATTAATAAATTTTGTTTGTAAAAGTTGTTAGTGACTCAATCATGACTTGAGCCGAATTGTTTTGATAGTGCAGAGGCAAAATGAGAATGATATAGAACACATGTCACCCAGGGAATACCTCAGTGAGAAATAATTAACCCAAAATGGATGAGAAAATGCTCTGAAGAATAAAAGCATGAGAAATTTGAGATAGAAAGTATAGCATACGTCCACGCACTATTAACATTAGTAAAAGACTCCACCAACCACGACTTGCATCTCAAGGCGTTTTGACCAATAAAATACAATGGTACAAGCGCAACCCACGTTTGACCATCGCAGCCCTCCATTAATACAATATCAACGGCTCCTATTGCAAATCCACAAGCCACCAACCCCATGGGGCCTCTGCCTACTCAGCCCACCCCGTGCTCCCTCACCTACCACAAAAAGTTTTATATACAAATAAATATACATGTACATACTCCAAGCAAAAAAAAATATATACATGTATATATATACATATATGTATTTGTGCAGTCAGGCTTTAAAGAGAGTGTTTTCTCTTTATTAAAGAGAGGGTCTCTGTTTTGGCCGTTGGATCTTGTTTTCATTAATGACAGTTTTGTCATTTTATAATTTTTAAACACGATCCGACGGCCAAAACAGAGGCCTTCTCTTTAATAAAGAGAGATAGTCCTCTTTAGATAATCTTTGTGTATTTGTGTATATATATTTATATATTAAATATTAATATATGTAGAATTCTGTGATACGATTGTTTGATAGGAAGTCACGTATAAAACTGTTATCATTTAGAGTAGAGTAATGCTATATTTCTCAAATTTATATTCTAAAAATATTTATAAAATAATGTGGTAATTGTGCCACGCAAATAGCTTTCAATTAAAATTCAACTGGTCCTACAATATTAGACTTGACTTCGATGTCACATCATTTATGAAGCA
Source organism: Hydrangea macrophylla (assembly GCA_033977485.1). Classification (NCBI taxonomy): domain Eukaryota; kingdom Viridiplantae; phylum Streptophyta; class Magnoliopsida; order Cornales; family Hydrangeaceae; genus Hydrangea; species Hydrangea macrophylla. The sequence goes on along the minus strand of CM066999.1, from coordinate 100,722,595 downwards.
CTTTAAGCCTCTGATCATTACACTAAGATCTAAATAGGTTCCAAAGAGTAATGCTATACTTTTTAAATTTTATATCACAACTGTAATTCTCAATACATGTGATAGTGTAACTACCCTCATTATTGATGAGACCACCTCAATATTAATTCTCAATACATGTGATAGTGTAACAACCCTCATTATTGATGAGACCACCTCAATATTCTCCAATAAAACATAATCGCACGTGTTGAGTTATTTGGGTACGAGGAAGCATAGCATCACTGGGTGGTGGTAAAACATTGCACTCAAGTCTCAAATATCTTACTCATGTCTACGAGTGTAAATGGTATAATTCGGCTCCATTCGATTTTCAATTAAATCAATCAATTTTAGATCGGTTCAATTTAGTGTAATTTTATGATTCAATTCAGTTATTACACTGTAGAAATTTCTTAAACAAATAAATTGATTTGGTCGCTTTGATTACACACCCATGGAGGTCTCAGAGCATTCACTCATATCTCAAAATATTATGCCAAATTTAATTAGGCCCCAAAAACAGCACCCCAGGTGTCAAATATTGGAGGCAGATCTCAACCCATTAACTGCACTGATATTTTGGTCATATAGTATGGTCGTATAATAGAATTCTGTATAGTATAGTATATTCTAGTACTAGTATATAAAAAAAATATTTTTATGTATTATTTACTGACCCCACTTTACATCTATATAAAGGACAACCCTGTAGTTCCAAAATTCAGGAAATAGCCACACCCTCAAACATTTCCTGTTCTCTCTCTCTCTTCTTTCTCTCTCTAAATTGAGTAGTTGTCACAAAAACACGACACAATTAATCAAATGGAAATGAAGATGGAGAATGGGCACCAAAACGGCGTCGTATCGGGCATTTGCCTGATGGACCCATTGAATTGGGGACTAGCGGCGGAGGGTTTAAAAGGTAGCCACCTGGACGAAGTGAAGCGCATGGTGTTGGAGTACCGGAAGCCGGTGGTCCGGCTGGGCGGCGAGACTCTGACAATCTCTCAGGTGGCGGCGATTGCGGCCGCCGGTGACGGGGGAGTGAGGGTGGAGCTGTCGGAGACGGCGAGGGCGGGAGTGAAGGCGAGTAGCGATTGGGTAATGGAGGGTGTGTGTAAAGGGGTTGATAGTTATGGTGTGACTACTGGGTTTGGGGCCACTTCACATAGGAGGACCAAAGAAGGAGGTGCCCTTCAAAAGGAGCTTATTAGGTAATTTGAAACCCCCTCTCTCTCTAGCTTTTTGTCTACAACATTAATACGGTAAATGTGATTCCTAACATAGGACAATGGTTCAGTGAACCATCCTTAATGATTACGTAAGATCACTTCAATTTCCTCTGATCAAAATCAAGTGAATTCACTAACCATTTATGTATTAGGACCCACGTTACTCTTGTAACAACTTTGTTGCTAGAATGGATGCTATTTTGAGCTAAATATTTTGGTAACATTTTTGTACTGTTTTGTTTTGGTTGGTGATTGGTCCGTGCGTTAAATAAATTACCTATATGAAAAATGTTGGGTAAATATATTTTATACCTTCAAATTATACCATATTTGGCAGTTTGATCCCTAAACAAGTCTCTTTCTTTTTTTTTTTTCATTTTTTTTTTTTTTTTGCTTTTTGGTCCCTCAACTAACATTTTGTGACATTTTGTACTCTCCATCACTTTTAGTGACAGACAAAAGTGACGCTGAAAATGACGGAGGGGTAAACTACGAGGGACTAAAATAAAAATAAATAAATAAAGATGGGGTATTTAGAGACCAAAGTGCTAAGTTTGAGGGTACAAAATGCATTTAACCGAAAAAAGTTTTAGCATTAGACTAATTGTGAAATTTTTTCCCAAATTTGTTCTCGACTGGTGTGGCCGTGGGACCACCTATGGCAACTTTCGGTGAAAATTTATATATCCGCTACACTGAATGTGATCGAGCAACCGCATTAATTTGAAAAATGAAACATTATTTTAAGTTTCATAACATGGCATAGGTGAGTCCCATTTATGCCTTTTAAGCAATGTTTTAAAACCTTGACCGGAACAGACCGTTCAGTCAATTGAATGTCGCATGGTCACGGAACGGTTTAGTTTAGATCTGTAAACCAGAATTCTCAAAACTGTTCTATTTTCTAAAAATCGGAATATTGGTAGTTGAACTGAAAAAAAACAGAAAATTGTGTTTTTTATTCATGTTTTTATTGGGAACTAATATTACTGGTATTTATTAAGTAATTATGACATCACAGTTCAATTTCAGTTGACTCGAGCATTTTTACAGTTCTAAAGAACTGTCAAAAAAACCTGTTATTTCTAATTGATGGTGTAGTTGGTTACAAAAATTGGAATGAACAAGACCCCAAGTACAGATGAATCCACTAACGAGAAAGAGAAGTATAGATGAAATCATCTTGAATTAGGCACTTTCTGACTATTTGACCGTTGACCAGTAGAACCTCAACTGAGCTCAAAATTGCACTAAGATATAGAACTAATTGAACACTTAATATCAATTATAGCTAATTCTTTATTGGACATTCTTCTTTTTGTGCCAGGTTTTTAAATGCTGGAATATTTGGCAATGGAACAGAGTCTTCTCACACACTACCACACTCAACAACAAGAGCGGCTATGCTAGTGAGAATCAACACTCTCCTCCAAGGCTACTCTGGCATAAGATTTGAAATCTTGGAGGCCATAACCAAATTCCTCAATCAAAACATTACTCCATGCCTCCCATTACGTGGCACGATCACTGCCTCTGGCGACCTCGTTCCCCTCTCCTACATTGCCGGACTCCTCACTGGCCGCCCCAATTCAAAGGCGGTGGGACCCTCCGGAGAAATTCTCAATGCCGAGGAGGCATTCCGCCTCGCCGGAGTCGATACTGGTTTTTTTGCCCTACAACCCAAAGAAGGCCTAGCACTTGTTAATGGCACGGCTGTCGGGTCCGGGTTAGCCTCTATGGTCCTTTTCGAGGCTAACGTTTTGGCTCTTTTATCCGAACTTATTTCGGCGATTTTTGCCGAAGTAATGCAAGGAAAGCCTGAGTTCACCGACCATTTGACACATAAATTAAAGCACCATCCGGGTCAAATTGAGGCCGCAGCGATAATGGAACACATTTTAGATGGTAGCTCTTATGTCAAGGCAGCTCAAAAGTTACACGAAACAGATCCGTTACAGAAACCAAAACAGGACCGTTATGCTTTAAGAACATCTCCCCAATGGTTGGGCCCACAAATTGAGGTGATCCGATCATCGACCAAATCAATTGAACGGGAGATAAACTCAGTGAATGACAACCCTTTGATCGACGTGTCACGAAACAAGGCCTTACATGGTGGGAATTTCCAAGGTACCCCAATTGGAGTATCCATGGATAATACCCGTTTGGCCATCGCAGCTATCGGAAAGCTCATGTTTGCCCAATTTTCCGAGCTAGTCAATGATTATTACAACAATGGGTTGCCCTCAAATCTTTCGGGCGGGCCAAACCCGAGTTTGGATTACGGGTTCAAGGGGGCCGAAATAGCCATGGCTTCATATTGTTCGGAGCTTCAATTTTTGGGAAATCCAGTGACTAACCATGTTCAAAGTGCTGAGCAACATAACCAAGATGTGAACTCATTAGGCCTAATCTCTTCAAGAAAAACAGCTGAGGCTATTGATATTTTGAAGCTCATGTCAACAACTTTTCTAGTAGCTCTTTGCCAAGCTATTGATTTGAGGCATTTGGAGGAGAATTTGAAGAACACTGTCAAGAGCACAGTGAGCCAAGTGGCCAAAAAGACTCTCACTATGGGCATTAATGGTGAGCTTCACCCATCAAGATTTTGTGAGAAAGATTTGCTTAGAGTGGTGGATAGGGAGTATGTTTTTGCATATATCGATGACCCGTGTAGTGAAAACTACCCATTGATGCAAAAATTGAGGCAAGTTCTTGTGGACCATGCGCTGAAAAATGGAGAAAATGAGAAGAACCCGGGCACATCGATTTTCCAAAGGATCGAGGCTTTTGAGGCAGAGTTAAAGACCCTTTTGCCTAAAGAGGTGGAGAGTGCAAGAATTGGGATCCCAGCAATGCCTAATCGAATCAGAGAGTGCCGGTCTTTTCCGTTGTACAAGTTTGTGAGAGAAGAGGTGGGAACGGAGTTGTTGACCGGAGAGAAAGTCCGGTCACCGGGGGAGGAGTTTGAGAAGGTGTTCAAGGCAATCTGTGAAGGGAAGATCATTGATCCAATGTTGGAGTGTCTCAAGGATTGGAATGGTGCTCCTCTTCCCATATGTTAGCTATTTTCTTTTTTCTTTTTTTCTGTGTGTGTGTGTGTACACTTAATCTTGATTCTGATCTTGCTATAGTTTAAGGGCCTGTTTGGGCAACTTTCTATGTAATAATTGTATTCATAACTCAATGAAGTTTTCATAAAAAGATCATTATCTTGAATGAATTTATGTAGGGAAAATGGTGCTCACTTCAATACTAATGCTTAAAATCTAGAATTTTTCCATTATCAAGAAAATATGGTCATGTCTTCGAGTTTTCAAATGACTGATGATGATAAAAAAAAAAATTAATAATAAAAAAAAAATTGCAAATTAAGGAACTTATTCAAATATTTTGAGGAGTATATGAAGTCTGGAAATTGAAGAGGTCTATGAAGCACAAAAAATTCATGTTGGTGATTGTGGGTTATAGCTGAATTTGAAGTGGGTGTGTATGAGATTCAGTTCAAAAAGCTAGTTTTCCATGTAGAAAAAAATGGTGCTCACTACAAAAATGCACATGCCACCTCCATTATGTGATGATATTTATTACTTAATATAGGGTAATTCTATCCACACCTACATATTTTGCTCTTTACACTCGCCATTTAATGAATTTTGTTCATTACTAATACACCCCTTTACAAAATGACATATAAGGACAATGAGTAAAATATAGAATTGGGCTCTGCAGGCGTGAGGACTTCAGAGAATGTAGTATTTTACTTCATCCGTATTTTACATCATCCTCAAGTAAAGTAAGAAATACCAGGGAAAAAAAAGAGTAATAAAACTCAAGAAAAGTTCAAAAGAAGCGATTTTAAAACAAAATCATACTCATTTTTCAGACTATTGAGCAAACAAAGAAAATTATTTTCCTTAATAGTTTCTTTTCCTTCTCCTCACTGAAATCAATGAACCAAATAGAGCCTTAATTAAGACCAAAGAGTCCAAGAATAAGGCCTTTTGTTTTATTTTTCCACAGATGCCAATGATCACCTTTATGCCAGGATCAAAAAATGAATATAGCAAGGAAACTCGTCTTCATGATGAATACGCGCAGCAAAACTTGAAGGGTTTAGCTGCAATTGCAAATCCGAACCCTATGCAGAAAAATTCTTCAGAGATGATCACAAATGGACTCTGTAAAATCACTAGTTGTCAAAGTGCCACCAAGGTCATCCGTTGGGTACTTCCCTTCTGCAATTGTCGTGATGATAGAATTCTGGATTCGATCAGCTTTTTCGTGGAGCTTCAAACGGTGCAACATTGAGACGGCACTCAACAACATAGCAGTAGGGTTTGCCAAATTCTATTCAAATTCATCCATAGAAATAGAATTAACAATTGAGTTGTCTTAAGGTTATTACATATTATTCGTTAATAGGCGAGATTTTACAAAAATAATAATAATAATAATAAAATGGCCTATAGGGAAAGAGAACTTCTTTGTTTTTGTGTGCATTGGAAGTGGGTAGTGTCCGATTGGTAATCAATTACTTGAGATTATTGAAAAGTAAAGTCCGGTTGCCAAACAACTTTTCATAGCTTTTTTCTAAAAGCTGAAAAAGGAGATTAACCTAAAAGTAGCAAATTGAAGTTGAACCAAGAAAATTGTTTATTTCACTAAGACTAGGCAAAAACACGTGTGTTTCACGTGTTGAGTAAGATATTAAGGTTGAATTGAAGTCGAAACTTGTCATTTGAAAGAAAATACTGGTACCAAACTTAGTCCTCACATGGGGCTATTACCTATGTAATTAAAAACCAACAGCAATTAGTGCCCAAATTATTAGATAAATAAACACAAAAATTCATCCAGTAATAACAAATAATCAATCTTTAACTTACAATTTCCAAATGAATATAAAGATCAAGAAAGTAGCTGCAGACGCACCATTAATTAAACGATAATCTGCACAAATTTGTGGTTCCTCAGCAATCAAGTAGTTTACACCCGAAAAACATAATTAAAAAAAGATAATCTGCACAAAATTGTGGCTCCTCAACAATCAAGTAGTTTACACCCGAAAAAAAAATAATTAAAAAAAAAAATCAATTAGTATACGATGACAATTTTATTATCTTGCAAGACACATAAGCCACAAACCTTTCTTAAATTGATCTGTCAGAAAACAAAGTAACAAGGCAAAGTGAAGAGAAAATAGAAAATAAAAAATACCGGGACCGTTAGCCTTACTTGATTAACTTGCAAATCACTATAAACCAAACCAAATCTCACCACTGAGTTGGGAAGCTCAAGTACAAGACGAGAATGTGAATCACCATCATAATGCATATCAGCCACCAAACTCTCAATGTTTGCTTGATAAATTTAATCTTAGGCATGTGCTCCACTATAGCTCTAAAGTATAGGAACACCAAACTCTGAAATATGTCAGTCACTTGCCTGGACCTCTAATGTATTTCAGTGACCTGCTTGGACCTAATACTAATTGGTAGTATAATATTACACTATATAAACTGGCAAGGCATACCTTTAAAGTATTTCAGTGACTTGCTTGGACCAATATTAATTGCTTTCCAACTACACTACTTATCAGAGCCACTACTCAACTGCAATAGTATTTCATAGCAGTAAACTAGGGAGTGTTTTATTAGCAGTTGTAATCTATCACAAAACTGAGTAGGAAAGACTTAGTTTCATTCCACCGTTATCCTCCAACTCAGGTCAGTTGCCAATGATAGGGGAAAAAACTGCAGACAGAAGACTCCGTCAAAGGGACAACCACACCATAATCATTTCCAAATATTACAAAATCATGAACCAATCCAATGGTTTCTATTGGTCGATCTAATCTTTTTAGGCCAAAATCTCTTTAATTTTCCATTGTTTTACTCCATTTCCCCCTCTCCTTCTGCTTGCGGCACTGACATGCAGAATCTAATTCTCCTCATCTTCAACCCTTACCTAATTAGTCTTCAGCAGCCGCTGGCGGGACGACATTTGCAAAGCGAGCTATTGATATTAGAAACAGTTGGAGCAGAGTAAAGAAAATGGAATTGATTATGTAGTTAAAAAAAAAAAACCTTATTATGGGAAATGGGGATACGCCAGTAGCTGATGTTGAAGATATGAATCAACACCGAAACACAATAGAACCACCCAATCAAGGGCAGTTGCATCGGCCATAACGAGAAATTCTCATTACTAGAAAGAATAAAATTTAATGGTGAATTACAAAGGCAAAAGAAATGAGCATGGTTTCCTAACAGTGCCCTAAATTGGGTACTTGAAAGAACCCTTGAGCGCATCAAATGCTGGCTTAAATTCATCAAGAAAACATAATTCAGCAACTGGGTGCTTGTAAATGCTACAATGTAAGCACCAAGCATCAAACTCCAATGTTAAAATATCAAAGATAATTATAGCGTTAGGAAGCTAGATAGGAGCATAATAATGCTTGCCTAAATTCTGCAAGAAAATGTAAATTCAGTGAAGAAAGCATCAAAATTTTCAATATTCAGTAATTAAAGACAATTATTGAGTTAGGAGGCCATAGAAAGAGAGAGCATATGAAGTGAGAGAAAGAGACAGATAATTAGGATTCAAATTAGGGTCAGCTAGCCTTAATTATTTGCAAGTAAGAAAATACAACCTATAAAAGGAAAAATAAATAACTTATGCAGCCCCCAACAATAAGATTCACCAAGCCAAGAATTTGATGATAATCTTCACCAATTATCAATCTCTATTTCCAAATTACAACACTAATTCATTATCAAGCTCCGATTCTACAGATCCTAATTTTACACAAGAAATCCTAATTTTGAATACCTTAAATCAGATGCTCTCTTTCCCATTGCTTTTGAAAGTTGTAGAAACCCTAGCTTTAGAACTTTTGGAAGGAAGGAGGCAAATTGGAGAAGAAGAGGCACATAGAGCACAGACCGTTTCAGTTCTCTTACACTAACGAAGAGGAAGATCTTAGCAGACAATGGAGGAGAACTGGAGAGGGAGAAGATCACCACATCACCAGAGCTGGGTTTTGGTGGAAGTCGGAAGGAGTGCCACGCGTAAGAAACGTGTTGATTCGATACGGTGTCGTTGTACAAGCAATGAGGCTGAGCTGCTTGCTTCACTGTTCATGCACACATCCATAGGCACGATAATTTCTTCTTATATAGTTAGATGTCCGGTGTCCCTATTGCAGTTCAATATTGTCAAGATGTTATGTGTAGTGATTTGGAATTTGTGTTTCAAATGTCTACTTTTGCTTACATTTTACATAGAAAATCACTTTATCCGGCTAGATTGTCGAGCACTATTCTACAGCTAAATCCTTAATTCCCGCACCGTTACCAAATGCTAAACAAATTTTTATTTTATATTTTTTAAATCAAATGAAAAATTCTCTTAATAAAAAATCTCTGATTTCCACAACAATCCCAAAAGGGGTCTTTAGTATTCTAGTCTCGCTTATGTAGAGGGAGTTGGAAAGCAAAGATGGAGACAATCTTAGAGCCCGTTTGAATTGGATATGGCTTTTGCATTCAGGCAAAAGAGAAAAACCGGTACACAAGGCACGGTGGGAAATAAGAAAAATTCATTAGCACCCCTAATGTGCTTCCCACTTCACATTTAGTAGGGCCTAGGCTGTAACACCTTTGGACCTGCTTCAGCCAAACCAGGTTTTGGGGGCTACAAAATGTTTCCTAAAAATTAATCCAAAAGGATGAATATATGCGTTTTCACCTTGGGCGCAAACGTGCATATGGGAAGTAATTCCAAACAGGTGCTTAATCCTTAACATTCTTCTTGAACTGAACTGTTCGACTGCTCTTAGTGTTGAACCAGTGTTCTCACTCTTGCAACCAGTGATTATACCATTGCACTAAATAACAGCCCCTAATGGTGCACCACGATGATAATTTAAATAATCAGCATTTGTACCTAACAAAAAGATAAGGAATTCAGTTATCTTTTCACTCTAACCCCCAAAGTCAAAACACCACATAGCATTGATATGTTCCTACAAGAAGCTGGATGTGTGGAAATTCCAGTTGAAAATAAAATCAAGCAATCGCATTTTAGATTCAGCAACCAAAAAAAAACCAATCACATATTAGTACAGAATGCATGAAGGCAGTGAAAAATCAAGAAGTTGCTTTTCAATAACCACCCTTTCCAGCTATAAGTGTAGAACCATGTATAGCCTCAGCAAGAGCAATACCTCCCTCACCAATATTGCAGCTGCAGGAGGTAAATGAAGTGAGATAACCTATAAGCTTACCCAGAGCCCGTTTGGGTAAGCTTTTAAAATAATCACTTTGTTAAGAGAACTTTTAAAAGTTACAAAAAATTGGAGCTTTTTAGAAAAGATAATTTTTTTAGCTTCAGAAAGGAATCAAATTTCTTAAAATGCTGTGGAAAAACTAATTCAAACGGTCACAGCTTTTTAAACAATCACTTATAAAAGCTACACCAAACGGGTTATAATTCTGAAGAAATTGCTTATGATGTACAAAAAGATAAGACTATAAATGCAGATACCTAGGTGTTATGCTCAAGCCCCCAACCAATCCAGAGGTCACTGATAATGTCACCGCACAGGTTAGGCATCACTAGAACATCAAAAAGAGCTGGATTTTTCACAAGCTGTACAAGGAAAAGCCAATAGAGAGTTCATCGCTAATTTTTCTAAGCATCGTCCAGATTCAGTGTGCTTAAAAATCTTAATTGTCAATGACACCTCACGACAACACTGGTATGAAAAAGAAAAAGGAGAACAAAAATAAGCACACTATGACGCTACCTTCACAAAAGGCAAATTCTAAATGGACCCACAGTTTTTCTCTCTACACCCACATCCTGCGCATTGACGAGCAGTACATATAGCATCCTCTGTTGTACATGTGGGTGTAAAGAGTAAAATATGGGGTGCATTTAGAATCACTCATCACATAATCCACAATTAAATCATTTGGAACAAACAGACCTTCAGAAAAAGACCATTTTCTGCATAATGTTGGCTTTGTGTATTGCAGATACTCTCTCTCTCCCATGGGTCTTGGCATAGTGAAAGGCATATTCAGCCACCCTCAGACTTGCTTGACGAGTGATAATCTTGAGGCTTTCATCCACACCCCTAACCACCTAGCACCAGGTACCAAAGTCAACGATTGTTAGAATCAGTCGATTCACGAGTCTATTCGAGTTCATACAACTCAGTTCACAATTCATTCATAATTTTCAACTTTGAAACTTTATGTTTTAGTATTTAAAAATAAAAAAATAAAATTTAAAAAAATAAATTTTATGTTTTAAGTCAAAACTTTCAACATTTTGAGCCTTCATATCGAAACTTGTGTTAAATTGTGACTCTGTTCATTTTAAGCAATATACATGTGTTGAATATGTATAAAGTAGACAGATTATTATTTAGTTTCAAAAAGAGCGAATTTTACTATTCACGATTATAACTTTGGCAAACCGAATCATGATCAGACAACAATGACACAGACTCCACTAAAAGTAAAATTGCTGATCGAACTTACTTGATGTTCGAGGCCACTGTACTACCCTTTTGTGTTTTCAAGGATAGTGATAAGATTCACATCATCTTAGCGAGTTTTGTATCCAGGAAGACTATTGCAAGGTCTAACTTTGGCATACAAATTAAGTTCTTTCCTCAGAGTAAGGTTCAATGAACGATGACCTTTTCTGATTGGTGTGGCCATTGGCCCTTTCAAGCCAACCCCATTTCGTCGAACTGATTCTAGACATTCCCATGTTAGAAAACTTTGAGTTCTAGGATCTACTTCCTGCCCCACATAGTGTTCTTCCCATTCAATTGGCACTTCAGCTTCCTTGAATACCTGCATCAATGGATATAACAAAGTTTAAGTAATTTCAAAAGGTATTAAATGAGGGATCATCTATAGTACAATACGAATCTAAAGATGGTTCAGTCAGCTTCCATAAATACCAAAATTGTGCCAACAAGGAATCATGTTAGGGGAAGCAAATAAAAAACAAACATGCCTAGATAGTAAATTAAGTCTTGCTATCTTACTTAGAAATTAGAATCATGAAATCAAAATTGGAGTACTCAAATTTGAAAATAATCGAGACTAAATTGGAATTGTTCGACACTTGGGCGGATTATAAATGTCTATAACCATATACAAACAGGCAGACGAAAGGTGCTTCTGAAAATACAGCAGTATTGATCATTCAAGGAATTCGAGAAAAAATGAGACAATTTATCATATTTGTTAGGGTTATCTACATTTTACCTCCATCTCGTTAGACCCATTGGCAGTTTACCCCCTATAGTTCAAAACTTGAAACTTAATCCCCTGTGGTTGTGACAGAAATGAATATTAAGTTTTTTGTCAAAACTAACGGGTCTTATACATTTTACCTCCCTGTGGTTAGACCCGTTTTCACTTTACCACCATACGGTTCAAATGTTGACACTTAACCCCTTGTGACTGTGGCTGAAATGAAGGGTATACTTGTCATTTAAAGTCAAAAGTTAAAACCATTAGCGTTTGCACTTTAACACAACCAGAAGGGGGTAGAAGCTAGCCACTTGCTTGTTAAAGGTGCTTGCCCGTGGCTATGGCATTACTATAGTGGGATTTCAAAGAAATGGGAGGTTCCTTTGCTTGTTCTATTGCTCTTCCTCCCTCGGTTAAGCGGTTAGGTATCACCTTTTGAACCATAGGGGGTAAAGTGAAAATGAGCGTATATACAAGAGGGTAAAATGCAATGGTGGAGCCAGCATATGCCCTCAATTTTTCTAATTTATATTTTTAGCCTATGTATTTGCTATTATGCATTTGTGCCCCTTCTGAAAATTTAAGTTACCCTTTTAAACTCAGAAACGTCATTTCGATCCTTAAATTTTTCTAACTTTCACTCAAATTAACATCTTATTACTCAATTAGCTTGAAGTATTTAAGCCCTTACAGGTATGCCTTTTGAATGTATTAAGTATTATTTATTTCATTAGTGAAAGTGAAACTAGTGAAAAATATAATAAAAAATTAAGCATATGAACACATTCTTGAGTAAACAAGAGATTAGTTTGCCTCTGACTAATTATGCTTACTCTTCAATCTACACTAGATGGGAAATCCATGTAACTACACAATATTTAGAACCCTGAAATTTCAAAATTATAACATCCCCCGAACCCCTGTATACATTTGTGGCCTTAAGATAAAATCCTGGCTCCGCCCCCCCGGTAAAAGGTATTTAACTTTCTTTGTTTGCTCTTCATATGTTTTGTCAGGCAGCATAGCAGCCAAAATCCAATTCATGTTAACCCACACAAATGCACACCCACATGTATATGCATCTGTTTTGGGTAGAATATGTATAATATACATATATGTATGGATGTATATATATACTACTCCCTTTGTCCCATTTTATGTGTCCCTCTTTCTATTTTTGGCTATCCCAAAACTATTGTCCACTTTTAAGTTAATTTCCAAAGCTACCCCTAATGAGTGAACACACCAAACTACTCTATTAAGCAAAGCAAGGGCAATTTTGGAAAAACTCTCTTATTTAGACCCATGTGGAGAGCAATCATTATGTTCCCTTAAAAAGTTGGACTCCCCAAAAGGGACACATAAAATGGGATGGAGGGAGTAACTTACAGCATGGCGCCATTCTAGCGACGATATTTTTCGTCGCTAAAAGTCGGGGTTTTCAGCGATGAAAAATTTCGTCACTAAAAGTATTTTTTTATCGCTAAAAGCTGAGGTTAGCAGCCCTCCATAAATATATAGGAGAATGCTAACTTACAGCACAACGACCTTTTAGTGACGAAAAATGCTTTTAGCAACAATTTTCGTCGCAAAAAGTCGGGATTTTAGCCACAAAATTTCGTCGCGAAAAGCTATGCTAACCTACAACTACCGTGTTGTAGATTAGCAGCCCTCATATATATATATATATGTATACAGTCAGGCTCTAAAAAGGGTGTCGACCTCTCTTTTAGCCGTCGGATCATGTTTTTATTAAGGGCAGTTTTGTCATTTCACAGTTTTTTAAACACAATCCGACGGCTAAAATAGATGCCCTCTCTTTAATAAAAAGAGGTAGCCCTCTTTAGAGAATCTTTGTATATATAAGAAGACTTCTAAAAATGAGCCTTTGAAAAACATTAACATTCCACACAATAAATTACGTTATGTAAACGACTAAACATAATCAATTTTCAAGTTTAAAACTTCCACATACAATACAACATTCAGTCAATAAGCATATATCATAAAAATCCTCACATCAAAAATGAAAATACTAATAGGCATTCAAACATTCTCCTTACATATATAAATGAATAACACAGGCACACAACATGTTACATATATACACATATATGCATATAAATATATATATATATATACATGATATAAATGCGTATATAGACAAACCTGTTTGACGGACTCGGAGATCTCGGGGCCAATCCCGTTGTCGGGGAAGAGGGTGGCTCGGATCAAATTGGAATCAGACGCCGCCACCGCCCAAAAGAGGCTTCAATCGAACGATGAGAAAACCCTAGCTGGATTAGGGTTTTTGAAAGACAATGCCGAGAAGATCTCATTGCCACGGCTTCGAAGGACGCATCTAGCAATTTGGAATGCCATTAACGAATTGATGACCATAACAGAATTGATAAAAACATAGAAGAGAGAATATAAAAAAGAGAGGCTTAAATACAAAATACACCCCTCTAATTTGGTTACTATCTCATATTAGCCCCTAAAGTTTCAATTGCATCAATTTGTTACCACAAATTTTTGAATAGAAGCAGAAGTTTTTAAATAGAAGCAAGGGAGATTTAGTGAAAAGGACATTCGGAGGAACCTTATAGGCTTAGGTTCATCAGCTAAAACATATTCGTCAATAATCCTTCGTAATTTTTGTGGACAAAAATGCCCATCAAGCAACAGTCAGAGTGTTGTTTTTCTTCATTCCAGTGAATTCCACAAACTGGACCGAAATACCCCAAAATACCTCTCTCCTCCTCCTCCTCCTCCTCCTCCTCCTCCTCTCTCTCTCTCTCCTCATTTGACCATGGACCTGCTCTCCATCTCCACTCCATCGTCCCTTTACTTCACTCTCTCTCATCCTACACTTCCTTCGCAACCCCCAAACTCCGGCTCTCTCCCTCTAAAACCCCCTATTTCTCTCTCAACCTTTACACCACAATCTTCGAAATGCTCACTCCGTTCGCCCCCAAAGTACCTCACCCACCACCCCAAAACCCTAGCTTGGGCATGTATTTATGTCATCTTACAGTCTCAAATTCAATCGTATTGGCTGCGAATTTGTGTTGGCTTTTGAATCTTTTCGTAATTACCAAGGCCAGAAACTCAACTTTTATTTCACTAATTCACCATCTAAAATCTTAAATTTTGCCAATTAATCAGAGAAATCTTAATTCTCAATTATTTAAGCTTTAGATTATAGGCAGACTAATGCAATGAAGATAGGAAAATTGTACCCAAAACAGAAAATAAAAGAAATGCTATATGGTACTCAGAAAAGATGTAGGATTGGGAGGAAAAGGAATGTCTATCGTCCCTTCTAGCATCAATAGAACTTTCTTCATCGAAGGCCTCAGCGATGGCTCGTCTTGGATGCACCAAAGTCCCACTCTGGCCATTCTCTCCAGTTTTCTCTTGTCAACCTTCTCATCCCCCACCAGTTTCCCCACGTCCCCTGATTGGAAACACTCGTAAACCCATTCTTCAAGAACAGCTTCATCCTCGGACAGGCTCCAATCCACACTCCTTCAACAACATATAATCTCACACAACACTATTCCATAGCTAAAAACGTAGGCTTTAACCGTCATTGGCAATTTCCGGTGCCACTCAGGCGCAACATAGCCACATTTTCCTCTTATCCCGGTAAATGCATTAGTCTGATCTGGCTTTAATAGCATCGTCAGTCCAAAATCAGCAATCTTTGCACACCTATACTCGTCCATGAGTATATTTTGAGGTTTGATGTCACAATGAATGATATGAGTCTCACACTCCTCATGCAGATACAGGATTCCTCTTGGTATATCCAGAGCAATACTAATTCTTTCATCCCAATATATGGCCTTTTCTCTAAAGATGTCGAAAATAGTAAATCTGCAAGTGAGCCATTGGCCATGAACTCGTACACTAGGAGTCTCTTAGGTCCATCGAGGTAGTAACTGAGTAAACGGACTAGAATACGATGATGGGTTTTTCCGTTCACTTTCATTTCTTGTGTGGGTGGGTTCTTGGTCATGATATATTCTTAAAAGCCAGTAATATATTCTTAAAAGGCGGTGAGCTGGACCAGGTAGCCCTAAGATAGACCAGGTAATCCATGATATGTTTTTAAAAGCCGGTGAGCTATTAATATGTTCTTAAAAGGCGGTGAGCTGGGATCAGTGGTAGATGTCGTTAAGTCGTAGCAATAGAATGATATGCCATGTTCAAACGTTGTGTCCTTGTAATGCAGTGAGTTATGAATATGTTCTTAAAAGCCGAGGACGGACTGATGTGGTGTCCATGGTATCCTGTGAGCTGTGAATATATTCTTAAAAGCGGTAGACGGAATGATGGTGTATCTATAGAGTTGAACTATCGAGTATGTTCTTCAATCAAGAGTACATTGTCGGTCTTCAAGTAACCAGACGATAGTAATCGGATAAGGGATTGGAACAAAGAGAAGATATTATTAGTAGCATTAATGATATATCGTTCTATAACTTGTAATTACTTCACCCTTATGATACTATGTTAGTTTTCTACTCACTCAGCTTTCAACAAGCTAACGCCCTTTTCTGTCTGGATATTCCCCGTCCAGACTACCCTGTTTCTTACAATGCAGGTAACGAACCCTATGATGAAAGCTTTTACCAGGAGGGTAGTTACGCAGAGGGTGGCCCCACCGAGGACGGATATGTTGGGGAGGATTACTACGCTGACGATTACATCTACGCTAGCTGAAGGCTAGGATAGATTATAGTTTCCATTCCTGTTACCAGACTTGATTATTATGTTTTGATATCAAGCATTTGTAGCCCTAAAACTTTATGTTTATTTCCATTTCCAGACGTTGTTGTAATAGCTTAGTAACTCGATATTATTATATATCATTATATCAGATGTTGTTTTGTTACTATAGTTTCCTTATTATTTATTGTTTAGAACTGTGTGGTATGGACAATTAAGTGACTTCACCAGTCATGGCCTACGGACCCAAAAATAAATTTTATTTTCTCTATTTTTGCTGCTCCGGGAAGTGACACTTAACAAGTTTATCGTAGTCATAAGTTTTATTTTGAAAAGAAAATGAGATACAATATAATACAGAATATGTATATACATATATAATATAGATGTAATAACACATGTCTTTAACTTAATAAGATCACTTACACACATATATGTGTATACATATACATAAATATATATATATAGTGTGTGTGTGTGTGTGAGAGAGAGAGACAGAGGGAGGGAGGGCAAACTGATGGGGTTTACTCTCATCGAAATCCTAGAAATTTGTGCACACCCATTTCTTGAATTGAAATTCTGGGCAAAGAACTGAAATTGCTAATTTTGTAATTCACCGTCTTTGATATGCAAAACCCAAGTTGAAAACATTACATATAGATGAGAGAAATTAAACCTACCCAGATCAAAGTACGCGTCTGCTCAAAACAATTCTAGAGTCCCTGAAGTTTAGGGATCCGCAAGCAGAAAAATCAAATCTCGTCAAAAACGCGACAGTCGTTGAAAACTTCTCCGGGCAATCTAACCATTTCATATCAGAAGCGATTCCGTCGGAACAGTGTCCAACCCGCTCTGACCCACGTGCCCATCTCGATCAACCCGCGATGACCCACAATTGAAATGTAGTTAACCCAAAAGGCAATGCTATGTCTCCCAAAAGATGTGGTAGTGGGACCAGGTTTAATAAAGTGGGACCAGTTAAATTTGATTGGAAATTGTTCAATGGCCAAGTCCACTCAGTATTGACCTTAAATTTTCATTGGGTAATGTTAGGGACACAAAAAGAAAGCGACAATAAGATAGAAGAGACATCATCATAATTTAATCATCTCAAAATTGTCATCCTCCATGCCATTGTATTTTGAGCCTTTCTATAGTAACACTTCCTAATCCCAAACACAATAAAAACACCAAACCTAATACACATATATGGAAGGTTCGGACATCACAATAAATCACCAAGCTACTTGTTAAAACTAAACTCAAGGTATCATGGTTTCTATGTGAAATTTCCACAACACTATACCTACATAAAAAAGTTGCCAAGTATCAAGTATAATATAGGAAATATAAAGATGGTCATTAAAATGAACATCATTCTGATATGAATAGGATAACTTGTCGCCTAGATCCATAGTAACAAACAAAGGCTACATATTCTTCGATGTAGGAAGAGAACCAACAGTTTCACACACGTTTGAAAATATCCCAGTCTGTCAAATAAGGTTATTGGAGGACCTACATGGCCAAATGCCTCCAACATCTTCATACAATGCAGTGAATCTGACTATTAAAGTTTTGTCCACGCAACCTTCGAAAAGGTGCACCTACAACGCGCCCAACTAAAGCAGTTTATTGCATGACCAATTCTAGGTGGAAAATTATAATTAGCACCATAAATACTAATCCTTTTTCTCAGCCCAAAGAAGAAGGGAAAAAAAAAAAAAAAGAAGGGATGTGGGGGGGTTGTAAAGTAAAAACAAACAGAGAGAAAAAAAATTGAAGAGGAAAAAAAAAGACGAGAGAATCTCAACTTGATTTTCTTAAAAATGGGCAAAGTATTATAAGCAATTCAACTAAAAATAGTAAGTCAGTAACCTTTGTTTCTTTTTCTGATACACACACACACACATATATATATATGAACAGGTATACATCAAGTGTGAATAATTATCTCACGTAGACAAAAATTTGAAATTACTTCGAGTATTCTCCTGCGCAAAAGATGCCAACATCAAGCTCTTCATTAAGTGTTGTTTTTGCACATTACGTGTATATTCAATCATTCAATTGTTAGATAAGGAATGTCCCATTGTAGGACAATATATTGAACTCCACAAGATTTTAAAAAGAAGTATCCCATTGGATTGTGATACTATAAGTCTATAACATCTAAAGATTCTAAACCTAAAGAAGGATATTCTTTCCAAGATATTGTGACCAGCTGATAAATGGAACAGATTAGGATATCTTTTGTTCTTTGATAAATTGGTCCTTGCCCAGGAAACTGATTGGTAGTTGTATGAGAAATTGTTCGAAAAGGAGGTCATCATACAAGTGGTTCACATACAAGATAAACTCAAATATGCTCCACCATACATGTCACAATGTGCCATCTGAAGCTTGTGATGGGGAACCTAAGGGTGGGTTTTACGTAATATTTGTATTTGATCGGGATGGGGGGGTGGGGGGGTGTGCAATTGTAAATTACTTATTTTATTTAGGAATTTTATCTTTTAGGAAGTTTTGATTTATGGAATAAAATTCTAGAAGGATATTTTAGCTTTTAGGAATTTCTCCTTGATTAGGAGTCTTTTGTTTTCTATAAATTAGGTGCCAAGATCATTCTGTTGGACAGTTGATGAACGAATAAAAATTTTAATAGTGTGTTTGCATAGGGACCCTAGACCTCTGTTTTCTCTTCTCTTCTTCTTCGATCTATATAAAGGTAACCTAATTTCCTTTTTACTTTTTTCTTCTCCATTATTCATCATCATAAATCCATCAATTTTCAGTAATATTATAACTTCTATCGAGTGTCCATCATCAGCTTGCTTGAAGTTAAATTCTATCAAGCCTCTATGACTAAAGATACAGTTTAAATTGAAACCATATATACTCAGAACCACCCTTAACCTTCACAGTTAGAATTCCTTACCCTGATTCTTTTCTACTGTTTTTTTACTTTCCAATTCCCTAACCCCTGATTCTTCTAACTGGTATATCTTTCAACTCTGTAAGTTTTTTTGCTTCGTCAGAAGTCAAAGTATCGCTGATTAATCATGATTTAGAACGGATCTGTTTTTTCTAGAGTCCAGTCTGTCATAACACCTAATTGTAGGTACATGTTTACATTAAAATATGCTGCTACTGCTGTGAAAATCCTGTATCGCTAAAGGATTCATTGTGAAAATAATTGGTTATTCTATCAGTAAATAATAAATAAAGTATGCTCTTATTCAAGTAAATCAAAACATAAAGAAAATATAACCATTACCGAAAAGAGCAGCACATATATGACATGGTGTGGATCTGCACGCTTTTCTCAAGATAAAATATTTCAGGCAGCACATAACTTAAGTTCAGGGTGAGACTCATGGAATTTTGCCAACAAATCATTGCAAGAAATGCCTAATCCTTTTGGAGTTTCTTGGGAAAAACTAGGTAAAAGCTTCACAATGTTGAGATCTTCAGAGATATGACAGAGACATGTCAAAATAGTAGAAGTTATTTTGGAGTCAAGAACAACACCCTTAGCTGCCATATAATGAAGCAAATCGATTATCTCTTTTGTTTCCCCCTTTGAACTGAAACCTTTAAGTAAAGAATCATATACAACAGCTTTTGGTGTGAATCCAGAAGCGACCATTCTCTCAAAAATGCTCTTAGCCTCCTCCAATTGTCCTAATTTCGAAAACCTATTTATTATTACCGCAAAGGTCAGAGCATCAGGGTCCAAACCCTTTTGAAGCATTTCCATTAGCAATTTCCTAGCCGATTGAATATCCCCAGCTTTTAGAGTTCCATCAATCATTATATTGAATGATATGACATCCGGTTGACAGTCTGCAGTCCTCATTTCTTGGAACAACCTCTTTGCTTGGTTCAAACTACTCTCCTTGCACAAGCTCGCCATCAATGTATTGTAGTCAAAAAGCGTAGGGTTAAGCCCACGGGTTCTCATTTGACTAAAAATAGCTTTTGCAAAATTAATCATACGCAATTTGCTGAACCCATTGATTATAGTACTATAGGTACACGAGTCTAGAAGGAATCCTAATTCAAGGACCTTCTTCCAAAGTCGTAAAGCTTTTTGAACATTACCTTCCTTTAGATAAGCTCCAATCAGTATATTCCAAGTAACCATGTTCCCGAAGCTATTCGTTTCAACCATCTTACAATGAATATCTTCAGCCTCATCAAGACGGCCTTCTTCACAAAGCCCTTGAATTAGCACAGTAAATGTCGTAATGTCCGGCTTAACATCGTACTCTCCCTTTAACATGAAATCAAAAAGCTTCATTGCCTCGTCAACCTTTGAAATTTCACAAAGTCCTCTCGCCAATGTATTGTATGTAACCACATCAGGCTTCTTCCCCTTCCCCATCATCAATTCCAGAGTTTTAAGAGCATTGGTCACCAAACCTACTTTGCATAATCCATTAATTAGAACATTGTATGTCAAATTACTCGGCTCTTCACCCTTTTCTACCATCAAATTGAATAACTCCATTGCTTTGTCAGCCTTCCCATCTTTGCAAAGCCCGTCAATTAAACTCGTATAAGTAACAACATCAGGGCAAATCCCCTTCTCTGTCATGGAATTTAACATTGTGGTAGCTTCTATCCATTTTCCCGTCTTACAAAGACCATGCATTAAACACGTATACACAACTACATTAGGCGAAATTCCCTTAGCCAACATCTCATTGAGAAGTTCTTTCCCTCTATTAACATCACCATTACGGCAAAAACCACTTATAAGTGTACCGTACGCAAAAGCATCACCATTTAAGCCCCTCATCCTCATCTCTTCCAACATACCAAACGCCTCTTCTACTCTACCCTCCTTAGAAAGAGCATCCATTAAAGTAGTATAAGTAACCAAACTGAGAAACAAATTGGCATCCTCCATCTCAACCTTCAAATCCATAGCTTCTTTCAATCTCCTAGCCTTACAAAGTCCCTTTATAAGAGTGTTGAAACTAACTGTATCTAGCTGCACACAATTCCTACCCAATTCACGAAAAAACTCCATAGCCTTGACAACATCACCACTTTGACACAAACCCTTCAGTATAATATTGACAAGGTACACATTAACACTATAATTGCGCTTTAACAACAACCCAAGTACAGAAACAGCAAATTCGGGCTTGCGGGTATGTACAAAACTCTCAATTAAAGCACCAAGTGAGAGAAAACTTGGTGAAATTTCAAGATGGGTCATCCTACTGTAGACACTGAAAGACAATTCGTAGTTGTCAGACTTTGCAAGGGCTTCAACAAGGAAATTACAGGTGGAAACAGAAGGGGTGAGACCCAAGTCAACGACTTGATGGAAAAGTGAAACAGCATCAAGGAATTGGGAGTTGGGTTTTACACATAGTGATCTTATTCGGATTTCCACTGTGTGTAAATTGTGGTTGGGTGCCACAGATGGGGGCGAATTATTAGGTGGGTTTGATGAGAAAAGGCTGGTGGTGAAGGCACGATGGCGTGATAGAGAGAGAAGATGCAACCGGAGGTACGAATTGAAGAGTGGTTGTTTCATGGCATCATCCACTATGTGTAATCGTGTGTGTGTCTGTGTGTTGTTACTGTGTGCGGGCGGTTCAAAGAACGAACTGGCAACTTTTGATTAGAAATATAGAAAGAGAGCTTTAAAGCTAAATTTCGTTAGAACCTGTTTGCCGATGAGAAGCCGAAGAAGGTCAGAGAGGTAGAGTTTTCTTGAAGGAGGCTGCAATGGTCACAAGAATTAAGGTCATACCAGAGCATATATCCAACAAAAGTGCCCGGGTCAGGATATTTTCAACATGAGTAGTGCTACTTACCAACACTTTTTGACACACCGCTTTAAATGTATGTATCTTGTATTGTATAAGTGTTGTATAAAAAAGTGTAAAAAAAATTCAAACAACATAAGGTACATATGTTTAAAGCATAGTGTGTCAAAAAGTGTGTACCAAACATTTCTCTTTCAATATTAGAAAATTGGTATTAAATTCCAAATTAGGATAATTATTTGGTTATAACACACAATGAAAATTGTTTTGGAAATAAGGATATTATTTAATAAGGTAATTGTAATATGTCATTTGACCACTTGATCACATATTTTTGAGACATATTTATCCTTATTTGTATTTGTCATTTTCATTTCTCTCTTCAATTTGTCTCTCTCTTAGCAACACCATCGACCACCCACCAATCGAGACCACCGCCGTCGCCATGGACCACCATTGTCACCACCACCACTATCGTCTCTCATCTCCATCGCCAATCAACGGCGATGTTGTCCTCACCACCAGCGACGCCATCATTCACCGCCACCAGTACGCACCACTGTTGTCGCGCACTACTGCCATCGCGAGCCAACCACCACTATCACCGAGCCATCGCGAGCCAACCACCACCATCTCCGAGCCATCGTGAGATTTAGTTCCAAATACAGCTAAAACCAAAATCATCATTGTACGGACACACTCAGTCTCTAAACGTTCACAACCACTTCACTGGTGCGGACGAAGACGACGCGCCATGGTGGTCCACTCCAACGTGGTGTTTTTTTTTTTTTAAAACACATTTTTTTGTGAAAATTTATCAAAAAAAAATCAGTGAACTTTCTCAACATTTTTTTTTCCAGATTTTGATATCAACAATGGTACTTGTTTGATAGATCTCGTTGACTAGGTTGTAAAAATATAGATTTTATGCACCAAAAAAAAAAAAAAAAAAATTTGTAGATCAATATGAATGCTCAATTTTGTAATAAGTTTTTGCAATGTTTGTTAGAACATTTTTTTTTTTGTGAAATTTTACAACTTTTTTTTTGTTGAAAATTTCACAATTTTTTCGGTACTGGTATGATAAATTGAATTTTAGAAACTTGTTTTGTGATCATTTCATGTTGATGTGATGGTTTGGTTGTGAAGAGATTGATCATGTGAGGGCGTGGTGGTGATCGGCGGAGGTTTAGTGTAGCAGTGGTGGTTTCGTGAAATTCACGAACTCTGTGAAATTTCACAACTTTTTATTGGTAAATTTCACAACTTTTTATTATTATTATTATTTCATAACTTTTTTCGGTGGTATGAGAAATTAATTTTCTGAAACTTGTTTTATGATCATTTCATGTTAATGTGGTGATGTGGTGCTCACCGGAGGTCATGCGAGCTTGTCAGATGTCTGGTCTTGCGTTGGTGGTGAACGGAAGAGGTCTTGTGCATGTGGTGGTGGTGGTGGTGGTGGTGGTGGTGGTCGCTGGGGGTCTGGTGTGGTGATGGTGGTGCTCGCTGAAGGTCAGACTAGCTCAAGCGAGGTCGCCGGAGCTGAGGCGAGGTCAAGGTGGTGGTTGCCAGAGCTCAATCGAGGTCGCCAGAGGTGCAGGGAATTTGAAACTCTTTGTGTAGAGTAATGTTGGGGATAGTTTTGTCAAAAGACTAAGGAGTGAACCTAATTCTAAAAACTTTTCCTACTTATACTTAAACCACCATATTTTATGTAATTTGGATTTATCACTACTTGCCCCTAGTAATATCTGCAACCCCCACAGACATGACCTTGATTAGTTTATTTTAAATGAGTAGTGCTACACACAATTTTTGACACTTAATTTTAAATGTATGTACCATGCACTATGTAAGTGGTGCACAGAAAAGTATGAAAATTTCAAACAACACAAGGTACATATGTTTAAAGCATAGTGTGTCAAAAATTGTGTGTGCCAAACATTTCTCATTCTAAATAGAGAAATGCTAAGCACACAACACATTCCACAACAAGGCTTTAAATGCATGTACCCTGTGCTGTGTAAGTAGTGCATAAAAAGTGTGAAAAATTCAAACAACACAGGGTACAACACATTTAAATCCCTGTTGTGAAATGTGTTGTGTGCCTAGCATTTTTGTTCTAAATAATACGGTACCAGAGCATATAAAGATTCCGTGTTCACCGCTTCTTCTCCTTGCTCTTTTCCGTACCTGAAATGGTTATACAATAATCATATCTACACATCTTTTAGGGAGATTGTCTGGAAATTGTGTGAAAGTTGTGTCCCAAGTATTACTCTTATTATTGGGAGAGAGTATTTATGCTCACCCAAAAATGGTCTCACTCAGCTAGGTGACATGTGTCATATTCCATTCACATTTTTCCCTTTTATTATTAACATAATTACTAGAATGGGACATATGTCACCCAGTGGAGTCGCTCTTGCCTTTTGCCCTTATGTGCATATAGCACCTCTAATTCACACAATCTCACACACCCTTCCACAGCTGGGTCGCAACTCACACACCTTTACACAGTTAGTGTGGTGAGTACCCTTACACTGTTGGGTTTTTCCACTTCTCCTTATTATGGAGTAAATCCACGGTGAATTAACATAAGGCTTTCTTCAACCCACATAAGCACATAATCACATCATCATCTCAGCATGGTAATTCACACACCATTTAACACATATTAACTTCCAATTTTAAGTAAACTAGCCAAACCCACATAAATCAACATGTTCATATATACCCAATTCTCATGTCCATGCTCTAATTTATAAGAATTCAACAAACTAACATGTAAATTAACACATTTAACATGATTTACATTCAGCCCATGGATTAGAGTCACTCACCTCTTATAGATTTTACCCCAACAAGCAAATTCCTTAACAATTGTTGCCCAAATCCTACTCCGGAGTGGTTCCTACAAGTTTTCGGCAACCACTTGTCACCGTTTAGAGTGAGCTACCAAAATCCGACAATTGAAACGTAAATTAAAGGTATAGAAACATTCGTCTCACCTCCACGAGTCTGAAAATGGCTTCGATTCGTGAATCCGACGAACGGCGGCGACGGATCGGCGGAAAAACGACGTCGGCGTCTCGTCTCCGTCTTTCTCTCCCGGACTCTCTTTGTTTTGCTTAATTTCTGTGAATTATGAGAGTCCATACTCTCTTGACACACATGCAATGCATGTTGTGTGTGTTGTCAAGCATATATTTTTCCAACTTTTCATTTGCACCCCCGGAATTCTTAAGTTCTTATTATGATATCCCCCAAACATTCCATTAACTACCCAATTATTTAATGAGTGTTTGTCTAAGTTCCGTATGGGTCCCAACGTGGATCCCACATATTTTGTGAAATTGCTATCGCACCTACTAATTTAGATCGTTTTCACTTATACCCTTATTTGGGTGTCTAAATCAATACCAAATGCTACACATATATCAACATATAATATAAAAGCATTTAATCAAATATTCATGTAATCACATAAAATGCATTTAATCATGTAACATGCAAATTACCAATTTACCCTTTGCTGGGTTCCATTTTCAAACCTGTCCCTCTTCACTGGGACTTTTCCATGGGCGAGTCCAAGCCTCCCCTTAATCCATTTTATACACTAATTATATCAATTAATGCATGTTAAGTTAATAATTAACCCTTTCTCCGGGTACGGGTGTTACAATTACAAAGCCCAAAGGGCATTTTCCGATAGACAAAAGTGCCAAACGGATATGTGAAAGTTGTCGTTTCTTGGTCTTCGGGGGCTATCTCAATCTGGTTGTACCCCGAATAACCATCCAAAAAATAGTAGTATTTATGGTCGACGACTCGTTCTAACACCTGATCTAGGAAGGGCAATGGGAAATGGTCCTTACGTGTGACCGAATTTAATTTCCTATAGTCTATACAGACTCTCCAACCAGTTGTCGCCCTCGTGGGTACCAACTCCCCACTGTCATTTTCAACAACTGTAATTCCCGATTTCTTGGGAACTACTTGGGTGGGACTCACCCATTGACTGTCCGATATGGGATATATGATCCCTATATCCAACAACTTAATTACTTCCGTCATCATAACTTCCTTCATGGTGGGGTTCAACCGTCTTTGCATTTGCCTAGACGGTTTTGCCTCATCTTCTAGATAGATGCTGTGTGTACAAATTGATGGGGAGATCCCCCTCAGGTCAGCAATACACCACCCAATTGCCTCCCTTTGTCGCTTTAAAACTTTGATCAACTTCCCTTCTTGACTAGGGTTAAGTAGGGAAGAAATAACAACAGGGTAAGACTCACCTTCTCCCAGGAATGCATACTTGAGCTCACTTGGCAGGGGCTTGAGCTCAAGTTTAGGTACCTCAACATTAGACGGCAGAGACTGGGATGCTCTAGGTAAGAGTCTCTCAAAATGAGCTATCCATAGGGCAACTTGCCGGTCATTGTCCGAATCTTCACTTACAGAATCTACATCATTGAAAACATGATCACATTCCTGTAAAATATCATCAAACAAACATTTGACACTAGAATCAAGACTCAATGATGAATCATCAAGAATAATTTCATGTTTTTCATCATCTAGTAGACATGTATCTATTGTATCAATATCACAAGATGCTTCAAAAATGTCTATTACCAAAGTGTCAATGAGTGCGATTTCACCAATTTTATCATACTCCTGTGCATAATTATACGGTTTCTTTGAAAGATTGAAGATATTAATTTCCACCGTCATATTGCCAAAAGAAAGACTCATGACCCCATTCCTATAATTAATTTGTGCATTAACAGTTGCTAGGAATGGACGACCAAACATAATTGGAATTTGGGCTAGACCTTTCTGAACCGGTTGAGTGTCTAGGACTACAAAATCAACGGGGTAATAAAAATTACCTACTTGGATAATGACATCTTCAACCACTCCCCTTGGGATCTTAACTGACCGGTCGGCAAGCTGTAGAGTGACTGAAGTTTCTTTGAGTTCGCCTAGTCCGAGTTGGACATAGACTGAATAAGGAAAAAGATTGACACTAGCACCCAAATCGAGGAGTGCACGATCTATGTGATGCTCACCTATGATACAAGCTATGGTAGGACATCCGGGGTCCTTGTACTTAGGTGGTACCTCGTTGAGTATGATAGAACTAGCATGGGCAGCCATATATGCACTCTTCTTGACATTGTGCCTACGCTTTACAGTGCAAAGGTCTTTCAAAAATTTAGCGTATGAAGGCACTTGCTTGATGGCATCAAGGAGAGGGATGTTGATCTTAACTTGCTGAAACAACTCAAGCATTTCATCGACTTTTGTGGAGTCTGGTTGACGCCTAAATCTCTGTGGAAAAGGTGGTGGGATTGGGTCATCGTGACCCGGAACTTGAGGTAAGTCCCCAACATTGCTTGTGGAAGGAGATGTGTCTGGTTTTGGGGATGATGTTTCCCCAACATTTGGTTCGCTCTCATCTCCTAATGGAATAGCATTGGTGTTTGGATTTGAAAAGGGCATTTGGACAAGATTGTCTACTACTCTACCACTACGTAAGGTGGTTATGGCTTTAGTATGTTCAACATTTGAGTTATCGGAGGGAGAAGCTCCTAAACTCATCTGTCCTTTTGGGTTTTGAAGAGGTTGGGCTGGTAGTTTGCCCTTCTCAACCACTTGTTGAGTTTGCAAGAGTTGAGTCAATTATGCCTGAATGGTTTGCAATGAATGTTCTAACTGACTCAATCTATGTGTTATAACATGATTTGGCTCATCAAAAGGCTTCCTATGTGGTGGAACGTAAGGGGAAAGCACTTGTTGTCACGCCCCGACGTAGCATAAATAAGGAAAGCGTTTAATTTCCTTTATGGACCCGTAGGTCGCGACAGTTTGAAGGATCGATTCCGTCCCAAACGTCAAACAACAAAACATAATAATCAGAGTAAAGCAATCAAGGCTTACAAAAATTTTCTAACTTATTACATCTTATGAACCGGGGTCAACTAAGGCACAGACCGCCTTGAAAATAAAATAATAACTTAGTGTCTGTTACAGACATCCTTATAGTTCAAAACTTAAAACAGATAAACTTAAAGCATATAATAAACAGTTTCTTTATTCCAGAAGCAGCCATTCTCAATTAGCATAGTCGTATGATTCCTCCTGATTATAACCTGAAAAGCCTGAACACGAATGTCCAGGACGCATCAACGTCGTCAGCTTCAAGAAGCTGGTGAGTATTAAAAACATGACTTTGAATGTAAAACATACCAACTTACCTTTTTCCAATTCCAAATTAAATCCACAAGTTTATAATTATGATTAAAGAGCTCGTTTAGAAAACAACCACAACATTATAAAAGAGGGTAAATTTACACAGATGGGACCGTGTATGAGAACAATGCACCACACTCATCTTGCCGACTCTTTTCTCTCGACAGCCACAACAACCCACTATCCTACTCCTGGTATCTTTGAAACACTCAGATAGCCACACTTTAGCAACGGGGCGCCAGGGAGTGTCCAGTTTGCCTCACACTTTGGTCCGGGGTACCAGGGATTGTCCAATGCCTCACACTTTGAATACCCTAACCGCCATGCAAATACCGGGGCAACCCCTCACACAGTATCCAGACTCGAGTTATCAGGGAGTGTCCGTAGGCCACACTTTAGCACTACCATGGGTGCCAGGGAATGTCCGAGTTCGGCTTCACACACTTTAACGCTTCCATGGGCGTCAGGGAGTGTCCATATTTGCCACCGTCGCATTTCAAAGATACCCTCTCCACAACCTTAACCACAACCACAACCACCAACACAAACTCAACCAGAACCACAACCACGACCACAAACACAAACTCATACTCTTTCCACACTACCATTACTCTTTTCCACACTACCATTACTCTTTTCCACACAAACTGACACCCCTATGCGTGTACCACTGACCCACATGAATGGTATGCACTTAAACGAACACAAAAATGCTGAATTAAAAGAACAACACGCGTACGGGGAATAATGAGTCATACTACGATGTTTTAATCATTCAAACATAACCAAATAGAGTTCTGATCAACCAAATACCCAAACAGAGCCTTAACAGTACTAATAAGTTGAACCAAACAGACCTTAAACACAAAACAGACAAAAACAGAAACTGTCAGAACTCGCGCGCGCGGGCCGCTCCCGCGAAGTGTCGCTCGCGCGGGCCGCTCGCGCGATATGCCCATTTTCCTTTTTATAATATAACTTTTCTGTCTGCCTGAGAAAGCCAAGGTCGCGCGCGCGGATCGCTCGCGCGAAGGGGTTCTCGCGC
The DNA here is from genome assembly GCA_033977485.1 of Hydrangea macrophylla. Classification (NCBI taxonomy): domain Eukaryota; kingdom Viridiplantae; phylum Streptophyta; class Magnoliopsida; order Cornales; family Hydrangeaceae; genus Hydrangea; species Hydrangea macrophylla. The sequence goes on along the minus strand of CM066999.1, from coordinate 100,693,224 downwards.
GACCAGCCAAATTTTCATTTACATATATAAACTTTCCTTTCTGCCTGGGGAAGCATACCTCGCGCGCGCGGGTCGCTCGCGCGAGGGGTCGCTCGCGCGGGCCGCTCGCGCGATTCCTCACGCGCGCGATCGCGGCGCGAGATGAAGCTGAGGCTTCATCTTCTCCGCAGGAACTGTTCTGTTTCAGCAAAACAGGGGTCTTTTTGACCCATTTCCATTCTGTGAGTTACTAGGCCTTATAGTATATGATTCTCTTTGGTTTTTCACAAGGATTAAGAATCCATTATCAATTTAACATGAATCAATCTATAACTCTCCAATTTTATTAAAGACTAAAACATGTCAAAACTTATTTTCTAATATACTTTTTCATATGAATGAATTAGGCTCTATAACTCTAAACATAGCATATATGATGTAAGATCTTTCATAATCATCTCTTAAAAACAGATTTTGGTTAAGTTTGGAAAATTGTGATTTTTGAAGCTCAAGCTTCCATGGACGAATTTAGTAATGGAGTTCCAACTATACACATACAATATCAGTAATTAAGCATAGAATTACATTGGGAGTGAGTTAATAATACTCACTGTGATAAGGAGATGTGTGTTTGTTGAGAAAGATAAGCACAAAAATAAAATACTCCAAGCTTTGGCTATGGAGTCTAAGCTTTCTCTCTCTATATAATATGTTTGAAGAACTCTCTGTGTTTCTCTCTAAACTCTCAGTGTTTCTTGCCAAAATATGCAGAACCAAGTGTGTGTGTGAGTAGTGCTAAGGGGAGTATATATAAACTCACAAGTGTAGGAACTTGGGGGCTAAGTCCTGTGAACATTACTCAACAAATTGAGTTTAGTTCTCAATTCATCAAAGCTGCAGAAATACACACACAATTACATACGTATATACACTCTCACATAACTGAAGAGCCAACATTAGACTAGTAAGGGTTAAAGCAAGGGTGTTTGGGAATTTAGCTTATGGCACAACATTTGCACATATAAGTTGTATGTTCCCAAACAAGGCACAAGGCAATCATCACTTGCCATAATTGGAAATAAAGCAAATGTCCAAATCGGTCACTTCCAAAATCTGTGGAAGTTCACACAGCGTGGACAGTTTTGAACATAAACTGGTATTTTCGGGGCGCGGTGGTCACCACAAAAATACAGGAATTTCATTTTAACTTAAGAGTTGATTTCCTGGTTTCATAAAAATACTGATTGAGTTAAAAGTAAACATTTCCACCGTTTTGAAATACAGATTTTGAAATCCACACAGGTATTACTAACTTTTGTAAAATTGCAGTTTAACCCCAAACAGAATTCCAAATGTGAAATAAGGCAAGGAATAAATTCTACACGCAAGAATTTTACTTAAATTAAAAGCAGACAATGCCAATTGAATTTAAATATGCCAATGCAAATACAATTAAATTAAATAAAAATGCAGGTTATTACACTTGCCCCCCTTGATGTTGGATATGTGGAGGTGCATAGAACTGCATCTGTGGTGGACCCAAATTTTGTTGTGGTTGAAAAGGTGGTGGGACTGGTGGTAGTGGTGGGTTTGCTGTGCCTTGGTCACTCCTATAATTGAAACCTTGGTAGGACCACCGTGGATTGGAACCGTCCCCATAAGAAGGATTAAAGGGTCTTTTGAAACCCCCTAGTGCATTCACATGTTCCACTGTCGTGCCTTTGACCATGGGGAGTGCTGGGCACTCCTTTGTGGGATGACCCACTTGGTAGCATAGTGCACATGCTCCCTCTACCAATGCCAATTTGGGATGCCGCTCAATAGCGTCTTCAGCGTGCATTGCGTCCAACCGTTATGTGAGGTGCTCTATTCTAGCATCCGACTCTTCTATTCTACAAAAATGTACATCAGAGACTTTTGGTTGCATTGGGGTTGTGTAACTCCTATCATGGGGATTTGTTGCCCCCCAACCCTTAGAGGTGTTGTGGACATACTCAAAATGGGCTTCTGCCTCCTCGGCTCCCAAAGTTAGAAAACTCCCTTGGCACATAGTTTCAATCAATTGTTTGGTCACAGAGTCTAATCCTCCATAACATATTGAGATTTGACGGAATTTGTCGAATCCGTGGTGTGGACATCGACGAAGTAACTCCTTCTACTGGACCAACATTGAGCAAAAGTCTCATTTTCTTTTTGAGCAAAGTTCTGGATTTGTTTTACAAGGGCCTGAGTCTTGTGCATTGGAAAGAATTCTTTATAAAAATGCTTTTGAAGTTCAGGCCATGTGCCAATGGAGTTCGGGGGTAGGATCAAAAGCCACTCTTTAGCGTGATCCTTAAGTGAAAAGGAAAACAACTTAAGTCTGATCAGTTCGGGTGTACACCTCTGGTCACTAAAGGTGTTACAGATATCCTCAAAATCCCTAATGTGTCGGTAAGGATCCTCATTCTCTCTACCATGGAAAAGTGGTAGGAGCGTAAGCATGTTACCCTTGAAACAGAAATTACCACCATTATATGGAAATGTGATGCATGACGGGGCCGTGATGGTTTCGGGTTGAAGATAATCACCCATAGTGCGCCCATGGTTTGGTGGTGGTTGTGGTTGCTGGACAGGAAACAGGGGAACATGTTGTCCCCATGGTTCTCTTATATATGGTTCCGGTGGAGCTTCGCTCTCAGGGTCGAGAGTGGCTCTATCGGAAAGAGTGTCTGGAGGTGGATTATGTACATGTGGGTAAATAGGGGTGTGTGCAGTGAATGAAGGTAAACCTGTCGGAGGAGGTCTCCAAAAACTACCAGTGTTGTCGCTAGTTGAACTAGATGCTGCACTATTTAGTTCGGGTAGAATATTATGTCCAAAAGGATTAACATTTATGTTACCGACACTCCCAAATCCGGCGGAAGGAGTCTGCATTCTGACCAGTCTGAAATGCTCCAATCGTCGGTCAACCTGTGGTAACCTTCAAAAACAACACATACACCTTCAAAAAAAAAAAACGTGCGTATACTAAGAGACAAAACAACCGAATGTTGTTTAAACTTAGTCCCCGTCAATGGCGCCAAAAACTTGATCGCTATAGGAATTTGTAGTTCAAGAGCAAACTAATCGCGACAAGTAGTACCCGGAAGTACGGGATCGATTTCCACAGGGACTAAAATGTAAAACAACAGAGTTGGAGGTTTTAGGACTTAGTATCCACAAGTGTTAAAACAAAACAAAAAAAAAAAAAAAGAAGAAGAGAAGAGAAAGAAAGTAGACAGAAGTCTTTTTGTGTTTGCTTGTGGAGTTCTTCAAACCAACTATTACTACAATGACTAGAAGAAAAAGAAGACTAGCTTCAACTAAGGAATGAAATAAAAACCAGTGTTAACAACCCTTTTTTTTTTAAAAGTAACTTTGAAGGTGGGAGAGCAAATTAGGATTTGGGATGTACTAGTGAGATTGAAACGATGAGATTGGGAAGCTACCTCTACCTTGAACTTTTACCAAATCAACCGAAATGTATTTTAATTATCCTTTGAATAGAAATCTCATTGAGGCAAAAGATCAAACATATAGCAGTCAACTCACATGCTAGATCCTGTTCTCATTGATATTCAAGATATTAGATGTAATTCCTTAAGAATACTTTCAGTCCTGATGCGTGACATTAACAATGAAGCATCTCCTAGAATCTAATCTAAGTTCAAGAATTCTAAGTATAATTCCAAACACAAAACTTTTCTTGAAGATCAATAGTTCAAGGATGGAGATATGGCTTCCCAACCTTGAAGATTTAGCTACACATGGTCATTAAGAAAACAAACTTAAAGCAAGATAGAATTGATAACTCCAACATAAAACTCAAACTATTTTTAACTTACACTAATGGAATGATCCAAATTTTACAAAGAGTTTTCAAGTTTTAAACTAAGAGAACAAGAGAAGAAAAATGGAAAAACCCAGAAGAAAAGCTTAAGAAGAAGCAGTCTCCTTTTCTTTCTTCATAACCTTCTTCTTATAGCCTCCTTCTTCACACCTTCAAGAGCCCTAATTCAAGTTCCCATGGCTGCTGCTGTGAAGGGGCCTGTCAAATCATTGCCTACTTCAAGTATTGAGGTTTCCCCTTTTTGAATGGCAATCTTGCAATTAACTGGGAGTCAAAATTCGCCGGATCGGATCGATCCGGTTGGGACCCGGATCGATCCGGTTTTGACAGTGTGTGAATCAACTTTCTTGAACAAGAGCGGATCGATCCGCTCTAAGGCCGGATCGATCCGGTTTTGACAGTGATGATTTCTTCCCCCTTTTCTTCATCAACAACCATCTCATCACTTTGTTCTCATAGCAAACCTACAAAAAGTAAGAGAAAGGAAAAGAAAAATAAAGAAGCAGGAACAAAGACAACAAGTGATAATGCTATGCTTAAGATCACTAAATTGGGAAAATAAACAAACTAAAGAGTGCCTTATCACATAGATGATAATGCAAAACTTGTGATGAATCAACCACTGTATCGGAAATGATGAAGCTAGTGGTTGGACGATGAAGGCAGTACTAGGTTTGCTGTTGTAAATTATTGATGATGTTGCATTCTGAATCGTAGCTGCCAACAATGAACAAAGTCTTCTCCTCAACATTTTTTTTCTGAATTGATTGAGATTGTATTTGTGCAGATTCTCGTATGTTTTGGATCTTAATCATTTCGAGAAATCTAGGGTTTTTGGAGCGGTCATTGATTTGAAGGGGTTTTAGTGCTTCAATTGTTTGGTGAAAAAACAATGTGTTGTGTTGAGATGAGCAGTGGAGGTTTCCATTCCGTTTATTATTGGCAGAGAGCATTTTTGCTCACCCAAAAATGGTCTTCACTCAGCTAGGTGACATATGTCACATTCCATTCACATTTTGCCCTTTTATTATTAACATAATTACTAGAATAGGATATATGTCACACAGTGGAGTCCTAGGTGAGCAATGAGTGAGCAAAAATGCTCTCGTATTGGGACGTTCAGAGCATGTGCAGTGGTGTTAGTTCTGTATAGGAACTTAGGTTAGTTATTCTACTAGGTCACCCTATGGTGTGAGTTAAATAGGAACTTAGGAAGATGTTTAGTAGGAGAACTTAAATCGATACGCATTGGAAAGTAATTTTGAAAAAGAAGTCGTTTGGTTTCAAAAGACGAAGACAGTTCAGGAGGACTTTCATACTTCAATTGGCTTTCAGGTCACCGTTAGTTGTTGGATGTTTCATTACAATGTTTTAAGGTTGTAATAAGATCTTTTTGATTACGTTTATCTATTCAGTCTTAGCATTTTAGTTACTGGGCTTATATCTTTGGTGTTTAGATTCAAGTGTCATAGACAATCATGCAATATTCACCAGTCACAACTTACAAACCCAAAAAGGAATTTTATTTCTTTTTTTATTTTTGCTACTCCGTGACATCATTGGCCAAAATATAAGAATTGTGCAAGAAGTACAAAAGAAGAAGGGTCTCAAATAAGGGCCATTCGATATACCTTATACTTTCGCAATTCAATTTTAAAAAGAATCAGTTTTGGACATTCAATTGCAGAGCAGTCAAACAATGTCATTTCAACACTTAGAGTTCGGGTGTGTTTTATAATCTAATTAAATGCTGAAAATAAAAATTTTCAACACTTAATTCTTTTCAGTGTGTTTGATAATGTACCAATTAATTAAAAAAATAGCCACAAACTCAATAAAAACTTTAAGTAAAATGTTTTTGCTTATAGTATATCCAATCTATTTCAGTACTTGAAAAACTGTTTTCAATATTACAGATTCAATCGCTTAAAATTTTCAGCATTTAATTTTCAACACTTAATTTTCAGTACTTAATTTTCAATTTTAAAATTAAGTGCTGAATTTAAGTAGGCTCCAAAAAATAAATAAATAAATAAAAATTTCTTAAATCTATTTTTGTCCCTATTTTTTTAACCAAACAAAGCAAAGTGTTTTCATCAATGTGTTAATTTTCTTCCGCCAGAAAACCATGAAAGCAAAAAAATAAATAAATAAATAAATAAAATGTGTAAATAAAATAACCTTAAAGACAATCTGCCCAATGGCTATTCTTTCATCAAAACCACAAGACAAGAAGCTAAGACATGAAAGAAATGTCCACCAAATTCTGTTCAGAAGGTTATTTATGAATGTTCTACAAAATCTTGAAAGCTACCAACTTGATTTGTCAGGCTGGAGTGGCCGTTGCTGCTGCTTTCTCTTCTGGTGAAAATGGAATTGGCTTAGTCGGGGCAGGCAGTCGTCCAATGCTATCTACTTTCTCTCTCTGTTTTGGAGGAGGTCTAGCAGCTCTCGGAAGCAATCTACCCTTCTTTTCAAACCACTCGGGTTTGAGCAATGCCCGAAAACCCAATTTGTTATAATACACCCTCCTGACAGACCCACCTGCGGCTTCAACTGCTGCCTTTGCCCTAACAGTCACCCTTGAAACCTGTAATCGCAATTATTATAATCATCAGTCATGAATTGCGTAAGTTCCAAAACAACACATGCTAATATTTTTTTTATTACATTGGTTTTAATTCCATTAACAAACAAAAGTAGTTGGCTACACTTGTAAGACTCCCACACAAGATGTATACCATGTCCACAACCAGGCAGAGGAAATGAGAATTGGACACCTTGAACTAAAAGCTTGAATTCATGTATTTTTAAAGTCTATATTAATCTGTTCTGAACAACTCCGTCTTATGTGCTTTATGTTATTGTTTTGAGGGTTATGACCTGTAATCATTATTGTATCACAGTCCAATTTGCACGAGGAAAGTGAGTAAAATTATGTGCTTTAAGTTAATTTAAAGATTGTGGGATTATTACATCCAAAAGCTAAGGGATCATAAGTTGTTATTTTTCTAAAAAAACGAGGGAACAAAGGAACTCCCGAGATAAGCCCAAAAAAATCTACTACTTTTATTTTCCTCTCGAAACGACCATGCGGAAAAGAAAAGGGCTAGGGGAACTAAATACTCTCACAAAGTTACAGACTTTTGATTAAAATCACAGCTTATCTTGATAATATCAGCTACTTTGCATCACAAAAACAAGGGAAAGAAAAGGGAAGCAATAAAAAGTTTTTGTGATCCACTGAGTAGTAATGCCTATCACTAATAACCCAAACTCTGTATCAAAGACAAAAAGGAAGAAAAAAGATAAATCCCAAGGAAACTAGCGTATTTTTTTATTATAAATATGATAGTCAAGGAAAGCAGCACGCAAAGCTTCAAATGAGGATTACCTCAAGATGAATTGGCCATGTAATCTGTTCAGCACCGCGTCCCATTAATCTTACTCCGTCTCTTATTTGCTTCCCTATTGCCCCTGTATCCTATAGATATGAAACACTTGGTCACACTGTCAGCCAAAGCACAGGAAGTAAAGAATGAAGAGAATCAAATAAGAAAGTTGCATTACCTTGAGAGTTTTCATGGTGATCAACTCAGAGGAATCAATTTTCCCTGCATTGATTAATTTAGCAATCTTGCCCAATCCCACTGGCTGCCACCATAACAGTAATTTATCAAGGAGTGAACTCAATAAAAGCGACAATAAAAGATACTTCAAACCCATGAAGCCTAAAAAGGGACCCTTTTTTAATATATGTGAATGGAAAATGGGATAATACAATTAGAGGAGCTCAATTAAGTTATTCATTCTTCAATTGAGCCATGCTTGATAATGCTAAAATAAGATCTGGTTTAGTCCAAGTCTCATTTTCTATCCGGCTCTAATGTGGTTTGATATCCATTTCGTTTTTCTGTTTTTGTTTTGCAGTTTTTGTATTAGAAGTTTTTGTGTTCATTTTAAAAAACGAAAACAAAAAATACGTTTGGTAAATTATGACTGTTTTTAAAAATAAAAATAAAAAAGAAAAAAGAAAACAGTAAACTGCGTTTGGATTCGTCCACTAGATCAATAAAAAAACCCATCGTTCTTTGGATAGACTAGGGGTGTTCACGAGTCGGGTGAGTCGGGTTTGGCCTTCATCCGCTCATCCATCCGAACATAGTCGGGTTTGCCCTCCTTCCACCCGTCATCCACTCGCTTTGTCGGGTGCACCCGACTCATCGGGTGGTCGGGTGAGTCGGGTCGAGTCGGGTGAAACCCGACTGTCTCATTTGTCTCAATCAAAGTATTTGTTTTACACATGACTTTGTCTACATTTTCTTTTTTCTTTCTTTTTTTTTTGCTTTGAATGTATTTATCTAGATATTCATGGGCTAACCAAAGCTCTAACCAAACAAAAAATAAAAACATAATCATCTGCTAGTTTAATGGTTTTAAGATTTTTATGTCTCCGCTAGTGATATATATATTTTATTGATATAAGAATATAACATATATATTTAAAGACTTTATAATACATATACTAATATAAGCATATTATATATATATATATATATTAAAGACTATATAATACATAATGCATATATTGATATAAGCATATTACATATATATTTTTTAAAAATTATGTGTGTTTCGAGTCGGGTCGGGTGAATCGGGTTTTCACCCCCCTAGACCCGTGACTCCACCCGAAACTGTCGGGTACTAATATAAGCATATTATATATATATATATATATATTAAAGACTATATAATACATAATGCATATATTGATATAAGCATATTACATATATATTTTTTAAAAATTATGTGTGTTTCGAGTCGGGTCGGGTGAATCGGGTTTTCACCCCCCTAGACCCGTGACTCCACCCGAAACTGTCGGGTTTTCACCCCCAAGACCCGTGACTCCACCCACATTGTTTAAAAACCAAAAAAAAGACTATGGGTGAGTCGGGTGGGCGGGTGGTTTTTGAACAGCCCTAGGATAGACAATGCAACCAATAACTCACAACAAACAGCACCCCGATAACTCACAACAAACAGCCCCTTGAACAACACCCAGCAGAAATCAGCCAAATGGTTTACATAAACCTGATTACCAAATCAAAACTAACCCCATACCTATATTCAAGACCAAGAATCAAGAACACAATCCTTCAACCAAGACCGCAAATCTCAGCAAGACACAGATCCTCAAGAGAACCCAATTGATATAGGGAGTGATGATTCCAATTTTTGGTGTATAGTAAGAAAAAAAAACAAGAAAAGAGCTACGTCCACGGGTGTGTCAATGCACATTCACTATATTGTGAAAAGACCCGTGACCTTTGGTGAACCAACAATAGACTGGATCTACCAGAGGTAGGCCGGTCGGGCTACACGAGTATGGTGTAGAAGATCATTTATCGTCCCACGTGTAGGGGGTGGGGGGCCCCTTTTATACATGCAAAAGACCTCCCATACATGGAAACTGTATTCATAAGGTAATGCAATCTGATTGAGATTGATTAGCATAAACCGTGCCAGTTTCCTAATCTAATTAGGAAACTGCTTATTCACTTCATCCGTCTCCTAGCTGGCGTAGGAGATTTTCTGGAAGGTTCTAGATCGTCTTCCGGATGTCTGGTGAGCTGTACCCGTGTCGAACCGTTCCTTGGCCTAACTCCCGACCTATGGGTCGGTATTCCGTATGACCTGCCAAACCGGGCGGGGGACCCGAGCCTAGTGATCTTCGATTTGGCTGTAGAGCTTTGCTCCTATTGGTTGAATATTTTTGTACACATCACAAAGCATCAAAAACAAAGACAGCAGGACGTTCAAAACCAAAAAACGTGAAGCAACACAAATTGGAACTAACCCGAAAATCACAAATAATCTCCATAAGAAAACAAAGGGAATTTGCCCAATCAAAACTGACCACCACCAAAAGAGTGCAAAAAAATTTTTTGAAAGGCTTTTTGTATTCATTCTATGAAGAATTACAAAACCCAAGTGAACCAAACCACTAGCTTTGTTGCAATTAAGCAATCAAACCCAAATGTATTTCCTAATAACAAACTGGCTATGCCAAAAGGCAAGACTACTTGTTGGCATTGCAAAAAGATTTGCATACAATTGAGCCATGCAATTATGAGATGCAGATTTTGTTGAAAGCATTAAAGATAAAAATAATACATATATATATATATATATATATAGAGAGAGAGAGAGAGAGAAGAGTGTAGATTTGTGCAGAGAAGAAAACCCATGTCATTGAATTAACAAATAATAGTAGATCTTCAGAAAGAACCCTAGATATGATCTTTTTTGCAATTGTCGTCCGCACACAATGCAATGCCCTCAAAATCAGAAACAACAGGATTTTGAAAGGAAAACAAGACCAAATCGATCAGACCTCAGACAAAAACCTTGAGAGAGAATTTCTAAACCCAAATTTTCTGCAGAAGAAAACTGAGAAATTTGATCAACTTCACTAAAGTAGAAGAAACTGAGAAATACAATTGTCAGACGAAGGAGAAAGAGTTACCGGTTCGATAAGGAAGGAGCTTTCTGACGAAGAAGGGGTCACGGAGAGAGAGAGAGAGAGAGAGAGAGAGAGCTGTTCCTGATAAAAGTTGGGTAAAAGGGGGAAACAAAAAAAAAAAAGCAGAGTTACAACTCTGCAGTGTCGAAGCGTAGACCTCGTTCTAAAAATTTTAATGACGCACGTGTCCTCAATTTTTGTGTTCAGTTTCCGAAAATTTGAACACGACTTTTTTTTACTTTCAATTTTTGGCCAAAAAACTAAAAACGACTTGCAAAAAGTGAAAACAAAAACAGTAATACCAAGCGTATTTTTTACTGAAATTTTCAGAAAAATTGAAAACAAAAACAAAATCAAAATAAAAAAAACAAAACATAAGGTTATCAAACAGACCCTTAAATTTATAGAACCGATTCACTTAAGAAGCACACAACCGGTTCTTTGCCTTTCTAAATAGGCCATCATTAGAAGTCCAAGTTTAAGTATTCGACATGAGAAGGGCAATATAAAGAAAAGAGTTATCAGTATCATGAATCATCTTGTACAGTGTTTAATCAAAATTCGTAGAAACTTAAAAAAAAAAAAAAAAAACACTAATGCTGTCACATTACATACGATACAAGAAAAAGACCATGCAGAAAAACTGTGACGCTGGCAATATGGTCAATGTAAAAGTCAAGATCCCTGACATGAAGAAAACAGTAGAGGATTTTAATCTTTCATTTGTTATATACATTCATCTGCCTCCATAAACAAAATAGATCGCCAAATAGGACACAAGGAACTCAGTATCCATTGAATTGTCCCAACATGTACGGAACCATAGAGCTTGCTCCAAAATACAGGAAATAACAAGACCCAAGTCCTACGCTTCTACCTCTTCACCTGGGTCATTCTTTGTAGAACTGAAGACTAAACACATCCATCAGATGGGATTTCTAAACCTACGAAAGTCCACCATTCTTTATGACTACTTGCTCCCAAGTTAAGCAGAACTCCTCTGTACCTTTTAGATGGGTCCCGCCAATGATGGCCTTCCCGCACCTTTTAAAATGTAAATACAAATTCAATTTGCGACGATGAATTACATAGGATAGTAGATGGTTTCTATTTCCATTTACGCTTTTGTCAAAGAAATAAACCAAGAAACAAAGAATTGAATCGCGCCTAAGGAGGAATGCCAAAGAATGAGAGAGCGCCCTAGGGCGGACAACTGCCAGCGGGATCTAACTAAATCTATAGCTAGATCTAACAAATATATAGCAACACGGTAGATCCTCAATGCTCTCCACTTCTAAAAAAATCCTATGTGGCATCTCTCATTCTTAAGAGAGATATGGTCTATGTAGCATGGGTACGGACACGTGACACGGATAAGGCAATTTCCAAAAATGTAGGGCACGGGTACGGCTAGGGTACCTTGAATAAAAATATATTTTTAATAATTAAAAAAAAAAGAAGAAGATTGAACAGCACTACAACATATTAATCCACATATTAGCAAATAAGTAGTCTGAACATTATTTTAGCGTATCAAATTACAAGTCTACAGCATTACAGAGAAAAAAAAAAAGAATAAGAAGAAGCAAGTCCACTAAGTACCACGAAGTATCCACTAAGTACCCCCCATAGTGTACCCTCCATAGTTTTCAAAAAATGCAATATAACCCCCATGCCGTACCCGCGTCGTACCCATGCCGCACCCACGCCGTACCCAAGTTGAATCCTTCACTTAACAGTATCAGGACACCGCTAGAGGGGTACTTGACACGTACCCAGAAGTATGGTAAAAGTGTCGGTGTCCCCCAAGTACCCGGTACGGGTACTTCACTCAAAATGGAGTACCATGCTTCCTCGGATATGGTCCGTTTGATAAAACTGAAAATTAAGTGCAGAATTTTAAGTATTGAAAATTTTAAATGATTGAATTTGCAATACTAAAAATAGTGTTTCAAATACATAAATAGACTGCATTCAGTGATTAGTTCTCTTAGAAAATTTCATTGAAGTTTTCAATGAATTTTTCGCTATTTTTTCAATTAAGTGGTACATTATCAAACGCACTGAAAATAAATAAGTGCTGAAACTTTTCATTTTCAGCACTTAATTGGGTTATCAACCACACCCATAGATAACCACCAACTATCCTACTTAATTCATATTAATGCAAAATGGATTACTAATTACATCTTAAAAAGTGGAGGAACGACCACTGTTAACGGGACCCATCTATATCTAAATCTATATCCAAAATACATTTAAGGATGAAAAATAATTTAGCACCTCATTAATATGAGCGTACTAAAGTAATTTAAAAGTCAAATTACCTTACTGCCCACGTAAAATTACTTCAATGTTCTTATTTAAATGAGGTAGATTCTCATTTTAATGAGGTGGAAACGAATTTCGTTGCCAATTTAAAAATGAACAAATGCTATCTTATTAGTCTCCCACAGTAGGATACTAGGATAGCAAGACACCATGAGCCTGAGAATAATAAGAAAATCCGAAATTATAATTGGAGTTTTAGAAATTAAGAATAATAAGTTATAAAATTAGGGGCCTAAATTGGGGCATTTTGAAACCAAAAACAACCAAGAACTTTTCAAAAATTGGATTAAGTAGATACTATAGTTTGATATTAGTATGTGTCGATCACTGTACATACACACACACACACACACACATATATATATATGGTATAGTTTTTTATTTTTTGTATCCTCCCCATGCCATGTCCTTTACTCTTTTGGGATTTTTTGTGTCAAACTCAAACATATTCGACTCAAGTTGTGAATGTGTCAGTGTGTGTACCTTAGCCATATCCTTGCTTCTCTCTTGGAGGGGAAAGGCCAACACTAAAGCATTTCCCTACATTTGATATTACTACGAGTCTATGTTTGGGTCATTTGATATAAAATTAAAAAAAATAAATAAACTGGACCTTTTCGAACATTGGAATAAGTAGGTACTGTAGTTTGATATTACCACGTGTCTATGTCACGATACAAATATATATGGTTTTATTTATTATATTTTTCTCCTCGCCATGCCATGCTGATGTAGTAATTATATTAGTAATACTTTATGTTTTTTTAGTAGTGTCTTTTACGTTATTTGTTTTGGTTGTCATTTGGTGTTCGTCACAAGCATGTGACATTAGCAAGGGTTAAATAGGCTATAAATAATAGGCTAGGGTGAGGGTAAATTAGTTTTGGGATATTTTATATTTGATATTGCTTGTAGAGCAAGTTGAGCTTTAAGCTCTTTAATGGTGATTGTCTTCCCAAAACCCTAGTTCTCTTTATTTCTCTAAATTCCTCTTGTTATTGCAAATCAATTTGCATCATTTGGTATCAAAGCCTCAATTGGAACCTGGAAAGGCTGGAATAGAAGGAGAATTGCTTAAATCTCAACCGAAACAAGACCTTGGAGGTCATGACTGCAGCCAACAACTTGGACTGACAGAGACGAGACTCTCCACTGCTAGTAGGAGTTTCGATTGGCTTCCGACAGCAAAATTCCATTCGAACCCAACAATTAGCTTGGCATGCAAGGTTAGGCGATCGAACAAGGATCGCGACATCCATTCGATATTGTGTAAGGGAGACGACAGAACTCAGCAGATCCGAACCAAACAGACCCTCATGAACCTGACCGAGAAAGATACCAGAGTTGCGAAACGCATTTTCGAACTCACTTTGAATCGGCACTACAGAGACCAATTTTCTGAGAGTCGCGATTCCATTGCGAGCGGACTTCGAACCCGTACGTAGTCGACTGTGAAGCAAACAGTACCTAACCAGCTTTTTGAACCAGCTGGTTCAATTGCGATCAGAACAGCGAACCGTGGTTGTGATACTGGTTGCAATTGGGTCATCAGAGTTCAATTTCGATTGGGGTAAGTAAGTTGATTTCCTATTGGGTCTCAATTTCCGCTGTCGCTTTCTTCTTGACTGCGATTACTTCAATCGGCTTGAGGTTTGAAATTCACCATAGATTATTGTGATTTTGAGTTTGATTTGGTTCATTATTTGGTTTGGGTTGTGAATTTGGCAATTATGACATTTTATTGCTTTGTGGTCGGCAATTTGACTCTATTGGGTTGTGGATTTGATATTGTTTGGATTATTATTGCTTGTGATTTGAGATTCTCTTCAATTTTCCATAATTTTGATACCAATTTGATTGTGAGTTGATATGGCTCAAAGAGGAAGAGATCGAATGGGTAGAGGGCGAGGAAACGCCATGTATTTTGGATGGGATTGAATTTGATTTAGCCCATCACTTGGGACCTAAGGGTAACCAACGTCATGAAATGGAGGAATTAAAAAGGCAAATCGCTGCCTTAACCTTAAGGTAAAGCGTTTGCAACCTCCTTGTAATGAAATCCGAATTCCGGAATTATATGGTTATCAATCGGAGTTTGATGATTGGTTGAAGGAAGTCGAAGAACTCTTCAATTATCTTAATGTAATTAAAGAAACAAAAGTTGAAATGGTGGAAAAGTGTCTGAAAGGGAGTGTTGTGGGTTGGTGGCAACACATCAAATTTGTTAGAAAGAGAATGGAAAAAACCTAAAATCAAGGAGTGGAACAAAATGAAGAAGAAGTTCGTGGAAAAGTTTTCACTCATTAGTTATCCTCCAATCAAAAGTGTGGAGTTGACACACAAATTTTATACATTGGACTTTGATTGTAAACCAAAGTTTGATGGATACTCGGATGAGGAGTCAACATTTAATATTTGGTATGAGAATGGGTTTGATCAAGAACTACTCCAAGAAGATGTCACAGAGTTGAGTGAAGAACCAATATATGACGATTGGTATATAAGTGGGTTTGAGGAAGAATTAAACCAAGACGCTGGCAAAGGGTTGTATCAGGAACCAATATTTGATTATTATGATGAAAGTGAGTTTGAAGAAAACCTAGACGAAGTAGATGAAAAGAAAATGGAAAATGGGCCACTATTTGATAATTGCTATGATAGTGTGTTTGAGGATAAGGAAATGGACCTTATTGAACTTATTTGGTCTCTAAAGAAGATTGATGTTGCTTCAATGACTAATGAAGAGGAATGTGGATATGAAAATGTGGGCCTAGAAGACAATTTCATTGATTCTCTCAAAGTTCTTCCTTCTATTGATGATGAGGAGAAGGTGAATTTGGGAGTTTATGTTGAGGAGCTTGTTGAATGCGACTTCGAGGTGCCTACTTGGGATGACGATTGGGAATTTGCGTGGTGTAATGGTTGGGTTGATAAAGGATTTAAAGATGAATCTATGGGAAGTTTTATGGCCTTCAAAGAGAATGGGACATTTGAAGAACAAAGTTATATCTTGTTTCCAATTCTAAGGGTTGAAGATGGAATTGCACATCGAGTGCCAACCGTAATGTTTTCCAAGATTGATATCAAGAGAAAAGCCACCGCCGAAATGCAATTGAGGAGATTATTTCTTAAACTTGAGGACAAGTTTCTTTTAGAGGGAGAGTATGATGTAGTAATTATATTAGTAATATTTTATGTTTTTTTAGTAGTGTCTTTTACGTTATTTGTTTTGGTTGTCATTTGGTGTTGGTCACAAGCATGTGACATTAGCAAGGGTTAAATAGGCTATAAATAGTAGGCTAGGGTAAGGGTAAATTAGTTTTGGGATATTTT
Source organism: Hydrangea macrophylla (assembly GCA_033977485.1). Taxonomy (NCBI): domain Eukaryota; kingdom Viridiplantae; phylum Streptophyta; class Magnoliopsida; order Cornales; family Hydrangeaceae; genus Hydrangea; species Hydrangea macrophylla. The sequence continues at coordinate 100,677,187 of CM066999.1, read as the reverse complement.
ATATTTGATATTGCTTGTAAAGCAAGTTGAGCTTTAAGCTCTTTAATGGTGATTGTCTTTCGAAAACCCTAGTTCTCTTTATTTCTCTAAATTCCTCTTGTTATTGCAAATCTATTTGCATCACATGTCCTACTCTTTTGGGATTTTTTTGTGTCAATCCTATTTGTATCAGGTTGTGTGGGTGTACCATAGCCATAGGCCTGCTTCTCTGTTGCAGGGGAAAGAACAACACAAGCATTCACCTACATAATTTGCCTATATCACATGTTATAGGTGCTTCTTGAGCATTACTAAATATGGTGGTTATCATGAAGTAGCTGGGGGACTAGGGCCCTTCCAAGTACATAACTATGTTTAGTGAATGGTGTGGAAACATAGAGGGACATTCACTATGAGGCTGCTGCTAGGAAGCATTCTACCAGAAACTGAAGGACATAAAGGAGAATTGCTCTATGAGAATTGGTGGCTATTGTGAAGCAACTGGGGGGCAAGGCCCTTCGAAGTAAATAATTATGTTTAATGAACAATGAGGAAACACAGACGGACATTCACTATGAGGCTGCTGCTAGGGAAGCATTGTAATTTGTACCAGAAACTGATGGACATAGAGGAGATTTGCTCGGTGAGAATTGATTTAAGAACAAAAGGGCTACTTGAGATATAAAGGACTAAGGAAGATAGAAAATGACACATATAGTCAAACTTTGAGAGAGAGAGAGAGAGAGACTAAAGGGCTCAACAACATATTAAGTCACCACTTTTTTTCCATTGGATGGTCAATTCAAGAAGAAAGGAGCACTTGCTTAAATTAGAGGACAAGTGTTTAGTTTCAGGGAGGAGAGTGAAATCACAGAAGCAGTCGATGTATACTCCAAAGCATCAAAACATATAGTTTAGAAGACACGTATTTATTACCCTATAACAAGGAGAGTGGCAAGAACTATCCAAAAAATAAAGAATCTCAAATTTGAGGCCTTTATATTGCATTCTCCAGAAAACATGAAACTTATCTGGGCAAGAAATTAATGCTAGTCACAACTGAGTTCTTCATTAAAGCAAGAAGTGATAAGAGACAATTCTTACGTCTATCCCCTATAAACACAACCTCAATTAAAATGTGCCACTTCCCCTCATAAGCTTGTTATAAAGAACGTAACAAACTGTTAGGAAAATGTAGTATTGGCCACCTAGTTAAAAGTGGTTCTCTTCCATATTCTATTGAAACATGAGTAGTAGTAGTAGTAGTAGTAGATACTCTTTCATACAAACATGACACTTCTCACATTGCGTTCTTGGCATCAATAATAATAAAAGCACAAATGCCGCAAAATGAAAAGTAAGTCCTCTAGAGCCAAGTAAGATATACCACCAAAAAAGGCATATATATATATATCAAAAATGCTACACACACAACCTATTCCACATCAAATAAAACTTGTGTGTTATGTTCATTGTGAAGCTTAGCTTTTTTTTTAACGAGGAAGAGGGGAAGCCATGTGTCAAACTATCAACTACTATAAATGTAAAAAAAAAAAAAAAAAAGGGGGGAAAGGAAGCACAACCTAGAAAACATTTGTATATATACATACACACATATATAATACATACATACCTGAAAAGTGAGGGAAAATGGATTGTGAAAGCCTCTCTTGGGCAAACGACGGCGAAGAGGAGTCTGACCACCTTCAAAGCCAAACTTCATGGTGCCTCTGGCCTTCTGACCCTTGTGACCTCTACCGGCAGTCTTACCCTTACCGGACCCAATCCCACGACCCTTCCTAGTTTTCTGCTTCCTTGCCCCTTTGTTATCTCTCAGATCATTCAAACTCAGAAGCATCATGCTATAATAAGCCCGAGGCACCCCCCCATTCCAACTATTGTTAAGGTTGTTAGGCCACTGTATCGGAAATGATGAAGCTGGTGATCGGACGATGAAGGCAGTACTAGGTTTGTTGTTGTAAATTATTGATGATGCTGCATTCTGAATCGAAGCTGCTAACAATGAACAAAGTCTTCTCCTCAACATTTTTTTTTTTTTTTGAATTGATTGAGATTGTATTTGTGCAGATTCTTATAGGTTTGGTATCTGAATCATTTCGAGAAATATAGGGTTTTTGGAGCTGTCATTGATTTGAAGGGGGTGGTTTTCGTGCTTCAATTGTTTTTTGGTGAAAAAACGCAGTGCTGTGTTGAGATTGGAGGAGACCGGTGGTGGTGGTGGCGGCGGCGATTGATCATGGTGGTGGTGGCCACTGATCGTGGTGGTAGTGGCCGAGAGTGGAAGAGAATGGAGGCCAGAGAAGAGGAGGAGGAGGAGATGAGGACGAAGAGGGGTGGAGGAGGAGGTGATATTACGGACTAGGGTTTGCAAAGGGGAGGGGGACTCTGATGAGAGACTGATAAGGGCACATGTTAAAACCCTTACAGCCTGTTTGGTATGCCTGCCACAAAATATAAAAGAATTCATCCTCACTGTGTTTGGGAGTTTATGAGAGAAAAAAAAAAAAAAATAAAGTCATAAGCGATGAGAGAAAAGAAAAGAAGAGAATTGATGATTGTTTCTTTCATGTTGTTTGGGGTTTAAGAGAGAAAAGAATAAAAAATTATCAATCTATCCATCAATTGTACATTCTTGTTTTTGCAAAGAGAGGATGAAAGATACCAATGAAGAAGAGCTGGAGAATACCCAAAAGCTTGTGGGAGATGTGTTTGTGATTAACGTGAGTTTTTATTTTTGTTTTTGACGTATATAATAGTGTATTATATTAACCCTAGGACTTGGATGGAATTTAAATTTGTTAAGAATTAAATAAATGGTGTTATGGATATTAATAAAAATTTATTAATCCTCACTTTCTTTTCTCTCCATTTCTTCCCAATTTGGAGAAAGAAATAGAAAAAAAGTGGGAGTTATTTTTCTCTCCTTTTCTCTCCCTTTCTTTCCTCACTAAAATTCGCAAACAAAAAAAGTGAGAGAAAGTGAGGTACTTTCTCTTCTTTTCTCTCCATTTTAAAACTCCCAAACATAGTGCTTGTGTTTAATTTGAGACAAAACAAAAAATGAATTCATTTGCAAATCCACCAGATTCTTATTTTGGGTGCTTTAGAAATCCTACCCATTTTGGTTGGATTGTTCAATAAATGATTTGTGATTCTTTGCATGCATTTTATTTTCCCAAAAATATCCCTGTCTTTTATGCTAAATACCCACAATACCCTTGGCTATAGGTTAAACCCTTCATTACACCATTCTGATACTCTCATCACAGCAGCTCTGCCGCCCAAGAACATCTCTCGTCTACATCTCTGCCGTCGAAAAACAGGTACTGCTCTTTCTCTCTGTCTCTCTTTCGTCTATGTCTATATATATGTATATATATACATTGATTCATATATATATATATACATAGATTTGTATATATACACAGTCAAACATATATATACATAGATTCATCTATATACATAGATTTCTTCCTACAAACCATGAATTTTGAATTGGGTTTGGGGTTAGGTATTTGTTACTAATCTCTTCCTAGGTTTGATATTGTTTGAGCTTGTAACCACTGTTGGTTCCTCAGCCTCTGTTGTTATACTGATTTTCTTTCTCTGTTTTACTTTCATTTTTCATTTCTATTGTTTGAACTTGTAACCACGAATTCCAAAAAAAAAAATTCCCAATGAATGGGTTATTTATTCACACCATTTTTTTTATTATGTGATTTAATAACTGAAATCTACAAAACAATTTATTATTATTATTATTATTTTCACTTTGTTTATGCCTTTTTGCTCTAGAGTGTAGTTAATGTTTATGCCATTGGGTATACCCAATTTCTCTTTTGCACGTGATTTCTTTTGGATTGTAGGTGGTTCTACTGCTTTTGTCCAAAATGGAAAATGTTGAATACCTAAAATGAAAGGCGGTTGTGGCTGCAGCAGCTTATGTGTGCTATACGTTTTTCAAGCATAGAGTTCATAAATATAGGTTAGGTACGCGAATGCCTGAAACTAGGATAGAAAGAGAAAAAGTTAAGGCTAAATTGTTAAGAAAGATTGCTAATCATGAAAACACTCGTGATGTATTGCGTATGGGACCCAATGCATTTAGTAGGCTTGTCAATATTCTCCGAGAGTCGGGTCGTCTAAGAGATAATAAATATAGTTGGAGTAATATTTGGGGCACTAACAACTTCCACTAACACTTACTAACACACTCTATCTCTCTCCTAGTGGCACTGTGGAGTCCGCAGTGGACCCCGCAGTACCACTAGGAGAGAGATAGAGTGTGTTAGTAAGTGTTAGTGAAAGTTGTTTGTGCCCCTAGCAAGACTCATATAGTTGCGTAGAAGAACAAGTAGCCAAGTTTCTCTATATTTTAGCTCATAGTGTTACAAACCGATCCGTAAACTTTTTTTTTTCCGTCATTTTGGAGAGACAAAAGTCCTTAGAGCACTCATATCTCTTGAAGACGTTGTCTTGGTACAACCCGATGGTTCTAATGTCCCTTATGAGATAATGCATAGTGACGGAAGATTCTATCCTTACTTTTAGGTACATTGTTGGTTTAGTAAATATTTAACATGAACCAATATGATGTTAAAGGATATGCACTTATCTTTTTAAAAAAAATTTGTTAGAACTGTGTCGGTGCTATTGATGGAACACATATTCGAGTAAAGGTTTTGGTGGAGCTCTTAAGGTGAATAAGGCAAATGTTTTTGTAGAGCTTACAATAATGGAGTTGGATGATGATACCCTTTTGAAAGCTATTGACATGTTTCATGCTGACCCCTCGCTATGTGACACATTCGATGTGTGTCCAATGGAGGTGAGGGCAAGGTGGTTATTTAGGAAGATATCGGATCATATTTAATTTGCTTTTTCGGTTACCCCAAACTCTATTTTGGCATTTGCTTAATATTTTGGATGTATGGGTTTGAACATTGTTATTTAGTACTTGGATGGGACAATGGTTGTATTTTTTTGTTGGATGAACACTATTATTTTGGGTGGATGAACATTACTGGGAACTTTTTCATCTTATGGATTATTGTTTTTTGAGTAAGAATATGTTTTGTGATTGATGTTTGATATCTTGTGTATTGAAAGTCTTATATATTTGCATTGTGATTGAACGTTCGCTCTTACAACATAACAGGGTCAATTTGGGAAATAACATTGATTCTATTCAATTCCAGCTTCATACCAAACAACAGAATTGAATAGAATTGAATTCAATTCTATTTCAAACCAAACACAAATCTTCTCTTTTCTTTTCTATTCTTTTCTTTTCTATTCTACAATCATACCAAATGGAATGTTAGTGCATTTTATGTGTATAGACCAAATACTCCATAAGTATTTTGTGTTTTCAGAAAATGTTTTATTAACAAAACTCCTAAAAACAATTGGGCCGAAAATGGAACGCAGCAAAATGATTTTCAAAGGGGGTTGGTGTCGTTGAGACTGGACCCACAAAATTACACATTACAACAAAAACATGCGCGCGCGCGCACACACTAAACATACAAATTTGCTCCTACATATCTGAACTGGGCTCGCCTCTCTCACTCTCATTTTCAATTTTTGCAGCAGAAATGGCGAACGAGGGAATCCTATTGGGGATGGGCAACCCACTCCTGGACATCTCCTCAGTTGTCGACCTGGACTTCTTGGACAAGTATAATCTCTATATATCTTATCTCCTCGTTGCTATTCAGATCTCTGTTATGTTGTCTCTGTTTCAATCTGGTTTAGATTGATAATTTTTGTAGTTTTGATCACATACACATGTGAGCGTGTGTGTGGTATATATATACACACACATTAAACTTCTAATGAAGGCGATGACTACTAATCGTGGACGTCGGAGTTCATTTAATCCTTATGGTAAAAGTAAAATTTACTGTGCAGTAAATGAGATTATGACTGTCTGGCCCAGACACCCTGGCCTCGTGGGATTAGTCAAGGTGCGCCCAAGCTGGCCCGGACACCCACGTTTATCAAAAAAAAAAAAAAAGATTATGACTCTCTGGATTAGAAGTCCTCACTTTGTTAAAAAGAGGATCCCTCACTAGAAGCTCTCTCTCTCTCTCTCTATATATATATATATATATCAGAACCCTTAAAATGAGGACTCCTGGTTATAATTTTACAGCCGTTGGATCAATTTTCATTAAGGGTACTAAAGTAATTTCACAGACTGAAAATTGGATCCAATGACTACGAACGGAAGGACTCCCTTATGAGAAATGTTCTGTGTAAATATATATTGTTGGATTATTTTAATAAAAAAGTAATATAATTTATTTAATTTCATACATCTCATGTTTTTAAAGTTTTTAGTCCAACGGATTAAAGGCCTTATTGTGTTATACTATTATTTATGCTCAATTATATGGTCTTAATGGCCAATGACCAACAGCTACAAGTTACACTCTGCACCCAACGGTCATATCACATTAATAAGTTCATTTACAAAGGCTTTTAATTGATGGAGTTATGTACAAGTTGTTGGAATTTGGGGTACTCGAAAAACGAATAAGAAACAATGAAATACAGAAAAAGAACTTCAAAGATCGAGCACGTATTAAATACGCTGTCCGAAAACAAAGTTACGCCCCACACATGGTTGCAAGTGGACTATGACGTCTTTGTCTTGAGGATACTACGATCTAAGTTACTAGAGGCAACAATCTCTATTAACTTCTGCAGAATTTTTATATATAAATTGCTCTCAAAAGACTCAAGAAATTAGGTAGAATAAGAGACCAAAACTGGACATAAACTCCATGAACTATATATAAACTAACTAGCATACATGTATATATAAAGGTGTCTATAGGGTAAGAGACATGTCTCTACACAAACGGTTGTGTCCCAACACCCTTAGAACATGTCTATGTATGTAAATGCACGTTTAGAAACCAATAGAACATATATACATCGTTCAAATTCAAAGTTGAGACATGAAAAGTCGCAACTTTCCAGTTCTGGACCCTCTCGACCGGTCCAGTTTACCCGGTCGACCGGTCGAAAGCCCCTCTGAAACTTTCTCAAAACTTTTTCCAGTTCTGGGCCCGCTCGACCGGTCGAGTTGACCCGGTCGACTGGTCGAAAGCCCCTCTGAAACTTTTCTCAAAACTGAAGCTAAGAAATTCCCGGCGCTTTTGAATAAATGCCGTTAATTCCCGGCGCTTCAAGATAAACGCTGTTAAAACATTGTCTCCTCATTCACACCTCAATTTTCTAACAATCCCCCACATGTGAATGACATGGTTTTCTAAACTTGACTCAATAGACGATAAAAACAACGAGAGCAATTAATGGACTTGTGATGCATTAGGAGAGTGTCTTTTTGTAATACCCGTACCCGGAAAAAAAAAGTAGTAATATTTATTTTGCATGCATTAATTAGTATAATTAATTGCATGTGATGATTTGGGTAAGATCCAGTTACCCCGACGTGATAAGTGCTTGATAAATGGCACAGTTGAAAGTTCCACTAGGGGTGGGACATATATGAAAGTGTGACCAAGAGAGGTCTGGATAATATAAACTGCATAAATGTGCATTTATGTGATTAAGTGGTAGACATGTAAATGTAAATGTGTGCTTTATAATAGTTATTGATGCCATATGATTGTTTAATTGATAAAATATTAAGTGTTTTAATATTTCATTATTGTTCATGTTTATTTATGAGACGAGTTTGGGTACCCTTATGAGGGCGTAATTGGACACGTGATATAATTAGTAGGTTAATTAGTGCCTTCACATAATATTTGGGACCACGTTTGGAACCCATGCGTGACATAGATATAAAGTTACTTAGTTATTGGGATAGTAGTATAATTAGTTTGGGTGTTATGATAAAACTTAGAAACATTGGGGGTATAAATAGAAATAGACTAAGTTGAAGAATATTCCAGGAAATATTCTCTTTTGTCTCAAAAAAAAAAAAAAAGAAAAAAAAAGAAAAAAAAGAAAGAACAAGCCAAAACCGTGGGTTAGTTAAGCGGCGGACGTAAATTTATTATATACATATTATATTATATAATATATGTATTTATTAGTTATATAAAAAAAAAAAAACAAAGAAGAATCAAAGAATACAGAGAGCGAGAGAGACGCAGAGAGAAGAAAAGAGAAAGTGAGGGTTTCGCCCACTTGATGCTACATCTTAGTCATTTGTTGTTCAAATTGCGATATGAAGTCATATTTGGACTCGTGGGGGTAAGTCCAACCTTCTGGTATAATTTATTTTCAGTTTAATTGATAGATTTTTCGTGCCCCAAATGAGTTGGTAATATCTAGTTTACCAAAAATTGTATAGGATCATCATTGGAATCTTTAGTAGCTAATTTTGCGAAGGAATTTGGGAATTCTAGGCTTATTTGAGACATATTTGTGAGGTGAGTGTCCTAATCCCAAAATTGGATGTTTAATGTTTTTTAATTATTATTAATTATTTTTAAATGCTTAATTATGATTAAGTAGAAAAGCATGTGATTAATTAGCAATTAATATATTGGAAATGTTGAAATTGCCATGTTGACATGTTGAACTGCTTATGTGCTTATGTGGGTCAAAGGGTCTCGAGTGATAATCACCATTATTTAGCCCGTATATAAGGGACGCCATTCCTCAGAGATAAGGGGGATGATGATGAAGTCCTCAGAGAGAAGGGGACAGTGGTGACGACCACAACGAATTGGCTACATGAGAGTGAGTGATATCGCTTTAAAAGCGACGAAAGTGAGAATGGCCCAGAATCAGGGGTCCAGAACGATGGTGATTGATTGCTTGACACGCCTGCGACCATTTATTATTGTGATGTTTAATTGGTATTATGAATCATTAAATATTCCAATTGCATGATTAGCACCACGTACTCACTAAGCGAAAGCTTATTCGATTTTTGTGGCTAATGACCACGCAGGTTCAGATGAACATCACGGTGAGAAATGATCGAGACTACGGGGCTGGGTCTAGCTTGTGTATATATTTACATGTGAGAATTTAAATAGACTTGTTGTAAACTTGAAATTTATGATTTTAAATATGTTTAGAAATAAATGTTAGAATGAGTTTGTAACATTTATATATTTAGTTGGGCTTTTAGTTTGTTTTGAAATATTTGAAGAAATGCTACAGGGGTGTAAAATGTTTTATTTGTGAAAATAGGGTAAATGGTGCTGTAATAGGGGAAATTTTGCCCAAGTACCATTTGACGGTTTTAAAACATTATTTATTCCTTTTTATTAATTTATTTGTTAAAATGATATTTTACCCCTGATATTGCAATCAAATTGTTCATCTTTGGAACGTTAAGAAATGATTGTTTGGTCCTTGTGGTCTTTGTTACACGTGTCCTAGCCCGCGGGGGCGGGTTGGGGTGTGACAAATTTTGGTATCAGAGCAATAGGTTAGAGCCTTTGGGGACGAGAGACGAATACGACGCCTAAAAAAAATATATATAGAAAGAAAAAAAAAAGCATGTAAACTGTTAATCATGACACGTAGCTACATATAGATGCATACATGTTTACTGCATGTGATTTAAATATTGTTGAGCATGCATATCATGTTTCATGCATTCTACATATTGTAATATGTGAAGGGATGGTTGGAAAGCTTCATTGTGATAGAATGGAGTATAAAGGGGAATGTTTTTCCCATATGTTGAATTAATTGAGTTGGAAAGGGGGATTGTGAATTCAGTAAGAAATTCTGAGTTTGAGAATATCAGTGGAATTTGGGTTCAGAAATCAAGGGTTGAGTTGGTCATCCTGGAATGATTTGACTGGTATTATATTATCAAGGGTATTGACTTGACGAAGGGTTATTTGAGTATTGGGTTATGATTGTGAATATGGATTTCTTTCCAAATATTATTGGGTATTATTATTATTTGTGAAGATTATTTCTTATTTTCTGTCAAGGAAATGAATATCTGGATTTCTTTATTTTCGGTGGGTCTTCTAGTAATCAAATATTATAGTTGGAGAATTCTGGATTTCTTATTATTTATATGGGCCTCATGAGCAGATATGGTATTATCTTTATCTCTTATTTCTCCATTTATTTGGTGATGATCTTTGAGAGTATTAATTGAGCTCCATATATATATATATTTCTTGGGATTGAGGGTGAAATACTGAGTTGGTCAAGGTGATAAGATATTTGGGGATTTACCAGTCGCTTGAATTATCTTGGGTTGTTGAGGAATCTCTCAACTCTATTTGGATTATATTGGGTCGTTGAGGAATCTCTCAACTTCATTTGGGTTATATTGGCTTGTTGAGGAATCTCTCAACATAAAGTTATTTATTTCTATTTCTTGGGATACCTCTCTTATTATTGAAAAATGATTGGTTCTCCAACGTATCAGCATGAATAGTAGAGTTGGGGGTCAAGTAAAAGTAACAGACTTTTCCATTGTGTTTCTATCGATTGGGTATCACTACAGTTATAAATCATTATTTTCTGGTTAAGGAAATAGTTGATTGGGATCAAGACTAAGTAGATGTGTTGTACGAATAATCAATTGGGTTGATTGGCTATATGGGGTATCAGAATTTTCTACCAGAGATTTGAATTTGAAAATGGGTTGCCAGTTTAGTAAGTAGTAATCTCTTTGACAACCAAACCACTACAAGATCTGTTCAACCATCATGTGCCTCAGGTAATAATATTTTATTATTTCTTTATACTTTATGTGTAAGTAATCGAGATCTGACTATTGCACTGCACTGTAGCAATTGTCAAATATCCTAGTATATCACTGGAAACTTTCAGATTTGGAATTCTTTGTATGTCACGTTAAGTGAGGTTATATATATTTAAATGAGTAGAAAATATTTTGAAATCCTCTCTTGTAGAAAAAAAAAACACTGACTTATTGTGAATCAGGAAGTGTTTAAAAAAAAAATTTTGATAAAAGGAAGTAGTTGGATTTGACTCAAATTGAGTAGAAGGGGAAAATTAGTGAAAAGAATTTTAATTAAATGTGAGTATTTCAATTGTTGTTTAAAGGAATTGTTAATTGGAAATGTTTTGATTATGTGATAGACTTGTAAACTTTTTATTTTATGGAGAGAGAATTTAAATAAAATTACTATTGGGCTAGGAAGCTTAGATGAGTACATTACTTTTTACTTTAGTTTTAAATTGGAACATTAAATTTTGAAATGAATTCCAAATGACTTGGGAAAGAAAATGATCTGAAAGTAACTTGTGATATTCTACATATTATTTTAATACTAGTTGCTGTGGATACATGATTTCGGTTCATGGGTTAGAAGGAGTATCAATTCATTTATTGGGAATTGAGTTGGTATATCCTTGGTTAGAAGGTGAGTATAACAGGGCAATGAAGTACTTCAACGTATGAGTGTGTAGAAGTCTACCAATGGAAAAAAAATGGTAGTTTATCGCTTGTTGCTTGGTATTACAGTCGCAGATCAACGAGTGATCTTATTTATATACAAGTGACGCCTTTAGAAGGGCACTGCATACTTGGGTAAATAGGAAAAAAAATTGATGTTGAGCAGTATTGGATCATATTTGAGTTTATTACAGCAAAATCAGTTGATCATTGATTGTAAATGCTATAAGGAGGGGGTAAATGTGTATATCAATTTCTAGATACGGGGGGCTTAGACAAGTAAGTTCTACAGTATGAAAAGTTTGGGAATTGTGAAGCTCTACCTAATGTTGAACATCTGGGGAATGAGTTGTATTTCTGGAATATGCGATTTAAAAGGGATTGAGATTTCGTGGGTGTCATCAGAAATTAATCAATCAAGACTTATGAAGGTAACATGAATTTGAAGTTACTGGATTGACTGGGTATTATTGAAAATTTGTTAAAGATTTCTCTTCTGTGCAAGAACACGTGTAAAATTTATATCGATTACAGTGAAGTTCTCAATAACCAAATAAAATCGATTTATGATGATATTGACATTACTGCAAAGATTTGTGTTGGGATTGGGTTATGTGCTGATGCAACAGCAATTTATACTACATATGATTTTTGGTACAAGATTCAGAATTCATGGTATTCTTTTATATTGAGCATTTAGCAGTTATATTTTTACAAGCCGAAGGTTTATATTAATTTTCGTGACTTGAAATATTTAGTTATACAACGACTATTGAATAGGTAGTACGGGGGACAGTTGGAACTCATGATGGCTACAATTTGAAAAATTTTATATTAGTCAAGTGAAGACGAAAGGGTTGTTTGTGCTCGAATCAGAGATCAGCGAGTTTCAGAAATGATTTGTGTCAAGATTCAAAATTTATTAGAAACTAAATTGTTCCGGAAATTGGTGAAGGAATGATGAATAATGAATTGAGGTCAACCAGCATTATTACAACAGATGAGTGAAAATTGACTTAAAGATCATTTTGGGTTTCCACTTTAGAAATTTGTGATAAATTATTGAAAGGAGAGTGATTGAGCTCTGCTCTGCAGTAAAATGTATCAGAATCTCAAGGTCAAATATGTCTTTGCGTGAAGATAGCTCAAGGGAATGAGTTCAGAAGAAATATTGAGGTATATAATAAGATTTTAGTATCTAATACGTTAGTAATTGGGTCTGCGACATTACTAATTGCATTTCATTGCATATGATGATTTATTAATTAGTCCCAAAAGCACAAATTTTGTTGAAGACTAAGATATTGAGAAAGCTGCATTCAGATGAGAAAATGTAAAGTATTCTTTGTGATGTGTGGTATAAGGGCAGAAACAATGAAGATTCATGGGATTATTGTGATTGACATTATTGACAATCTGAGTTGAATGTTATCGTATTATATTTCCTGACATGATAGCCAAAATCAACAAGAATTAGCCATTGTCGTATATATGATTTGTGGACAGGTTGATCCAATCAGATTGTGGTATTGATTGAAACTGTGGATTTGCTGGGATTAAACAACCTATATGTGAACAGAGTTGCGCAATTATCTGGGTACTAACACTTGTCATTCTAAAAGAGAGTAGTCGATTATGAAGAAGTTTTGAAATCTTGCAAAAAGCAATAAAATGTAACTGAACTTTTGCGAGATATTGTCACCGCTGATATCTGGTGTGGAAATATAATAAACACAAATGGGTTATATTCTAGAATGATTGGGGGAAATGACTACAGTGGGGAGAGAAATATTTCTAGAAGTTATCTTCAGAAGAGGGTATAGTTTGACAAACCAAGTGAGATTGAAATTTCAGTACAACTATTGGAAATATTGAAAAGAGTGGGTACCAGTCGGTTGTGATTGTGATTACAGCGGTGGGTATAGTGTATTTTATTATCGTGTTGCTGCATATGAATCAGTAAAGGTTTGAGAAGAAATACTTATATCTATTTGATTCGTGAAGTGAGAAAAGTTTGGGGACAAACTTCCTAAAAGGGAGGGAGAGATGTAATACCCGTACCCGGAAAAAAAAAGTAGTAATATTTATTTTGCATGCATTAATTAGTATAATTAATTGCATGTGATGATTTGGGTAAGATCCAGTTACCCCGACGTGATAAGTGCTTGATAAATGGCACAGTTGAAAGTTCCACTAGGGGTGGGACATATATGAAAGTGTGACCAAGAGAGGTCTGGATAATATAAACTGCATAAATGTGCATTTATGTGATTAAGTGGTAGACATGTAAATGTAAATGTGTGCTTTATAATAGTTATTGATGCCATATGATTGTTTAATTGATAAAATATTAAGTGTTTTAATATTTCATTATTGTTCATGTTTATTTATGAGACGAGTTTGGGTACCCTTATGAGGGCGTAATTGGACACGTGATATAATTAGTAGGTTAATTAGTGCCTTCACATAATATTTGGGACCACGTTTGGAACCCATGCGTGACATAGATATAAAGTTACTTAGTTATTGGGATAGTAGTATAATTAGTTTGGGTGTTATGATAAAACTTAGAAACATTGGGGGTATAAATAGAAATAGACTAAGTTGAAGAATATTCCAGGGAATATTCTCTTTTGTCTCAAAAAAAAAAAAAAAGAAAAAAAAAGAAAAAAAAGAAAGAACAAGCCAAAACCGTGGGTTAGTTAAGCGGCGGACGTAAATTTATTATATACATATTATATTATATAATATATGTATTTATTAGTTATATAAAAAAAAAAAAAACAAAGAAGAATCAAAGAATACAGAGAGCGAGAGAGACGCAGAGAGAAGAAAAGAGAGAGTGAGGGTTTCGCCCACTTGATGCTACATCTTAGTCATTTGTTGTTCAAATTGCGATATGAAGTCATATTTGGACTCGTGGGGGTAAGTCCAACCTTCTGGTATAATTTATTTTCAGTTTAATTGATAGATTTTTCGTGCCCCAAATGAGTTGGTAATATCTAGTTTACCAAAAATTGTATAGGATCATCATTGGAATCTTTAGTAGCTAATTTTGCGAAGGAATTTGGGAATTCTAGGCTTATTTGAGACATATTTGTGAGGTGAGTGTCCTAATCCCAAAATTGGATGTTTAATGTTTTTTAATTATTATTAATTATTTTTAAATGCTTAATTATGATTAAGTAGAAAAGCATGTGATTAATTAGCAATTAATATATTGGAAATGTTGAAATTGCCATGTTGACATGTTGAACTGCTTATGTGCTTATGTGGGTCAAAGGGTCTCGAGTGATAATCACCATTATTTAGCCCGTATATAAGGGACGCCATTCCTCAGAGATAAGGGGGATGATGATGAAGTCCTCAGAGAGAAGGGGACAGTGGTGACGACCACAACGAATTGGCTACATGAGAGTGAGTGATATCGCTTTAAAAGCGACGAAAGTGAGAATGGCCCAGAATCAGGGGTCCAGAACGATGGTGATTGATTGCTTGACACGCCTGCGACCATTTATTATTGTGATGTTTAATTGGTATTATGAATCATTAAATATTCCAATTGCATGATTAGCACCACGTACTCACTAAGCGAAAGCTTATTCGATTTTTGTGGCTAATGACCACGCAGGTTCAGATGAACATCACGGTGAGAAATGATCGAGACTACGGGGCTGGGTCTAGCTTGTGTATATATTTACATGTGAGAATTTAAATAGACTTGTTGTAAACTTGAAGTTTATGATTTTAAATATGTTTAGAAATAAATGTTAGAATGAGTTTGTAACATTTATATATTTAGTTGGGCTTTTAGTTTGTTTTGAAATATTTGAAGAAATGCTACAGGGGTGTAAAATGTTTTATTTGTGAAAATAGGGTAAATGGTGCTGTAATAGGGGAAATTTTGCCCAAGTACCATTTGACGGTTTTAAAACATTATTTATTCCTTTTTATTAATTTATTTGTTAAAATGATATTTTACCCCTGATATTGCAATCAAATTGTTCATCTTTGGAACGTTAAGAAATGATTGTTTGGTCCTTGTGGTCTTTGTTACACGTGTCCTAGCCCGCGGGGGCGGGTTGGGGTGTGACACTTTTGGACTTGAACTTTCCCTTAGCGAATACCTAATGGACTTACTCGGTGAAGCGGTGTACATTAACGTATTGAACCGACCAACCTTTTAGTGTAAATCAACATTAGATACCACACACCACTTATCCTTATACACTTTAATTCATTCGGTTGTGTTCATTTTGGTCCTGAACAAGATCCTATGTTAATGAGAGCTCTTAGAGAACCAAGCCTTTGAAATTCTCATAGAAGCGACCCCACTTCTTTTCTCATATAGGTGATATCAATTTAGAGTACTAACAGTTACTCATCAACATCATTAAATGTAACAACATAACCTCAACAATTTTATTACACACCAATTCAATATACAAGAATGAAACCATTTATTACAAATGTGTGTTTACAACATGAACTTCCCCAACTAGTTTGCCTATTGAACCTAGATCTTGGGATCTCCAGTCAACTAGGTTAGGTTTCCGCCCGGGATGTTCAAAGTATTGGCTTTAGGCCCATTCCTTTCGTAGTATATTGAACTTGATCTCTATGCAATCCTTTCGTTAGAGGATCCGCAATATTCTCTTTGGACTTGACATAGTCAATCGTTATAATACCACCAGACAGCAACTGCTTGATCGTATTGTGTCGTCTCCTTATATGCCTTGACTTGCCGTTATAAATGGCATTCTTAGCCACGGATGACGCCGCATTGCAATCACAATGCACAACTATAGCCGTTACCGGCTTTGGCCACAGCGAAATATCTTCTAGGAAGTTTCGAAGCCACTCAGCTTCCTCACCCGCGTTATCCAAGGCAATGAATTCTGATTTCATCGTTGAACATGCTATACACATTTGCTTTGTTGACCTCCAAGAAATCGCAGCTCCACCTAAAGTGAACACATACCTACTTGTGGACTTGGTTTCTTGACTGTCCGAGATCCAATTAGCATCGGAGTCATTTAAATGTTTTAATTGGTTCTTAGGGTACCCTTTTTAACATAAATTCATCCGTTTCGAAATATAATTACGTTTTCAAATTAATACGGATTTTACAACTTCGGGTGTATCTTTTCCAAAAGAGTTGTTTACTCAATATTGTTTTTATGTTTCTTTTCCGCTGCTATAGTCTTTTAAATGAATTAGAAGAGTTTTTGTGGGGTGCCACGTGTCCTATTTTCACGCGTAGTGGGATGGATCGTGATAACAATGGCTTCATGATAATTAAGAAAAAATCATTAAAACTTTAAATTTGCTTTGTGCATCACGTTTGGGCTATTTAGACATGTTTTTAGCCAAAAATGTGCTTTTGGAGCTCTTAAGTGATTTCTTAATATTTATGTCACACCCCAACCCGCCTTGGGCAAGTTGGGACACGTGTAACAAGCCCACATGTTCAAAACATCCTTAATTCATTAAGAAACATATGAATTAGACTTACTAAAACAGCTCCGTTGACACAAAACAGACCCAAGGGCAAAATGGTCATTAATAAAGTATAGCAAATTTTATATGGAAAGATAGTTCTTTGAGTCCCGGTTCCAACGCAAAAAACGGTGTGCAAATCCGAGTTTTCTAGAGAGAGATATGCGCGTTTCCGTAAAAGCCGTCGTGCTGAAACAGGACCAGCGGATCGATCCGCCCCAAATCCGGATCGATCCGGATTTAGCAGATCTTCATTTTCTGCAGTTCCAGATGTCCCGGATCGATCCGCACCAGACCCGGATCGATCCGGTTTCTGCAGAAGAGTTTTCCTGCTGCTAAAACACCAGATTTCGAGTTCAAATCATCACCAAACATAACCAAACTTTGGAGAAACATTAATGACCTTTACCAAAACATTTCCAAATGTTTTAAAACATCTACATAACCTATCCAAATAAGAATGGACAATCAAAATACATCAATTCCTCATGTGGTTCATAAGTTCATTCCAAAATCCATGTCTCTCTCAATACACACACAACCATTCAATGTAGGAAAAACCAAGTTAAATTTATAGCAAAAATCACTTAGGTTCTTCCAAGCTACTCCCAAGACACATAACTAGTAACTAGCAACCATGACACATAGTTTGCTATACAACCAAACATAAACCCCCAACTTGACATATTACAAACTTCCTCAAACAAGAGTAAAAATGCTGTCAAAACTTGATTAATCCATACCAAATCCTCATAGCCACATCCAAAACCATTTAGGAAATGTACCCAAGTGTCCCAAAACTTTACCCAAACATCATAAGAGTTTTTCCAACCATTACCAAACATTTGGAAAGTAATTTAACCATTCATAATCCATGGAATTCCAACTAGAGAACTTAATTTTCATTCAAGTTCATATTCTTGAAACATATACATAAACATTAATCCATAAGGAGAAACTAAGTTACTTTCACAACCAAAACTACTAACTCTTCCCAACTTCACTCCCAAAATACATAACTTGCAACTTACAAGTACAACTCATGGTTTGGAACATAACAACCAACCATACCCAACTTTACATATGACAAGTCTCCAAAAGCAACCCAAGCTACATTTACATTGCCAACAAAAGATACATTCTAAGCATAAACTAGCTAGGCATATGAACACATATACACAAGGACAACTCCCAAGCCCAACCCGTCGTGCAGATCATTTCCTCTCCTCATCTCGTTTGGTACCTGCGATGGTTATTCAATAACCACAACAGAAAAATATATTTCGTTTAAGCTTTCGCTTAGTGAGGGAACTAATCATGCCATTGGAATGCAAAGTATGTAAATACAACAATCATTATGAATGACAACAATTTGATCTCCGGGAAGTCAAGTCAATCCAGCCACCACCCCCGGGTCCTTCTCACCCCGGATCTTTCTCACTTTTGGCGCATATAGCGCAACACACACTCTCTTGTGACCCCGAAGGCGTCACCGACATTTCATTGTGGTCGTCACCACGTCCTACTCATTGAGGACTTCCTATCCCTTACATATGGGACCTATAAATGGTGACCACTACTTGACTTCCCTTTGATCCATATAAACATTTAAGCAACTTAGCACATAAGCAACACAATTTCAACTTATTGGCATGCTTTTTGCCCAAATTCAACAACATATACATACATGAGCATGAGTTTAGCAACAATGAACAACAATTATCACATTATCATAGCTAAACATCCAATTGAGAGATTAGGACACTCACCTCCTCAATTTACTAGCGATTAAGCCTAGATTTTCCCAATCTCTTGCTAATTTCCAACCCAAAATTCACCGGTGTAATTCCTACATAAGTTTGGTGTCAAGAACATCGTCTATTAAGAACGGTTGCCTTAAAAACGTTGTCGAAAATGAAAAAAAATTACATGCATGTGATCCTCTTACCTCCACGAGTCCAAAGGTGGTCTCGGATCGTAAATCCGACGCCGGACGGCAAAGAAACGGCAAGAAACGTCGTCGAGAATTTCCGTCGCCGACCCGAGCTCTCGTTCTCTCTAATTTGCTGGAGATATATTGTTAATGAGACATATATGCCTCATGCATATGTGTTGTCATTGACTTACCCTATATTGCATTTACACCCCCCACTCTTTCTTAAGCTTTATTATGAAACCCCCATTTAATTACATTAATTACCCACCTTTTCTAAATAGATTTAAACTAAGACCCGCGTGGGTCCCAAACGTGGTCCCACATAAATTATGAAGTTGCTATAAAACCTACCAGTTATCAACTTTATTCAAATACGCCCTTACATGGGTACCCAAATTGGTCCCCTTTCCTATCATAAGACATAATAATATCAATAAGCATTTAAACAAGTAATCATATAAGTACATAATGACATCAAAATGCAAATTATTTTATTTAGACCCTCGTTGGGCCCCACTATTATACCAGTCCTGCCTTTCACAGAACTTTCATCTATGTCCGCATTTGAACACCTTTTCACATGTGGGTTCATAACCCCACCTTAATTCATCTCATGCATTAATTATCTTTAATTAACACATATTATTATCACATTAATCTTCTTTTCCGGGTACGGGTGTTACATTTCTCCCTCCCTTTTAAGAAGTTTGTCCCCAAACTTATTCTTACCTCATCAGTCGAACAAGTGTGGATATCTTTCTCTGATCTCATCTTCTCGTTCCCAAGTTGCCTCTTCGATGCTATGATTACGCCAAAGAACCATTGATCGGGAGAGAACTAATCCTAAATATACGCCTTAATGAACATTTGTTAGTACATTTTATCCTGTTTTTGTATATTTTTACTTTGTTTTCTAGTTTCTGACAGGTTTTGGAAGAAATCAACTAAACCAGGCTAAACAGGGTGAAAAAGCAGAAGAAAAGAAGCTGAAAAAGCCAAGTCGCGCGCGCGGCCCGCGCCCGCGAAATCCAGAAATCGCTCGCGCTAGATCCCCAAAACCGCTCGCGCGAACCGCGCGCGCGAAGGTCCAATTGTCGCGCTCGCGCGATATGTGGAAAAATCAAAGTTGCGTATTTCAGTGTACTGAAGACTCCTGTGCAAACGAAACTGCTGAATGACGTCCAGATTGTAAATTACATCAGTTTCAGTCCGTTTCGAGTTGAAAAGGCTTCCAAAACTTGTTGTAAATCTATATATACTCTATTTTACTTCAATTAAAGGGTTGACAATTGTTACACACCCATATACACACAATATACAACCATACTTCCAGCCATTGAAGAGAGGGAAGCAAGGAGAAGAAGAAGAAGACCAAGGGTTTCCATGGCCTCCTCCATCAACTACTTGCCATCTATCACTTCCATGGACGGCTAGATCATAGATCTAGGGTTTCAATGAAGCCCTAGACGAGTAATAGGGTTTTATTTATGTTTTTATTTTAGTTCTATTATGTATGGATGACAGTCACATGTTTAGAGGATTTTTATAAATAAATCGTACTTCTAGTGATTAAATCATTGCTTTCAGAATTTATTCTTGTCTTAGATCTATTTTGACTGTGATGTGATCAACGATCTATTCTTGTTGTGCTTGTTTAGATTGTTTACATGTGATGGTGCTCTATTGATTCGTGCTATCAAGTATCCGAATAGTCCATGCCTAGGTTAGACGGATTAGATCACAACCCTAGTCTAGTGTGAGATAATTCGTGCTACCCGAAGATGGATTATGTTGGTGCTTGAACCATGATTATCTTCTTGTCGGAGGAATTGGGCCTGTAGCTACAATTCCCCATATTCATCCAACGTAATAAGCTAAAGTAATTCATAAATATTCCTATTATGAAGCTAGTGGTGGATTTGCAATCCTAGGTTCCCTTAAACATTATTTAAAACAACTTTAATTGCTTTCATAGTTTAGATTTATTTTTATTTGTTAGTAGTTTAATTCAAACCAAATCAAAATCCGTTTTCATAATTAACTAAAGTTAGGTTTTAAAATTAAGTCGCTGTAGTTAATCAATCTCTGTGGGTTCGACCTTTACTTCCACACTGCAAATCTTTTGAAAAGTAAAGAACACTTTTTACATCTTGATTCTGACAAGATCAACCATGACCAACGGAATTGTCTTTGTTCTCAATACTTGATCTTTCCTATCCAGAATTCGTACTGGATGTTCAACATATGTCATATCTTCTCGGACTTCCAACGGCTCTAGTTCAAGGATATGACTCGGATCTGACACGTAACGTCTGAGCATAGATACGTGGAACACGTTATGAACATGTGCTAATTCTTGTGACAACTCCAATCTGTAAGCTACCGGTCCCACCTTACTCAAAATCAAAAAAGGTCCAACATATCTTGGACTTAACTTACCCTTCTTACCAAATCGTGTGATACCTTTCGAAGGTGAAACTTTCAAGAACACATAATCACCAACCTCGAACTCCAACGGTCTTCTTCCCGTATCAGCATAACTTTTGTAGCGACTTTGTGCCACTTGTAACCGTTGCTTAATCAATTTGACTTTATCGGTGGTGATTTGTACAATTTCTGGCCCCAGAAGTTGCTTCTCCCCAACCTCTGTCCAACACACAGGCGATCTACATTTTCGACCATATAATGCCTCAAAAGGCGCCATTCCAATGCTTGTTTGGAAACTGTTGTTATAAGAAAATTCAATTAACGGCAAGTGAGTTTCCCAGTCAGCCTTAAAATCCATAACACAAACTCTAAGCATATCCTCGAGAATCTGAATAACTCGTTCCGACTGTCCATCAGTTTGCGGGTGAAAAGTTGTGCTAAAATGCAAAGCTGTTCCCATTGCTCTTTGTAGCCCTTCCCAAAACCTGGATACAAAACGTGTATCACGATCTGATACTATAGATACCGGTGCCCCATGCAATCTTACAATTTCTTTAACATAAAGTTCCGCTAACTTTGTCGTTTCTGTGGTCTTAATCGGCAAGAAGTGGGCTGACTTAGTCAACCTGTCAACGATTACCCAAATGCTATCATTAGATCTTGGAGACCTCGGCAATCCAGACACAAAATCCATTGTAATGTGCTCCCATTTCCATTCCGGTATTTCCAATGGTTGTATCTCCCCTGCGGGTCGTTGATGTTCAAGCTTTACTAATTAACATGTCATGCAATTAGCTACATATTCAGCAACTTCACATTTCATACCACTCCACCAATAAACTTCCCTCAAATCTCTATACATTTTCGTACTACCCGGATGCACGAAATACCGAGTACCATGAGCTTCTTCCAAAATTCTTTCTTTTAGATTACTAACATTAGGAACGCATAACCAATTGATGTACCATAATACCCCATCATGCAAACTGAACTCTGGTCGCTTACCCTCAGGTAATTCATCTACAACTTTCTTTAAGGTTGGGTCTAGAAGTTGATTCATTTTAATTTCTCCAATCAAATCAGGTTGTGCTACAATTGCTGCCATTAACCCACCTTCAATTCTATGAATAACTTCTAGTTCCAAACGTTCAAACTCTTTCACTAACCCTTCTTGTGCTGTCAAAACGCATGTCAAATTTTCTGGCGATTTTCGACTCAAAGCATCGGCGACTACATTCGCCTTACCTGGGTGATATTGAATTTTCAGATCATAGTCCTTCATTAACTCCAACCATCTTCGTTGGAAAGTCCCTCTGGGTAAATAAGTACTTCAAGCTTTTATGGTCAGTGAAAATTTCACAAGTTTCCCCGTACAAATAATGTCGCCAAATTTTTAAAGCAAAGATTACCGCGGCAAGTTCCAAATCGTGAGTTGGATAATTCTTCTCATGAGTTCTCAATTGCCTCGAAGCATACGCTATCACCTTGTCCCCTTGCATAAGGACACACCCCAAACCTTGATGAGAAGCGTCGCTGTATATACTAAATCCCCCGGTGCCTGTCGGAATTGCAAGAATCGGAGCAGTAGTCAACTTACTCTTCAATGTCTGAAAACATTCTTCACATTCTTTTCCCCATTCAAAAGGAACATCCTTTCTCATCAATGTTGTCATTGGAGTCGCAATCTTTGAGAAATCTCGAACAAACCTTCTATAATACCCAGCCAATCCCAGAAAGCTACGAATTTCTGACACATTGGTCGGTCTCGCCCAATTCATAATGGCTTCTATTTTCTGTGGATCGACTGACACACCTTCTTTAGAAATCACATGGCCAAGAAAAGTAACACTGGACAACCAAAACTCACTTTTTTTTCAGTTTTCCAAACAATTGCTTTTCTCGAAGTCGTTGCAACACCAATCTTAAATGTCTATCATATTCTTCCGGACTTTTCGAGTAAATGAGAATATCATCAATAAAAATAATAACAAATTCATCAAGATACGTTTTAAAGACCCTATTCATTAAGTCCATGAACGCAGCTGGTGCATTGGTTACCCCAAATGGCATTACAAGAAACTCATAGTGGCCGTATCGAGTTCTGAAGGCCGTCTTTTCAACATCTTCAGCTTTTACTTTTAATTGATGATACCCTAATCTCAAATCGATTTTCGAAAACATTTGAGCCCCTTGTAGTTGATCAAATAAATCGTCTATCCGTGGTAATGGGTACTTGTTTTTAATAGTGACTTTGTTGATCTCACGATAATCTATACACATCCGCATCGTCCCATCTTTCTTTTTCACAAATAAAACCGGTGCACCCCAGGGTGATACACTTGGCCGAATGAATCCCTTGTCTAACAACTCTTGTAACTGAGTCTTCAACTCTTTCAACTCTACCGGAGCCATTCTATATGGTGCCCGCGAAATGGGTTGTGTTCCCGGTATCACATCTATACCAAATTCAACCTCCCTCTCAATTAACACACTCGGCAAATCTTCTGGGAATACATCAGGAAATTCCCTAACAACTGGTATATCCTTTAATTTTTGTTCAGTGCCTCTAGTATCCAATATACTACAAAGGAAACCTTTACACCCCTTTCTCAATAAATGACAAGCCTTGATGGCGGATACAAGATAAGGTGGTGACACGACACTTGTCCCTTGAAAATAAAAGACCCTATGAGTCGGTGCTTGGAATTCTACCCTTTTGTTTTCACAATCAATAACCGCGTAATTAACTGACAACCAATCCATCCCCAATATAACATCAAAATGTTGGATTACTAATGGTACTAGATTCGCTGTTAAGACTTCATCATTAATTTTAACTTCACAATTCCTATAAACTCCCGAACTCACCAAAGATCTTCCCAACGGAACATCAACAGACAAATCATATTCAAGAAGTTCTAAGGGTACATTCATGTTCCTAGCGAATTGATGTGATACAAACGAGTGTGTAGAACCGGAATCCATTAATACATTAGCAGGTGTTGAACAGATAGAAACTTTACCTGACACGACTGTGTTAGCAACGGTAGTCTCCCCTGGATTAAGCTGGAAATAATGACCCTGACGTTGTTCTCTTCCTTGTGATTGTTGTTGTTGAGGTAGTCGCGGTGTTGGTGCACTACCCACGGTTGCACTGGAGCCTCCTTGCCTCGGCTTAGGACAATTGCGCATTCGATGTCCAAGCTCCCCACAGTTATGACAAACCATTCCACTATCATCCATACGCCTTATCGGAGTGTAAGTATTTGGCCTCACTCCCGGATAATTCTTTGCTACATGCCCCATTTGTCGGCAATTATTGCACATCGTTGTCGGTAGATTGCACACACCCCAATGAAACTTACCACACGTGTTGCACCGCGGCTTATTACCTCCACCACCTGAGGAACCTCCAAAACTTTGTCTTTTCGAACTCCCTTGTCCACTATATTGACTTGAACCCGACCTTTTGTATTGTTGAGTTATCGGTGCTTGGGAACCTTGTTGATACCCCATATCTCTCTCGGCGATTGAAGCCACATCCAATGCCTCTGCTACTCTGTCCAACCGTTGCACCGATACTTGACGTCGAATCTCATCCCTAAGCCCCGTTACAAACTTTCTAGTTCGATCCCCTTCATTTGGTACTATGTTCTCAGCAAACCGAGCCAAACTTGTGAATTTAGCGGAATACTCCCGAACTGTCATCCCTCCTTGTTTCAATTCCATAAACTCTTGAGCTTTTAAATCTTCAAACGATTTTGGAAAATATTGCTTCTTGAAGAGTACTACGAACTCTCCCCAAGTGTTCGGCCTATCGGGTCCCAATTTTGTACGCCACCAGTACTGTGCCTCTTCTTTTAACGTATCGGCGGCAAATAAAACCTGCTGAGCTTCAGAACACGGAAGAACCCTGAATATCCTCTCCATATCGGACAACCAAAAATCGGCTCTCATTGGATCAGTCTCTCCTCTGAATAATGTCGGTTTTTGCTTATAAAATTGTGAAATTGTGATCACCTCCTCCCTTGGATTAGGATTTGGTTGATCGTGTCTCCCCTCTATTGTATGAGTTTCAACAACTTGTACTAAACCGGCTACAACTCTTTCCATTCTTTCCATTTGGGTAGGTGGTGTCGATCGTTCACCAGACATTTTTTCTCTGGCATTCACAATACATATTCATATACACGTTACTTTTATACTTTTCAATGCATGCTCAACATCATTCAACATGCTAAGTAAACGTGAATGCATGAACTACATATCTTTTAATCCTTTATGCTTATTACGCGTCGTAATCGTCACTCGTCCCCAAGGCTCTAACCTATTGCTCTGATACCAAAAATTGTCACACCCCAACCCGCCTCGGGCAAGTTGGGACACGTGTAACAAGCCCACATGTTCAAAGCATCCTTAATTCATTAAGAAACATATGAATTAGACTTACTAAAATAGCTCCGTTGACACAAAACAGACCCAAGGGCAAAATGGTCATTAATAAAGTATAGCAAATTTTATATGGGAAGATAGCTCTTTGAGTCCCGGTTCCAATGCAAAAAACGGTGCGCAAATCCGAGTTTTCTAGAGAGAGATATGCGCGTTTCCGTAAAAGTTGTCGTGCTGAAACAGGACCAGCGGATCGATCCGCCCCAGATCCGGATCGATCCGGATTTAGCAGATCTTCATTTTCTGCAGTTCCAGATGTCCCGGATCGATCCGCACTAGACCCGGATCGATCCAGTTTCTGCAGAAGAGTTTTCCTGCTGCTAAAACACCAGATTTCGAGTTCAAATCATCACCAAACATAACCAAACTTTGGAGAAACATTAATGACCTTTACCAAAACATTTCCAAATGTTTTAAAACATCTACATAACCTATCCAAATAAGAATGGACAATCAAAATACATCAATTCCTCATGTGGTTCATAAGTTCATTCCAAAATCCATGTCTCTCTCAATACACACACAACCATTCAATGTAGGAAAAACCAAGTTAAATTTATAACAAAAATCACTTAGGTTCTTCCAAGCTACTCCCAAGACACATGACTAGTAACTAGCAACCATGACACATGGTTTGCTATACAACCAAACATAAACCCCCAACTTGACATATTACAAACTTCCTCAAACAAGAGTAAAAATGCTGTCAAAACTTGATTAATCCATACCAAATCCTCATAGCCACATCCAAAACCATTTAGGAAATGTACCCAAGTGTCCCAAAACTTTACCCAAACATCATAAGAGTTTTCCCAACCATTACCAAACATTTGGAAAGTAATTTAACCATTCATAATCCATGGAATTCCAACTAGAGAACTTAATTTTCATTCAAGTTCATATTCTTGAAACATATACATAAACATTAATCCATAAGGAGAAACTAAGTTACTTTCACAACCAAAACTACTAACTCTTCCCAACTTCACTCCCAAAATACATAACTTGCAACTTGCAAGTACAACTCATGGTTTGGAACATAACAACCAACCATACCCAACTTTACATATGACAAGTCTCCAAAAGCAACCCAAGCTACATTTACATTGCCAACAAAAGATACATTCTAAGCATAAACTAGCTAGGCATATGAACACATATACACAAGGACAACTCCCAAGCCCAACCCGTCGTGCGGATCATTTCCTCTCCTCGTCTCGTTTGGTACCTGCGATGGTTATTCAATAACCACAACAGAAAAATATATTTCGTTTAAGCTTTCGCTTAGTGAGGGAACTAATCATGCCATTGGAATGCAAAGTATGTAAATACAACAATCATTATGAATGACAACAATTTGATCTCCGGGAAGTCAAGTCAATCCAGCCACCACCCTCGGGTCCTTCTCACCCCGGATCTTTCTCACTTTTGGCGCATATAGCGCAACACACACTCTCTTGTGTCACGCCCCGGAGCAGCATAAATAGGGAAAAATAAATTTCCTTTATGGGTCCATAGGGAATGACGGGTGAATAACCGCATTATCATCTACTCAAACCAATAAACACCACGATAGGGAGGATGCTATTCATAGAACATATCTTATTAACATAATCAGAGGCTACAACGGAAACTATGAAAGGTATGGAAGCAACAGATGCCCAAGTACCAATTATAAAAGTCTACTAAAACTATTACAACAGCTGGCTTATAGTCTCAGGCCTATAACAATAATAACAACAGATATACAAACTAACTATTACAAGCAGCACGTCTTCTTCTCCAAGCCTTCAGCTCCAAGACCGGCAGAACATCAGTCTCTCGTCCTCAAGTCCTGCGAAGCTCTAGACATTAGAATGTCCAGGGCACAAACGCCATCAGCTTTGGATACAAAGCTGAGTGAGTACATTAAACAACACTCCTCACCATTATTGTTCAGCATCTTAAAATGCGGTTAATCTCTTAACAATGGCGTCACTCTCGGACATAGCAAAGGTCTCATTAAACTACGCATGAATCAAAGGTAACAAGAATAATAGGAAGCATAGTAATGACAAAGACAAGGCTCATGGTATAATATCTTATCACATATTCACCAAATCCATGCATGTAACCCATGCAACCACCCATGCATATACCTTTACGTCGGGACGCTGAATCCACGACTGAACATTAATCTCATCATATACGTACTCGCATTCATATCTCTATCCATCTCTGTATCCATACATCAATACCATATTACAAATCTGTGTTCATTCGTCGATACCATAATGCCAATCGGAATCACCCGACTAGGCAGTAGGTCCTACAATCCCTTGATAGGGTTACCGGTCGTCTACACGGTACCACCTATCTGTAAACAATAGAATGGCACATCGGACGTCTTCAACGATGCGTATACCCTCACTGGTCGTCTACACAGCTGAGAATACATTAGAGCACTAGCCGGACGTCTTCAACGGTACACTGTACGTCTTCAACAGTGCATACGCATCACTGGACGTCTTCAACAGCGAGAGGCGCACTAGGAACTCTAACCATCCCACGTCCACCCGGCTCGTCAGTCGTTGATCCAACGGATCCCAAAGTATGAATATCTCATATTCCACATAAGTCACATATCCCATTTCCATGCTGATGCACAGTTCCCGGTTCTCATCATATTATCTCATCTCGTCATAACACTATCCCATTTCTCATCAGATTCTCTTATCTCTTCACGTCACTATCCCATGCATGCTGACCACATGTTGTGCAATGCTCATGCTCTAGATAACCAGACTACCATATGCTCTGTATTCATCATATCTACTCATTTCTGATTATTAACATGCAGTTGTGTTCCATTCTACTAACAGTTCAGCAATATTATTATGTAACAGTTAAACAGTTCATTTCACAACAGTGTTGCACTATCTCTTAAATTAACAATATCGCATCACGAAAGCATGGATCAACATTTAATCAACTAAACAGTTCATATTATAATCAACAGGAATTAATCATGTTCTGAAAGCTTCGATCGATTGAGGTCCTCTCGATCGATTGAAGTCAACTAAGTTTGATCGATCGAAGTCCCTTCGATCGATTGAAGAAACGGAGAGTTCGATCGATCGAAAGCCATTCGATCGCTCGAACATCATCTTCTACTCAGAAACTGGGCAGAGACGAACAAAGGTTTCAGGTCACATAATACACATTCTAAACTGCAGAAATCATCCTAGAATCATTCTTCGAGTGAGTTAATGAAACTCACCTCTCTCCGGTGGTCCGGTGGCGGCGTTCGAAGCTCCGTGGTGGCGGCGGCGGTTATGGTGAGCTTTCTCTCTCTCCTTCTTCTCTTCTCTGTCTCTCTCTGATCTCTCTCTGTCTTTTTTCTTCTTTTCTTCTCCTCTCTTCTTGTTCTCCTTCTTCTCTCTTCTCTTCTTCCTCCTCTTCTTGTTCTCCTCTCTTCTCTCTAAGTATATATATATATAACACACATACACACACACGGTTATATATATATATATATGTATAGAACACACACACACAAGAGCTCTCTCTCTCTAACTCTCTCCTGAACTGCCAAAACACCCACACACACAAAACACACGTATATATATATGGAAGCAAGAAGGGCAGGTGGCAGAAAACGTATACTGAAATACAACGTTCGATCGATCGAAGTTAGTTCGATCGATTGAGAACAGGTCGGTTAAGGTTCGATCGATCGAGAATAGTTCGATCGCTCAGGAAAGGGTCCACATCACAGAATCAGGTCGGCAGAGATTCGATCGCTGGAAGTAGGTTCGATCGATCGAGAATGACAGAAGTTCAATCGCTCGAGAATAGTTCGATCGATCGAGAAAGGTTCTTCACCAAGGTTTCACACAAGCATACAGGGTCTTATTTATATAACCATGCATCCGAAAATACAGGGTATTACATCTTGTGACCCCGAAGGCATCACCGGCATTTCATTGTGGTCGTCACCACGTCCTACTCATTGAGGACTTCCTATCCCTTACATATGTGACCTATAAATGGTGACCACTACTTGACTTCCCTTTGATCCATATAAACATTTAAGCAACTTAGCACATAAGCAACACAATTTCAACTTATTGGCATGTTTTTTGCCCAAATTCAACAACATATACATACATGAGCATGAGTTTAGCAACAATGAACAACAATTATCACATTATCATAGCTAAACATCCAATTGAGAGATTAGGACACTCACCTCTTCGATTTACTAGCGATTAAGCCTAGATTTTCCCAATCTCTTGCTAATTTCCAACCCAAATTTCACCGGTGTAATTCCTACATAAGTTTGGTGTCAAGAACATCGTCTATTAAGAACGGTTGCCGTAAAAACGTTGTCGAAAATGAAAAAAAATTACATGCATGTGATCCTCTTACCTCCACGAGTCCAAAGGTGGTCTCGGATCGTAAATCCGACGCTGGACGACAAAGAAACGGCAAGAAACGTCGTCGAGAATTTCCGTCGCCGACCCGAGCTCTCGTTCTCTCTAATTTGCTGGAGATATATTGTTAATGAGACACATATGCCTCATGCATATGTGTTGTCATTGACTTACCCTATATTGCATTTACACCCCCCACTCTTTCTTAAGCTTTATT
The DNA here is from genome assembly GCA_033977485.1 of Hydrangea macrophylla. Lineage (NCBI taxonomy): Eukaryota > Viridiplantae > Streptophyta > Magnoliopsida > Cornales > Hydrangeaceae > Hydrangea > Hydrangea macrophylla. The sequence goes on along the minus strand of CM066999.1, from coordinate 100,646,855 downwards.
ATGAAACCCCCATTTAATTACATTAATTACCCACCTTTTCTAAATAGATTTAAACTAAGACCCGCGTGGGTCCCAAACGTGGTCCCACATAAATTATGAAGTTGCTATAAAACCTACCAGTTATCAACTTTATTCAAATACGCCCTCACATGGGTACCCAAATTGGTCCCCTTTCCTATCATAAGACATAATAATATCAATAAGCATTTAAACAAGTAATCATATAAGTACATAATGACATCAAAATGCAAATTATTTTAATTAGACCCTCGTTAGGCCCCACTATTATACCAGTCCTGCCTTTCACAGAGCTTTCATCTGTGTCCGCATTTGAACACCTTTTCACATGTGGGTTCATAACCCCACCTTAATTCATCTCATGCATTAATTATCTTTAATTAACACATATTATTATCACATTAATCTTCTTTTCCGGGTACGGGTGTTACAATTTATCTAAACAACAAAATAAAGCTAAAGCTTGTTTGGGCCAAAATATTCTTTTTGTGTCATAAATGGGTAGAGCTCGCCCCTGAAAGCTGGCTTGCAAGGGGATGGAGGCTGCCCACGAGCTTATAAACACCCAACCCATGATTGAGCAATGTGGGACGGCTTCCCATCACTCTCCCACTTAGTTCATGACAATTGCAAACCACCACGCTTCCGAACCGATGATCACAGAGGCCCCATAAACCTTTGGGTCATTGGTCGCAGAACTGTAGTCTATACCACAGTATGGTGGCCATCTTTGATACTAGTTGTCATAAATCCATCACCCATGGACATGGGTAGAACTCGGCGTTGAAAACTGGTTTACAAGGGGAAGGTGCTCACGAGCTTATAAACATACCACCCAACCCATAATTGAGCGATGTGAGAAGACTTTCCATCACCCTCCCACTTAATTCATGACAATTTGAGAAGTGATTCCAAACATGCCTATCTAATGAAATCCACATTGAAAACTCTACATATAGTTAGAGTAAGTCTTTGGGCATAAACAAATCTCACAAACACAATTTACAAATACTACAATGTGTCTATCTTTCTTCTCTGTAGACTCCATAGTGTCAGTGGATCCCACAATGTCAATGGACTCCACTAAAAGAGAGATGGACATATTATAATATTTGCAGATTGTGTTTGTGAGATTTATTTATGCCCAAAGACTTAGTTAATTAAGATCAAGAAACCTCTTGCGTTATATTTGTAAGAAAAATATTATATTTGAGTTTTATACTACTGAAAGATATATTGGACTGTGATTTGTTACCCAGTTCATATGATAAGATAGACTCATCCATTGGTTGGTGTTAAGTAAAAATATTAGTGACATTAGAGCTCCGTACATGGACCTGCTAAAGTTTTTAAGTTTAAAAACCTTTCTAGATATCCAATTATGCCGAGTTGGCCAAAGTTTCTGACGTCTTTAAAGGAAGTTAGGGTTTGAAATCCCCGGGTTTGAAGTAAGTGGGTTGGAAGAACGAATCTCAAATATTTGGATGCACCGTATCCAAAATTTGGCCTGAGTTCGAATCCTATCACCCACTTGCTTTCCTAACGTATTTGGTGTGCTTTAGAATTGATACACGTGCCCAAAGTTTGCCCTATCTATCATACTTCAATAAAACGATGTCGTTAATATATGTACCATGTAATTCTAATTCTTGAAAGAGAACTGCCGAAAGTGTAATATGTATGACATGGTTGTATAGTTTGATTTGTGCTTCCAATATCCAATAGAAAAAAGAGGAAAGGCTTTTACTAGTCAAATATGAGGAAAGTTAGGTGCACATAGCTTTACTCCCCATGCCTCAAATGTCTAAAATAGAACAACAATGTTAGTGGCACAAATATTTTATACTAATACTTATAAATACATTCTATCTAGGGTAATGCTATGTATACATAAAATGTTGACACAAAGTGTGCACACAAAAATTTGGGCCATTCATTTTGGTAGGGTCCATCCCTGCATACATGGAACCCACCAAAATGAATGACCTAAATCTTTATGTGCACGAATCATTACCCTTCTATCTATTCTAGGTGATATTATGGCGTCTGTATAATTTCAATGGACCCAACAGTACCACCTAGGAGATAAATAGAGTGTATTTTGTTTGTCCCCCAAATATTACCCAAAATAGAATCAAGCCCAGTCTCATTTTTATGTAAATTTTTTTTTATATAAAAATTAGCATTGTGTTGGTTTGATACATAATTAGTTCTTGGGTTATTTTAATCTCAAATAAGGTCGCGTTTGTAACCAGAAACAAAGCAACTACACAGCCATCACATTATTTAGAATTAATTCTTTTGTGAACCATATAACCAATTTTTTGCATTATCCGAACAACCTCTAATTATCTTTCCTTGAGCTGACTATAGACAAATTTTGTTGCCACTGAAATGTTTAGGTTATGTTTAGCATATAGTAGGACATGTAGGATTGTATTTGAGAACATTTTTGCTCACCTAAAATTTACTTATAATTAAGCATTTCATTGGGTGAGCATGTAGGATCCATCACTTTTATGGATAAAAAAATATTAAAATAATATGAAAAATTGTGGGTCCCACATATTTATCCAATAAAAGTACTTGGGTGAGCAAGAATGTTCTCATTCTTCGCACCAATCACAAATGCATAATTTTTTTTTGGGTACAAACATATGCATCATATTGTGATTCACTTTCACTAATTAAACAAAAGGTCAGAGCTCATTTAAGAGAAACCAATTTTTAGGTGCATTACGTAAGGTTCAATCATGTAACATTTATGAAATTTCAATCCACAACTAACAAACTAAAATGGGTAATGCTAGACCCACACCCAAATTTTACACCCATCTATTTACATCTTAACGTGGATCAATGGGGTGAGGAGAGAGACTGTGAGGTCCACTGGAGTCCACACCACTTTACAATCTCTCTCCTCTCCTTATTAGTCCATGTTAGGATGTGGATAGATGGGTGTGAGATTTGGGTATGGGTAATGCTAGACCCACACCCAAATTTCACACCCATCCATTTACATCTTAATGTAGATCAATGGGGAAAGGAGAAAGACTGTGAGGTTCACTGGGGTCCACACCACTTTACAATCTCTCTCCTCTCCTCTCCTCTCCTCTCCTCATTGGTCCATGTTAGGATCTGGATAGATGGGTGTGGGTCCAGCATTACCCAACTAAAATAGCACTTAAATGTAGTAATGAACCTAACGTGGCAGTGTGGAGTACTTGTAACAAATGTTTCTCAGTGACCTATGTTGGCTAATAAAACCTCTAAAAGCAGCTTAGCTATTCATTTAGCAACAGATTCACACACACACCCCCACATGTTAATGATTGGACTTTTAATGAATTTTTGTTTGTATGAATATGGCTTTAGAAAGCAGGGAAAATCTAACATACACCCCCTCAAAAAGGGGTGGATGTCAACCCCCAATCATGTGGCTAAGGTTGAGCCACATCACCAAAATTTTAAAATTGGTTATGACAATTGTGGCTCAGTTATGAGAAATGTGGCTCAGTTATGAGTCAGTTATGAGAAATGTGGCTCATTGTTATGAGTCAGTTATGAGATATGTGGTGGCTAAGGTTGAGCCACATCACCAAAATTTTAAAATTGGTTATGACAAATGTGGCTCAGTTATGAGAAATGTGGTTCAGTTATGAGTCAGTTATGAGAAATGTGGCTCATTGTTATGAGTTAGTTATGAGATATGTAATTGGGGGTTGACATCCACCCCTTTTTGAGGGGGTGTATTGTAGTCTGACCTATTTGCATCCCGAGATATGGCTTTTAACTTTTTGGCTAAAGGAGGTTTGGAGGTGTTTCTACGTAGATAGTGATGCATATTGAACATATTAGGAGATTAAAGCTTAAACGTGATAGCCACATCTAATTAAAACGAGCCCTTAGTATGATCTTAACTGGACTAATGCTGGAGTTCATGCAAAATTGACTCTCCACACAAACTTAGATAAATCTGAGATCGATGGCCCCAGAAGGTTGTTATGCTTGGCTGAAATTTGAACTCGTAACCTCATGTTTGGAAACCCTAATCATAGTACCTTCCTACCCTTTGGGCAGGGGTGTATATGAGCCAAACTCATGTATGCTCGAGCTTGATTTGTTTATTAAATGAGCTCGAAATATAGTCAGTTTAATAATAACCTTTAATCCAGACTTAACCTTGACTTATATAAAAGTGCAGTTTTGCTCACCCCAAATTGCTCACATTTTGCTCACCCTCCTTTTGTATTGGCTAATGTAGTGGGGCCCAATACTTTACACTATTAATTAATTCTCATTTAATCCTAGGTCATACTGCATTAGCCAATAGGAGAGGAAGGTGAGAAAAGGTGAACAATTTTGGGGTGAACAAAAATATGTTCCTTATATAATGAGATGAACTCATGTATCATCTAAGAATATGTAGATTTATAATAAAGAACATATACAAGCCGATATATAAGCCCTTGATAAGTTGGTCATGAGCTTTTTTGCAAGCCTACTTATGAGCCTTGTTCAACCATGTTCGTGAACCGAGCTCATGTATGCTTAAACTTGACTTGTTTATTAAGCGGGCCTAAAATCTAGGCTTAAACTTGACTAGTTAATTAAATGAGTCAATCTAAAACCTTAGCGAACTTGTTCGCGGTGCTTGTTGAACGACTTGCTTGGTATATACCCTTATCCTCAGGTAAACCCTTGGGAGTTTGAATAAATTGAAGTTCTTATGAAAATGTTGAAATTTTAGTAATGCTATCATAGAAGAAGAACCCTTGCAAGCTTTGTTCCTAAATGCATTGCCAGTTATTCAATTATTGTTGACTATAGATATAGTCTATGGTACAACTGTTAAAGCATTTGAAAACAAAATTTGTAGGGGGTCTTCTACAATATATCCTAGTGATTTTGATTGTATCATACATCCCAATTTGGTACTAAAGTTAAGTAATTTGGTCCCAAAATATTACGAGTGAGTCCTAATTTGTTGTAACTTTGAAAACCACTTTGATTTTAAAACTATTAGGATGTGATACGCCTAAAATGGTCCAACCATCTAGTGCTTCAGGTCCGACCTCCAGTCCCGGCCCTGACTGGTCGGCTTGTGCTCGATCCAGTCTCCTCTAGTGATGAGATAACTCTCCAACAAAATTTGGCTCTACTATATAACCGAACAATTCTACTCTGTAACCAGCCTCTAGGTGGCCCAAGTCATGCAGAGCTGCTTGGATAAGCACTATCCCAAGCGGTTCAGACTACCTGAGGCTTCCTGAGCGGTATATACACGAAGCCTGACCAACAGGTCAGGAAGACTGCGCAGGCACAACTTGTCTCAGGGACAGCTCACCCAAGCCCCAAGGCGTGATCCAGAACTTTCCAGCCAAATTCCTACTCAAGCTAGAAGACTAATGGAATGTGTAGAAAGTTTCCTAATACAATTAGGAAACTCACTTGATTTGTGTCAATCACATCCTAATCGGACTGTATTACCTAATCTGAATAGCTTCCTTGTACGAGTAGGTCTCTTGTATCTATAAAAGAGACCACTAAACTCCTTTATGGGGATCGACTTTTCATTCTGCATAGCACCTCTACAACAATCATAATCGTGCGCGGCAGACCTCTAGTAGCTCTAAACTGTTATTGGTTCACAAAAGGTCACCAGCTTTTTAATAGTTTATTGAACGTGCTCATACACACACGTGGACGTAGGTCTCTTCATTAACAGGGCTGAACCACATACAATTTCTCTTATCCTCTTCTTCTTATATCTTACCCAAAATTTGGTATCATCAGCTTGGCGCCGTCTATGGGAAACGATAGTTTTATATAAAAAAAAAATCTCTTGATTGATCATTATGCTGCCCCATAAGAATAAGAAGACTGCTCAGCAGGATCACCAGGAGGACCTGCCGGCACTAACGTCGGTAGTAGATGTTATGACGCCTTAGCAGATCACTGTGACTCTAGCACAGCTTCTGGAGGCCCAACGTCAGACTCAGCAGCATATCGAAGCCCTGCTAGTCCAATGGAGCAATCCTCCATCGGCCGGGTCACAGCTTAGGAGCGCAGCGTGTGGTCGGGAGCCCATCCGGACCCGACAACATGCCGGGAGGACCCGAGCCATGTTGGAGATGCAAGAGAAATCATCAACGAAAGGCGTGCTGCCCGAGAGGAGAGGTAGGAGTGTATGACCCGAGAATCAGTCCAGGATTGCTCGGTCAAGAGCCAAAGTGATCTTAGGCACACGATCAACCGAAGTCATAGTCGAGCCCGATCCCAGGGGACAACACATCGCGAGGAAGAAGCCTCTTCCACCGACCCAACCTACCATGCCAACTTAGGTCGGGAGGACATGGAAGACCACATCGAAGACTTGGAAAGACAGATCGATGCAATGGCCAAGAGGCTGAGTTAGAATGCTACTCGTGACCATGTCAATACTGAGACAGAGTTACCGTTCTCTGGCTGAATCACGAGGTTTTCCATCCCACGAAAATTCAAGCAACCTCACCTGGATTCATATAACAACTTAGGTTTCCCGGTAGACCACGGCGGGACCTAGAAGGCCTGGGTGGCTCTTGCCACCAATGTCGATGAAGTATACTACTTGACCTTTCCCAGCACTTTATAAGGCCTGACCGCTCAATGGTTTCACTCCCTGAAGCCCTGATTGATCAAAGACTTCAAGGAGCTCAGCAAGCAGTTTGTCAGTCAGTTCATAGGCATGCTCGACTGACCGTAACCTGACACCCAGCTACTTACTGTCAGGCAGCGGAAGGGGGAGTCATTAAAGGATTTCGTCAATCGGTTCAACCAATAAAAGCTTCAGGTCTACGACCTGAACAAGACAGTCGCCATTACATCCTTCTGCTCCGGAGTTTAACACTCCAAGTGCGCCATGTCGTTTCACAGAAATCGACCAGCAACATTGGTTGAACTCATAGAGATGGTCGAAAAATATGCTGACACCAAAGAATTTCTAACCCCGGGCACTTAAGCGACAAGCCTTTAAGAAGTAACTGGAACCAAGATCTGTCGAGAAGAATAATGTAAAGAGGCCCAGTAGTTCTGACAGCTCCTTCAGTGTCCAACGGTCAGCGTCCGGCAGTCCCGACCCGACCTCCAGTTCATAACGGTCGAGGTCCGGCAGCCTTGACCCGATTTCCAGTTTACGACAGTCAGGGTCTAGCAATCCTGACCTGGCCTCCAAATCATAGCGGCTAGGAGTCCGGTGATAGGTGAGCCCAATTACGTTGTTACCTTTGCTCGGTCATAGCACGAGGCTCAGTAGTCTACGTCAAAGAGCCCTTACCAAAAGACATCGGGATCATACCCGAGGCACCAAAAGACCTCAGGATTACACCCGAGACATCAAAAGACCTCGGGATCACATCCGGAGCATTAAAGGACCCTGGAACTACCAACGTTTTAGGTCAGCTGCGTGCAGTAATTGTTCTCGCAACACCTGCCTCAACAAAAGCTTGGGAGGCATGAAGGAATAAAGACTATAGGAAGTCACACCGAGTATTTACTGACCTTGGAGTTAACTAAGTAAAACCCTTTGACAACCCGAGTTCCTACAATATTCAGAGGCACTAACTCCACTTAGGCTCAAACCGACGATAGAGGTGACTAAAGCCTCTAGGTTGGCCCACGATAAAAAAAAACCCTAGAGCAACACGCTCTAGGTCGGCTCTACCAATATGGTCAAACTCTTCTCCCAACAGTCTTGATGAAGGCTTGTTGGGCAAAAGATAACCATCTTGGGAGCTAACATAAAAAGGACCCTAAAACAACATGCTTTAGGTCGGCTTTTCCAACATGGCCAAATTCTTCGACCAACAACCTTGACGAAGGCTTACTGGGCAAAAAATTACCATCCTGGGAGCTAACTTAAATAAAAGACTCCGAATTAGGTTAAGTATCAACTCTTAACCAATTCTCGAGCACTCAAAAGTCTCCGAATTAAGCTGAGTCTCAACTCTTAGCCAATTCCCGAACAATTCAAAAGACTTAGAAGTTCCAAAACGACTTTCTCGAGCAATCAACATATTTTCAAACTTGACCGGATATAGCATCAGGACAATCTTGGAAATGGGGGGCAACTGATACGCCTAAAATGGTCCAGCCATCTAGTGCTTCAGGTCCGACCTCCAGTCCCAGCCCCGACCGGTTGGCTTGGGCTCGGTCTAGTCTCCTCGAGTGATGAGATAGCTCTCCAGCAGCCCTAGGAAAATGCCCAAAGTTGGCTCTACTATATAATCGAACGGTTCTACTCGTTAGATGTGGCCCAAGTTATGCAGAGCTGCTTGGATAAGCACCATCCCAAGCGGTTCGGACTACCTGAGGCTTCCCGAGTTGATATTGTTCCCCTCACTGAATAATAAAAAAACACTCACACCCACACTCTATCTCTCTCCTAGTGGCACTGTGGGATCCGCAGTGGAACCAAAGTGCCACTAGGAGAGAGATAGAGTGTGAGTGTGAGTGTGAGTGTTAGTGGAATTTGTTAGTGTCCCTAGCATTATTGTTATAATTTTAACCAAACTGTTTTTACTGGTTGAGGAACACCATTGACAAGATTAACAAGACGCAGAGAGAACATTGAAGTTCTGTCCCTAGTATTTATGTGTGTTTTTTAGGGTAACATAAATGAAAATATTTTTGCTTACCCAAAAAATGGTTCATCAATGCTCACGCAAGCATTCCATTGGTCAATGCAGTGGGACACAGAATTACACACATCATGGGGTGCTTATGTGAGCATTAGTGAATCATTTGTTTAATCCGAAATTCCACTGTATTGGCTAATGGGTTGCTTGAGTAAGCATTTGTGAACCATTTTTTAGGTAAGCAAAAATGATCTCAACATAAATTCCCTGCATAAGGAGCGTCCCACCACGCGCTCTATGAACGCGCGTGAATCTGAATATCTTTTCTGTCCCGGTTAGCAAAAATGACAAAAACTCATATTTGCACAGACAGATTAACACTCTACTCTCTTCTCTCAATCGATCAAACAAAAAAGTCTTCACACACGCGCGCGCATCAAAATCCCCAAACACTCAAAAACCCACCAAACACATCATCCAATTCACCACCAGAACCACCACTCACGGCGGAGCTCAAATCTCAGTCATGAGCAACCCCCACCCTCCGCCGCCACATCCGCCGCAAACCCACCTCGATCTTCGTACCACAACCCAAGTCCTCAAACGTACAACCTCAATCTTCTCAACCCACCTCCTCACATTCCTATTCCTATCGTTCCTCATCCTCACCTTTCGCACAAACGTCGAGAATGGGACCCACTTCGTCACTTCATTCATCGATCGCGACCCATCTCTCAAAGCCCTCCTCTCTCGCCTCCACATCTCCGGCAATACCCTCCACCCGTCTCCGCCGCCGCAACGCCGTCATCGCCGACCTTTTCTACACCTCACCCGCGTCGGAACGCTCGACGACGACTTCTTCTCCGGCGACGACGAGTACGACCGCTCGCTCTTCGGCACAAATCCCAAAACCCAGATCAACGCCACCTTTGTGATCCTCAACAATTTGGATTCCAAACTGGGTTTTTCGAATTTCGTCTCTGATAATGGAATTAGGGTTTCTCAAATTGTCCGATCTGGCTTGTCATTCAAGGTGCCTGAAGCTTCATTGGACTCTACAGAAGGTGAATTTGACGATGTTGATGGGAATAGAGTGGATGGTTCGGATGAAGACGAAAGGGTTGTGGATTTGCAGTTCTTTGTCAATGGTTTGAAGCTCGGACGCCACGATGCTATGGCTCTATTCTTTTTTGTATCTTTGTTATCTGCTGCTTATGGGTATGTGATTCTAGGGTTCTTAGTTACTTATTCATGGGTTCTTGGAATTGTGTTTGTTGCAGTTGTGAATGATTTGTTAGGGAGGTATAGATCATTTACTGGGAATCTGTGGGATGGTTCGAGGATGGGTCTTAAAAGGCTCTCTGGGTTTATTCTTATGAAATGGGCTGTTAGGGATGCACTGACTCAGCTTCTTGGTTTGTGGTTCTTTGGAGAAATGGAAGATCAGTATTCATTTTTCAGAATATTTGTGAGGTTGAAGTTGATGCCTTTCTCCATTATGTCTCCGTGGATTCGGGGATTCGAGAGGCAGCTTTTGGGGTTCTTGATTGCCTGGTTTGTGTTAGATACAGTTGTGGGTTTTGTGTTCTCAGTGGATTCTTGGATTGCAATTGTGGATTCAAGGAGGAGTGGGAGGGAGATTGTGAGGGAGGGGTGTTATTTGTTATCCACAATGTTGAAACAAGCCGTCATTCTTAAGTGTTTGGAGTCTATGCTTTGTGGGTCATTTACCAGATGGGTTTTTGCTAGATATTTGGGGAAATTGTTTGCTTCCGCTTTTCAATCGGTGATGGAGGTTTATTTTATGGTGGCTTGGTTGATATTCTACTTTGCTGTTAAGTCCAAAGATGCCACTTCTCTCGGAAGAACGTTTGACCGGAGAGATTTGGAAGGTTTTATTGTTGATGGCCTTAGATGATACTTCGTGGTACGGAATGCTTTTTATCCTTAGTTGGATGCTGTCATAGCGGTAACCTTTCAGTGCTTTGTGTGTTACTGTTTTGCAGTAAATGTAATTCAGCACTGCTATTGTTTAGTGGTGGCACCAGCGAGCAGCTAGGTGTTGTATGTACTTTTACCACAAGGAAATATAGAGTTTGTGAATATTTCCAAGAGAATGCTTCATGTGTATACTCAGTTGCAACTTTGTTCTTATGCCTGAGATGATCTTGGTGATTTCCATTTAAGAAAACAGTCACAATTTCCCTTACCATTGGTGTTACCTATTTCATGGTGGAGTATACAGAAAACATATTTATTTCGTTTTCCCGTGTTGTGTCAGCGAGATGATCCATACAGTGATCAGCTAAGTGCATCTCTACCGTTTATTATTAATATTATTATAGTAGACACACCTACTCTTTGCATTCCTTATTTTCACCAATTTTGCAGGGTATATCTCTGATGTTTTTTGTGCAATGTGAACGTTGAGGTATACTAAAAAAAAAAATACCCCAAATGATAAGTGTTATGGTGGAAGCATATGGCCATTTTTAGAGTTAGAAATGAGGATGTACGAAGGATATATTTTAAGTAATTTTGCATGTACTGTCCAAATTATCTTGGTGATGTCTTGATTATATGTTTTGTGACACAGCAAATACGTGAATACTGTAGAACATATTTCAGAGTCTATAATGGGATCAATTTTCTTTTCGTTTTAGTCATTAATGATCAGCTTTGTTTCCCTAGTTGGTTGTACTTGGGTGATCTATCTGGCTTGTGTGTTGGTGATCTAACAGTCTAACTAGCTTCTGGTTATGCATTGATGTAACTTAACCTCGCGACATTTCCCCACATGTAATGGGTTTTGTCATTGAATGAGTTTCTATATGCACATACAGACACGCGCACACTTTTTTGTAGACCTTGATTTACTTGAGAATAGGCATACCTTGCAGTTATGAATTGGGAAAGAAAGAGACCAAACAATGAGATCTTGGCAGAACTTGAAGGAGATGGCATCAGAGGTATTTTTGAGCAGAACATAAGAAAGGTGTGAAGAATTTGAACTTGGAAGAAAAGAAATGACCATAGAAAGCATAAGCTCTGAGGCGGGAACAGACAACCGATATCACTCAAGATTCTAGCTCTTTCTCTCTAACCCAACCAATTTTCTTTCCACTAGTGCTATCAGTCAGCATTCAAACCCCATTACCGAAAAACATAAAATGGAAAATTGAATAAGCTTTCTATAAAAGTATGAAATTGCATCATGTACATAGAAGAAAATGAACAAGATTAATTATTCCCTCATATTCAGTCTTGCCCTCTGCCCTTTTGCCTCCACCAAATCATGAACAACCAACCTGGTTTTTGAATTCTTTGCTTCTTTCCCCTTTAGTCTAAGACCTATAATAAAACTAAATCAACATTTTTTAGTAGTCAATACTTCCCTATCTTTCTTTTATTAGTCATTTCTCTTTTCTTCTTTGACCTTTAGTGAAAGTTTCACAATTTTTTTCTAGTACTCTTTTTTTGCTGCTGCTGTGATTTCACTTCAGTTGTCCAGTTTTAGTGTTTGACATTACATTCTTAATTGGAAAAAATTATCTTTGCAGAAGATGCGCTTATATATGTACTTTTTATTTAATTATTGTCCCCTAGATGGTTATATAAGTTGCATTTAACTAGGTTGCACCTTCTTTTTCCCACAGCAATTCGAAACGGGCTCTTAGTCTTTCCAGCATCATCCATACTATCTCTCTTGAATTTTGAGTATAAACCTCCTAGTTAGCTCACAGAAATTACTCGTTTATGATACTCAGCTTTTTCTGTCCTTACCCGGATTCTCTTAGTTTCTTCATACATGTGATTGATTTATGTTATTTTATCTTTTTATTTAGTGTGGGCGAGCTTCAGCGCAACGGTAAGGTTGCTGCAGTGTGACATGGATGCATAGTTGCATACATCTAACCTTCCCCATACCACGCAGTGGCGGGAGCCTCGTGAATGGGTTTGCCCTTTTTTATCTCTGTAGTTGGATATGATGCTATGATAGTAGACTGGCTAGCAACTTGCTATGGATTTAGTGGGTGAAAGGAAAATGAAACACCAATGGTCTGTCTAGTTCATGGATTTAGTGAGGGAAAATAAAGAAAACACTGAGGAAACATTTTTCTTTGTTTGATTAATAAGGAAACAGTGCGGAAAATAGGAAAGAAAAATAAATCAAAAATTTTGAACTTTACGTGTCACTTCCCATCCTCCTTTTTTAATTCCTATTATATTTATTCTATAAAATTTTGGTTTCTACTTTTATTCAAGGACGGACGACAACACTAGTGAACACACAAGGGAAATAGTTTTTCTTCTCGTTTTCCTTTTTCCTTCTTTAAATCCACAAAACAAATAGTGCCCAAGAAAACAGTGAGGAAAATAGGAAGGAAAAGGAAATAGAGTGAAAATAAAATTGGGAGTTGTGAATTTGTACGTCAGACCTTTCCTCTTTTCTTGAGTTCCTATTATTTTTTGAAAATATTTAGATTTCTGATGTCACATAAAGCATTGAGGAAAATACTAGGGAAATAGTTTTCCTTTTCATTTTTCTTATCTAATTTCTCAAACTAAACGGAACCTTAAGTTTCCTGGATAATGTGCTTTTTTCTTTGCTTAATAATTCATAAAATGTCTCAACTTCATCATAATGCCTGAACCCTCACCATTTAGTCTATGAAATTTTGGCTTTGGTTCTGGTCACGCCACTAATGCCTCTCTTCTGTGATCTAACGATTAATCAGAGAGTCTCTTTCTAATCTACAATCTTGTAATGTGAATATTACATCTAAAACATGATTCTTTTCAATTTACTGTTAAGTTTCACAGCCATTTGGACTGATTTATCTTGTGCTTTAGATTTTTACTTGTCCTCTCTCTTCAAAGTAGTTTTTGTAGTCCGCTTGTTTTCTTGTTCAGATATATGACGAGTATCTTTTTGTTTTCAAGCAAAACAACGAATTTCATAACACCATTGTCAGACATATTAAAGCGAGTTGAAAACTGCCTCTTTTTAAGGAGAGTTTGTAGGAAAACATATGTATTAATTAGGCTTTGTTTAGATTTTATCCTTTTAAGAGCAACCTGCTTTGATATTTTTGGGAAACCCCAATTATGGTGAGTTCAATTACTTTTTGTACATGCAAAATATGTACTTCAGGTGTGCTTGAGAAGATGTTACATATACAGCACATTGGAAGAAGGGTTCATGCAGCTGACTTCAAGTGCTTGGGGTGATGGCTTTGGTGAGTTAAATATTTCTTCTTTTTTTTTTTTTAATGTTTGGAAATTAGATATTTTTGATTTGGATTTGTTGCATTTTTAAACTTTGAGCACATAATAAAGTTGGGTAGATTTTGAGCAATAGCGGGATAATGTTTTACTATTTCTTGGATTGAGATACATGTAAACCCGGGGTGAATGGAGGCGGAGTGTTAGGGGCTTGGGAGCAGACTCCTCAAGTCCCCCCCAACACTAAAATAACATGTGTGGTGTGGGGTCGCCGTGCACACCTGGAGTTTACCATGTTGGGGTGGATCCAAAGTGCCTGCTTGGGAATGCTTAAAATCGGATCTGGGACAATCCTTGTCTAACTTTCGATATGGTTTTTTTTGAGAACTAATAGAGACATTAGTCTGGACATGGACTCTTGCATTCACCAAATACTCGAATTTACAAAACCCGTTTACCTATGAACCTCGGAACCGGTTCTTTGCCTTCTGAAATAGCCTCAAAGGGTGAGATACATTTATAAGGTAGTTGATATAAATTACAATTCCAATTAGTATACAATAGGTTAGGACTATATCAATGAGTTAAACAGCATGAATCATATCTCCATGGATCCATCAAAGGCAAAGGGAGATCCTTCCTTCTTTCGTAGATTTAGCACCTTGAACAACGTGCAGAAAGATTTTCTCGTCGCATGGGATGCAGAGTTTTGAGTTGGCGGTGAAATCATACTCTTCTTGAGCTCTATCCAGCAATGCCTTAAAGAGTGGGTGTTTGAGTAAGGTGAGTTTGATCACAAACCTCTTGTAATCTTCACCTACATAGACGACTAAATGACCCTTCGGGACATCTTTAGGAATCGAGCTCTCTTCGTGCTTGGATGGCCAATGGCAGCAGAGCTCACAGGCAGAAGAAGGTATGACTCTGCTCCCCATCTTTCTCCACTTGTTAATGCATGTCTTAATACATTTTCCCCTCATAATCTTCATGTTTATGCGTATGTATATATCTATATGGGGAGAGAGAGAGAGGAGGGCAGTGGGGGTATGGGAGTGAGAGAGGTATATATATATATATATATATATATATAAGACTTAGAAATGGAAGGAGGGAAGGTTTGTGTAGAAGCATTAAATGGTTGACATGGTGAAGTGGAAGTGATATTTTAAGGGAGCTGGATTGCCACTCTGTACTTTCTTCTCCCTTATATGTACATTATTGGATATATATACGAAATTGTACGAACATGCATCGCATGATTTTTGGAGTCACTGTTGCACTACTGAGGTTGTGTACTCTCACTCTCTCTCGCACACAGTCACACACACACATTAAAAAAGGGATGATGGTGGATATGAAATCTTTGTTGATCTCTGAAAAAAAAAAAAGAGAAGACCCCACAAGTTGAGAGGAATAGATAAGATATGCAATGGGAGAGAGATGGATAAGCTTCTTGGGGGAAGTGCGTTGCCCACTAATAATTATTAAATTGTAAATATGTTACTTGGGTATATTGTAAATGGTGTGGTTAATGTTGGGTATAAAATTGTGTGTGAGGTAGAAAATTTGGTGAAAAGACTTGGAATAAGAGTGATGGACTTTAGTTGAAAGTTCATAATCATCAACCACTATTATTAATCATCTAATTTTGGCTATTAGTGTCTTGGCTAGAAATCATAATTGTACTTAACGTCACTTTGGGCTACTGTAAAATGTTAATGTTGCTCGCTCGTGGGTGTTTACGCGCGTGAGAGAGAGAGAGAGAACTCAACTCAGTCATCGAGTTGGAAGCAAAGACACTTCTAAGAAGGTAACGTGTCATGTCAGATGTTGGGCACGACGCTTTGTGGACACTAATCCTGCAGTATCGTGTTCAATTTTTTTAAAAGTATTTTCTGTGTTGTCGTGTCCATGCTTAATAGGTGGTTAGCCTAGAAATGAGGAAGCATTTTTGGATTTGATGAAGAGATTAGGGTAAAAAAAAAAAAAAGAGAGACTACAATAACGATGATGCAATTTAGCTGACAGTTCATAATCACCAACCACTATTTTAATCATCTAATTTTGGCGATTAGTTGGAAATCATATTTGGTGAGTGATGTAAAGATGAGTTAAGCCATCAATAAGTCACAATATTTGTGTATATACATATATGAAAGTGTGTGGATGTATATTATAATGATAAGCATATTTGGAATGGACATGTATTGTTTTTTTTTTTTTTTCCTTTTTGTTATTCTCTTGTATGCTTATCACATAATCATATTTAGCACCAAAGTTATCTT
Organism: Hydrangea macrophylla; assembly: GCA_033977485.1. Classification (NCBI taxonomy): domain Eukaryota; kingdom Viridiplantae; phylum Streptophyta; class Magnoliopsida; order Cornales; family Hydrangeaceae; genus Hydrangea; species Hydrangea macrophylla. The sequence goes on along the minus strand of CM066999.1, from coordinate 100,630,711 downwards.
AGGTAAATATGCGTATCATTAAAAACAATATAATATATTCTGTAAAATAGTGTGTACTTATCATTAAAAATAGTATTTTAGAATTGTACTGTCCGTACCACTGTGGTCTTTTATGTAGAGCACTAGCATTTCCATGCTTCTTTAATTGGGATAAGTTTCTGATACATTCATTTATACTTGCAGAAGATAAGCTGTGGATGACCCAAGTGAATGGCAAAGCAAATAAGAACATTTTTTGAAATGAGATTTTGAATCAAAATCACTCTTAAACAAGAATATTATTTAAAAATTGTGACGGTTTGGATTTTTGACTATTTCACAACTTTTTAAAAAAATCTGATATGCTTTTTAAGACTGAAAAAATTCAATTTGTAGGGTTAAAAATCTCTTCTTTTAAAAGCTAACTCAAACTGCTACTAGTGAAAGTTGAGTATTTTAATAACTTCACTTGTTGATTATTTTTGCTCACCTAATTTTGCTCACGCGGGCCTCCACTCTAGACGACATGTGTCTTATTTTATTTTCATTTTGCTTTTGTACGATTACCATAATTATTGGAATCGGACACATGTCACTCAGTGGAGGTCTGACAGCAAAAATGCTCTTGTGATAGAAATGTATCACAGCCCATTCAGAGTTCATGTGTGTAGTATCTTCATGGTCATAACTGTTTCTAATTTTCACGAGAGAGAGAGAGAGAGAGAGAGAGAGAGAGAGAGAGAGAGAGAGAGAGAGAGAGAGAGAGAGAGAGAATTACTTGAGGATTTTATGATTATGTTATTTTCCAAACAAGTCAAATGTCATGTAACAGTGATTTTCTTCAGCCAAAAAAAAAAAAAAATGTGAATTCAAGCGAAAAATCCAGTTTATCAAGGCAAATGTCATGTGACAGTGAATTTCAAATATATATAGATATGTGTATATACGGAACCCTACTTATGAGAGTCCGTAATTTATTAGAGTTGCGGACTTCTGTATTCAGCCATTAGATTCAGTTTTCATTAAGAGTATTTTAGTAATTTTATAGAATTCAGTAGTTGAAAACAGAAGTCCGCAATTTAATAAGTTGCGGACTCTCTCATAAGAAGTGTTTTGTGTGTGTAAATATATATATATATATATATAATTCTAGTTGGTTCATGTGTTTGATATTTATACATTTTGCAGAGAAATCATTGAAAGCCAGCCCACTGATTCATCCCCTGAAGACGAGTGTATGGTATGTGTGGTTGGTTGAAATGAAAGATCCTTGGTCGGATATTTCATTCTGTACAGTTAACGGATATAATATATATATATATATATATATAGAGAGAGAGAGAGAGAGAGAGAGAGAGAGAGAGAGAGAGAGAGATGAAATTGGCCAATGATATGAATATGGAGAGAGAGAGAGAGAGAGAGAGAGAGAGAGAGAGAGAGAGAGAGAGAGAGAGTGTGTGTGTGTTTTGGGTTGACTGGAAACTGAGGATTGCCAAGTTAGGTAGTGTTTCGCAACAACTTTTGGAATTCATAAGTGATTATGAAACTTCAAAAGCTAAAATGAAACAATTTGGCAAGCTAGCTTCTGTTATGGCAACCACAAAAACATGGGAGTCAATTGCAGAAATTTACTATTAGTCAAAAGTTCATTTGGACAGTTTTTGCTCAATATTATGTTTTTGCGATGGAATCGTAGAAGCAGATGTTGTTTCCAAACAGGCCTTTGAGAACAATTACAGTTAGAGGATATAATATGGTGATTGGAGGTGTGATCATTTGACTATGTATATATTGACACTGCCTATATATTTATCATAATTTGTGTTTGTGTGTGTGTGTGTGTTAATATGTGGGTATAGGGTGTCTTAAGTCCAGGGAACTATGGTGGCTTTGATAGGGAAATTTCTTGGAAGGAGGCTCCACCCAGTGGGGTTGTGGTGCACATGAGGGTTGGGCCACCGGGCTCACCGGCGGGAGAGAGTGAGACAGCTGGTTGGTGACTACTCAACCCACTACCATGCACCTCAACCCACCGGCCAGTGCGTATATACACATATATTCTACTACTATATCATCATATGCACGTAATTCTTATTTTTATATATGAATCAAATACTTTGTCAGATGTACCACTAATCACCGATATATCATGTCATCATGTGGTTCAACTGTTAAGACATTTGGGAAGAGCAGCATTATCTATTTATATACTGTATATCTTATGAGTAAAGCAACGATTTTTAAATTTGATGTCCCAAATTCAAATTTTAAGTGAAAATTTAGGTAATCCCACTAAAATCATAACTCTATTGCTATATGAGTAATGTTAGGGACATAAAAGGATTACAGAGAGATGCTCTTAAAATGATGTGGCATCCATGTAGCATCTCATGTGTTAAGTTAATTGTGGTGGGTCTTATTGCCATATGGGTGCTGTGTCCTTCCTTTTGTGAGCATTTTTTTGCAACCATTTTGTATCCCAAACATTATCCTTGGTACATAACCGGTTTTGTTGGTTTTTCTTTTTGTATAATTGAACTTGTAGTTAGACGCCTTTTAGTGTATAAAGACTATGCTCGATTCTGAGCATAATTTAAGACTAGGTTTTTTTTTTTAAACAATGAGAAGCGGTGGGGGTCGAACACTTGACCTTTGCAATGGAGGGGCCTATGACTCAGCTCGGCAATAATTGAGTTATACTCACTTTGCAAATCTAAAATTACTACTAAAATAGATTCTTTATCATATCAACATAATCTTAGTTTAATTAAACGGAAAGAAAGTGCCACACATTGTGCCTGACTCATCCTATTCCATATGTTCGAGACCCTTCCATCAAAAGGCCAAACTTTGAGAGTGCTAGAGTGAGTTGTAGCCCCTCCACGCTTTCTGTTAAAGGACATTCAAATGTCCCTCTTCTTATGGCTGAAGCTAAAAACTGCTAATCTAGCCATTTCTGAAGCCCTCAAGATGGGCTATAATCAAGTTATTATTATTTTTTTTGAAGGAAACTCTGTCCTTGTGTGCTTTGTTTTGGCTTCAATGGATTTAATTCCCCAGTGGTCCATTCCATTGAACACTTGATTTTAGAAGGGAAAAATATGCTCGCTGTTTCGTTTAGTTTTTGAAAAGTTATTCATGTTCCTAGACCCGCTAATGTAGTAGTTCATAAGTTTGTCCAATGGGCAACTAATTGTAAATTTTTTTTGGACCCGTTTCGATTGATGATCTTTCCACTTTGTTTTGGAGGAAAATCCTCAAAAGAATTGTGTGGCTTCTGTACCTTCTTCTTCTTTTCAATGATATGAACTGTCTCTTTCAACAACAACAAAAAAAAGAGTTGTAGCCCTTCTCGAATTTTGAAAATGATTATTTATTTTTATTTTTTGAATTATTATTATTATTATTATTTTTTTTTTGTGTTGTTGCAATGTACTGGTTAATTTTGATCTAGCACATACCTTTTCTTCTGTATTTTTAATTTTAGCTTTCAATGGGCAATATAATCAGTCAGGCTCTAAAGAGGGCGCCCTTTTTTTCTTAAAGAGAGGGCCTCTGTTTTGGCCGTCAGATCGTGTTTTCATTAATGGCAGTTTTGTCATTTCACAGTTTTTAAACACGATCCGACGGTCAAAACAGAGGCCCTCTCTTTAATAAAGAGAGGGCGCCCTCTTTAGAGAATCTTTGATAATATATATATATATATATATATGGCAATACTAACCTACATCACGACGTCCTGCCAAAAAAAAAAAAAACGGTTTTGGCGACTAATATTTTCGTCACCAAATGTTTTCACCTTTAGTGACGAAAAATTGTTGCCACTAAAAGTGGTTTATTTATTTATTATTATTATTTTTTTTATCGTTAAAAATGTTTTTTGTCGCTAAAAATTGATGTACACACTGCTAACTTACAACCACCGTGTTATAGGTTAGCAGCTCCATATATATATAAGGTAATGCTATTGTGAGAAGATTCTCACATGAGAAGACGAGTTTTAACTGTTGGATGAGCATCTGGCCGTAAGATTCTCTCCAGATTCCTGGGAATCTTAAGGCTAGATGCTCATCCATTGATTAAAACCCGCCTTCTCATGTGAGAAACTTCTCACAATAGCATTGCCTATATATATATATATATATATATATACAAAGATTTTCTAAAGAGGGCGCCCTCTCTTTATTAAAGAGAGGGCCTCTGTTTTGACCGTCGGATCGTGTTTAAAAACTGTGAAATGACAAAACTGCCATTAATGAAAACACGATCTGACGGCCAAAATAGAGGCCCTCTCTTTAAGAAAAAAAGGACGCCCTCTTTAGAACCTGACTGTATACACACACTTTTAGCAAGACCCTTGCCATAGATCCATATTCTAGACACAAATATTGGGAAATTGGAATCATATTATTTCATTCATATCTTATATAGTTATATGCAAGTAAATATCAGGCTTAACTATCTTTTACACCCTCTTAGTTTGTTATTTGTGTCAATTTAGTCCCTGCAGTTTAGAAAGTGTCATTTTAGTCCTTGTAATTTTATAAGTGTCATTTTAGTCTCTCAAACACTTTTTGTGACAAATATTTTATTTTTAGTGACAAAATTATTCGTCACTAAATGACTTATTGGACTTATTTGACATACTGATAAAACTACAAAGATCAAAGTGACATTTTCTAAATTATAGGGACCAAACCAATATATGTGACAAACTACAAGGGTGTAAAACGTATTTAACCCTAAATATCACAATGATTTTTCATAAATAAAAAAAAAAAAAAATTTATATATGAGAATGATTTGATTGGACTCAAGCACTCTATTTGCACGTGCATAGATCAGCCTTTTATTAGCTGGCACATTTTAATTCGGTTCCAACTACCAAGTACCAACCACCAAACCCAACCTTCTATAACTCCTTCCCATGCTTCCCCTTGGGTGGCATATCATATCAGATTCAAAGCCTGACCCGATAAGATATGGATCTCAAATCTTGCCCGCTCCATTTTCCACTATATACTAGGGTTGTGTTTCGGATGGAATGGATCGTAAATGGTTGTTTTGGAAAAAATTATAAATTTTCAGAATTTAAGTAGGTTTTTCAATGCCAATTCCAAAATTTTGGAATTTCCAAATTGTACTCCGATTTCGAATTTTCATAAATTTTGGAATTTTTCGAAATAAAGAATTTTTGGATTTATTTTTCAGAATTTTTTGAAATTTTCAGTCAAAAATCAATCTTTCAAAATTAGATAGTATATTTTTCATAAATTTAATTTTAGCCCAAAATTTTGAAAAATTACATTTAAAGGCCCCAATTTGGTATAGAATTTATATGCATAATTGTATAAACCATAAAAAAAAAATTGGAAAATTTTGAAATTTTGGATCAAAAAATGTTTGGAATTTTCAGAACTCCCAAATTCATTCTGATTCCAATTCGACCTTTTTCGGGGTTCGGAATTTCGGAAGTCGGAACTATTTTTATGTTGCCAAAATTAAAATTTTTCGGATCGAATGAAAATTTCCGTTTCAATTTGCACATGTCCTATTGTTTTGCCCCCCATCTCCAAATCTTGCGGTTTGAAACCTAATCATCACAGTGATCTCGATTGCTCTTACAGTGACATTTTTTTTTTGCTGAAGAAAGGGGAGAAGGGGGCAACCAGCGTAGCGACCCTCCCTGGGCGTGACCATAGGAGCCCCTCCCCGATGTGGAATGTCCAGTTTGAGCCAAAGCTACTGCCTGTGTAGGCGAGCCCGTCACCACACCCCCACGGAAGCGACCAGTGAGCCAGAAGCCTATACACAGACCACAGAAATCAGGCTTTACTCACACAAGCGCTTTCAACTTACGTCCGGATTTGAACTCCTGACCTTGTGGTAAGGAATATAAGCATCGTCCAACTAGGCTACCACCTCGGTGGTACTCTTACAGTGACATAATTGGTCTGAAAGTCAAATTACATACAAAACTTTTTCGAAGTATCCAAAAGATATATGCTTTTATATGCACATTGGGTGCGTACAAGTCGAGTTGTTTAACACGTACTCACGAACATGTTTGATAAGGGCTCGACTCAACTCGTTTAATAAACAAGACAAACTCACTTACATGAGTTCAACTCCGTGGAGTTTTGTGAACAAGTTTGAATAAGCCTCTCCTACGTAATTTTGTGAAAAAGTTGGTAAAAAGAATTGTCAAGGCTTGTATATTATAAATCTATTATAAAACTACCAGAGGATTCATGACCTCGGCTCGTTTATACAAGTCAAGGTCAAGCTGGATAAAAGGTTATTGAACCGACTACAGTTTATACAAATCAAGCTCAAGCTCAATCATGGATTTCAAGCTCCCGACTACAGTTTATACAAATCAAGCTCAAGCTTAAGCCCGGATTTCAAGCTCGTTTACAAAACAAATCAAACTCAAGCATACGTGAAGTCGGCATGGCCCGGCTCGTATAAACCCCTAGGCATGTTGTATATTGATCAATTTTTATTCAACCCATAACTTTTCTCCTTACTTCTCAGTGTAACCCTTTTCAATATATTTACTAATTTTAATCCAATTAATGTTTTTTTTCTTCTTGAGTTTAGCCAATCCAAAAAATAAAAAAATTTCTGGCTCCACCCATGAGTGTGTGTTTTACACTTGTACATACATAACTCGTGTATGTTACCCAGACAGATTTGGATTGGGCTCAAGCTTTGGATATTTTTCTCAGTACTGGGCTTGGGCTTTATATATCGGACCTGAAAAGGCCAGAATTTGGACCACCAAATTAGATCCAAGTCTATTCAGTTGTCCTCAATGCTGTAAAGTGTGAACTTCACTCTAGTGGGCTAATCAGTTATGAGTATGGGCTCTTTAACATCCAACATTGGAGAAAACATCATAATAATACTATGTATACACATTTTTTTACACACTTTTTGATACACTGTGCATTAAATACATACTTTTGACACAATTTTTGACACACTGTGCATTAAATACATGCATTTAAAACTGAGTGTTAAAAGTGTGTAAAAAAATGTGTGTGTAGTAGTGCTCAAGCATCAATACACAACCGTTTACAAAGCCTTACAGCCCAACATCAACTCTCTCTCTCTCTCTCTCTCTCAGAACCTGGCCCACCATCTAGCACAATATTGTCCCTTTTAGCCTTTTAGGTTTGTGGTTCATTGTGGTGATGTAGCATGACTCATTCTCAAGGAAAAATGCTAGATTCACACAATGAATTACACATTTTTTTCACACACATCTTTAAATGCTTGTATCTTGTGCTGTATAAGTGGGGCACAAAAAAGTGTAAAAAATTCAAACAGCACAAGGTACAAGCATTTAAAGATGTGTGTGGAAAAAGAGTGTGGTTCATTGTGTGGGTGTAGCATGACTCATTCTCAAGGAAAAATGCAAGACTCACACAATGAACTACACATTTTTTCCACACACATCTTTAAATGCTTGTACCTTGTGCTGTATAAGTGGGGCACAAAAAAGTGTAAAAAATTCAAACAGCACAAGGTACAAGCATTTAAAGATGTGTGTGGAAAAAATGTATGGTTCATTGTGTGGGTGTAGCATGACTCATTCTCAAGAGATTACCAATACAGATATTCCAGATATTGGAGCAGTAGTACTCTTAACTGCAGAGTTCCTCTATATCTAGCTCACTCACGATTTAAAAGGCTTTCTTCCAAGTAGAAGAGGGCTTAAGACTTGTAAACTAGTCTGGGATCTTCTCTCTAGACTCCTCACCTCACATCGTCCATCTTGACCTTCATACTGTTCTCTCTCTCTCTTAATCAACGTGTATATATATATATATATATAAAAGGAGATTTCTATACCCTTTTTTTGTTTTATGTTTTTCTTTTCTGGGATTAAAACCTTGATGATTGCTGCTAGTGACTGTTCTGATATTCCTTACTCTTACTTGGCTAAAGGTCATGTTTAGCATATATTAGCATATACAAAGGGAAACTATTGAAGCTAAACTTAAAAGGTGTAGGACAGTAGGACTACACTGCTTGTGAATTGCATGTCATATAATGAGCAGTGTCTGCAACAAAACCATGCATACCATCAAACGGAATGAGTAAATAGGTTATTTTAGTCAAAATTCCTCTTAAATAGACTTTTTTTTAGTTGTAGGTTTAACTTGTTTTTTATTTTAGTAAAAATCTCTCAATAGATAAAATTGTGTGAAATTTCACATGGCTTTTATGAAACTTTTACAACACCTGGACTTGATTAGATTAAGTTTTATTAATCAGGAAATTTTGACCAAAATAATAAAACAAGTTGTCTTTTTTACTCAATCAATCCAAAATGAGGTATTTTTCACCAATTCTATAAAAGTAATGCCTCTAAACAGTAATTTATGTTTAAGACTTTGATTAAAAAAATTATAGATAAGCAGGGGACCATATGAAAAGGAAATTAGATAGTGCCATAGTGCCTAGTGGGTTAGGAGTTCAATTTTTAGTGGGAAGATATATATATATATATATATATATATATATGAAAATTCTCCAGAGAGGGCCTCTGTTTTAACCGCCGGATTCAGTTTTTAAACACGATCTAACTGTATATATATATATATAGGGAAAGGCTCTTAGGTGCACTGGGTAAGTGCACTGGGCTTTTAAGTCTAAAAAATCCGTGGATCAACAGGGCGGAGGGACGGAGCGCGGGACAGCAGGGCAGCCCGCGGGCACGTACCCAGAGCACTAGGTTAGTGCACTTACCAGTCTACTTAAGAGCCTCTCCCTATATATATATATTATATGTAATGCACATATATATATATATATATATATATATGTATATTTATACATTTGCTATCAAATGATTTGTGCTCAATGCTAATTGGTGGATAAATATGAATTTAGTAATTTTCTTAAATTGCAGCAACTAATACACATTAAAAAAGTGAAAGAATTTTTTTTTTACTATAGCATTAATCTTGCCACCATATTGCTAAACTGCCCCTCTTTACCTAACTATTTCCACTCTGCAAATGTTGCTAGGAGCTATTTGGGAAGGTGCAGAACCGGTTATGTGATTCTCAAATGAGCTGGTTCTACAAATTTAAGTGTTGGATAGAGGCCCTTTTCTTTTTGAGGGAGTCCATCCTCAACTCACCTCTAAAACTAGTTTTTCCATCAAAACCAATGAGATCAAACCTTCGCGGACACGTCAAGGAATGCTGGAGGTGTTCCCGACCGGTATGCCAATATCTACGGGTCCCGGCCCATGGGTCGGGATTGTCGCCTGGGCTCAACTCGACACAAGTGCGGCTCGGGCTGCTCCTAGGGATGTCAATTTACCCCGCTCCGCTGGACTTCGCCCCGCCCCGCTCCTAATGGAACGGGTTTAGAGGATCGAGTTATAATAGGAGTAGGAGTGGATTTGGTATGGAAATATAAAAACCCTATAGGAGTCGGGGCGGAGTTGGTATCCATGAAATACTACCATTTAAAACCCGCCCCGCCCCGATTAATTCATTAAGTTACTAAATTATTCTCATACTTACAGTTATTTACAACAAATTAGGGCATATATGTACATCTCTTTCTCTTCAATATTAATATTTAATTTCTGAATTGTGATTAACAAATTTAGAATCATTTGTGTGAGTGATTTTTAATAAATCAAGCTAAAATTAAGTGGGTTTTGAATTATAAAAGAACATTTAATTTTGCAATGGTGATTAACAAATGGAGTAGGAGTGTAATAGGAGTACCCGATAGTAAACGGAGTAGGAGTGGAGTAGGAGTTGGTATTTTACTTAAACGGGATGGGGCGGAGTCGGAGTAGGAGGAAAATAAACGGAGTAGGAGTTGGTATAAGGGAACTCCGTACCAACTCCGACCCGTTGCCATCCCTAGCTGCTCCCAAGAGTGATCCAGAACTTTCCAGACAGTTTCCTCAATCAACTAGAAGACTAATGGAATGCAAAGATAGTTTCCTAACTGCATTAGGAAACTCGCATGAATTTTGCTAATCAAACTCAATCAGATTATGTTACCTTATCAGTGCAGTTTCTATGTACGGGAATGCCTCTTGCATGTATAAAAGAGACCCCTCATTCCCTATAGAAGGAATTGAACAACACTTACGCCATAGAGAGGTAGCATACGATCCGGCCGACCTCTGGTAGTGCCAGTGAACTGTTGGTTCACCAAAGGTCTCTGGTGACCTTCCGATATAGTGAAAGTGCTTCGACACACATGTGGACATAGGTTTCTTCGTTACAGGGCCGAACCACATACAAATCTTATCTTGTCTTCTTTTCTTACCTTATACCAAAATTTGCATCATTACGCACTATATAATTTTTTTTCCTTATTCTTTTCCACACTATTTTTCTTAATAACCAAGCAAATGAAAATATTTTCTTTTTTTTTTTGCTAAATCAATGAACCAAACATAATCTTAGTATTTCCTTTCTTTTCTCTCATTAAATCCACAAACTAAAGGGAGCCTTAAACACAATTTCTACTCACACACAACAAATGTGTTTGACATTTGGTGGTTATGTTTCTTCCCAATCATGTCCAAAGAGGTTATCCACAGCAGTCTAAACCTGCTTACTTTCCTCTAACAAAGAAATACAGAATAAATTTTCTATGCTAATGTATATTCTAGTTAGTGGTTACTTATTTACATATTGATTGGCTAATTGCATGACAGATGGTTGATATCAAGTTGTGTGCGAAGAAAAGAAAAGAAAAGAAAAAAAATAAAAAATCCCCAAATCCTCACACATAAGTTTCTCTTTTCATAAATTATTAGCAAATGGAATTTCACTTTTCCTTGATATGATTTGACATCGCACCTCAAAACAGGAAAAATCTATTGTGCTTTGGTTGACTTGTTGTGCATTAAATCCACTTAGTGGAACGTTCCTCTTTAGGCTGCCAATATGAACACAGATTTCTCCAACCACCATCATTACAATTTTATTAAAAATGTACATTAACCAGATCATATGTAGCCCACTCAATGTTGTCTCATCTTTGGAGAAAAACCTTTTAATTAACTACTCCTTTTGTTGTGGTGGTAAAATTATTTTACTTTCAATTATCTTCCCTCTTTTAAGTTTAAGATTTGAAAACTGAGAGAGTTTGAGGATAAATATGGAAATCCACTAAATAAAGTACAATAATTTTTCAAAAAGACTCTTAAATTGAGACATCCCATAATAAAATAAACGACTCTTAAATTGCCACAAATTTAGTGTTAATAATCAATGTATAAGTGGGATTTTCCTATTTAGGCTATGGATATAGATTTCCCCACTATCATCATAACAAGGTATTAAAAAACTACAATAATGAAAATATTTGTAAACCACTCACTCTTGTGTCGTCTTGGTGAAGACCCTGTAGTTTACTAGTCCCTCTTTTTCATGTTAAGGGACAATTTGCCATTTGGGAATGCCAAATATTTGGAATGTCACTATTTAACGTACGTTAACTATTCAAACAGGAGTCTTAAATTTGGACATCATGAATGAAGGAGTATTAGTAAGGTAGTCCAGTTCACAAGGTTTCTGTCATTACGGGATTTGAGGAGGGTGAGATATATGCAGCCTTAATTACCCTTCAAGTAGAGAAACGAATCATTGTAAATCAAATCTCTTCATTATGATTTGAGTATTTTTTGGTTTTCACGTGAGTTCTACAAAAGATATCACATTAACGATCACGTCACATGAAATAATTTCTCGTGGGCGTGTATAACTAAGTGGAATTTTCCTTTTAGGCTATGGATGAAGATTTTCCCCACAATCATCATAACAACTGTAATAAAAAAAAAAAAGGGAAAAGAAAACTACTACTTAGTGAAAATATATGTAAATTAATTCTTTCTGTGTAAGAACACACATATGGCTATATATATGCATACACCTTAATCTTGCTATATCATTCATTTAAATTAACCACACTTCAACATTCTCCGGGTGTCCACTCTTTTGTTGGTAAGTGAATACTCTTTTAAACTTAAATCTAAAACCTTTTCTTGTTTACTACTCCCTCCGTCCCATAATAAGTGTCCACTTCTATTTTGCACATTGTTTAAGAAAGTTGTATTATATTAGTTTTTTGGGTTCATTAAATGGCCACTTTCCAATTTTACCCTTAGATGTGATGGGTGTTTGACTTTTTACTTGTTTTGAGACCACAAATAAATGCTACTTTGTCTTTATTATAAGGGTAGTTTTGGAAAGTAAATAAAAACTCTATGCTAATTTAGGAAGTGGACACTTATTGTGGGACATCCAAAAAAGGAAATGTGGACACTTATTATGGGACGGAGGGAGTATAAGGGTATGTTTGGTAAGGTTTCAGCTTTCAGTTTTCTGTATGTGTTTTATTTTTTTATTAATTTGAAAACGAAAACTGAAATCATGTTTGGTAATTGTTTCCGTTTTTCTTGTTTTGTCGAAAACGACAACGAAATTGATAGAAAACGAAAACCACTTCAAAAAAAAAAAAAAAAAAAAAGAGAAGAAGAAGAAGAAGCGGTTTTCAGTTTTCCTATTCCGTTTTTAGAATTTAGAAAACTGAAACGTTACCATTTATGCCGGCCCTAAATCTATAGAAAACAATCTTGTATTTGTATGTGAGCTTCTCTTTTGTCTTGTGGGTACAGATTTAACAAGAGACATGAAAATGAAGCTTGTGGCACTCATTTTGGTTGTGATGATGGTATGCTCTTGTTTGGCAGCACCAAGGAGAGCTTTAATGGGTGAAACACAAGGGCAAGGGCAACAACACCACACAGATACCAATCAAGAAAAAAGCAGATCAGTAGTCTATCCAGACAGCACCATAGAAAACCATCATAACATACCTAGACAATACTATGATGAGAGGAGTAGTGGTACTGCTAAAGGAGATGCTGGTGGTGATAGCAGTGATGATGGAACTGGGTAAATATAATCAGGATGATATATAATACATATTAGTATATGTATGTATATAGGGCCTTGCTATCATACTGTATTTGGTCTTGCTATGCTACTACGTGAACATGGTAGCATTTGTTCAGTTTTAAGTAGAAGAAAATTCTCTGTCTGGGTGCCATCTCAGTAAAATAAGAGCATTACGTAGTTTACTTGAGCTCCTTAGTAAAATTATATTACTGTCGTTATTTTAATAAGGTAGTAGAGACTTTTTGGTGCATTTAAGAATGAGTAATTCTAGACATGTAGTAGGTCATATATGTGTGTGTAAGGGAGAGAGAGAGAGAGGTTGTAATTAGCTTGACTTCATGTTGTGAATCTGTGATGTTTTGCTTTGGGGACTAGTATTTCTTAGTTGTACATATGGAATCTTTTGTAGTGTTATGTTATGAAAACATATTCTCTCCAAATGGTTGCTTAAATCAGTTATATACTCTCTTTGTCCCATTTTAAGGGTTCTCATTTCATTCTAGGATGTTCTATTATGGGAATCCCCTCTGTAAAGTCATTGTACTTTAACTGCAAACCATTTATTGTATAAAACTCTTCCACTTTTCTTTTGACATGATACTAGAATTTTGAACTTACAAGAAGAGCAATAGTGCAAAGTTAAAAAAAAATTCATGATAATAAAAAAATGGTTATTAAATATTTGGAATTCCCAAAAGAAACTCTTAATTTGAGACCTGGGCATAAGTTATGTCCTTGACTTCAACATTGAATATGATTATATGAGGAGAACAAAATGACATGCCTAACTCATTCCAACCATCTAAGCATGTGATGTAGCATAACATGCTTCCTTAAACATGATTAAGGATTAGGGAAGCTAAATATAAGAAACCTTAATTACTTTGGTCAATTAAAGTTTAATCTTTCAATTCCTCCATATAATGATAGAAAGGTAGTGTAACTCAAGATGTGATCATGAAATTTAAATGCTTGGATATGCGGCTGATACGGCCGGACACGAGAGTAAACACAACATGGTGGACTCTTCACTAGAGATATTTTCAAAATTTTGAGTTGTAAGTCTTAATACAACAAATGAGGCCAGGATAATGATTAGTTTATTTGAGAATTTCGGAAACAATAGTGGACACGACACTAATTGTCTATTTAATTAAGAAGTATAATTTTTTGTTCGTTGTATCTTAGTTGTGTTTGTGTACTACCTTTTTGAGGATTTGTCATATAGACATGTTCATATCGTCTGTGTCCATATCCATGTTGCATGTTCGTATCTGTGCTAAATCGATTTTATGCAATGGGAATTATGACATTTGAAGGTACGAATAATCAGAAATGATTTACTTCACTATGCCAAAAGTGGTTGATTGCAAGCTAAGGCTCTAATTAATCCTAATTGCTCCTAAACCTCTAAGAGCATCTGTAGTGATGCTCGTTTGGAGTCTACTTTAGTGTTAGCATTAGGTAATTGTACAAATAAAACATCCACAATGAGCTAGCCAAACAGTTCATTAAACATGTTAGTGGCTAAATGGTACGTTAACTGTAGTCATGCTTTTAGCCAGCAAGTGACAATAAAAAAGATCAGACTTGGTTGTTTGACGAGACAAAAGATGGTAATGCCATCACCAATTGTTGTCGTCCCACATCGCTTAGATGTGTTGTTGTCTGTGCATGTTATAAGGCCTTAGTTCCCCTCTCGTTAATACCTCAGTTTTAAATAGTAGATTCTTTAAAAAGAGTAGGATGTTAGTTCATAGGTTGCTCTGGGGCCAGTGCACCCCATCTTAGAGCTAAGCTTTACAATTCCAAGCCAACAGATGGACTCTTAATTGAAGAGTTTACCATAACCTAATAGGGGTGTTCGCGGTCGATTTGTTCAATTTTTTTAGTGATTTTAAAACCGACCATTTGGTTTCGGTAGGTCGGTTTTAGGCAATTTTGGTCAGTTTTCGATCGATTTTGGCTTATGCATGACTTTAAAAAACTGACCAATCGGTGTTTGGTCGATTTGGTTTAAGTCGATTTTCGATTTTTCGATTTTCTTGAACACCGCTAACCTAATATGAGCTGTGTAAAACATTATTAGAGACCACATACTAGATGATCAGCTAACATGTCTATGTGTCAAATAAAGTTTTACTTATATGTATGATATAAATAACCCCATACATATATACATAGATATAGTTTTACTTACATATATGTCCACATCCTATCGTTGAATGTGTCTTACCAAAAGGGCCTAAAGGGTACACATCTAATGTTTGGTGGATGTGCTTGGTGCCCAAAAGCGTGGAGTAGGGTTCCTCTCCAATAATCAACTAATTAAAGCTTATGCCAGCTAGATATCTAACTAGCCAGGTTGGCTGTCCAAGGGTAACTATTAATACATGCTAATTGAATTATCAAAACCAGAATTAAGTTCAGACTCAGTGTAAGTCTTTACTTTTTATCTGGTTCTTGTGAGAACCAAACTTATGATAGTTTCATAAAGAACCTATTTTAATAAGAGAGTTACTAGACTGGATGCAAAATCCTGTAAAATTGACACCCGCCAAAACACTAGAATTTGTCATTTATGAATTACAACAAAATTGGTACTTTGCTTTCACAAACGACCTCAAGACTGTTAACTAAAGCTAAAATGGACTACTAGTCCACTCCTGCCCTCAATTCCATAAGAAAAACGTTGACATTTAAATCTTAGTCGAATAAACATCAAAGATTGTATAAATTGAACAACTGATTTTACAAACTATAAATTATCTGGAAACTGATTCAGAGATATTCAGACCTCTTCATAATTTATTGATGTTCAAAACCAAAATGGTGTGAAGCCCACTCTCAAAACCCACTTGAACTTTACTTTTCCTTTTTCTCTGGGTTGAATTGTTAGGATCAGGATCACAATTCCTAAACAACCCCTATTATTTCTCTCTTCATTTCTGCTTGTTTATTTCTGAGTGAGTTGACTTTTGACAAGCGGGGGTATTTGTAAAATACAACCGCGCTAAAAGAAGAAAATGTACTAAATTATTTCACATTTCCTTCATTTATCTGCAATTTGAATTACAATGCTAGTTTATACACAATTTGATTAAACTATGATAAGTTGTTTGTTTTAGCTGTAGTTTGTGCAGATTACTGTTGCTGTGTGAAGAATTGGATGAGAAAGATAAAAGGGAGTGCTGAATTTTAATGAAGACACGTAAAGGATGAAAAGTGAACCTCGATCGATTGAAGACCATTCGATCGATCGAAAGTTCGATCGATCGAAAGTAGCTCAAGCGCTCGAATACCCCAGAAGTTCAATCGATCGAAAGATGTTCGATCGATCGAACATGGCTTTTATCAGATTTTACGCGCACGCAGCAGAAGCGGGATTTTAACCCTAGCATTAGGTTTTTAGTATATATACTCGTATTGTATACGTCCATAAGGAGGCCCACTTTCATTTTCATCAGTTTATAGAGAGTAGAGAGCTTGACTTTGTTTTTTTTGTAGGTTTTAATCAAAGATATACATTGTTTGGTGTGGATTCCTCCTAGTTCAATACAAGTTTTCGTTTCCAGGTTACTTTATTTACGTTCTACACTTAGTTTATAGTAGTATAACTTGTTATCCCGTAGTCTTGCATGTTAGTTAGAGTTAAACAATTAGTTTTCATAGATTTTATGCAAAAATCATAACCAATCACACCTTTAATGGATCTTTACGTCAAAAACACATCTGAGACACTCCAGACCATGTCTGAGTAGTTCCCAGGTTGGGAGATCACGATAAAACCGTGATCTCAAGCCTCTGCCATGCAGCAGAATAGTTCCTGTGTTCGATCGATCGAGAAATCTCGATCGATCGAAACAGAGATACAGTCGAGCGATCGAAGTCAGTTCGATCGATCGAGAGATGAAGATATTTGATTGATCGAAAGCGCGTCGATCGATCGAACTCTCTGATTCTTGAGAGCATTCTATGCAGTATTCCTAGACTTTCTGCTTTACTGATTTGTTATCAAATTGTCCCCAAACGCTCAGTTTGTCAAAATAGTCTGTAAACTTTAAGCCTTGAGGCATTTTTCTTCAATATATTTTGCAAACCACCTTCAATGCTAACACCATTGTAGGTGCAAGTCTAAACTATTGTTTTAAACCGCTTTTGTGTATTTCAAACTTGATTGTGATGATATAGTCCCGGTCATGAAAGGACTATAGATTCTTTATCCTAAGAGAAATACGGAATACTGTAGAGAATGTGCTCCATTGAGCTTCAACGTAATTGCATGGTAGATGGCTAGGTCATGGTGGATTCGTGTAATCCCAACATTCCCTTTTATTAATATAAACACGTTTTAAATCATCGCCTAAATTAGTTAGTTAGTAATTAGTTTAATTTAGTTTTATTGCTTTATCTTTAATAGTTGATAAACTGTGGGACTTAGTGTTCTACACTCTTTTAAAATATTAATTTTTATTTTCTTGTTTGAGATTAATCTAGGTAATTAGTTTAACACCTTCCCTGTGGGATCGACCTGGACTTAACCAGATTACTACTTGCACGATTACCTACACTTGGGTATAGCACACAAGCGCACACAGAATAATTCTCGTGTCAAGTTTTTGGCGCTGTTGTCGGGGAGGGCGACAAGCTAACGCTTTGATTACCTCAATCTATCCTTATCTCTTTCTGTTTTTCTTTTTCTTTCGTTCTTTAGATTAAAAACTACTTAGGGTCTTTCCCTTTATGTCCGATAATTCCATCGAAGGAATTTACGGAAACCCACTCTATTCATCTAATTCATCTAGTTCTATTAACCCCATATTAACACTTATCGATTCAATGGCTGATAATCGAAGTGAAAACGGTGATAATGTGGTCGTAACAATCGACGATTCACTGCGTCCTTTGTGCGATCTCATGACACCTGAACATGCGCCTACACCTTCTTGTATCCTCATTCCGCCTCATGCAGGCGAATTTCAATTTCGCAATGGAATGATTCAACTCCTTCCTACCTTTCATGGAATGGAGAGCGAGAAGGCTTATCTACATGTCAAGGATTTTGAGGATGTTTGTAAAACTTTCTCACAGAATTGTCCTGTAGACGTGACACGTCTAATGCTATTTCCTTTCACTCTGAAGGATAAAGCAAAAGCTTGGTTACTCACCTTAAAGCCAAATTCTATTTACACTTGGCATGCGATGAACACTGCTTTCTTGAAGAAATTCTTCCCACCTCGCATGACCACTGAGCTTAAACGACAAATAAATTCTTACAAACAAAAGAGCAATAAAACATTCACCCAAACTTGGGAACGTTTCAAGGATTTGCTACTCTCATGCCCACATCACGGGTACGAGAAATGGCAAACTATTGGCTACTTTTATGAAGGATTAAATGGTGAAACTAAGAAATTGGTCGAGACCATGAGTTCAGGGCCATTTCTTCGCAAAAACATGGAAGAAGCTGAAGCTCATTTTGAGTGGTTAGCTGAACACGCCCATGAGTGGTCAAATTCAGATGATGTCCCACGCTCACAGATATCCTGTGTGGAAGAGAAAAGTTTATACCAACTAAAAAGTGAGGATCATCTGATGAATAAGTATGAAGAACTAGCAAAGAAAGTGGAAGAATTGGGAATGAAAGGAGAGAGTTCTAGGCAGTTTTTGCCTGAAGAATCATGTGGCACATGCAACATGCTAGGACACACTACTCAATACTGTCCGAATGTGCCGTATTTTCAAGAACAACCCCCATGGAAATGAATGCCATGCAAGGGTATAGGGGGTTGGGGAATTCCTACAACAACTATAATTCACAAAATAACAATAGATGGAATCACCCCGGGTTTGATTGGAAAAACAATGCTGGGATCCAAAACCAATATCAACAACAACAACAGCCCTACAATAACAATAATCAATACCAAGGGCAATACAACAGGCACTCCCAGCCATTCCATCAAAATAGAGCAAATAACTACAACCAAGCTCAACCCTCTAATAATCAACAGCCAAATGTTTACGTGCCACCTCACAAAAAGGTGCAAGAGGAAGATCCATTCTCTAACGCGAATTTAACACAACAGTTAATTCAAATGATGAGTAAAATGTCCGCGACATTAGAGAGAATGGATGCACGTCAAGAGGGGTCGAGTGGAACGTTTCCTGCTCAACCACTTCAAAACCCTAAGGGATACAACAATGGTCCCCCTGACACGACTGGAAATGTGTTCTCCGAAGAATAAGTCCAAGCGCAGACGGTCGCGTCGAGTAAAAACCGATAAGACCAAGTCATTTTCCCAAGGGACAGAATTGAGGGACAGAAACCCTAGATTGAATCCTAAAGAAAATAAAAGATGATCTCTTTGAGAGTGGAAGTTCTAACGGTCCTACTGAATTTCAAAATTACAATGTGAGGAAATAGAATTAGACTGTAATTAAATTAAACAGAGTTGAACAATATGGTTTTATCAATATGGGAAAGATGTTGGGAACATGTGGATCCGCATTGCACCAACCACTATCATGACTTAGCATTAACGCACAACTGGAACTTCGTCTTTCTAGTATTCCTTATTTCACAAATGGATTAAGATAAGCAATTCTAGTTACTAAGAATGTTAATATTACATAACTAGTAATTTGAATTCCTTAGCTTATTATGAAGATTAGAAATAAGAGCTAATTAAAACTATGAACTATAACCAACAAATTGAGTATAGAATATTCAATGTGTTCGTCCATATATTCATTGTACTAATTGGCCAAAGAAGCTTTTATTCCAAAATCACATTTCAATTTGAACTTAACAAGATCAATTTGGACTTAGTTTCTGAAGTAAAAGTTACTGGAATACTAAAAAGAATCTGCCCAGGTCATAAGCATGCCAATCGATTGCTATTAATGGCAATCGATTGGCAACAAATGACTCCCAATCGATTGGATAAAGTTCCAATCGTTTGGCTAAGGAATCTATGGCAATCGATTGGGTTATATTTCTAATCGATTGCCATTGATTCTTTCACAGAATCATGGAAGTGGCTGGGAAACAATGTTTCTTCACATTGCTCCCAACCAGGGTCCTACTCTAGCATGATTGGAATACCAAAAATGAAAGTAAATTGAAACATAAAGGTAGAATCAATTCTAAACATAGTTTTGCTTATAAAACAAAAATTATAATGGAAAATCAAGCTAAACTTGGAATCGAACTTCATCCAAATAAGCAACAACTAGCACAGAAATAACACCTGAACCAATAAAGAAAAAGATTGAAATCAAACCACTTGAAACTGAACTTGTTTTTATCCGAAAATCCCACGAGAAAGAAAATCCTACAAAACAATGAGAAATGTGAGCCAACCCTTGACCCCTTTCACTCCCATCTATTTATACAGCAATACAACGAGCTAAAGGCGTCCAGATTCACAACGTAACGACTGGTCGTCGTCTTGATTGCTGAGATCTCACGCCATTAAAGGAATTTGATTCCAAGCTTTCACCAATCGATTGGTAAAAATGCCAATCGATTGGTAAAAAATGCATTCAAAGAACCAAACACAACAACATACCACGGAAAATACATCATTGTGTAAAGAGATGAATTAAGAAATAAGTGCAGGTAAAATTAGAGATAGGGGGCTAAGTTCAACCAATTTTTTTCTCTTTATCGGGCCAACATTCTACAAATATCAGCCCTCATCACGACCCCCAACTAGCGCGTTGCTAGTCTCTAGTAATGAAGCGAAATTAGAACAAACTAGGATGAACAACAACCAATGTTACAATTTTATTGAGCTAAAACAAAAGAGATATCCTAACTCACTTTCGCAGGAATCGCGGTTGCATTTAGCGATTGCAGCAAGCCTTTGAACCCTTAGGTTTACCCTAATGGACGAGTTGTGTCTCGTGAGGGTTTTCAGAGAATATACCCACAAAATTCAAGTGTTCAGCATTCAACTTATCCAAGAATCTCAATTTCTTCTTTATGCTAAAACATCATGCTCAACAAAGACATAAGTTCCTTCATCATACCATAGAAATAAACAACATGTTACAAAGTATCTATTCCAGTCAAAACTACCTCCAAAGCTTTTGCATATCCTTGTGTGTGTGTGGAGTTAACAACTACGATTGAAATCTTTATCTCAGAATTATTTGGATTGACATGTTCAAGATTTCATAGTTTCAACTCAATTCTCACACAGTTTACGCTCAAGATAAAATCACTCTAAAACTGGCGTAAAAATTATGTGCTCAAAGTATGAAGCTCAATTGAGTAAATGTAGAGGCAATCAAGCATGCTTACATACTAGACACTAAAGAACTCTTATTTTGAGGTGCATGAGTCTCATGAATAGAATACCAATTACTACAGGAGCAATCTACTGTGGAAAACTCATTTCGTACTCGAGATTTATTAAAGTTATCTAGAATCCTTAGGACTTGTGACAGAAATATGCAGAAAGGTTAAAGATGGTGAAATGCGAAAATGTGTTCAAGCATGTGACATGGTAATATCAACTTCACTTCACACTTTTTTTTATCCAATCTCCAATTTCTTTTATTTCTTCCTTTCCACCGATTCTCTATATATAAATATTTCTTTTTTTTTTTTTTTTTTTTTTGAAACCTTTAGCTATTTACACCAAACCGTCACATGCTCGACTATAAATATATGATTTTAGGTAGAGGCATTGATTTGTGATAGGTAAGTGGGAATTTAGACTTTCTTGGGTGATGAGGTGAGAAATCGATGGCCTAAATCATCTTCTAAACACTGGTGATGAGGTGAGAAATCGATGGCCTAAATCATCTTCTAAACACTTTAACTTATCTCGAGTATTTCCTGAGTTTTAGGTTAGTAAATCCTGAACGTTCTCCTTAAGTATTAGCCAAATGAAACAAGAATGAGACTCTCAACAAGATAAAAAAAATGCATTTCAAGAATTGACACGAGTTTTTGTGATTAACCCTCAGAATAAAAGAATGGCTCGAAACTCACTGGGGTTTAAAGTTTTACTATTAATCCAATCACATGACAATCGTATTACACTCTAATTCAAAGATTCTTTCCTGATTGTCAACTCGTGCAAATGCTTTCAGGATACATTCATGCTATGGATGTAAAACCAGATTAGTGACAAAGTAACATGTAATCGAAGTCCATAATATGACAAGAAAGACATGAATGCGTCGTTGCACAATGAAATTAGCTAGGAGAAATGAGGTTTTGATAGTTAGAAGCTTAACAACAGTTTTTTTTAATGGAAATTCTAATATTAAATAGGTGTGCATTTTAAATTCAAGAAAACACAGGTGGATATCTACTTCCTACCCCCAACTGAAATCGACATTGTCCACAATAGAAGCATTTCAAGTAAAAGAAGATATCACCTGATTCACGCATTTCAGTATACATCTGAGAATTCACCTGGTTCAATATACCAATCTCCACAAACAACCAAGATCGAAAATTCATGGATAATAATCGAGAGTATAGATAATAGAAACACAATCCATGAGCAAATAGAACTATCTGTATTGTAATATCAAAAGTCCAATGCAGTCCATGTACAGGTATAAAACCAAAATCATCATCCAATCCCAAATATCCAACCAAAAATAAAATATCCACAACCAAACAAAAATAAACATAAAGGAGCGAAACTAAGATAAAGTAAAAGCATAACGCTCAAACGCTCCTCAATCTCAATCCTGGGGCTCCAAAGATGGTGGATCACTAGAAGTTGGAGACACATCATCATGAGAAGGATCAGCAACCTCACTGTCACCCTCAGTAGCTGTCCCAGTCTGGATGATAGCTGCCGAGTCACTCGCAGCTGGCATGGGAGCAGCAGCTGGAGGTGGTGGCGGTGTGGGCATCCCTAAAATATCCCCCTCTGGTGGAGCTGACGTAGAGGTTGGAGCCATCGGTGGAGGTGGCACAGATGAACGCAGGGACTGCTCGATCCCTAACAACATCAAAATCTGCTCCATCTGACCACCCAACAACTCGAGTCTCGCCTGAACAGAATCACGATCAAACGACATCTGAGTAGCCATCAATAACTGCTGTGCGATAACCTCTCGAACCATCCCATGAAGCTGTACTCTAGCCTCTCACTCCCCTATCAGAAGATCATAAATGGTCTGGAGAGACGTAGGAGTAGATGTAGAGGTCGCAGGTGGCTCACGCTTCTTCAACTCGTACTGACTCTCCGCCACTGGCGTCCCTGGGTCATCCTCTTCTTCCAACACCATTGTATCCTGACCCTTCGCCTCCGGCGTCTCTGGGTCAACGTCCTCTTCTGATGACTCATCTCCTCTCTTTCTCTTTTTCCCTTTATCGCCTTTCTTCTTACCACTACCCTCTCCAACTTTCCCTTTTCCCTTACTAAGGGCCTTGAACTGAGCATCTGATCGTCTCGCTGTGGCTTCGCAGAAAACTCCAATCTTAGAACTTTTAAGAGGAAGATCAACTTGAAGCTGAGGAATACCTGCTGCTGCACACACTATATGAATAACCCATGCACCTTTGAGGTGCTTAGTACGACCCAAATGCCGGGTGCAATAAAAAAGGAAATCCAATAGGAGACGAGAGAGGCAAACCTTCTTTTTAGTTCCAATAGCATAAAGAAGTTGCGTATACCACCCAGCCAGCTCCTTTTTGTACGTTGTCAGAAGAATGCACCCAACAATGGCTAAGTACAGGAAGTGATAGGCTGAAGTGAGATCGTGGTCCCAGAAGGTTCCCTCTCCATTCCATTTTTTTACTTTGCCCCCTGAAATTTCTGTGGTAACCAGGTCGAATGAGGGGAAAGGCCGATCAATGTGTACAGGGAATAAATGGTCAGGAACCTCGGCGATACCAAGAGCTGTTGAGACTGTAGCTGGGCTGAATAAAACCTCTTTCCCTCGAACACAGGAAGAAAAAGTGTATGGGGTCCCCAGGACCTTAAGCATACTTGCTATGGAAGCTCGGATCCACGAGGCGTTGACTTTTTTAGCGGTCGTGAGAACTGGCATCCAATCGGGATAGGCACGAAGCTGAGAGAGATAGAATGGAGTCTTTGAATCGCTCCAAAGGTTTTCAAACTGACGCTCCACCATCACTTCACAAGTTTGAAAGTATCTTGAGAACCAGATGTTCTCCTTGTCCGTACAAAAATCGTGAAGAAGCGGTGGGTCTGGTATAACCAACGAGGTGGACTTATCTTGGTAGAGGCTGCTATCCTTGGCTTTGGGAGCCATTGTAACTGAAAAGAGAGAGAACATAGGTGTTAGATGACAAGAAGGAACAATCTGTTTCTCTGTAAATGCCAATCGATTGGCAAAAATTGGCAATCGATTGCCATCCAACCCCAATCGATTTGGCCCTAATGGCAATCGATTGCCATCAGCGAAAATGGGGGGCTGCCCACAACAAGGTCTCACGTCCCCCCAGTCCATTTTTATAGGTCTTAAGACCACGAGGGGCACCCTCTAACTTTTTAGATCAGTTCTAGGGATAAAAATTTAAAATGGGTTTGAGATTTACCTCAAAGGGTGCCGCGGCTGTAAGACTGACAAATCAATCCCCCAACTGGAATGAAATCGATGAATGAATGGGTTATAACAGAGAATCTGATGATGGTGATGAAAAACACAGAACACATAACCCCCCGGTTGCTCTTGTGCACACAGCGACGGTGGTGGTGATATTTATGGTGGTGATGATGATGGTGGTGGTGAGATGTAAAGGAAATGGGTTTGAAGCTGTCGCCCAAAATCGCCCTATCTCTCTCTCACGGTGAGTTTTGAAATGAAATGAGGGAGAGGGAGATGAACATGCTATACGTCTGGGATGAATGGCAATCGATTGCCATTATTGGAAATCGATTGGTATAAAATCCAATCGATTGTTATCCAAAGATCACATGGTCAGAGGAATGGTTCATCAGATCACCCCCAACTGTTTCAGAATGCACTCTCAAGATAAAAGGCAAGAATTCAAGCATTCAAACAGGGAAATTACCCACCAAACACACAAGTAGGAAGAATTTATTCAGAAATCATCAATCTTATAACTCATTATAGATTCTCAACATCCAAAATTACAAGGTCTTGGTTGGAAACGAACAAACGAAAAGAAAACCAGAAACAGAATTTTGTCCTATTTATTTGCTATGGGAGTTATCAATTCTGCTCAGATTCTGGGGAAGAAAGGTCTTCTCCTTTGGCATAATCCACGAAGTACTCCACGACTTCCCCGTCCGAATCGATTTGAAGATCTTCCAGATTTTCTTGAACCGCGCACAACAGATCCCAGATATTCATTTCAGCAATTACTACACTAGGGGAATCTGGGTACGAGCTGGACAGCGGAGTGAAAATTGGCCTTTTTTGTTCCCCCTGTTCTGGGGTTCCTGGAGAACGGACCCCATGGTAGAGCAAATGTGGTAGGTAATGCAATGGATTCATCCTATAGCCAACAAAAAAGACAGACTAAGAACAAAAGGAAGACAGAAATAGGGAAGCACACAAACAAAAGAAAACTATTATACAACAACATAAGGTTCTCAAATTTTCAAGAAGAATAATTGGGATCATCCAGGTGGATGGTCTCTGATTCTGGTTCGAACCTCTCCAAAAATGGCTTTAAACGCTGCCCATTGACTTTGAATGCATTACCATTCTTGGTGTTAACAATTTCCACTGCCCCGTGAGGAAAAACTTCTTTGACAATAAAGGGCCCTATCCATCTCGATCTTAACTTACCAAGAAAAAGATGAAGCTTCAAATCATAAAGTAACACTTTCTGTCCTGGTTCAAGCTTCTTTCTCAGGATCGATCGGTCGTGCTTAGCTTTTAATCTTGACTTATAAGTTCGAGCACGATCATATGCATCATTCCTGATCTCCTCTAATTCATTGAGTTGTAGCTTTCTCAATGTACCACTTTCATGGATATCAAAATTTAGCATTCTAGTGGCCCAATATACCTTATGCTCCAGTTCCACAGGTAAATGGAAGGCTTTTCCATAAATCAGCCTATAGGGAGACATTTCAAGGTTCGTCTTGTACGCCGTCCTATATGCCCACAAAGCATCAGTCAGACGTGATGACCAATCTTTTATGTTAATGTTAACAGTCTTTTCCAGGATGTTCTGTTGGCTAGCTCTGCCTGACCATTTGACTGTGGGTGATATGATAAAGCAATCTTATGGTTAACCCCATATTTTTTCATCAGTGCCTCAAAAGGTTTATTACAGAAATGGGTTCCACGATCATTAATCATGGCCTTCGGTGTTCCGAATCTCGAAAGAATATTCTCTTTTAGGAATGAGATCAATGTTCTGTGATCATTTTTTCTTGTTGGAATGGCCTCGACCCACTTGGACACGTACTCGACTGCCAAAAGAATATATTCGTAGTGAGAGGATGGCGGGAATGGTCCCATGAAGTCAATACCGCAGCAGTCAAAAATTTCAATAGTGATAATCAGGGTCATCGGCATTTCATTTCTCTTAGACAAGCTCCCTAACATTTGGCATCTAACACATGCTCTACAGAATGCATAACAGTCTTTAAAAACTGTCGGCCAGTAGAAACCACTGCTAAACACCTTTTGAGCAGTTTTCTAAGCTGAAAAATGACCGCCACAGGCCTCTGAGTGGCAGGAAGCAAGAATTTGAGAGATATCCTCCTCAGGAACACATCGCCTAATTACTTGATTCGCACAGTATTTAAACAAGTAGGGATCATCAAAGTAAAACCATTATGCGATGGATAGAAACCTTTTCCTGTCAGGAGACGACCAATGAGACGGGGTCTCTCCTGTTGCCAAATAATTGACGATGTCTGCATACCAGGGCAAACTAGTTGCAGCAAAAAGTTGTTCATCAGGGAAAGATTCACGGATCGGAGTGTCTTGTAAAGAATTATCTTCAAACGTCAATCGGGAGAGGTGATCAGCTACGACGTTCTCCACCCCCTTTTTATCTTTGATAATCAAATCAAATTCTTGGAGCAGGAGAATCCAGCGTATTAATCGCTGTTTGGTATCCTTTTTGGATACCAGATACTTCAACGCAGCATGATCAGTGAAGCAAATGATCCGCGAGCCAATAAGATATTGCCTGAATTTTTCCAGTGCGAATACAATTGCCAGCAACTCCTTTTCGGTAGTGGAGTAATTTCGTTGAGCTCCATCAAGAGTTCTGCTAGCATTGTAGATCATAGTAGGCTTCTTGTCCTTCCTTTGCCCTAAAATAGCTCCAATCGCTGTGTCACTTGCATCACACATCAGCTCAAAAGTAAGACTCCAATCTGGAGATTGCATTATCGGAGCTGTTGTGAGGTGATGTTTGAGTTTATCAAAGGATTCCTGACACCCGCTGTTCCATTCAAATGGTTGGTCCTTAATAAGGAGTTGGCACAGTGGCCTAGATACAGCACTAAAATCCTTAATAAACCTGCGGTAGAAACCGGCGTGACCTAAAAATGATTGTATTTCTTTCACTGTGGTAGGGACAGGAAGGTTGGAAATTATATCAATCATTGCCTTGTCTACCTGTATTACCTCAGCAGACACGACATGTCCCAAGACAATCCCTTTTGTCACCATAAAGTGACATTTTTCCCAGTTGAGGACCAAATTCTTATCCTCGCATCTTTTCAGAACTTTTTGGAGGTTTCCTAAGCAATCATCAAAACTGCTGCC
This sequence comes from Hydrangea macrophylla, assembly GCA_033977485.1. Lineage (NCBI taxonomy): Eukaryota > Viridiplantae > Streptophyta > Magnoliopsida > Cornales > Hydrangeaceae > Hydrangea > Hydrangea macrophylla. Next base: position 100,603,070 of record CM066999.1, on the reverse strand, counting down.
AAATACGGAGAAGTCATCCATAAAAACCTCCATGATCTTTTCAACCATATCGCTGAAGATGCTCAGCATGCACCTCTGGAAAGTGGCAGGTGCATTGCATAAGCCAAAAGGCATCCGGCGATATGCAAATGTTCCAAAAGGACAGGTAAAAGTGGGTTTCTCTTGATCAGCAGGATCAATTTCGATTTGGTTATAACCACTATAACCGTCTAGGAAGCAATAGAATTGGTGACCCGCTACTCTTTCGAGCATTTGATCCATGAAAGGCAATGGGAAATGATCCTTTCGAGTCACCGCATTCAATTTTCTATAATCAATACACATGCGCCAGCTTGTGGTTACACGTGTAGGCACCAATTCTCCTTCTTTATTCTCTACCACTGTAATGCCAGCTTTCTTTGGCCCTACTTGCTTCGGACTATCCGAAATTAGATAAATAACCCCAACATCCAGCAATTTCAGAACTTCCTTCTTTACAACCTCTTGCATGTTTGGGTTTAGACGCCTTTGCATTTGCCGACATGGTTTGGCATCTTTCTCAAGGTAAATCTTGTGTGTGCATATGGATGGACTTATTCCCCTTAAGTCAACGACAGTCCAACCCAATGCACTTCTATGCTGCTTGAGTAACGTTATCAGTTTGCCTTCCTGTTCTTGATTCAAAACGGATGAAATTATAACATGAAAGGTTTTCTCTTCTCCCAGAAATACATATTTCAATTCCTTCGGGAGTTCTTTCAATTCCAATTCTGGAAATTGTAGGTTTGATGGCACTGCCAACTTTGTCTTTGGTGGCAATTGTTCATATTGAGCCGTCCACATTGCCCTTGCAACTTCCTCTTCCATAACTTCCAATACGGCACACATCTGGCTCATCATCTCATCCTGTGGAGTGTATCTATCCAATTCATAACATGAGTTAGTCATAATGGACTCCACGGGATCAGAGTGTGCAGTTGAATCAAAGTAATCTTGAATTACCGTCTCTACCCAATTTACTTCCTCTTCCTTATCATCAAAATCTTCAATTTTGGGATTTGAAAAGATCTTGATATTCAATGTCATGTTCCCAAACACAACGGTCATAACTCCACTCCTTACTTTAATCGTCGCATCAATCGTTGCGAGAAAAGGACGTCCAAAGATCACCGGAATCTGAGATTTAGCATTGTAAACTGGCTCGGTGTCTAGAACAACAAAGTCAACAGGAAAGACAAAGGTGTCGATCTGGACTAAGACATCCTCCAGAACTCCTCGCGGATATTTAATTAATCGATCTGTAAGTTGGAGAGTAATACGAGTAGGTTTAAATTCTCCCAACCCTAGCTGTTGGTAAACAGTGTAAGGTAAGAGATTAACACTCGAACCTAAGTCGAGCAGAGCGTTGTTCACTTTCTTTTGAACGATTAGGCAAGAAACCGTTGGCGTACCTGGATCCTTGTATTTGGGAGGCAAATCGTGTTTTAGAATCGCACTCGCATTGCAAGTCAGGTAAGCACTTTTCTTCACACTTTACTTCCTTTTTATAGTGCACAAGTCTTTTAAGAACTTGGCATAGGCAGGTACTTATTTAATCGCATCAAGGAGTAGGAGGTTAATTTTCACTTGCTTGAATAACTCCAGGAACTCCTGGCTTTTGGTTTCTTGTTGAGGTTTCTTCAATCTCTGAGGATATGGTGCCGGAAAAGGGCATTTGGGTGCCTTCTCAAGGAGAGGTTCTTTTCCAGGCCTTATCTTTATTTCGGTATTTTCAGGAGCTGTTGTTTCGGGGTCAACTGTTTCGCCCTCTCTTCCTTCTTCCACCAATTCTTCTTCATTCTCCACCTCTTCTTCATCATCAACTACAGGGTGTGAGGGAAGAGAGACTTTCTCAATCTTCTTTCCACTTCTCAACACAGTTACAGCCTTTGCCTCTTTGTGTGGTCCAAATCCCGAGGGTCCTGTACCCGAGTGTTGGCCTTTAGGATTTGGCTCTGGTTGTGCAGGGAACATAGTTCGTTCTCGATCCCCTTACTGAGCAGCTAACCTCTCTACGCTTGTGTTGAGTTTACTCATTAGCTGCATCATTTGCTGCATCACGAGTGTATTAGGATCCTCCTGTACCTTCTTATGAGGTGGCACATAGGTATTAGATGAGGTTTGGTTGTTACCCCCCTGATTGTAGTTGGATTGAGGTGAATGATTTTGTTGATATTGATTCTGGTGATACCCTTGATTTTTTTGATAGGTAGGAGGAGGTTGGTAACCGTGTTGGTACCCTTGGTTTTGAGGGCGGTACTGGTTTCTTTTATTCGGTTGCCACTGTTGAGATGGGTTTGCGGTGGCAGCACTGTTTCTTTGGTCAAAACCAGGATGACTCCACCTATCATTGGGGTTGAAACAACCAGGGACATTCACAGCGTGTACCTCTACTGGACTCTGTTCTTGATAAATAGGGTATATTTGACAATATTGAGAGGTATGTCCCATTTGTAGGCAACTAGAACATGATTCTTCAGAAGTGAATTGTATGACTGGATCCTTCTTTGTTTCTAAAACTTCCAACTTACGAGCCAGTTGCTCGTATTTCTTCATTAAACCATCTTCCGCTTTCAGCTGATAAATACTCTTTTTATTTGAACTCGAACTGGTCTGAGTTCTCGTCACTTAAGTTTCCCATTCTGGTGCATGTTCGGCTAACCATTCGAAATGAGCTTCTGCTTGGTCGGCATTCTTGCTCATAAACTCACCGTCACTCATAGTTTCTATGAGTTTATTTGACTTTGGACTAAGGCCATCATAGAAAAAGCTTATTGTTCGCCACTTCTTGAAACCATGGTGTGGGCAAAGCAGTAACAAATCTTTGAAACGCTCCCATGCCTCAACAAAAGTTTCTTCCTCTTTTTGATTGTACATCTTGATTTGTCTCAAGATGTCATTCGTTAATCGATTAGGGAAGAACTTTTTGAGAAAGGCTTCATGAATTGCTAGCCAAGTCGAAATAGAATTCGGTTTGAGCGATAATAACCATGACTTTGCTTTATCCTTCACGGTGAAAGGAAAAAGCTTTAATCGGATTATATCACTCGGGCAAGTCTGATCTGTGAAAGTGCCACAAACGTTCTCGAAATCTCGAATATGTAAGTACGCCTTCTCTTTCTCCATCCCGTGAAATGTGGGTAAAAGTTGAATCATCCCATTACAAAAATGGAATGTACCCGCGTGCGGAGGGACGCGGATACAAGAAGGTGTGGCTGTTTGATCAGGAGCCAAGAGTTCTCGTAAAGGACGTTGACCATCATCAATGAGGTCATGCCTATTCTCTCCTTGTTGGCTCTCTGTGTCAGACATTGGGTTAGAAATAGACGGGGTAAAAATGGGATTATCAGCACTATTGATGGGATCTTCAAATAGATTTGTGATGAAAGCTTCAGTGGAGTCAAAGGACATAGAAGGACACAAACAATACAGCTCGTGTTCTGAAGAACAAAAAGAAAAAGAAAGATAGAAATGGGAAAAGAAAAGATTGGATCAATCAAGAGATTCTGGCCTTTGTTACCTTCCCCGGCAACGGTGCCAAAAACTTGACACGACTGGAAATGTGTTCTCTGAAGAATACGTCCAAGCGCAGACGGTCGCGTTGAGTAAAAACCAGTAAGACCGAGTCGTTTTTCCAAGGGACGGAATTGAGGGACAGAAACCCTAGATTGAATCCTAAAGAAAATAAAAGATGATCTCTTTGAGAGTGGAAGTTCTAACGGTCCTACTGAATTTCAAAATTACAATGTAAGGAAATAGAATTAGACTGTAATTAAATTAAACAGAGTTGAACAATATGGTTTTATCAATATGGGAAAAATGTTGGGAACATGTGGATCCGCATTGCACCAACCACTATCATGACTTAGCATTAACGCACAACTAGAACTTCGTCTTTCTAGTATTCCTTATTTCACAAATGGATTAAGTTAAGCAATTCTAGTTACTAAGAATGTTAATATTACATAACTAGTACTTTGAATTCCTTAGCTTATTATGAAGATTAGAAATAAGAGCTAATTAAAACTATGAACTATAACCAACAAATTGAGTATAGAATATTCAATGTGTTCGTCCATATATTCATTGTACTAATTGGCCAAAGAAGCTTTTATTCCAAAATCATATTTCAATTTGAACTTAACAAGATCAATTTGGACTTAGTTTCTGAAGTAAAAGTTACTGGAATACTAAAAAGAATCTGCCCAAGTCATAAGCATGCCAATCGATTGCTATTAATGGCAATCGATTGGCAACAAATGACTCCCAATCGATTGGATAAAGTTCCAATCAATTGGCTAAGGAATCTATGGCAATCGATTGGGTTATGTTTCCAATCGATTGCCATTGATTCTTTCACAGAATCATGGAAGTGGCTGGGAAACAATGTTTCTTCACATTGCTCCCAACCAGGGTCCTACTCTAGCATGATTGGAATACCAGAAATGAAAATAAATTGAAACATAAAGGTAGAATCAATTCTAAACATAGTTTTGCTTATAAAACAAAAATTATAATGGAAAATCAAGCTAAACTTGGAATCGAACTTCATCCAAATAACCAACAACTAGCACAGAAATAGCACCTGAACCAATAAAGAAAAAGATTGAAATCAAACCACTTGAAACTGAACTTGTTTTTATCCGAAAATCCCACGAGAAAGAAAATCCTACAAAACAATGAGAAATGTGAGCCAACCCTTGACCCCTTTCACTCCCATCTATTTATACAGCAATACAACGAGCTAAAGGCGTCCAGATTCACAACGTAACGGCTGGTCGTCATCTTGATTGCTGAGATCTCGCGCCATTAAAGGAATTTGATTCCCAGCTTTTACCAATCGATTGGTAAAAATGCCAATCGATTGGTAAAAAATGCCAATCGATTGGTAAAATACCAATCGATTGGTACTTAAACTTTGTCTTCTTGCTTCTTGATTTGTCCCTTTTAACTTAGTATTCACTCTAACTTCAGAACCTGCATTCAAAGAACCAAACACAACAACATACCACGGAAAATACATCATTGTGTAAAGAGATGAATTAAGAAACAAGTGCAGGTAAAACTAGAGATAGGGGGCTAAGTTCAACCAATTTTTTCTCTTTATCGGGCCAATATTCTACAAATATCAGCCCTCATCAATCATGAACAGGCAAAAGCCATGACAACTTTGAGAAGCGGCAAAGTCATAGGAAAAAACATGCCTCATTCTACCCCCGAGGAGTATGAAGAGGAAGAAGTGGTAACTAACAACAACCCATCTACTCAAGAAGAGGAGTCGTCCACTAATGACAAATCATTAGAATCAAACAAGGATGCTCCTAAAGAAGTAGAAGTTGAGAGAAGGCCTGGAAAGGAGCCCATCAAGGACAAATTACCTAAATGCCCTTTCCCCGCGCCTTACCCTCAAAGGCTCAAGAAGCCCCAACACGAGATAAAGAATCAGGAGTTCTTGTAGTTGTTTAAACAAGTTAAAATTAATCTCCCGCTCCTTGATGCAATCAAACAAGTTCCAGCCTACGCTAAGTATCTAAAGGACTTATGCACGGTCAAAAGGAGGCAAAGTGTAAAGAAACATGCCTATGTCGCTTACCAAGCAAGCGCAATCATTCAAAATGAGTTGCCTCCAAAGCTTAAAGACCCTGGCACCCCTACTGTCTCGTGTCGAATTGGGAATCAAAGGATAGACAATGCACTCCTTGATCTAGGAGCTAGCGTAAACTTGCTGCCATATTCAGTATATAAACAACTAGGGTTGGGTGAACTCAAACCTACCAGAGTTTCATTGCAATTGGCAGACATGTCAGTCAAATATCCTAGAGGAATACTGGAAGACGTTCTGGTACAGATAGATACATTTGTCTTTCCGGTCGATTTTGTGATTCTGGACACCGAACCTGTGTCTAATCCATGTTCACAAATCTCGGTGATTTTTGGACGTCCATTCCTCAACACCATTGATGCCACAATCAAAATAAGGAGTGGTATCATGACCATCGTATTTGGGAACATGACTTTAAATGTCAAGATTTTTTCAAATCCCTGACCCGAAGAATACGAGGACGAAGAAGACGTTAACTTCATCGAAACAGTCATCGAAGACTAAGCTAATCTTGTAGAATACAAAGATCCTTTGGAGGTAGTTGTGTCACAATTCGACGTTACTTATCAACCTAACGATTCTATCCCGTTGGACGCTGTCCTAAATCATGCCTGCCTCATGATGGAAACTAAAGAGGAAGATAGAGATGAATGCATGTGGGTCACACCATATGAACCCTTGCCTCCGAAAATGAAGTTAACCACGCCTTCGAACTTTCAATTTCCTGATTTGGAATTAAAGGAGCTTCCAAAAGAGCTCAAATATGCTTTTCTAGGGACTGAAAAGACTTATCCTATGATAATCTCATCTACATGGAATTCTGACCAAGAGGATAAGTTGATTCAAATGCTCAAACTGCACAAGGGAGCATTAGGATGGACTATTGCGACCTAAAAGGTATAAGCCCATCTATTTGCACCCATAAGATATATCTGGAGGAAGACGCTAAACCTTCGCGACAAATGCAGAGGCGTCTGAATCCCAATATGCAAGAAGTCGTGGAAAAGGAAGTCTTAAAACTTCTTGACATTGGGATTATATATCCTATCTCTGACAGCTCTTGGGTTAGTCCAACCCAGGTGGTGCCCAAAAAGGCTGGAATAACAGTTATCCCAAACAAAGATGGCGAGTTAGTACCAACACGCATCCCTACTAGATGGCGGATGTGTACTGATTACCGAAAGTTAAATACTATGACCCAGAAAGACCACTTCCCATTGCCATTCATGGATCAAATGCTAGAAAGAGTGGCGGGTCATAAATTTTATTGCTTCTTGGACGGATATAGTGGCTATAACCAAATCAAAATAGCTCCTGAAGATCAGGAGAAAACGACTTTTACTTATCCGTTCGGTACATTCACCTACCGTCGTATGCCCTTTGGCTTATGCAATGCACCTGCCACTTTTCAGCGATGCATGTTAAGCATATTTAGTAATATGGTCGAACAAACACTCGAGGTTTTTATGGATGACTTCTCAGTGTTTGGCCATAGTTTTGATAACTGCCTAGAAAACCTTGAGAATGTGTTAGCGAGATGTGAGGACAAACACTTAGTACTAAACTGGGAAAAGTGTCACTCCATGGTGACCAAGGGAATTGTCCTCAGCCACATTATTTCTGAAAAGGGTATCCAAGTTGATAAAGCAAAAATCGATATAATTTCAAATCTACATGTCCCTCGTACAGTCAGAGACATCCGATTTTTTTTGGGACATGCTGAATTCTATCGACGCTTTATCCAAAATTTTAGTGCAATCTCCCGACCACTGTGCCAACTCCTAGTCAAAGACGCACCTTTCGAATGGTCGGAAAACTGTCAAATATCTTTTGATGCACTAAAAGCACACCTTACCTCCGCACTGATAATACAGGCACCCGACTGGAGTTTGCCGTTTGAGTTAATGTGCAATGCTAGCGACTATGCCATTGGCGCAGTTCTAGGACAGAGGAAGGACAACAAGCCTTATGTAATCTACTATGCCAGCCGAACACTTAACCGAAACTCAAATGAATTATACACTACTGAGAAAGAGCTACTGGCAATAGTATTCGCTCTAAACAAATTTAGGTCTTATCTGATAGGGTCCCCAATAGTTTGTTTTACAGACCACTCAGCCCTCAAGTACCTGTTATCTAAGAAAGACGCAAAGCAGAGGCTTATCCGCTAGATACTCCTACTTCAGGAATTTGATATCACTATCAAGGATAAAAAGGGAGTAGAGAATGTGGTCGCCGACCATTTATCTCGGTTGACATTCACTAACAACACTGAGCCTGTACCTATAAAAGATGAATTCCCAGACGAGCAACTGATGGCTGTCTCCAGTTTGCCTTGGTACGCAGATATAATAAATTACCTTGTTACAGGAGAGACTCCAAGTCATTGGTCAAATCAGGACAAGAAAAGATTCCTTTCGTTCGCACGCCATTTTTTCTTCGATGACCCTTACTTATTTAAGTATTGTGCTGATCAGGTCATCAGGCGTTGCGTTTCGAATGAGGACATAACTGTAATTTTGGCCTCTTGTCATTCTGAAGCCTGCGGTGGCCATTTTGCCTCCCAAAAGACCGCACACAAAGTATTGCACAGCGGCTTCTATTGGCCCACCGTGTTCAAAGATGCCTATGCTTTCTGTAAATCGTGCCAACGATGTCAAAAGCTTGGTACACTTTCGAAAAGGAATTCGATGCCCTTAACTCCCATCATCATAATTGAAATATTCGATTGTTGGGGCATAGACTTCATGGGCCCATTTCCTAAATCTAATAACTGTGAATATATACTCCTTGCTGTGGAATATATATCAAAATGGGTAGAAGCGATACCGACGAGACACAATGACCATAAAACGGTAATGTCCTTTCTTAAGGAAAATATCTTATCGCGTTTCGGAACCCCAAAAGCTATAATAAGTGACCAAGGCAAACACTTTTGCAATAGGCCTTTGGAATCACTACTCAAGAAATACGGGGTGAATCACATGATCGCTCTAGCCTACCACCCACAAACAAACAGGCATGCAGAATTGGCTAACCGTGAAATCAAGCATATATTAGAAAAGACGGTTAGTTTCAACAGAAAAGACTGGGCTTATAAACCGACTGATGCTCTTTGGGCGTACCGTACTGCATACAAGATAAATCTGGGAATGTCCCCATATAGGCTAGTGTATAGTAAAGCATGTCACCTCCCCGTTGAAATTGAGCACAAAGCATATTGGGCGACACGCTCATTAAATTTTGACATTAAAGAAGGAGGTCAGCTCCGGAAACTCTAGTTGGCGGACTTGGAAGAAATTCGTCGAGATGCGTATGACAATGCTAAACTTCATAAGGAAAGGTTGAAGGCTTGCCATGATAGAATAATTTTTCAAAAATCTTTCGGGGCAGAAAGTTTTACTTTACGATTCGTGCCTTCATCTCTTCCCAGGAAAACTCCGATCTCGGTGGACAGGACCCTTCACAGTCAAATCTGTCTTTCCACATGGGGCCGTTGAGTTATTTAATCCTAAGAACGACGGAAGTTTCAAAGTCAATGGACAAAGGGTAAAATCGTTCTTAGAAGATTTCCAACCAGAGGTCGAGCACATCCAACTGGATGAGCCCGACTATGCCTCAACCTAGAATGCTCAAGTGCATTTTAACAATGGTGTTGTACTTTTTCTTTTACTGTTTCTCATTTTTTTTTTGTACTTTTGTTTATCTATATCTTTTTGAGTGTGAGCTTGATCATAATCTGCTATTCCATTTCTATCTCCTACAAGCTGTCCAACGTGAGAGATGACGATGTTCACTCGATAGGGTCATGGGCTGATTCAGAATATCAGAATCCACTATGGACTGCTGATGAAATAGCATTCTTCTTATCTCCATACCAAGGGCCAGGAGCGGAAGATGTCGTTGACCTAACCCACGGATACATCCCATACGATCCTGCTCTCCTCCAGATCAATCCATTTGAGCACATGGAATTCCCTGAAGAGGAGGGAGAATCAGAAGGATATGCTGTGTGGGAAGTCGATGACGCTCTGATGGAACAGTGGGAAAATGACTCAATGTGGGAGCCATGGGAAGAAGAGGACTTACAGGATGTGGTGCCCGAACAACATAATGCTGTATTCACATATGTTGACGACTTCCTGGTCATCCAAGTGGTTCCCTACATTTATGTGCACGTGAGTTATTTGTTGTTCCGGCTTCCATGCCCCCTACCTGCTAGTGCACCTGGGAATATCCGGCCAATAGTAAGGTTAACTCTGGGTCACATTCCTTTATCTTTCTTTGCATGTTGCTTTGTTTAATTCGTCCTGTTTGATCTTTCTTTTGCTCTAGTTAATCTATTTTCTTTGTTTCTTTTTTTTTTGTTTCCCTTTGTCAAGAATATCACTATGAATCCACCCTTTCCACCGTTGTACCTTCCACATCAACTCTTTCATGGATTCGGACCATACATAAGGTCCCCGGGTACTCCGCCACAAGAGGAACGTCCGATGCGCAATTACACTCCGTTATCCTTGTCTCCATCCGGATCCCCTATTGTCGGTGGAATCAATTCCTTAAAGAGTTCGGACTTGCTCGATGATGTCCTCGTTGCTTTCCGCTTGTTCTGGGAAAGGGAATCATCAAGTTTAGACTTTACATTTGAAGTTTCGGTAGAGAAGAAGGTTGTGGAAGAAGAAATCTTCGTGCATGAAGAATAGTGCTTCACTTCAATTGTTTTATGTCATTTCATATTTCTTTCATCAATTGGAGTGTATTCTTAGACAAAGGTTTGATAGTTTCAGCTTTATTTTAGTTTTTCTTTTTCATTAAGGTTTTAAAATCCATGTTGGGGGTAATAATATTGCAAGTGGATGCTATTATAAAGATTTATTTATATAAATTTGCAATTTTCTACTATGAGAATGATGATTTCTGGCTTACATGTCCTGTCTTTGAACTGCTTTTATGCTATTCTGTATGTCCAGACATATGTGGGTTAGTTGGGGGTTTATAATTTATCAATTCAGGGAAATTGTAAAATTACTAAGTTCGATCGATCGAACGTACCTCGATCGATCGAGCGTATCATAGCCTCGAGCGCTTCAGCAGGGTTCAATCGATCGAAGGTTCGATCGATCGAAATATCTCGAGCGATCGAGACCTATTTTTAAACGAGGCATTGTTCAGAAGCTTCTTCAGTCTCTCTTCATCTCCATAACTCTCAATCACTCGAAGACAGAAGGAGACTCACGCGATTTTGGACCCCCCACTTACAATCACATCAATTGAGGAATACTTGGCCCTCTGATCATCATTATCATACTCCTCATCCTCTTCTCGGTGAGTGCACTCGAGGTATTGTCCACAAACTCCCCCTCTCGTCCTTTTCATTCAAATTGTCATGGGGGTGCCCCCATTGGTTATTTTACTCTTTGTCTTAGTTGTCCTGTTGTATTTTTTATTTGCGGGCCCTTTTCTGTTCTCAATGCTCGAGACTGCCACTTCGCTGTGTTCGATCGATCGAACTAGGTTCGAGCGATCGAACCCAACATCCTTTCAATCGATCGAACAAGTCTCGAGCGATCGAACCTGCGATTTTCTCGAGCGATCGAACATGATTCGATCGATCGACGTGTGACAGTTTCATTTTCCTTTCTGGTTTCCCTGTTTTAATGTTTCTTTGTTTGTTTCTTATGTTTCAGGGCTAAACAATGAACCCTATCACCGGGTATCACAAATCCAAGCCATTTGACCTAGCCATACCCGACCCTATACCCGATCATGGGTTCAAAAACAAAGAAGATCGGGTATGGTTCACTAGATATTTCCAGTCGCGAAAGGTTATGCTCGAGCGACCCCTCGAGACAGAATGGCTTGCTACTCCTTGGTATCTTGCTCGGATACGCGCCATGCCACAGTGGTACACGCTCCTCTCCCAGCCTAAGCACGTTAATTTATCCTGGATTAGGGAGGCATGCGCGACGATGATCAGGGACCCAACTGCTCTATTCACTCTTCGATCATTTTTCCGCGGCCGGGAGATCATTTTTAGTCCGACCACCGTCTTTGCTGCTCTTGGGGTACCTAAGGTACCTAATTGTGTTTGTCCCCATCGCCCAGACACACCGCTGCTCTCCCCGACTATTATTATCAGAAAGATCACTGGGGGTGCTCTTCCGGGCTGGGATGGCGAGGCCCTTATTCCTGACTTCTACCTCACAGATAATTATCATATGCTGTACCTCGCCCTCAACAATTGCCTCTTAGTGACATCTTATTGGGAGAAGATTGCAGCATGGTACGCCCGTGTGTTATATGCGATTGGGACACGGCAGCCGGTCTGTTTGTCTCGCCTTTACATTGATTTCATGAGGCACCCTACTCGATACATTCAGGCCAAGAAGCACCTGAAGGGTGCTTGGGCCATTCACCGGGTTATTGAGTAGGCCGGTCTACTTCCATTGGCGGGTGATGTGATTGCCCAGTCTCGCGGTCGTTTTGGCAAGACTGCTTCCCACCGGTCTGATGCGCAAAAGAGAAAGAGGCGGGGTAAAGGCAAGGCGAAGGTTGGTGAGAAGAGGAGGAGAGGAGGAGGCACTGATACGGAGGGTGCTGCTTCTGGGACGCCCACAGAGGCTGAGGAGCATGAGTCTGAGGAGGAGATGGATCCTATTGAGGAGGTTGAGAGATTTGAGCTGAGACAGAGATATCAGGCTCGTGCCCAGGGAGAGTCTTCTTCTGTGCCTCTCCCGACTATTCATGAGTTACTATTGGAGGAGGAGAGAGGCCCGGATTAGACTTGAGGGCAAGGTTGATCAGATGACGACTCTGCTGGAGGCAATTTTGATCCAGATCGGAGTCGACCAGGCAGTTCACGCAGCTTCTGCACCACCCCACAACGATCCACCTACAGCTGCTCCAGACACTTCCTTTGTCCCACCTACTACATCTGCTATTCCACCACCCACCACCGGTCCATCATCTTCCGCTCCACCTTCCCAGATTGATCCTACAGCTTCATCATCATCGGCGACACCCTTATCTATTCCATCTGCCACGATCACGAGTGACCCGGCGGCACCGACTGTCGCTAAGGGTGGCAGTGGGGATGCTCCCGATGTTTTTATTGAGATATTATCGGACGTCGCTGATGATGTCTAGTTTCTACTGGATCACTAATGTTGGTTGTTTTTGGTTATTGGGTTGTTTAGATATTTTGGACATTGTGGTTGGATTTGGATGTGTTGGTTGGTTGGATACTATTGGAATATTTTGTTTTGTTGGATGGTTTGTATATTGTGTATTTTAGTTTGTATGGTGCATATTGTCACTGTTCTGTTCTTTCACTTTATTATATTTCCAGTGATTAGTTCTATTTTAAGTATGGATCCCATGCTCTATATTTCATATTCTTTTGATCCCTGCTGCTTGGAGTTTGTATGCTTTCTGTACAGGTTGTTACACTTTCTATTCTTACAATGCCATATCAGGTGATATCTCTCTATCTCTTTTTGAAAATCAACTGCTGAGGACATTGTGATTTTCAGCTGGGGGTGGGATGTTGATAGATAATCACCTGCATATTGTTACTTAGCAATCTGGACCACTCTATCTATTGCGTATGTCATACAATTTCCATTAGAAACTAAATTAAAATTTCAAATTCAACAAAATTTCAAAATTTCAAAAATTTTCAAACAATTAAGTAAGTTTTGAATTAAATTGGTAGAATAATTTTGAATATTCACTCCTATTTAGCTGTTATCAAGCAATGACACAACCATGTTATTCTCATCCTTTTATGAATTAAGTTCACGCGTTTTTCTAGTTTCGCTAGGATGAATGCAGATGTTAATCATTCTTGTATCCAAATCATTTGCACGTGTTAATAGCTATGCAGAAAACTTAAAATAAGAGTAATTACGACTTTCGTACTTTAAGGAATAAAGTAGTGGAAACTAGTTACCCTTAGTGAGCTTTTGAATCCAATCTTCAATTCTGAGGGGATTATCACATCAAATTCGAATTGTTTTTATTGATTAAGCGTGTTTAATTCGTTGGATAGTCTCTAATTTTTCATTTTGGCTTCTTAGTAGAGGAGAACTTTCAGGATTTACCAACTAAACTCAATGAACATTGACGTGTAAAAATTAAGAAGTTGAGAAAATGATTTAAGCCATCGTATTTGCTCCTTGCCTTCTCTATTTACCTATATCAACATTTTTGACTATGCATTGTTCTTAACCCCACACCTAATAAATAATGCCTAATCTATTATGAAATTCTAAATCCCTAATCGTATACTTTGACCTCAATATACCCCATTGCACACCCAAAGTGATTAAATTATTGAAGTATGGGGAACTGTAGTAGTGGGAAGGGCTGCATAAAAGAAAAGAAGAGGAAGGAGAAATTCCACTTTAAAAAAAAATGATGATGTATATATTTATACGTATGGAGAGGATGGTTGGAATAAAGTGAAGAAATTACTGAACACAGCCACATACTGAAAATGTGCAATTTCTTATCCCTCTAATTTCTACCCTACTAAATAAAAATCGAAAAGTCAAAGCCTTAATGATTCTCAACAACTTAGTTTAAACATGAACGTGTAACTTGAGTTATCCACGGTATTTCGCTTCTCTAGTAAGTAGTATTCCTTTCATGAGACTATACACTCTAAATGTCCGTCTTTTATAGAGTCGAGTATGAAAGCATTAGTATCTGAAAAATCACTCCTATCAAGGCTTTCATACCATGTGCGATCATTATTAGCCAAGTTTCTGTGGGATGTTCATTTTTGAGTATAATAACTATGTGATGATTGAGTTGAATCTACAAGTTCTAAGAGTATGATGGTCTAAATAACTCTAAATAAAGTTCGATGTATAGCTGTTAATTTCACACACACACGGATACAGGGATGTGATGCGTATGTTGTTTTTATCTTGGTGACGTAAGGAGCATGTGTATTTCTTTCATGGTTTGAATGAGGATGATATGTTTTGCAGAGCTAAATTAATAGTTGAACAAAAGGGAATGTTTAAAAGTTATTCCATATCTTTTTGAGTTTAAAATCAGAGAATTTTGTGGGTACATTCACTGCAAACCCTCTCGAGACAACACTCGTCCACTAGGGAAAACCTAGGGGTTTAATGGCTTGTTGCATTTGCTAAATGCAACCGCAATTCCTGCGAAAGTGAGTTAGGTAGTTTCTTTTTTGTTATTTTAGTTTAGTTAATCTGGGTCTAGTTTATTTTAGTTTCTCTGTTATAGTCGTAGTTTAGCTTGCTTTTATTTTCGCTCTATTGCTAGGGACTAGCAAATCACTAGTTGGGGGTTGTGACAAGCGGGGGTATTTGTAAAATACAACCGCGCTAAAAGAAGAAAATGTACTAAATTATTTCACAATTCCTTCATTTATCTACAATTTGAATTACAATGCTAGTTTATACACAATTTGATTAAACTATGATAAGTTGTTTGTTATAGCTGTAGTTTGTGCAGATTACTGTTGCTGTGTGAACAATTGGATGAGAAAGATAAAAGGGAGTGCTAAATTTTAATGAAGACAAGTAAAGGATGAAAAGTGAACCTCGATCGATTGAAGACCATTCGATCGATCGAAAGTTCGATCGATCGAAAGAAGCTCAAGCGCTCGAATACCCCAGAAGTTCAATCGATCGAAAGATGTTCGATCGATCAAACATGGCTTTTATAAGATTTTACGCGCACGCAGCAAAAGCGGGATTTTAACCCTAGCATTAGGTTTTTAGTATATATACTCGTATTGTATACGTCCATAAGGAGGCCCACTTTCATTTTCATCAGTTTATAGAGAGTAGAGAGCTTTACTTTGTTTTTTTTTATAGGTTTTAATCAAAGATATACATTGTTTGGTGTGGATTCCTCCTAGTTCAATACAATTTTTCATTTCCAGGTTACTTTATTTACGTTCTGCACTTAGTTTATAGTAGTATAACTTGTTATCCCGTAGTCTTGCATGTTAGCTAGAATTAAACAATTAGTTTTCATAGATTTTATGCAAAAATCACAACCATACACACCTTTAATGGAACTTTACGTCAAAAACACATCTGAGACACTCCAGACCATGTCTGAGTAGTCCCCAGGTTGGGAGATCACGATGAAACCATGATCTCAAGCCTCTGCCATGCAGCAGAATAGTTCCTGTGTTCGATATCGATCGAGAAATCTCGATCGATCGAAACAGAGATACAGTCGAGCGATTGAAATCAATTCGATCGATTGAGAGATGAAGATATTCGATCGATCGAAAGCGCGTCGATCGATCGAACTCTCTGATTCTTGAGAGCATTCTATGCAGTATTCCTAGACTTTTTGCTTTACTGATTTGTTATCAAATTGTCCCCAAACGCTCAGTTTGTCAAAACAGTCTGTAAACTTTAAGCCTTGAGGCATTTTTCTTCAATAAATTTTGCAAACCACCCTCAATGCTAACATCATTGTAGGTGCAAGTCTAAACTATTGTTTTAAACCGCTTTTGTGTATTTCAAACTTAATTGTGATGATATAGTCCCGGTCATGAAAGGACTATAGATTCTTTATCCTAAGAGAAATACGGAATACTGTAGAGAATGTGCTCCATTGAGCTTCAACGTAATTGCATGGTAGATGGCTAGGTCATGGCGGATTTGTGTAATCCCAACGTTCCCTTTTATTAATATAAACACGTTTTAAATCATCGCCTAAATTAGTTAGTTAGTAATTAGTTTAATTTAGTTTTATTGCTTTATCTTTAGTAGTTGATAAACTGTTGGACTTAGTGTTCTACACTCTTTTAAAAAATTGATTTTTATTTTCTTGTTTGAGATTAATCTAGGTAATTAGTTTAACACCTTCCCTGTGGGATCGACCTGGACTTAACCAGATTACTACTTGCACGATTACCTACACTTGGGTATAGCACACAAGCGCACACAGAATAATTCTCGTGTCAGCTTTCATGTGATATGCACATGGCTAGAGTTTGTTAGAACTCATGTGCAGCCCACGTACCTTGTGCACACTCTTTCTCCTGCTGGTATAAAGGAGACAGAGATGGGTCTGAGAGGGCAACAAATGAATTACATCTGTTTTCCTTCCTTTTGTGGTAATCAATTTGAAGAAAAGATGGAGCAAGTGAAGAAGAATACGAAGAAGAGTCAATAGAGCTTTCATCGTGAGATACAAATGAGTATAGCGGCTGAGATTCGGGAAGCCATGAGTCAATTTCAATCTTCCATTGCTTTAAACATGGCTTCCACAAATAACCCTAGATCATCATCCCCGATGATATTTTCCTTACCAGCTACTGGTCTATATGTATCTGTTGGGATTATGCCCTCAAATTTGATCTTATGTATTTGACATTTGACATTTAATATATGGATATCAGTTTATATTTCATTATGTATGTGTCATGAGATGATTGTTTTAATCCTTAAGTGTCATAATAAGTAATTCGTGTATGTATGAGATACATACGGGAGATACGAATTACTATTCTTTGATACTTAGAACTTGTCACAATGGATGATGAGATTGGATATCTCATCAGGTACACTGTAGCATAATTAACTACATTGGATGGAGTGATGAATCTCAATCGCTAGAGTATGAGACTCTTAGTTAATATGCTAATTCTTATAGTACATTGACGAACCATGAGCTTTCCTATCGACACTTAAAACTGTCATTAGTCGATAGTAACTCATAACTTGTACAAGGTAAGTGTTCTTAATCTTGAGACGATTATGGACACAGACTGTGGGTATGATTGCTTTGACTTACCATTCAGTGAGGTCTTAAAGATCAACACCTGGATATCTTCGGTATGTCATATTCATAGCTAGAGTTGTGAACATATATTGTCGAGATAGAATCTACTCTCTGATAAAGAGTAAGCATTCCCTTGAAAATGTCACCGAGTTGATTACTAAGAACTACAGTCTTGTTGATAAGTTATCAACATATTTGGTAATCATGAGAACGTGAATGAAACTCAAGGTATGGAAGAGGTAATCATCATTCAGGTTAACAGTAATAGTTTATCCGACTACCTAAATATGATTATAAATGTTGACGGTAGAGGGACAATAGTACAACTGTACAAGTCTAGTTATCGCTTCAGATATGTTCTTTTCCGTTGGAGTGTAGTTATTGTTTAATAGTGGAGTAAACGTTAACTGATTAGTTGGTTGATTTGCTGATCAAGGAGTTTGGTCATGGAAATTAATAACTAATCTGAGCCAACAATAAAGAACCTAGGAGGTCTTACTCTTAGTTCCAAAGAATGCAAAGAAGACCGGAGGAAAAGAAGGCAATCGGTTGGTACCCAACTAATCGATTGGATAGGCAATTGATTGCCACTTTTGGCAATCGATTGGACCTTAGGTCGGTGGAAATACTTATAAATAGGAGACCTATGTCCAGAATTATTTTACTCATCATTTTTGAAGCCCTAGGTCTCCAGAAACTGAAGTTCTAGTCTTCGCCAGCGCATCCAACAGAGACATAAGAGTGCAGATCATCTAGAGGAAGCTACTGGATTGAATGAAAAGAACTAATCAAAGGTTGGTCATATTCTGAATTGGGTTCAAGACCTTAAGGTACTCTTCTTCTCTACATGCTACTAGATTCACATGGGTAGTAGATTCTAAGACACAAAAGTTTTTTTGAAACTTATTTTCCACTGCAAATTTTGTTTTTCATAACAATATTCCTTCAATTAGTATCAAAGCCTGGCGCAAACGAATCTAGTAACATGTTTAGAAAGTCTAAATGTGATTGCATATGTAGTTTTAGTTGGTTTATAAAACTGTAACCACAGAAACGTGTTTTTATAATCGTTTTGGATATAAAAACAAATCTGTGAGATTCTGGATTAAAAAGGTGCCAATCGATTGCCTTCTGTTTCCAATCGATTGGGATATAAGTCAATCGATTAGGTCTTTATCCAATCGATTTCCATAGATATAGATATGATAATCAATTTCTATTATATGCAATCAATTGGCATTGATCTGGGGGATGCAATTGATTGGTGTAATGACCCAATCGATTACCACTGTATTATCCAGAACATGTTCTCTGAAAATTTTATAAGTCCAATTAAGTTTTATAAACATTTTCTAAAAATTTTAAAATCTTTTCTTTACTGCCTTAATTCAATCGATTGGGAATAAGAACCAATCGATTGAGATAAGCAATCGATTGGCATTAATGCCAATCGATTGGATCAAACATAGTTTACTGTTTTATGGGACTAAAACATTCATGAATTATGCATGTCATCTAAGACTTCTAACTAGTATATTGTTGTACATATATGCAAGGATGTATGTATGTCTAACCTTCTGCAGCTAGCTTTACACCGCTATCTCCCATGGCACCAAGATCAGTTTTAAATTTTTGTATTTAATATTTGTGATTGGTGTTTTATTTATGGTTTGGTTTTAAGGCATATGTAAAGGGCGCTGCGACTTCATTCCTATGAAAAGGAGGGTCACATCAATTTTTTAGCCTTTTGTTTATTATTTTCGCTTTCCTAGATCAATTATAAACCTCGAAAGAGGTACAGGACAAATGTAATCTCTAGGATAGTCCATGAAGATAGAGCGAGAAGTCATTGTCTATGAAGATGGAGCTAGAGGCGATCAGACCAAGAGATGGATCTATGAAGATAGAGTCATGGGAGATAGAGGCATTTCATATGTTTTTATTTCATTTTAGTTTTTTTAATATGCTTGTTTGTGATTAGAATTTCATATATTGTTGCTGCATGCATACAAAACAAGTTTTCTAAAACAAAACTCGAAAACTGTCTTAGACACATTAGTAGACATTGGATGTTTATGGGTAATGTGAAGAGACAATTTTTTCTAAAAGCAAAATCCTTAACTAATAAATCTAGTGGGAGAAAGACTTATTATTATAATTCCCACAATCTTCCATTAACGGTTCACTGTAAGATGAGTAGTGCATTCTGTCACCTCACTAGGGGTAATCATTCCATACGGAGGATACACTACTCATTGGTTACTAGATGTGAACTTCCTACAGATGGTATCAATCAGACGTGTTAGGGGGTGACCACCACATAGAGGCACTACTTGAAGCGGTTGTGATTGGATCCTAGTTATTGGTACATACCAGCTAAGCTATGAATAAGGGATCCCACACGAGGCATTACTCAGAAACTTATAGATCAAAATGGTTCGGGAGTCATGGCCTGTTTTGCAAGAGTTGCATAGTGGACAAGTCATGGTTAACCGAGAGATCAAAAATTAACCACCGCACGGAGGCTTACTCTTTCGTTTTGATATTTCAGTGACTTTGTTATTTAATAAGAGTTTTGAGGATTCTTTTATTTTATACTATCTTATTTTTTATATCTATATTTATTGTGTCTATTTTGTTTTCAGTATTCATCATGTCTTCTGCATTCAGTCCACTTGCTACTATACTCACTCAAAACAAATTAACTAGAAACAACTTTGTTGAATGGAAACGAAACTTGGACATTGTTTTAACTGTGGAGGATCACATATATGTCCTCACAACCTCTTGCTCAGTCGAACCTGCGGCAAATGCTACATCTGCTGCCAGATGTGAATTCAAAAAATGGAAGAAGTCGAACGGGATGTCTCATTGCTACATATTGGCCTCTATGGCTGGCGTGCTGCACCACTAGTTCTAATCGAATGATTCTGCAAGTGCCATCATGACTTCCCTAAAAGAAATGTTTGCGGAGCATGGTAGACCTGCCAGAAAGATCACCATGCAGAAAATCATGATTACGAAAATGTTGGAAGGAACTCCAGTTAGAAATCACGTTTTAAAATGATCGGTTTTGAAATGAACTGGAGACTCTGGGTGTCAACATTGATGCACAAACCCAAGTTGACATGATCCCTAATTTACTGTAACCATCATTTGCTCAATTCAAACTTAATTACAATATGAATTAAATGAATTTCTCTATGAACGAACTGACGAGCTCTCTTCAGGCAGCGGAGGGGGTGATCAAACCTAGGGGCAACGCTTTGAACATTGAAAAAGGCACTTCTTCTCAATCAGCCCCAAAAGGTAAGAAATGGAAGAAGAAAGTAGGCACTGGTGGTCCAAGTGTTGGACCAGTCCCATAGATTTTAGGAAAAAGGAAAGGGCAAAGGGAAGAGAGGTGGTCAAGGCAAAGGAAAGTGTTTCCAATGCAGGGATAAATGCCACTAGAAAAGGAAATGTATGGAATTCTTAAATACAAAAGTTCAAGGTATGATCGAATCACATGTGATTGAAGTAAGTTTTATAACGGATACTTCGAACACTTGGTGCATTGATTTTGGTGTAACCATACCTGTAATTCATTGCAGGGGTTCAGATCAACTAGGAGATGCAGTGATGGGAATATCGTACTGACTCTAGGTTCTAGTGTGATCGTATCTATGGTTGCTATAGGAGTAGTAGTTTTATTAGATGTACTTTATGTCCCTTTAATGAGATGTACTTTAATTTTAGTTTCAGAACTTTCAAATAAAAATTATTCTTTCTCTTTTCGAACTGAAGTTGTGATTCAAAGATATGGTTCTTTTGTATGTTCTGGTATAAAGTCGAATGGTTTGTATGAGATTACTCCAATTATTTCTAAGGATTCTAATATGGAACTTAATAACTCAGTGGTAATTACACTATCTAAAATAAAGGAACCTTCCACTGATCCAAATGGCTTTCGCACATGAGGCTTGGCCATATCAATCTAAATAGGATAGACAGACTAGTCAACGAAGGGATCTTAGACGATTTGGTTCTCGAACCAATGGAAGTCTGTGAATCATGTTTAGAGGGTAAAATGACCAAAAGGCCTTTCCTGCAAAGGGTAACAAGAACTATGCATTGTTGGAATTAGTTCATACTGATGTGTGTGGACCAATAAATATTAGAGCTTAGGGTGATTATGAGTATTTCATTACATTTACTGATGACCACTCTAGGTATGGATATGTGTACCTAATGCAGCACAAGTCTGAAGCCTTAGAAAAGTTCAAAGAGTTTAGGGCTGAAGTGGAGAAGCAATTAGACATACATATCAAGGCCATTTAATCTGATAGAGGTGGCAAATACCTCTCTAATGAGTTTATTGATCACCTCGTATAGAATGCGATTCTATCATAGTTGACTGCACCGAGTACACTTCAGCAGAACGATGTAGCAGAGAGAAAGAACCGGACTCTTTTAGATATGACTAGGTCGATGATGAGTTATTTGGAGTTGCCATTATTTCTTTGGGGTTATGCTTTGGAAACCGCAGCATACATACTAAATCTTGTTTCAAGCAAATCTGTTCCTAAGGCACCACGGGAGATGTGGATTGGACGCAATCCCTCTTTGCAACATCTCCGGATATGGGGGTGTCCAACACATGTGCTGAAAGGAAAGATGAGCAAATTGGAATCTTGATTGGAAGTATATTACTTCGTAGGGTATCCAAAGGGTACTTATAGTTGTTATTTTTATGATCCAAGAGAATAGAAAGTGTTTGTTAATACAAATGTTGTCTTCTTAGAGGATGATTATATCATGAACCATAAATCTAAAGGAAGGATAGATCTGAGTGAAATAGAGGGAGAGCCCTATATTCCTCCAACAGTTAAAAATGATGAAAGACAAGAAAATACCACATCTTCACCCATTTCTACCCCGGTACCTTGTCATAGTGGGAGGATTATCAGCCAGCCTGATAGGTATATATTTTTAGGAGAAGTTTTTGAATCTGTCTCAATAGAACCTGAATCTAATCATGCCACGTACGATGAGGCAATGGCTGATGTTGATTCAGATTATTGGGTTAGTGTTATGAAGGCTGAATTGGAGTCTATGGATTCTAATCAAGTCTGGGATCTTGTAGAACTTTCAGTCAATATTAAACCCATTAGCTGTAAGTAGGTTTATAAGAGAAAAAGAGGATCTGATGGAAAGGTTGAGACCTTTAAGGCAAAGCTTGTGGCAAAAGGTTATACTCAAAGAGATGGCATTGAATATGAGAAAACCTTCTCGCCAGTAGCCATGCTCAAATCTATCACGATATTCTTATGCATTACTGCATGCCTAGACTGTAAGATATGGAAGATGGAAGTCAAGATTGCATTCTTGAATGGCAATCTTGAGGAGGACATCTATGTGTAGCAACCATAATGGTTCATAGCTGGCAGAAAAGGTAACTTGGTATGCAAGCTGCAAAAGTCCATTTATGGGCTTAAGCAGGCATCCAAGAGTTAGAACATTCATTTTGACCAAGCGGTCAAATCGTTTGGTTTCATATAGAATCTGAATGAACCTTGTGTATACAAGAAATATGAAGGTAAGATCGTGGCTTTTCTTGTGCTTTGTGTTGATGACATTCTACTCATTAGGAATGATGTAGGGGCATTGTCATCAATCAAGGTTTGGCTAGCTAGTACTTTTGATATGAAGGATCTAGGAGATGCGAGCTATATCCTTGGATAAAGCACTTTCGTAGTCATAAGCGAAAGATAATGGGATTATCTCAAGCTAGTTATATCGGTAAGGTACTAACTAGGTTTTCTATGGATAATTCGAAGAAAGGTTTGTTACCTTTCAGGCATGGTTTAGAGTTCTCCAAGGACCAGTGTCCTAAGATACAAGAGGAGAGGAATCGCATGGTAGGAATTCCCTATGCCTCGATAGTGGGAAGTTTCATGTGTGCAATGTTATACACTAGACCAGATATCTGCTTTACCATTGGCATGGTTAGCAGGTATCAGTCGAATTCTGGTCCAGAGCACTAGATAGCCGTTAAGCACATTCTTAAATACTTGAGAATAACTAAAGATTACATGCTTATGTATGGTGGTGATGAGTTGATTCCATTGGGATACACTGACTCGAACTTTATGTTAGATAAAGATTCGAGAAAAATTGACGTCCAGACATCTCTTTACCCTCAGAGATGGTGTAGTTATTTGGAGGAGCATTAAGAAAAAAAGCATCACAGACTTAACTATAGAAGCTGAGTATGTGGCTGCTTTTGAAGTCGCAAAGGAAGCTGTTTGGCTCAAGAAGTTCCTTATGGAACTCGAGGTAGTACCAACATCACTATCACGTATTACGCTATAGTGTGATAATAGTGGGGCAGTGGCTCAGTCCAAGGAACCAAGGAACCACGAAAAGGAAAAGCACATAGAAAGGAAGTATCATCTCATTCAAGATATAGTCCAGCGTAGAGATGTGATTATTACCAAGATTGCCACAGCCGACAATCTTGTGGATCACTTTACAAAGGCTTTACCACAAAAGTCTTTGATCGTCATCTAGATTCTTTAGGTCTTAGATGTAGTGGGTTGTGAGTGTAAGTGGGAGTTTGTTGGGATTGTGCCCTCAAACCTGATCTTTATGTATTTGACATTTAATATAGGGATATCAGTTTACATTTCATTATGTATGTGTCATGAGATGATTGTTTTAATCCGTAAGTATCATAGTAAGTAATTCATGTATGTATGAGATACATACACGAGAGATACGAATTACTATTCTTTGATACTTAGAACGTATCACAGTGGATGATGAGACTAGTTATCTCATCATGTATACACTATAGCATGATTAACTACCATTGGATGGAGTGATGAATCTCAATCGCTAGAGTATGAGACTCTTAGTTAATATGCCAATGCTTACAGTGCATTGACGGACTATGAGCTTTCCTATCGACACTTAAAATTATGTCACACCTATTTTAAAATTCCATAGTTTATTATGCATATTTGGTTTTGTGAATTATCAATGTTATTTGATAATTGGATTGAGGTTGAGTCAACGGTAAGGTGTTAGTAAGGACACGGGAATTCGGTAATCGAGATTACATTAGCATGAGTAAATGACATTTATGTGATTTAAATGTTATTTGACTTATCTGGTACTTTATGAATAGTAAATTATACCTGTATAGTATAATTTCTGGTAATTTTGGTATTTTTAATATCATTTTGAGAACTGTGCTGAGAACATGAGTGTCACGTTATGTAAAAGGTAGGTTATGTAGAGATTTCCACATAATTTAATTTTCGGACGTAATTTTGGACCCAAACGAGACTTAGTCGAAAACTTTTGTAATTTGTAATTTTCACTCGTAAAGGCATAAAATGGATGTACGCGACGTTTCAGGAGTTAATTAGAAGTTTTGATAACTCGCGGGGAGGTTCGCGATTTCTAGAAAGTTTTCCTATAAATAGGAGTGGATGATTTTGTCATTAGTTACAAACTCATATAATATATTGGGAGAGGAGAGAGAAAATGAGATTTGATCCTACGGGCTTTGCGACGACGATCGGCAACCTTTCGTCCGTCTGAATTTCATCAAAATTCATCTTTGAACTCCCCAAGATAAGGGCTATGTTTTTATAGTCTTTAGGTCACGTTTGGCTAAGTTCTTATAAATTTCTAAATATAGGAATTTGGGAAAAACATATGTAAACTTGTAGGTTTCACGTAGGATTAGAGATTTGGCATTCAATCGGGCTTCTAGTCGTTCCCTCAAAGTTATACGACGATAGCTCGAGGTAAGAATTTCTAGCCTATGTTATATAGGAAAATTTCATGTTTTAAATTTTGATAACGAAATTGTGATCTGGGAAAAATCCATGTGTTAATCTTAGGTTCATTAATTATACACACGCTTGAATGTGAAAAGCATGTCTACTTTTACACAAGCACGTCGGGGTAAGCTTCTCAATGTTGGAGAATTATAGTAGCGATGGCTACTGTGCATGGTTTAAGGCGTGGACTTACCATGGCACTTGGGGATGCAACGGTTGTAGGCTTGGACTAGCCGTTGGCATCGCAGTTTAAGGCTTGGACTTGCCGCTACCGGATGAACGCGTATTTCCTCCCTAGAGACTATTTTAATATGAATTATGAGGTTAAGGCATGATTTATCATATATGCATATGTTAGAAATTGTACACTCAGCCTATAGTTGTGTCACGCCCCGACGTAGCATAATTCAGGAAAGCATTTAATTTCCTTTATGGACTCGTAGGTCGTGACAAGTGAGTATGACCAATTGTCCCTGCAACAAATAACTTAACAACATTTCTAAGAGAAAGGATACTAATAAACATAAGCTCCGAAATTTAAAACTTACTAAACTATTACATAAGTCAATGTCTTAGGCACAAAACGCCCTTATTCAAAAGCTATTCTCCAGTCTATTACAACTTCAGAAATGAAAGACATAGGAAATAATAAGCAGCCTCCTGGAAAGTTCCCTGCCTCTAACTAGCGTAGTCGAATTACCCTGGCTGCTCCTGCCCCTGAAAATCTAGACATACAGTCCAGGACGCATCAACGCCGTCAGCTTATAAAAGCTGGTGAGTAAAATAAACAAGTGCTCGCAATGTATATATAAGCAAATAAACAACGGTACCATTTAACTTTAACAGTAATATATATTCAAGGTTCCAATTCCAACATAATTCACGGGGGAATATAGTAAGAATTAAATACGGAATTGTACATGAATTGTGAAACATCTTACTTTGCCAATTCTTTCTTTTAGAACAATCCAATTAAATCAACACATCATTTCAGCTACCAGAAGTAATAAGTATTCAGCCATCCAATTCACACGCTACACTATCGCCTCCAATACCAGGAAAACTATCCGATCGGTATTGAAGTCACACACCACACTACTGCCTCAGATACCAGGAATACTATCCGATCGATATCTAGACCAAACACAACCAACCATCGCTCCGGATATCAGGAATACTATCCGATCAATATCCGAAACGCGCGCCTTAGATACCAGGAATACTATCCGATCGATATCTAAGTCGTACACAACACTATCACCATCGCTTCGGATATCAGGAATACTATCCGATCAATATCCGAAACGCGCGCCTTAGATACCAGGAATACTATCCGATCGATATCTAAGACGTACACAACACTATCACCTCCAATACCAGGAATACTATCCGATCGATATTGAGGTCGCACACCAGACCGCTACTCTTTACTCTTTTCACGCTTTCTCACACACATGCATGTCGACACAACCTCAACCCTAATATGTATGTCAATGTTTCATAAATAACACCATTAATAAATCACAAAGCCGGATAATCGTACGATCATAAATTTCGGTCTTAAACATTCTTATAAGTCCAATTTTCTAACGGTGAGCCTTTAAAACAGTATATTAGCCAAACAGTTCCTTGAAATTTCCCAAAACATTTTCCAAACAGTCCTTTATACAAAAATACAGAAACTGCTCAAAACTGCCACCTCGCGCGAGCGGATCGCGCGAGCGAGGGGGAGGGCAGATCGCGCGAGCGGATCGCGCGAGCGGAGGGGCTGGACAGGTCGCGCTAGCGGATCGCGCGAGCGAGGGGGGGGAAAGGTCCGCGCGAGCGGGCCGCGCGAGCGGGTCGCGCGCGCGAGTTCTTGCAGAATGTCATCTTCTTCGTCTTCTCCCCTGTTTCTGGTTTTAAAACTGAAATTTACCCATTTTCAGAATCTGTTCGTACTAAGACATGTGATATATGGTTCTCCTCGGTTTTCCGCGTAGATTAAGAATACGAGATCAATTTTAACTAATACGGATTATATCA
This sequence comes from Hydrangea macrophylla, assembly GCA_033977485.1. NCBI lineage: Eukaryota > Viridiplantae > Streptophyta > Magnoliopsida > Cornales > Hydrangeaceae > Hydrangea > Hydrangea macrophylla. The sequence continues at coordinate 100,575,803 of CM066999.1, read as the reverse complement.
CTAGTTATTCGCGATTAAAGGGAGGGTGTCAAAACTTTAAATCAACCGTTCGTCGCGATACGGATAAATTACTGTGTAGGATTCGAACCACAGCTTATCGGGATCAATATCTTCCATTCCCAATTTACAGAATCGATTTTGGTTACGATTTCTAAAACTTCAATTTCCAAGCTTTAATGGTGTATTGATATATATACACATATACACACATATATACACTGAAATTTACATATATAAACATTGGGAGTGAGTTTAATTTACTCACCGAGGCTAATTAGACTGAGAATTTGAGACCGAGAAATCCGCCGTAATATCCGTCGTCCAAACTCTAATTCTCCGTTCTTGATTTATATATATATATGACTATGTGTGTGTGTATGTATATAGTATATAAACTGTATGTGTGTGTAGTGTTCTTGAGAAGAAGAGAGAAATGGAGAGAATTGAGAGAGAATTAGGGACTGTGAGTGTTGAGAGAGACACACTGTTACACATATATATATAAATTGATATGTTTGGGCTCCAAGAAAGACAGGGAATTCCACCGGTGTGGTTGAGCTCACGTGCTCCCACACCCAAACGCGGTAACGGCGCAGTTTTAAAACAAAACTAGTATTTTCTGGTTTAAAATAAAATACAGAAAATTATATTAATGTAGGAATTAAATTCCCGGTTTAAACAAAAATGTAGATATCGATTTTGAAACCATAGAAAATATTTTGGAAATTACAGTTTGACCCCAGATAAATGTTTATAAATAGAAATTAAAACAGATGCTCATGGAAATGAAATGCCGTATTTATTTATTAATGATAATAAAATACAGGGCGTTACACCCTACCCACCTTAACAGAGATTTCGCCCCGAAATCTGAGCTAACTAATCCTGAAACAACTCGGGGTATCTAGTCCTCATGTCTGACTCTAACTCCCACGACGCCTCTCCTTCGTCATGATGTCTCCACTGAACCTTAACAAAAGGAACGTCTCTTCTTCTCAGCCTCTTGATACTCTGGTCGAGAATCCTAACAGGTCTATCCTTGTAGACAACATTCTGACTCGTCTCAATATCATCAAAATTAACCACATGTGAGGGATCCCGTATGTATTTCCTTAACATACTGACATGGAATACATTATGAACACCAGACATCTTTGGTGGCAACGCGAGCCGATAAGCCACTTTCCCAACACGCTCCAATATCTCAAATGGCCCGATGAAACGAGGTGCCAACTTCCCTCTCTTCTGACCAAAACGTACTATTCCACGAACAGGTGAAACCTTAAGGAGTACGTGATCTCCAACACTGAACTCCAAGTCCTTTCGTCGTCGATCCGCATAACTCTTGTGCCTACTCTGTGCAGTTTTCATCCTTTCCTTGACCAGTGAAATCTTCTCATTGGTCTCTCTCACCAAATCTGGTCCCAAAAGTTCTGTGTCTCCCACTTCAGCCCAACATAACGGAGATCGACAAGGTCGTCCGTACAAAGCTTCGAACGGCGCCATCCCAATACTCGAGTGATAACTGTTGTTATACGCAAATTCGACCAACGGCAAGTGCGTCTCCCAAGACTCTTCAAAGTCGATTGCACAAGCTCTGAGCATATCTTCCATTATCTGATTAACACGCTCGGTCTGCCCATCGGTCTGAGGATGGAATGCAGTACTCATCTTGAGCGAAGTTCCCATAGCCTTCTGCAAACTTTCCCAAAATCCTGAGGTAAAACGTGCATCTCGGTCCGATACAATCGTCACAGGTGCACCGTGCAGTCGCACCACTTGCTGAAGATACATTCGACTCATCCTTTCTACTGGGTAAGTCATATTGTACGCGATAAAGTGTGCAGACTTCGTCAAACGATCCACAATTACCCAAATCGCGTCATGATTCTGTTGTGACCGGGGTAATCCAACCACAAAATCCATAGTTATGTGCTCCCACTTCCATCCTGGAACAGGTAAGGGTTGCAACAATCCCGAGGGTCTCTGATGTTCGGCCTTCACTTGTTGACAAGTCAAACATTTAGACACAAACTCGGCTACTTCTCGCTTCATCCCTTCCCACCAGAAGTTTCTCTTCAAATCCTTATACATCTTTGTTCCTCCTGGGTGTACTGTCAGTCTCGATTTATGTGCTTCTTCGAGAATATCTTTTTTCAAACCTCCTGAATCTGGCACACACAATCTGTCTCGACATCTGTACCCTCCATCGGCCCCAACCTTCCATTCTGTTGGGTCCTTCTCTAACATCTTTGCGAACCATACTTGAAACTTTTCATCTCCCTTTTGGGCTTCGATGATCCGACTCACAAGTGTTGGTTGTACCATAAGGCACCCAAAGTGCTGCCCGGCACTTCCTTCCGAAATCTGCATATCAAATTCTGCGATTGTCTCTAAAGCTTTCCATTCCCTCAACATCAATGAAGCAATCATTCCTTGAGGTTTCCGGCTTAGGGCGTCAGCGACTACGTTAGCCTTACCGGGGTGGTACTCTAATGTGAAGTCATAGTCCTTGATCAGTTCCATCCACCGACGTTGCCTCATGTTCAACTCCTTCTGAGTAAACAAATACTTAAGGCTTTTGTGGTCTGAGAACAAATCAAATTTCTCCCCATAGAGGTAGTGTCTCCAGATCTTAAGCGCGAACACTACTGCTGCCAGCTCTAAATCATGAGTTGGGTAGTTCAATTCATTCGGCTTCAACTGTCTTGAACCATAGGCGATAACCTTTCCGTCTTGCATAAGGACACATCCCAATCCTTGATACGAGGCGTCACTAAAAATAGTGAACTTCTCACCATCCCTTGGTATCGTAAGCACTGGCGCTGTTGTCAATCTCTCTTTCAGTTTCAGAAAAGCGCGTTCATGCTTATCAGTCCATTCAAACTTCAAATCTTTCTTAGTCAAACCAGTTAACGGGGCTGCTATCTTTGAGAAACCTTCTACAAATCTCCGATAATACCCAGCTAGTCCCAGAAAACTTCTGACTTCTGTAGCATTGGTCGGCCGAGTCCAATTTGCCACTGCATCGGTCTTTGATGAGTCAACCGCGATTCCTTGTTGAGAGATCACATGCCTGAGAAACTTAACTTCCTGAAGCCAGAATTCACACTTGCTGAATTTAGCATACAGGCGGTGATCCTTGAGAGTCTGCAACGCGATCCTCAGGTGTTGTTCATGCTCTTCCTCTGACTTGGAATAGATCAAAATATCATCAATAAAGACAATAACGAACTGATCTAAGTATGGCTTGAATACTCTGTTCATCAAGTCCATAAACACAGCTGGAGCATTCGTCATCCCAAACGGCATCACTAAGAACTCGTAGTGTCCGTATCTCGTCCTGAAAGCAGTCTTAGGTGTGTCTTCCTTCCACACCCTCAACTGGTGATACCCTGACCGTAGATCAATCTTAGAAAAGGTCGTGGCTCCTTGCAACTGATCAAACAGATCGTCTATCCGAGGTAAGGGATACTTATTCTTGATAGTAACCTTATTCAGTTCTCGGTAGTCAATACACAACCGCATCGTCCCATCCTTTTTCTTCACGAACAACACTGGTGCTCCCCAGGGTGAAGTACTTGGACGAACAAAACCCAACTTCTCAAGTTCTTGAACTTGTTCCTTCAGCTCCAACAACTCTGTAGGGGCCATCCTGTAGGGAACCTTGGTTATAGGTCGAGTACCTGGCACCAATTCCACACAGAATTCTATGTCCCTTTCCGGCGGTAATCCTGAAATATCTCGGAATACTTCCTCGAACTCTTTGATTACCGGTATTGATGATACTGTCACCTCTGCGCTGACAACCTCAATGTTTGCTAGGCATCTAGTGAGGAACATATCACCCGAAGGGTTAGATTGGAAATCGAAGAGTTGATTCCCCTTGTCCGCAAATGTGATCCTCTTCCTTGCACAATCCAACTTCGCATCATTCTTCTCGAGCCAATCCATTCCCAGGATTATATCGAACTCCTTCATTGACAGAACCACCAATCTCGCCAAAAGTTCGCGGTCTCCTAACCGAAGAGGACAATCCTTACACACATGTAATAACTTGACTGTGGTCCCTAAGGGTGAGACAGCACTCAAAGCTTCCTCTAAACGATGCGGTACGATACCCAACTTCTGAACGATCTTAACAGATATAAAAGAATGTGTAGCACCCGTGTCAAATAAAACTTTAACATGAGAGTTAAACAAGGTTAGAGTACCTTCCACTGCTCGTTGCCCAGGCAATCCTTCCTCATAAGCACCTCCTCCATACCCTGTTTCTTCATAACCAGCAGCCTCGGGAATAACAGCATTCAGGCGGGCCTGTCCTTGCTGACCATAGTTGCCTTTCCTAGGAGCCTTGCACTCCGGACTTATGTGACCTGGCATGCCACAATTATAGCACACAATTCCCGGATGATCAGCACGCCTAGTCTGTCTGCAATCCTTAGCTCGGTGACCGGGATTACCACAATTGAAGCAGTTATTGTTTTTGGCCCCTTCTATTGCTAGAGGCGGATACTGCTGAACCGCTTGTGTCTGCTGTGGTTTCTTTCCTCCATCCCAGGTCCTTTTCTGTCCTTGAGGGTACCCAGGTTTCTGTCCGGGATAACCCTTCTGCGGAGGTCGATTTCCAAACGGCTTCGAATTCTGACACCCATCATTCTCTAACCCCGTAGCCAATCTCACCAAAGCTTCAAATGACTGGCCCAGATGCCCCATAGTCAAATGTCGGAGAGACAGGTTGAGGCCCCGGTGATACTTCTTGATTTTCCTCTGGGGTGTGTCCACCATATGTGGAGCAAAGCGAGACAGACGCTCAAATCGAGTAGTGTACTCTCGGACAGTCAGATTCCCTTGAGTCAACTCCATAAACTCTTTCTCTCTCTTGTCCTTCTCTTCTTCAGGAAAATACTTTTCGAGAAACCTTTCCTTGAACACCACCCACGGCATTCTCCTTGCAGCTTCTTCCCCTATGGTCGCTTTTTCAGCATCCCACCAATCAGCCGCTGCGTAAGACAGCTGAAAGATAGCCAGACGCTTCTTCTCCAGATCAGTGCACTCTATGGTCTCAAAGATACGCTCCATCTGACGTAGCCACTGTTCCGCTTGCCAGGGTTCATCAGTTCCAGCAAAATACTCAGGTCGCAGAGCGCGAAATTCCTTGAGAAGCTTGTCTCCAGTCTGGTGGGCTTGCCTCCCATTCCCGTTGTAATTCCCATTCTGATTATTGTTCCTTGCGTTCTGATCACTAACCCTCTCCAACCTCCTTACAAAAGCTTCGAACATCCCGGTTGGATCTATTACCGGGGGTGCATCTTCAATAGCGGGACGATTCCTGAGATTTCTTCCAGCCATCTGATCGAGAGAACGGTACCTATCCATCAATCAACGGAATACGGTCAACCTCTCGAAAAGAAAGAAAAATCTAAACGACAGAAAGCGACTAAACACGGAATAAAGTCGAACTATCTTATCTTAATTCTATCTTAACGGGAGATCTTATGTGTCTGGACAATTGGTCGAGTCATAACCTGGCTCTGATACCAAAAAGCCTGTCACGCCCCGACGTAGCATAATTCAGGAAAGCATTTAATTTCCTTTATGGACTCGTAGGTCGTGACAAGTGAGTATGACCAATTGTCCCTGCAACAAATAACTTAACAACATTTCTAAGAGAAAGGATACTAATAAACATAAGCTCCGAAATTTAAAACTTACTAAACTATTACATAAGTCAATGTCTTAGGCACAAAACGCCCTTATTCAAAAGCTATTCTCCAGTCTATTACAACTTCAGAAATGAAAGTCATAGGAAATAATAAGCAGCCTCCTGGAAAGTTCCCTGCCTCTAACTAGCGTAGTCGAAGTACCCTGGCTGCTCCTGCCCCTGAAAATCTAGACATACAGTCCAGGACGCATCAACGCCGTCAGCTTATGAAAGCTGGTGAGTAAAATAAACAAGTGCTCGCAATGTATATATAAGCAAATAAACAACGGTACCATTTAACTTTAACAGTAATATATATTCAAGGTTCCAATTCCAACATAATTCACGGGGGAATATAGTAAGAATTAAATACGGAATTGTACATGAATTGTGAAACATCTTACTTTGCCAATTCTTTCTTTTAGAACAATCCAATTAAATCAACACATCATTTCAGCTACCAGAAGTAATAAGTATTCAGCCATCCAATTCACACGCTACACTATCGCCTCCAATACCAGGAAAACTATCCGATCGGTATTGAAGTCACACACCACACTACTGCCTCAGATACCAGGAATACTATCCGATCGATATCTAGACCAAACACAACCAACCATCGCTCCGGATATCAGGAATACTATCCGATCAATATCCGAAACGCGCGCCTTAGATACCAGGAATACTATCCGATCGATATCTAAGTCGTACACAACACTATCACCATCGCTTCGGATATCAGGAATACTATCCGATCAATATCCGAAACGCGCGCCTTAGATACCAGGAATACTATCCGATCGATATCTAAGACGTACACAACACTATCACCTCCAATACCAGGAATACTATCCGATCGATATTGAGGTCGCACACCAGACCGCTACTCTTTACTCTTTTCACGCTTTCTCACACACATGCATGTCGACACAACCTCAACCCTAATATGTATGTCAATGTTTCATAAATAACACCATTAATAAATCACAAAGCCGGATAATCGTACGATCATAAATTTCGGTCTTAAACATTCTTATAAGTCCAATTTTCTAACGGTGAGCCTTTAAAACAGTATATTAGCCAAACAGTTCCTTGAAATTTCCCAAAACATTTTCCAAACAGTCCTTTATACAAAAATACAGAAACTGCTCAAAACTGCCACCTCGCGCGAGCGGATCGCGCGAGCGAGGGGGAGGGCAGATCGCGCGAGCGGATCGCGCGAGCGGAGGGGCTGGACAGGTCGCGCGAGCGGATCGCGCGCGCGAGGGGGGGGGGAAAGGTCCGCGCGAGCGGGCCGCGCGAGCGATCCTCGCGCGAGCGGGTCGCGCACGCGAGTTCTTGCAGAATGTCATCTTCTTCGTCTTCTCCCCTGTTTCTGGTTTTAAAACTGAAATTTACCCATTTTCAGAATCTGTTCGTACTAAGACATGTGATATATGGTTCTCCTCGGTTTTTCGCGTAGATTAAGAATACGCGATCAATTTTAACTAATACGGATTATATCACTAGTTATTCGCGATTAAAGGGAGGGTGTCAAAACTTTAAATCAACCGTTCGTCGCGATACGGATAAATTACTGCGTAGGATTCGAACCACAGCTTATCGGGATCAATATCTTCCATTCCCAATTTACAGAATCGATTTTGGTTACGATTTCTAAAACTTCAATTTCCAAGCTTTAATGGTGTATTGATATATATACACATATACACACATATATACACTGAAATTTACATATATAAACATTGGGAGTGAGTTTAATTTACTCACCGAGGCTAATTAGACTGAGAATTTGAGACCGAGAAATCCGCCGTAATATCCGTCGTCCAAACTCTAATTCTCCGTTCTTGATTTATATATATATATGACTATGTGTGTGTGTATGTATATAGTATATAAACTGTATGTGTGTGTAGTGTTCTTGAGAAGAAGAGAGAAAATGGAGAGAATTGAGAGAGAATTAGGGACTGTGAGTGTTGAGAGAGACACACTGTTACACATATATATAAATTGATATGTTTGGGCTCCAAGAAAGACAGGGAATTTCACCGGTGTGGTTGAGCTCACGTGCTCCCACACCCAAACGCGGTAACGGCGCAGTTTTAAAACAAAACTGGTATTTTCTGGTTTAAAATAAAATACAGAAAATTATATTAAATTTAGGAATTAAATTCCCGGTTTAAACAAAAATGTAGATATCGATTTTGAAACCATAGAAAATATTTTGGAAATTACAGTTTGACCCCAGATAAATGTTTATAAATAGAAATTAAAACAGATGCTCATGGAAATGAAATGCCGTATTTATTTATTAATGATAATAAAATACAGGGCGTTACAAGTTGAGCAGTGGAGATTTACTCTATTGCAGGTGAACAGAAGAAAAGAAAGAAGTAGCGTGAGGAGTGAGACCGCGGGAACGACGGGGATCCTTCTCTTGTATATATTTTTGTTTCAATTCCAAATGTTGTAAAAATGTAATTTTGAGAAGTTAGCATGGTTAACTTCAACTTGGGAGATTTGGAATGACTTAGAATGTTGTAATATGTCATAAAACTACTTTTGGTTATATTGGAACGTATCCGAACTGATGGATACGTGCTTTGAATACTTAACTCGTCGAACTCAAATTTTGGAGGATTGTAATAGTTCTTTTGTGTTTTTAAACCAAATAAGCCTTAACTTGTTTTGTTATCGTTTCTTTCAATGATTAGTAAGTTGTTTATATGTTCTTGCAACCTCCTTTGAGTTGGGGAGTTTTGGATTGAAGAGTGGAAGTCTTGAAAGGGTTTTACGTGAAGGTTGTTTGGTGCCTTAGGCAAAATTCTGCAGCATTGTGCAGGATTCTGCTAAAGGGTCATTCGACCGGTCGAAGTGGGTCATTCGACCGGTCGAAATACCCCGTGCAAGAAATCTTTATCTACCTCTTCCAGAAATTTTTAAAAGGTTTTGATTGGTTCTTAAGGTACCTTTGGGACACCTTTCAACATAAAATCATTCGTTTCAAAATATAATTACGTTTTCAATTTTATACAGATTTTACAACCCGGAGGGTAATGTTTCCAAAAGTTTTATATACTCAAGGTTGTTTTAAAGTTCTTTTCCGCTGCGTATAGTTATTTGAAGGTTGGATGAGCCTTGGTGGCGTGCCACGTGTCCTGTTTCTGCACGTTAGCGGGATGGGTCGTGACAAATTGTCATTAGTCGATAGGAACTCATAATTTGTACAAGGTTCGTGTTCTTAGAGCATCTCCAATGGGAAGAGGCAAAAGTGCTAGGTAAAATTGAAATTTGGCTCATCAAATGGTGCAATGTCTAGTTCATTAAACTAATCTTCTCCAACCACACTAGCCAAATCCACTAGCCATTTATTTTGATTTGTATTTTCTATTTTTATTCAAATAAGAAACACTCATTATAAATGAATAAAAAATTAAAAATGGTGGTTGAAAGGGATCTCAACATTTTGGCTCTTAAATATCTCACTCTCCATTTTGCCTAGCCATTTGGCTCCTCCATTGGACCATCCATTTTTCAATTTCACCAGGCAAGATGGTTGTTGGAAGGGATGGCTCTCCATTTGCCTCTCCCATTGGAGATGCTCTTAATCTTGAGACAATTTTGGACACAAACTATGAGTATGACTGCTTTGACTTGACTTACCAATCAGTGAGGTCTTAAAGATCAGCACCTAGGTATCTTGGGTATGTCATGTTCGATTGGTACCCAACCAATCGATTGGGATGACAATCGATTAGATAGGAAATTGATTGGCAATCGATTGGACCTTAGGTCGGTGGAAATACTTATAGATAGGAGACCTACTGTTTGCACCCAAAAATACATTTTTTAAGTCAAAATTTGTATAGGCCGATTGGAATTTTTTAATCGGACATACAGACCGATCACATTAATTCAAAGTTGGTAGGGCCGGATGACTTTTGAACCACCTAACTACAGTTGAGCTGATGAATATTTTTCCTATTGCACTCTATCAGGCTGAGTCTGTTCTTTGCCTTATGCTTTCGGACTGATCAACATTCATAAAGTCAATATGATGGGCCACCTCTAATGATGAGACAAGTTTTGTCCATTTCACTTAAGGGGTTTGGGTTTTCAAAATATGGTGGGCTATGCTCATTATGGCCACCATTGGAGCAAGACCTGATGGTGGTTGGCTCTAATATACAAATTCGGACTAACCCTTGCATGATTTGGGCCTAAGCTTTGATAAGGCCACCTTGATCAAGTGAGCCCATGGTTATTTAAGCTTAGACATGGCAACCAATCGGGCATACAAGCTAGGCATAAATCTATGTCATGAATGCTGGGACCCGTTGATTGATAAAGTCCTAACATTGAGAACAAATGGCCTTTATATCAATTTACTAGTGCACTATCTCCAGCTAAGCCTTGTTTGGTTGTTGCTTCTTTCCATCGGGCTAAGCCATGATTGGCTTTTTGCTTTGTTTGACTACTTTCGAGAAGTAAAATGGTAGGTCATTTCAGTCATACGCCTATTTTGGGAAGTTTATCACACTACATCCTCTCATAATATTGGTGATATATATTACCATATTGTGATAGGGAAGTTAGTATTTTAAGATTTGGAAACATTATCGATATATTCGGAAGATATTATCTAGATTTGGAAAGATAATATTTTTGATATTATATTTTATGGGATAATGTTATCACATATGGATACATATCTTTTTACTTGGAGGGGATGCAAAGCATATCAAGCCATAATAAGGACCACATTCCAAATATATATATTCGAAGATATGGAAGATTTTATCAGATTTGGGAGATAAATCTGGTATTTTACCAGATTATTATTGAAGACTTTTTCCTGTCTTATCTTCATCAACTTTATCCAGGCCTATAAGTACAGCAGGCAGACAAGCATTCAACTCACTCCATGTTAACCTCGAAAATAGTATTCAAGCATGCATTCTTCAGCATTCTTTTTATTTTTCTTGCATTCCTAGCACTCTAGTTCTTGTTAGCAATTTTACCTTCCTTGTAATTTTGCTTATTTCAATTAAATAAAATTCAGCTTTTATTTAATGTCTCTTAATCTTATTTCATCACTTGCTAGACTTGTGTGCTTCAACACTGTCTAGGGACCTTTAGGTGAGGGTACTTTCCTACTCACCTTTCACAATCGCCTCTTAGAAGTTAGATTATGAAACCTTGTGTATCACTCACACAAGTAGTTTTAGGAAATTTTATTTTTATAAGTTTGAGTCTACTTCACAAGGCTCTGGCACGCCCGAACCACAAGATATAGCAAACACCTACGTCCAAAATTATTTTACTCATTGTTTTTGAAGCCCTAGGTCTCCAGAAACTGCTTTATAGTATTTTCATAATCTTTTCTCTCTTAGTTGAACTCCCACAAGTTCTAGTCTTCGCAAGCGCATCCAACTGAGACATAAGAGTGAAGATCATCTAGAGAAAGCTACTGGATTGATTGAGAAGAAGAACCAATTGAAGTTTGATCGTATCCTGAATTGGGTTCAAGACCTTAAGGTACTCTTCTTCTCTACATGCTACTAGATTCACATGAGTAGTAGATTCTGAGACGCAAAAGTTTTTTTTGAAATTTATTTTCCGCTGCAAATTATGTTTTTCATAACAACATTCCTTCAGTATCCTCTACACCCCTGTCTCAAACCCTATCTCAACCCCTTTTGCAGCCCATTTTCTTGATCATTTCATTTGAACCCCCAATCTCCACCATTCCATTTGCCAACCCCACACCACCGATTTTCTCGGTTCACCACCCTTTTCAACCCTTACCCATATTTGAACCCATTTAGATTCCTCTTTTGATACCCTTTTGTTAGCCTTGAATTTCTTTAAGGCTTTTTTTATGTTTATTTTGATGATGACAAATCTATTGATAATTTGATGTTTTCGTTTGTTATATTTCAATCTATAATCAAGTCATTTTCATTGTGCTAATCTCTTGATCTATGCACTCAAATGTTCTAACTTTATTTGTTTGATTGAGATAGCATATGGTGAAGCCCAAGAGTTATGGATCTCAACAAGGATCAAGCTTGAAGATTTGAAGATCTTTTATCCCTAGTTGTAGTCTAGGTTTTTATTGTAAAGCATTTTGTTTATCACTCACAAGGGCTCAAGAGTTTAAAAACTTAGCAAAATCTTTCAAAAAAAAAAAAACTATTTTTCACTGGAAAAACAGTCGACTAGACAAGTGTCCCAGTCGACTGGACCCTTCATTCTTTAGTAGACCGAACCTTCCTTTAGTCGACTGGTTTATGATTTGAAAACTTATGATTCTGCTTTAAGTTTTCAGTCGATCGTACATTTTCTTCAGTCGACTGGACACTTCATTCTTCAGTCGACCGTTAGATGAAATACAGTCAACTGGTTTCTATAGGAAAAATATAGGTTCTGCTTTAGGACCTTCAGCCAACTGGGTCACGGCATCAGTTGACTAGATTACTACGCAGAGAAGCAGTAACGGCTAGTTTTAAAGGCTTTTTATTTACCACTTTGCCACCAATGGCTATAGTCTTTCAAAGCCTATAAATACATGTTTTCCCAAACCTTTTAAGTGAAATCAATCATTTCGTAAACATCATTTGAATCACACAACTTGTTGCTTTTTAATCATTCACATTTGAGCCCTAGTTATGTGAGTTAGTCAATTTGCTCTAGTTCTTCATTTGTATTTTCTAGAGAGAGCAAATTGTAGTGAGCTTTTATTTGTATTATCCACTCACTAAGGAGTTGTTGTATGAGCTATCATTGTATCCATCCACTCTAGAGAGAGAGAGAGAGAGAGAGTTCAATTTATATTTCAATCATTTGTAAAGAGTGAGGGTTAGTAACCCTTGTGTGCAAAGAAGAGGTGTTCTTCTTTGGGAGAGTTGAAGACACTTGTAACAGTTTGATCTACATCCATAAATAGGTGGATTAAAGGAATCCTCAAGAGGTGTTCTAGAGGGGTGGACGTAGGCCGCGGTGTGCGGATTGCCAAATCACTTGAAAACTCAGTTTGCAAGTGTCTCTTCCCTTCTCTCTTTACTTTATTGTTTGTAATTGTGTATAATTTTGTATTAAGTTTTTAAAAGGTTAATTTCTACTATAATCTTATTCACTTCCCCTCTAAGGTTTCCATTTCGGGCCAACACCTTTCACTTTGACCCTCGGGCCAGTACAATCCCATTTAGAAACCCACCATACTTATCAAAATCCTACTCCAAATACCAGAAACCTCAAACATGGATTTTCCCATTTATAGCCATGGAAACCCTCTGGACTGGCTCTCTAGGCTAGGAGGTATTTCAAATTTTACCAAATTCTGGATCATCAAAAGAAGGATATTGCATCGATTCATTTTGAAGGAAAAGCTATCCCATGGATTGATTGGTTTGAATCTCAATATCCCATGAGCACCTTGCCTCAATTTGTACATTCATTCATCTGTCAATGTTATATTTCTGGATTAGAGACAGAACTACAGTTTGAGGTTCTCTCATTTAAACCTCTAAACTTAGCTAATGCTATAAAGATAGTGGTCACATAAAAAGGCTGTTCGCTTAAGTGTAAGCTATCGACTCAAGTAGTAACTCGGTAAGACCGAGGTCAATTCCACAGGGACTAAAACACGACATTTAGGAAGTTTTAATAACTAAATACAACGCTTAAAAGGAAGAATAAAAATAAGATAATTAAAGAAATGATGATGGTTGCTTGTTACGAGTCGTTACAAATAAAATCTAAAATGAAATTACGATTAGGAATTAACTAATTAGGAACAAGTAAACTTGATTTAAGGTGTGAAAAGTGGGGAAAATAGAGGTTGAGGAACATTCCCCCACCTTGGACCGCAAAAATTAGTGGTTTCAAAGTGTAAATCACATTAGAGGGTAGAAAATCCCATTTAGACGAGCTATCAAACATGTATTGAGTACATACTATGCTTGATGAAAGTCTTTCATGAAATACATGAGATGAGGTTTGAAAATTAGGGTTTGAACAATCAAAGATGCAAGACATCAAAGATGAAGGCCTTGGTTTTCAAACCTCACACAAATGAACACTAAAAATGCTTTGAAACATTAAAACCTAAGCATTCAAGCACAAGTGGTCCATTGGTGGGTTTATGATCCCCAACCTACATAATCTAGCTACTCATGACTAAAGAAATATAAATAGCAAGGAAGTGAATAGAGAAACCATACCAAACCATCAAGAACATCATTAACTACTTTAAATAAATGCAAGGAACTTCAATAAATTTCAAATAGTCAAGATTACAACACCCGCACTTCTTTCTCTAGCATTAACTACACTAATGGAGGTGGTTGAGGGAAATAAATACAAGGGAAAAGTGAAAACCTAAGAGAGAGAGATAGAGAGAGAGAGAGAGAGAGAGAGAGAGAGGAGATGACATAGATACTAAAACAAAAGATATCCCATCCAAAATGACCTAAGTGTCACTTGTATACCCCCAAAATGGAAAACTCGTAAATAAACAAAGGGAGAAACTGGGCTCATTCAACTGGTCGAATGGGCCCCTTCGACAAGTCGAAAGACCCTCTGCTTGAGGACAGCTACAATTTCACTTCCAGCTTGAGGACAGCTACAACTTCACTTCCATCTTGTGCGCCGGTCGTTGAATCACCATATCTCTCAACTCAGACCTCGGATTGACATGAAAGTTGCAGTCTTGACGAACTACGTTTTCCTTTATTGAAGTAGCTTCTCGAGTCATGGTCTTTGGCACTTAAATTAGGATAGAAGCAATCTTTTTCATCCTAATCTCGAGTTAGGATCTTAATTTGAGTACAAAATTGTCACACCCCAACCTGCCTCGTGCGGATTAGGACACGTATAATAAGACTATACGTACCCAAAATACACTAACAAGCAAGAAACTATATTAGTTATTAAGAAAAGCATGATTTGAACCAGCATTAAAGGGCTTGCTGTGACAAAACAGCCCCCAAGGGCAAAATGGTCATTTAGAAAATATGATCAAATTTTATACCAAAAGATAGGTCTTTGAGTCCTAGTTCCAACATAAAAAGGGTGTGCGAAATCGATTTTCCTAGAAAGAGTTATGCACATTTCCGTTAACAGTCGACGAGCAATGAAATTTGTACGAGGATCGATCGGCCCTATAAAACCCGGATTGATCAGACTTGCTATTTTTTAGCAGAATGTCCCTCCAGAAGTCTAGATTGATCTGCCCTTTAACCCGGATTGATCTGGGTTCTAGTTCTGCATAATGCATTTCTACAGCTAAAAACCCCATTTTTACCATTCTAAAACATCCCAAACTCAAACCAAACTTCATGGGACTTAGGAAAACATTATCTAAACCATTTTGCAACACATACAAGCATTTCCAAACATACAAATCATGTACCTAAGTTCTCTTGAATCAAAATAAGCATCCGAATGTAAGTTTTTGCTAAGATATGCATTAATGTAAAATTATTCCAAACATGAGTTTGAAAACCAAGTTAACAACATGCTCCCAACAGTAATTAGTCCAAACATGAAAAATACTATTTCAACTACAAAAGATACGAATCCAACCTCATTTGAAGTAAACCAAGTGCTCAACTCTTAGTTTTACCAAAACTAACGTTAAGATGGGAACTTGTTGAAAATGTAACACATAACCTCGCAACCAACTGGTATTAAACCAAAATATACATAAAATGTTCGGGCACCTTCCTGGACTTGCCGGAAGGACCCGAATTCAACAACTTACATAAACTCATGGAGATAACATGAATAAAATCATAAGATTCTCAAGTGAGACTACAACTCCCAACTACTCATATTACATTACAAGTCTTAAACTTCAGAAGTATATTCCATACCATATTACAAGTTGGAGAACATATAACAAGTCCAATAGTGTCGATTTAACCCAAAGCTTATTTCACCTCCTCTCTGCGCCTTGTTCCGAACCTGTGGTGGTTGTTATTTACCACAATAGAAAAGGAAAACGGTTTTCTTAAGCATTACGCTAGTGAGAAATCTAAACATGATTGAATGCTTAACATGTGCAATGCTACAAATAAACACATAAATCATATCCGTAATCGCCGAACCACCGATTCAATGATTCATTCAGACCCAAAGACCTTCCCTTGGTCCTGTGGTCACTTCTATTCCTTGGACTTCCGTATTTATCGAATTCTTCCTCTTTTCCTCCCTTATTACACCCAACAATGAATCATTTCCCTGGTGCTCATTGATTACCACATAAGCACATAAACACATAAGCATGGCAATTTTACATAATTGACATTATATTCTCAAATTTAACATTCTTATAACCTTAAGCATGGTTTATCATCTCTAAGCATCATTGAAGCATTAAACACATTTAGGCACAATCAAATTTTAGTTAGAAAACTCACTTCTTATAGATTCTACCCTAAATAAGCTAGAGAATGCTGAAATTTACCAAATCCAAGCTCAAATTCTACTCCAAAGTAGTTCCTACACATTTTTGGCAAACTGCGTGTCACCGATTAGAGTGAGCTACCAAAATCTGACAATTAAAATGTAAATAAAAGGCATAAAAATGATCGTCTCACCTCCACGAGTCTGAATACGACTTCGGTTTGCGAATTGGACGAATGACGGTGACAGCACGATGAATAAACGGCGTCGGAATGAGGTCAGGATACCAGTTGACTCAACCAATGCTTCCAAGGTTTATAACTATTCCAATTCGAAGAATAGTCCACCCATTTCCACACATACAAGCCAAGCCCAAGGTAACATACCCTTTAGTAGACCTATAAAAAAAGTTAACTACAATAGAGATTGAATAGAAAATGGAAAAAAACTTGTGTTTCAAATGTGATGATCCCTATAGGCTTGGACATGTATGTAAAAAGGCCCAGATTCTTTTAATGGAAGTAGGGATGAAGAAAACTTAGCAGCGACAGAAATGAAAGTTGAATCAAAGGTTCCGAAAGTTGAATCAAAGGTTCCAAAAGTAGTAGACCAACAAGAACAATATGTTATTTCACTCCACGCACTCACTGGGTCTTTAAAACCTCAAATAATGAGGATAAATGGTAGATTAGGATCCCAATGGGTGAGTATTCTCGTAGATTCTAGCTCCAACCACAACTTCCTCAACCCAAGTTTAGCCAAAAGTACTAGTGGAAAAAAAAGAATTAACAGCCTCCTTAGAGGTCTATGCTGCAGATGTGTCTATAATGCAGAGCAAATGAAGGACCAGTGAGTAACATTAAAAATCCAAGGTTATGAGGATAAGGTCAATTTCTATCTATTGTTAGTTATGGGATGTGATATAGTGTTGGGAGCTAACTGATTCAATCATTAGGCCCCATACTATAGGATTTCTCCAACAAAAAAAAACCATGTCTAGCAATATCTTTGAACAAAATCACAAGTTACAAGGTTCTGCACCTCTACTAACTACTCTTGTAAGTACTTATTCAATGTGTAAGTTCCAACAAGAGAAAACAGGAACCATAGCATACCTTATGGTTCTGAATATAAATCCAATGGAAGCAACCATAGATGAATCAGAAGATGAGATCCATCAGATGTTAAGGAGAAGTCCTCAGAAGTTAGCTACTAGGTTCTGTGGACCTTTCCAAGTTGTAGCCAAAATTGGTATAGTTGCTTACAAGCCCCAACTACCTCCTAGTACAGAAATACACTTAGTGTTTTATGTCTCTTTGCTGAAGAAAAAAATAGGTGACAAGGGGACAACTCCAACTACTTTATCCTCTTATAGCAGTGCTGGCACTATGGAATGGATTCTTGAAGAGATCATTGAAAGGGAGTCACTCAAGAAGGAAAATGCAGCTATTACCAAATACATAGTGCAATGGAAGAGAAATCCAAATGAAAAAGCTACTTGGGTAGAAGCTACTAAATTCAAAGAACAATTTTTTACTTTTAAGCTTGTACACAAGCTTGAATTAAGGGGGATGGATTCTTAGGATCAGGATCACAATTCCTAAACAACCCCTGTTATTTCTCTTTTTCTCTCTTCATTTCTGCTTGTTTATTTTTGAGTAAGTTGGCTTTCATGTGCTATGCACACAGCTAGAGTTTGTTAGAACTTATGTGCAGCCCACGTGTCTTGAGCGCATACTTTTTCCTGCTGGTATAAAGGAGACAGAGACGGGTCTGAGAGGGCAACGAATGAATTATATCCATTTTCCTTCCTTTGTGGTCATAAACCAGTAACAGTTTCTATTTCTTCTCCTCCTCCTCTTCTTCTTCTTCTTCTTCTTCTTCTTTTTGTGTGTTAATTTCCATATTTGCATTGTATTTAGTCTTGGTTTCTACATGAATCTACATTTAGCATTGTTTGTTTTGATGGAAAGTACAAATTCAGAGTGCAGAGCCTTCAAATTTCCAGTGTCGATAGGCTATCTATCGTATCACTATATATATACCCAAATCCCTATGCAACTCCAATGAATCTCTCGATTCACTTTAACAAGTTCATCATCATCATCATCAACAACAACATTCAACACAAATGTCTTCAGTGTTTCTCTTTTTCTTTTTTCTTTTTTGTTTTTAATTTCAAGGGCAGAGCTAGGATTTTTATTTGGGGGGCTGAGATTAGATGGAGTCCATATAGTGATGAGTCTATACGGGGATTCGGGGGCAGCACCCCTAAGTAGGGGTGGGCATTCGGTCGGTTCAAGTTCGAACCGACAAGTTCGAGTCAGGTTGTTCGGGTTCGGTCTGAGAGTTTTGGAACCGAAATTCAAACTGAAACAAAGTTTGAAAGTATGGTTCAGGTTCAAAATAAAAGTTCGGGTTCAGTTCAAAAATTCGGGTTGGAATTAAACCGAAAAACTAGTTGAGTTCTCTATTCTGCTCTAATACTCAAGGATATATACATTCATTATTCATACAAGACTAGAGTACTGAGTTTAGTTAGAGAATCAATTCTGTAATATTTGAAGGTCTCTTATTTCTTCTATGAAGTTTGTTCTTGATCTTTCTGAATTGAAATAGGGACACCCATTTTTCTTCTTCCGATCATCTATGCCACCACCCTCACCAGCAACTTCAGATCTCTCTTTCTCAAACTCAGTCATACACAAATATCTATATGTATATATATGTATAGATGTATGATTCACATGGATATTAATAGGAAAAACACAATAGGACCATACCCATATATTTATTTGTAGTATATATGTCTGATTGAGGTACAATTTTAGAGGAGAAATTATCAAAAATCAAGAACTTGAGAGTTGGAACTCAATTAGAATTTATGGAGAATTGTACTGGGCATATTTAGAGAGAGTGAGTGAGTTTGGTGACTCGGTGTGAGTGAGTGAGAGAAAGAGAGAGAGAGAGAGAGAGAGAGAGAGAGAGAGAGAGAGAGAGAGAGTTAATGAGTCAGTGAGTCTGACTCTCTGAGATAGTGAGGTGAGGTCGCCTGGTCGGACCTGGTCAGTGGTTGGCGTGGTCACTAGTCACCGTCTGCGCTGTGTGGGTCGTGTGGCTGCGTCGCCATCACTTGCAGGCTGCGTGAGTTGAGATGAGTGAATGAGAAATTGAGATTTGAGAGTAAAGTTGTTTTATGTTTAGCCCTAATTCTTAAACACCATTTTATATTAGTTAAAACTTTGGATTTTCGGGTTCGACCAGAACTAATTGCACATACCGAAAATCGAACCAAAGTTATTAAATCAGTTCAGTTTCAAACTGAACTAATGTTTAGTTCAGTTTTTATCCAACCCGAATTGTGATTAAACTTCGAGTTTGGGTCAAAACTTTGGGTCGACCCGAAGTATGCCCACCCTACCCCTGAGGCGAATTTTTTCTATTTATCTATATTTTTGGGTTAGATTTTCTTAATATCATTAATTCTTCTCCTTCTTCTTTTTTCCCCACGGTGAGGTTTGATTGCTTCTTGTAATTTGTAAAGATTGAGTGATGGTAAATAGTTTGGGTTAGACTTAAGTGAGAAGTGATGAGAAAATGCGATGGAACACATATTTTAGATAAGTTGATTTACATTTGGGCAAAACAATATACATATTGTTTTAAAAATTATAAGAAAATGAGATGGGCCAAATATTTAGGGGTGGTCTAGATTATCATTGAGCTAATATGTATAATTTATTTTGTTTGGATTGAACAATAATTTGGGTTGGGTTAAAATTAAAAATAGAAAGAATAAGGTATTATGAAAATATTAGGGTGGGCTAAAGTACAATTGACCTAAAATATTAGGGTAATAAAAAACTCTCAAAGATTAGGGGGGCTATAGCCCACTCTAGCCCATGCAGACTTCTACCCTTGTTTAGTTTGTTGAGCAAATTGAAAATGCAGATAGGTTACCCCCACAATTCCATCAAGGAGCATTGCACCCTAATACCTAGGACTAATCTGCAGAGGTCTCCACTGCACCTTATGTCGGTGCCTAACTATGGGATCCACTGCAAGCACCTTTGTGCGGGTGCCCTTTACCCCAACAATCGGCTGTGGGTAAGACTCGAACCCAATCGTTGAGCAAGGTGGATGATCTCCTTTACCACTATGCCGACTAGTTGTTAGTGTCTTCAATATCTCTAATCGAACATTCTTCTTAAGCCTCCTGTAGTCCTGTCCTCTACTTAAAAATTAAAGGGAGTAAGAGTAATGCTGAGCGAAATTTGAATCTCAAATTTGCTTCTCAAATACATAACTAGTTTTACTCCATAGAGTGACATGTGGTACTACTGATTAGTTCCACATGTGATACAACTTTTAAGCCATTTATAGTTATTATTGATTAGTATCCAATATTGTATTCTCAATTCTATCCTTTTACACATATTGGACACGTCATATCACTAATTTGAGGGCTTTATGATCTTTTTACGCACTCATCTGTTCTTTTACTTTACCTCTTTTGTGACTTATAATCCTCTCTTTTTGCAGATATTGGAGGTTTTGTGGAGTTGAGAGCCTCATACTTTGCATTTGTTCTCAAAAAGGGGAAGGAAAACCCAATTCAAGGATTGGATCGATCTAGCTTTTCTTAGCGGATTGATCCATATAGGTTCGAGGACGAGGAGAGCTTCTGCTAGAATATCGAATCGATCCAAAGTTTTCAAGCAGATCGATCCGCGATACTGACCTTGCCTTCTGCCTCCAACTTCTTAATTTCGGATCGATCCGACATTATAGAGCGGATCAATCTGCATAGGCGCATTCAGACTTCAATTTTATTACAACTTTTCCATCTTTTGTGTTAGTGTATATACTTATAGATTAGGTTTGGGGAATATATATCTTGTAATTTTCGGATTTCTTTTTTCTTTTCTCTCTAGTTCACTAGGTTTTCTTCTTTTACCTTCCATCAAATCTCCCAACAACCACCATAGTTGGGAGTATTTAATGCTAGCATAGCTTGTAGTGTAAAACTTACACTTAGGAAGATTGTATTGGAATCCTTTTGGAAGCTTGAAGTCTTTATAGCATTAATTAAATGCATTCTCTTGTGGTTTGGTATAATTTCTCTACTCCTTTGTTTGTTTTTGTTGTTCTATTTGTTATGAGTAGCTAAATTAAGTAGGTTGGGATAATAAACCCACCAATGGGCCATATGTGCTAAAATGTTAGGGCTTTGGTGTTGTAGACCATTTCTAGGGTCTGTTTGTGTTGAGTTTGAAACATTGGGTCCTCATCAATGATGTCAAGCATCATTGATTATCCAAACCTTTGGTTTCAAACCCCACCCCGTGTATTTCATTTGGGTTTTCATCTAGTATTGTATGTACCTATTACATGCTTGATAGTTTGCTTAAATGAAGTTTTCTACCTTAGAACTCGCTTAATACATCAAAACCCCTTTGCTTGTGTGGTCCAAGGTGGGGGAATGCTCCCCAACCTCTATTTTCCCAACTCATT
Organism: Hydrangea macrophylla; assembly: GCA_033977485.1. Lineage (NCBI taxonomy): Eukaryota > Viridiplantae > Streptophyta > Magnoliopsida > Cornales > Hydrangeaceae > Hydrangea > Hydrangea macrophylla. The sequence goes on along the minus strand of CM066999.1, from coordinate 100,554,175 downwards.
CTAAATTCTAAATTAATCCTCCATACTTGTCCTTAATTTGTTTAGCTCTTAACTTTATTTTATTTAGAACGTTGTTCATAACTTACTTTAATCGAGGACTTAGTTCTTAATCTGCTCTCTTAATCGAGGACTTAGTTGTTAATCTACTCTCAACCAAACACCCATCATTTTTTCATTATCTTATTTTCCTTCTTTTTAGCATTTTAATTAGTTATCAAACTCCCCAAATGTTGTTTGTAATCCAGTCCCTGTGGAATCGACTTGGACTTCCCGAGAACGACTTGTGTTGATAGCTTACACTTGAGCTAAAGACGATCAATTGTATATTGCATTTGGTATTATCGATCATTGCCACATCATGTTGTACAACCATTAAAGCATTTGGAAACCAAATTTGGTGTTCAAAATCAAAAGTGGTATAACTAAAGTTGTATACGAGTCGAGTTGAGTCAAGCCCAGCTTATGTACGTTTGAGCTTGATTTGTTTATCAAACGAATTTTGAATTATTTATTAAACGACCCTAACTTCAGTTTAGCTCATGTATGCTTAAGCTTGGCTTTTTCATTAAACAAGCCCTGAAAATTCAAGCTTGATATTTACTCGTCTAAAGGGGTGAAATCAGTTCGATTCGGTCGATTTTTGGGTGATTTCAAAATCGACCGAATGGGTTCAATTCGGTTTGGTCAGTTTTGTTGATTTTACTACCTTTTTACTAGTTCGGTTTCTGCACTGCACATATTTTATGACAAGCGACCGAACTAATCAATTTGGTTGGTTCGTTTGATCCATCGATTTATTTTACACCCTTACTCGTAAAAATTATAGCTGGCTCAATACTCTTTAATCTAGGCTTGACCTTGACCCGTATAAATAAGTCAAATTCATATATCTTCTAAAATTGCAAAGTTTTGTAGTAGATGTACGTATATAAGTCACATACAAGCTTATTCATGAGCCCACGAAATAGCCTTCTTCAAACGTGTTCATAAAATCTATGGAGCCAAGCTCATGTGTGTTTTAACTAGGCTATTTTATTAAACGAGTTCAGCCAAGCCGAGTCGGACCTTAATAGAACATGTTCGCGAAGGGCAATGTTTGCTATAATTTGCGCGGGCGTGCCAGAGCCAAACGGGCTCGGTGTGTGTACGTGTGTGCGTGCAAACTAATTTCCTAACTACTTGTGTGAGTAATACATAAGGCTTTCTGAATCCGACTTCTAAACAGAGTAATTGTGTATAGTGAGTAGGAAAGTACCCTCATCGAAAAATCTTTAGCAGTACTGAAGCGCACAAGCTAAATAGTGTCGAGTTTAACAGGTAAACAATCACAAATGGATTAATAAAATGAAGATTTTATTAAGTGTTTGGAAAAATAAACAGATCTAAAGAACAAACCAGAACAGACTGATTATTCAATAGAATCAAAAAGAAATAACAAAACAGGGCAAACCTATTTGCTATGTGCTGAAAAAAAAACATAAAGACTTGAGTGCCTTGAATGCTTCGAATGCAGTGTGTATGTTGTTTTCGAGATGACATGGAGTCCCTCGCTTGGTTGGCCTGCATGAATATTTTTTGCGGCCTTGGACGATTCCTAATTAGAAAAGAACTCCCTAGCTTGAGCCCTAAGCTGCGTGATTGATTGGCTGATGGTGGAGAAGACCTTCCTTATCTCTGAATCCTATCTTATCCAGATTCTGATTGAATCAATCCCTTTAATTTAGGGATTATCCTTTTAAATCCAGCTGAACACGATTAGATTGTTTCCAAAAGGACTCTTGTTTCCAAAACTCTGAGATGATGTCATCCTGACAGCTATGGATAGCACCGCCTTCTCCTTTCAGTCCATCGGCCTCGTCAATTACGCTCCTAGCTGAATCGGGCTTTACCCATTTCCATGCTTTTCCTCTCGCCCGATTACCCTTCTTCAAATGCCCATGGCCAATCGGACTGCTACCACCATCCTTCACTACACGGTGTCCGATTGGCTTTCGTGTTGCTTTAAATCACTATCGGGCTAACAGCACATTGGGCTATGTTATTCCAAAGCCCGATAATCCTCACACATGTTCGTCTTTCCCATCGGGCTCTCCTCACAACACCCAACAGCCTTGTACTTATCATCGGTCCCACATCTATGCTTTAAGTCCGATGAGTCATATATTCCTTAGCCCGGCCTCTCCTCTATCCACTTTCACGCGGCTCGGGCTCAAAAACCTTTGACGGTTTTTGGGTGCAAACAATTGCCACCCAAAAGGTCATATCAAACGTCCCACCTTGATTGATGTGACGTTTTGAATTTGAAAATTGCCACGCGTCAAGCATGAAGAGAATGTCAGATTATGGAGAATCCCACCAGTCACTCCACATTTAATGCATCATGATTAAAACGGCGTGGTATTTAAACGGCAAGATTTTCAAACATCTTCACCTCCCTCATTTGCTTTCTTACTCCCTCTCTCTAAACAGCTCAAGCAAATAGAGCCTCTCTCTCTAAAATCTCCATTGTTTCCGACGAACTACTCTCCTCTGTAGACATGGCTCCCAAAACAGCTTCAACCACCATTTCTAAGGGAAAGAAAACCTTTGTTGACGCTCCACCACAAAACCGATGCAAGGAGGTTAGGACTCTAGCCAAAAACCACACCGCTGATATCTCTACTGACTATCTGACTCCCTATAGTTCTTCTGACGGTTCTCCAGTAGCACCGGGTCTAGGAGCGGCGTTTCTAGGCCAATCTCCGGCGGCTTTTCTCCCCTTGTATCCGCCGGTGGAAAACGAAGCGTTCCTGCAGGTCCCTGCCCATTGGAACAAGGTTCAAACTGCTACCCAGCCTATTCGAGGATGGCCGACCCCTGCTGCAGACTGGGACAAGTGGGTTACCAGGGTATCAACCTCCAAGGCTGCCATCTAGAGACAAACAGGCATTTATGATGCCATAATGCTCAGTCGGTCTAGAATAGAGATAGACCGACCTCTTCATCTCTCTGCCTTGTTGTTTTGGTCCTCCTTCTGTAACGGCTTTCTTTTCCGCTGCGGACCAATGGCTCCCACCATCAAGGACATCAGCTATTTGCTCGGTCTTTGCCCTCACGGGCAAAAAATTATTCCCGGGCTTGAAGTCGGAACGGCCAGCTTTGCCTACCCTCAGCAAGAAACTATCAAGGACGGGGCCATTTTGTACAGATCGATTACAGCCTACGGAGGCTTCCTGTCTGCCTGCATCGGTGCTGATGAGACGGAGGTGTCCGATGCCGAACATACCGCCTTCCTCATTTACTGGCTCAACAAATACCTCTTCTGCTTGGCCAGCCAAGCCATCACCAAAGAATACACCACCTTGGCCTTGGCTCTTGCAACGGGGAAGCCCCTAGCCATGGCCACCCTTGTCTGGGCACACCTAGTCCGAGGTGTGACAGACTTCGTTCATTCGGGCTTTGGAGCTGGTGGGAGCCGGATTTGGATACTTCAACTTTAGCTGCACTCCTACTTCCCAGAGTTTTAACCAGCCATTCGTCATGTGGCCGATGTTCCCATTTCTGCCATCCAATTTATGGATGTAGCCCCTTCTTCCCACTCCTTTGAGGAGTGTTTTACTTTTTTCTATCAAGGCTATTCCCCTAGGGAAATAAACCTCTTCACCCCTTTCTTTTCACTCCAATTTTCTTCATTCCTTCAACTCTCCAACAACCCTTCTAATTGGGGCTCGGGCACCCAATCCACCTATAACGAAATCTTCTCTAGCTACTTAGTAGCTAGAGACATAATTTTCAGCCCAAGTATTCCTTCGGCCAATAATAAGTGTGGGGCCGAATATTATTTTGCTCCCCTCTATGCCCGCTAATTCGGGCTTACCCAACTCGTGCCCGTTCCCCCTGGCATCACTGTCAATGTTGACTGGGTAGAACGCGGCCTCATTGTCAACGATGGGCAGGTGAAGAAAATAAAAGAGCGGTCGGACAGACTCAAGGTTGCCTTCAACTTCACGCCCCTCTCTGCTCGGCCTGTGGTATCGGAAGAATTCACCCAGTGGTGGAGTGATCTTGCAGGCCAGCTATTTAAAGACACTGCTGTTGAGGCCCTTGTACCTTTTACAGCATCATCGGCCACTGAGGCCGATGCTCCTATCCCAGCAGCAGTTCCAGTTCGGCGCAAGAAAGTTGCTAAGAGACCAGCCCGCAAGCCAGCTCCGGGCAAAGGGCCTGCTCAAAAGAAACAGAAAACCACCCCGACCTCAACAAATCAGGTTAGATTTACTTCATATTTTAGCCGCTAAGCTCGATTTTGTTCTTTCCCGTACTAATCATTTTCCTCTATTTTTCAGCTTGTTGATGAGGACTCTGGAGAAGACCCATCACAACCCACTCAGCCTCAGACTCTTCCTCCAACTCTTCCTGCCTCTCCGGCCTCCACGGCGGCCTACCTAGAACGGGTCACCGTGAGAGTGATGCCGCTTCACATCGTGCCTCTTCTGACTCCTTCAAGTGGCGACGAAGACATTGCTCCTACCAGCCACATTCCTGAGCAAGTCGTCCTCTCTTCCAGTAGTGAGGGTGCGACTGATGTTGGAGCTGCTATGGAAGCAGCTGGGGAAGAGGTTGAACATGCCATCCCCACTGTAGTTGAAGCTTCCTCCGGGCAGGATGACCCTAATGCGGCCGCCGGATCTTCCATTCCTTCAACAAGGGAAACGGTTGAGGCCGAGGCTAACCCCCCCCCTGAGGATTCTACAACTCAACGGGTTGAAGCCAATATTGTTGACTCGGGCTCAGTCCAGGGCGCTGAAATTCCTCAGACTATAGCGGTTTCTACCAGTCCAGGTGTAGAAGCCAGCAATACTCCTTCTGCTTCCGGACTGTGGTAGTCTTCATCTCAACCCACAACTTCTCAACTCAGTGAGGCCGATGTTCGCCAAGAGATCTCGGCCTCGCTTGATTCTCGTGCCCATGTATTGTACAGTTTACCTTACTTCATTCATATTCTTTAGAAACAACTTCTGACTGCTATTCTTTTTTAACAGGTCGTTCCTATGGGTCCAGAGCCACATATTCCCTTCAACGATTTCTTCTTGGGCCTGGACCTAGGAGTTTTTGATCTTGGCCCACTAGAGCCCGAAACTGTCTCACCTTCACGCCTTCAATAAGCCAAAGACCTACTCTTTGGGCTTGCTGATCAGGACCTCTCAAGCCTTCCTACTACTGCTGACGTTGAAGCAGCTTTGAGCACAATCATGGCTGATCCTTCTCTTTCAGACGGGCAACAATCCTTACTCCATCAGATACAAGAAAGACTCCCCAACTGCCGTCTTGTAGATCGATCGGCCTTGAAGATTCAGGCTGATGCCAAACTTCACCTGGGCTCTCGGCAGAAAGCATTGAAGTTTCTAGAGGGGGCCAAGGCTAAGTTTGAAGCGGGGAAGGCCTCTCGGGCCCAGGTGCTAGCAAGGGACTCCTGGCTGCAGAACCGTATTGTTGCACTAAAAGCTCAGCTCGCCCAGTGTGAGGCCGATGTTGCCACCAACAACGCCGCCCTAGGCAAAATTGATGAAGTATTATCCTCACTTGGTGGCGATGCCCAAAAGTGCAGTGATCAACTACAAGCCAGTGTCCCGATATCCCGAGCATGGGCCCAAAAACTAGAAAAAGCAAAACGGTATCGGTCTGGAGCTATCAAGACTTGGGAGGACTTGAAGGCTAAAATTAGGAATTTTGGGTTGGCCTAGAGGCCGACTCGTATTTTGTACTGTATAAAATTTTTTTCCTTTTTTTATCATTTTTTTGTAAATAAGCTGTGCTCAGCATATTAATACAAAACGATGTTTTCTTTAAATCATTCGGGCTCAGGTTCATAATTGATCAATTGATCATATTCCAACCCAGGATTTGGTTTATAGTCAAGGTCAATGGTCTCCCACAATGTAGGATAATAGGACTTTAAATACTGACCATTAATTAATCGGACATAAACTGTTCCATCCAGATCACGTAGCCTGTACCACCTTTCTTGACTTGATGGACGATGAACGTGCCTTCCTAATTGACTGACCATTTACCGTAATGGTTATCCTTGTCTCTAATAGGTAGCACGACCTTCCATACCAAATCCTCTGTGCAAAAAGACTTCTCCTTCACCCTTTTGTTATAAGCTCGGGCTGCCCGTTGCTTTTGCACTTTTAATGAGTCTAAAGCCATGAGCCTCATTTCATCGAGCCCCTCTAACTCAGCTATCATAGCCTCCATGTACTCAACAGGCTCAAGCTGATTCTGTAAAGCTCTTCTGGCTGATCGGACTGTAACTTCCATAGGTAACATAGCGTCATGCCCATATGTCAACATGAACGGTGTGACCCCAGTACTTGACCTTTTAGATGTCCGATAGGCCTATAGAGCTTCGGACAAGAGTTTGTCCCATTCCCTAGGATTCTCAACAATCATCTTCTCAATAATCCCCTTGAGGATCTTGTTTATGGACTCGGCCTGTCCGTTAGCCTGTGCAAAATAGGGCGTAGAATTGAGAATTTTGATCCCCCTACTTTTTGTAAAAGCCGACGTTTCCGTCCCTGTGAACACAGATCCCTGGTCGGCCGTAATTATTTCTGGAAGGCCGAACCTATGGATAATATATTCTTCAATGAATTTTATTACAGTGGCCTGAGTCACCGTTCTACAAGGTATGGCCTCAGCCCACTTAGTAAAGTAGTCCGTAGCCACTATAATGAAACAGTTCTGGCCCGATGATGGCGGTAGGACTTTACCAATTAAATCCATCGCCAATCCTCTAAACGGCCAAGGTTTGATTATGGGTTGCAAAGCTTTAGCTGGCACATGCTGGATCGAACCATGCTTCTGACAAGCTTGACATCCCTTAGCATAACTGATACAATCTTTCAACATACCGGGCCAGTAATAATTGTATCTTCTCAACAACCACTTCATCTTTGTGTCGGCCTGATGTGCCCCACAAAACCCTTCATGTACCTCGGCCATAAGCTGCATGACCTGTTTCCTGTTTCTTCCCCAAACACCTCAAGATCACGTCGTCACTGATAGGTTTCTTGAATAATTCTCCATCGAGCAATACGAATCGGACAGCAAATAATCTAACTCTTCGGTCTACCCTGACATTTAGGTGATTTAGGTATTCAATAATAGGGATTCTCCAATCGTCCTCCTCCATCAAGATCGAATTGGTGCTAGCATACCAACCTCTCTTTGCAACGGATGGTAATGATCGGTCATGAACAGTGATGAGTCGGTCTTCTATGTTCTTCTGAGAAGATGAGGCTGATCCTGGTTTTACTAACTTATTAGCCTCAGTATTTGTGGTTCTTGGAATATAACTCACGCTAATGTCATCAAACGCCTCCATGAGTTGAGTGGCCACAGCGTGGAACGGGCAGAGCTCTTAACTTCTTATCTGAAATTCTCCAACTATCTGTCCGATCACTAGCCCTGAGTCTCCCTTGATGTGCACTAATGATGCCCCCATTTCAAGGAGTATCTCAAGTCCGATGATAAGCGCTTCGTATTCGGCTTGATTATTAGTGCATTTGAAATTGAGCCGAAATGACATTTTTATCTTTTTGTACTTGGGTGATGCAATCACCACCCCTGCCCCAGCACCCTCTGCATTTTTTGAACCATCAAAGATTAACGTCCATGGGACTAAGGACGTGCTTAGAACTTTGGGTGCTAGAGGCAATTCTCCCAAATCAGTAGGATCTGGGTGATCAGCCAAGAAATTGGCTATGGCCTGGCCTTTGACCGATGTTTGTGATCGATATTGGATAGCAAACTCCATCAAGGTCAAAGTCCATTTTCCAATTCGGCCTCGCATGATCGGTCTTGACAACATATATTTTATCACATCAGTTTGACATATTATGTAAGTGGAAACGGGCAGCATATATGTTCTTAACTTTTGTGAAGAAAAATACAATGCCAAGCACAACTTCTCAATCGGCGCATAGCGCTACTCGATTGGAGTCAAAATTCTACTTAAATAATAAACGGCCTGCTCGTTGCCTTGCTCATTATCTTGAGCTAACATACTTCCTATAGAGCAGTCAGAGGCCGATATATACAACTTTAAGTACCCACCCTTCTTGGGTGGCATTAATACTAGAGGGGTTGACAAATATTGTTTGATTCCTTCAAAGGCTTGTTGATGGCTGTCTTCCCATTTGAAATCTTCATTGGTCTTGATCTTCAACAATGGGGTCCATACTTGGGTCTTCCCTGCACAATTAGATATGAATCTTCTTAGGAAATTGATCTGTCTGAGCAATCTCTGAAGCTCTTTCTTGTTAGCTGGTAGCTTTGCTTCCTGGATAGCCCGAGCCTTATTTTTGTCAATCTCTATCCCTCTTTGATGCAATAAGAAACCTAGGAAATTCTCTGTTGTGATGCCGAATGCACATTTAAGGGGGTTCATCTTTAATTTGTGTGCCCGCATTCTTTCAAATGCTTTTTCCAAGTCCCTCAAATGATCGGCATTACCTCCTGACTTCACCACCATATCATCTATGTAAACCTCTATGAATTGTCCGATCATATCATGGAAGATCGAATTCCTTGCCCGTTGATAGGTAGCTCCCGCATTCTTTAGATCGAACGACATGACCACCCACTCAAAGGTTCCAATTGCCCCCGGGCACCGAAAAGTGGTCTTTGGGACATCTTCTTCGGCGATGTAGATCTGGTTGTATCCCGAGTGCCCGTCCATAAAAGATAAAATTTTGTGTTTGGCGGCCGAATCGATTAACTGATCGGCCATGGGCATGGGATACTCATCTTTTGGAGTAGCTAAGTTCAAGTTTCTGAAGTCAATACAGACCCTCAGCTTCCCATTCTTTTTTACTACTGGGACCACATTTGAGACCCATTCAACATATTGGGCTGTCCGAATAAAGCCATCATCTAGTAGTCTCTCAATCTCTTCTTTCACCTTCAGAGTTACTTCTGGTGACATTCGCCGAGACAGCTGCTTGAACGGCCTGAACCCCAATTTAATTGACAATCGGTGTTCCACCAATTCCCTAGACAAACCTGGCATTTCATCATATTCCCAGGCAAAATAATCTTTATACTTGTGCAAGAGTGCAATCAACTCGGCCTGATACTGCGGGTTCAGCATCTGACTTACATAAGTAGGTTTGTACTCTTCTTCCTTGCCTAGGTTGACTTCCAAGAGGGGGTCTTGGACCTCGGCCTTTAAATCATCCAGCTTTGCTATGGCTGTCTCCAATTCGTCTATTTGAATCTCTTCCTCCCTTGGCATTTCCTCTTCGTAGATACAATCGACCAGATTAACCATTCCGTCAATAGGGCCGATTTTCAATCTTCTATTGGCCAGGTATGCACACCATCTGGCCATGCTGGCCTTGAGGGCCAGCAGCTTCCGTTCTTTAATTATCGGAGTCTCCATGGACATCTTCCTGCTCAATGATCTCAATCGGCCTTTATTCTTCTGTCCGACTGAGGTTATGGAAATATGTTTTAATGTCCGACGAGTTTCCTTTAAGGAAGGTCGCTGTGTTCGGTCTTTCCAGTTTGTTGCAACCCAGCAACTTGACTGGCCTGATGTCATCTCATATAAGACTGCATCGGCCGTTTGCACACGGGCTACAAATGGCTTCGTATCTGCTCCAACCACTTCTACCTCGTCACCTCTCCAGAAAATCAACAAATGATGGAGTGTAGAGGGAATGCAGTAATTTGGGTGTATCCAATCTCGGTCGAGTAATGCCTTATAGGCCGCTGAGGTTTCTACAATAAAAAAGGCAGTCATGACCGTTTTGCTTCCAACGGTCAGTTCAAGGGGTAGGATACCCTTGGTTTTTGAAGGTGCCCCCATGAAGCTTTACACGTTCATTTCGGTCGGAATTAACTTCGACTAGGACTTCTGAAGGATTCTCAACATTATTTACGGCATAATGTTCATGGTAGACCCACCATCAACCAGGATTCTGTTTATCGGGACCCCCTCAATATGTCCTTTCATGTACAATGGCTTCAGATGCTGGGACATCTGATATGATGATTTTTCGAACACAACTTTGACTGGTCCAGTATTCAATCCTTCCTCAGTCTAATGTCCTTTCGGCCTCAAGATAGTGATCTTAGGCCGATCGGTCTGCCCATCGGTGGCGTCCATATTTTTTTGCTTGTGGCTTCCACCACTTTAGGTTTGACGGTCTCTCCCCCGTTCCAAAAAACATCTTCTATCATGGCTGAGTCCTTGGTCAGGCCCTCTACTACATCTCCTTCCATGGCCATTGGCTGATCTAGCTTGGCCATGAAAGACATAGGCAATGTAAACACCATGTTAGATGACAGGCCTACTGGAATAGTCCCGAATTGAATTGGAGAGGGGCTTGATTCTGACAGATCTTCATCGGACTCCATCTTGTTCGATGTTGGCCTGCAATCTTCCTGTGATTTTTCTTGTCCGAATCTTTCCTTTGGGTGCTCAGTGGCAATATGCATCACCCTAGTTGAAAGTCCTTGGTCATCGGGAACGTTATGCTCTGTGGGTTTAGGAGGGGTTCCAGCCCGATTCTTCCAGTACTGGCGTTCTCGCTCGGCTTGTCTCATTCGTTGATATCTCCTTTTTTGAGACTTGCTGTATTATGGCCGTGCTAGGAATTTAGAATGTTCAGCTCTATGCCACTTCTGATCTTCTACCCGGGGTGGTAACACCATCCTTGGGCTCCTATTAGAGGTTGATACTTGCATCCGAGGCCTTGGGAGTATTTGGGAACTTTTTGCCCCCAGTCAGCCGGATTCACCATGGCCGACTTGCTGGACCAACGAAGGTTTTGCCTGCCACTCGGGCTTTGCCTGAACTTGCCATGGTAGTGACAACCTCTCATAAACAGACCTTCTCGGGCTTGGTTCCCGATGTTCATGGCTTCTTGGCCTCTTACTCGGGCTCGAGACTTCTTTCTTGACATTAGCCTTACATCTTGGGCAGAGGCCTTATTTGATGAACTCCAGTTGTCGTCGCAGATCTGCTATCAAGTTGTCGGTACTGGATCTAGCCGACCTTGTGGCCTTTCTCTTTACGCTCTTGATAGCTCCTCTGGAGGTCATGTATCGTCACTTTCGGCCCATCAGTGGCCGAAATAGCGATTTGTTTCCCTTCCCTCTGTTTTGGCACCATTTCTCTGTTGGTCAAGTCTATCTTCAGCCTCGGCCTTGGAAGCTTGGTTAAATTGGGCATAACCATATTGGTGCTGGAAATTTGAGGGAACGGATTTGCATCAATCCCCATAGCCTTGTCCGAGAATTTGAAAACTCTTTTTTCCACGTTTTCCTGTATAAAATTACGAAAAACAACGTAATTATTAGTGGAATGCTTCAGGAATTGTGCCATTTACAGTATTCTTTATTTTTTAGGTCATAGGCCTTGGGGATCCGATGGCCTTCACTCAACTTGATCACTTTATCCGCCAATAAGGCATCGAATATTTGATCAGCCATGGTTATATCAAAAGTATAATTTTTTCCCGCCTCGAACTCCACTTTCTTTGCAGCGGCATTATTGTTAACAGGCTTATTCAAGGCGTTGCATACAATTGGCCGTTTACAGATCAACTCAGCCATATCGCTCTCTGTTTCGAGGTCACACTCTGCTAAGTGGACCTCCTAATTAGGGTCCTTATAATATGTCCCTTTGGAGGATTTCTTCTTCTCCTACTCATCCAAAAGGATACGCTCGTAACGACCAGCCCGTGTGGCCAGCTCGAATAAGTCACGGAAGTCAGTTCCTTCAAACCTCTTGCGAAGTTCAAAGGACATGCCCCCCATGGCCATTTTAGCATATTCTTCCTCAGGCAAAACTGCCTTGCACCAATACTTTGCCTTATGGAAACGGGCTATGTAGGTTTCTACGGTCTCTCCTACTAATTGCATCATCCTAGACAGGTCTGCCAGCGATGTTTCGGGCTCAGTCCTATAGAACTTGCCGTGAAATAGCTCTTCCATCCCTTGCCAAGTTAGCACTGAATTGGCGGAGAGATTAACATACCACAAAAATGCCATGCCCGTTAGCGAGTTTGGGAATAGTCACAATTTTAATGGGTCGCTACCACCCACATGGTCGCATTGAATAATAAAACGGCCAATATGCTCGACTGAAGACTGTTCGCTCTCTCTAGAAAACAACGTGAGGTTTGGTACTTTATACCCCTGAGGAAATATGACTTGGTCAATTTCAGGGGGATATGGCCGTCTGTACGTCAGCCTTTCAAGTCTCCTCATAAACGGGCCATACTCTTCATGTATGGCTGCTACCAACTCCTCCCTATTGATGGGTTGTGGAGCTACAGGTTGAATATTCCTCAACGGGGGTACCAACAGTGGTGGTACCTACTGTTGATTGTTATTGGCCTGATGGGGCCAAAATCCACCGTTGTTCCTTTGCCCCCCATTTGCGTGACCTGGAGGTTGTGTATGGCCGACTGAGCTTTTAGTATGGCCTATAGACCGACCAAAACCTGGTGTCGCCGACGCGTTGGGATCGGTGACTATCGATCCGCTAGCCATTCCGGTCTGTGACTCAGATTGCTTGCCTGAGCCATTACCCTCCCTAAGATTCGGACAGATGTAGGGTGGGCCTTTCGGCTTATTGGACTCAAGAAATGCACCAGAGCCCGATCCGTTGACTTGTTCTTTGCTGCCATCGGCCTTATAGGTCTCTATCAACCTGCCTATCATGTCTGACAGGCGATCCAACTTTACGTGGGTGGTCCTTGTCTCCATGACCAGACCAGCTTGACTTTTATGAACATCGGCCGTCTGATTGATGACCGATTTGAGATTTCCCATTGATCCTATGAGCGCGTTGTATTCCTGCCACATGGGCTCAACGTTCGTTCTCACGGCTTCTGAAATTGCCTCAAGAGTGATACTACCGTCTTGTGGAGAATGGCCGGTACTCTCCTCCACATGTGGGTCCATGGGAGAATCGTCTTGGCCGTTCTTGGTTGTCTGTTTGTCTTTCTTTGGAGGCATGGCTTGACACAGTAGGTCCCACCGGACGTGCCAAAAAAGTTTGCTGTAATTTGCGCGGGCGTGCCAGAGCCAAACGGGCTCGGTGTGTGTACGTGTGTGCGTGCAAACTAATTTCCTATCTGCTTGTGTGAGTGATACACAAGGCTTTCTGAATCCGACTTCTAAACAGAGTGATTGTGTATAGTGAGTAGGAAAGTACCCTCACTGGAAATTCTTTAGCAGTACTGAAGCGCACAAGCTAAATAGTGTCGAGTTTAATAGGTAAACAATCACAAACAGATTAATAAAATGAAGATTTTATTAAGTGTTTGGAAAATAAACAGATCTAAAGAACAAACCAGAACAGACTGATTATTCAACAGAATCAAAAAGAAATAACAAAACAGGGCAGACCTATTTGCTATGTGCTGAAAAAAACATAAAGACTTGAGTGCCTTGAATGCTTTGAATGCTTCGAATGCAGTGTGTATGCTGCTTTCGAGATGACGCGGAGTCCCTCGCTTGGTTGGCCTGTATGAATATTTATAGCGGCCTTGGACGATTCCTAATTAGAAAAGAACTCCCTAGCTTGCGCCCCAAGCTGCGTGACTGATTGGCTGATGGTGGAGAAGACCTTCCTTATCTCTGACTCCTATCTTATCCAGATTCTGATTGAATCAATCCCTTTAATTTAGGGATTAGCCTTTTAAATCCAGCTGGACACGATCAGATTGTTCCCAAAAGGACTCTTGTTTCCAAAACTCTGAGATGACATCATCCTAACAGCTGTGGATAGCACTGCCTTCTCCTTTCAGTCCATCAGCCTCGTCAATTACGCTCCTAGCTAAATCGGGCTTTACCCATTTCCATGCTTTTCCTCTCGCCCGATTACCCTTTTTCAAATGCCCATGGCCAATCGGACTGCTACCACCATCCTTCACTACACAGTGTCCGATTGGCTTTCGTGTTGCTTCAAACCACTATCGGGCTAACAGCGCATTGGGCTATGTTATTCCAAAGCCCGATAATCCTCACACATGTTCGTCTTTCCCGTCGGGCTCTCCTCACAACACCCAACAGCCTTGTACTTATCATTGGTCCCACGTCTACGCTTTAAGTTCGATGAGTCATATATTCCTTAGCCCGACCTCTCCTCTATCCACTTTCACGCGGCTCGGGCTCAAAAACCTTTGACGGTTTTTGGGTGCAAACAGGCGAGGGTTTGTTGAGCGGCTCGGCTCATATATAGCCCTAGGGTACAACTGTTCAAGCCCAATTTTGAAACCAAAATTATTTCCCAAAGCTTAAACAATTGTAAAATATTCTGTGGCAGTTGTTGGCTGTAAAACTACTTATGGGTCAATTCTATAATACCACACCAAAAGACCATTTTTTTTTCGTGAATAACTTTTGTTACTCAGGGAACAACATTGTTATTCTGGGAATAAAATTTTGGTCACAACTTTTGTAATAAAGTTTTGTACCCGAGATTACAAAATGTTGTTCATGGTACAAAATTTTGGTAACAAATTTTGGTCACATTTTTTTAACAGATTTTTGTAGTCGAGATAACAATATGTTGTTCCCCAAGTAACAAAAGTTGTACCCGAGAAAATAAAAAAATGGTCATATGATACTACCGGTCGTATCATAGAATTCTCCCTTCTTATGTGGTAAAACAGTAAAACGAACAAAATATTTGGTAAGTAAATTTAGAATTCAAATTTCAAAAGCATAGTGTAACTCATTTAATTACTACTGTTAGAGCAGATATAGAAGAATTAAGGTATGCTTCTCAAATATTTTGTCAATTCTATCAAATGTAGTAGAATGTGGTACCACTAACCACGGCCAATCATTTGAGAACTAGATTTGGGATTCAAATTCATATAAAAAATAACATCTGGGCAATAAAAGTATGAGTGTATTTTTACTCACCCGTTTTATCCTTACTCACCACCACCATACTGACATGTCATACCTCATTCCCATTTTACCCCTCTTTAGCAACACAATTACCAATTCATGAATATGAAACATGTCAGCATATCGTGGTGGTGGGTGAGCAAAGGGTTAGAAAAAAAGAATAGAGAAAAATGCACTCTGAAAATGATGTTGAATGTCTGCTTGGGAATGTCTAAACTAGGATCTGGTTCAATCCCAAGTCTAATTTTTTTATCTGGTTCTTGTGATGACTAAGGTTGGTGAGTGTCTATTTCTTTTATAGGAGCCGTGTCCAGTCTAATAAATTTTTTAAAATTAAGAGTTTATTTCTTCTATAGAAATCCGTGCCCAGTCTAATAATATTCTTAAAATTAGTTTTATGCCAAACTAATAAAAATTGGACTTAAATTAGACCTGTTCTTATTTTAGACATTCGCAAACAAGCCCTGAAGTTAAAAAAACAAAAGGAAGCCTTCAGCAAAAATAAATAAAAATAAAAAACAAAAGGAAGAACCAAGTTAGGCCATAGTTTTGAGTCCATCCAAGTGAACACTTTGAAGGTGAGTCCTCCACTGAATAGATTAACATTCTTTATACTACACAAATCATTGAAATCAACAATAATAAGCATTTTTTACCATCAAGAATTCTGAGTTGACCCACATGACTCGTTCTCATTCTTGAGATTCTTCTCACAACACTATTCCTTCCATAACCTCATTCGTCTCTTCCCCATATGGCCATATGTATTCTCTGACATCATTCGTCTCTTCCATTTGTTTTCTCTCTCTAAGACTAACTTTTTTTCTCTTTACACTGCCCCACTGGATCTCATTTTCAAATAGCCTTTCACACCTGGACTCGAATTTAATGCTGTCTCAGTTATAGGTAATCATGTATACGATTATACATTGGGAGATAATTATATTTCAGTCGATTTTTTTTATACGATTTAGTAATCAATCTACTAATTTTTCAAAATTAAAAAAAAAATCATTTTTTTTGTGTAAAATTAAAAGTCTATCAAGTTTTACAAAACATTAGGAGCAGCAACTCGAGAGCAACTCTTGACAACCTTTGGGACATCTCTTTATAACATTAGGGAGCAACTTTGTCCAAAGTCGAGAGCAACGGTTCGATTCGGTCTAATTTTAAGTAAACCAATCGATTTGGTTATGATCGCTTCGGTTCAATTTAGTATTTTTTTTGTCAGTTTGAATTTTACACCGTAGCGAGCCGATCGCTTCGGTCGTTATGTCGGTTTTGTTTAACACCCATAATAACAACATTAGGAGCATCTTCGCAATGTTTTAGTGCAAGTTTAGAACGTGTAAATATAAAATAGATTGAACATAAATCAACTCTTCAAAAGGTAGTATTTTTTGGATAGCACTTTTGTACAATTTCCTCAATACAGTTTGTGATATTCCTCTCACAAAAGTGTAACCCAGTGCTTAAAAACTTTTTTGTATTTTTTTTTATTTTTAGATCTCACTTTTGTGAGAGGAATAGTATAAACTGCACCGAGGCAACCGTACAAAGTAGTGTCCCAATTTGATATTTTTTTCAATTTTAAAAAAGTAGTAGATGAACTTTTAAATTTTCTGCATAAAATTGACTGAAATCTAATTATTCTTTGTCATTTTTTTTTATTCTACTTCCTTATTCATTTGGTTGGTGAGCTGATTTACAGCTTTCGAGTATCGACTTCTATAGTCTTAGGTCAAGCAAAATCTAGTCCTCGTCCTCGTCTCCCTCTTGGGTCGTTTTTGCATTACTGAAATTCATCTGTACAACTCCACAAGAATTGGGTTTTGTAATTGTGGACACCAGCAAACGAATTTCTGCAATCCGATTTTTAGAAGCTTAAAGGTGAGTTGTTGTTGTTGTTATTGTTCGTTTGTTTGTTTGTTTGTTTGTTTTTTTTTTATTTTTTTTATTTATGGGTTTGGCAAATGAAATATGTGAATCGATATACATATATATAGATATATGTTCCACGTTGAGAAAATTGTAATGTTAATGTGTTCATATTTACATATTGGAATTTGGGTAAATATTGGATTTGCAAAAGAAACTAGAAAATTGAGAGTTCATGCTGAAAAGGGTGTTTTTTTTTTTTTTTCTTGATTGAATCATTTTACTTGGATTTTGATATCTACAACCCATCACAAAGAAATTTGGAATTTTGAGAAGAATATGCTTAGAGGGGTTTTTTCTGTTAGGTGGTTATATATGAGGTCAACACTTTTGGGAGCTTATCAAATATCAAGTGATTAGTTAATTTTGGATGGAAAGATTAATTGGGTTCTTCAATGTTGAGTTCCTGTTTTGTTTTCCATATTCACACACACAGATACATGTAAATGGTGTGTGAAAATTTTACATGTTTAGAAGAGTAAACTGAGTCCTAACAGTATCACATTACTTCATGTTACCTTCAGTAATTTACTCTCATTACTAAATCTTTGTTCCATCTGGGTGTTATAATGTTTAGCTAATTTCTCTTCTTAACAAATCATAATGTCCCATATTTTGCTACTCTGATTGTTTCCTGATTTTGAGGTTAATGTTTCTAAATTTACATAGAAAATGTTTGTCTTATTGGAGGCTATGAAGTGTTTCCGATTCTCAAATGGAGAAGAGAAGGATGAAAAAAAGAACACAAAGCAAATATCAGTTCAGTCTTTCGACTCCACACTTACTGGCTCCGAACTCAATTCTCGGAATGTGTCAAACACTAGCACAGAGTCCAGAGAGCGGAATCAGTTCCCGAGTTTGTCTCAGCGGCCAAGCAATCTCAGAGTGTTCACATTTTCGGAAATTAAGTCTGCCACTAAGAATTTCAGCCGCAGCACCAAAATTGGAGAGGGTGGGTTCGGGTGTGTATATAAGGGTGTGATTAAGAGTCCTGATGACCCGGTTAGAAAAGTTGATGTTGCTGTGAAACAATTAGGCAGACGAGGATTTCAGGTTTGGTTACATATACTATCTTTGTTCTAGTTTTTGTGTAATAGACTTGGATATGCTATTCCCTTTCTGTTTATTCTTTACGAGCATCTTAGACAAGACTGATCAAATGATATCATATATCACGTTGGACAATTTTTTTTTACTTGGATTTTATGGTGGCCCGTGGCCTGTCAGTGTTTGTTGATACTCGTAGGTTTAGAAGTTGGTTTTGTTGATGACGGAAGTTATAGGACTTTCATAGCTAGGAATCCCAGGGGCCTGTATGGGAAGGCTCAGAACCACGAACCAGTTTTATATATTCAAGTGTGTTTTAACTTTTAAATGTCTTTTGATTGCATCGGAGTCTGTCTCCAATCCAAAATCACTCTTAGAACAGTTTTTTTTTTTTGGAAAACAACTGTTCATTGGTTTTAATAAAAACCAGATATTAAATGAGAATGGGACTGAGCCAGATGCTATTCATATATTCCCAAACAGGCCACAAGTTTAAGACATGAATTTATATGATACAATGTAGACTCAATCGAAGAAACAAAATAGAAAATATGCAGATGGACCCAGATTCTGCTTTCTACTTCCAACCTTAGTTGTTCATAAAGAAGTAAATTGTCCTAAGTCATGGTGCAATTCTCTTTAGAAATTCAAATCAATAGTGACAACGAGTGTGGTGGATACATTTCTCGCAACCCTATGCGCACATTATTCGCTTATTGTTTGGTTAGAGTTCTTATTCAAGTAATTTTGTGTTAATATGCCTACTTTATTGATCTGACTATTGTCATATATAGACATATTTGTATTCACATAACGACGTACGTATTACGTTCATATGTTTTCCGACGCTCCTATCCATTGTCTGGCAGGGGCACAAGGAGTGGGTTACAGAAGTGAATGTTCTTGGGGTTGTTGAGCATCCAAACCTTGTCAAGCTACTGGGCTATTGTGCTGAGGATGATGAAAGAGGAATCCAACGGCTTCTGGTTTATGAATATATGCCCAATGGAAGTGTGGAGGACCATTTATCGACTCGGTCCGAGACACCTCTTTCCTGGGCCATGAGACTGAAGGTAGCCCAAGATTCAGCTCGTGGCTTAACATACCTGCATGAAGAAATGGATTTTCAGGTGCCGCATTTGCCTTTTATTTTATTTTATTCTATTTTAGTGGCAATCAAGGTCTCCTTTCTTCCATTTTGGTGCTAAATTATTGCTTGGGTCACCTTTTAGTTTTACATATTACTATTTTTGTCGATAAAAAATGGGCATAAGGCACATAACACACTCTCTGTGTGTGTGTATGTCTCTCTCTCTCTCAACTATGATGCATTATGAGGTATGGGCCTCAAATTTTGTGTCATGATTCTGCATTTATTGCACTGACACCTGGTACACTGACTCTTTGTCGAACACTCACACTTGGACAAGGGTATGGAATATGCATTCCACACTTCTGGTTGGACACACACCAAGAAACATGTCTTTGTATAAGTAGTATATTAAAGTCTGTAGTTATATTTATATGGCTACAAGTTCTTTCAAAATGATGAAGGCATGAAGCGCTCATTTTAAAAGTGTCTTATTATTATATAAAAACACTATTTTTTTCTTAGAAATATAAGAAAAATACAGATTTATTGCCATGTCCACGTGTCCTTACATTCATGAATTCGGAAGTTCAATGCTTAGAAACGTCTCTGCACCTGACATTCGTTGCTGAGTCCAATAACATAGACTGACACTACGGATTTCACATGAGCTTTTAAGTTCTAACGACATGTTATGTTTCATTAACAATAGATCATCTTCAGAGATTTCAAATCTTCAAACATTCTCCTCGATGAGCAATGGAATGCAAAGCTGTCAGACTTCGGATTGGCTAGATTGGGGCCTCCAGAAGGACTTACCCATGTATCAACGGCGGTATGTTCAAACAAAATTATATTTACTATCTCTAATCTAGATAACAAAAAGAAAAAGGATTAACCCATGTACCAACAATGTATGTATTTAATAGATTGCCAAAAATGTATTTCGAAATCATTTATAATTAGCTATGTGTTCATACAATTGAAAACTTATCAGGTTGTGGGAACAATGGGATATGCGGCTCCTGAGTACATCCAAACGGGGCGCCTCACATCCAAGAGTGATGTATGGAGCTACGGTGTCTTCCTTTACGAGCTCATAACGGGTAGGCGCCCTTTGGAGCGGAACCGCCCCAAGAGCGAGCAAAAGCTCTTGGAATGGATAAAGCCATATATATCAAGCGCGAAGAGGTTTAAGCTGATCATAGACCCAAGGCTCAAAGAGAATTATTCTCTCAAGTCTGCGTTAAAGCTAGCAAATGTAGCAAACCTGTGCTTGGACAGACACCGAAAGTCACGCCCAAATATGAGTGAGGTTTTGGAAATGGTGAACCGGGCAATCGAGGCATCGACAGGTGCGGGCAGTCCTCAACCATTTATAAGGACGTCGGTGCCAGTGGAGACTTCTAGGAAAGTCAAAACAAAAGCTAAGGGGATGTTGGATAAGGCCCAAAACCGGTTTTGTGGTTGATAAGTGAACCAACTCAATGTTTTCAAGTGTTTGGTATAAGCCATTTTATTATATGTGAGCATGTGCCCTATCTAATATCACTATTAAAACATGCTCTTTGTCATACTAACACAATGTAGAAAATGAGACTTACACTGAACCTGGTCCTATTTTATGCATTCTTGGATAAAACAGTAAGAGCAAGATTTGGAGCTTAAAATGGGATCAGGTTCAGACCAAGTCTCACTTTTATTTGGTTTTTACCGGTGTTGTGTTGGTTTGATAAATAACCAATTCTTCGTCTATTTTAAGTCAAACACGGACTCCTACATAACCTGATAGCAGCTATACACAAACATTAAACTATTTAGAACAGGATCTTTTCTGAGTCACAAAACTGGTTCTTGGATTACCCAAACAGCATCGAAGAGAAGTACCATGGACATGAAAATTGGTTTTGGAGAAAATTCATTGGGTATCAAAATGTGGGTTTGAAACTATGTTGTCATACAAGAACAATGCTCTAATTCCTACAAAACTGTGTAGAATCTCTCTTTTGTATGCAACTTTTTGATTGAACTTTCTGATAGAACAGTAAGTTTGAGAACCAGAGTGGAAGGTGAGGTGTGTTTTCAGGGTGGGAAGAGAGGTCTCACCGGGGAAGATTCAAAAGTTTTAATATTGTATAGTATAGTGTAAGCAATACATCTGTATATTTAAATACAATGTATTATGATTTGTTTAATTTTTCTCTTTCTCTGCCAATACAGAAAAGATATACTAATTGGCATTGCTGTGGAAATTAGATTATTTATTGGGTAGCTTATGATTCTTCCCTTACTGGATGTGTATTCTCTGTGTTGATTCAAATATTAGCATAATCTTTTAATGCCTAATTGTTTGTATTTTTTTTATGACATGGGGAGGGGAGGTTCGAATTTCGAACAAATAGCTAGAAGGGGACGTAAATGTTAAGTTTTTTGCCACTTGAGCTATGACTCACTTGGTAAGCCTAATTGTTTGTGTATAAGTACTGGGCTATTCAACGTATTAGAAAGCTCCAAGCCAAAAAAGAAAAAAAAAAAAACGTATTAGAAAGCAGTTGAATAAGTTTACTTCGCTTGTATAAAACTAAAGTGGCTGAAGTTCAAAAGTTTGACTTTGCTCTGTTGAACTTAAATAATAAGGAGAACTCTTCGATACACCTAAGTGGTTTGAGTGTACCTACATTCTTTGTTCCGGGGGTCATAAAAGTTTGTTCTCTACTTTCTCAGTAGAGAACAAAGTGATTTTGACGGGAACAAATGTTTCTTACCACGGAATAAAGTTTCCTAACAGAAACAAATGTTTATGACCCCGGGAACAAAGGACGTCGATACACCCGTGTACTGAAGAGGGTTCCAAATAATAAAGGGCTAATATCTCCTGAGAACATCTCAAATGCTAGAGTCAAGTCCAATATCAAAGCTAAAATTTGAGAAAGTTGCACAAAATGTGTGCTCCAATGCAAGACCATTTGTGTTGTCAAAATTTGATAAGTCATTTACTTTCTCAAATATAGCAAAGGATTTGGCTTTTGCCAAATTTTGACCATTGTACTTTTTTCTTGTTTTTTGTTCCTAGTGCACAACAATCCAATGTACAACATCAATTGCTTCTGTATAAAAAAAAATATCATTTTTTATTAGTTGTGGCAAAACTAGTGTACAAAACACACTGCCCAATGTACTAGATTAATTAATAGCTTTTGTGCAAAAAAATGGCATTTTGGATGACTTTTTGCATTGAAGCATAACTGTCAAATTATAGATTTTTAACATTGTAGCATTGCTAAAATATAGTTTTGAAATATGCAAAATAGCTTTTTGCGTTAGAGATGCTCTAACAACCCCGAGATTTGACTAGAGAACACTTACCCCATCATGTTTGAAGAATATCACTCCACACTGTCTTTTAACAGGCCTAACGGATAAAGATAAAATTACAATATCAAATTTAATTAGAAGTATTTACAAAATGTCTATAGAGCCCCTCTACTAGGTATTTTACAAATTTCACAATTTTTATAAGTTATTTTCTGAAATTTGGGTGAACACTTTTCATGGATCTTCAAAAAAAAAATTTGAATTTTTTTCGAATATAAAGTATGGTTTAACATTTTGACTATTCCTTCAAACGTATCATTGTTTTTTTTTTTTTTTTCCCAGAAGTACGATTTTTTTTTTTTTTTTTATGTTTGTTGGTATAAACAATTTTCTCATTGGTGTAAGTTTCAATTATCATAAAAATGATAGAAATATTGATGAAGATGAAGCATTCATTCTTCCGAAAATTGGGTGGGTATGGATAGTTTAGGTACATTTTAATAAATCCATCATTATTCCGTTAGGTTGACTTGTCGTGCCCCAAAAAATGGCCCGAACGGGATGGATGTAGGATATGAGTTTTGAAAGTGATGTTTTTCTTTAAAAGTGGAAGGGCCTTTGTTCAATTTTACCGAGTCGCCGCCTAACCAGTTTAAAGACGTATAGGCCGTCTAAAAGATTTTAAAGTAAAGTGAAAGACCCCTTTTAAAATGTGCGACTCTGTAAAAATGATCTGCTTTGCCAAAGAAAGGGTTTGAAGGTGTGATTATATTAGGGGAAGGTGTTAGGCACCCCTAAACATCCCTCGAAAGGGTTACCAAGCTACTTTGGTGTCATATCGGCTTTTAAGTTACGTGAAAGTGAAATTGTATCAGAAAAGTGGGAGGTGGGTTTTGTTTGGGGTGACCGAACCCCTCGTGGCCTGCATACTTATCTCGAGTTTAATAGAGAATCAGGTTGTGCACAGTTCTCCCGATTAAGAGTGGAATTTAAAAAGGTAAAGTGGATTGGTTTTCCTGGTTTCCTCGACTTGAGGTAACAAAATCAGAAGTAAAGTGCGGTTTTCCTATCTAGGTTAACAAAAGTGGAAGGAAAGTGTAGTGTAACCGGGAACTTTAGCGTAGGGAGGTGTAGTCCCAAACTTTAATCGAAAGCGTGGTGTAACCAGGAAATTTAGCCTAGTGTAGTGTAGTCCCGCCCTTTAACCAAAGTTGTGGTGTAGCCGGAAATGTTGGCCTTCAACAGCATAGTTTCGAACTTTAACCAAAAGTGTTTGTTTTGAAAGTGTAGGTGTCACACCCCAACCCGCCTCGGGCAGATTAGGACACGTGTAACAATGCCAACACACCAAAATCCATACTAATTACCAAGAAAAACATGAAATAGACTTAGTTTAAGGCCCATGTCAAGACAAAACAGCCTCAAGGGCAAAATGGTCTTACAAAAAATTTGGTCAAATTTTATATCAAAAGATAGCCTTTTGAGTTTTGGTTCCAACACAAAAAACAGCCGGGAATCCAAATTTTTTAGAAAGAGTTATGTTCGTTTCCGTAAAAGTCGACGGCAGAAAAATGCCCAGTCGGATTAATCTGCGGCTAAAAGCCGGATCGATCCAAAATTAAGAAAACTGGCAGAATGTTCCCCAAAATGTCCTGATTGATCCGTGACAAAAAGCCAGATCGATTCGGGTTCTGCAAAATTGATTTCCTGCTACTAAACCATGTTTTTACAAGTTCAAAACAATACCAAAGCCAAACCAAACCTCATGGAAAACTTTCAAACAATTTTCAAACGTACCAAGTGCTTTTAAACATTTGCACAAGATGTGCAAGTGTGATACAACAATCAAAGTACATAAATTCATTTCTAAGATTATAAACCTTGCATCAAAATCTACATTTTATCCCAATACTTGCAAAATCTTTCAACCAAGGAAAACTAAGTTCAATTGACATAAAATTAAACGTACTTAATTCTCCAAGTCTCTTCCCAATATACACAACATGTGGTTTGCAAAGTACAACCCATACCACAAGACACAATCAACACTAATTTGGACTTGACATATTACAAGACTTCCCAAACATAAGTTGTTCAAACATTCCCAAACAAAAGTTACATTAGGAAACTAAAACATCTAAGCTTATGAACATATCAACATATCTACAACCCCCACACCTAACCCGTCGTGCAGATCATTTTCTCTCATCTTCTCATGCGGCACTTATGATGGTTATTCAATAACCACAACAGAAAACTGATTAGCATTCAATATTGCATTCTTGTCCTCAATGTTTGCTTTTATTGGACACAGCTTATCACTTCATCCGAGAGATTTAATGAATAAATTGTGCTTTTGTTATTCCTCGTTATTGTTCATTTCTTACTAACAAAATCTCTTTCTTGTAGATTTTGGGAGCTTTGTAGAAGTTGGAACCAATCATTTTGGTTCTTACCTCAAAAAAGGGCAAGGAACACAGTTCTATAGAGCCAGATCGATCTGGGTCTAAAGAGTGGATCGATCCGCTCTTTCGTCTAGATCTGGAGAGGCATTTTCAAGAAGTCGGATCGATCCGGCATTTAGCCGTGGATCGATGTCTGATCGATCCGCGAGTCTGATGCAAATTCTGCTGGCCCAATGTTATATCATATCGATCCGACATTTTGCCTGGGATTGATCCGCCCCTGCTGTGCTACCCCTCTTTTTAATTACAAGTTTGCCATTTTGTGGTTTTTGTATAAATAGGAAGAGATAAGTTTTTTAGGGTTATCTAGTCCTAGCTTTTATTTTCCTTAGGATTTTAGTTGTAGTTGTTTCTCTCTTCCTTCTTCTTCTCCTTCTCTTCCATTTTGCTCTGCATTGTTGTAAACTTGAAGATTCCATTGAAGATTTAATGGCTTGGTATATTTTCTATCTTTTCTCCTTTGATGATATTGCTATGCTTTCCATTTTTAGATAGATTTACTTAGGTTGTGGATCATGAACTCTTAGATTTAATGCTGTAGCATTTCGAGGGTTCATTTGTGTAGGATTCAAAATTAGGGGCTTCATCTTATTTGCCTTGCATCTTTGATTGTCAAAACTTAGACTTTGAATCTTCCCTTATGTATTTCATATGGAATATTATGTAACCTTGTGTTTTGCACTCCATGTGTTTGATAATTGTTGTGTGTGGGATTTAAAACTTGGAGTCTTCATCTTTGATGTCAAGCATCTTTGATTATTCAAACTCTTGGATTTTAAATACTAACTTTTGAAGGCTTCATAGGTGATTTGTCCACCAAATAGATTAGTTAGTGTAGGGTGGATAAATCATTCAGATTAAAAGCCTTTGAGGCTTCATCTTGTATATCATGCATCCTTGATAGTCAAACGTTACCTTCAAATCCGTTTCTATAGAAATCTCAAAGCTCCTTTCATCTAACACATAGATGCACTCCTTGTGTTTGATAATATGCCACAATAAGATGTTACCTTAGAGCGTGCTTGAAACATTAGTCCATTTCGTCTTGTTGTGACCCACGATGGGGGGAATGATCACAACCTATAGCTTTTTAGATTAGTTTTCCCTTTTATCCTCTAAAAACCCCAAAAGACGCAAAGTCATTTTTTCCCTTTTTATCATCCTTTCTTATTTCTTCCTTTAAGCATTATAATTAGTTTCTAAACTTCCTAAACGTCGTTCTTGTATCAATCCCTGTGGACTCGACACCCTACTTCCAAATGCTACATTTTTAATAGGGTTAATAGAAATACTTGATTTTGACGTGACAAAAAACATATTCATTTAAGTTTTTGCTTAGTGAGAGAACTAATCATGCTATTGGAATTTTTAACATAAAAATGCAATAATTGTCATAAACATCAACAAAAAGAAGTTATGATTTGGAAAATAGATTTAAAATTATTTGTATTTTTTTAAAAATTTGGTCTTACGATGGCGTAGAATGCGACTGATTGAATTGCGTTTGTCCTTTTCTTCCTTCCAAATTCCAACGTCGAATGCTTTTGTCAAGAATAGGTTAGGATACCGGGGAAAGAATTTTATTTTAACATTTTATGCCTTCCTAATCTTAACTTCAAATGCTCATTGTTGAGAGAAGGTCAGGATACATTACAGTAGTCCCATTAGACTAAGACACAGTTATGTGAGGTAGTTATTCATAGATGTGTAATAAATGTAGACATTGTGACGTCCTATCAAAATTTGGCAGATCTGTTCATAAAAGGATTTGCAAGAAATTTGGTGTCCAAGACACCGGTAGGGATGAGACTAAATCCCATAAACATGGTCACTCTTGATGGAAACTCAACTTGACACTTGACATTTTAAGTTCTCAAGTTCAACGAATAAAGTACATCATGTTTCGTGATTGTAAGCACTTTAAACAAATATGTGTACACATATAAATCATCCCAAAGATAAGTGCTTAGTACTTGTAATGTTTTAAGGAGGAGGACGAGCTATAACGCTCTTAATAGACTTATAACAATTGTGTTAGACTGTTTTAGTTGCAAGGATACTTCCAATAAGTCTACTTATATGAGTGTGGAAGTGGTGTCACTTCCTATGCGTTCGGGGCTTGACTCTAGATGTAAGCCCCAGATTTTTCCTGTGTAATTTTCTTATGTGGATTAATAATACTTTCATATTTTCTAGAATGTATTTACATATTCTAAGTTCATTTATGTATTTGGTTTACAAATTGGGAACTTTTGCTGAAACAGAACCCAAGATCGATCCTATAAAGATCGATCTTCAGAAGATCGACCCTTGCCTTCGTTCTTGCCAAATGTCTACAGCATTCTGCACTCCACTGCATCACCATCGTCACCACCACCACTCCATTTCTGTATGCAACCTCCATTGATGCTTGGAGATTCAAGCCTTAGAGACCCAATCCGATCAAGGTGAATATTATAACTCACTTATATACTACTACATTGAAGATTAAAAGCCCCAAAAATCACTTAAAACATTTAAAACCCATTCAACTCGAGACTCTGTTCAGTCTCTATTTTCTGCGAAGAAGAACCTTAGGATCGATCCTACGTAAGATCAATCCTATGCACTGTTTTCTTAAAACTTTATTTTGATTGTTATTTTGAGTTGCTAAATGTGATTACTTGCTTTCATATGTTCATAAATGTTACTCCAGAAAGTTCTAATTGTTAATTATGATGATTTAACAAAATGGTACTTAGAGCTTCCTGTGTTGTACTTTGCCTCATTATTCATAAATAGACACTTGAAAACTTGAAAATGGAATTTTTTTTTTTTGGAAAGATGGTACTAAAAGAAGAACTTTTCATATTCAGACCTTAAACCAAATCAGTTTACAACTTGTCCAAAATAAAATTTTGGAAAACAGACCCTAAGATCGATCCTTGTAAGATTGACCCCAGCAGGATCGATCCTGCGTAAGATCTATCCTATAGAATAGTTTTAGCAGATTTTGTTTTAAGCAGTTTCAAGTCTGTTCAAGTTGCCAGAATTATATTCTGAATGTTTCTAAGTTTCTGGAACACTATAATACAGAGAATACACATCCTAGTACCTATATTAAGCCTTGTTTGGTTTCAACAATGACTATACAAGAATGTTCTATAAACGAAATGATAACTTTGCGAGAACAATTTTATAATCTTATAATCACTTATGTCATAATGTAAGGGTTCGGGTCTACGTAAGTTATCAAGTGTCGAGTTGGGTTAACCGAATCGCGGAGGTTAGTTCAATGTTATCGTGTTCAAGAATGTAAGTTGTAGACGTATATTAGTATTAGTTGAGAGTATTACCATGCTCTTGTGGCCTTTGGATTGGTATGATGGTATTAGTATTAAGTCAGCCTTTCGATTGGCACGTTACCATGCTCTTGCAGCATTTAAACTGCCATGATGGTAGTGATGGAAAAATCGGTTTAAGTTAAAAGGTTAAACGCTCAGCGGAAAAAATTCAGTTATAAACTGATTGGTATCCCAGGATCTACTGCTCGCTAATTCTATAGATGCGCACAAGAGGGGACAAATGTTATACCCTAGTGTCTTGAACCCAATTCTGATTTTCTACTTCCTTGGTGATGTGGCAGCCTCCACTAGGTTGTCTTCACCCTTATGTCTCATGTGGATGCTTCCCGGAGAGACTAGAGATGGTGGGATCTCTAATAGAGAAGAAGGAGAAGGTTTGGTGCACTATAATAGTTTCTGCAGCGTCTGGTTAATAAAAAACGACGAACTCTTTTCCAGAACGTAGCTGCCCTATTTATGGATTTCCATAACCGACCTAGACTTCGAGCGATCGAAGATCTTCGATCGATCGAACCATTCTCGATCGATCGAGACTGCCAAGACTTCAATCGATCGAACATACTTCAATCGATCGAAATTGTCTTGACAACTTTCTCATGTGTCTTTCCAAGTATCCTGGCAGAGCTAAGAGTGGGACCTCCTAGGCTCTTTATTGTTGGCTCAGACCAGTTTGTTAATTACCTTGACCAAACTCTTTGATCAGCAAAATAACTAACTGGTCAGTTAACATTTACTCCACTATAAAACGATAACTGAACTCCAACGCAAAAGAACATATCCGAAGCGATAACTAGACTTGTATGTTGTACTAATGTCCCTCTACCTTCAGCATTCGTAATCATATTCAGGTAGTCGGATAACTGTTACTGTCAACCTGAATCATGATTACTTCTTGTATTCCTTGAGTCCCATTCACCTCTCATGATTACCAAACATGTTGATAACTCTTATCAACAAGACTGCAGTACTCAGTAATCGACTTGGTGACATTCTCAAGGGAATGCTTACTCTGAAATAGAGGGTAGATTCTCTTGACAATATATGTTCACAACCCTATGAATATGACATACCCAAGATACCCAGGTGTTGATCTTCTATAGACCTCACTGATTGGTAAGTCAAAGCAGCCATATCTACAGTCTGTGTTCATAATCATCTCAAGATTAAGAACACGTACCTTATACAAGTTATGAGTTCCTATCGACTGATTGACAGTCTTGAGTGTCAATAGGAAAGCTCAGGTCCGTCAATGCACTATAAGTACTAGCATGTTAACTAAGAGTTATACTCTAGTGATTGAGATTAATCACTCCATCCAATGGTAGTTAATCATGCTATAGTGTAAACCTAATGAGATATCCAGTCTCATCATCCACCGTGACACATTATAAGTAACAAAGAATAGTAATTCGTATCTCACTTGTATGTATCTCATACATACACGAATTACTTACTATGATACTTAAGGATAACAACCATCTCATGAAAGAAACATACATAACTAAATGTAAAGCTGATATCCATATATTAAAATGTCAATGTCTTATATATAAAGTAATGGTTTGAGGGCACAAACCCAACAAACTCCCAGTTGCACTCATAACCATTCAGAACTACATCTAAGACCTAGACTATCTAGATGACGATCAAAGACCTTCTGTGGCAAGGCCTTTGTAAACGGATCAACAAGATTGTCAGCGGTGGCAATCTTGGTGACAGTCACATCTCCACGTTGAACAATATCTCAGATAAGATGATATTTCTGCTCTACGTGCTTTCCCTTCCCGTGGTTCCTTGGCTCCTTGGACTAAGCCACTGCCCACTATTATCACAGTAAAGCGTAATAGGTGACAATGATGCTAGTACCACCCCAAGCTCCATAAGGAACTTCTTGAGCCAAACAGCTTCCTTTGCGGCTTCACAAGCAGCCACATACTTAGCTTCTGTAGTTGAGTCTGCAATGCATTTATGCTTAATGCTCCTCCAACTAACAGCACCACCTCCCAAGGTAAAGAGATGTCCGGATGTTGACTTCCTCGAATCTTTATCTGACATAAAGTCCGAGTCAGTATATCCTACTGGAATTAACTCACTACCGCCATATATAAGCATGTAATCTTTAGTCCTTCTCAAGTACTTAATAATGTGCTTAACGGCTGTCCAATGCTTTGGACCTGGATTCGATTGATACCTGCTAACCATGCCAACGGCAAAACAGATATCTGGTCTAGTGCATAACATCGCATACATGAGACTTCCAACTGCCGAAGCATATGGAATTCCTGCCATGCAATTTTTCTCCTCTTGTGTCTTAGGACACTGGTCCTTGGAGAACGCTAAACCATGCCTGAAAGGTAACAAACATTTCTTCGAATTAACCATTGAAAACCTAGTTAGCACCTTATCGATATAACCAGCTTGAGACAATCCCATTATCTTTCGCTTGCGATCCAGAAAGAACTTTATCCCAAGAATATAGCTCGCCTCTCCTAGATCCTTCATATCGAAAGTACTAGCTAGCCAAACCTTGACCGTTGACAATGCCGCTACATCATTCCCAATGAGTAGAATGTCGTCAACGTAAAGCACAAGAAAGGCCACCACTTTCCCTTCACACTTCTTGTATATACAAGGTTCATCCAGATTCTGTATGAAACCAAACGACTTGACCGCTTGGTCAAATCGGATGTTCCAACTCCTGGATGCCTGCTTAAGCCCATAAATGGACTTTTGCAGCTTGCATACCAAGTTACCTTTCCGACCAACTATGAACCCTTCTGGTTGTTACATATAGATGTCCTCCTCAAGATTGCCATTTAAGAATGCAGTCTTGACGTCCATCTGCCAGATCTCATAATCTAGGCATGCAAAAATGGATAAGAGTATTCTGATGGACTTGAGCATGGCTACCGGCGAGAAGGTTTCCTCATAGTCAATGCCCTCCCTCTGAGTATAACCTTTCGCTACAAGCCTATCCTTAAAGGTCTCAACCTTTCCATCAGGTCCTTTTTTCCTCTTGTAGACCCATTTACAACCAATGGGTTTAATATTGGCTGGAAGTTCTACAAGATCCCAGACCTGATTAGAATCCATAGATTCTAATTCAGCCTTCATAGCTTTAACCCAATGATCTGAATCAACATCAGCCATTGCCTCTTCATATGTGGCAAGATCAGATTCAGATTCTATGGAGACAGCTTCAAAAACTTCTCCTAAGAACATGTATCTATCAGGCTGGCTGATAATCCTCCCACTACGACGAGGTACCAGTGCGGAAATGGGTGAAGAAGTGGTATTTTCTTGATTTACATCGTTATTAACTGTGGGTTGGACTGAGGGCTCTCCTTCTATTTCTCTCAGATCTATCCTTCACTTAGGTTTATGGTTCATGATATAATCATCCTCTAAGAAAACAGCATTTGTACTAACAAACACTTTCTGTTCTCTTGGATCATAAAAATACCATCCATAAGTACCCTTTGGATACCCTACAAAATAACATACTTCTGATCTAGAATCCAACTTGCTCATCTTACTTTCAGCATATGTGCCAGACACCCCCATATCCGGAGATGTTGCAAAGAAGGCTTGCGCCCAATCCACATCTCCCGTGGTGTCCTGGGAGTAGATTTGCTTGGTACTAGATTTAGTATGTATGCAGCGGTTTCCAAAGCATAACCCCAAAGGAATAATGGCAACTCTGAATAACTCATCATTGACCTAGTCATGTCTAAAAGAGTCCGGTTCCTTCTCTCCGCTACACCATTCTACTGAGGCGTGCCAGGTGCAGTCAACTGTGACAGAATCCCATTCTGTACGAGGTGATCAATAAGCTCATTAGAGAGGTACTCGCCACCTCGATCAGATCGAATGGCCTTGATATGTGAGCCCAATTGCTTCTCCACTTCAGCCCTAAACTCTTTGAACTTTTCAAAGGCTTCAGACTTGTGCTGCATTAGGTACACATATCCATACCTAGAGTGGTCATTGGTAAATGTTATGAAATACTCATAACCACCCCTTGCTCTAATATTTATTAGTCCACACACATCAGTATGAACTAATTCCAACAATGCATTGGTCCTATTGCCCTTTGCGGGAAAGGGCCTTTTGGTCTCTAAACAAGACTCACAGACTTCCATTGGTTCTAGAACCAAATCGCCTAAGATCCCTTCTTTGACTAGTCTGCCTATCCTATTTAGATTGATATGGCCAAGCCTCATATACCAAAGCTTTGTTGGATTAGTGAAAGGTTCTTTTCTTTTAGATGGTATAGTTACCATTGAGTTATTAAGTTCCAAGCAAGAATCTTTAGAAATATTGGGAGTGATCACATACAAACCATTTGATTTAACACCAGAACATATAAAAGAACTATTTCTTTTAATAACAACTTCAGTTCTAAAATGTAAAGAATAACCATTATTCGATAAATTAGAAACTGAAATTAAATTACATCTCATTGAAGGGACGTAAAGTACATCTGATAAAATCAAAACTTTATTGTCTAGAAATTCTAAAACTACGACTCTTATAGCAACCGCAGAAATGGTTGCACTAGAACCTAGAGTAAGTATGATTTCCCCATCACTGCACCTCCTGGTTGATCTGAACCCCTGCAATGAATTACAGATATGGTTAGTCGCACCAGAATCAATGCACCAAGTGTTTGAAGTATCCGTAATAAAACTTACTTCAATCACATGTGATTCAATCATACCTTGAACTCTTGTAGCTAAGAATTCTGGACAGTTCCTCTTCCAGTGGCCCTTCTCACTGCATTGGAAACACTTTCCTTTGCCTTGGCCACCCACCTTCCCTTTTCCCTTAGATTTTGCAATCTTAGGGACCGGTCCAACACTTGGACCACCAGTGCCAGCCTTCTTCTTTCCTTTCTTTCCTTTCGGTGTAGATCGGGAAGAGGAAGCACTTTTCTCAACGTTCAAGACGTTGACCCCAGGTTTGATCACCCCTTTCACTGCCAAAAGAGAACTCATCAATTCGCTCATTGAAAAATTCATTTGATTCATATTATAGTTAAGTTTAAATTGAGAGAATGAAGGCGACAGGGAATTGAGGATCATATCAACTTGGGTCTGTGCATCGATGTTGGCACATAGGGTCTCCAGCTCGTTTAAATAACCAATCATTTTTAAAACATGTTCCTTGACTGGAGTCCCTTCCGACATCTTTGCACTCATTATCTTTTGCATGGCTACCTATCTAGCAGGCCTGCCATGCTCCCCGAACATCTTTTTCAGGAATTCGATAATGTCACTGGCAGAATTGTTCGACTGGAATTGGTGTTGCAACACACCAGCCATTGATGCCAAAATGTAGCAACGAGCCATTCTATTCGACTTCTTCCATTTATCGAACTCGCGTCTGGCAGCTGCCGAAGCATTTGCCTCGGGTTCTTCGGGGCATGGGGTGGTGAGGACATATATGTAATCCTCCGCAGTTAATACAATGTCAAGGTTTCATTTCCATTCAGTGTAGTTATTTCTAGTTAACTTGTTTTGAGTGAGTATGGTGGCAAGTGGACTAAATGTAGATCCATACATTATGATTTACTGTAAAAATCAAAAGACAAAATAAATATGAATATCAGATTTGACAGTTTGAAATAAAAGAATCCTTAAAACTCTTATTTTAAAACAAAGTCACCGGAATATTGAAACAAAAGAATAAAGCCTCCGTGTGGTGGTCAATTTTCGATTTTTCGATTAATCAAGACTTGTCCTCTATGTAACTCTTGCAAACAAGTTATGACTCCTAATCCCTTTTGATCTCTAAGTTTCTGAATAATGTCCCGTGTGGGATCCCTTATCCATAGCTTAGCTAGTGTGTACCATTAACTAAGATCCAATCACAACCGTCTCAAGTAGCGCATCCGTGTGGTGGTCATCCTCTAACACGTCTGATTGATCCTATCAAAGGAAGTTCACATCTAGTAACCAATGAGTAATGCACCCTCCGTATGGAATGATCACCCCTGGCGAGATGACACAGATTGCACTACTCATCTTACAGTGAACCGTTAATGGAAGATCGTGGGTGTCAATAAATAAGATCCTCTCCCACTAGATTTGGTAAATTAAGGATTTTGCTTTCAAAGAAAAATTTGTTTTTATACATTACCCATAAACATCCAATGTTTATTAATGCGTTAAAAACGGTTTTTGAATTTTATTTTAGAAATCTTGTTTTACGTGCATGTAAGTAGTAACAATATAATTAAATGCCAATCACAAAACAAGCACATAAAACAAAAAACTAAAATGAAAATAAAGACATCCAAACGATGCCTCTATCTCCCATGGCTCTATCTCCATAAAACCTCCTCTTGGTTTGGTCGCCTCCAGCTCCATCTTCATGGACAACGGCTCCTTGCTCCATCTTCATGGATTTTCTAATTCTATTACATTGGTCCTATGCTTCTTTCGAAGCTTACAATTTATCTAGAAATAGAAAATACAATAATAACAATAAAATAAAAAGGCTAGGAAAACCGGTGCGACTTTCATTTTCGTAGGATTGAAATCGCAGTGCCCTTTACATATGCCTTAAAACCAAACCAATAATAAACATGATATACACCAATCTCAAAACATTCAAATACCATAATTTAAATAGATCTTGGTGCCATGGGAGATAGCGACTAAACTTGCTGCAAAAGGGTTCGTCGTACATGTATCCACACATATATAACAAATACATCTAACTATTGGAACCCCCAATTGATTCACACAGTGTATAAATCCTTTACGCACTGAATTAGAACTTAAAACAGCATCTTTCTTGTCTATCACTATTCGATCGATCGAAGATCGTTCGATCGCTCGAACCTTTGATCGATTGAACTCTGTTCAATCGCTTGAACTTTCTGTTCACAGAATGATTTTAAAATTTTGCAGAATACTTTAAAAATAAAGCTTTTAATTTCAAAACACCTTAAAACTGTGAAACAGAGAGCCTGACAAAGAATCTGTCTCGATCGATCTAACTTCATTCGATCGATCGAAGACTGTTCGATCGCTCGAGTACAGAGGATGTTCGATCGATCGAAACATGTTCGATCGATCGAACCCGCCTTCCATCCTATGCAATCACAGATTTGTATTCTGCTATGATAACACTGCAGAAATAGATCTGTGACAATGCCGTTTCGAAAACAGTTCTAAAATCAACATGCAAATCAAAACTAGTGTTCCAAAACGCATCTATAGATCCAAACAAGCGTGGCTCTGATACCAATTGATGGAAAAACCGGTTTAAGTTAAAAGTTTAAACGCGCAGCGGAAAAAATTCAGTTATAAACTAATTGGTATCCCAGGATCTACTACTCGCTAATTCTATAGATGCGCACAAGAGGGGACAAATGTTATACCTTAGTGTCTTGAACCCAATTCTGATTTTCTACTTCCTTGGTGATGTGGCAGCCTCCACTAGGTTGTCTTCACCCTTATGTCTCATGTGGATGCTTCCCGGAGAGACTAGAGATGGTGGGATCTCTAATAGAGAGGAATGAGAAGGTTTGGTGCACTATAATAGTTTCTGTAGCGTCTGGTTAATAAAAAACGACGAACTCTTTTCCAGAACGCAGCTGCCCTATTTATAGATTTCCAGAACCGACCTAGACTTCGAGCGATCGAAGATCTTCGATCGATCGAATCTTCGATCGATCGAACCTTCGATCGATCGAACCATTCTCGATCGATCGAACCATTCTCGATCGATCGAGACTAACAAGACTTCAATCGATCGAACATACTTCAATCGATCGAACTTGTCTTGACAACTTTCTCATGTATCTTTCCAAGTATCCTGGCAGAGCTAAGAGTGGGACCTCCTAGGCTCTTTATTGTTGGCTCAGACCAGTTTGTTAATTACCGTGACCAAACTCTTTGATCAGCAAACTAACTAACTGGTCAATTAACGTTTACTCCACTATAAAACGATAACTGAACTCCAACGCAAAAGAACATATCCGAAGCGATAACTAGACTTGTATGTTGTACTAATGTCCCTCTACCTTCAGCATTCGTAATCATATTCAGGTAGTCGGATAACTGTTACTGTCAACCTGAATCATGATTACTTCTTGTATTCCTTGAGTCTCATTCACCTCTTATGATTACCAAACATGTTGATAACTCTTATCAACAAGACTGCAGTACTCAGTAATCGACTTGGACATTCTCAAGGGAATGCTTACTCTGAACAGTGGGTAGATTCTCTTGACAATATATGTTCACAACCCTATGAATATGACATACCCAAGATACCCAGGTGTTGATCTTCTATAGACCTCACTGATTGGTAAGTCAAAGCAGCCATATCCACAGTCTGTGTTCATAATCGTCTCAAGATTAAGAACACGTACCTTATACAAGTTATGAGTTCCTATCGACTGATTGACATTCTTGAGTGTCAATAGGAAAGCTCAGGTCCGTCAATGCACTATAAGCACTAGCATGTTAACTAAGAGTTATACTCTAGTGATTGAGATTAATCACTCCATCCAATGGTAGTTAATCATGCTACAGTGTAAACCTAATGAGATATCCAGTCTCATCATCCACTGTGACACATTCTAAGTAACAAAGAATAGTAATTTGTATCTCACTTGTATGTATCTCATACATACACGAATTACTTACTATGATACTTAAGGATAACAATCATCTCATGAAAGAAACATACATAACTAAATGCAAAGCTGATATCCATATATTAAAATGTCAATGTCTCATATATAAAGTAATGGTTTGAGGGCACAAACCCAACAGGTAGATACCATGATCTTGCAGCCTTTGAATTGGCATGAATGGTAAAGTTGATAAACCTTGAAAATCTTGATTTAGTCGGCCTTTGTATTGGCATGCTACCATGATCTTGCGGCCTTTGAATTGCATGATGGTATACTAATCAAGCAGCCTTTGTAATGGCATGCTATTCTAAACCAACCACATCAAGCCGACAAAGGATTTAGGAATTGTTTTATTTCGGGGCTTCATCCTAGAAATCAATTAGAGGGTGGAATAAGTAAGGGAGTCCGGGAGTTGAGTCGAGTCATTCATGTGTATTCTCTTTGAATACTTGGTTGTACGAGTTAGTTGCCGTTGCACGGTAATGGATGCGTTAATAACAAAAAAAAAAAGTGTTTTCCTTTGATTTCTCCTTCTTAATTGGTTAATTGTTTTTAATAACTAAAATTGCTATCTTAATACATGTGTTAGTAGCTTTGTAAGTTATTATGTCTCATTTAGCTTTCGCAAGCTAACGATAATTATGCCCTAGACAATCCCATGTCCAGCCTATCCAAATAATGTGTATGTAGGAGATGACTTAGTCCAAGAAGCTT
Source organism: Hydrangea macrophylla (assembly GCA_033977485.1). Classification (NCBI taxonomy): domain Eukaryota; kingdom Viridiplantae; phylum Streptophyta; class Magnoliopsida; order Cornales; family Hydrangeaceae; genus Hydrangea; species Hydrangea macrophylla. The sequence continues at coordinate 100,516,687 of CM066999.1, read as the reverse complement.
ACGAAGAGGAAGATCTCGTTGAAGAAGGTTATGGCTATGCAAGCTAAGAGAGATAGATTTGGCCATAGTCCTTGCTTATCCTTTTGCTATATTCAAACTTATGTTATTTTGAGACTATGTCTGTAATTGGCACAACGTGCCTTAAACTATCTTTTGGATTCATGATATTGCAATAGATAGTAAATACTTGGTTATTTTATGATAAGTTTGTTACCATATGATATCATTTAATGCTTGGTTAGCTTTATATTACTGGACAATCAGGTGATGCAACCAGTCATGGCCTTTTGGACCCAATTAGGAATTAATTTTCCCTATTATTGCTGCTCTGGGGTGTGACACTAGAGCACTCATGAAATCAAGGCATATACACAAGGCCTAATTCATATGTTGGCTTATATGAATACCACTAAGAATAAAGGTTTATGTGTGGAGATAAATTTGGTTGGTCAATATGGATTGTCACTTCATAGACAATGTCTACTAAACTCTCCTAATTAGCTTTGATGAGTCGTCGCTGGGTAATTGGTTCAAGTCATAAGACTTTATGATAAATCTTATAGTTGTTGTTTTCAAAAACTTATTTCGAAAATGGTGGGGGGTTGTTGAGGAATTTTCGAAATAAGGAACTAAGAGTAAGTAGGATTTGAATTAGAAATAATGGGTCGCAACCGTTGAGATTGAATTCGAACTGATGGGTCGCAACCATTCAGATTTGGTTCAAAATTAAATTCAAATCCATGGGTTGTATCCCTTGGATCAATAGTCACAAGGCTAATAGACGCAAATGTCTATGAAGGGACACCAACCATTCTATATATAGAGTGGATCAATTCTCATGCATTTAGATGTTGAATAGATCTTTCTCTTTCTTCCTTATGAAAATTAGGAGATGAAGTTCTGTAGTTTTTTTTTTCTTTACGCAAATACATATTTCTAGATTATGTTTACTGAAGAAACAAAGAAAATACTTTTGCTACCCAAAAAATGGTTGGTGAATGCTCACCCAAGCATCCCATTGGCCAATGCAGTGGGACTCATGATTAAACAAATCCCATTGGCCAATGCAGTGGGACCCAGGATTAAACAAATGTTTAATCCTGGGTCCCACTGCATTGGCCAATGGGATGCTTGGGTGAGCATTCACCAACCATTTTTTAGGTGAGCAAAAATACTCTCAGAAACAAAATGATATAACTGACTTTCGTTTCTTAGTGGAAGTTTAGGACTATCTCCAATAGTGTATATTGCAGATAGGGTTGGCTTCTTTGTACCTTGAATACAGATTTGCGGAATCCCCGTTTGCACACCATTCTGAATATGGTGGGGGAAAAATACTATATTTTAGAGAAGTGTTTCGTACACGTCTTGAAGCATACTAATGAGGTACATTTTCTGCGGTATTGTTCGTGATGGATTCTGAAGACTTTGAAGACCAATTTCCCAACAGAAGGTGGTGGTGTGAGAAAAGGGGTGGCGATGGTGACCGGAGGTGATGTTCGGCGACTGGGTAGCAGGCGGTGAGGTGGCAGTCCCCCCCCCCCCCCTGTCTCTCTCTCCTTTGATTTTTTTTTCTTTTTTGATTGTCCTCTCTCTCTCTCTCTCTCTCTATATATATATATATATTTAGCCATATATGTAAATGCATGTATGTATGTATGTATGTATAAATTTATGTATATGCCAGCTTCCTTGAGAAGCTTCTCCATTTTCTTTTCTTTTGTTTTTCTTTTCTTTTCTTTTCTTTTCTTTTAAGCATAAGTAAATGGAAAATCATTTAAAAAAAAAAAGAAGAAGAAGATTTCCTCTTTTATTTTTTTTTTTTGCAAATAAATAAGTAAATAAAAAAACTTTTCTTTTTCTTTTTTTTTGGAGGAGGAAAGTATATATAAAAAAATGTAAAATTAAATAAATTAAATAAATAAAAGTAATATAGTAATATGATAAATAATAATAAAATAATAAAAATATCTAGATATTTTATGTGTGCTCCGTGCTTTTTGAACTTCGGAACCCCAACGCGATAGAGAGATGGACTGTCGAGTCTCCTTGCCAAACGCGGAATTTTAATGTAAAAATGGGATTTTTCAAACGTCATTTGGTGTGCATTCAGCATCAGTTTGTGCCAAAAATACCTGATAATGTACTTTTTTCGGGAATCTGGAGTCAGAATGAGACAAAACTATAGGAATTTCTCTGTCTCAATGTGAAAATTAGTTTGGTCCAGTCCAAAATAAACACAAATGCTCCAAGCTCAGTTTCAGATGATTTGACAGTCCAAAATGACATACCGGTGAGAGATCTTATCGCAGTTTTTCGACTTTCGTCTTCTGATGACGACAAAATTCTGACAGATCTTCGTCTTGGTAAATGTGAATTTTTGGCATCAATTTTGAGCCTCGTAGAGCTGTCTTGTGATGATTTGGATTTTTTGCGTATAAATCTTATACCTAATAATGTGACTTTTCCGAATCCAGTGTCGAATTCCGATGGAATTTCAAACACTCGTCGATTTTGATGTGAAAAGTGCTTGGTCTGGACCGAATATAGCACAAGCACTTCGAATTGAAAGAATAGAGCCTTCTGACGATTTGACAGTGTAATTTGACTCAATAGTGAGTGTTCTTATTGTGGTTTCCCGACTTTCATCATCAGATGGTGCTAAATTTTTTTATAGTCCATCAACTTGACAAATATGAATTTTGGTACCATTTCTGAGCGTCTGAGAGCTGTCTAGTGATGAAATGGAATTTTTCTGTTTGAAATTAATGCATGTTAAAGTAACTTTTCTGAATCCAGTGTCAGAATGTGATGAAATTTTAGGCACTCTTCAATTTTGACGTGTACTTCAATTCTGGCCTAAAAAAAGTATGCTCCAAAGAAATGCCGAAAAAGTAAATACGTCCCTCTTTTGCAAATCACAGATTCTTGAAACTTCAAAATACAATATTTTCTTCGTCTGTGCTCCAATTTTTCCGATTCAAACTCTAGGGAACTTGTATTGACAATCTCTTTACATCTATCGGACTCGATGCAAGTTATCGATATTTTTTTTCTTGGGATGAGCAAAAATTGGGTATCTACATGACTAACGGTCAATAAATAGAATGAGAGATTTGTTTTAACTTATTTAGGGGGGGGGGGATTGAAAAATTTCTTATCTTAGGAAAACATCATGGAAGGAAACATTTGGCAATTCTAATCTCACAAAATGTGTTGCAAGGATGGTAGAACAATGGAATATCTAGAATGAGGAAAAAAAAAACCCCTCAAATCAAAAGCTTATGTCAAAGATAAGATCTTCTTGATCGATTAAGAAAATATATAAACCCAAAAAGCCATAAGTGAATTATTGAAATTAAGGATCGAAACTTCAATTCTAGATAGCAATTATAAACCATGTCATATTAGACAAAGAAAAGGGATTATACATTTTTTTTTCTCTTTTTTTTTTCTTTTTCCTTTTCTGGCCTATGAAAAGGGATAATACTACCACACCAACGTTTGTTTCGCGGATAGAATTGAGGGGTATTGTGGATTACCAATACTCTTCACTATTAAGGGGCCTAATAACACCACATCCTATGGGATTAATCTTCTTGATCGATTAAGAAAATATATAAACCCAAAAATCCATAAGTGAATTCTTGAAATTAAGGACCGAACCTTCAATTCAGGATAACAAAAAAACCAAGTCATAGAAGACAAAGAAAAGGGATAATACTTCACTTTTTCTTGGGATAAGCAAAAATTGGGTGTATATAGCTGCCCCTCTTTGTCATATTTGTGAAGAAAATCGTGGCAAAGATTTGAGGCACCCTATTTTTGCAGCCTTGATGCTTAAGCAAGGAATCTCTTCACTAAACTTCCATCTAGTATGTCCTCTCTAAACCTTGTCTACAAATCTCTGAGGAAAGTCTTTATTGTTGCCCTGACATCCTCTTCTACTGTAGCCAATCGCTCCCACTGGTCTATTAAGTGCTTTATGTGTTCACGGTGCAATAAAAGTGAGGAAAGTAGGGCTGAGGACGCCTCTGGGTCCTTAAACTTGAAGCTGATGTTGGAAATTAACTATGTTGCTTGGGGTCTTTTACCTGATGTTGAAGTAAACTGCGATGCTTCTTGAAGTCTTATACTTGATGTAAAAGTGAATTTGGTTGTCGCGAGCAAGGGATAGATTTTTCTTAACAACTCGTCGAGGGGACAATTGATATGATATGTGGATCTTGAGCAGAGTTTCGATGTGAGGTCAAGTATGATACGGTTAGTAAGAAGCTCTCAGGTTATGGGTGAGGTTTATGAGCTTGTTCGAGAAGATCACGACTATAGAATCATTCAATCCAACTGTACCTGCTACAAAAATACGCATTATCTTCTATGATGTATGAAAATATATGTCACTCTCTGAAAATTCATGACATGCTATGTATCTAGATTTAAAAAAAATGTAATCTATGAATGATTTTTTCTACAAAATGAATATTGCTTATGACTTAGTGGATATTGACTATCATGTCACCTATTGAACACTATGAGACACAGTATTTGACTTTATGAACCTGGTGCCCCAGTAATCTTTGACTATTTGGCCGTTGTTCAAAATAAAGTGGATATCTGTATGTGAATGATTCAATTCTCTCAATCTCTCATTCTCTTTTTAACCATTTTTACTTCCAACGCCCTCACAGGTTTTCACTGAATCTGGCTCTTTCATTTTTGTGCAGCAACACCTTTTTGGGTTTTCATTGTGCCGACAGTTTTGTATTATACAATGGTCTTTCTTTCTTACTCACAGTGCCCTTTTGGGTTTTCACTGTGCCCATCAGACCATGCACTTTGAAATTAAAAGTGTTTGATTCCTGTGTCATAGAAAGAATGCAAAAATGTGATTTGATGAAACCAACAAGACTTGTGTCAGTCAGAGTAGACTTTACGGGGTTATAATGTAGACCAGGATCATGGGTTGAGAATGAAGGGACCGTATGAAGGCTCAAAATTTATTTCCAAAAGAGGGTTGAAAATCCCGAGATCACCTTGCTCTTTTTATTTTTCTCTTTCCTTTTTCTATTTTCTCTTACTATTCCTCTTTTTTTTGTTTTTCTCTTTTTGTTTTTCTTTTTCTTTGATCTTGCATTTTCTTGTTTGCCCCGATTTGGTGCGGGGTAATTTTTTTCTGGATAAAATAGCTCTTAGGGAGAATTGCCCCGGTTTAAATTTGGCATCCAAGTGTTTGAAATATTTTTTTTGGGGAATCTGCCCCAGATTCGCATTGATCTTTTCTTTCTATCTCCTTTCCCATTTCTTTTAGCACTGCCCCAGTATAGGGGGTGATCCTCAGGGTTTGATTTTTGAAAAACAACATTGTAAGGCTCTAAAAGGTGAGCAATAGAGAGTGGAGTATAGATAGCTGAAATGACTACCTCTTATCATTTTTCACATAAGTCGAGTTGAAACGCAAAAATCATAAATGTGCAGTATTGAATATTATGAATCAAGGGAATGTGTCCTTACTCTTCCAATTTGGGATTAAGGAATCCTCAGAAATAACATGTGGATGGGCGACAGTTGTGAATAACCTACTTCCCATGTTGTGATGAGCGGAGCACTGCCCCAGTTGATGTGTGAATTTGATGAATGGCATGCCCCAGAATGAACGGGGGTATTTCTGCCTTAAATGTATAATATATGTCTGCTCTGTTGTCATGTATTCGAATGACATGAAGTGGTAGTGAAAAATTATGTATTGAGTGCGCTTTTGTCATCTGAGGATTGTCAAACAATGTAATGGCTGGTTTTGGGCCTTGAGTTTTTTGTGTATGAGCTAGCCCTGACTATGCTTTCAAATGTGACCGAATGTAGTCTGCTTCTGTGAAAAGTTCGAGAGTCTGACTTGATGTCTAAATGTATTCTCTAAGTTTCAGGATAGTTGTATCCAATTAATCATGAAACTAAAGAATGAAATAAAATGATGAATTTTGAATAGTAAAACAAGTAAATGTATTTTGAAAAATATGTTTTTGTATACCAGACGAAGCATATAATCATAGCATATAAAAACAACACCTATGTGCATCTGGCATCTTAAAAGATATTGTATCTATTGCACTGTGGGTTGGGAATGGGTCCCTCGCGAGAATTATCCAAAAGTGATCAAAGGCATGTGAGAGTGTCTGGGTAGAAAGTGGCTATTGGTTTGGCGGTGTAAGGTTTTGGACATCCGCAAATGTGCTGGTACTGCTTGGATTTGACAATGACAATGTACTAGCAGGTTTTAACTTGGCTTTTATATAGGTGCTGACTCAGGGTTGAGCCTTGGAAGTGATTTTGCATGGTTAGGATTTGACAGAGTTTGGCCTTAGATAAATGGCTTTAGGCTTGTCAACTAGATCTACTAAGGTTTGAACTTAGTTATGTTTAGATTTGGAAGCTAAAGCTGCTCAGAATTACTGTCGACTCAGGTTTATCAACTACCCCCGTTCAGATTTGTCATGTTTGGATTTAGAAGATGGAGCTGCTCAAAATTGAGGTCCATTCAGGTTTTTGGATCTGTGGAAATGTCGATATTGCTTGGATGGTCCAGCACTCACAACAAATATAATCTGACTCCAATTCAGTGGGATATCAGAGAAGCAAAGACTTTCCCCACTGACCTTTCTCGGAATCAATCCTGAAGTGGTCGAGGTTGGAAGGAATCAAAGTAAAAGAGCTAAAGCTAGACATGCTATTTCTAAAATAAAAAAATGAGAAATGAGGATTTTTCTCGGAATGACATATTAGAGATGTAAGACACTGCTCTAGTTCGATGAATGCATCGAACTAACCCAGTGTAATGCAAACATTGGTGTGCCTCAAAGTATGAAACAAAAATGATCAGCCTTTCGGCCTCACCAAGCATCTTGAACTATGATTTTTCAATTAGGTTCAACGTAAAGAATGTGCATGAATTTGAAAGAATTAGGTAGAATTTTGAGAAACCGCATCCATCCTTGATAAAATGCAAGGATAAGATGATGAAAATCTGGCTACATGTTGGCGATGTTATGAATTTTGAAAGAATGTGTCCATCCTCCATAAAATTTGAGGATAAGACAAGAAAAGTTGGTAGCCTTTCAACACCGTTTATGAATTTTGAAAAGTGTATCTGTTCTTGATAAAATGAGAGGATAAAAGAATTGAGCAGCCTTTCGATGCTATTTATAAATTTTGAAAAGTGAATCCATTCTTGATAAATGTGAGGATAAAAGAATTGGGCAGCCTTTCGATGTTGTTTGTGAATATTGAAAATTTGTATTCATTCGCAATAAATTGTGGGAATAAAAGAATTGGCCGGTGTTGCTATGAATTTTGAAAAAGGTATCCAACCTTGTTAGAATGTAAGGACAAGATAGGGAAAAGCAGACAGCCTTTCGGCGCCATTATGTATTTGAGAAAGTGTCCTTGACAAAATGTGAGAATAAAAAGAATCGGCCAGCCTTTCGGCGTTGTTAATGTATTTGAAAAAGTGCATCCATCCTTAATAAAATGTAAGGATAAGATGTCAAAAATCGAGCAGCCGTTCGACACCGCCATGAATTTAGAAAAATGTACCAATTTTTGGTAGAATGTGAATGATAAGATAAGGAAAATTGGGCAGCTTGTCGATGTCATTTTTTATTTTGAAAAAGTACATGCATCTTAAATAAAAGGTGAGGATACGATAAAGAAATTTGGACAGCCTTTCGGCACCGTTATGAATTTGAAAAGTGCATCCCTCCTTGTTAAAATGTAAGGGTAAGATGAGAAAAATTGGGCAGCCTTTTGGCACGGCTATGAATTTTGAAAAATGTGTGTCACCTTTGTTAAAATGCAAGTATATGACAAGTAAGATTGGATAGCCTTTTGGCATCACCATGGTCTTTGAAAAAGTGCATCTTTCCCTATGAAAATGTGGGGGTAAAATGAAAAAAAAAAAAAATTGGATAGCCTTTTGGCTCCATTAAGTAATTTTTTTTAAAAAAAGTTTATCCACCCACCCTCAATAAATGGCAAGGACAAGACAAGTAAAAATGGGCAGCCTTTCGGCATCGTCATAAAATTTGAAAAGGTGTATCTGTGAAATGTAAAAGAGAAATCGGGCAGCCTTTCAGCATGCCATGTATTTTGAAAAAGTATATCTAAGTACTGAAAAAGGTGAATTGGGCAACCTTCCGAGGCCGCTTATGCATTTTGAAGAGCTATAATTATGTATTGAAAAACAGGAAAATTGGGCAGGCTCTCGGCGCCGCTTATGCATTTCAAAAAAAATTATATCCTTACAAAAAGTAAAAAGTGAATTGGGCAGCCTTTCGGCATGCCATGTATTTGGAAATGTGATTGAATCGTTTCATCTCTTCTGACTCTCATCTAAAAGCATACTAACATGTTGCCTCCTTTCTCAAAACTGTATCTTTGAATATGAGAGGATGAAGGTCTTTTGAAAAGTATGCCAGATATCATGCATATACAATGTAACACCCGTACCCGAAAAATGATTAATTAATTGGTTTATATGCATTAATTAATATAATTAGTGTATATGATGGATTAAGGTGGGGTTGTGGACTCACCAGTGGATAAGTGTTCAGTGAAGAACACAGTTGGAAGTCCCTTGTCAGTTGGGACAGGTAATGAGGTAGGGCCGAGCTGATTTAATTTGCATTTAGGTGCATTTATATGATTAAATGAATATATGTTTAAAGTTGCTTTCATATTATATTGTCTCATATGTTAGCTTTTGGTACCAGTTTCGGTAACCATAAAAGGGCGTTGTTGCAAATGACATATAATTAGTAGGTATGATAGCAGCTTCATAAAATATTTGGGACCATGTTTGGGAACCATACGGGACATAGACAAATACTCTTTTAGATAATTGGATAATTAATGGAATATTTGGAGAGTTCATATTAGAGTTTGAAAAGTTGAGGGGTGTTAACCACAATAATGGGCATGAGTCATAAGTGTAGGCTTAGAGAGAGTGAGACAAGTGTCTTTCTTCTTTAACAAAATAATAGAGAGATAGAGGTGGTGCCAAGTGAGAGAGAGGGAGAGAGAGAGAGAGGGGGGGGGGGATAGAGGAGGGTCTTCTTGCCGTTTCATCGCCGTCCGACGTCCAATTCGTGAACCGAAGCCATATTCGGACTCAAGGAGGTGAGACGATCATTTTTATACCTTTTTTTACGTTTTAATCATCAAATTTTGGTGACTCATTTTAATTGGTGATGCATGGTTTACAAAAAATGTGTAGGAATTACTCTAAAGTGAGAATTGATCAGGAATTATTAAGGATTCAGTGAATTTTAGGTTAATTGGGTAGAATTCATTGGAGGTGAGTTTTCTAGAATTGATACAGTCATGTGAGTTTTCTAGAATTGATACAGTCATGCTTAGAAGCCATGAAAGAGTTGAATTGTGCTAAATATGTCAATTATGTGCAAATTGCTATGCTTATGTGACTATGTGTCTATGTGAAATGTGGTCAATGAATTCTTGGGAAGAATGTTCATTCTAGATAAATAAGAGAGGAGAAGGAGAAGAAATCCATTTTGGGATCAGATGTCCAAGGAATAGAAGGGGCCGTGGGGCCAAGGGAAAGGTCTCCGGATCCGAGTGAACAATTTTCCCGGGTAGTTCAACGACTACGAATATGTTTATGTGCTAATTTGTTGCATTTCACATATTTAGGAATTGAGTCATGTTTAGATTATTCACTAAGCGTAATACTTATAGAAAACCGCTTTCCTTTTCTGTTATGGAACAGAACAATCACCATAGGTTCGGACCAAGACTCGGAGAGAAGGTGATCAAAGCACGGGGAAGGCGGCGTAGTCCCAAACTTTAACCAAAAGTGTGCTGTGGTCGAAAAATTTAGCCTAGGGCGACGTAGTCCCGAACTTTAATCGGAGGTGTGGTGTAACCGAAAACTTTAGCCTTCGACGGCGTAGTTATGAACTTTTAACCAAAAGTGTTTGTTTTGAAAGTGCAGGACTTAGTCCAATGATCTTGAAAAGGTGGAAATGATCCCAAGTATTTTGAAAGTGTGGGAAATGATCCCAAGTATTTTACAAGTGTGCGAAATAATCCCAAGTATTTTGCAAGCATGGGATTTGATCGCAAGTAATTTAAAAGTGAGGAAAAGTGTTTTAAAAGTGTGGGAAATGGTCACAAGTGATTTAAAAGTGGGGAAAAATGCCCCGAGTAATTTAAAAGTATGGGATTTAAACCTAATGATTTTGAAAAGTGATTTTGAAAGTGAGGGATTTAATCCCGATAATTTCGAAACTGAGAAACTTAGTCCCAAGTGATTTGAAAGTGAGGGGAAGTGTTTTAAGAGTTTGGAAAATGGTCTCAAGTGATTTGGAAAGTGTGGGATTTAAAAGTATGGGATTGATTTTTAAAAGTGATTTGAAAGTGTGGGATTTAATCCCATAATTGATTTTGAAATGTGATTTAAAAGAGTGGGATCTAATCCTAAATTTTTTTTTCAAAAGTGATTTGAAAGTGAGAAAATAGTCCCGAGTGATTTAAAAGGGTGGGTTTTAAGAGTAAATGAGATTTAATCTCGTGAGTGATTTGTGTGTTTTTAAAATTTCGGCATTATAACGGCTTACAATGGCGAAATAGGAAGCGCGAGATTTGACCCCGATTGATTTTAGAAGAAGTGATGATTTGACAGAAGTGGATTTTGAAGTAATTTTGATTTTTTTTGAAATTTTGGGCATTATAACGACGTAATACAAGAAAGTGGAAAATGTGGAATTTGATCCCAGTTCATTTTAGAAGAAGTAGTGATTTGAAAATTAGGTTTAAAGCAATGTTAATTTTGTTGAAATTTCAGCATTATAATGGTGTGATATGAGAAAGGGGGATGTGCGAGATTTGATCCCGGTAGTGGTGTCAATCGGGCCGGGTTGGCCCGGCCCGGCCCGGCCCGAGCCCGGCCCGCTTTTTCGGGCTAAAATCCCGGCCCGGCCCGCTAGGCCCGGTTCACATACCCCGGGCCGGGGTGGACACCCATCCTTCCGTCTATGGCCCAGCCCGAAATAGTGAAAAAGCCCAGCCCGGCCCGAAGCCCGCCACGGCCCACTTCAAAAATAGAAGAAAGCCCGCTAGCCCGTCCGGCCCGGCCCGATGTCTGGCCCGCTAGGCCCGGGCCACCGGTCCGGGGCGGACACACCTCCTCCACTCCCAAGCCCGGCCCGGCCCGATGTTTGGTGAAACCCGGCCCGAAGCCCGCTCGGGGCCCGCTTTGACCGAGCCCGGCCCGGCCCGTTTGACACCACTAGATCCCGGCCCATTTTGAAATAAGTTGTGGTTTGAAAAGTAGATTTAACGTATTTTGATTTTCCCAAAAATTCGGCATTACGGCGGCATAGAATGAGGCGGATCGAATTGGGTTTTTCCTTTTCATTCTTTCAAATCCCAAAGTCGAATGCTCGTTGTCAATAAGAGTTTAGGATACCGGGAAAAGAATTTTATTCTAACATTTTCTCCCTTCCTAATCTCAACTTCGAATGCTCGTTGTCGAGAGAAGGTCGGGATACCGGGGGATACATTTAGTTTGTCATTTTCTCCCTACTTAATCTCAACTTCGAATGCTCATTGTCGAGAAAATGTGAGAATACTAGGAAATGCAAAAGTGAATATGCAACTGTCACGCCCCAGCATAGCAAAATAAGGAAAATTTTTCATTTCCATTTTGGACCCGTAGGTCATGACAGGTGAGGGATCACTTGTCATATACTTAGCTTAACATGTACTAGAAAAACAGAGTATATAAAGCAATAGTGAAGAAAATATAAATCAACATTACAAACTTAATTAATGTTACATTGTCTCAATAAAAGTATTTCTTAAGACACAAGCCACCTTATTCAAATTAAAACATTATTCATATCCTTTATTACAACTTTTAATAAATTATAAAACAGCTCAGCAGACTTCTCTAGCTGGCATAATCGTATAACCCTGCATAGTCATCTCCTGGACATTTTGGGTGTCCAGGATAAAATAATGTCATCAGCTAATGAAAGCTGAGTGAGCATAATGAACACACAAGCAATGTATATAAAAGCACATTACTATCATTACATTTCGTACTTTACAGTACTGTTAGTTCATTATTTCAGTCGTCGCATATAAACAATTAATGAACCGTTAAATCAATTATATTAGCATGAACAATGTAACCATCTCATCTTACTGACACTTCTATCTCAACCACAATCTCTCGACTCATTCGATTCGCCAAAACCATCCGGCACGAGGCCGCTTGTTTAAGATCAGTCTACCATATCTGAGTCGGCCTGGACACGACCTGATTGACCTACCGTATCCGGGTCGGCCTAGGCTCAATCCTTCCTAATTAATCTACTGTATCTGAGTCGGCCTGGAATAATTAAGGTGACACAAGACTCTGACTGGCCTATCGTATCTGAGTCAACCCGGGCTCAATCCTTCCTAATTAATCTGCCGTATCTAAGTTGGCCTAGAATAATTAAGGTGACACAACTCAAGATACCCTTTCTTTACTTATTTCTCACAAGACATATATGTTGACCCAAACGACCCCTTTCCAACATGTCAACTCGACTATGCACGTGTATGACTTATTCCATTTACAATATTCTTTAACCTGATAGTGGTTATTTTAAACTCGTGATTATCATCAAGTAAACCAATTTATCTTAATTTGATTTTAGGAAACTGACGGCTTAATTTTCAGAGTCAGAGAATTTTTATCACAAATTTTAGAGGATAAAATAACATATAAATATAGCCGCAATGTCCTTCTTAATGACATAAATATATAAAAGTAGTGGGTACATGCTTTGACATTATTTTTAATAATGACAAGACATCAAAATATAATTCTTCCATTTTCCCATAATTTTGGAAATACCATAGATATTTTAGAATAATTAAAATACTAGTTAAATAACCACTAATTAATTTATTAAAAATATCAAGTTCTAGTTTTATAATTTGATAATTTATAAAACTATATATACTGACCTCCAACATGTCAACTATAATAAAATAAAATTTAATAGGGTCAATGAGTATTTTTACTACTTATTTTATACATAGTAAACTAATCTATTTATTATTTTTTTTTTATGTTAAAAAGAATAATTTACAAAATTATATGTCACTAGCAAGTATTGAACTCCCAACCTTGGGGTCAAGGAACTAACCAATCAATAAACTATTTCTAAGGGGACTTACTGGGATCCTAATATTTTATTATCAATTTACAGAATGAGTTTTCGTTAACATTTTTGGTATCGCTAATTTTGGACTCCATGGCTCCATATATGCATATCTATACATACTCACTTATTTTCGAACCCCACAGATTGTGCGTAATGACTTAAAGTACATAAAGAGTGGGTTCAAGAGACTCACCTGTTACTGGTTTGCGCGGCGTAAGAGACCGAAGAATTTCTTAAAACCCGTAATAAAGCTTCGAGCTACATCAATGGCTTCTTTGGGCTTCTACTGTGATAATTTTTCTACCCTCTTCTATATTTCCTTTCTTGAATCTCCAGAATATAAATGTGAGTGTGTGTGTGTGTGTGATTGAGTGAGAGAGAGCTTCTGAGAGTTTGCAAATGTGTATGTGATTTTGTCACACCCGTTCTAGAATTTCATGGTTTTAGCATGCATAATTGGATCTGTGAGTTTATCAATGTTAATTGATAATAGTGTTAAGGTTGACTGTGAGTCAACGGTAAGGTGTCAGTGAGGACACGGAACTATGGAAGTTCATTTTTGCTTTGGCACGATGAAATGACATTTATGTGATTTAAATGCTATTTAACTTTCTGGTATTGTTGACGAATAATGAATTTACCTGTGTAGAGTAAATTCTGATAATCTCGATGTTGTTAAATATCATTTAGAGAACTGTGGTGAGAACATGAGTGTCACGTTAAATAAAAGGTAGATTGTGTAGAGATTCCACAGAATTTAGTTTTCGGACGTAATTTTGGACCCAAACGAGACTTAGTCCAAAACTTTTGTAAATTTTAGTTTTCACTCGTAAAGGCATAAAATGGACGTGTGCGACGTTTCATGGACTAATTAGAAGTTTGAGAAACTCGTGGGGAGGTAAACGTGATTCCCAAAGAGTTTTTCTATAAATAGGTGAGGGTGAGTTTTGTATTTGTTATAAAAACTCATAAAAATATCTCGAGAGAGGAGAGAGAAAGGAGATTTGATCCCTCGGGCTTTACGACAACGATCAGCGATCCTTCGTCTGTCAGATTTTCTCCAAATTCGAGATTTGAACTCGTGGAGGTAAGAGCTACGTTTTGATAGTCATTAGGCCATATTTGGCAAACTTTTGTAAAAATCTAATTTCTAGACTTTTGGAAAAAAAAAACCCCTGTAAACTTGTAGGAATCACTTCAAATCTGATATCCGACGTTTAATTGGCCCTCTAGTCGATCCTTCAAAGTTTGAAGAGAATCGCACGAGGTATGAAGTTCTAACTTGTGAAATTTAGAGAAATACATGTTTTAGATTTCGATGATGAAATTGTGATCCGGGCAAAATCCATGTGTTATTTGTAGGCTCATAAATTATGCACGCGCTTAAATGTGAAAAGCATATCTAAATTTATGCGAGCACGTTGAGTTGTCTATGTGGGTCAAAGGGGGGACTTATACAAATTCATGCCGGAGTAAGCTTCTCGATGTTTGAGAATTTTAGTAACGACGGCTACTATGCATGGTTTAAGGCTTGGACTTGCCATGGCACTTGGAGATGTAATGGTTGTAGGCTTGGACTAGCCATTGACATCGCGGTTAAGGCTTGGACTTGCCGCTGCCGAATGAAGGCGTATTTTTCTCCCTAGAGACTATTGATGTGATTTATGAGATTAATGCATGTTTTGTCATATGTGCACATGTTAGGATTTGTACACTCAGCATATAGCTGAGCAGTGGAGATTTACTCTATTGCAGGTAAGAAGAAAGACAAGAAGAAGCACGAGGAGTGAGGCTGTTGTGGAACGCCGGGGAATCACCTTGTTCATATTTTTGTTCTCTTCCTTAAACTTGTATAAGGATTAGGAATTTGTAATATGTTGTAATGGAACTAAGGCTTGTGGTTTAAAAAATGAGGCACGTCTCATGTTTTACAGCCATGTGAAGATAATGATTTAGAACCAATCAGGCATTGTAATCACGCGACTGATCAATTCACGTGGGTAAGATAACTGGTTACTTCGGTCTGGTTTGGTCAGTTAGCTAATTAAAATGTCTCAACTAAAATCATTAGGGACAAAAATGAAGGCGGCGTGATAATATATTTTATTAATAGCTTTTATCACAAATCAAAGGGTAACTTAGGGGCGCAGTCTTAAGTAACAATAACAAAATTAAAATTACTAAGGGTTATAAAAATTAAAGGCATTGTATTATTAAATGTTAACATAAATATTATTTATTTATTAAAAATAATACCATAACTACAAATAGTACACACTAATAAAATAGAAAATGGCATTTTATTTATTATTAGGGACGCGAAAGTACAGGTTGCTACAACAACAGTCGTATAAGAGCAAAAATATGTATAATACGTAGATATAGTGTCGACCCACTAACAGGGGAATATAGTACTATAAGAACAGAAAATTGTATAATACATACATATAGTGTCAAACCACTAACAGGGGAAATCAGTCCTATAAATAAACAAAAAATGGGATTTTTGTGATTTTACCCCCATAATTTTATCTTCTTGTTATTCTTCTTCTTTTTTAAATGATTGATACTCTTCTTTGTTAAGCAAGGGAAAAATAAAATTAGTCTTAGAAAAAGAATAAGAAAATAAAACTAAACCTTAAAAACTAGTCTTAGAAATAAACAAAAAACAAAAAGAAAGAAAAAATTGAAAATAAGTACTAAACCTTTTTTTTTAAAACTAGTTTTAGGAACAAAAAGAAATTGAAAGGAAAATAAAAATAAAATCTAAACTTAAAAATAAAATAAAATAAAACCCTTAGGGTTATTAGGGACTAATAGAAAAGAAAATGAGAAAAAGGAACTAAACTCTAAAAAAAAACGTAGTCTTGGGAATTGAAGAAAGGGAAAATGAAAAAAAAAAAAAAAAACTAAACTAAAAAAATTATAGTCTTAGGAATTAAAAAAGAAAAAAAGAAAGAAAGAAAGAAAAATAGAAGAAAGAAAGAAGAAGAAAAGAAAAAAAATTTGTGTCAATGTGTATGTGCGTGTGTATATGTGGGTGTGTGTGTGGTGGCCGAGGGCGACGGCTGGCTGTGGTGGTGGCCGGAGTTAAGAGGAGGAGTTTTTGGGTATGGTGGTGGTGTGTAGAAGCAAGTGGTGATGTGGTGTATGGTTAGAGGGGAGCAGAGCCAGTATTTTTGGTCAGGGGAGTTAAAGCTATACGGTGGTAGCCCCCGAGGCAAATTTTTTTTGGGTCTTCCTTTAGTTTTTGCTGTAGTGTTTTGGGACTACATATTATACATAAAATTTCCCAATTCAACATAAGTCACAAATTTACATGTGCCCAAATTCACAAGTACCCCAATCCAATATCCACAAATATCCCTCAAAAAAGCAAAAATCACAAATAATTCCCAATTCTAATTTTTTTTGTTAACATATTCCCTAATTAAAAGAGGGAGAAAATATGTAGATTTAGTTTTAGACCCCGTTTGTTTCGGGGTAAGAGATGTAATTTTTAATTTAAAAATGTGATATTTGGAAACATAATCTGAATCTATTTGAAGAAACTTAAACATTATAGGGTATCATTAAATATTTCAGGGGTGGGGGCTATTTATAAAACTCGTAAATTTTAAAGCTAAAAATACAATTTTTAAAATTTCAGGGGGGCCTAGGCCACCCTTGGCCCTAGGTGGCACCGCCCCTTGGGGACAAGTGGTGGAGGTGATGGTGAGAGAGGAAGGGGTGGAGATGGTGAATGGAGGTGGTGGCCAGAGGTAAGGTGGCCGGAGAAGGAGAGGGGGCTAACCCCCCCCCCCCCCCCCCCTCTCTCTCTCTCTCTCTCTCTCTCTCGATTTTTTTTTCTTTTTTTTTGTCTCTCTCTTTCCCCGAGAATCTCTCTCTCTCTCTCTCTCTCCCCTCTGATTTTTTTTCTTTTTTGACTTTCCTCCTTTTCCCTCCCTCCCTCCCTCCCTCCCTCCCTCTTCGCTCTATATATATCCATTTGTGTAGATGTATGTACGTATAAATGCAGTGGCGAATCCAAGATTTATCGCTAGGGGACCATGCACAAGGGGCCGAGAATGATTGGGGGTTCGGGCAAATTTGTTTGGTCTATTTTGTAGTGCCCTTGCATGGGTCTATCACTATCTTTGATAATAAGGATGTATTACAAATTGAAATTTAACAAGCTTGAAATAATATTGAAACAATTTGGGTAGGGATAAACTAGTTAGGGAAAAAAAATGTGGTTGTGCCTTATATTTAGGATATTCTAGATTACAATTGAGCCAAAATAATACATATAATGGTTTTTATTTAACTTTTTTGGTAAGTTGGATCAACTACGATATAGAAAATTTTTATTTTGAGGCAAATCAATATATATTGGGGGGATAATGTAGGATTCATATCATTTTGGGTAGGCCAATCTTAATTAACTTTGATATGTTTATAAATTATCTATACTATTTTTTCAATTTCACAAAAGTTAGAGGGGGGTTGCCACCCCTACATCCGCCACGGTATAAATGTATGTATATGCCAGCTTCCTTTTGAGAAGCTTCTCCATTTTATTTTCTTTTGTTTTTCTTTTGTTTTCTTTTAAGTAGAAGTAAATGGGAAATCACCAAAAAAAAAAAGATTTCCTCTTCCTTTTTTTTTCAAATAAATAAGTAAATAAAAATAAATCTTTGCTTTTTCTTTTTTGAAGGAAGAAAGTATATATAAAAATGTAAAATAAAACAAAATAAATAAATAAAAGTAACATAGTAATATGACAAATAATAATAAAATAATAAAAATATCTAGATATTTTGTGTGTGCACCGTGCTTTTTAAAGTTCTGAAATGCAGAGCGATAGAGACATGGACTGCCGGGTCTCCTTGCCAAACACGAAATTTGGATGTAAAAATGGGATTTTTCAAACACTGTTTGGCTCGCATTCGGCATTAGTTTGTGCTGAAAATACCTGATAATGTACTTTTTTTCAGATTCCGAAGTCAAAATGAGACAAAATTATAGGGATTTCTCAGTCTCAATGTGAAAATTTAGTTTAGTTCTGTCCGAAAAAAGCACAAATGCTCCAAGCTCAAAGAATAGAGCTTTCAGACATTTTGATAGTGTAAAATGACATACCTATGAGAGATCTTACCGCAGTTTTTCAACTTTTGTCTTCTAATGAAAATGAAATTTCTAACATATCTTTATCTTAATAATGTGAATTTTTGGTGTCAATTTTGAGCCTCCCAAAGCTATCTTGCAACGATTTGAAATTTTTGGGTATAATTCTTATACCTAATAAAGTAACCTTTCCGAATCCGTTGTCAGATTGTGATGAAATTTCAGGCACTCGTCGGTTTTGATGTGAAAAGTGCTTTGGTCATGACCAAATATAGCACATGCACTCCAAATTGAAAGAATAGAGCGTTCCTACGATTTGACAGTGTGATTGACTCAATAGTGAGTGTCTTTATCGCGATTTTTCGACTTCTTCGTCGGATGGCTCTAAAATTTCGACAGTTCTTCACCTTGACAAGTATGAATTTTTTGTTCCATTTCTGAGCCCCCGAGAGCTATCTAGTGACGAAACGGAATTTTTCTGTTTGAAATTAATGCTTGATAAAGTAACTTTTCCGAATCCAGTGTTGGAATGCGATAAAATTTTAGGCACTCGTCGTTTTTGGCATGTACTTCAATTCTAGCCTAAAAAATGTCTGCTCCAACTTTCAGAATGCCGATAATGTAAATATGCCCTTCTTTTGCAAATCGCAGATTCTTGAAACTTCAAAATGCGATCTTTTCTTCATCTGTGGTCGATTTTGCCGATTCGAAGCCCAGGGACCTTGTATTGACAAGCTCTTTACATCTATCGGACTCGATGCAAGTTATCGATATGTTTTTCTTGGGATGACGAATAATTGGGTGTCTACATGAGTAACAGTCAATATACAGAATGGGAGATTTGTTATGACTTGGGCGGGGGGGGGGGGGGAGGGGGGGGGGGGGGGGTTGATTGCAAAATTTCTTGGAAAATGTTTGGCACACACACTTTTTGACACGCTATGCTTTAAACACATGTACCTTGTGCTGTTTAAAATTTTCACCCTTTTCTGTGCACCACTTGCACAGCACAGGGTACATGCATTTAAAGTTGGGTGTCAAAAAATGTGCGCGTGTGTGTATGTATGTATGTGTATGTGTATGTGTGTGTGTGTGTGTGCGTGTGTATGTGTGTGTGTGTGTGTGTGTGTGTGTGTGTGTGTGTGTGTGTGTGTGTGTGTGTGTGTGTAGCACTACTCAAATTTCTTATCTTAGTAAAACATCATGGCAATTTGCAAGGAAAATTTGGCAATTCTAATTTCGCAAAATGTGTTGCAATGAAAAATTGGTAGAACAATTGAATATCTAGAATGAGGTAAAAAAAATTCCTCAAATCAAAAGCTTATGTCAAAGATAAGATCTTCTTGATTGATTAAGAAAAGGTGCTAACCCAAAATGTCATTAGTGAATTCTTGAAATTAAGGGCCGAAACTTCAATTCAGGATAGCAAGAAACCACGTCATAGAAGATAAAGAAAAGGGATAATACTTCCAATAAATTGGGACAGAGGTCCAATCGATTGGGATAAAAGTAGTAACAATCTATTGGGAAAAAGGTTCAATCGATTGGGAGTCATACCTATTTGCTTGTAGTTTTGCGCGGGCGTGCCAGAACCAAAAGTGGTTTGAGATTGCAAACTAATTTCCTAAGTCACTTGTATGAGTGATACACAAGGTTTGAAAATCTAACTTCTAATGGGCGATTGTGAAAAGTGAGTAGGAAAGTACTCGCACTTAAAGTCCAATGGCAGTATTGAAGCATACAAGCCATACAAGTGATGAAAAGGAAATAACAGAAATTAAATAAAAAGCTAAATTTTTATTTAATTGAAAGGAAAAGACATTACAAGAAATTACTAGAATGCTAAAAGAATGCTTTTATGGATGCTTTGGATGCGGTTTTCGAGGATGACACGGAGTGGTTTGATAGCTTGTTGGCCTGCTTATTTATAGGCCTGGACTGATATGAGATAAGGCAAGAAAATATCTTCACTAACAATCAGGTAAAAAGTACTAGATTTATCTCCCCCAAACTGATAATATTTTCCATATCTTCAAAATATATAACATCTTGAATCTAGCTCAAATTTGGTCTTCATTCGGCTGACTTCCCCTCCAAGTAAAAGATATACACCAAAAGTTTGATATTATCTTCCCAAAAGTTGATAAAATTTCCAAATCTAAAAAAATTATCCTTTCTAAAAGATCATAATATTTTGATAATCTTCCCATATCAGATAATATGGTTATATATATATATATCACCAATATCATGAGAGGTTGTAGGGTGATAGACTTCCCAAATTTGGACCCCACCATATCACATCAAAGTGGTCAAATCAAAAGTAATGCTAAGTCAGTGCATGAATTAACTTGCTGGCCATGTAATTAATGCTCTGGCAAAATGATAATCAGTCCGACTTCCTAAGGCAGAGAAAAGATTCATCCCGATAAAGTGTAGTAACAAAATATCCATCACCCTTAATAAGCCAAGACAACACAGTGGTTGAATTGGTGGCGCACCTCACTACTTCCCAAAAATAGCAAAATGAAGCAAAGCCAATCATACGTTAGCCCGATTGAGAGTTGGACAACCAAACAAAGCTTAGGCTGAAACACTACCAGTTCGATGGATTGCATTAAGAATCAATTTGATGACTAGAATATTGACCAAAATTAAAAAATGGTCAGGTAAAGTGGCCTGAATTCTTAAATACTCCAAATGAATTACTATCTATTAAATGAACGTGGCCCACCATCAAATTAAATCATTACTGCAACCATCAAGTACATTGGCCCACCAATTGGGTCTTGATCTTTTGGCCAAAATAATATGCGCCAGCAACTGGAAACCAAACAGTCCGAATGGTATCAGTCAGACCGATCAAACGGTGATCAGTCCGAATGCAGTCAGCCCGATTTTGCAACCCATTTGGCCCTGCCAACTTTGAATCAATCACTTAGCCATTAATTTTGCCATCGGGCTCTCAGTTCGATTGAAAAATCTCAATCGACCCTATGCAAAATTTAACTTAAAAATGTTTTTTTTAGGTGCAAACAATTGCCCCCCTGGCTCTTTAAAATGAAATGTTATGCAATTTTGAAGAGACATATTTGCCCAGACCGATTTCCCTTTTGGACTGACATCGGTCTTATCCATGAGACCAACTATAATTGTTGCAACTGTTTCACGTAATGCTCCTCTTATAACTAGACTGAATGAGGACAAACAAGGGTGATGTGTCTTTACTTCCATCGAACCCACCACTTGACCATGTAACACCTCACTGTGTAGCCTGACTGAGACATGTAATTACACTGGTACAACCCCATGTAATCAGGCCCACCACTTGACCACAGCCTTTATGTCGACTTATTTGATCCAATTGATAACAGACTTCAACCCCAATTGTACTACCTCTTCTTCTATGTACTACATCGGCCTGTTAGTCCGAATTGCATTCCAAGTTTCCTTTTAGCACTGCTATTACTTTATTTATTATTATTCTTTTCTTTTTGGCCTGGTATCTCAGTCCGAATGATGAATCAACCGAATTAATTCAGTTCGGTCTATAGTATTTTTTTCCTTAATATTTTGATAATACCAGTGTAGTAAAAATAACCACCAAATTAAAGATAATTTTGGTGACATCCACACAAGCATTGTGGATGTAAATTAATAGTAGCCAAATAATTAATTGGCTTAGAATAAAAAGGTAATCGGTCTGTAACACCTGTACCCGGAGAACAGGTTAATTATTGTGTTAATATGCATTAATTAGTATAATTAGTGTATAAACGGATTAAGGGGGGGCTTGGACTCGCTCATGTAAAAAGTGTTCAGAGAGGGACACTAGTTGAAAAAGTCCCCAGTGAGGTGGGACAGGTATTGAAATGGAACCCAACGAAGGGTAAATTGGTAATTTGCATTTTAAATGATCAAATGCATTTTATGTGTTTACATAAATATTTGTTTACATGCTTTCATATTACATGGTGATATATGTGTAGCATTTAGTGTTATAAGGGTATAAATGAAACAGATTTAAAATGAGTGGATGCGATAGCAATTTCACAAAATATGTGGGACCCACATTGGGAGCCATACGAAACTTAGACAAACACTCATTAAGTAATTGGGTAGTTAATGGAATGTTTGGGGGATTTCATAATAAGAACCTTATAAATTTCGGGGGTATAAATGAAAAGAAAAAAATTGAGGTGAAGACACCTCATGCTCAATGCATGTGTGTGTGTCAAGTGAAGGAGAAGTCTCCATTTTCAGCAAATTAAAACAAAACAAGAGAGAGCCGGAAGAGAAAGACGGAGACAAGACGCCGACATCGTTTTTCCACCGTTCTGCGCCGACGTTCGTCGAATCACGAATCGAAGCCATTTTCGGACTCGTGGAGGTGAGACGAACATTTCTATACCTTTACTTTACATTTAAATTACTGGATTTTGGTATCTCATATAAAACGGTGAGACGTCATCTACCGAATTCTTATAGGATTCATTTTGGTGTAGAAATTGAGCTCTAATTGGTGAAATTCAGCACTTCTATAGCTTGAATTTTGGTATAATCTTATACAAAACAAATGATTGTGTTTAATGGGTTCAAGGCTTTGATGATGTTAGGAATAACTACTCATGCTAGAGACTATCTTGTTGTTGATTTGTGAATTTTATGTCAATTCTATGAAAATTTTATGTTGATACATGAATATGTGTTTATGTGCTTATATGTCTATGTGGTAGTCAATGAGCACCAGGGAAATGGTTCATTGTTGGGAGTAATAAGAGTGGTGTAGAGAAAGAATCCGATAAATACGGAAGTCCAAGGAATAGAAGTGGCCACGGGACCAAGGGAGGTCTTCGGGTCTGAATGAACCATATAACCGGTGACTCGGCGACTTCGTTTATGTTTTGTGTGTTAATTGTATCATTGCACATGTTAAACATACAATCATGTTAGAATGCTCACTAAGCGTAATGCTTAAGAAAACCGTTTTCCTATTTCTATTGTGGTACATAACAACCACCGCAGGTTCGGAGCCTTATCCGGAGAGGAAATGACGCGCAATGGGAGAGATGGGAGAGATTTGGAATCTTGAGTATAAGAACTTCTTTGAACTTGTAAAATGATATAACTTATGGCTTCTTTCATGTTAATGTTAATACTTGGGTTGTGGAAAAAGAGTTTGGATCCTAAACTTGTATTTTGATAGTTGGAAATGAATTTGAGAACCAATGTATAATCTCTCTTGTTTTGTTCAAGATTGGTACAAGTTAGTGGTTAAGACCATCTCGGCAAGTCCGGATGAGTTGCAAGTGTTGTTGACAAGTTAAACTTGTATGTGTAATGTTAGTTATAACCTTTGGTTCATGTCTAGCAAGTTTTATAAACTTTGGATGTGAATTGAGTTTCAAAGTTCAAAGGTCGTTTTGGATCAAATGAAATGAGAATATTAATTGATTTGATCAAATTGTGAATGTGTTGTGTGATCCAAGCTTGACTTAAGTTTAAAAGTGGTTGGAAATGTGTAGGATGTGTTTTCCCAAAGTTTCATAAGGTTTCCATGTGATTTGGTTGTGTTTGGAAAGTTTAAAACTTGTTTGACAGCAAAATTTAGCAGCAGGAACCTGTTCTGCAGGTTGCGGATCGATCCGCGTTTATGAAGGGATCGATCCGGCCTTTTAAGGGAACATTCTGCGAGAGACTCATATAAATGGATCGATCCGTGTTTTATGAAGGGATCGATCCGCTTGTTTTTTTTTTCTTTTTTCTCACAGCACGTCCGCTTTTACGGAAACGTGCATAACTTTTTCTAGAAAACTCGGATTCGCGCGCCGTTTATTGCGTTGGAACCGAGACTCAAAAATTTAACTTTTGGTATAAAAATGTTACATACTTTATTAATGACTATTTGCCCTTGGGGGCTGTTTTGTCACAATAGAGTTCTTAAAAGTGATTTACCCACATTTTCTTTCTAATTAGTGTGTGTTTTGGGTACGGTTACTCTTATTACACGTGTCCTAATCTGCCGGGGGTGGGTTGGGGTGTGACACAGTCCCTATAACAAGACCGGAAAAATTTAACTACTCATTGAGGGTGAGTTTCCTCAAGGAAAGTTGCTCAAAAAAATTATGGACCGATTTAGAGTCAATCGGTCTCGGCGAAGCTTGCCCCCCGAGCACTTCATCGCCGATTTCTTCATCACCAAGGGGGTCTTCATCATCATCCTCCTATCAACGGGAGGGTCTATGGCCGATCCATGATCACTTGGCCTATCAAACTCTTCTCTTTCGGCCTCAACAATATTGTTAGGCTCGTTTAGAGTTTGCCCCTCGAGCAGTAAATCTGATAAACTACTTGGTTTTTCCTCCAACCACCGACTAAAAATTCCTTCTAAGATTTGAAAAAATTTATGTTGGGTGGGGGCTCTTCTGCTTTACTTGAAGGAAAAAGGAGACCGATTCATTGCATAAAAATTGTATATCGGCCTTAAAACGGTCAATGTATGTGTAAAGATGACCGATTTCATCATCGTACAGGTCCTTAAACTGGTAAATTAAACCATGATATGGCCTTTTTTTTTGTACCGCAAACGAATCTGGTTGCGGTAGAACTGCATCCATGCTTCACGGATTACATGGCTCATCACCTGGTTGTCCCACCGGACGTGCCAAAATGTTTGCTTATAGTTTTGTGCGGGTGTGCCAGAACCAAAAGTGGTTTGAGAGTGCAAACTAATTTCCTAAGTCACTTGTGTGAGTGATACACAAGGTTTGAAAATCTAACTTCTAACGGGCGATTGTGAAAAGTGAGTTAGAAAGTACCCTCACTTAAAGTCCTATGGCAGTATATAAGCATACAAGCCATACAAGTGATGAAAAGAAATAACAAAAATTAAATAAAAGGCTGAATTTTTATTTAATTGAAAGGAAAAGACATTACAAGAAATTGCTAGAATGATAAGAATGCTAAAATAATGCTTTTTTGGATGCTTTGGATGCTGTTTTAAAGGATGCCGCGGAGTGGTTTGACAACTTGCCGATCTACTTATTTATAGGCCTGGACTGATATGAGATAAGGCAAGAAAATATCTTCACTAATAATTAGGTAAAAAGTACCAAATTTATCTCCCCCAAACTGATAATATTTTCCATATCTTCAAAATATATATATATATATATGTATATATATCTTGAATCTAGCCCGAATTTGTTCTTCAATCGGCCGACTTCCCTTCCAAGTAAAAGATATACGCCATAAGTTTGATATCATCTTCCCAAAAGTTGATAATATTTCCAAATCTAAAAATATCATCCTTCCTAAAAGATGATAATATTTTGATAATCTTCTCATATCAGATAATATGGTAATATATATATATGTCACCAATATCATGAGAGGTTGTAGGGTGATAGACTTCCCAAATTTGGACCCCACCGTATCACATCAAAGTGGTCAAATCAAAAGTAATGCTAAGTCAGTGCATGAATTAACTTGATGGCCATGTAATTAATGCTCTAGCAAAATGATAATCAGTCCGACAGTATAAGGCAGAGAAAAGATTCAGCCTGATAAAGTGTAGTAACAAAATACCCATCACCTTTAATAAGGCAAGACAACACGGTGGTTGAATTGGCGGCCCTCCTCACTACTTCCCAAAATTAGCCAAATGAAGCAAAGCCAATCATACCTTAGCCCGATTGAGAGTTAGACATCCAAACAAAGCTTAGGCTGAAACACTACCAGTCCGATGGATTGCATTAAGAATCAATTTGATGACTTGAATATTGACCAAAATTATAAAATGGTCAAGTAACGTGGCCTAAATTCTTAAATACTCCAAATGAATTACTATCTATTAAATGAACGTGGCCCAGCATCAAATTAAATCATTACTTAAACCATCAAGTACATGGTTCCACCAATTGGGTCTTGATCTTTTGGCCAAAATAATATGTACCAGCAACTGGAAACCAAACAGTCCGAATGGTATTAGTCAGCCCGATCAAATAGTGATCAGTCTGAATGCAATCAGCCCGATTTTGCAACCCATTCGGCCCTACCAACTTTGAATCAGTCACTTAGCCATTAATTTTGCCATCGGGCTCTTAGTCCGATTGAAAAATCTCAATCAGCCTTATACAAAATTTAACTTTAAAATGTATTTTTTAGGTACAAACAATGCCATGTCAATCAATTGGATAAAAATCTAATTGATTGGGTCCAGGTCATTGGCAATCGATTGATACTTCGTCTTCTTCACAGAGACTGGCAGTCCAGAAAATAGAAGTTCAAGGAACGTTTTGCTATGTCTTTCCTTCTTTAAAAACATGTAAAACTGCATATTTAAGAGACCATGTGAGTTTGGGACTCACCTAGTGAAGGTGTATGTGTGTGTGAGACTATGGAAGCTTGAAGCTCTCTCTCTTCTTCTTTCTCTTCTCCCTCTCTGTCTCTTCTTCCTTCGTTCTTTTCTGTTCTTCTTCTTTTCTTCTCCCTCTTCTTTTCTCTGCTTCCAACAGTGTATATGTGTGTGTCTATGTGTATGGATATATATATATATGTGTGTGTGTGTGTGTGTGTGTGTGTGTGAGGTCAGAGGTGTATATTATATGTGTATGAGTGTGTGTGTGTGTGTGTGTATATATATATATGTATCACTCCTCTCCCTCCCAAGATTTTGAAAACACTCCGCATCCACAAAATACAAGCATATATATAAAGGGTGAGAGTGCCACATGTCAAAATCCTAAGCAAACTTGGAGACCAAATTCAGCTCCCATTCAATCGATTGGGTCCAGTGGCAATCGATTGGGCTCAGATGTTTATGAAGGCAATCTATTGGGAAAAGGGAAATTGATTGGGGTTAGGGCGGTTGCTTGCCAATCGATTGGTGAAAGTGTCAATCGATTGGGACTCCAAATATGGCAATTGATTGGGATACTAAAATTATCAACAGAAGGGTAAATTTTATACATGTATTCAAAGAATAATATCAAGTCTCATACATTAATAGTATATATTTGAAAATACGGGGTATTATAGAGATAAAGAGGAACACTTGCATAACTTATACATATACAAAACTGCCAATGAATGATCTCTAACATTCTATAACTAGATCTCTTTTGAGATATTTTCTGTGAGAATCAGAGAATCTTTTTTAAAAAATTGTTTACCAACTTGCATTGCTGCCTCTATATATAGCCATATGTATGTATGTATAAATGCAATGGCGGATCCAGGATTTATCGCTAGGGGGCCGTGTACAAGGGGCTAAGAATGATTGGGGGTTTGGGGGGCTATGTCCCCCGAGGTTAGGGGTGGGCATTCGGTTAGATCGGTTCGGTTTGGGGTATTTCGGTTCGGTTCGGTTCGGTTCGGCAAACGTCAACCGTTAACTGACTGAAATTTAATTCGGTTGGTTCGATTCGGTTAACCGAATTATAAATTTGGTTCGGTTTGGTTATTCGGTTAACCGAATTGTAAAAAAATCCAATTTTTTTTTTTATTTTTCACAACATTTTTATGTTTTTTTCCTTTCTCTTTCATATTGCAAAGAAAGCATATTTTTCTTTGATTTCAATTATAAAAATACTTATATTTTATTATCTGTAGTTATATATAAGTATATAATTAATATAGAAAATAAATAAATAAATAAATAATTCAGTTTTTCAGCTCAGTTCGGTTTGCCTAGAGGCAACTGTTAACTGAACTGAAATTTTTAATTTGGTTCAGTTTTTAACCGAACTAGAATTTTTAACTGAAATAACCGAACTAAAATTGAAAATTCAGTTCGATTTGTTCGGTTTGTTCAGTTACCGAACTGTTTGCCCACCCCTACCTGAGGCAAATTTTTTTGATCTATTTTGTACTTCCCTTGCGTGGAGACTATCACTATCTTTGATAACAAGGATCGGACTTATTACAAATTGAAATTTACAAAGCTTGAAATAATATTGAATCAATTTGGGTAGGGAAACTAGTTAGTGAAAAGATAATGTGGTTGTACCTTATATTTTGGATATTCTAGATTATAATTAAGCCAAAATATTACATATAACGGTTTATTTAACTTTTTTGGTGGGTTGGATTAATTACTACACAGAAAATTTTGAGGCAAATCAATATATATTGGGGGGATAATGTAGGATTCATATACTTTTTGGGGAGGCCAATCTTAATTAACTATGAAATATGTATGAATTATATATACTATTTTTACAATTTGACAAAAGTTGAGGGGGGTTGCCCCCCTACATCCTCCACTGTATAAATGTATGTATATGCCGACTTCCTTGAGAAGCTTCTCCATTTTCTTTTCTTTTCTTTTAAGTGGAAGAAAATGGGAAATCACCAAAAAAAGATTTCTTCTTCTTGTTCTTCTTCTTCTTCTTCTTTTTTTTTTTTGCAAATAAACAAGTAAATAAAAATTAGTCTTTGCCTTTTCTTTTTTTGATGGAGGAAAGTATATATTAAAAAATGTAAATTAAATTAAAGTAATATAGTAAGATGACAAATAATAATTAAATAATAAAAAAATCTAGATACATACTTTGTGTGTACGCCGCACTTTTTGAACTTTTGAAATGCAACGCGATAGAGACATGGACCGCCGGGTCTCCTTACCAAATGCGGAATTTTGATGTAAAAATAGGATTTTTCAAACGCCGTTTGGCGCACATTTGGCATCAGTTTGTGAATAAAATACCTGATAATGTACTTTTTTTGGAATCCGGAGTCAGAATGAGACAAAATTACATGAATTTCTCAGTATCAATGTAAAAAGTAGTTTAGTTCAGTCCGAAAAAAGCATAAATGCTCAAAGCTCAAAGAATAGAGCTTTCAGACATTTTGACATTGTAAATTGACATACCTGTGACAGATCTTATTACAGTTTTTCAACTTTTGTCTTCTGATGAAAACGAAATTTCTAACAGATCTTTATCTTGATAAATGTGAATTTTTGGCGTCAATTTTGAGCCTCCTAAAGCTGTCTTGCGACGATTTGAAATTTTTGCATATAATTCTTATACCTGATAAAGTGACTTTTCCGAATCCGGTGTCAGATTGCGATGAAATTTCAGGCATTCATCGATTTTGATGTGAAAAGGGCTTTGGTCATGACTGAATATAGCACATGCACTCCAAAAATTGAAATAATAGAGCGTTCCGACGATTTGACATTGTGATTGACTCAATAGTGAGTGTCCTTTTCGCGGTTTTTTGACTTTTGTCGTTGGATGGCGCTAGAATTTTCGACAGTCCTTCACCTTGACAAATATGAATTTTTTGTACCATTTCTGAGCCCCCGAGAGCTGTCTAGTGACAAAACAGAATTTTCCCGTTTGAAATTAATTCCTGATAAAATAACTTGTCCGAATCCAGTGTCGGAATGGGATGAAATTTTAGGAATTCGTCGGTTTTGACATGCACTTCAAATTGGCATGAAAAATGTTTGCTCCGACTTCCGAAATGCCGAAAAAGTAAATATGCCCCTCTTTTGCAAATTGCAGATTCTTAAAACTTCAAAATGCGATCTTTTCTTCATCTGTAGTCCGCTTTTGCCTATTCGAAGCCCATGGACCTTGTATTGACAAGTTCTTTACATTTGACGGACTTGATGCAAGTTATCGATATGTTTTTCTTGGGATGATAAAAAAATCGGGTGTTTAAATCTTAGCCTTTGAACATTTTTTCAATATGGATTCACACAAATTCTAACCATACAAAATGTAATAAAGTAAGATGACTAGGTAAATTAAAGAACACTATTGAAATTGAAGGTAAAATAAAAATAATATTTAATTAAAATAACTAGCTGAAACGATCACCATTATTAGAGTTGCTCCAATAAATTCACACCTTAATACCAAGAGAGAGGACAAGTTTTCCAAAATGAATACTACTGTATAAGATAATTATTATGACAACCACATGAGTTGGCATGACAAAGCCCAAAGATAAAGTTGCCCACGGCTCAAGAAATGTCCTTAAATTGGGTGAATGACTCAATGAGAGGACATGATGTCTAAAGTCTTTATTTTAAATGGGGTATTACCCTTTATTATTTTTATGAATTTTTTATTCTATATCCCACTTTTTGATGAAAAATTAAAAGTTAAGCCTCTAAAGCCAAGGTTTTTGCTGTACTTGTAAATATATATATATATATATATATGAGAGAGAGAGGCACGGCTAAAATTACATGGAGTTTCTGACTTTTTGTCAAAAAAAAAAAAGTAAGAGAGAAAGAGCCACAATAAAGTAGAGGAAAAATTTAATATACACTCACTCAAAAAAGGGTGGATGTCAATCTTCAATCGTGTGGCTCAGGTTAACCACATTACCAAAATAGTAAAATTAGTTATGACAAATGTGGTTCAATTATGAGAAATGTGGTTCAATATACTCACTCAAAAAGGGGTGGATGCCAGTTCTGCTGATCAAAGCTTCGTCTGATCGGAATCACTGGAGAGGTCGGGTGCTTACATACTATCCAAAGATTGTGCGGAACTTTTTCTTCCAGACTAGAAAAAGACTGAATGAATCTTTATCTGGAAAGGCATGATTGGGCTTAGTTATGAGAAATGTGGCTCACTGTTATGAGTCAGTTATGATAAATATGATTAGGGGTTGACATCCACCCCTTTTTCAGAAGGTGTATTGTAGTCTGGCCTAAAGTAAATACATAATTTTTAGTTGACTTCTTTAAAAGATTGATTCAATCCTGACATCCTGTATAGAATTGAAATTGTTTTCATAAGTGGAATACCAATGATGGTATTGGTAGACATTGTTTCTTCTTGAATTTGTATTGCGCTTTTTTTTTTCTTTTTTTTTTTTTTTCCTTTTTCCAAATGCCCTGTGTAGAATAAAAAAGTTTTCTACAATTATGAAACCTTCACGTTAGGGAGTTTAAACTTTAAAGCAAGTGGTTTTATGGCCATATGGTTAAAGACTATCCTTGTAAGATTATATTGAAAAAGACAAAAACAAGGATATACTCCCAAAAAAAAAAAAAAGACCAAGAATGAGACTCCTACTAGCAAAGGAAACTAGATTTAGGTCCACCCAATCAAAACTCCTTCTAGCAAATGATACCAAACTTGCCAACACTTAACCCAAAACTAAGTGCTCTAGCTATAATAATTTACAAATAATTTGGTGGATTACACATAATATTCTTATGATTTCTTTATCCCTTTATTTCTTATCATTTATGTGAAAAAGTAATATAATCAATTAGTCACTTAAGAATGTTACACCCATGTGTGGACCTTTAAATAGTAAGCATAACTATGTTTAAGTTAAGTGATTATTTTAAAGTAGAGGCATTATTCATGTAATGATACACCATATCTAATCCAATTTCAGCCGTTAAATCACTAAGGTATTAGTCTAAATAGAATATGAGTAATATATTAGCCGTTGCCTACTCAATGCTTTATAATCAATATAAGAAACTATATATGATTTGGACATATAGACATATTTACAACACCCCACTTATGAATACATGTTATATTCAACGCGTGGATGCATATGCAACCTAGACAGTGGAGTTTTCATAATGGGCAATGTTAGGGGCACTAACAAAATCCACTAACACTTACTAACACACTCTATCTCTCTCCTAGTGGTACTGTGGGATCCGCTGGATGCATATGCAACCTAGACAGTGGAGTTTTCATAATGGGCAATGTTAGGGGCACTAACAAAATCCACTAACACTTACTAACACACTCTATCTCTCTCCTAGTGGTACTGTGGGGTCCGCTGCGGACCCCACAGTACCACTAGGAGAGAGATAAAGTGTGTTAGTAAGTGTTAGTGAATATTACAATGCCACTAGGAGAGATAGAGTGTGTTAGTAAGTGTTAGTGAATATTGTTAGTGCCCCAAACATAACTCTTTCATAATTCGGGGCACTCAAAGACACCAACAAGAGGGCCTGTTTGGCAACACTTTTTACTTCTGTGATTCACTCTAAACAACTGCTTTCGATCAAAAGTTGTCCCAAGGTAGTTTTTTTTACCAAATCACAAATTTTCAAGATTTATAGCTTTTGCTTTTGCAATTCAATCGCAAAAAATATGATTTGTGACCAAAAGTTGTCAGATGTAGCTTTTCACTAATCTCATATTTCTACGACTGACTCACTTTTTTTTTTTTTGTAATGAATCAAGATTTTGGTTTGCCAAATAGTTTTATTGTAGCTTTTGAAGTTCCATAATCACTTGTAATCTCCAAAAACTACTCCCAAACACTCTCCTACACGTTTTTTTTATTCGATTGAATCACATAAACTAGTTTGTCAAAACATTTTCATTTAATTTTGTAGGTTTTAGAACCACTTATAAACTTCAAAAGCTATTTCCAAACACACTCTTACACATATTTTTCTACAATTGAATCGAAACTAGTTAGTCAAACGGTTTTATTTGAGCTCTTCGAGTTTCATAATCACCCATAATTTAAAAAAAAAAAATACTACGAAATAAACATACACATATTTTTTTGCAATTGAATCGCAGCAACTAGTTAGTTAAACAATTTTATTTTAGCTCTTTGAGTTCTATAATCACTTCTGAACTCCAAAAGCCACTGCCAAACACCCTCTTACACAGATTTTTCTACAATTGAATCGCACAATTTCATTGTAGCTTTTGAAATTACATCCAAAAACGATTACCTGAGGGAGTACTGAGCCTTGTGAGAAGAGTAATGATATGCTTCCAAATTACATATTGGGTTAAATACATTTTACCCCATGTGATTAGGCTCATTTTCACTTTACTCCCTGCGTTTCAAAGTGGACACTTAACCTCCTTGTGGTTTTAGACTAAAGTGAAACTACAAAGAATTCTCTCAAAATAGCCCCACATGGGAATTAAGTGTTAAAATTAGTCCTACATAGGAGAGTTTAAGTGTTAACATTAACCACACATAGGTAGTTAACCCAAAAATTAGCAACTTAAAGGGATTAAGTGTTAAAAATTAGCCTCACATAGTTGGATAAATGGTAGTATTATCTCCACATAGAGGATTAACCCCAAAATTAACCTTACAAAGGAGGTTAAGTGATAATATTTTTGGCTAATTTTTTAATTTTTATCAATTTTTAAAAAAAATCTTAATAGTTTCACTTTAAACCGAAAGCACAGAAGATTAGTATAAGGGCAAAATAAAAATAAACTAAACAACGGGAAAGTAAAATGTATTTAACCATTATATATTTCAATTGAGAAATGATTGGAGCACCGAAAAAATGCAGAATGGACCGCACTAATGTTTCGGTGCACTATTTCGGTGCATTTTTTTGGTGACTTCCATCGAAATGGACGACACCGATGATTCGGTGCATTTTTTCGGTGACTGTAGCAAAGTTGATTTCAATTTTGAATGTGATTCTCAGTAACATTGGGATTGAAAATAATTTGTGGGACCATTTCAATATTCTCCCGATCAAAATGTGGTGAATCCTATCGCAATGGACAATACCAATAATTCAGTGCATCATTTCAATACATTTTTTTGGTGACCATAACAAGATTGATTTCAATTTCGAATGTGACTCTCAATAACATTGAGATTGAAAAAAATTTGTGGAACCATTTCAATATCCTCCGGATCAAAATCAGGTCGGTACTCCGATTTTTGAGGTTCCGTGCCGCTGCTTCATTTCGTAACTTTTTCGATCTTTAACTCTAAGGCAACTGTATATATATAAAGGCTTCATACCCATCCTTGTAAAACTCTCTCTCTCTCGCATTCCCATTGTGTTGTTGCATCGTTATCTGCTTCCGTGGCATCCCTAAACTCTCTCTCTCTCTCTCTAAAAAGTGTTTTTCTGTACGGAATTAGTAAAAGTTAAAAAAAAAAAAAAAGTTTGATCCGAAGGATAATTCGAGTTTTACTGGTACTGAATTGAAGGTGAGTTTGTTCGTATACTGAATGTGTGTGTGTGTGTGTGTGTTTTTTTTTTTTTGCCGTATTGATTCGATTTTGATTTTAAAATGCTAATCAATTGAATTTCTGGTTAGGTTTCTTTTGGTATTTTGTGTTAATTTTTGTTCGAATCAGATTGCTGAAGTTTGAAGGGATAGATATGCCATATTTTAGGTTTTTTGGTTTTTTTGGTATATATATATATATATGTATAGCTGTGTATATATCTTGGATGTGAGTGGTAGATGCATTAATCTAGATGCCTGACTTGGTACTCTGATTTGTTTGCGTGTGCTCTAATTCTGGATTGAGGCATAGATTGCAAGCTTGTCTGTTAATCAGTTTTGGGAAATTGTTTGAGCTTTGAAAGCTGTGGCTGAATTATTGGTATAAAGCTCCTGATCGAAGTACAAAATGACCTACTATATATGGTGCAAATGATGTTTATACTTTATACAATTATTGTAGAAAGTTGATTTTTTTTATATATATATATATATGTATATATATATATATATAATTTCATATTGAATACTGACAATCGCATGTTAAAACACACACGGAGGGAATTAAGGTTGCCTTTAATTCGTGATTCTGAGTCACCAAAGTTGATTATTCAAGTTTCTTCAAGTTGACGTATTTGACTAAAGTTCGGAATTTTAGTTGTTTAGCGAATAAGAACTCTGACCTATGCAAGGCATGGAGCGTTTTTCTCTTTTCTTAGTGATTTTTTTATTATTTATTATTATTATTTTTTTATTGTTGTTAATTTCCCTGGAACAACATAAGGGGATCTTTATATATTCACGTAAACAGTCAGCTACGACTAGATAGCTTGAAAAATTAGAATAGGATTATTATTTTATTAATTGGTTCCTGCGGCTCAGACGGATCAAAGTTCTTGTAAGAACACAATTATACCCGGTTTTAGTTCCATGTGGTATGGCTTTTTTCTAAACAGTTGCGTAACGTTTCTTTTTACTTTCTCTCTCTCTCTCTCTCTCTCTCTCTCTCTTTTTTCATATAGAAAGGGACATGTTGGAAAGAAATGCTAAAACTCACAAGGTTTTATTTCTTGTGGCATACATGGAGCTTGTTCTTAGATTATACGTCATGAATACTGGTTTAAGGGTAAAAAATAAGAAATGTAAAACTTGTTTCCCCCCGCTAACTAGGTGCGTTGTTCCTATTGAACAATCTTAGTCAAAGTTTCTATCAAGTGACATTGAATATATCTCTTCCCTTTCCCTAGAGTGGTTTGCCTATGTGGATTTAATATTAAATACATGGGTCACATCCAAGACATAGAGCTGTGACTGGAATATCATTAAGCGTTCTTGAGTAGATAGTTGACCTCTTCAGAGAAAAATATTCAATTTTTCATTCAAGTAGAGATGAAAACCTGCTTTTGCTTTAACTTCCTTCATAATAGTAATAATGCAATAAGTGGTAGGACAGAAATAGTAATAGTGGAGATAAGTATCCTGTTAAACATGGTAAAATCCATGACCAGGTTCATCATATTTGCTTAGTTGTAGAGGCTGAACAGTTTCTGGAGGCATTAGTAGATTTCCAGAAAAAAAACATAGCTCTTTTGCTATCCCTCATCACCTCCCTCCTTTCCTCCTTAATTTTCCAGAACACCTCATGTTACTTTGGATTTCTAAACCAGTTTTGTATTTCCGTAGGTAATGTGCTATTGATTATTATATTACCAATTACACCCATCTTTCAGAAATGAGGACTTTGAATGACAAGCTTGAGCAGCAAGGTTGATATTTTGTATTCTTTCTTCTTTTTTTTTTTTCTTTTTTTCAGGAAACAGACAGTTTTATTATTCGGAAAGGATACTAAGGACCATAGTTATGTGTGAACCTGATTCAGATGTTCCATGGTTTCTTGATGTCGACCACATCTTTAACTCTGCCTATAATGGTGATAGTAATATCTGTCAAGAACAATATATTGTAGATAGGAATCATGATTTAGAGCATAGCGATGTAGAGAATGATGAGATTATTGCACATTCTCTGCAAGAAGAACTATCACAACTGTCAATTGCAGAAGCATCTGAATCCTCATATTCAGAGAACAGGCACTTGCATGTGGAGCATAATTGGCATCCTCCATCAGCCACATACGTTTATTCTGGTACTGTGAACAGCTAATGTTGAATTGATACCTCAACTTGATTTTGAGTGCTGCTAAATACACCAACCCAATTTCGCTCTACACCGACATTGAAGAGTACATGCAGCATCTCCTGCTGTACATGTGGGTGTAGATAGAAATTTGGTCGGTGTATTTAGTAATTTCCTTTGGTGCATGTTTTTTTACCTTGGTCTTTTACCTCTTTGAATAACAATTCTTACAATTTTGCAGGCCGTGGAGGTGGGGAGTTAGAGGCAAACTATACGGGACAGTCAAGTTCTTGTTCAAGTCCAGGAGGAAAATCATATGACGGGGAAGAGTATTCTTATGCTCCGGAGATAACCGATGACTCTGAACTCGATGGAGAAGTTGACAAGAGGTTGAATCAAATGATTTCTCTTCCTGTAAGTGTAGCTTATATACAGTACCACCTTTTCTTAAACGTTCTTCTGCTTAGAAATGATACGAAGGCACATTTTAAATTATGTTAAATGTCTTTCTTAGAATGTTCAGGTACGTGCAAAGAGTTTCTCCCTATGTTTCGAGACATGATTTCCCTTTCTGGTTATATATCGAACATTTTAACGAATTTTTACATCTAATATTGTGTCAATCAGTTCAAGAAACACCCAATCCTAAAAATTGAAATTTGCAACTGTGTATGCTTTTTGTGCTTTCATGTGCTTGATGTGGCTGCAATTGATTGGATTAGTACACTTAAAACACAGTTTGTTGATCATAATGCAGCATGTTCCTAGAATTAATGGAGATATACCTTCAAATGATGAAGCAACTTCTGATTATCAAAGGCTGCTGGATAGGTACTTTCTTATTCTTCTTGGTATTGTTTAAGGAGAATTAAGATGACTTCTTTATGCCATGAACCGCCCTGGAGGAAGTTTTGATATTTTGTGGGTTTGATTAGTCATTGATACCGAAGTGCTGGGCTTATTCAAGGATGAGTCAGTGAGGAGGAAGAAGGGGCCATTGCTTTCTCTCCACTTGTCAAATTTTGCAATCCTTCTTAGTATGCTTCTTTTCTTTTTACCCTTTTTTATTTGTGTGAGTGTTTTTTGGGGTTGTGCGGGGTAGTTTAGAGAAGTATTGAACCTCATTCAAAAGAAAGGAATCTCTCCCTTACGCTGTGTGTGGGTATGTGATTGTTGAAATTCTGTAACTCAGGTATCCCATATGATGTGGCTCGACTTGTTCCCACATCCTCAGAATTGTGAAGATAGGAGGGACACACAATCAGTTGTAGATCATTAGAACATAAAAATATACCATCTTGTGAGGAGAAACGGTTTTGTACGGTTGAAACCATGCAAGTGGCCTAATTTTAAAACGAGAGAAGGTGCATATTATGTAAGGGATCTGTAATTCCATCTCAAAGCCAGATGCACAGACGAAATACAGATAATCGGTCATCCTCACAACTTCAAACAGTTTGAACTACTTCAGAGATGATAATAACAAACAATTTGCATCAAATAGTCTTCTCTCAGTATTCTGGAAATAGCTTGAAGTTCCACAGTGTGTACAAATTTGATTCTTTATTACCTTGGTCCAGTGTCATCTTTGGAGCTTCAACGAATTTGTTTTCTTCTTGTTTTGATTGTTGATAGAAGAATTGTTAACCCCAACAGCGATAGTGATGCCTTTGTCTTGTAATATCCATGAAGCATATCCCATCAGCCTGTAGAATGTGGTAATGTGGTGGTTCTGAACAACACTTCTCCAAAGAGCCCTTATCTTTATCTTGGCAAAGCTACCGAGAAGATGAGGCATGTATCGATGTGATCAAAGAGAGGATGCATAATCTCGGTTGTTGCTGAGTATTTGATGTCGTTTGTTTTTCTCTTCTTTTCGCAAGTATAATAAACATTGGAACAAACAGTACACTATTGGTTGATTAAATTGAGAAACAATGCAGATGCAGAAGCCTTCCTGTGGCCTGAACTCATTCTAGTTACGTGCAAATATGATTAGAAGATCTGATTTGGGGAAAAGGGAAAAGGTTTCCCAACTCATGGTAAGAAATCTAGGGAGTAATGAGTTTTAAAATGAAAGTTCTAGGAAGAGCGTATAGTCAAATATTCCAAAACCAATCCATCCATTCGAGCCCATTTTTCTTCTTTTCACAGGAAGGAATATTGATATGCTTTATGAATTATGAAATAACGTCTGCATGATTAGAGTAGTTGGAAGAAAGGTGGGTTATAATTATAAAGAAAGCCTTACTGAATCTATATGCTACATCATTTGGATATTGTGCTATTTCCTCTTTAGTTTTGAAGAATCCTAAAGCTTTAGTTCATTCTGGTTATTGGAACTTCTTGTTGCTTTATGATATGCTCTTTATAAGATAATTGATAGGCGTACAACGTACTGAACTGCTGTATACTAATTCGATTTAGATTGCAATTATATGACTTGGTTGAGCGGAAGGTTCAAGGAGACGGTAACTGTCAGGTTAGTTTTTGCCTTCTCTCGTTCCTTTATTATTGGTTTTTACTTTTTACTTATGATTACTCAAAACAATACTTAGGAAGAATTAAAAGTAGTGCTTCTGCTGTGGGCAGTGACAACAGCATTTGTTGCATTGACATCGATTGCAAGAAAATTGAAACACTATTATATATCTCGAAAATGTGCATTTGGTTAACCTAAATAGGTACTATAATTGTATGTTGAGATAATTGAACACAAAGCAAGGAAAATCATATCCATCTGATCATTGTTACGAGGAGGTGCTATTTAGGCACATCTTTTCATTCCAAGTATGTGTTTTAAAAACATCTCCCTCCAAAAATGCATGATGTTCTTCAGAAAAACTCTATTGAGCTGTAACAAATACCCACTATCTCTTCCCTTTCCTCTTAATTTAGTTCTGCATCAGTGTGAAAGTTTTGTTTATGTTATTTTCATTTCTTTTCCATTTCCTCAGTTTATATGTATTCCCAAGTTCTTGAACCATTTTCTACATGTATTTCATTGGATTGGTATATGTATTCCCAAGTTCTTGAACCATTTTCTACATGTATTTCATCGGATTGTCATGTTTATTTCATAGTCATGTAAGACTCACTGGTGCATACATGCCTACTGTATCTATTCCCAAGCATGTATTTCCATTATCCACTCCTTAGTACCCACGCACACAGGTACATGCGTTGATCAGATCTAAGTGCTCTTTTCATTTAAGAACTGTAGTTTGAGTAATAATATTATGGCTCAACTCCAGTAAACTATGTTGTCTATATTGTTCTTTAATTACATTACGTTCTATCTTGTTTTGTATGCCCGTGGAGACTATTTTTGATTTCCCCTGCAAGTAATTAGTTAAAGAAGATAGTGTGAAGACGTCTATGGTTGTTTTCAATGAACAAGACTATGGTTTCCAACCCATGTGGCTGTGGGACCACTTGATTTTTATTGGAAGTTCTTGTTGGTGGTCCCACTGCGACGTGTTCCAATTTTTTTGTCGGGGCAGGGGAATTGGGAACCATAGCATTACTCGTTTTCAATTGAGCAGATGATAACGGCAAGATTTTAACCATGTTCTCGTCCACAATTTACAATGATAAAAGAATAGTACACAAGCAGTTTTCTAATGATTATTTTTTTCCTATTCATATTTGATATGCAGTTGCAACTTTCAGAAATCTGTTTATGCTAGTGAAGATTTAGTGATTTTAATATGCCTGTGCATTTTCCCCTTTTAATCGAAATCATTGAAATCTATGGGAATGCAATTTATATGGATTCATAGCTTATTCATGGTTTCTGTTTTGGGGTTCAGTAAGGAGTAGTGGTGAAATGATGAGTTCTATATCTGATGATGTTTTCTAGTTCCGCGTTGCTTTATCGAGTTGTAGGCTTCATGAAAGCTACTTTTAGCCTTTATTGTAGGCATTTATGGTAGGAACTCACTATTCCTTTTTTCTACCAGTTCCGTGCATTATCAGATCAATTGTATGATAGCCAAGAGCACCACAAATCTGTGAGACAAGAAGTTGTTAATCAGGTTGTCAACCTAAAAATTACGTTTATTTTTTTAATAATCTATAGTTTTTGATCTCAAGGACTAATACGTCTTTCTCCACAATCTTTGGATATTATCAGCTTAAGTCTCAACCAGAGATGTACAAGGGATATGTTCCCATGGCATATGGTGACTATTTGAAGCAGATATCCAAGTACTGTTCAAATGCTACTTTTTTTAAGGTTCTGTTAGGCTCATGATTTAGTGAGGGAAAGGAAAGTAAAAACCCTTTTCTGTTTGCTCAATAAGGAAGATAGTGAGAAAAATAGGAAGGAATTAGTCAGAAATGGATTATAAATTTTAAATATTGGGAGTCAATTCCTTCCATTTTTCCTAAAGGTAAAATTTAAATCTTGAATTTTTTTTTTTTTTTTTAAATGTGATTTGAGCATGGAAGAAAACACAAGAGAAGCAGTTTCCTTCTTATTTTGCTTTCCTTTTTTCTTTTCCTTATTTAAATCCACAAACCAAACAGAGCCTATATTAAAATTCAAGTTGTATCCTTTATTTTATTTTACCATATTTTGTAGATTCTAGCTAAGAATAGCTGTATTTTTACTCTTTTATATTGTTGCTAGGAGTGGCGAGTGGGGCGATCATGTCACATTGCAGGCGGCCGCAGATTCGGTAATAAGTCACCAACTTGGCTGTTTTTCTTTGTTATCTCTTCTTCTCTGTTGCTGTTGGTTTGAGCACAAGGTGTGAGTTTGATTTCTGTGTATCGCGTACCATGGTTTAAATTGATAAAGTTGCAGCCGATGTGTTTCTCCCTTGAGAATAAAGGGAAGTATGCCAATCTGAGCTACCGAAACTTTAAAGAATAGCTTATTTGGGACCAACAATCACCTATTTGGCATCATGGAGAATCTGAGTCCGTTTGGCAATGAAACTTTTTCACAGCTTTTTCAAAAACTAATTTCACTTTAAAGCTGAAAAAGGAATTAAACCACAAGCAGCAACTTGCTGCTTTTTTCGAAAAATCTATTAAAAAAAATCTCTCATTCTCACATCAATAGCAAAAAGGCTCTTAGGATCGGATGCTGATCGTTTATGTCTGTGCAACTAAGCGGCTCGCTTTGTGCATTAGAAAGTGTCCTTTAAGTTTGACTGCATCTGTTTTGGCTTTATGTATCACTCCATTAGTACGTTTTCTTTACAAGGATAACTAACAAGTTTAGGTCTATCTTACCCTATTAAGCCAACACTCCACCGTCTCACTAGCGTTCTGGTTGAACAACATAGAGAAGATGCTAAAGACATAGAAAGGTACAATGTAGGAACAAATATTCCAATCACACATTCACACTAGAGTTTTTTATGGCAAAGTTCTTTCTTGATAAATTAGCAAGTTCTCCATCCCTCGTCAAGTCTTCACCTGTATTACTATTTGACCCGAAAAAAAAACCCTGTATTACTAAAGGTTGTACACAAGTACATTATATTGAAAGGTATGCGGAAAAGTTATTTAACTAGGACTAATGATTTCTAATCTTTCTTGCAGTATGGTGTTAAAATTATTGTCATAACTTCATATAAGGATACCTGTTACATTGAGATTCTCCCAACTGTCCAACAGTCAACTCGAGGTAACTTTTGAGGCTTCCAAGATTCTTTGAGCATTAATAGTGTCTTGATTTTCCATTATGTATAGAATAGCATAAGTAGTTCTTTACAAATACTAATGAGTTATATACTTCCCTGATGACAGCTTTACTAAGTTTTTGCAGTTCTCTATTTAACTTTTAGACTTTAACACGTTTAAGGCCTTATTTCTTCTCCCTCTTCTTCTTCGTAGGTACGGATCTTTTGTGTCACCTGTTTGCTGAATGTTTTAGCGCTCCCAAAATTTGTCTTTTTCAAGAAAACTTATGGTCTTTTGGACCTTTGTGTAGCATTAACCTTTTTGTTCTTACCTTTGAGCAAGGTTAATATAGTTATGGAAATGTTATAATTATTAATGTGAGAGTCGGTGAATAAATTTGTCCAGATCTTTTGTTTTTCGCAGTCGTACTCCTGAGTTTTTGGGCAGAGGTGCACTACAACTCAATCTATCTTCAAGAAGGTAACTTCCCTCAATTCGTTTCTTTTAGGCTATGGCAAAAGAGGATAAAGCAAAGAGTTTGAGAACGTTGTCACTGAACCTCTTTGGGATATTCCAATTAAGTAGGCAACCAAATCCAAAGGTTCAGTGACAATGTCGGTGTTCAAGCAATGTAAATTTGCTCTGTGGGTGCTTTATGGGTTTCCCTTTGTACTCACAAAATTTGGTTTTATGTACTATATGTTCTGTTTAAGCACGATGTTGAGCTCCAACCTCTTTAGGCTTTGTTTGGTTCATGGATTTAGTGAGGGAGGGGAAAACACTGAGGAAAATATTTTTCTTTGGTTAGTTCGCAATGAAAATAGCGAGGAAAATACGAAGGAAAGGAAATAGGTGGAAAAAAATGAAAATATATGAATTTTGTGAGTCACTCTCCTTCCTATTTTCTTGCATTTCCATTGTATTTTGAGAATCTTTGATTTCAAATACTATCATTTAAGCAAGGAGGAAAATGCGAGGGAAAAGACTTGGGAAACAGTTTTTCCTTGTCGTTTTCCTTTTCCTTCTCTAAATTAGAAAACCAAGGAGAGCCTTAGTTTTCTCTATCTTAATGGCATCAAAGTAAGAAAATTTTGAGTTTTTAACCTCAAGCAATTGCAAAAATTGTTGTGAGAGGTTGAGAAATTTACACCCGGGTGTTTTGAGGGTTAGTAATATGTTTAAAATTGGACCTAGCTTAATTTTGCTTTGACATATATTATTAATATCTTTTAATGAATTTTACCATTATTTCGGTTTAGGACTAGATTTATCCCCAGGTGATTCTAAGAGGAAGAAGTGGTGGAAGTTTGGAAATTAGTATTTTCCTCGACGCAAGGGTGTTTCCGTATTTTTGCTGCTGCTGCCTCGCCTCAGCCTCACTCTGTAGAGTCTCGTTATAGTGAGACGTACTCTGAATGCACTTATTTATAACTCCAATATTTATATATACACTGACATTGTATATACCATTTATTTGTATTTTTATCTTCTAGTTCTCATTGTTTCCGGAAATGAAATGTATATGGAAGAGTGATGACAGTATAATTTTTCTTAACCATTCTTGAAAATAATGGAGTGGAATAGGAATAATTTTATATGAAGCTTATGTTTTTAGTTTGTAGAATCTTTGTTCTTATTTGGGTGTTTAATTTACTTGGGAATTACTACATGGAAAAATATCTTGGTTCCATGTAATAATGAAAATTTCTTTTATTTTCTTTTTTTTTTTTTTGGGTACATAATGAAAATGTCTTTGGATGAGACCTAAACGTACGAAAATATCCAAATTATTTTCTGAGAAATGCTAGGTGTACACAAATTTGCACACACTTTTGCACACAAATGCTTTAAATGCATGTACCATGTGCTGTGTAAGTGGTGCACAGAAAAGTGTGAAAAATTCAAACAGCACAAGGTACATGCATTTAAAGCATTTGTGTGCAAAAGTGTGTGCAAATTTGTGTACACCTAGCATTACTCTTATTTTCTGAATATTTAGGCATATCAGTCTCTATAGCTGTGTGTGTGTGCATATATATATATATATATATATATATTTTGCTTGGAACTATATAGCTGTATATTATGTGCCGATTCTGTTGTTAGTGCAGCGCTGCTTTGAAAACAAACATAGCAACAATAGGCTCAAACTAATTCACTATAAGTCAAGCTTTACAAATTAATTTAGGTGAACTCTTATTATTAAAAAGAAAAAATTAACATACAAATGTTTCAAACAAATGTACGAACAATTGACCCAAAAAAATTATCTCCCCCTTAGACCATCTCCAACAATGGCAGCAAATCATTGCACCAAAATTATTTGCTGTGCCATG
The DNA here is from genome assembly GCA_033977485.1 of Hydrangea macrophylla. Taxonomy (NCBI): domain Eukaryota; kingdom Viridiplantae; phylum Streptophyta; class Magnoliopsida; order Cornales; family Hydrangeaceae; genus Hydrangea; species Hydrangea macrophylla. The sequence goes on along the minus strand of CM066999.1, from coordinate 100,472,287 downwards.
TCAGCAAAATGAGCTCCAAAGGGAGCATCAAACAGCAGCAGCAACTTTGCTGCCCTTGTCAATTGCAGCAAAGTTGCTACATTTGCCTATTGCATCAAATCTATTTTTTTAGAATAAAAAATATGGGGGAGAGAGAGAGAGGGTGGTTGGATGATTAAAAGTGATTAAAAAATTTGAATATAAAAAGATGGAAAACTAAAAATATATTAAAATAATCAACATTTGGTGTATAGCATGTGTGTGATTCATGAGGCAAATGTAAATTCTTGCATCAAATGAGTCATTTGATGTGTAAATTTTGCCTTCTCCTTTGGAGATGCTCTTATATGTACACTCATTCAATCTCAGCTCTGACTAACTAAAAATTTTGGGTCCGCCTTAGATATGACATTCTTACATGAGCAATGTTTGGGCCACAACATGAAGTGCACCAATAAAAAGAGAGATAATTGGTGTATGTGAATATTTTTCGGGTGTGGATGGATGTGAAATTGTTGTTCTTACATTTTTATATAAAGCTTTCATTGAATTTTTGTGTGCTTTCTTAACCAAGTGATACATTAAAAAGTAGAGATATATATTCATTTCAGCATTTAATTCATTAATTGAACTCTATCAAACACACCCTCATATTAAATCCACTATTCCAAATCTCACAAAAAGTTTCATAATTTTCAACCTTTCTAGTGCCCCAAGTCCAAACACCTACATAAATGATACTCCGTAGTAAGTAAAACACAGTACATGTTTATCTAGCATGGGTATGTAGTAATATATATACACTGAGCAATGCTTCACTCAATCTAAATTTTACACCCAACTCAACAATTCTGGTACTTAATTTTAGTGGGTTCTACGTGAGTTCCACACGGATCCACGTAAATTAAGGATCAAAATGTGCGTTGAGTGTGAAATTTGGTGTGCGTGTAGCATTTTTGATATATACACATAACACATCTATATCTATAGCTCTTCAAGGCTCTTTTCTAGTTCTCTCCTCCTCCTCCTCCCTCCTTGTCTGCAACAACAACGCCGTGAACGGCATATGCCGATACCCATCTCCTGAAAACACCCCCACCGCCGTGGACGACAGAGGGGCGGTCCCGGCGGCGGAAGAGATCGAAGCCGCCGGGACGGTTCCGGTTCCGGTGGCGGCGATTATGGACGGTTCCGCCTGGCGGAGGAGCCACTCGATGGTCTCGCCTTCGGAGCGGTGGCCGAGCTCCTGAGTCAGCTGGAAGATCCGGGCGGCGCAGATCGCCGGGAGCCGGATGCGCCGCCCCCGGCCGTTCACCGTTGTGTGGCGATCTCTAGAGAGAGGAGAGACAGATTTTCGAGGAATTGACAATTGGTGGGTGGGTTTTGATTTTGAAGAAGAGGCATAGTTGATTGGTGGTGTTGTTTGAGACTGTTGTTTTGGTGATGAGAAGTTGTGAAGAAACATCTCTGACTCTGAGGCTGAGCCCATGGTTGTATATATATATAGAGAGAGAGAGAGAGGGGAGGGATTTTAGGGTTTGGTAGACAGATGGGAGGGAGGGGGGGGGAGTTGTTGGTTTGGGGATTCTATTGGCCCACAAAAAGGTTGTAAATCCTTTTTTATGAGGAGAGTATTTTTGTTTACTCCCTCCGTCCTATTTTGAGAGTACATCTTTGGGAACTCAATTTATTAAGGGGATAAAAAGAATCTACACATACTTTCCACAATTGTCCCTAATCATTACAACAACTTTTTTAGTTTTGTCTTGGTGTAGATTTTAAGAAGAGATAATTTTGGAAAGTAAGTAAAAATTGTACATCAATTTCAGGAAAGTGGACACTATTTTGGGACATCCCAAAATGGAATAATGGACTCTCAAAATGGGACGGAGGGAGTACTAATTTTTAGTGCACCAATACTCACTAAGTTTTTTTATTAGTCAATGCAATGAGATTTAGAATTAAATACTATTAATTAAATTTTGGGTCATGCTGCATTGACTAATGAAAAGTTTGGATGAGCATTAATGTACTAAAAATTGGGTGAGCAAAATATTTTCTTTTTATAACTCTAGGCTAGGGGTGTTCACGAGTCGGGTGAGTCAAGTATGGCCCTCATCCGCTCATCCATCTGAACATAGTCGGGTTTTCCCTCCTTCCACCCGTCATTCACTCGTTTTGTCGAGTGCACCCGACTCATCGGGTGGTCGGGTGAGTCGGGTGAAACCCGACTATCTCATTTGTCTCAATTAAGTATTTGGTTTACACATGACTTTGTCTGTATTTTATTTATTATTGTTTGCTTTGAATGTCTTTGTCTATATAGTCATGTGCTAGTTTGATGGTTTTAATGTTTTTATATCTCTACTAGTGACATATATATTTTATTGATATAAGAATATAACATATATATACATATAATTTAAAGACTATATAATATATAATATATATACTGATATAAGTACATTACATATATATATATATTAAAGACTATAATACATAATGTATCTACTGATATAAGCATATTACATATATATATATATTTAAAAAAAATTAAGTGTGTTTCGAGTCGGGTCAGGTGAATCGGGTTTCCATCCCCCTAGACCCGTGACTCCACCCAAAACTGTCGGGTTTTCACCCCCCAAGACCCGTGACTCCACCCACATTGTTTAAAAACCAAAAATAGGGCTACGGGTGAGTCGGGTGGTCGGGTGAGTCGGGTGATCGGGTGGATTTTGAACAGCCCTACTCTAGGCCTCGTTTGTTTGCCGGATAGGATAAATGGGTATTGTATGAAACTGTAGTTAGTTATCCTAGGATAACTAATCACAGGATAAAACAGTGTAGTATTATTTTTATACTGTGTTTGGTTTTGTCAGATTATACTGGCTATAAAACTAAAATAGTCCAATACTGTGTTTGGATAGTTATGGTATAAGATTGGATTAATCTACAACTTTACCAAAATATCATTTAAGTGAAAAAAAAAATGTGATTTTTTTTTTTTTAATATGATCCACGTTTGGATCTGTGTTCCACAATCATATATCTGATACAATGTTTTTGACAAACAAGAAAAAATGTTTTGTCAATCAAAACAATTTTGCAAAACATGTATAGATCTCCACATTTGGATGTATTTTGGAGTGATTTGTCAATCAAAACATAGTACTGTTCAAAAAAATTGTTTTGCAAAACATGTTCCATCCATGTATATCTTATCCACGTTTGGATCTGTTTTTGCTCCATGAGGATCAAAACTAAAGAACAATACAATATTTTTGACAAATCTGATACAAAACAAAATCAAACAATACAAAGTACAAACATGTATATAGATCTAGAAGAACAACATGTTTTGCTAAAAAAAAAACAAAAGCTTATACAAAAAAAAAATTATCAAAACAGAAAAATACAATGTTTTTGACCAATCTGATACAAAAAATATATATAAAAAAAATCATCAAAACTAAACATGAGTAGATCTCCATGAGGGTTTGACAAAAGAAAAAAAATATCAAACAATACAAAATACACACATGTATAGATCTGGAAGAACATGTTTCGCAAAACAATCTGATACACACAAGCAGAACCTTCGATCTGGGTCTTTCCAAGATCGTCTTCGTTTTCGTCTTCTCTCTTCAAAATCATCTTCGATCTTCTCTCTTCATTTTCGATCTGGGTCTTTTCTCTGTCTCTCTCTCTCTTCGATCTCGATTTGGTCCCCTCTCTCTTTGTTTGATCTGGTCATCTCTCTCTCTCTCTCTCTCTCTCTCTCTCTCTCTCTCTCTCTCTTCAAAGGGAGGTCATATTTACGCCGGAGTGGCCTGCCGCTGTGTTGTAGGCGTGAGGACTGCAGATCGATCGAATCGCCCCTACGTCACCTATTGATGCTCTCACTTGGTTAGAAGAAAAATGAACTTCTGATTAAAATGAAAAAGAAGAGGGTATATATATATGGCATGGGTAGTTTGGTCTTTTAACACACAATCCCACTAAACAGTTATCCCCGTGGTTTTAATACTACCCCTCCCCAGGTATAAATTTATCCCTCATATGGGGCATTAAATTTAACCACACCACATATTACCTTGAGTTAAAGAATACTGTGAAAGCCCAAACAAACACAATATAATGCAGGATTGGACTAAAATAGTCCAATCCCTCTCATTTATCCGCCAAACAAACTAGCCCCTGGAGTATGAATTCCATTCCTTGGTGTGAGATGGATTGGACTATTGGACTGCTGGTGTTTTCTTTCTTTCTTTTTTTTTTTTTGGCTATTGTGGGCTCGCTAATATTTGATGTGGGTCCATGTACAATCACATGGTCCCCAAACATTTGTGATAGTAGATATACTTGATTTTGATTAGAAGATGTTAAAATAGCTCTATAATTATTAAAAGTGGTTTCACTATCATATGTATTTGGGAAAGACTGAAGAGTAATATTTGGGGCATAAACACTTACAAACACACTCTATTTCTCTCCTGAGTGGCACTGTGGAGTCCACTGAAATTATCCAGATCCCACAGTGCCACCCAAGAGAGAGATAGTGTGTTTTTAAATGTTTGTGTAAAGTGTATGTGCCCCTAGCATTGTTGATTTGTGTCACAGCCCTGTCCCACAATAGTGAAATCGAAGCTCGTAACACTCCACCGAGGCTAAATCAATTCATTAACATTCCCAAAAGAATTAGTTTAAGAACACGTAGCGGAAAAGTAAACACTGTATTTTTAAACCAACCACCCAGTCGACTAATCAGAGTCCGGTCGACTAAAAATGCAAGATATAGAGAGCTAAAAATCTCAGCAGCCAGTCCAGTCGACTGCTCTCTCATGTTCAATCAACTGGGGGATCAAATTCCCAGTCAACTGGTACTGTCCGGTCGACTGAACTCTGGTCCAGGCAAAAAGATCTGATTCTGAAACACAACCAGTTGACTGTGTCGGGGGACCCAGTCGATTGCTTTTCACAAAATGATGCAATGAATTGCTCAACAAAAGAATCCAGTCGACTGTTTTCACAAACTAGTCGATTGGTTTCATTGCAGCAACACATTCTGCAGAATTCCAAGTTAAAAGTTTTCTGAATTCAATCAGAGACCAAACACACTCCAAGCTCATTCCAAAGTGACCCTAACTGGATTATAACATTACTAAAACATAATTACAAAAGATTATGTCTGCTACAACATCACGAATTCGTTCGAAGATACTAAGTTAAACATAGATTGCACGTCATGGAATCCTTATTACAACGTTTTTATTACAAAACTACGAGGTACACATACTTCATCGCCTTCTAATTGAATTCCCAATACCCCATGATCACTTTCCCAATTCCTTGCCGGCATTAACACCTAAAATAGTTATTTGACTAACCACATATATTTCGATTCGTTTTAAGCCAATGCTTTGTGAATAAAACAACAATGCACATGAATAATAAACATGCTCGCATTCACATCCTTTACATTTTATATTAGTCTCCAGAGTCTCACGTGTACGTTCTACACTCCTAGTCCGCGACTCCTCAACAATAAGTCCACGCGACAAGATGAGACCCGCGCTTTTTTTTCTTCTTCAAACATGCGACCTTATCTCTATAACGGCAGCATAAAATGGCTTAGTACCACGTGCTTCTTTGACCCAAATAGCAACTAAACATGCTCAAATACATTTCACCGTGCTTTCGACATAATCAAAATATTTTTGGGCGTACTTATCAATATAATCGCCCAATATGAACTACACAATATATATCTGTGAATTAACCCATGCTTCTCATACAAAACATGAATACATATCAAAAAATTATCCCCAAAACACATAGTTGAATCATCCACCTCCGATTAACGCTCTTAAAACTCGTTCCAAGGAAAAACATGTGCGCAAAGATCGTGCAGTAGTCCGTCTAGTACAATCCCTATCAATCAAAAGTCTGATTACCAACTTTTTATGAAAATTCTAAAAAATGAGTTTTCGAAAACTTAGCCAAACAAATCCTAGTGGATATCAAAACGAAGCTCTTACCTTTAGGAGTTCAAATATATGATTTTGGTTGAAAACCAACGGACGAACGGTCGTCGTTTGGTGTTGTGAAGATCAAATCTCCCTTTTGGACTGTCTAGATTTAGGTTAGAGACTTTTTTAAAATGAAAATATCTCATCTCTTTCTATATATAGGCACTACTCTTAAAAATTGTGTTTACCTCCCCGCGAGTTTTCAAAACTCCTGATTATTCTCCGGAACTTCTTACACGCCTAATTCATTGCTTCACGAGTGAAAACTAAAAACTATAAAAAGTTTTCGTCTACGTTCCGTTTGGTTGCTAAAACGCAATTTTACATAATTTTACGAAATTACTGTTAGGGATATATACTAAAAGCCATGCTTTATGTAGTTGATTTATTATTCATTTAATAAAATCAGTTAATCCATTTTTATGAGAATATGTGTGGGCAATATTTGAATTATATTGTTTAATTAATATTATGCATGTGTGTCTTTCATTCTACATAGTAGGTGATTTGGCGTGTAGAGTTCGGCTTATACACAGAAGATTAGACCATCAGATCTTGTAGAACGTAAGATTTTGGTTTACAGTCTTAGATGGATTGGACACACCATCGGTAGGATTGCAGCATGGTGTTGTAGTAGGTTTGTCTTGACTACTGAAAATGGTATAGTTTCAACTCACCATGCTGGTACACTTTGTGTATTAAATGGGACCAACTTGGGGTAATTATCTTACTGACTTATAAGATAATTAATACCTCATGACTATTATGAGTGCTTATGCTCTAAATCCTAAGTTAATTTATAGACACGTACATTTGATATTTACACTTTGATCCCTAAAGGGTGAGATCCTTAAATGAGTCAATATCTCATTGGATTGGGTGACAATATTAATTGTGTGGTAGATATTAATTAATGATGAAATCCATATCTCAATTTTGGGATTGATGATATCCCCTTGAGAAAGCTTATAACTTTTGATTATGTCAAATCCTGCAGGTGGATTTTGTATCCGACATATCAGATAAGTTAAGCAGAGGATCTCAAGGAATTTTAAGAGATTAATTCAATATGATTTTCAGTAACTATATTTAATTAATGGATATCTGTAATCTTAACATGGGGAGATATTAAGCATTTAATAACATGGAGCTCGAAATATATTTTTGAGATAAGGGTAGGAGTGCAATTATAATTCTTTAGTGGTATGAATTATAATTTATGAAAATAGGAATCTGATTCAGTTCGAATTAGGGTTTCCTAATTCCATAAGGAAGCCTATTCCTTATTGACTTCTTATGGTCCCTATCGTAGCCTATATATATATGATGTTTTGGCTCTCTCCTCAGTTTGCATTTTTCCATCAAGAGCATTATAACTCGGAATAGAAAAGAAAGCATAAAAAGAGAAAGCAGAAACATAAAGGATTTCGAAGAAGCCCACACTCAGTTCGATATTCTGGCAGCAAGGGAATACGGTAGAAAATCGTGAGATGTTATCGAGCCCGTGTTCTTGATTCGTCTACTACAGCAATCCGTTTTAGCAGTTTAAGGTAACCCTAGTTCTGCCCTTATAGGGTTATTGTAGTTTTCACGTAATTTTTGTAGTGCCAACTTATACGCGTTGTCAACGGATTCTGGGAACACTGTTTCTTAACAATTACTAATTATAACAATTATGTAACGTATTAATTCGTATTCACCAGGATACTAAAATAAACAACAGAAACCTAATCTAAACCAGATAATAATACAGATAGTGAAATACCTAGGTAAACATTTATTTTCAAATAAACATTTAGGGTATTCCACAATGACCGTCTCAATCTCAGAGAGATGTCACAACATCAAAACACTCATTCTACGCAGTCTCGGAGGGTTCTCTTACACAGACACCCAATTCAACTCGTGAGTCACAACTCACTCACACATGTACCACAAATACACATCATATCACATTATCATGGATGACAATGTAATGAAATGCAACAACACGCATACGAGTGTTATAATTTGGGAACTATTTGGGATGCAAACTTTGGAAAGTATAGCATTACTCTATTCCAAATTGAGAGTCTCTTTTAGGAATTCTAAGTAAGTTTGTTACGCCACTTTATCTTAAAGTTAATAGTAACAATTAAGATTTCTGATTAAGGAAAGGTTCGTACATGGTTATTAAACAGTGTACATAAATTCTATTTTGAAACTTTTTAACAAAGAATCAAATTGGATTTTAAACTATTGATAGTTGTTTCTATGAATATTTGCCTAAATTTATAAAATAATGACATGCTTCTCAAATTTCAATCTCAGATACTTCTCAAATACATGTGACAATGGGCCCATGGGATATTAATTAGAGGGTGATGAAGTGGTCTTAGTGAAGGTGATCCCATTGTCAAATGTATTTGGAAAACACTTGGGAAGCATAGTATTACATATTACGCAAAGGGTAATGCTATGCTTCCCAAATTTTCTTCCCAAAAGTGCTTCCCAAATGATGTGACAGCAGTCTAATACAGTGGAACTAGATGAATTTTGATTAGAAGTTGTTTACTTGACCCCAATACCATATCATTTTAGAAGCACTTTCAGGAAGAAAATGCAATCCCAGGAAACCTTTTGGCAACTTCCAATCAAAATTTATCTGGTTCCACTGTATTAGACATGACTCTGCTGCCACATCATTTGGGAAGCACTTTTGGGAAGAAAAATTGGGAAGCATAGCATTACTTTTACTCAAATGTATAGTCTAACTATTTAAAGTCTCTTTTGTAAGATTTTTCAACTTTCCCCAATGGATAAAGTTTGGGACACACCCAAGTCCACACCCTAAGGTGGACCAATGAGAAGAGAGAAAGAGACTGTGGGGGGCGTGATATGAGTGAGGTGTGTATTTGGGTGTGTGTTTTGTGTGTATCCATAGCATTACCCTTCTCCCAATTGCCCTTCTTTTTAAGTTCAGTGTCATATCAATAAAAATTGGAAGGGTGTTATTTATTTTTTATTTTTTTTGATCGTTTGGTGTCATGGTTTCGTGCGAGGACAAAAGTGTCATGGCTCGGGGAGGGAGATAAGTTTGAACCATTGTGATCTATAGAGCTTTTTTATCAACTAAACTAAGTTATTGCTCAATAAAAGAAGTAAAAGGGTTGAAGTACATAATAAAGGATAAACTTGAAAAGTGTATAGCTAAATTGATTTTCGCTATTACAATAAATAAAAATAAAATAAAATAAAATAAAATGCTTTTCAAATGAAGTGTTAAAATGGGACATTTCAAAATGGGATTGAGGACTCTTATTTCGAATGGAGTGAGTATCACAAAATTCACAAGTTAAATTATTTCAAATTTTGTCCTGGCACATTATAATGCAACTAGTAGATACCTTCAAATGATGCATCAAATTTCATACAACAATGATAGGGGTACAATTCAGTCTTATAACTCATTTACAATCATCTCTATCTCTCTCCTAGAAAATCACACTCTTTTGAATATACCCAAAATACCCTTTAAAAGCCAATCAGTGCCTTTTGCTCTAAAAATAATTAGTGATTTAGGGCATATCAATCTCATTTAGGGCATAACTTAAGACATAAAAATTAAGAATAAACAACAAATTAATCCAAAAAAGACACGATTAAGGACCTAACCAACATAAAATCTGAAGTCAAACCAATGAAGTCCCAAAGAGTAGCATAATCTAAACAAAATAACCTAAATAATCTAGAATTTAAAATCATCCAAAATGTGTATCACCAAAATCACGATTTCCACTAAAAATTTGCTAATATTTTCATAATTGTAAGTCTCCACCAGCAAAAAGTATCCCAAGATAAACAACACAGTGAGATAAATAAGTACTGATTCATAAAAATAAAAATTAAATAAAAATAAAAATAAAAATAAAAATAAAATCTAAAATTGATGCTAGAATAGAGGAGTAAAATCATACCAAAAAATCCTACAACCTTGCCCTGATTGGCTTTTAAAGGGTATATTGGATATATTTATAGGAGTATAATTTTCTAGAAAAGTAAATAATTTTAGTGTTTACAAACTACTAAAATCAAGAAAAATGGTGAAAATAGCCAAAAAGGTGGTAGGAATAGCCCCACTCAATTTCTATAATGTATTTTATTCTTCATCAACGGTAGGGATGGCAACGGGGCGGGTATGGGACGGGGCCCCCATACCCCGCCCCCGCCCCGCTTCAGTAAACCCTCCCTCCGCCCCGCATAGTGCCTCTTCCCGACCCCGACCCCGCCCCGCACTCGGGGTCCCCGACCCCGCCCCGCCCCGCCCCGATTATGATTTTTTTTTTTTTTTTTGGGTACACAAATTGAAAAAACAGTTTCTTTAATGCATTTTTTTCCCCAATATTGCAAAATTTTTTTTAACTTACCCAATTAGTTCCCCAATAGTGCAGTTTTTTTTAAAATGGTAATACACATAACTATTGAGGGGTAAAAATATAAATACATGTATATTCAGGGCGGGTTCGGGTTTTTTTAACCTACCCCGACCCCGACTCGGGTTTTGAAAATCTCCCCCATACCCGCCCCTAACCCTATTAAGCCTCCCCCATACCCTACCTATTAGGGTAGGGGCGGGGCGGGAAACCCGAAAAACCCATCCCATTGCCATCCCTACTCAACGGTAACCTCAGTATCTCACCAACCACCACCACCAGCCTCAACCTCACCACCACCACCCCTCCTCTGAGCAATAGCCACCACCACTACCACCAGGGGCGGACCCAAATGGAGACCGGGGGGGGGGGGCCACGGCCCCTGCAAAAATTTTAAAAATTTTGAGGGTCTATATAGAATTTTGAAGATTTGAAAATATTTTATATAGTGGCCCCCCCAAATTTGTGACTTTACATGTAAAGGTTCTTAATACATAGTGTCCATTTGACTTTCATTATGTTAAAATGATGATGTGTTAAAAATAACATTGCAGGATTAATAACAATATCCACTAATGTGACAGTGTGACATTAAAAGTCCATATTAATAGTGAAAGGGAAGAGTAATATCCCCTTATTCAGCTCAGGAGATAAACAATGTCTAAATCAAATTTGCCACAACTACTTGTTCGACTCTTTGTCTCACTTAAAAATAAAAAATATGTATAAGTGACCCAAAAAAAAAATTTCGGGGGCATGGAACTTGGCCCCCCCTAGCACAAAATCCTGGGTCCGCCACTGAGTACCACCAGCCTCAATCTCACCACCAACAGCCCTCATTTTCACCCGTAGTCGCCACCGCCCCCAACCCTAACACCAAGCCCCCTTTCCCACCACCCCCTTCTCCCCCAATTCACCACCACTTCCACACAAATCAACCCCACCGAAACCCGAAACTCCACCACCACTCAAAACCTTCTCCGTCAAATTACCACCACCCACATCCATCACTAAAAACCCCAAATCAGTAATGGAGAAAGAGAAAGAGGAGATTTGAGAGAGAGTATATGGTTGAGAAACGAAACATAAAGAAATTGTCTCTAATTATCATAAACAACAAACAAACAAAAAAAAAGAGGGTAAATTACACTGACACCCTCTGAGGTTTAGTGCTTTATCACAAACCTCCCCTGAGCTTTCTGACATGACACTGACCTCCCTCGAGGTTTTGTATTTGCTAACAAATTACCCTCTACCGTCAATAGCCGTTAAGTACATGGATGAAAATAGATGATGTCATTAATTTTTGTCCAAAAAAACCCAATTTTACCCCTTTATTAACTAAAAGTGTTTATATACTTAATTTTCTATTTAAAAAAAAAACTAAGGAATTTTTTTAAAACCCATTATTACCATTCACAACACTTTTTAAAAAATGGGTCATACGCTTAATTTTTATTTATTTATTATTTACTAGTTTTATGTATAAAATAAAATAAAATAAATAATGCATATAATACAAGATAATAGAGGTAAAATAAATTAACAAACTTAGTTGAAGTTTTTTTTTTTATATATATATATAAAAAATAATAATAATAAAAAGTTGAACAGAGTTATTATTAAGTCAAACTTGAGTAAGTGTAAAAGTATGTTCTTATGTGAAATTAATTAAGTAGATGAGATATTTATTTGGGTAAAAGTCAAAAAAAAAAAAAAAAAATTTGTTCAAAATAATAGCTCATTAAATTTTTTTTTTTTTAAATGAAGAAACTCCATTCAAAAATGGAATATTTAGAAATTATTCCAAGCGGGGTGGTTTCTTGTGTTTTTTTACTTACTAGTCCTACGAGTAGAAGTTGTGTGAGAACGTTATTTTCCCCAGAACCGGGTCCAACCACTGTTCGAAAATTTGAAGAACGTGTGATTGTCCTTTTAACTAAGAGATGAGATATTAATCAGTTAAGGTGGAGTACCAATGGCTGCCTAGTAGGGGCCAAAAGTGCTTGACTTATGGTCATGATTGTCTTAAAAGCACTAAAGTCAGTTATTTTATTCAACATCAAAACCACAGATCTATAGATTCTATACAATCTACTTGAGCTTCTATTTATTCACCAATTTTCGAAAAAAGAAAGAAGATATTAATTAATAAGTTGGAACTGTTCTTCCTTTGGTAATGCTTCAGAGGTGCTCATAATCTGAATTTCAGGATCTTTAAATTTCAATTTATAATTCCCTCTTATCTCAGATTTGACCAAGTGTAAAAAAAGATTATGTTCTCATGTGAAATTAATTTGATTACATAAGATAAGATATTTATTTGGGTAAAAGTAAATATATATATATATATATATTAATTAAATTAAAATTAAAATAACTCATTAATTTAAAAAAAAAAAAAATGAAGAAGCTCAATTTTAAAATGAAATATTCTGTAAAATCCCAAGTGGAGTGGTTTGTGAAGAAAAAAAAATTGTTAAAGTTAAAGGGGATGTATGGCAATGAAAGGTAAAAATGTCATTTCACTCAATCTATTAATGGTGTTAAGACGGCAAGTTTGACAGGGGAGGTTAGTGTCATGTCAGAAACCTCCAAAGAGGTATATGCAAAAGCACTAAACCTCAGGAATAATACTAATAATAATAGTAATAAAATATATGAGGCACACTCCAATACATCAAATTTGATAAGGCGAATATGACTTTTGACGCATTAAAGTACACATTTGCTACATTATATGTGATGCACTCCTTGAAAATGTCAAATTTGACATTGTGATTTGATGTATTCTTTGGATCTACTCATTCCAACATGGCGCACCAAATTTGATGCAAATTTAAATTTGTTGCATCCCTTGGAAGGGTTTTAGAACACTTCTCTCAATAGTTACATGAGTTCACATTACAAGCATAAATCTATTTTGTACTTGGATTTAATTCAATGTTTGCAAATGATTGATAATGATGATTACCAATAAATTTCTTAATAAAGCACCAGACTTGAGAAGTAAATTTGAACTTAGACAAATACAAATAATCCACATATTTTAAAAATTAAAAGTACAATAACCAAACTGGCCACAGGCCCACCTGCAGTGCCTCTTGTCATGAACAAGAAGGAAACATTATGCTGCTTCATGGCAAGCTTTGGACACAGAACCACCTGAAGCATGATTTGGACAACCATCCAATTCTGGAAATGACAAAAACAAACAAATCAAATTTCAATTACAATGTCACCACCAACCTAGTGAGCATAAACACAAGTATGGTCTCTGTGTTTGGAGGTAGTAAGAGTGAAAAAGAGATTTTTTCTTTATGAGATTTTTGAAATTTTCTGCAGTGATTTAAATTGTTTCATCAGCTTGAAAGTGAATTAAATTTTAAGAAAAAACTCTCAAAAATATTTAGCCAAATGAACTCCAATCTCTCAATAATCCCAAGAAAGTGATTGTTGGTCCCAAATAAGCCTATATCCAAAACGGACTCTCAAGTACAAGAAGAAATGGAAGTTCTATTATGATGAAGTTGACACCAAATTAGCTCAAATGGGAAGGCTTCAAAATTTGATACCTCGGGTTTGTAAGTTTGACTCCCGTCTTTAAGAAATGCGTGTGGGTTCTGGGGTAGAATTCGTAAATTTAGAGTTTGTCTTATAGTTAGGCGTCCAAAGTGCCAAGCATACATAAACAACTGTTTGGGCTAGCCAATCATTAATTTCTATCAACTGAAGAAGAAGAAGAAGAAAAAAAAAAAAAAAAAAAAGGAGCATAGAGCTGTATCCGAAACAAGCATTAGAAGTTTTCAGAATTACTTTTATGTTTATGTTATCTATCAATTGCTAGAACAGCTTCGATATCCTTACATATATAATAATGTTCAATATCGTAGAGGTTGGTAGTACAGATTTGCTGAATATAATCCAGACACACGTCACTCACCCAACTTTAACGATTACTGATTAGTCTTTCAACTTACCCAAAACCAAGTAGATATGACCCCAAAGTGCAATGTTCTTACTCGCATTGGATGTGCAACAACTCAGGTAATCACACAAAGACGGCAGTAGGGTCAAAAGTAATGTCCTAAGAGTAATTTGCTTCTCCTTATTCATCAACAATCTATTGATGTTTAAACAACATATTAAGTGCCACATTTTTTGGATTGTATCTATTGGATTATGTAACAAAAATTAGCTTATAAATTAAAGAATGACTTTGAGTTGATATTTTACTTAATAGATCGTCGATTTAAAAAATGCCAGGTCTAGAACTAGGACTCCAAATGAGCTGAGGCGAACTGAGGAGTTGGCTAGTTGAGCTCAGCTACTTACAGGTACGGCGGAGTTTTGGAAAGCGTAGCCTGACCTTTTTCCAAGCTCAGGTCACCAGTGTTCAACCAACCCCGAGCGTTCACTCACATGAGCGTATCCTACCAACTTAGGCTTAGTTTGGCCCCCACGTGGCTTTATAAAAGGAGCTTATGAAATTTATTATTAAGTTGTTTGATAATTTTGTACAAGTGACACATTACTCTTCAAAAAAACATCATGAAACCAAAAAACAACCTTGAGCTTTTAAAAGCTTCATTCTAGAGCTTTTAAAAGCTCCCCCCAAAAAAGCTCTAAGTTCAATTTTTGCAAAGCTCATACACTAGCTACCAAATGAATTAACATGAAATTTGTGCTTTAAAAAAGGAGAAGCACCAAAATGGGGGCCAAACTAAGCCTTAATCTCAGCGAAAAGAAGATGAAATTCCCTTCATCTAGAACATTATAAAACGTAGATCACATCATCATCCCTAATGGGGAAAACTAATCAAAGAATCAGGGAAAAAACAAAACCTAACCCGTAGATAAAAAAATAACTGAAACTCATTAGATGGAGGAGCTGGTACTTCAACAGAATAACAACAATACAAAGAAATCGATTTAAGAGTTTCAGCAAACCATAGTAATGAAACAGAAGATAATTATTCTAAACCTCACGAACTCACCTTTCAAGTATGCATCAAAAAGTTTTCCAGTGACTCCTTCAATAGTGTCATCCACAGGAAGAATGTGGACACGCTTCCCATATTTGACATCAGCACACTGATGTACAGAGGCCACATCCCCAAGCCTAACCCTCACGTTTGATCTGACAACCTTGTTCATTCTAATCTTTGGTTCATCACAAGTATCATCAGCAAGAGCAATGCAGATTGTATCTTGTCTCTTCTATCCCTGGCCACCCCAAAAGGCAAATCATAAGCAGTTAAAGAAATGAAAATTACAAAAGATAATCTTTGAAATTTGAATGTTAAGAAATTCAGCCATCCAGCACAGGAAGGTGTCCTGTTAGAGCCCATGAAGTTGTCCATGAACACCATTCACACTTTAAACGACAGAATCAATCACAGTGGTCTTAGTGACCCTCAGAATCTCAGATTGACAGGTGAGTACGAGAAATAAATGGCAGATTTCATTGGAGCTGGACTAATTGACCCTCATGTGGGCATTGATAAATGAAAAACACAAACTTAAGGGAAATATGAATATTCACTCTTCGGAAAAATAAAACACACCTACATGATACGCACGAATGTAAATAGCATATGCACACCAAACAGGTTTACTTATACCAGTCCACATGGTTCTCCTACATGGAGGTAAATGACCAAAGGTTTTCAGTTACAGAATGAGAACAATTTTTGTACATTCAAGTCAGCAAAGACCCATCATAGCCCAACTACTCCAGCTTAGTGAAAAATCCATTCACGGTGTAAATATCAACCAAATCACTCCTTGCTACTGTGTTTGGAGGTAGTACGAGCGAAAAAGAGATTTTTTCTTTGTGAGATTTTTGAAAATTTCTGCAGTGATTTAAATTGTTTCTTCAGCTTTAAAGTGAATTAATTTTTTTTTAAAAAAAAAAACTAAAAAATTTAGCCAAATGAACTCCAATCTCTCAATAATCCCAAGCAAGTGATTGTTGGTCCCAAATAAGCCTATCGAAACGGACTATTAAGTACAAGACGAAATGGAAGTTCTATTATGATGAAATTGATTTACTTGAACCCCGCCAAATTAGCTCAAAAGGGAAGGCTTCAAAATTTGATACCTCGGGTTTGCAAGTTCGAGTCCCCTCTAAACAAATGTGCGTGGGTTCTGGGGTAGAATTCGTAAATTTAGAGTTTGTCTTGTAGTCACGCGTCCAAAGTGTCAAGCATACATAAACAACGGTTTGTGCCTATAATTCCAAAGCTAAGACCTCCCCGCATGAAGACTCCCCACAAGTGAAGAATAAACAGTGTCATCAGGAGTAAGCCCCGCCTCTGTCATCTCATCATACAATCTAAAAGCCTCCTCTGATCTCCCATCCTTCGACAACCAAGAAATCATCACCGTGTAAGTCACTAAATTCCTATCCAAACCCTTCTCTGGCATTTCACTAAACAATCTCAAAGCCTCGTCTTTGTCTCCATATATACTCTCTCCGTGTATAAGCGATGTATATGTATATACATCCGGTACCAACCCCTTCTTTTCCATCTCATCTCTAAGCTTGCAGGCATCTTTCATCTTCCCTGTCTTGCAATACCCATCTATCAAAACGTTATAAGTCACGGCATTAGGCTTCACACCATTTTGCTCCATCTCCCGAAAAATCCTATTAGCTTCAACGAAATTCCCTTCTTTGCAATATATATCTATCAAAGTAGTTAAACAAACTGTGTTTGGAGCCACGCCGTTATCCACCATTGTCAAAAGCACCCTCTTTGCTTCCTCATACATGTCCAATTTACACAACCCGGTGGCAATTATACTATAACCAAACACATCGGGTTCGAGTCCTTTCTTCTTCATCACAATCTGCAACTTCAAAGCTTCATCGAACATCCCTCTCTTACAATAACCGTCCATTAACGTATGGAAAATCACCCGATTCGCATCAATTCCTTTGCTTTGCATCTCGTTTAGCAAAATTTCCGCAGCCTCCATCTTCCCAGCCTTGCAAACACCATTGATCAAAGCTCCATAAGTATGCTCATTCGGAACAATGCCACTCTCAGTCAATTCATCAAACAATTCAAATGCCCTTTTCATGTTCCCTAACCTACTATGCGAATTAATTAAACAAGTGTATAAATGAATATCGGATGCTATACCCTTCTCACGCATTTCATCAAACACCTTCTCTGCTTCTTCAATTTTGCCAGAAATCGAATAAAATTTTATCAAAAGTGTACAAGTCACAGCATTGTAAGCCAATTTCTCCTCCTCTATCTCACTCAACATCTCATTAACTCCTCCAAAATCTGACTTTTTTAGATATGTATCCATCAATGTATTGTAAGTATATATACTGGGTTTAATTCCTCTACCCACCAATTCATTCAACAATCGCCTAGACTTATCAATCTCACCTTGTTTACACATTCTCTCAATCACAATCGTCATCGAATAAGCAGTAATTTTAACACCCGATTCGACCATTCGATGAAAGAATCGAATCAATGACTCAACCTGATCACATCTCTTCAATGCAAGTAAATAAACCACACAAGACCGCTCATCAATCTCAAACCCACTTTTTATCATGTATTCAAAAACCTCTAAACCCTCTATAAACCTTCGATTATCCGCATAAACCCTAAAAAGCATATCAAAAAGCTTCACAACAATTTTGGGTTCTCCGCACCCTTCCGAAACCAGAGATGCTATACCCAAAACTGGGTGTCTGAGATCATCATCAATAGCGATGTTTTTCAACAAATTCTTGGCTTGGATGAATTTTTGAGCTTTGAATAAGCGGCAAACAAGGGTTATATGGGCTTGAAGATTGGGTTTCTGGGAATTGAGAGATGGGTTTGTTTGGAGGAATTTGAAGAAGTGTAAACAAGATTGAGATGGGACATGTGGGTTTGAGAGGACTAGATGGGTTATATCGGAATTGAGATTGGAAATGAGAGATGGTGGGATTTGGAGTGGTTTTGAAGCTGGGATTTTGAGGAATTTGGAGATCTTTTGGGCGATTTGTTGATCTGATGTTAGGGTTTGGTTTTGGGGGAAGATTTTCTTCACGGTTTTGAAGAAATTTTGACTCGACATTGTTGAAGAGATTGAAATGAATCCAATGGTTGCTAATGGGACACTTCACATGTATGGTTTCATCATAGTACTTGCAGTCCGTTTGGTATGTCACAAACAAGAAAAGAATTGATTTACAATTTTTGTTTGTGGTAAATCATGTGTTTGATTTGACACAAAAAGTAGAAATGAAATGATTTTCAATTCTTGTCAATTCTTAAGAATGGAAGGTTTAGGCTAAAGGGAAATCCGACCAAAATTGATCGGATTTGGTGAGAATTCAGTTTTAAATTGAGTTCTTCCCAAAATACCCTTCGTCTGCGTGTTCTTCTTCTTCTTCTTCTTCGTCTGCGTGTTCTTCCTCTTCTTCGTCTGTGTCGTCTTCGTCTTCTTCTTCTTCTTCTTCTTCTTCGTCGTCGTCTTCTTCGTCTGCTTCTTCTTCTTCTTTCTTCTTCTTCTTCTTCTTCGTCTGGGTCTGCGTCTTCTTCTTAGGTCTTCTTCTTCCTCTAATCTGTAGTTTTAGGGTCTGTTTGTTTTAGGGTTGTGTGGGTCTGTTAGTTTAGGGGCTGTTTGGGTCTGTTAGTTTAGGGTCTATTTGGGTCTGTTTGTTTAAGGTTTGGGGGTATTTTAGGAAATAGTAATAATTTTTTTCAATTATATTATCTTCATTACTGTTTTAAACCAAACAAGAGAATTAGAATTGCAAATCAATTCTATTCTTTTTCTTTCAATTCTATTCTGCTCAATTCAATTATATTCTATTTTACAATCATACTAAACGGAGTGTTGGAGTTTTTGGGAATCTGTGATCAACGGTCAACATCAATGGTATGTTGCTTGTATTTGTGAAACTATTGCCATACACAGTTGGAAAATTGCATAAAAAAAATAACTAATTAAATAAATAATTAAAGGCTCGTACGGTAACGTAGTAATTTTTTGTTTTCTATTTTTGTTTTTTTTTTTTGTATTGGAAGTTGACCATGGTCAATTCAAAATATTAAAAACAAATATAGAAAATAAAAAACCACAACATTACTATGTGAGCCCTAAATCTTTAGATAAATATCAATGACTTGATTTCGTGATTTACCTGCTGTTAAAGCCCCTCAATTACGATTGTTGCTCCATCACCGGTCATGTGTCCATTACATTTGTCTTGATAAGAGTTTCGACAAGCCTCTACTTGCAACCTATCTATGCCTGTAATCATTGGTTCAAGTAGAAATCACCACTTTCGGTCGCTCACTGGATGAAAAACAAAGAATGCTAGGAAATCTAGTGATCTAAATCATCATGCTCTAATGCAACACGAGATTTAGTGTCACATTCCAACCCGCCACACACGAATTAGGACCGTGTAACAAAGAGTTACCCAAAACAAAACACCCCTTATTAGCAATAAAATAAGAGTTAAACATAGGAAAATGAATTTATTAGCTTAAACTAGCCCAATGGTAAAATATTCATTAAGAAAATATTGTCAAATTGTATATCAAAAGATAGCCCTTCGATTCTCGGTTCCAACGCAAAAAACGGTGAGTGTATCCGAATTTTCTAGAGAGAGTTATGTCCGTTTCCGTAAAAGTCGACAGGCCAAAAATAGACATGCGGATTCTGCAGATCAAATTTCTATACCAAATTTCCCTGTTTAAGAGTTAAAAACATAACCAAAACCAAATTACTCACACAAACCCACTCTCATTCATTACCAACTAATCCACTAACATTTCCATGACACTTGAAAACTAAGAAGAGATTAATATAGTTTATAACAAAATCCTTACACTAACTGGACTCAATTTCCAAAACATAAAACATAAGTTTCTAATTACAAATTAAGCAACCAATTCCCACCCCAACTGAGTACGCCTAATGTATTAACATATACAATAAAAGAAACATACTCCCAAGTTGTCCAGAACCCCGTGGTTCAACGCTTCTCACCGTGAGGCTCATCTGAACATGCGTGGTCATTAGCCACAAAATTGATTAAGCGTTCGCTCAGTGAGGACATGGTACTAATCATGCAATTGGAGTATTTAATAAATCATAACACCAATTATGCATTCACAATAATAAATTGTTGCAAGCGTGTCAAATAATCAATCACCATCGTTCTGGACCCCTAATTCCGGACCATTCTCACTTTTTCCCTCGTATATAGCGAAATCACACTCATTTATTTGTGACCGTAGTCAATTCGTTGTAGTCGCCACCACTATCCCCTTTTCTCTAAGAATTTCACCATCTCTCAGTCCCTTATATATGAGCTAAATAATGGTAATTATCACGAGAGACCCTTTGACCCAAATAAGCATATAAGCAACTCAACATGTCAACATGGCAATTTTATCATTTTGGACATGTCAAACAATAAATATTCACATGATTTTCTACTTAATCACAATTAAACATTTTAAAGCATTTAATAGCAAATAAATAACATTAAATGTAACAACCTGTATTTTCATTTAATTTTAATTATATTTTCACTTTTAATCTGTATTCCCGGTGTTAATTTAAATTGCAATTCTCATGTTTTGAATCTTATTACTTATTTAATTCATATTAAATTTCCTATTGGGGTCACACTGTGATTTTTATAAAATCAAGAACACAGTATTATGTTTTCAAATTGAAATTCTGTAGCAACCTGTATTTTCGCGTCCCTATTAATAAATAAAATGTTAATTTTTATTTCATTAATGTGTATTATTTTAGTTGTGAAAATCTTTCCATAAATAATTGGTACTAGTATTCTTAATTTGATAACTCAATGTCATTTTATTTTATTACTGTATATTAACGTTAGCAGTAATATTATCTGAATAAATAAATTATTGTGTTGACATTTATTAATACAATGCCTTTAAATTTTTGTAACCCCTTAATAATTTAATTATAGGGTAACTTAGAATTTAGTCCTAATATAGACACATAACTAGAAATATGTCCCTTTTTAAAATAAAACTAGAAATAGGTCCCTTATTTATTTTGAGGACCAAAATACCCCCATTTAGTTATTTTTGGAAATATATATACACACACACACACTATTTACTCCTCATAATGAGGGTTTTGAAATTAAAAATAGATATAACTATATACTACATCCGTCCCATTTTATGTGTCCATCTTGGAGAATCTAACTATTTAAGGGGACAAAAAGAATCTATACCTACTTTCCACAATTGCCCATAATCATTGCACTTTCTTTTTGTCTTTTGTTTTGGTGTTGATTGCAAGGCAGGGTAGTTTGGGAAACAAAGTAAAATTTGCATACTAATTTAGGAAATTGGACAACAATTTTGGGACATCCCGAAAAAGAAAGATGGACACATAAAATGGGACGGAGAGAGTATATACATAGAGAAACAAAACAAATCACCATATTTACTTCTCAGAATGAGGGTTTTGAATTTAAAAAACAGATATAACTATATATATATATACATAGAGAAACAAAACAAATCACATACATAACGGTAAGTAAAAAAAAAAATGATTACCACAGTGACGAATTATGCTTAGTCACTTCTTCCAACAAGTTTATTACCAGAATCTCAGATTATCAACTACATTTAACAACTTCATATTTAGAACAGTTATGAATTTCTCAACAAAAAAAAAAGTTCATCTTACTTTTTGTATAATTTCTCACTTTTTAATACCATGTTCCTTCATAAAAAGTGAGAAATTTTGCAATAATTGTTCATCAAAATTCTCACATATTTTCTACGAATCTTGAACTTCCACCACAATAGATGTTAATCCTCTCCTTCATATCTGAATAAAATATCATACGAATTTTGAATTTAAAGATTAAATGTTCATAAACCAAGAATCCTACTCTTTTCAACACAACCACCTTGATTTTAGGAATAAAACTCCCCACATCCAAAATCTCCTAAATTTTTTACTACCTTACCTATAACTACCAATTTTCAATCCCTAAAATACACATAAATGTTCTATTATATATATATATACACATAATATTTACTTCCCATAACTATATATATGGGGAGAGAGAGAGAGAGAGAGAGAGAGAGACGGGAAATTTGCTCACAAACTCTTGATAATTTCGCACTACGTATTCAGAACTTCATACTTAAAAAGTGAAAAAATTATCACTGAGATTTCGCTAAATAGTGTGAAATTTCTCACTATATTAACTAAGTATGAAAATAGTGAGAATTTCATATTTTAATGTGTATAACGATTGAAAATTTCTTACTTATACTATAAGGGTAGAATAACCCACTTTAAAAAACAAAAATAAGCATACACAGAGAGGATTTGATGAGAAAATTATCAACAATTAACAATTTTTGAGAATAATTAAAAATATATATATACATATCACACCTTTTAAATGGATATGACGAGTAATTTCTCACAAAATGAAAATAAATTTCTCACCTTTTCAATACAAATTTCTCACTTTTAGGTGAGAAATTCTTACTTTTCTGTGAAAAATTATGACTTTTCTCTCTATACCAGAACTCCAGACTGTGCTTCTCTCAAATTTTTGATCTGTGATTCTCTTTCTTGCATCAATCTGTGTCGAGAACTCCGGCCTTCAAGCTTCTTGTTCTCATCCACAACACAAATTGTTACCAGTCCTGTAGAACCTCCAAAGATGGCTCGCTACTCTCTGATTCACCAACTTCGGCGACGGCATCGGCGTCAATCAGAAGGTAAGGTTGATCGGCATTGACCGTTGGAAAGTGCATGAGTAGCTTCTTTAATGGTTTGTAACAGAGAATTTCTCCTCCAATCGCGTACGACTTCTTTAATATGCATAAAAAATTCCTTCCCAAACTTCATCTCAACGATGATGATGATGATGATGATGATGATGATGATGAATATAATCCTTTGTGTGTTTGTATTTTAGAGAGATAGAGAGAGAAGAATTGGAGAGAGAGAGAGAGATAAGAACTATGGAGTTTCAGACTTCTCTCTCTCTCTATATATATACACATTTATAGATAGTTGTTTGGGGTTTGAATTTAAAACCCCTAAATTCAAGCCTTTGTAACAAATATATGTATATAGAAATATATGTAATGAAGGGTATATTGGTTCGCAAAATCTCTATCAAATTGGGAAAAAGGACTAAATTCTGATTACCTTCCAAAATCTGGGACTAATTATTATACATGCAATCTGGATATGGTCAATTCCTATTAATGACCCAAAATAGGGACCAAATCTTATATTTCTATTAATTATATTGTTACTTAAGACTGCGCCCCTAAATTACCATATGATTTGGGATAAGAGCTTTTAATAAAATATAATATCACGTTGCTTACATTTTTGTCCCTAATAATTATGTTTGGGATATTTTCTAAAACTATTTGGACCAACTAACTAGCTTAACTGACTAGCTAGACTAACTGATATAAAGAACTAAGCCATATATTTTGCGTGTAATAATTGAAAATCAATCAGTAAAAATTTGTGCTGTTAAGGACGTGGGTATTGTGCAGTTTTATTACACACATATTAATTGACTCCTAAAGGTTTTCAAAAGCCAAATGAATTCCTATATATACTCAACACACAAAGCACACCACATTTTTAAAAAAAAAAAAAAAAAAAAAAAAAAAAAAAAAAAAAAAAACTAAGCTCTCAGTAGCTCTCTCTCTCATTTCAATCACATACAAATTTGTATATACATTCTGGAAATCAAAAGAGGAGACGGAAGTATAGAAGGATTATTATCACAGTAGGAGCTCCATTGCCACTATAGCTCAAAACTTATATTGCGGATATTTACAGAATTCTTCGGTCTCTTACGCCGCCCAAACCAGTGACCAATGAATCTCTTGAACCCACTCTTAATGTACTTTAAGTCATTATGTACAATCCGTGGGGTTCGAAAATAAGTGAGTATGTATAGATATATATGTAGCCATGGAGGTCCAAAATTAGCGGTACCAAAAATGTTAGCGAAAACTCATTCTGTAAATTGACAATGATATATTATGATCCCAGTAAGTTCCCTTATAAATAGTTTGTTGATTTGTTGAGTTCTTGATCCCCAAAAGTGAAATTATGTATTTACCATGGCTTTATAATTCTGAAAATTTTTAATTAAAATTCAGATTATATAAGTTAGATTTTTGGAATCCTTGCGAAAAATCGTACAACTTTCATATAGGACTCATCGCGATCCGATAAGGAACGAGAGAGATATAGTAACTTTAAGAGTTCTTGGACTAAAGCGCAGCCAAACAGACCCTTAACCAGAAGCTGCAGAAATTTTTGGAGAAGCCGATACATGGGTTTATTAGATTGACGTTAGTAACATTTAAATATTTAATTCTGATAACTTAAAAGTTAAAACTCACATTGAAGGAATGGTTTGATGTATTGTTACTTGACCCTAAGGTTGGGTGATCAAACCTTGTTGGCTAAGTATTGTTTTGTAGTTATTTTTTTGTACATGGATTGACTAGCGGGCTCAATGTGTCCAGCCTAACAAGTTTCCCAACAAGCCACATGGGTTTGGGTATTAGGCTTAGTTTACTATAAAATTTATAAATGCTTATTTTAACTATGAAAAATTCCTAAATTATGTTTTTTTATTATTATTATTGATACACCCAAAATTGACTCTATCCTACAACCGAGTGGTTCAACTCAGCAGCCAGTCCATGTCCTAGTTAAGTCATGCACAACTCCTCGGACAAGCATCAACCCGAGCGGTCTAGTCTACTCGAGACTCACCATCCCGAGCGGTTCATTCACGACCAGACCAACAGGTCGAGAAGACCACACTGGCACGGTCCGTACAGGCGCAGGCCAGCCGGGCCCATAACACATGCCCCTGAATATTCCAGGCAGTTTCCTACTCAAGATAGAAGACTTATGGAAAGTGGACATTGTTTCCTAATCCAATTAGGAAACCCCCACAATTAATACCAATCAAGCCCAATTGGATTATATTTCCTTATCCATGTATGAGTAGGTCTCTTGCATCTATAAAAGAGACCACTCACCCCGCTTCAAGGGAACCGACTTTTCAGTCTCTACAGCACGTCTATAGAGGTCACCAACACACCCGGTCGACCTACAGTAGCTCCAAAATATTGTTGGTTCACCACAGGTCCCCGACTTTTTACAGTATAGTGAACGTGCTCAGACACACACGTGGACGTAGGTTCCTTCATTAACAGGGCTGAACCACATATAAAAAACCAGTCTCTCTCTCTCTCTCTCTCTCTCTCTCTCTATCTATCTATCTATCTATCTATCTATCTATCTATCTATCTATCTCTCCTTAAATTGCTTTAATTTACTTTAACCAAATTTTGGCATCATCAGCTTGGCACCGTCTGTGGGAACGACAAGTTCTTCATCAACAAATCTCTTGGCTGATAGCCATGCCTCCAAAGAAGAGTGAGAAGACTGCACAGCAGGCCAACCGGGATGTTCCGCTGGCCCTGGCACTGGCTGTGGCAGTCATGACGTCTGAGCAGATCATCGCGACCCTGACACAACTCTTGGAGGGCCAGCATAAAATCCAGCAACATATCGAAGCCCTGTTGGCCCAGCAAAGCAGTCCTCTAGTGGCCGGGAAGTGACTCGGGAACATTGCGCACGGTCGGGAACCGATCTTGACCAGACAACGTGCCGAGCCAAGCCAT
This sequence comes from Hydrangea macrophylla, assembly GCA_033977485.1. Taxonomy (NCBI): domain Eukaryota; kingdom Viridiplantae; phylum Streptophyta; class Magnoliopsida; order Cornales; family Hydrangeaceae; genus Hydrangea; species Hydrangea macrophylla. The sequence continues at coordinate 100,446,130 of CM066999.1, read as the reverse complement.
CCCGCGTTGAGGATGCCAGAGACATCAACAGTAGGCGTATTGTCCGAGAAGAAAGGCAGGAGCATATGGCCCGGGAATCAGTCCAGGGTCACTCGGTCAAGAGCCGAGATGTCCCTAGGCACACAATGAACCGGAGTCATAGCCAAGCCCGATCCCAAGGGACAACACACCGCCATAAGAAGAAAGCCTCCTCCACTAACCCGACCTGCGGCCCGGATACCGGTCGGGAAGGTGTGGTGGCACACATCAAGGACTTGCAGAAACAGATTGATGGAGTGGACAAAAGGCTGGGCCAGAACCCTACTCAGAATCACGCTAATACCGAGACAGAGTCACCATTCTCTAGCCAGATCACGAGGTTCGCCATCCCGTGCAAATTTAAACAGCCCCGCTTAGATTCTTATAATGGCTCAGGAAACCCGGTCGACCACATCTGGACCTACAAGGCTCAGATGGCTCTGGCCTCCAAAGCCGACGAACTGAACTGCCTGGCTTTCCCCAGCACTTTGAAAGGCCCAGCCGCCCAATGGTTCTACTCATTGAAGCCCCGATCGGTCCGCAGTTTCAAGCAAATCAGCAAGCAGTTCATCGACCAGTTCATCGGTATGCATGAACGGCCAAAGCCTGACATGCAGCTACTGACAGTCAGACAAAGGGACAATGAGACCCTCAAGGGATTCACCAACCGGTTTAATCAAGAGAAGCTCGGAATCTATGATCTTGATGAAATTATTGCTATTATAGCCTTCTGCTCGGGAGTTCAACACACCAAGTGCGTCACGTCGTTTCACAGAAACCGATCGAAAACCTTAGTTGAATTCACTGAGAGGGTTGGAGAATACATTAGCACTGAAGAATTTTTAAAGACCAAAGACCCCAAGCGCGTAAGCAACATGTCTTCCAAAAGTAAGCGAAAGCGAGATCAGCCCGGGAGTTTTGACAATTTTTCTAGTTCACAGCAATCAGGGTCCGGCAGTCTTGACCCGACCTCCAGCTCACAACAGGCAGGGTCCGGCAGTCCCGTCCCGACCTCCAGTTCACAGCGGTTTGAGTTCAGCAGTCTCCCTACCTCTAGTTCGCAGCAGTCAGGATCCAATGATCCCGACCTTGAATGCAGCTCAGAGTAATCAGGAGTCCGATGATCCCAGTCCGACCTCGTGTCTCTAACAGTCTCGACCAATCCAACTACAGTGGTACTTGCCCGATCATCAAATGAGGCTCCGCAGACTGTCAAAGAGCTCTTGAAAAGACCTCGGGCCACACCCGAGGCACATCAAAAGACCTCGGGCTTCGAACCCAGGCACAAAAGACCTCGAGCTCCGAACTCAGGCACAAAAGACCTCAGGCTCCGAACCCAGGCACAAAAGACCTCGGCCTCCGAACCCAGGCACTAAAGACCTCACACCCGAGGCAAAAGACCTCGAGGTCACGCCCAAGGTATCGGCTTCGCTTAGGTCCAACCTACGATGGGGGCAAATCCCCCTAGGTGGCTGATGATGGCAAGCTTCAAAAGACCCTGCAACCACCCATGTTCCAAGTCGATTACCTACAGTCCTAGCATCCACAGGACCCTCGTCTTAGCGAAAGCTTGGGGGGAAGAAAGGCACGATGGACTAAACAGGCAATCACACCGGGTACTTACAGGCCTTGCGGTAACTAAGTGAAACTCTTAGATAACCCGGGCGCCTACAGTACTCAGAGGCAATAACTCCACTTAGGTCCAAACCGACGATAGAGGTGACTAAAATCTCTTAGGTTGGCTGACGATAGAGGAGCAAAAAGACCCTAAAGCAACGTGATTTAGGTCGGCTCCACCAATATGGTCAAACTCTTCTCCCAACAGTCTTGACGAAGGCTGACCGGGCGGAAGATAACCATCCTAGGGAGTTAACATAAAAGGACCCTAAAGCAATACGCTTTAGGTTGGCTTTTCCAACATGGTCAAATCCTTTTGCCCACAACCTTGACGAAGGCTTACAGGTTGAAGATAACCATCCTGGGAGCTAACTCAAGCAAAAGACTCCGAGTTAGGCCGAGTCTCAACTCTCGTCCAATTCCCGAGCACTTAAAGACTCCGAGCTAGGCTAAGTCTCAACTCTTAGCCAATTCCCGAGCACTCACAAAACTTAGAAGCTCCAAGGCAGCTTCCCCGAGCACCTAGACAGTGGCAAGTAACATCAAATAGATTTTCAAACTTGCCCCGATATAGCATCCGGCCATCCTTGGAAATGAGGGGCAGCTGATACACCCAAAATTGGCTCTATCCTACAACTAAGCGGTTCAACTCAGCAGCCAGTCCATGTCCCAGTCAAATCATGCACAACTCCTCGGACAAGCATTAGCCCAAGCGGTCTAGTCTACCCGAGACTCACCATCCCGAGCGGTTCATTCACGACTAGACCAACAGGTTGGGAAGACTACACTGGCACGATCCGTATAGGCGCAGGCCAGCCGGGCCCACAACAGATGCCCCAGAATATTCCAGGCACCTTCCTACTCAAGATAGAAGACTTATGGAAAGTGGACATTGTTTCCTAATCCAATTAGGAAACCCCCACAATTAATACCAATCAAGCTCAATTGGATTATATTTCCTTATCCATGCATAAATAGGTCTCTTGCATCTATAAAAGAGACCACTCACCCCTTTAAGGAGACCGACTTTTCAGTCTCTACAACACCTCTATAGCGGTCACCAACACGCCCGGCCAACCTACGGTAGCTCCAAAATATTGTTGGTACACCACAGGTCCTCAGCTTTTTACAGTATAGTGAACGTGCTCAGACACACACGTGGACGTAGGTTCTTTCATTAACAGGGCCGAACCACATACAAAAAACCAGTCTCTCTCTCTCTCTCTCTCCTTAAATTGCTTTAATTTACTTTAACCAAATTTTGGCATCATCAATTATAGTATATTTTTATTTCAAAAAATATTATTAAATAATATTTCTTACTTTGTGAAAATTTTCTTAGTAATGCTAAAATGTGTTTATTATTTATTTTATGATTAAATAAATAATAAATTAATTACTATGTATAAAATCAGTATTTAAAATACTTATTGACCCTATTAAATTCTATATTTTTAACATGTTGGAGGTCATTTTATATAGTTTTGTAATTTATCAAATTATAAAACTAGAAGTTGATATTGTTAATAAATTAATTAGTGGTTTTTTCAACTAGTATTTTAATTATTTTTATAATACCTATGGTATTTCCAAAATTATGGAAAAATGGAATAATTGTATTTGATGTCTTGCCTTTATTAAAAATAATGTCAAAGCAGGTACCCACTACTTTTATATATTTATGTCATTAAGAAGGGTCTTATGGCTAAATTTATATGCTATTTTATCTTCTAAATTTCGTAATAAAAATTCTATGACTCCGAAAATTATGCCGTCAGTTTCCTAAAATCAAATTTAGATAAATTGGTTTACTTGATAATCACGAGTTAAAACAATCACTCACATGTTAAAGAAAATCGTAAATAAAATAAGTCACACACGTGCATAGTCGAGTTGGCATGTTGGTAAGGGGTCGTTTGGGTCAACATATGCATCTTGTGAGAAATAAGTAAAGAAAGGGTGTCTTGAGTTGTGTCACCTTAATTATTCTAGGTCGATTCGGATACGACAGAATAATTAGGAAGGATTGATCCCAGGCCGACTCGGATACGGTAGGCCAGTCAGAGTCTTGTGTCACCTTAATTATTCTAGGTCGACTCAGATACGATAGATTAATTAGGAAGGATTGAGCACAGGTCGATTTGGATACGGCAGGCCAATCAGGTCGTGTCCAGGCCGACTCGGATACGGTAGACCGATCTAAAACAACGACCTCATGCCGGATGGTTCTAGCGAACCGAATGAGTCGAGAGGCTGTGGTCGAGATAAAAGAGTCAGTAAGATGAGATGGTTACATCGTTCATGCACGGTCGTATATAATTGATTTAACCATTCATTAATTGTTTATATGCGACGACTAGAATAATGGACTAACAGTATTGGAAAATACTAAATGTAAAATCAGTTAATGTGCTTTTATATACATTGCTTGTATGTTCATTATGCTCACTCGGCTTTCATTAGATGATGACTTTATTTTGTCCTGGACACCCAAAATGTCCAAGAGATGGCTATGCAGGGTTATATGGTTATGCCAGCTAGAGAAGTCTGCAGAGATACTTTTATAATTTATTAAAGTTGTAATAAAGGATATGGATAATGTTTTAATTTGAATAAGGCGGCTTGTGCCTTAAGAAATACTTTATTTGAGAAAATGTAATAATTAATTAAGTTTGTAATATTGATTTACATTTTATTCCTTGCTGCTTTAGATACTCTATTTTCTGGTACATGTTAAGCTAAGTACAGGACAAGCGATCCCTCACCTATCATGACCTACAGGTCCAAAATGGAAATGAAAATTTTTCCTTATTTTGCTACGTTGGGGCGTGACAAATTCATAAATTTGGATATAACTGTGGTGAGTTTCAAACTGTATTTCAAAACGGTGAAAATAATTTCTTTTGACTCAAACTGTATTTATATTACTGGAAAATTATTTCTTATGTTAAAATTAATTTTTTGTATTTTTGTGGTAATCATTGCGCCACGAAAATACCAATTTATGTTCAAAACTGTCTGCGCCGCGATGAACTCCCTCAATATAGGATTCTCCACCAATCAAGATGTGACATGTGCTTTTCCATTTATAGCAACTAATGATTATATAGGACTGTTTGGGTATGCATTTTTGTAGGTGTGTTAACTTTAAGCCATAAGTTGTTTTACCCAAACATATATATAGATTCCTAGATACTTAAGTTAGGCTTTGTTTGGCAATGCTTTATTTATGTGTGTTAAGTTATGCCTAAAAGCCAATTACCCAAACATCTTTATATTGACCCCTATGGATTTATTTGACCCTCAGCTTAATCTGAGAGTTGATATAAACTATATACGTATGCATATACTTGTATATTGTGTAATTAGTTAATTTCAAAAATCAAAATCTTTTGTAGTATAGGAGGTCATTCTTGGCCCCCAAGGATTTCTATTTTGTCTTCTACATATAAAACACTCTCACACCCTCTATCTGCACATTTGCAAAACAAATTTCAGAGAGATAGAGAGAAAACACAGCGAGTTTTACAGAATTTATTTTAGAGAGAGAGGGCTATTCACCATAGTTAAAGCTTCAAGCTTGGGTCTCCTATTTTGGGTCTTCTTTCTCAACAGTTTCTTCTACTCTTATATCTGTGAGTATTATTAACTCACTCTGTAATGTAATTCATACTTATTTAATGCTTATATGTGTGTGATTGTAGACCCACCATTGTTGAATTTACGTTTGAACTCCATAGCTTGAAAACATGAGTTTTTCTATCTTAACCAAAATCCGTTTTTAGAGATGAATATGAAAGATTATAGTACGTAGAGACTACGGTTTAAGTATTAGAGCATAGATCATTCATTTGATAAAGTATATTAGACATTAAATTTTGACACCTCTCGGTTTTTCGTAAAATCCGAGAGTTACAATTGAAATTGGTTAAATCCGATCACATATTCATAATCATTGCGAAAAAACAGAGAGACCCATATATTACAAGTCATGTTTGCATTTAGATTTCAAAATAGGTCAAAAATAGGCTTTGAATTCGTAACAGGGGAGAAACTGCTAATACCAATCGATTGGTATGTTTACCAATCGATTGGCACTTTTGCTAATCAATTGGCATGTTTCAGCACTGACGACTTTTAGTAAAACAGTCATAACTTCCTCTAGAAAACTCAAAAACGCGCACCGTTTGAAGCGTTGGAAACTAGACTCAAAGACCTTTCTTTTGATGTATAATTCATCCACAAAAAAGTGTATCTCATTTTTTAGGACATTGCTTCAAAGTAGATCCAGTTGCGTTCTAGTAGCGATAAAAGCATATTAAAGTATTCTTCAATGAAGTCACAGGTTGCTTCATATAAGATTTGATTTCTTCTCGTATATCCATGGTTATCATTCCCAGTACTTTATATTTATGTATTAAGTTACATGTCATTCATGTGGAGTCAGTTGTACATGTATGGTGAGTGGTGGTTAGTGTGGAAAAGAGTATGTGGTTGAAATTGTGTGTGGACACTCCCTGGTATTGGTTTACCAAAGTGTGATGTTACGATGTTGCAACTAGAGTGTCTTTGAAATGCGACGGTGACAAAACTGGACACTCCCTGACGCCCATAGTAGCGCTAAAGTGTGTGACGCCGACTTGGACATTCCCTGGCACCCATGGTAGTGCTAAAGTATGGCCTACTGTACACTCCCTAACATGCGTGGTATGGTCAAAGTGTGAGGCATTGGACACTCCTTGGTACCCCGTACTAAAGTGTGAGGCAAACTGGACACTCCCTAGTACCCCTGTACTAAAGTGTGGTCATCTTAGTGTTTCAAAGATACTGGAGTGAGAGAGTTGGGTGTTGTGTTGTCGAGAAAAAAGAGTTGGTAAGATGAGAATGGTTGCATTGTTCTCATACACGATCACATGAATTATGAATTAAAGTTTATTAATGTCATCTTTACTGTTTTATAATATGAACTCATTTCTATGTTGTTAACCTATTGAATAATGGAACCATGATATGGAAAATAGTAATTGAGTATGTTTTACATTCAAACCTATGTTCTTAATACTCACCAGCTTCTTAAAGCTGACGGCGTTGATGCGCCCTGGACATTCGTGTCTAGGCTTTTCAGGTTATAACCAGTCAGAGCAGTATGACTACGCGAATTGATTAAGACTATCGGAGAAGAAGAAACTATTTTGCTACTATCTTATGCTTTTACAATAAATTTGAAATAAGGATGACAGTAATAGATATTAGATATTATTTTATTTACAAGGCGGGTTGTGCCTTTAGTAGATCATGTGCTGTACTATTTATTAATTTGTAAAAATTTTGTGAGCCTTGATTACTCTTACTCTGATTTAATTATTGTGGCGTTCGACGTTTGGGATAGAATCGATCCTTCAAATTGTCGCAACCTACAGGTCCATAAAGGAAATTAAATGCTTTCCATATTTATGCTATGTCGGGGCGTGACAGGATTTAGTGGTATCAGAGCTAGGTTATCTCAGAACAGTTTAGTCAGGTTAGGGTTTACCAGTATAGACCCGATTCCACATTCTGCTAGCTTAAGCTTTGCACACCCGATGATACGACAGGATGTGAAACCCGGAACCCAAACGCCTAAGATTATTTCTATTAAGATTAGTCCTGACATAAGTTAGTACCTTTTGTCAGGTATGGATCCAGTGCAGCCACTCTTTGTACCCGATAGGTTTGGAGGACATTGGGTGACTCCCGGGGCAATAACTTTCATTGATTTGTGCCACGCCGCTATAAAGCAATCGGCGTTAGCAACAGTAGAGATGGATCTATAGCACCAGGTCCATGTTGTGGGTATAGTTGATTTGACTCGTATTCGTCTAGAGCTCATCTATTTTGTAGAGGCTCAGCGACTAGTATTAGTGGAGATTGTGCAGTTGGTTAGTAGTGATGCTTTCTATCTTCCTCTTGAGGTCCAGATTGTGCACGCTCATCTTGCACATCTAGATATACCCACACAGGTCATTCCAGCGAGGACTCAATAGTTCCTGTTGATGAGGCGGATGATGAGGAGGAGGACGGGTTTGGTCTAGATAACTTTGCTGTGGACCTTGAGGAGGAGCTAGCACTTGAGCTAGTTCTGCCCGAGCAGGTGTCAGTCGAGGCCAGTGCTCTGGGGTATGCTTCATCAACGGCTTCCCAGAGCAGTGACTTTGATGTAGTAGGCCCATTCCACATTCAATGATTTCACCCTGTCGACTTGCTGAATTTGCTGATGATCGCTTATGGAGATGATTGATGATTTAGATATGACCTTGTACATATTAACTATCTTTTACTAGTAGCTCTACCTCTTTTTGCAAACTGTATTTACATGTATTTGAGTATAGAGCAATGACCCCATTTTTGGCATTAACTCTTGTATGGACGATATACGTCCTAACCCGTATAGATAGGGTAGGCATTGAACTGAACCCACATGCTTTTTGTATCAACTTAACGAGAAGTTATATATAGAAATACTCTTTTGATATCGTCATTGTTTAAACTGCTTTATAAATTACTGCTTCATTCATGTTCCTCATTCTTTTATCATTGACATGCATTTAGAATGGCTGGGAGACCAAGGAGGAACAGGAATTTGATTGAGGAGGCACCTTTGGCTGTTGATCCCACGGGTATGTTTGAGGCTTTTGTCAGACGACTGGAGAGAATTGGGAACCCTAATAAAAATCGACGTGATCACCAGACTGGGGATAAACTACTAGAGAGATTCCGTGCATTAAGGCCAGAATAGTTTACAGGAACAGCGGAACCCTGGAAAGCAGAACAGTGGTTGAGGCAAATGGACCGCATGTTCGAAGCTCTGTAGTGTAATGAGATGGAAAAGAGGAGGTTGGCAACATTCCAACTGACCGATGCTGCCGCAGATTGGTGGGACTCGGTAATAGCCACCATTGGAAATGAAGCTGCCATGGGGATGATATGGATTGTGTTCAAGGGGAGATTTTTGGAGAAGTATTTTCCATCTACTTAAAGGCACAAAAGGGAGAAAGAACTCATGGATTTGACTCAGGGGACTAAATCGGTGCAAGAATACACTACGCAATTTGAAAGACTGTCTCGATTTTCCTCTCATATGGTTGATACTGAGGAGAAGAAGATACGAAAGTATAATCAGGGGCTGACCCCACAGATTCGTTGCCTAACTCTCGGTCATATGGATAAGTCATTCGAGGGACTGGTTGGCTTGGCCACTGATCTGGAAGAAGATGCTCGTGTGAACCGTAAGCAATTCGACTTTCGGCCACCTCAGAGGGGTAATTTTGGGAACAAGTTGTCGATGTATCGTACACAAGGATAAAAGAGAAATTTTGATGGAAGCAAGAAACCCCAAGCGACTATCCGACTCAACCCCGAGTAGGAGAAGGTAGTGCTGGAAAATGCTTTAACAGTGGCAACCTTGGTCATCTGGCTTGAGACTGCAAGGCACCAAGGCGTAGTACTCAGCAAAGTATTGTCTATTATAACTGTGGTAACCCTGGTCACATCAGCAAATTCTTCACTGCTCCTAAGCAGGTGACTTATGGACAACAGGGTCAGACTCGCTTGAATGCGGTTATTCCCGATGTCGCTGGATATGATGAGACCGTGTATGAAAAGGGGAATTATGGACAAGCTCAACCTGATCAGCAAGCGGTAGAAAGTACACTAACTCTGTTTAACTCCCATGTTAAAGTGTTATTTGATACGGGTGCAGCACTTTCATTCATATCTGTTAAGACTATTCGGAGATTAGGTATCCTACCTCATCGTTTAGAGAAAGCTTTGAGGGCTACCTCACCATTAGGAGCCACAGTCAAGTTAGGACATGTATGCCAGGATTATCCCTTACGACTAGGAGATCGTAAAATCCCTGCAAGGTTGATTGTCCTATCAATGAACGAGTTTGACATAATCCTAGGAATGAATTGGCTCTCTCAGAATCAAACGAAGTTGGATTGTGCGAGGAAAATAATTACATTCTCCGACAATGGGAATCAATCCTTCAATGTAACCCTTTGGGAGATATGTTCCTCACAAGGTGTTTAGCGAACATCGAAGTCGTCAGTACAGAGTTGACAGTGTCATCTATACCTGTAGTCAAGGACTTCGAGGAAGTATTTCAAGACATTTCTGGTCTACTGCCTAAGAGAAGTATAGAGTTCTGTATTGAGCTTATACCAGGTACCGCTCCAATCACCAAGGTTCCCTACAGAATGGCCCCCGCCGAACTATTAGAATTGAAGGATCAAGTTCAAGAGCTCGAGAATCTAAGTTTTGTACATCCAAGTACATCACCTTGGGGAGCACCGGTATTATTCGTGAAGAAGAAGGATGGGACACTGACAAACACTGAATATTGCACATTCATGTGCCAATATAATAGATATAGTGCTCATTTAATTCTCCAAATTCCTAGTTTTACATGCATATTTAAATTAATATAATTTAATATTGATGTCACTCAAATGTGTGTAATTATTTGTTTTTACATATTTTATATCTTTAGGTAAAAATAAAGTGAAATAAAGGGAAGGAAAGAAGTAGCAACCACACCATAGTATATTCCATAGTCAAAACATGAATAGTAAGCTCCTGTAAACCATTCAACAAACAAACAAAAAGACAAAATATATATATATATAAACTATCCTAAAGCATTGACAGTAATGCATGTTATATGCATTACGTCTCTCTCTCTCTCTCTCTCTCTCTCTCTCTCTCTCTCTCTCTCTCTCAGCTGCATTTTTCAAAGTATGCCAGAGAGCTGAAGAAAATGGGACAAAGCGCGGAGGAAAAAATGGGCACATGATGAACGCAATGACGAATGCATCTCAAAATTCGTCTATAAAGCCAAGAACAGGGAGCCAACAAGAAAAACTCAACAAGCACAACAGCTTCACACACTGTTAGGGAGAGAATAGTTTAGGGAGATTATCATGTGAGCACTTCATATGTTTTCAAATTGAAATTCATAAGTTTGGATATACATGTGTTGAATTTCAAAACTGTATTTCAAAACGGTAAAAATAATTTCTTTTGACTCAAACTGTATTTATATATAATCAAAAAATTATTTCTTACGTTAAAATCACATTTCTGTATTTTATGGTAATCATCGCGCCGCGAAAATACCAATTTATGTTCAAAATTGTCTGCGCCGCGATGAACTCCCTCAATATAGGATTCTCCACCAATCAAGATGTGACATATGCTTTTCTATTTATGGCGACTAATGATTATATAGGACTGTTTGGGTATGCATTTTTGTAGGTGTGTTAACTTTAAGCCATAAGTTATTTTACCCAAACATATATATAGATTCCTAGATACTTGTGTTACGCTTTGTTTGGCAATGCTTTATTTATGTGTGTTAATTTATGCCTAAAAGCCAATTACCCAAACATCTTCATATTGACCCCTATGGATTTACTTGACCCTTGGCTTAATATGAGAGTTGATATAAACTGTATACGTATATATATATGCTTGTATATTGTGTAATTAGTTAATTTCAAAAATCAAAATCTTTTGTTGAGTATAGGAGATCATTCTTGGCCCCCAAGGATTTCTATTTTGTCTCCTACATATACAACACTCTCACACCCTCTATCTGCACATTTACAAAACAAATTCAGAGAGATATAGAGAAAACACAGAGAGTTTTACAGAATTTATTTTAGAGAGAGAGGGCTATTCACCATAGTTAAAGCTTCAAGCTTGGGTCTCCTATTTTGGGTCTTCTTTCTCAACAATTTCTTCTACTCTTATATCTGTGAGTATTATTAACTTACTATGTAATGTAATTCATACTTATCTACTGCTTATATGTGTGTGATTGTAGACCCACCATTGTTGAATTTACGTTTGAACTCCATAGCTTGAAAACATGAGTTTTTCAATCTTAACCAAAATCTGTTTTTAGAGATGAATATGAAAGATTATTGTACGTAGAGACTACGGTTTAAGTATTAGAGCACAGATCATTCATTTGAGAAAGTATATTAGAAATTAAGTTTTGACACCTCTCGGTTTTTCGTAAATACCGAGAGCTACAATTGAAATTGGTTAAATCTGATCACATATTCATAATCCTTGCGGAAAAACGGAGAGAACCATATATTACAAGTCATGTTTGCATTCAGATTTAAAAATGAGTAAAAAATAAGCTTTAAATCCGTAACAGGGGAGAAACTGCCGATACCAATCGATTGGCATGTTTACCAATCGATTGGCATGTATACCAATCGATTGGCAATTTTGCTAATCGATTGGCATGTTTTAGCACTGACGACTTTTTGTAAAACAATCATAACTTCCTCTAGAAAACTCGAAAACGTGCACTGTTTGAAGCGTTGGAAACTAGACTCAAAGACCTTTATTTTGATGTGTAATTCATCCACAAAAAGTATATCTCATTTTTTAGGACATTGCTTCAAAGTAGACCCACTTGTGTTCTAGTAGCAATAAAAACATATTAAAGTATTCTTTGATGAAGTCACAGGTTGCTTCATATAAGATTTGATTTCTTCTCGCATATCCATGGTTATCAATCCTAGTACTTTATATTTCTGTATTAAGTCATATGTCATTCATGTGGAGTCAGTTGTACATGCATGGTGAGTGGTGGTCAGTGTGAAAAAGAGTATGTGGTTGAAATTGGTGTACCAAAGTGTGATGTTACGATGTTGCGACTAGAGTGTCTTTGAAATGCGACGGTGACAAAACTGGACACTCCCTGGCTCCCATAGTAGCGCTAAAGTGTGTGACGCCGACTTGGACATTCCCTGGCACCCATGGTAGTGCTAAAGTATGGCCTATTGTACACTCCCTAACATGCGTGGTATGGTCAAAGTGTGAGGCATTGGATATTCCCTGATACCCCGTACTAAAATGTGAGGCAAACTAGACACTCCCTAGTACCCTTGTACTAAAGTGTGGTCATCTTAGTGTTTCAAAGATACTAGAGTGAGAGAGTTGGGTGTTGTGTTGTCCAGAGAAAAGAGTTGGTAAGATGAGAATGGTTGCATTGTTCTCATACACGGTCACATGAATTATGAATTAAAGTTTATTAATGTCATCTTTACTGTTTTATAATGCGAACTCATTTCTATGTTGTTAACCTATTGAATAATGGAACCGTGATATGGAAAATAGTAATTGAGTATGTTTTACATTCAAACCTATGTTTTTAATACTCACCAGCTTCTTAAAGGTGACGGTGTTGATGTGCCCTGGACATTCGTGTCTAGGCTTTTCAGGTTATAACCAGTCAGAGGAGTATGACTACTCGAATTGATTATGACTATCGGAGAATAAGATACTGTTTTGCTACTATCTTATGCTTTTAAAATAAATTTGAAATAAGGATGACTGTAATAGATATTAGATATTATTTTATTTGCAAGGCGAGTTGTGCCTTTAGTAGATCACGTGCTGTAATATTTATTAATTTGGAAAAATTTTGTAAGCATTGATTACTCTTACTCTGATTTAATTATTGTGTCGTTCGACGTTGGGACAGAATCATCATTCAAACTGTCGCGACCTATGGGTCTATAAAGGAAATTAAATGCTTTCCATATTTATGCTACCTCGTGGCGTGACATTAAATATCTAATTTTGGGATTAGAACACTCACCTCCACGAATGATCAAATAAGCCTAAAAAATCCCAAATTTTCCTAAATCCAGCTCAAATATGAATATGTAGTTAATCCTACACAATTTTGGTAAACTAAATATTACCAACCCATGTGGGTCACGAAAAATCTATCGATTAAATTTAAATCAAATTATACCATAAGGTTATGCTTACCCCCACGAGTCCAAATATGACTTCGTATTATGGTTTGAGCAACATACGACACAATTATGGCGTCGAGAAGGTGAGACCCTGCATTTCTCTCTTTTCTTTCTCGGACTGTTTCTTCTCTATTTTCTCTTTTTTTTTTCATTGTTCTTTCCTTGATTAACTAATGTATATGTATAAAATATTTAAATATGGTATAGATCAACCGCCGCTGCCACCCTACACATAACACACACTAGGGATGCTCACGAGTCGGGTGAGTCGGGTTTGTCCCTCATCCGCTCATCCATCCGAACATAGTCGGGTTTGCCCTCCTTCCACCCGTCATCCACTCGCTTTGTCAGGTGCACCCGACTCATCGGGTGGTCAGGTGAATCGGGTCGAGTCGGGTGAAACCCGACTGTCTCATTTGTCTCAATCACACATTTGCTTTATACATGACTTTGTCTTCATTTTTTTTTTTTTTTGCTTTGAATGTTTTTGTCTACATAGTCATGGGCTAACCAAAGCTCTGACCAAACAAAAAATAAAAACATAGTTATGCGTTAGTTTGATGGTTTTAATGTTTTTATATCTCCGCTAGTGACATATATATTTTATTGATACAAGAATATAACATATATATATTTAAAGACTATATAATACATAATACATATACTGATGTAAGCATATTAGATATATATATATTTTAAAAAAAAAAAATTAAGTGTGTTTCGAGTCAAATCGGGTGAATCGGGTTTTCACCCCCCTAGACCCATGACTCCACCCGAAACTGTCGGGTTTCTACCCCCAAAACCCGTGACTCCACCCACATTGTTTAAAAATCAATAAAAAGGCTACGGGTGAGTCGGGTGGTAGGGTGAGTTGGATGGGCGGGTGGATTTTGAGCAGCCCTAACACACACTGTCACGTTTTGTTGTCTTTTTTTTTTCTTTTCTTTTTTTGGGTCAAAGCTTCTCTGCTTGTTGAAGATAAGTGGCAATACCACACCTTGCCACATGTCACCCCTTGGTAAGTGGCACACACGCAGGTCCCTAACATGTTCCCAAATATTCATGGAGTTGTTAATTTAACCTACCAATTATGGCACATGTCTAATTACGCCCTCACAAGGGTACCCAAACTGGTCCTATACATATTCATGAACAATGATAGATTATTAAACCACTTAACATTTTATCAACTAAACAATCATACAGTATCAACATGTATTATAATGTACACATTTACATTTACATGTCTACCATTTAATCACATAAATGCAACTAAATACAATTTATTCAATTTGGACCTCCCGTGTATCCCGTTTCACATTTGTCCAACTGTGCCCTTTATCAAGCACTTATCATTGGAGTAACTGAAACTTACCCAAATCGTCACATGCAATTATTTATATTAGTTAATGCAAGTCAAATAAATGTTACTTCCATTTTTCGGGTACGGGTATTATATTTAGGCTTTGTTTGGTTCATGGATTACATGAGGGAAAAGGAAAAGGAAAAGGAAAAGGAAAGGGAAAAGGAAAGGAAAACAAGATGGAAAACTAGTTCTTTTTACCTTACAGATGGGACTAGTTTTCCATCTTGATTTTCTTTCCCCTTTTCTTTTCTCTCATAAAATCTATGAACCAAGCAGAGCCTTGGGAAAATTTTACCTGAAGAACCTGTGTATTCAAACTAGGGGTGGCAATCGGGTCGTGTCGGGTCATAATCGTGTCGGGTCATTGTCATGTCGGGTCATAATCATGTCATTCTTAACGCGTCATAATCGTGTCGGGTCATAATCATGCCGGCTCATACACAGGTCACCATTTTAACCCGTGTAGAGTGTCATCAGTTCGGTTCGGTTCGGTTCAGTTCGAATAGGATCGGTTCGAATTTTTATTTTTGATTTTTTTATACTTTAAAAACCAACCGAAGTGGTCGGTTCGGTCGATTTTTTCACCTTTTGGTCGATTTTGCCAATTTAGGCGGTCGGATCGGTTTTTAGTTGTAGGTAATTTTAAGAAAGCCGACCGGTTAGCTCGGTTCGGTTATTTGAAAAAAACTTATAATCCTATTAAGAACACAGACAAGTCTTTGTAGACACCCCATTTTGTCGGCTATCATATTTAGGAGACCCATAGCTTGGTGGTTCACAATGATCGTAAAAGACTCAAAAGGACTCTCGGAAGTCAGCTCTATCTCTCAGAATGCTCAGAATGACCAAAATGCACCTGAAAGCCCGAAGACTCCCAGATTTGGTCCCAAAGTTCTGAAAACATGCTACGTCGTAAGAAAAGTGATAAAATGAGTTTTTAAGAAAAATCGGATGAAATTGTCAGCTCCCAGAGACCCCCGGAAGTCCCGGAAGTTCCCCGAAAGTCCCCGTTGACCGGTTTGACCAAGGTTTGACCAGGTTTGACCGAGGTTCGACCAGGTTTGACCGAAGTTTGACCAAGTTTGACCGAAATTGTCCAAATTCACCGGAATCATTAGGAAAGTATTAAAATGAGTTTTAAAAGAGAATCGAGCGAAAACGTCGGCTCCTGGGAGCTCCCAGAGGTTCCCAGAACTTCCCGGGAATCCCAGGTTTGACCAGTTTGACCAAGATTTGACTTTGGAATCGGGGCACCGAAACAATTTTCAAATATTTTTCATGGATACTAGAGGTCAATAGCTTTCCAACGGTATATCGCACATAATTTCTGGATTTAAAACGAATTTATTATGAATTTCCAAAGGCGAAAAAGGCGATCAAATCGGTTTTTATCGCGAATACCGCAAAACTTTTCAAAGTGACCTATCCCCGAATTATTTTTTATGTAAAGTAGACTCCATTACCTTTCCAACGGTATATCACAACCTCGATTTGGAGTTCATATGCATTTTCTGTGAATTTCGGACAAAATAGGGCCTTTTCGCGAATATCGGAACTTCGGGGGGCCTAAACAGCATTATCCAGACGAAGGGAGGAGCACTGCCGCCGCGGCACTGGCCCACTGCCGCCGCGGCACTGGCCCAGTGCCGCCGCGGCACTCCCCCCCAGAGCAGTGTATTTTTGTAATATGTTTTGTGGTCCCATTTTGATTAATTAAAAGCCAAAACGACGTAGTTTTATGATTTCAGATGTTTGGAGCCAATGGGAGTACTTTCTAAATCCCAAAAACACCCCAAGTTGGCCTATATAAACACCCCATTACTCCTCATTTTAGGGAGTCAAATGTGAGTTTTGGAAAAGTTTGGGAGAGAAAGTTGTAGAGATAAGGCTAGAGTAGAGAGAAAAGAAGCTTTCTTCTTTGATTTTCAAAAACAAAAGTGAGTTCTAACTTTGTTTTTACTTCATTACTTCCATTTACTTCAACATTCAATACTCCCAACCACCATTTTAGTGAGCATTCAAGAGTGTGGAAGCTTCTTCCATGTCTAGTGTCATTACATATGAGTGATACACCAATCTACAAGTCTCATGCTTCATGAATATCATCTATTGATTATCATCTACTTGCTTGTTTATTTATTGTTCATCTCTTCTCATCCCATTTCTTTTTATTTTCCTTATTTACTTACTAGTTCATCATCATCTAAGTGATGACATGAAGTTTGGGGTGAGTGAATCCTTATGGATAGTAGCTCTTGACCTCAAAAACATGTTTGATAGATGATGATCATAACCTCAATACTTCTAAGGTATTCTTGGAATGTATTGAAGTTGTGTCTAAAAACAAAATAAATCTCTCCAACAATCTTGAAGGATCTTAAATGATGAGTTTGATGTAGGTATTCTAAGTGGCTATGATCCTTATTGAGTGTTGAAAACATGTTTTCAAAACATCTATTTCAAAACCCCTCTCAATCCCTCTCATTTGGTTTCAAGAAACAAAACTTTGTTTTCTCCAAAATCTTCAAAACAATGAGTCAAAACAGTGAGTGAGTTGAGTTCAAAGATTTTTCTAAAACACAATACTCAACATATGGATACAAGGCCACTTGGAAAGTCTTCCTAACTCATTGGGGAACACCCATGATTTTTGGTTTGACTTGGAAGTACTTGGAAATGGTCCATTTGGGTCCCAACATTCCTTCCAAACATTCTGTTTTTGCTGTCACAGCAGCTAGGTCAACTTACGACCTCTTTTCCAGAAAACTTTTCCAAAAGGGGTGGTCCTAACTTATTTTTCCCTTAAAATTCAATGTCTT
Organism: Hydrangea macrophylla; assembly: GCA_033977485.1. NCBI lineage: Eukaryota > Viridiplantae > Streptophyta > Magnoliopsida > Cornales > Hydrangeaceae > Hydrangea > Hydrangea macrophylla. Next base: position 100,428,485 of record CM066999.1, on the reverse strand, counting down.
AGGAAACTTTCTGTATAAAATGGGCCTCTAGATAATTCTTTTTCATTTTCTAAGATTTTCTAACATTTCAGTCGACAGTACGAACTCTGTTTCTGAGTGACCTCTATTGTTTATATAATTTCTCTCAATCTGTGATAGCTATTCAAGATTGGCCTTTTGGGTTGTGTTCTAGACACAATAAGGAACATCTCCATAAAACATCATGCATTGAAAACATTCCTAACCCCTCTTTTCAAATTCCAAAAGATCATGCTACTGTTCTGTCCACTATTCACAGCAAGTACATTTCAACTTTCATTCTTTGATTTGATGCTCATATGCATTCCAAATTAGCTCATATCTTAGGAAGTAGTTCATACTACATTTGTACATATCCTATGTTAATTTCATTCATTCATTCATACACATTTTAGACTTCTAAGTCATTCTAGAAATCCATGTACACAAAAACACACTACAACCTTTGCACATTTTAGATACATACATTGCATTCATGCAAGATTTGGGGTTTTTGTAACTCTTAATCTAAGGAGAATATAAGGAATGAACTCGATCACCCGTTCATGCTTCACCTTGATCTAATCATCCTTTCTCATCCGTCCCGGGGATTGAGAGATCTTCTTTTTCTCAAAGATTAACATGCATCATTCTAGCCTTGCTAAGCATATTTTGATTTCTTTGATTATTTGTTTCAAGAACAATTCATGTCCCCTTTAGATTAGGAAAACTTAATTACTTGAAGCGTGATTAGACGATTTTTCCTAGGTTTATTTGTGTGATCTTTCACTTTACATTGCATGATTTTTTATTTAGATCTTATGAATGATATTTTATCTTTAGATCTTCCATTTTCAAGTTTCTTATGTAATGTAATATACTATCATAGTATTAATTGCCAAACCATACATAGTATAAGATGATTATTTGGATGCTAATTGAGGCCCGTCGAAAGACGGGGCGAGTTGAGGGTGTTTTAGTCGCGACAAAGGCTCCTTCCTCTCTCGTACCAAAACCCCGAACCAAGTTCTTTGGTTATGAAGGGCCGGTGCCCTTATCCGCTTGGGTGAGTCAAAATTAGGTTTCTTGGTTCCTTAAAGACCAAGTGGCGACTCTGTATCTGTTTTCAACAGACCATTTTCTCTTTCTTTGATTCAAAAGTCAAACAAGTTTCAAAAAACAAAACAAAAAGCGGTGGAATCCCGGTATCCACAATCTGGCGACTCCACTGGGGAATTTTATTTAAAAAAACAAAATAATACAGAGGTTTGACTCATAAGAAGCATCCTTAAAATCATCTTTTTACTGTGTCTGGTTCACCGCATTGCACTCTTGCATTTCCCTCCTCCGACTGTGTCTGAAACGCGGCGCTGACATTGTTCAGGTCTTGCTGTGCCAGGGCACAAGTCACCGTTGATACTGTACCTTCCAAGGTATATCAAAAAGAGTAACAACTTCCGTACTGTCTCTCTGACGGTATATTGGAACTCTCGTCAACGGACCCTCTTTGACTAAACCCAGCCTTTGCATATAGATTTCTGTAGAACCTTTCATAGGACTGTTCTTTTATCTTTTCAGATAGGAAAATGTGATATAACTGCTGTATGCCCTGACGGGATTACCTGCGCGGTGTAGACGCTTATGTGGCATAGAACAGAACCTCTTTCTTATGATCCCCAAGGCAATCACTCACATGTGATCACATTGAGTTGACTTGCCTAGGCACCATGATAAGGATGTCTGCTCCATGCTCACAAAGATATACACCGCAAGCCTTGTTTGTCGGTCCTAAGACATAGGAGTATGAAAACCTGCTAGACAATATGATCACTATCACCACATATTAACCAGTTTCTCCCTGAAACTCTGTCCAGATATCCCAGATATTACCATATTAACCAGCTTTTTTTCAGTAGCTCTGTCTGAATCTCACAGATTTCCCATATACACCTGTTTTCCCCCAGAAATTCTGTCCAGATGTCCCAGATATACCATGTTTCTTCCTGAAACTCTGTCCAGATATCCCAGATATAACCTATTTCTCCCAGAAACTTTATCCAGATATCCCAGATATAACCATATTAACCAGTTTCTCCCAGAGACTCTATCCAAACCAACCAGAAATGCCCAGATATATTAGTTTCTCCTTGAAACTCTGTCCAAACCAACCAGAAATGCCCAGTCTCTCCTAGAAGCCTTCATAAAACCCTGGAAACCCCTGTTATCCCTTGGTGATCATACTAGAAGGTAAAGTTGGCACACTCTATATGGTTAGGACCTTATTTGTTTAACTGCTATCTGTTAGAAATAGGAGCATCATATAGATTAGGGCCTACATCCGCATGCTTGCCTCATTTGCATGCACCATTCCTATCGATCTGCACGCACTGTTTCAGTCAGGCTGTACACGAGTCAGTCTACGTCTGTTAACATCACTATAGTTGTCATCTCAATCATCACTGTTACAAGTCTAACACAGTCTTTTCACACCTATATGTCAGTACAAGTTTTGAGCACCTAGGATCTGCATTTGTGAGTCAGAGGATTAGGGAGTCACCTTGTCAGAATCACTCAGCCGAAAGTCAGCTTTATGGATCCAGAAGGTTTGGAAGCAAGAATGACAGAAATGATCAACCAACAGTCTGACCGGTTGGCCCAAGTTTTATCCTTCATGGAGGAATTGAAGCAGCAGCGGCCGCAACCTCCACCTGGATTTGAACCACCCCTACATGAGAACGGCGAAGAAGAAGTATGGTTTCAAGGGGGCCCGCCGCCTGCGTATGAGAAGAAATTCCAAGAAAAAATGGACAGGGTTGACAAGCTAGAAAGCGTACTGAGGAAAAGCAAAGGGATCGATGACTACATGCTAGATCTGGAAGGCCTTTTTGAGCCTGTTAAGCTGAAACTGCCGGAAAACTTCAAGATGCCTGAAATTGATCGTTTTGATGGAACTGGGAATCCGAAGAGCCATGTAAAGTTCTGCATGAGTGTTTTCCAATCAATGGGCTGCAGCCATGAGCACATCGCAATGTTGTTCCCTCAAACCCTCGCCAAGGCCGCTCTATCCTGGTTTCTGACCTTGGAGGTTTCTAAGACGCGGACTTGGGAAGATATAGTCCAGGTCTTCGTTGATCATTACTCCTACAACCAAGAGCTCGATGTCACCATCCGGGATCTAGAGACTACCCGGCAGAACTTCAATGAGTCCTTCGCTGCGTTCTTGAGCAGATGGAGGAACAAAGTGGCCCAAATGACCCACCGACCAGTCGAAAAAGAACAAGTCCGGATGTTGATCAAGAATCTACAGCCGCTGTACCATGAGAAACTATTCTACCAGTCCATCTCAACATTTGAAGAACTGTTTGAGATTGGGACTAGAATTGAGGATGCAATCAGGGAAGGGAAAATCAAGAATGAAGGATCACAAAGCCAGTCCAAGAGGCCAGACTACTCCCGAAACTCTTCGGATGTCAACGCCCTTAGTAACCAACCCATGGCCTATTCTCCCCAATCATACCAGCTCACAAACCAAACCAGCTCGCCTAGCCGCCCTTACCAAAATAGGGTACCCCGTGAATTTTCCAAGCTAGATATCTCTCCCTCTGTAGCCTTAGGCCGCCTGCTAAGAAAGGGACACCTCCAACTCCTTCAGCCTCGTGCCGATCCCCCACCACCTAACTGTGACGTGTCCAAACGATGTGCCTACCACCAAGGCCCAGGCCATGACACCGACCGGTGCATACGTCTCCGCCATGATATCCAAGACCTCATTGATCGAGGAATCATCGAGCCACCACCCATTCAACCCCATCTCACCTAAGCCCATGGCCTATCCTTTCAAATGGTCCCTTCTATTGACACCCATGAATGTTGAATCCGTGCAGTGGAGCGATAGTGTTTGGAACTTCTGCTTAAAAAAAAAACAATGATAATAAATGGGTCACAAAGACACTCCATTTGAGACCAAGTCGAGTCTGCTCTATGTTTTGAGTCTATTTCAAGTTTGATCTTGTGGTTGAGTCTGTCTATCATCGAGTCGTTGTGAGTCTGTATCGAGTAATGTAATCGTTCTCTTCTAATGGAATGAAGTCTCATTTTGCCTAATATGATGTGTATATTCATAAGTGCATGAATCGCTGAACTAAAAATGTCATTTTTCAAATTACCATGGACATTACTCTGCTAATAAATTTTTGCATCAAACAAAAAAAAAGAGAGAATCCCAAACAGGCCAAAGTCGATTTCGCGCTGACCCCAAAGAAGAGCTGAGAATTGAATAGTCTTACTTTAAGAATTTAAAGATGCTTTTGCTCAAATCTCGAAAAGACACTTGAGACTGATTTGGGGCTTGCCCAACACCTTTTTCTACCATTTTAAAGCCTTGAGAGCCATACAAACCTGTCCAATGCGGACTTGGTCCTTGATGGTAGCCAAAAATTTCAGTGAGTTTCATCTCCACTTTCAAAAAAAAAAAAAAACAAAGAAAAAGAACAAAAAAGAGCTCGCTAGGTTGAAAACCCGAAAGGGCACCTAGGCAAAAGTGAGAGCTAAAAAGGTGTTGATTTCCAAAATCTGACCCTAGCCAGTCAAAAGGTTGAAGAAAATTTTGATGAAATAAATGAGAAAATTGTATGCTTTAAGGTACATCATAAGAACATGCCTAGATCACATTTCCAAAGGCATAGAACAACCACAAAATTTCGAGAGCTGATATGCACATTTTGGAATTCTAAGATTGCGATTGAAAGATCTTGTAAGAATCAATTCCATGAAAAGCAAAATTGACTGGCTAGGCGAAAGTGAAAAAGGATCAATCCTCAAAATAAAAAGAACAAGAAAGAGAAAAGAAAGGGGGATTGGAACTGAATCCTTTTATTCAAAGCTACCACAAGTGGCTCAAGTTTGAACTTCTTTGACGATTGGCTTGAAAAACCCTCATACATCAAACCAATTTCTTTCAAGACCCTGGCTTGAACTACGCTCGACCTGATTCCCACTCGGGGATACGTAGGCAACCACAACGGTTCGGTCACCCCACCTACCTAAAAATCAACTCGCTTCTTTTCAACCATGGCCCGAACTAAGTTGGACCTGATCCCCACTTGGGGGTACGTAGGCAGACTTTCAAAAAGAAAAGAAGGATGGCTCGCTAGATCGAAAATCCGAAAGGACGCCTAGGCAAAAGTTAGAGCTAAATCTAAGGTGAGCAATAACAAAAGAGAGAAAAGAGCTCGCTAGGTTACCTCACTGGTGCCTAGGCAAAAAGTTATGAGCATTTGAGAGATTAAAGTCACGGTCCATGCCTCAAACCAGAAAATCACCTTCCACACTAGGGGCAAACTTCGGCTACCCGCCTCGTTTGCCTGACTTTTACTATCTACCCTTCACACAAGGGGCAAACTTCGGTCACCTACCTCGTTTGCCCAAAACCTCCAATGAACCTTCCTCCAAATTAGGGGCAAACTTCGGTCATTTACCTCGTTTGCCTACCGATCCCACTTCATGACCTTCAAACTAGGGGCAAACTTCGTTTGCCACCCGATCCCTATACACCAATGGTAAGCCTTCAAGTCACAAACATTGTCTTGAACAGATGGAAATGGAGCATCTTTTATTCTATAAGCTAAGGCACTAATTCAAAGCACATCTTGGGAGAAGCAAAGAAATTAATTAGATCAGTAGGGAAGAATTTTCAAAAAAACCAGATTTATTAGCAAAGTGCTGACATATCAAGATGAGGAGTGAACATAAAAGATGAGCGGTACATCATTCATGGTAAAGGCACTTTGGATCGTGGCAATTTGAGAATTTCATGTCCAAGTCAATCCTTCTTTATTTGAGTCAGTAGTAATCTGATCACAAGTGTGTCAGAGACCAAGGTTTCACACAAACTAACCCAACTTTCCTTGTCGTTCCTGTTAAGTCCATTTGTCCTGATGGTCTCAAATGTGTGGGTTAAAGGTGATTCCCAATTATAAAAAAAAAAAAAAAAAAAAAACTTTGGATATAAGCAGAAGTGCCAAACATTATTACTACACCAGTCAAGGTCGCAACATGAGAATGTCCCAGGTACGAGTGGCATAAACTCGTAAGTGGTTGCAAACTACAAACCGACAGTTGTTTCTTAAGGCATCCGATCGGAGGAAATATCGCCAACACCGAGAAACTATTGCTGATAAGGTGTGTCGATGAGACGTGTTGTTAAGGTGTTTTAGGGCCCAAAGTCTAGATGTGTTGATGAGGAGTGTTGATAAGATGTGTTTTAGTGCCCAAAGTCCAAGTGTGTTGTTGAGGAAGAGCATCAGATGTGTCGAGGAACATCAGAAGAGAGTATTGTTGAAGAGAACATCGGATGTGTTGAGGAACATCAGATTTGTTGAGAAGCGTCGTTGAAGAGTTGAGGAATATCGGATGAGTCGAGGAACATCAGATTTGTTGAGAAGCGTCGTTGAAGAGTTGAAGAGAACATGTATTGAGGAACATCAGATTTGTTGAGAAGCGTCGTTGAAGAGTTGAGGAATATCGGATGAGTTGAGGAACATCAGATTTGTTGAGAAGCGTCGTTGAAGAGTTGAAGAGAACATCGGATGTGTTGAGGAACATCAGATTTGTTGAGAAGCGTTGTTGAGGAACATCAGATTTGTTGAGAAGCGTCGTTGAAGAGTTGAGGAATATCGGATGGGTTGAGGAACATCAGATTTGTTGAGAAGTGTCATTGAAGAGTTGAGGAATATCGGATGAGTTGAGGAACGTCAGATTTGTTGAGAAGCGTCGTTGAAGAGTTGAGGAATATCGAATGGGTTGAGGAACATCAGATTTGTTGAGAAGCGTCTTTGAAGAGTTGAGGAATATCGGATGGGTTGAGGAACATCAGATTTGTTGAGAAGCATCATGGAAAAATCGAGAAGCATCGTTAAGATTTGAAGAACACCGTTGACAATCAAGAAGCCTTGAGAAAGCACCGTCAAAGATTCGAGGAACAACGTAAGCGCCATTGAGAATTGAGGATTGAGAAGCACCATTGAGACTTTGGGAGTCACCGAGTCCATAGTGTCACGACTAAGAGGAGCATGAGTCAAGAATCACTTCACCCAACATGACACATATCCCATCGGTTGCGGCACACACAAATCACAAATCCCACTGGAGTGGCAAACACACCATAAGCATTCTTTTGAGCACCACAGTATCACTTTGAGCACCACGCTCTTCCTTGAGTAAGACCTCCAAGTCGAGCTCCCTCACAAGTCTATTAGTCATAGTGAAGCATAGATCACCAAGCCCACTGAGAGTGGCAAATGCACTGAACACATGTACTAGGACCACAAGCGTTTTAGAACACAATACAGGCACGACACAAGTCCACTCGGAGTGGTACACCCCACAGCACCAATTCATGCTAGGATCAGAACACTAGACATGATAGGACTTAGGACAAAATTCATATCACATCCACGCATAGCATATCACTCTTATAGCATAGCATCCGCCTGATTGTTGTGTATGTGCATGTGTGATTTATTCCTTTGTGCCCTGAACTACGTCCTGGTCTGATTCCCCTTGGGATACGTAGGCAGCTCACGCAGAGCACGACCAGCACTAGCCTCAGCATCATTGCATCTTTTGCAACGCTTTTTATCCTAAATCTATAGCCTCCAAAAGACCTGTCTCTTCAAAACTTTGGCACTCGCTTGCGACATGCGTTGCCTCGCAAGTTCCTGCCAAAGAGGGGCAAACTGTAGACACCCCATTTTGTCGGCTATCATATTTAGGAGACCCATAGCTTGGTGGTTCACAATGATCGTAAAAGACTCAAAAGGACTCTCGGAAGTCAGCTCTATCTCTCAGAATGCTCAGAATGACCAAAATGCACCTGAAAGCCCGAAGACTCCCAGATTTGGTCCCAAAGTTCTGAAAACATGCTACGTCATAAGAAAAGTGATAAAATGAGTTTTTAAGAAAAATTGGATGAAATTGTCAGCTCCCAGAGACCCCCGGAAGTCCCGGAAGTTCCCCGAAAGTCCCCGTTGACCGGTTTGACCAAGGTTTGACCAGGTTTGACCGAGGTTCGACCAGGTTTGACCGAAGTTTGACCAAGTTTGACCGAAATTGTCCAAATTCACCGGAATCATTAGGAAAGTATTAAAATGAGTTTTAAAAGAGAATCGAGCGAAAACGTCGGCTCCTGGGAGCTCCCAGAGGTTCCCAGAACTTCCCGGGAATCCCAGGTTTGACCAGTTTGACCAAGATTTGACTTTGGAATCGGGGCACCGAAACAATTTTCAAATATTTTTCATGGATACTAGAGGTCAATAGCTTTCCAACGGTATATCGCACATAATTTCTGGATTTAAAACGAATTTATTATGAATTTCCAAAGGCGAAAAAGGCGATCAAATCGGTTTTTATCGCGAATACCGCAAAACTTTTCAAAGTGACCTATCCCCGAATTATTTTTTATGTAAAGTAGACTCCATTACCTTTCCAACGGTATATCACAACCTCGATTTGGAGTTCATATGCATTTTCTGTGAATTTCGGACAAAATAGGGCCTTTTCGCGAATATCGGAACTTCGGGGGGCCTAAACAGCATTATCCAGACGAAGGGAGGAGCACTGCCGCCGCGGCACTGGCCCACTGCCGCCGCGGCACTGGCCCAGTGCCGCCGCGGCACTCCCCCCCAGAGCAGTGTATTTTTGTAATATGTTTTGTGGTCCCATTTTGATTAATTAAAAGCCAAAACGACGTAGTTTTATGATTTCAGATGTTTGGAGCCAATGGGAGTACTTTCTAAATCCCAAAAACACCCCAAGTTGGCCTATATAAACACCCCATTACTCCTCATTTTAGGAAGTCAAATGTGAGTTTTGGAAAAGTTTGGGAGAGAAAGTTGTAGAGATAAGGCTAGAGTAGAGAGAAAAGAAGCTTTCTTCTTTGATTTTCAAAAACAAAAGTGAGTTCTAACTTTGTTTTTACTTCATTACTTCCATTTACTTCAACATTCAATACTCCCAACCACCATTTTAGTGAGCATTCAAGAGTGTGGAAGCTTCTTCCATGTCTAGTGTCATTACATATGAGTGATACACCAATCTACAAGTCTCATGCTTCATGAATATCATCTATTGATTATCATCTACTTGCTTGTTTATTTATTGTTCATCTCTTCTCATCCCATTTCTTTTTATTTTCCTTATTTACTTACTAGTTCATCATCATCTAAGTGATGACATGAAGTTTGGGGTGAGTGAATCCTTATGGATAGTAGCTCTTGACCTCAAAAACATGTTTGATAGATGATGATCATAACCTCAATACTTCTAAGGTATTCTTGGAATGTATTGAAGTTGTGTCTAAAAACAAAATAAATCTCTCCAACAATCTTGAAGGATCTTAAATGATGAGTTTGATGTAGGTATTCTAAGTGGCTATGATCCTTATTGAGTGTTGAAAACATGTTTTCAAAACATCTATTTCAAAACCCCTCTCAATCCCTCTCATTTGGTTTCAAGAAACAAAACTTTGTTTTCTCCAAAATCTTCAAAACAATGAGTCAAAACAGTGAGTGAGTTGAGTTCAAAGATTTTTCTAAAACACAATACTCAACATATGGATACAAGGCCACTTGGAAAGTCTTCCTAACTCATTGGGGAACACCCATGATTTTTGGTTTGACTTGGAAGTACTTGGAAATGGTCCATTTGGGTCCCAACATTCCTTCCAAACATTCTGTTTTTGCTGTCACAGCAGCTAGGTCAACTTACGACCTCTTTTCCAGAAAACTTTTCCAAAAGGGGTGGTCCTAACTTATTTTTCCCTTAAAATTCAATGTCTTAGGAAACCTTCTGTATAAAATGGGCCTCTAGATAATTCTTTTTCATTTTCTAAGATTTTCTAACATTTCAGTCGACAGTACGAACTCTGTTTCTGAGTGACCTCTATTGTTTATATAATTTCTCTCAATCTGTGATAGCTATTCAAGATTGGCCTTTTGGGTTGTGTTGTAGACACAATAAGGAACATCTCCATAAAATATCATGCATTGAAAACATTCCTAACCCCTCTTTTCAAATTCCAAAAGATCGTGCTACTGTTCTGTCCACTATTCACAGCAAGTACATTTCAACTTTCATTCTTTGATTTGATGCTCATATGCATTCCAAATTAGCTCATATCTTAGGAAGTAGTTCATACTACATTTGTACATATCCTATGTTAATTTCATTCATTCATTCATACACATTTTAGACTTCTAAGTCATTCTAGAAATCCATGTACACAAAAACACACTACAACTTTTGCACATTTTAGATACATACATTGCATTCATGCAAGATTTGGGGTTTTTGTAACTCTTAATCTAAGGAGAATATAAGGAATGAACTCGATCACCCGTTCATGCTTCCCCTTGATCTAATCATCCTTTCTCATCCGTCCCGGGGATTGAGAGATCTTCTTTTTCTCAAAGATTAACATGCATCATTCTAGCCTTGCTAAGCATATTTTGATTTCTTTGATTATTTGTTTCAAGAACAATTCATGTCCCCTTTAGATTAGGAAAACTTAATTACTTGAAGCGTGATTAGACGATTTTTCCTAGGTTTATTTGTGTGATCTTTCACTTTACATTGCATGATTTTTTATTTAGATCTTATGAATGATATTTTATCTTTAGATCTTCCATTTTCAAGTTTCTTATGTAATGTAATATACTATCATAGTATTAATTGCCAAACCATACATAGTATAAGATGATTATTTGGATGCTAATTGAGGCCCGTCGAAAGACGGGGCGAGTTGAGGGTGTTTTAGTCGCGACAAAGGCTCCTTCCTCTCTCGTACCAAAACCCCGAACCAAGTTCTTTGGTTATGAAGGGCCGGTGCCCTTATCCGCTTGGGTGAGTCAAAATTAGGTTTCTTGGTTCCTTAAAGACCAAGTGGCGACTCTGTATCTGTTTTCAACAGACCATTTTCTCTTTCTTTGATTCAAAAGTCAAACAAGTTTCAAAAAACAAAACAAAAAGCGGTGGAATCCCGGTATCCACAGTCTTCTATCAAATGTATCAATTATTAATACTTACATCTTAAATATCAAAATACTACAAACACAACAATATCCAACTATTATAAACTTAACACCCAAGCATATCCAAACAAAATAAATAAGAAGAAATATTAATTTTACTAACTGTATAAAGAAATTTCTTCACTTGCTATCCATTAAGAATCAAGATTAACAGTTGTATTTGTCTAATTGACTAATTTGTCTCCCTCCCAATCTAGCAATCCTGGCGGACTTCCTCCTTTTTTATTTCAAGGCTCCAGCTTCCTCCCTTCCTTATTAGTTGTAAATTATTATTTTTTTATTACATTAGTTATTAATTATTATATATAAATTTACTTGTTTGATAAGTTGATAACTATTCTGTTTATTTTTTTTTAGCAGAAAAAATAATTTCAGTTTTTATATATATTTTTTAAATAAATATATATATTTTTTAAAATTCTGATTTATATTATTTGTATTTTAGACTTCCATATTATTAAAAATTATTTTTAAAACTAAAAAATAAAATAAAATACCCTAACTGCATTTAAATACTTAATCAAGTCAAACGGATTAAACGGATTGACCCGCTTCAACCCATTTATTAATTGTGTCAAACGAGTCAACTCATTTATGACCTGTGTCCTTATATAGATCACCCAAACCCATTTATTTTTGGGTCGGATAGAAAATTGACACCCCTAAAATTTCAAACACTAGTCCACCAATCTTAAGTGTAGTCTGCCAATAAGCATTCTAACCTCTAAAAAGAGCACAAAGCAAGTGCCAAAAATTGCCAACTCACCTAAACTGAAATTTCTACCATGAATAGCTCTGAAATATCACCTAGAAAATTAATGACTAGTAACCCTAAATTCAACCATGACCCTAGAGTTCAAGGGCAACCAACCCTCAGCCCCACTAACATTATGGATTCAACTTATTTCAGAGGTACAGCTCAATCAAAATCCACAACAGCCTAGCAAACAAGTGCACATCTTCAGCATCAATGAAATCAAAAGAAAAAGGGCGAATTTTATGAAAACTAAGCAACATATAAGTTTCCAACAATTGAAATAACTTAAATCTGTGAGGGTTATAAAACAAACATTTCTGAAACTTTAAACTGGTGCCAGGAGTTATCTGCCACTGGCCAAATCCCAAAGTCTTGGGCTTTAATAATGACCCCATGAAACAGGGAACCAGCAATTACATACAGTATTTCAAAAGTGAGAAGATGGACAAAGACAGACATAATCTAACTATATAGGTCATCTTCATCTGCCCCGCCAGCTGAGGCTGCAAAAGGGTCAGCCGCGGCCGACGCCCCTCCGGCACTGGTCTCCGAGAATCGGAATTCACTACCGAACCCTCTCGACTGCTGCAATGTTTGAGCAAACGCCTGGTACTTACGGATGTCGGCATCGCTAACACTCCTTCGGGCATACTTCATTGATTCCTCGAAATGGGCAGCCTTGATCTCAGCCACCTCATCATCGACATCCTCCTCCATTGCCTCGGGATTCTCGCTTCTCCTCCTCTCTTTCTCAATATCCTGCAAAACATGAGAATCCAACCTTAATATTCACACTCTTGACGTTCTACGTGTTCAAATAAAAGACCAGATAAGGACCAAGTTCATTGACTCTCAAAAGTGTAATGAGACTATTTCTACTTTAAAAGGAGTCATTATTTCCAAAATATTGGCTTGATAAAGGCTTTATTCAGAATTCAACAGAAGACACTCTTCCATCCGACAAGTTTAAAAATTAACAAAAAGAAAACTTGCGTTTCTATTCCACATCTCCTATCCACAATTCTATGAATGGGCAGCACACAAACTTAATATATAACAAAAGTTTAAGACATCACATAGAACGAGCTAACGGAATCTTTCAGTATGATTGGAGTCATTGGACCACACTAACAAGGCAAGTCTATGCTCATTGCTCACTTATCGAACCATTCAACAGATTCAAAGGACTGAAGCCAAGATATTGAAGCACCATATCCTAGCATGAAGATGACTAAAATGTTCCAAGAGTGCTGCAGCCAGCTGAGTTTCCAGACACAATCCATCTAGGAGCTTCCCTTCCAATATTATCCACCAAATATAGTTTCGTGCTCAGTAATGTATAGTGTGTTAAACTTAACGCAAGAAGGAGATACCATCTGACAAGGTGGTAAATCGTAGATGAAAACTATAGCAGCAAGTTCTGCTGTTCTTCAAGTCAAACAGACAAAAATAAACATATTGAAGTAAAAAAAAAAATTGTGACCAATGTTGCTGTTCCATGTAAGAAAAAGAAGAGGCACAAAATCATTGGCCTAGAATGAAGACTAGAAGAACCCAAATACAAAAATGTGTCAACATATTTAGTGGACAGGGGAGTCGGTATTCAAATAGTGCAGAAACTTACCTTCTCAATGTTCTCTCTTATAGCATATTTGCATGCCCGTTGGCATATTTCAGTGATATCAGCACCGCTGAAGCCTTGAGTGTACTTAGCCAGGGCTTTTATGTCCACATCTTTGGCAATCGGGGATTTCCTCAGGGCAGCCTTGAAGATCTGATGGCGAGACTCCTCATCAGGCAGGGGAATATAAATCAGCTGATCTAGACGGCCAGGCCTCAAAAGGGCAGGATCAATAATATCAGGCCTGTTGGTGGCTCCAATAATGAAGACGGTTTTCTTGGCACTCATTCCGTCCATTTCAGTCAGGAGTTGATTCAACACCCTATCGGCAGCACCCCCAGCATCTCCTACACTGCTTCCTCTCTACAAGAGATCGCGAACACAATCTAAGGTGCAAGCACAAACACATCGCACACTATGGTTGTAGAATCCTTCGATTCGAGTTTCATAGAACCCGATACGATTCACGTTTAAATATGATTCATGGTTCATAATTTTCAATTATAAGTGAAAATTTTCCAACATTTGTACCTTCGATATTGCATGAAACTGGAGTTAAATTGTTGTTTGGGTCATTTTAAGCATTATAATTTTGGCAAACCGATTCAAGATTTGACAACATTGTTGCTAAAATACAACTCTCAGTTGGAAATAAGAAAACAAACCTGGGTAGCAATTGAGTCAAGTTCGTCAAAAAACAAGACACAAGGAGCGGATCCACGAGCCTTGTCAAATATCTCACGAACATTGGCTTCACTCTCTCCAAACCACATGGTAAGCAATTCAGGACCCTTGATGCTGATGAAGTTTGCCTGACACTCATTGGCAATAGCCTTGGCCAGCAAAGTTTTACCACAACCAGGTGGGCCATAGAAAAGAACTCCCTTTGAGGGCGACATACCAAACTTCTCAAACTTCTCCGGATGCTCCACAGGATATTGAACCGTCTGCATGACAAAATGTTATCGGTAACAAATCAAAATGATACCAAGATAATACCAGTATGAGATGGGATAAACAAAGAGCATATTTAGTTTCCGTTTGACTCGTGAATTTAGGTTAGGAAAACTACTTCTAGTGCTTTCCTTATTGTCTTCCTCCGTGCTTAAATTATACTACAATTATACTACACATAAAATTTTCGTAATTGATTTTAAACTCAAGAAAAGAGGAAGGGAAACGACTCACAAAATCCAAACTTATTGGTTTTGATATCATATTTACTTTTCTTTCCTATATTTTCCTCACTGTTTTGCTCTTAACCAAACAAAGAAAAGGGATTTCCCCTCCCTAAATCCATGAACCCAAAGCCTTATGCAGTAGCAACTACAAATTACCTCCTGGAGCTCCCTCTTAACATTCTCAAGACCTCCAACATCCTCCCAGCTGACATTAGGCACCTCAACAACCTGGGCTCACCAAAGATTCATAGTTAGTACACATCAATGAAACTGATATGTAAGAAGCAAAACCGACAATGCAACAAATAAAAACGACTAACTGTTTCACGCAGAGCAGACGGATTGCTTGTTCCAAGAGCAGTCTGAAAGTGCTCATTGGTAACAGCCATGGAGTTGAGTATCTCTGCATCTATAGTCTCATCTTCCAAGTCAATCACATCCATCTTTTCTCTGATGCATTGAAGTGCAGCCTCAGTGCATAGAGCTGCTAAATCAGCACCAACATACCCATGTGTTCCCTTGGAAATTTTTTCTAAATCAACCTGCATAATAAATCAGAAATTCAGAAACATCCACATATGATTCTATCAAATATATGGAAAAGAGAATGTGTGTGATTTTACATCTTCAGAGAGCTTCATGTTCTTTGTATGAATGCGAAGAACCTCAAGACGTCCAATTTCATCAGGGACACCAATGTCTATTTCTCTATCAAATCTCCCAAACCTTCTCAGCGCTGGGTCGATGCTGTTGGGACGATTGGTAGCACCCATAACAATTACATGTGCACGGGATTTAAGCCCATCCATAAGTGTCAAGAGCTGGGAAACAATCCTCCTTTCGACTTCTCCGTTAGTCTTCTCACGCTTGGGAGCAATCGAATCAATCTCATCAATAAATATGATGGATGGAGCATTTTTCTCGGCTTCCTCAAATGCTTTCCTGAGATTGCTTTCACTCTCTCCAGCCAATTTTGACATGATCTCTGGTCCATTGATACAGAAGAAGAATGCGCCAGTTTCATTAGCAACAGCTCGGGCTATTAAGGTTTTTCCAGAACCAGGAGGTCCATATAGAAGAATTCCTTTCGGTGGCTTCACACCAATTGATTTGAAGAGTTGTGGATGCCTTAGTGGCAACTCCACCAACTCACGAATCTGAGCCATCTGCTTACGGACTCCACCAACATCATCATAGCCAACCTCATCCAACCTATCCTCGTCCTCCCTTCTTACAGGCTCTCCCTCGCAGAAGATCTCAGTATCAGGGGCCACTACACAGTACTCTGGAGGGTCAGTCTCAATAACCTTAAATTCTACACTCCTCATCCCACCCCTTACAAGAAAGAGGTCACCCTTCCTCAAAGGCCGGTAAGCCTCCAGGAAATAAGCTGCAAATATAAGACAAGTGGACTCAATACTCATGCAGCACGGCATCCAAAAAAAATAGCAATATTACAAAAAAAAAATCAATGGATGTACAATTCACAAGGGAATATACAATGTATAAAGTTTTCTAATTTAAAGAAGAGAAAAAATAGTATAGAGCCGTATCCGAAACAAACATTAGAAGTTTTTAGAATTACTTTTATGTTTATGTTATCTATCAATTGCTAGAACAGCTTCGATATCCTTGCAAATATAATAATGTTGAATATCATAGAGGTTGATAGTGTAACGAATTGCTGAATATAATCCAGACCCACGTCACTCACCCAACTTTAAAGATTAGTCTTTCGACTAACCAAAACCAAGGAGACATGACCACAAAGTGCATGTTCTTACTCGCATTGCATGTGCAACAACTCTGATAATTTCATAAAGACGGCAGCAGGGTCAAAAATAATGTCCTAAGAGTAAATTGCTTCTCCTTATTCATCAACAATCTATTGATGCCACATTTTTTGGACTATCTATTGGATCATGTAACGAAAATGTAGCTTATAATTAAAGAATGACTGAGTCCATATTTTAAGTAATAGATTGATAGATTGTCAGATTTAAAACTAGCAGGTCTAGAACTAGGACTCCAAATGAGCTGAGGCGAACAGAGGAGTTGGCTGGTTGAGCTCAACTACTCACAGGTACGGCGGAGTTTTGGAAAGGGTAGCCTGACCTTTTTACAAGCTCAGACACCAGTGTTCAACCAATCCCGAGCTTTCACTCATGCGGGCTTTGTCCTACCAACTTAATCTCAGCGAAAAGAAGATGAAATTCCCTTCATCTAGGACATTGTAAAACGTGGATCGCATCATCATCCCTCATGGGCAAAACTAATCAAATAATCAGGTAAAAAACAAAACCCATAGATACAAACATAACTGAAACACATTAGATGGAGGAGCTGGTACTTCAACAGAATAACAACAATAGAGAACACAAAGAAATCGATTTAAGTTCAGCAGACCATAGTAATGAAACAGAAGATAATTATTCTAAAACTCACGTTTCAAGTATGCATCGAAAAGGTTTCCAGTGACTCCTTCAATAGTGTCATCCACAGGAAGAATGTGGACACGCTTCCCATATTTGACATCAGCACACTGATGAACAGAGACAACATCCCCGAGCCTAACCCTCAGGTTTGATCTGACAACCTTGTTCATTCTAATCTTTGGTTCATCACAAGTATCATCAGCAAGAGCAATGCAGATTGTATCTTTTCTCTTCTTTCCCTGGCCACCCCAAAAGGCAAATCATAAGTAGTTAAAGAAATGAAAATTACAAAAGATAATCTTTGAATGTTACGAAATTCAGCCATCCAGTACAGGATGGTGTCCTGTTAGAGCCCATGAAGATGTCCATGAACACCATTCAAACTTTAAACCACAGAATCAATTACAGTGGCCTTAGAGACCCTCATAATCTCAGATTGACAGGCAAGGACGAGAAGTAAATGGCAGATTTCATCGGAGCTGGACAAATTGACCCTCATGTGGGCATTGATAAATGAAAAACACAAACTTAAGGGGAAATATGAATATTCACTCTTCGGAAGAATAAAACACATCTACGTGATACGCACGAATGTAGATAGCATATGCACACCAAACAAATTTACTTATACCAGTCCACGTGGTTCTCCAACATTAAGGTAAATGGCCAAAGGTTTTCACACACAAAATGAGAGGGACAGCTCAATTGAACTTTGCAAAGCTGTAAATTCCAACAATTTTAGCGCATTCAAGTCAGCAAAGCCCCATAGCCCAACTACTCCAGCTTAGTGAAAAATCCATTCTCAGAGTTAATATCAACCAAATCACTCCTTGCTACTGCATCTACTTCTATATATCTACATGTGGGCTTGCTATATAATGCTAGTATGTATCCCATATCTGAACATACATTATATCATTTACCATTCCGCTAAAGTTAAATCCATCACTAACAGGAATCTAAATATTGAATCAAAAATCGCAACTTTTTGTGTTTTGAGCGACAATCTTGCAACCAATTCACAGACCCTGAACCCCACAAAACATCATAACAAACACTCAAGCATTAACCCTCTTCCCCAAAAACCTAATTGCAATAACCCCAACAAAATCAAACACCAAATCAAAAATCAACCCTAAAACCTAATAAAGTAAAACTTCAAAAAACATCATTACTACTCAGACAAAATTGTTATAAAAAAAAACCACAAAATTCGAACCTTGATCAAGATCGTATCGCCACGGAAAAGCTGAAGCTTCTCCATCGTATCGGGATGGAGAGCAACAACAGAGTTATCATCGTTGATTGCCTCATCGACGACGAGTCGATTCGCCGCCTTCTTCCGCTCGAGAATCGCAGTACTGAAGTCCCTCTTCGTCCCCTTACTGCAAATCATCAAAACACAAATCAGAACCCCACACACACACACACAACACACACACACGTGCGTGTGTGTACATATATATATATATATATATATGTGACCATATTGTAGTGAAGATCTAAGAATTGAGAGCTTACGTGTCGGACGATTCAGCTTGGTTGCTCATGTTCTCAGATTAGAGAACTGAAGACGCCCGAGAGAGAGAGAGAGAGAGAGAGAGAGAGAGAGAGAGATTGAAGGAAGTAAGATGGGTTACGGAGTAGGAGATCTGAGAATTGGGGATTGGTTGGGGGTATTTATAATGAGGAGTGCTTCGTTTCTTGTTGGGAAAGAAAAAGCTTTTCTTTTTTCTTTTTCTTTTTTTCAACTTTGCTTTGATAGTAGGAGTATTATTTATTTTTTTGTGCTTTATTTTGTTTTTTTGTGACTTGTGGTACCACATAAACTCGAAATTATACGAAGCTTAAAGATTTATTTTTGGTTGCAGTTTTGTTTCCCTAAGTTCTAGAAAGTTCTCCAAGTTCAATGGATTATGCACATACTTTGTTGAACTGCAAACGGATTCACACATGTCATCAAAATCACAATTTGATCTTTCATCATTCAACTCTAGCAATCCGGTCCAATTAATTTTTAAAACAATTGCAATCTTGGGACGGACTTATGAAGTGACAAGAGCGGCTCAAATCCCCTTGATTTTGTGAAAAATCATATATACCTTAAAAAAATATAATTGTATACTTAATTCTTCTCTCAAATTCAAAAATTTCCTACTTTATTAATATTTGAGTACTTGAAAAATTCTATAAGGCAGGTATAAAATATTAAATTTTTTTATCTCAATTTTGTAGCAACAATGTGTCACTTTTATGTACCTTTGGTGCTAATCAGTAGGGGTGTAAGTAAAAAATCGAAAATCGATTAAAAATTTGATTTGTTGTTTTTTAAATGTATGTTCAAACCAAAACTGACAGAATGCTTCGAAAATCAACTGACCACCACTATTGGTCAGTTTTTTCCATAAAAAATTAAAAAAATTCAAGTGAAAGCGATCGCTTACACTCCTACTAATCGTATTAATTTTTTTCTAATATGTCATTTGATAGCAACTTTTAGGTGCCCTTTATTAGTTATAATTTTATAAGGGAATTACTATTTGCACTCCAAAAATCAACTAATACACTCCATGGTACCACTCTAATAACCTGTCATACCATGTAGTCCATGGAGTGTATTTTAGAAATCAATGGAGTGCCAATAGCATTGCCCTTTTATAATTGGTAGGAAAATGTTCTAAAGTGTTGAAACCGAGATGTATGTATCATATAATAGTAGAAATTTATTGAGTTTTTGTACTAATCTTTATAGGAAAAATTATATAGGGATTCCTATTTAGGAAATATAATGGTTTAAGGACAACTAATTCTTTTCACTTTGATTTAGATCACTTCCCAAATAAATATCTTAAGACAAAATGACAAAATAAAATTAAAAACTCAGATTTACCTTTTGTTTCACATGCAACAATTGAAAAGGACAAAAAAGATAGTCGTCTGATTTTACACGTATCAGAAGATGTTGGGTGAAGTTGAGAGAGAGGAATTGTGCGCACGTGCCTGGTAGGCTTTCCAGCCCACTCGCACGGTATAAGCGCCATTTTGAAATTATTTTCCAAACTTTAAACTTCCATAATTTTGATCTGTAACTCCAATTTTTACAAATTTTAAGCTATTGGAATCGGGTCAAAGATAGCTGCAAAACTAGTACCATTTCTTGATATGTTTTGTCACACCCTTACCCGCCACACGCGAATTAGGACCGTGTAACAAAGAGTTGCCCAAAACAAAACACCCCTTATTAGCACTAAAAATAAGAGTTAAACATAGTAAAAGAAATTTGTTAGTTTAATCTAACCCAAGGGTAAAATGGTCATTAATAAAATATAACCAAATTTTATATCAGAAGATAGCCCTTCGAGTCTCAGTTCCAACGCAAAAAACGGTGCGCGAATCTGAATTTTCTAGAAAGAGTTATGTCCGTTTCCGTAAAAGTCGACAGGCCAAAAATAGACCAGTGGATTTTGCACATCAAATTTCTACACCAATTTTGCCTGTTTAAGAGTTAAAAAAACATATGAGCCTAAAAATTTATTTTAAAGTGACAAATGATTAGCCCAATAGGTACCCATGACCCGGGGCACTAAATTTCTATGTTAAGCACACTACTTAATTAACATACTAATGACTCGACTCGCTAATTCAACATTTTTATTAGGTGTCACTAAGATACATACACATAGTTAATGTCTAATCTTGAAAATAATACTATAAAATTACTAAAAAAACTTAGAAAATTAGGGTTGTTACATCCCGTCAATTGAAATCCTAACCCCTCAGAAACTCTCATTTTAAAAACACTATCCGGTCGACTGAAATCCTTCACCCAGACGATTGTTTCTTTCACAGAATGAAAACAATATTTCAACCCAATAATCCAGTCGACTGTATTGGGGACCCAATCGACTGCTTTTCAATTTTTTAGAGCAGTAGCTGGTGCAAAATAGACCTGCAATCTACTGTATATAAACCAGTTGACTGTTTTACCTCAGTTTGCTAAGCATTCTGCAAATTTTCAATTTATGGTTATCCAACTTCAATTCCAACACATTCACTACTATATTACAATGATTCCAAACATAATTACATGAGTTTTACTATATGTTACAATAACTACAAATCCTTTCTAAGATTCTAAACTAACCACATGGTTTTAACTTCTCAAATATTTATTACAATATTTAGAAAGGAAACAAAAACATAAACAAAAGCGATCTCGTTGTCCCATCGGCCTCACTATTTGCGTTTTGTCTTTCCTCTCTTCTTGTCACATGCAATAGAGTAAAGCTCCATTGCTCAGCTATATGCTGAGTGCACAATTCTAAACATATGCTTATATGACAATTCATGCTTTAAAACATCTAAACACATCAAATAGTCTATAGGGAGAGTGACACGTTTCCATTCGGCAAATGAGATTGATGTCGTGGAAGGCCTTCCTCTTCCACGCACCCAGTGCTCTGGCTGAGCCTTCCTCCATACCAGACACAACAACTATTGATAACATAATTCTCAAACTTCGAGGAGCTTACCCCCGGATGGAATTGCACCAAACTCCCCTTTGACCCAAGTAGATACATAGCATGCTCACATAAACATTTATATGTGGTAATATCGCATTTTCATGTGCAAAAATAATAGGCCTAACTAATACATGAATTTCGCCCGAATCCAAAATATCAAGTCCGATATTTAAAATATGAAATTTCTTATAAACCATAGATCTATAATTCATAGCTTAAGCTACAATCTTAAGATTTCAAGTGGAGTATCAGTGTACTGATTCTACGCCAGATCTCTGTTTATAAGCAAAACCTACAAGTTTTGATACGTTTTTCAAGAAAACATAGAGTTAAGATTTTTACAAAACTTTGCCAAATGCAGCCTAAAAGTATCAAAATATAGATCTTAGCTCAAGGAGTTCAAATACTGATACGCCCAGAAATATTCTGCTACAAGTCAAACCTCCACGTCAGTAGCTAAGCACCCGGGTTATCCGGCAAGGGAGCCTATGGCCCATTGATCCCGGGGTCTTTCGAGTGCTACCGCTCGGGGTGCTTGCACAGCCCGGGAATGCGGCTCAGCAACTCTCCACAAGGTGCAGATTGATAGCCAAGCTGCTCAGCAGTTTCCTAAATCAGTTAGAAGACTAATGGAAAGTGTAGATAGTTTCCTAAGCCATTTAGGAAATCTCCCATGATTTGTGCTCATCAACTTGTAATTAGATTAGGCTTCATTATCTAATTAATTATCTATTGCGGGTGGTCTCTTGCACCTATAAAAGGGGCCACTCACCCCCATCAAGGGGATGGCATTCTTAGCTTAAAGAATATCATATACACTCATCTCATATGCATACACTCGACCGGTATTACTGGTAGTACCGCCCCAATTGTTGGCTCACCAGGCCCGCCGGTGATCTGCTAAGTGAAGCGCACTGACGCACCCATGGACGTAGGTCACCTTATTAACGGGGGCGAACCACATACAATTGAATTTGTCACCGTATCTCTCTTCCTAATCTCTCTTACCAGTTTTTGGCATCATCAGTTTGGCTCTATCTGTGGGAAGCGACAAGTCTTCTCATCAACAAAATTCTTGACTGATCAATATGCCGCCGAAGACGGGTAAGAAAAACACTACTTCGGTCGGTCAGGAGAACTTGCAGCTCGAGCAGCAGACCGCCTCCATGACCTCCGAGCAGATGAAAGCGGCGCTCGCGCAACTCCTGGAAGGCCAACAGCAGACCCAGCAATAAATCGAAGCGTTGTTGGCCTTGTAGGAGAAGCACCCTCAATCAAAGAACCAGACCGGGAAGAGTGCCCCCGACCGGAAGCACGCAAGAGTCCGGAACCATACCCACTCAGCGCCGGTATCCCCGTCGGATTGGGAGCACGCCCGGGATGGTAACCGTAGTAAAGCGCCCCGGCGCCCCAGGCGGCGAGCTCGTACCAATCCTCATCGGGTGGAGGATGCCAAAGACATCATCAACAGGCGCCGCGCCACCAGGGGGGAGGGATCAGGGCCAAGTCCCTGAGAGTCAGCCAGAGACCCTCCGGCGCGGAACCGGGGGGATCTTAGGCATACGATTACACGGAGCCGGAGCTGGGTTCTATCCCCAAAGTCAACACACTTCGAAGAGGAAGCCTCGTCGTCTGATCCGACTTACCGCTCGAATATTGATAGGAAGACCGAGCGGGAAGACGTGAACGCTCAAATCCAGGGTTTGCAAAAACAGATCGAGCAATTGAGCAGCAAGCAGTGCCCTAACCATACCAACACGGAGACTGAGTCGCCCTATACCGCTCGGGTCACAGGCTTCTCCATCCCACAGAAGTTCAAGCCACCGCATCTCAGTTCTTATGACGGGACTGGGAGCCCAGTGGATCACATCCCCACCTATAGAGCTCAGATGGCGTTGGTTACCACTGTCGACGAGTTGCTATGCCTGGCCTTCCCCAGCACTCTAAAAGGGCCAGCCGTGTAGTGGTTCCACGTCCTCAAACCCCGAACGGTTGATGACTTCAAGACGCTGAGCAAGCTGTTCATTAGCCAGTTCGTGGGGATGCTTGATCGGTCGCATCCGGACACTCAGCTATTGACCGTCAAGCAGCACAAGGTTGAATCCCTAAGGGAGTATGTGGATCGCTTCAATCAGCAGAGCCTACGCGAAGACCAGGCAACCGCCCGGAGTTGCTATGTCAGTTCCCTTCGTCGAGAGGTCATCACAGAGACATTGAACGTCCGGGAGATGGACCCGAGGGACCAGAATGATAGAGTGGGCCCGATCGAAGAATTGGAACAAGTGGCGTTGAACCCACAACTCTCAGACCGAACGGTAAGCATCGGTACCCTATTGGAGCCCCGCCTTAGGGAGAAGGTGATTCAATTCCTGCAACAGAGTCAGGATGTGTTCGCCTGGTGCCATGAAGAT
Source organism: Hydrangea macrophylla (assembly GCA_033977485.1). Lineage (NCBI taxonomy): Eukaryota > Viridiplantae > Streptophyta > Magnoliopsida > Cornales > Hydrangeaceae > Hydrangea > Hydrangea macrophylla. Next base: position 100,404,473 of record CM066999.1, on the reverse strand, counting down.
ATGCCCCAGATTGAGCCCCGGATAATGTCTCATCGGCTCAACGTCGACCCAAACTCCCGGCCCGTGAAGCAGAAGAGACGGGGTATGGCCCCTGAGAGATAGAAAGCAGTGGGTGAGGAGGTCGAGAAGCTCCTCAAAGCCCACTCCATATGAGAAGTCCACTATCCCGCCTGGCTAGCCAATGTAGTACTTGTCAAGAAAAGCAACCAGAAGTGGAGGATGTGCGTGGACTTCACCGACCTGAACAAAGCGTGGCCCAAGGACTGTTATCCACTGCCCAGGCTCCTTGTGGATTCCACGGCCGGCCACTCGCTCCTCTCGTTTATGGACGCCTACTCTCGGTACAATCAAATCAGCACGTACCCCGGGGACGAAGAAAAGACCTCGTTCATCACGGACCAGGGGACCTATTGCTACAAAATCATGCCTTTCGGCCTCAAAAATGCCGGGGCGACCTACCAACGCCTGGTCAATCACATGTTCAAAGACCTAATCGGGAAATCAATGGAGGTATACATCGACGATCTACTGGTCAAAAGCTGGGACGAGTCTGACCATCTTAAACATTTGGCCGGGCCTTCAGCATTTTGAGGAAGTTCGGGATAAGGTTGAACCCGGCCAAGTGCACATTTGGCGTCTCATCCGAAAAGTTCTTAGGGCACTTGGTCAGCAGGCGGGGAATTGAGGCAAACCCTAAGAAAATTCAGGCCGTTATCAACATGCGGTCGCCCAGGTCGATCAAAGAAGTACAGAGTCTGGCCGGGCGGGTTTCCGCACTGAAAAGATTTATCTCCAGAGCTACCGACCGGTGCCTTCCGTTCTTCAAGATCCTCCGTAAGGCATTTCAGTGGTCTGAGGAGTGTGAGGAGGCATTCCAGGAAATCAAGAAGTACCTGGCATCACCCCTCTACTCTCAACACCCGTACCGGGGGAAGAATTGTTCCTATACCTGATGGTGTCACCCTCAGCAGTCAGCTCAGCACTCGTTAGGGAAGAGCACGGAATACAGTTCCCAGTGTACTATACTAGCCGGGCGTTACAAGGCGCGGAGAATAGATACTCCCTTATCGAAAAACTTGCATTCGCTCTCATCACCTCCGCTCGGAGACTCCGTCCGTACTTTCAGGCCCATGTCATTGTGGTCCTTACTGACCAACCTCTCCGCAGGATCTTAAGCAGGCCTGATATGTCCGGGAGACTCGTCAAGTGGGCCATGGGGTTAGAGGAATTTGAAGTGGCCTATCACCCCCGGAAAGTAATCAAAGGGCACGCAGTAGTAGACTTTCTGGTTGAGTTCACATATCCGGAGGACCCAGGTGAAGAGCGAGCCCACCGGTTCTACCGCCCGGGTTACAGGCTGATATCCCCACCTGGGTGCTGTATGTGGACGGTTCCTCAAACCAGCAAGGTAGTGGGACAGGAATCATCTTGACTATTCCCGACGGCATCCAGCTTGAGTATGCCCTGAGGTTCGGGTTCCGTGCCTCCAACAACGAAGCTGAGTATGAAGCCCTATTGGTCGGGTTATAGTTGGCTACTTCCATGGGTGCGCAACAGGTCCAAAGTTATAGTGACTCTCAGCTTGTGGTCAACCAAGTCAACTAGGAGTACGAAGCCCGGGGAGACAACATGGTAGCCTATCTAGCCCTTGTCCGAGCGATTTCGAAGAAGCTTCAGGGTTTCTGTATCACACAGATACCCAGAGAGGAAAATACCAGGGCCGACCGATTAGCCCGCCTCGCTTCATCTTCTGAGTCAGACTTGCCCAGGATAAGGGTAGAATACCTGCCCGAGCCGAGTGTGATCAACTCAGAATGTATGGAAATGGAACCAGACGTCTTGGGACCCAGCTGGATGGACCCGATCGTGGCATTCCTGACAACAGGTGTGTTACCAAATGAGAAAGAGGAGGCCCACCGGGTCAGGTACCGGGTGGCCCAATATCATAGACAACGTCTTCCACAAAAGGGGATTCTCTGTACCTTACCTCCGCTGCGTCCATCCCGCACAGGTCCAATCAATGTTGTACGAAATCCATGAAGGAGTGTGCGGGAATCACATCGGAGGCCGGGAACTCTCTAGAAAGGCCTTACTGCAGGGATACTACTGGCCGACAATGGCCCGGGATTCTCAGGAATATGTCAAAAGATGCGACAAATGTCAGAGATACTCTCCCATGATCAGCCGACTGGGAGAGCTTCAAACACCGATCTAAAGCCCCTGGCCCTTTGCCCAGTGGGGTATTGACATTGTCGGACCCCTACTGACGGGAAAAGGACAGGTCAAGTTCGCAGTCATCGCCGTAAACTACTTTACAAAGTGGGCAGAGGCCGAGCCCTTGGCAACAATAACCGAGCTAAAAATGGAAAGGTTCATGGAAAAGAACATCCTCAGTAGGTTCGGCATTCCCCGGGTTCTGGTCAGCGACAACGGCAGGCAATTTGACACCCCATTGTTCAGGCAGTTCTGCTCGGGCTATGGGATACTTAATCACTACTCCTCCCCCGAGCACCCTCAAGCCAATGGTCAAGCCGAGGTGACAAACCGGACGATCTTGCAATCGATTAAAATAAGACTTGAAAACGCCAAAGGACTGTGGGCTGAAGAACTGCCAACCCTCCTGTGGGCCTACTGAACTACGCCCCGAGCGGCAACAGGTGAGACGCCATTTTCCTTAACCTACGGGTTTGAGGCAGTGGTCCCTACAGAGCTCGGGTTTCCTACTTATCGGGTGGCAAATTACAGCGTGCCAGACAATAAAGACACACTCAGAATAGAACTGGACTTGGTAGAGGAGAAAATAGACCAGGCGTATCTAAAAGTTGCAGCCTACAAGCAGAGGGTGTCCCGATACTATAATAGCAGGGTGAAGCATCACAATTTCTTGGTAGGGGATCTGGTCCTTAAGGCCGTCAATCAGTCCTCAAGAGTCCCGAGCCATGGAAAGTTGGGGCCAAACTGGGAAGGCCCATATCTAGTTACTCGGGTAAATCGCCCAGGAACATACTGGCTTTGGAGCCTAGATAGACGTGATATGTCTCACCCTTGGAATGTGCAACACCTTCGCAAGTATTATCAGTAACCCAGAGATGAGGACAGTTTAGCATTGGTTAGGAAATTTTTGTAGCTCTATTTGAGCATTCATTATAAATTTTTGAATAAAATAAAAGACTTTACTTTGCAAAATTACTCCTATCACAGTCCCGTCCAATATTGACAAACCTCGGGCCTAACCCCGAGGCAAAAGACCTTGGCTCAAAACCAAGGCGTAAAGACCTCGGGCCTAACCCCGAGGCAAAAGACCTTGGCTCAAAACCAAGGCACAAAGACCTCGAGCCTAACCCCGAGGCAAAAGATCTTGGCTCAAAACCTAGGCATAAAGACCTCGAGCCTAACCCTGAGGCAAAAGATCTTGGCTCAAAACCTAGGCATAAAGACCTCGGGCCTAACCCTGAGGCAAAAGACCTTGGTTCAAAACCAAGGCGCAAACACCTCGGGCCTAACCCCGAGGCAACAGCTTCGCTTAGGCCTAACCAGCGACGGGGGCAAACCCCCTAGGTGGCTGATGATGGCAAGCCTCAAATGACCCTGCAACCACCCATGTTCCAGGTCGGTTTTCTACGGCCATTCAATCCCGCACACCCGCCTTAGCAAAATGCTTGGGGGACAAGGACTGGGCTAAAACAGAAAATCACACCAGTCATTAAAAGGACTTGGAATCCTAACATTCCTAAGTACTTACAGTGATCAGAGATAAAAACATCCCGAACGGTAAGCAGGACAAGTTCCTAAGATACACCGGGCAGTCACCTTTGAAATAGGTCGGTAAGGCCAGCTGTTCTACCAGTTACGGTCCTAAACCATTTGCTAAGGCAGAGACTTAGGTCGGTCAAAACTAGGCGGACACTGGCAATCACAAACAGGAATTCAAGTACAAAAACGGTAAACAGTTAATGGAAAAGACGGTCTCAAGGACCTTTTCATTAATCAAAAACTATTTGTACAGGGCCTGGGGGCAGTTGTAGTAGCCTCCCAAAAAAAAACTACAATATAGAAGAAAACAGGTCGGGGACCTCAGTCTTCTACCTCGACCACGTCTTCGGTCTCCCCAACCTCTCCCGCCGGGTCAGCTACTACTCCCGGGACAGAACCCCTGCTCGGAGCAGCCTCCTCAGCAGGTCCGGCATCAGCAGCGGGGCCCTCCCCTACAGCAGGGCCTACATCCCAGAAGTCGGAATCAATCCCCTCATAGGACAAGATGTCCCACTCGAGGTGATCCCGGGATAGCTTGCGCTTCAAGTCTTCGTAGCCCTAGAAGAAGCCATCATCAAAAGCTTCCTCCCGGGCCCTCGCCGCTGCCGCCTCCTCCAGCTCCTTCTCCCGTGCCTCCGCCACCGCTGCGCTAGCTCGAGTAACCTTTAGGTCGGCCTGGGTGGCAGCCAGCTCAGCTTGAGCAGCGCCAAGGCTCAGGGCCAAACCCTTCACCTTGTCCTTCTCCACGGCCAGAGCGGTACCCCTGGCCTCTAAGATCACCCGCTCCTCAGACAAAGCGATTTCAGCAGCAGCGGCCCTCCTGGCCAAGGAAGGTAGGAAGGACTCTGCCCCAGCAGCCATGTATCCGACCAGCAAGAAGTTAAAACCGACCGGTCAGAGAACAAACACAATTATCAAAATAATTGAAGGAAATGAAATAGAGGCAGGAGAACTCACCATGTGAGAGAGGCTGTACAACCAGCTTTGGAAGACCTCGGGAAACATGTTTTCACATGCGTCCACTTGGCTGGGGAGCAGACCGAGCTTCACCCGCTCCCTGATCCCGGCCGAGGCAGCCATCGGTGCCACGACCGGTACCCCCCCTGGGGGGTAGTCTCTTTAATTACCACCACGTAGGGCGTTGAGGTCCCCATTGGCTCTGGCCGGTTTGCTACACCATGCCAGATCCATCTCAGAGGACGGTCTCCACCCGAGGCCTCGATGGCGGGCCTTTTTTCTTGGGCCACCGTCATCCGGGCGGCAGCAGCAGCGGCGGCAGCGGCCTGCCTCTCCCTCAGTTGCTCCATGTTTCTCTTCGAAGCCATCTCTGCAAAAAAGAAAAAAAAATGAAATAGTATATAACCAATGTAGGAGACGGGGAAGGAGCATCACGGGAGACTGCAGAGTCCAAGCACTTACCAGGGAGGATTGGGGGGAATACTGGAGCTTCTGTGGGCTGAGCCGGGTCGTCAGTAGCTCAAAAGTCGCCGGTCCGGGTCAACACATTCCAGATGTTTACCGGCCGATCTGCCAAACTCCTGATCCTGGCTTGGCACTCGTCGGGAATGCTCGGTGGGCTGGTTGATCCTGCTGTAAAGCCAAGTACAAAATGGTTAGTCTCAGAAACTGGAAGCAAAGCAAAAATAAAAAAACAAAAACTAAAATCGAACGGGCTTACCCCTCAACTCTCCCGCCCAGGAAGTCCTCATCTGGATCCCGGGGGCCGGTTCGCAGAGCTCGAGGGTGGACACTTGGAAGAACCTGTTCTTCCACCCTTTGTTGTTGCTCGGGCAGTTGACTAAAATCTTCTTCCCCTGGCGAGCCCCGAGAACAAAAGAACCCGGTCTCTCCATGTATGGGGAACGGTCGGTGCGTCTAGAGAAATTCTTGGACGGAGAGTTCATATCCGAAGACTTGGGGCCATAGAGAGATGGACCACATCAAGAACCTCTAACCGTTCGGGGCCAATTAGATTGGGACAATCCCTAAGTAGATCAGGACGTCCCGAGCGAACGGATGGAAGGGGAAGCGAAACCCAGCCATGAGGATGTCCTCATATAGGGTAGTGAAACCCCGCTGGTAGATTTGGGCCCTACCGACGCTCACCGCCAAGGAGCAGTAGTCAGGAAGGCCGTATCTATCCCTAATGCGCCCGAGATCTTCAGTGCGCAACATGGACGGGATGAATTTGCTAGAGAAGGCCACCTCGGGGTCGGGTTCCCCTGGTGTTTCGTTGCTTGAATCCCTGGAAACGGAAGCAACGGGGGCTTCCTGGTCCGACTCATCCTCGGAGAGACGGATCAGGATTCTGCCTTCGTTGTACTGGTCAGAGGGGGACTCGGACGGCAGACTCAGTGCGCAACGTGGACAGGATGAATTCGTTGGAGAAGGCCACCTCAGGGTCGGGTTCCCCTGGTGTTTCGTCACCTGAATCCCTAGAAACAGAAGCAACGGGGGCTTCCTGGTCTGACTCACCCTTAGAGAGACGGATCGAGATTCTGCCTTCACTGTGCTGGTCAGAGGGGGACGCGGACGGCAGACTCAGACTTGTGTCCGGTTCCTCTGACCCGGACTACTCGTCCTCCGACTGGGAGGATGAGTTAAAATCGGAGTGACACATTCTTGGGATTTCAGTAGCTGGAGCAGGAAGAAGATGACGACCAAGGTATGGGTCAGGAACCCCGAGCCTGGTATACAAGAGGGGCAAGGTCACTAACCTAAAAGGCAGAGAGTAGATGTTCCTAAACACAAGGTGACACTCTCTCAAGACTACCCCGGAAACACCCGCTCGGTTTAACTGTCCTAAGGTTCCACCTGACTTAAAGAAAAAATAGAACCTAAGGAGGGAGAAATCCCACTCCCGCTCAAAGCCTACCGGGCTCGCTCCCTCCAGCCTCACCGCAGAAAGAAAAGATAAAGGGAAAGAGAAGGAAGAGAATGACAAATTGAAACTCGGAAATGAAAGGGACTTACAGAATGCAACACAAGAAAGGGCTCGGAAATCTTGACCAGGAATTATTTGCTCTCAAAACCGCTCGGGAATGAATGTCTTTTCAGCAAAGAGTTGAAGAAATGAACAAGTGTTCCTTTATATAAGAGACACGAATGGTTCAGATCAAAACAGATCCAACGGCTCATGCGTTTTCTCGCCCAAAGTGACTGACAGCTATCACCTCGGGCATGTGAAGTGTCGCCTCAAAAGGTGCGCGCATTAAATGCACGACGAGACGGTTTGGTTACCACAGAAGCGGTCCGGTTACATTCACACTGGCATCATTTGATCCTGACTAGGCCAGTCACAAGCTGACATGTGGCATAGGTAGGACTCGGGCCCACAGGGCCACCGCTCGGTCCATACCCTGGCTGACCAACACGACCGGTCCCACCTCGGGTTGAGTCCCGACCTTTTACCGGATGGTTTCCCAGAAGCAGTCTTAATTTTCAAACTTCATCTGATGGGACATCACATCAACTCCGAAAATGGGGGGCAACTGATACGCCCAGAATTATTCTGCTACAAGTCAAACGTCTTCGTCAGCAGCTAAGCACCCGGGTTATCCGGCAAGAGAGCCTATGGCCCACTGATCCCGGGGTCTTTCGAGTGCTACCGCTCGGGGTGCTCGCACAGCCCGGGAATGCGGCTCAGCAGCTCTCCATAAGGTGCAGATTGACAGCCAAGCTGCTCAGTAGTTTCCTAAATCAGACAGAAGCCTAATGGAAAGTGTAGATAGTTTCCTAAGCCATTTGGGAAATCTCCCATGATTTGTGCTCATCAACTTGTAATTAGATTATGCTTCCTTATCTAATTAATTACCTATTGCGGGTGGTCTCTTGCACCTATAAAAGGGGCCACTCACCCCCATCAAGGGGATGGCATTCTTAACTTAAAGAATAGCATATACACTCATCTCATACGCATACACCCGACCGGTATTACTGGTAGTGCCGCCCCAATTATTGGCTCACCAGGCCCGCCGGTGATCTGCTAAGTGAAGCGCACTGACGCACCCGTGGACGCAGGTCACCTTATTAACGGGGTCGAACCATATACAATTGAATTTGTCACCGTATCTCTCTTCCTAATCTCTCTTACCAGTTTTTGGCATCATCAAATACAAAATCTGGGAAAAAATGACGAACGAAAGGTCGTCGATCGGCGTCGCAAAGCTCGTGGGAATAAGTTCTCTCTCTCTCTCTCTCTCTCTCTCTCTCTCTCTCTCTCTCTCTGAGAGAGATATTTAGCTTTTGATATTTATGAAGAACAATCGTAAGTTTTCGGGCTAATTGCACTTTACCCCCTCGTACTATACACGTGTTTTCAATTGGGTACATGAACTTTTTTTTTTTTTTTTTGCAATTGGGTAAATGAACTTTCATCCCCTTTCCAATTAGATCCAATTGATGACGCCGTTAGTTTTAAACTAAAGGAATTGCCCAGAATTGTCCTTTTTTTTGCAACTGGGTACATGAACTTGCATCCTCTTCCCAATTAGATCCATTCGCTAACGGCGTGAGATTTTGTTGGATGGAATTGCCCACGTGTCCTTCCCCCCAAATTTTGACCATTTTTTTATAAACCCCTTTACTACTTTTCGACATCAAAAGGAGAGAAAACCCCCTTGCTGGAACAGAAAAATGGCTAATTTAGAACCTCATTTTTTGATTTTATATGTCAAAAACAGATTATTTTATCTGTTGACAGACAAATAATGTTGAGCTAAACAAATAAGTCTGCAACGTATATTTTTTTGGGTGAAATTTCGAAGCCCATTGCGTTGATCTCGAACAAATACTTAAAATAAAAAAATCATCCCAAAAGGCCAAAAGATAAGAAAATTATGATTTTTTAGCTCAATATCATCTGTCTCTCAACAGATAAAATCATCTGTTTTGGCAGATAAAATGAAAAAAAGAGGTTCCGATACCATTTTTGGAGGAAGGACACTTGGACAATTCTGTCCAACAAAATTTCACGCCATTAGTGAATGGATCTGATTGGAAAAGGGATAAAAGTTCATGTACCCAATTGCAAAAAAATGACAATTCTAGGCAATTTTGTTAGTTTTAAACTAACGGCGCCATCAATTGGATCTGATTGGAAAGGGGGTGAAAGTTCATGTACCCAATTGCAAAAAAAAAAAAAAAGAAGTTCATGTACCCAATTGAAAACACGTGTATAGTACGAGGGGGTAAAGTGCAATTAGGCCTAAGTTTTCTATTTCTAGCCACGACTCTTGAAAATTATGTTTACCTCCCCACGAGTTATCAAAACTTCTAATTGTTTCTCGAAACATCTTAAACGTCTAATTCATCGATTCACAAGTGAAAATCTATAATTTACAAAACTTTTCGTTGAAGTTCCGTTTAGGTTCGAAATCTTGTTCCAAAAACTATTTCTGTGGAATCTCTATATAACCTACTTTTTATGCAATGTATCACCTACATTCTCACTGTGGTATTCGAAATTATCTAAAACAATATCAATATTATCAGAATTTACTCTACACAGGTAAAAATTACTATTCACATACTCCAGATATTTCAAATAACATTTAAATCAAATAAATGTCATTTAAATCATGTAAATTCCTCATGAATGACCAACTTTCCGTGTGCTCACTTAACACTCACCGTTGACCTTCAGTTAATCTCATCTCAATTATTAATCAACATTAATAATTTCAAAATTCAAATGTGCTTTTAAAATTTGAATGTACTTTTCCCAGAACGAGTGTGACAAAAGTAACCTAAGGCTTGTTTAGAAAAGCGACTTAAGACTTGTTTTGTAATTCAAAGATTCCTTAAAACTTGCCTTAAGCCTCAAACAAGCATTGTCAAACAAATATTAATTTACAAAAGTAATCTAAGGCTTGTTTGGTAATTCAAAGATTCCCTAAGAGATGCCTTAAGGCTCAAAGAAGCCTTGCAAAACAAGCCTTAAGTTACTAACTTGATGTAGATTGATTGATGTGAAATTACAAATAACCAAATTAGAAATAAAAAATGACCAATAAGGCCAAATTAATTTGACATCTACAGAATATTTCATCTTAAGCACTTTTATAGTATTTTATAGATATCAAACGCTATCTAAAAAATCTTTGCAAACAAAAACTCTTTTTGATAACACTCTGCCAAAAAATTATCTTAGGATGTGGTTGAGAATGCACAAAATAGAATAATGTTTAGTACCCACTATTATTTTCTATCTAGTCTAGTTCTTATAAAATTCAACTTCACGTTGGTTTGATAAAATAAATAAATAAAATTTTAGAATTTATTTGAAAAAGATAGACTCTACCAAAGATTTAAATTTGTAGGAACAGTTGATTTTATGAAACAGATAACCAATTTTGTTCCTTACATAAAACCCTTACAAAAATAAATATACTATTCAAGACGCTCTTTAGTGAGTTCGTCACACCACGTCATATAGGTATGGTGCGACGCTCCAATCATATAGGGTCATATGACCACTTTAGGATATGGCATTGACAAGTGGTAAAGGATGTAATAGAAACAATAATGCTAGGCACACACATTCAACCACACTCCAAACCACAAGGTTAAAGCATATATTGTGGTTTGGAGTGTGGTGTAAGGTGTGCGTTGTGGTTTGGAGTGTGGTTGAAGAGGTGTGCCTAACATTGTTGGTCCTAGAAAATATGCGGATGAGTTATTGTTGTCTTCATTTTATTGGCTGCGTGATCTCTTATAAATGGGGCATCACACAAAGTCAGATCGTGATGACATGGTGTGACGGGTCACTGAATAATTTCTCATTTATTCCCAACATGATTTGTGCCAAAGAAGTAGTATTCGTCAATCTAGTACTCTCGTTGGCCGGCGATCGCCTCGAAAAATGAGCTTAGGATTCGTTATCGGCGTGTTTGGGGTCCTGATCCTCTCACACGCGGCCTACTCTACCATCCAATGTAAACCTCTCTCTCTCTCTCTCTCTTCCACAGTTGATGCACCCATCTATTTTTATGGCTTCTTTGATCTGATTGCAGATTGGACTCTTCTTAAGATTACTGAAGAGGAGTTTTCCGAGCCTCCGATCAATGTAATTTTCAATATTTGCACACATATTTACATATATAAACCTAACTATTTCTATACATATTTGTATGTATGTATTGGGGTTTTTTTTTTGTGTGTTTATGCATCTAAGGTTTTAGCAATGCAGGTGGTTGTTGAATTGATTTTAGAGCAACTCCAGCAGCTCTTTATTTTAGCTAGAATGCTAGAGTAGCGAGTTGATTTCCAAATTTTCAACCTCCAAGAGACTCGCCTCTCAGCTCGTCAATTTGGCATTAACGAAATCACTCGCCAGATTTGGCGTAAAAGGTTGGCTCGCCACTTATCTTGGCAAAATCCCAACGGGTAGAAATTTTTTGAAATCAAATCCCAACGGTAGAAATTCTTGAAATTAAAAGGGGAAGAATGGTACAGAGTCAAAATGGTAAATTTGAAATCCCAAAAATCACTATAAATCCAACACAAATCTTTGAATACAATCACCTGTTGCTGCACTATTGTTGTCGCCGGAGTAGTTGCCTTTGCCAGATTGTGAAAAAATGTGAATGTTTAGATTAATTCCTTGTAGTTGTAGAAGGTTTGGGTGAGAGCATGGAGATTGGTAATTGTGATGGTGTTAATAGATGCTGACGGTGGTAGCCGCTTGTGCCTGGGATGGTGTGGCTTGTGATTGCTGCGTCCCATCTCCTCATCTCCCTGTTCTCCCATGGATAAACAGCTAGGTTTGGTAAAGTAAAATAAGATGGGGTTTTGACTTTTTGGTCGGTGCTCATTACAAGTTATTGGAAACTTTGATTTTAATCTACTTTCCAACCAAAAAAAAGAGTATATTATATTATATTATATTACATTAAAATTTGTTTATTTACTTGATTTAGTTAGTATGATTTGGGTCAGTGCTCATTGTAGGAATATGCTCTGTTTTTTTTTTTCTTTTCTTTTTTTTTTTCTTTTTTTTTTTTTAAAAAAAACTCCAATCTTTGAGTATAAAATTTTGATTTTCGTAGTAACTTATTGAATAGGAATGTTATGCTTTCCAAATTTGTATTCCAAGTATGGTTAATTTCGATAACGTAGTTAAATTTTTTTATTCTTTTTTTTTATAGATGAATTCCGATCGTGATACATATTTCACCGATCTTTTGTACGGAGACGAACAACTTGAGGGTGAACATATTGATTTATCTACTGAATCATCCCAGATCCCTCTTAAAACGGAATCTATTACGAAAAAAGTACCACGATCTCAGAATTTTAGTATTGATGAAGACATCCTCGTTGTGTTGGCATGGTTTAATATAAGCGTGGATGCGATTCATGCAAATGAGCAAAAAATTAAGACATACTGGAAAAGGATACACGAGTACTTCCACCACTACAAGACATTTCTAACTGAACGGAATAGCAATTCTTTAATGAATCGTTGGTCATCAATTCAACTAGCAGTGAACAAATTTTGTGGGTGTTATGCCCAGATTGAAGGAAGGCCTAAAAGTGGTGTCAATGAACAAGACAAGGTACAAATGATGTTCAAATTGATAAATCGCACTATTTTTATATATGCTAAATATGTTTGTTATATATATATTCAGATTCTTAAAGCGAAACTTATGTACCATGAAGTGCATAAAGTCCCATTTCAATTTGAACATTGCTGGAATGAGTTGCGATTTCAACCAAAATGGCAAGAGGTTGAATCTACGAAAAAGGCAAAGAAAAGATCTACAACTAGCGATCCTACTCAAGATACAATAAATTTAGGGGAAGATGATGCACATGGTGAATCAGTTGTAGAAATAGAGAGGCCAATAGGCATAAAGGTAGAAAAAGAACGCTTGAAGAAACACAAGAACAAAAAAGAAGGAGGTGATAGCTTTGTTGTTTCTTTGTTGAAAGAAATGCGAGATGAGAAAAAACAAATGACAGAGAGGAAAATGGAGTACTTTGAAAGAACATATGCTCAAGATCAAGAAAGGCTTTGTTTGAAAAAAAGAGAACTTCGAATGCAACAAGAAGAAATGGATGATCGCTTAATGTCCATTGACACAACAATCTTGCCTCCATATCAAGTTGAATATTACAAGCAACGCCAAAATGAAATCCTTGAAAAAAGGAGTCGTACTTAAGTAGTTCTTGTATTAGTTGCATAACGTAATGAAATAAGAATTCTATGTTTTTTTTAAGTATCTGTTGCATTTCGTAATGAAATAATAATTCTATTATTTTTAAGGAAGAATTCTCTTATTTATTGTGTCTTATTATACTTTGTTTTACCTAAATTACTATTATTAATTAAAAATTTATTCGACAAATGATCTATATATCAAAATATTCTACCGAAAAAATTGGTAATGAAAAATGACCATTAGAATGTGGCTGTTGGAATATGACTAATTGAGTTTATGATAGTTGAAGTTTGTTTAAATAATAAAGTTTTTAATTTAAATTTATCCAAAAAATAGTATTCAGTTAAAATAGAGAGCCTTGCTGGAGTAAGTGCCAAAAAATGACTAGCTACAATAGCCAGTATGATAAAGTGGCTAGCTACTTTAACTTTTACTGCTGGAGTTGCTCTTAGGATTGGTTTTATGTATGTGGGCAGCCCTAACCGTGCCTGGGAAGTTCCTCTTTATACTCCCTGATTCAGATGAAAACAGGTACAATTTTGTTGTTTTTGGAATTCAAATTTGGTATTTAGAGACAAATATATTCATGGCTGCAATTCAAGATGTTGTCTGATTTTGTTGTGTAGTGGATTTATGGTTGTTGAATAGTAAGTACTATAGGATATTCACATTATGAGATTAGTGATGCACTAGAGGAGAATCTGTTTGGCAAAAAATACCTGCGAGTGCGCGGGGGGTGCCAGGGGGACTTTGTACGAAGACCCAAACGTGTACCAAACTAATCCCTAAGTGTGGTTTTGTTGGGATTATATCACATGTGGGATAATCCCATTAATTTAGGGATTGTGATTTGGCTAGATTCCTATTGTGATTTGGTTTCCTTTATGATAGAGTTGTATTACTTGTCCAATAAGTAATGGGTTGTAAGCTCTATATATAGGGATGTTGTATGGGAATTTAGGTAAGACCTTGGTGTACCAAGTTGGGGGTCTCTCCTCATGGGGGTGCATGGTCTAGGGTGAGAGAGATTAATCATTGGGGTTTTCTGTGAGGGGTGTTCACAGCGTTATAGGGATGTGAGGTAGGGATGGGTATTTTTTTTATCTCTGTGATTTCTCTATGTTACAGTGATTAATTGTGTCAGGTTCTTTGGGGTATTGAGTGGGGAGAGTACAAGGGTTTTGTATTTGGGTTATGGGATTTAATTCATGTAACTTGTACCATGTTTTACTCAATAGTGAAAGAATGAATCTCTCGAGTGTGGACGTAGGCAGGTGTTTGGCCGAACCACTTAGAAATCTGTGTGTCTTTTCTTTGGTGTGCATGTTTAATTACTGCTCATGTGTGTTAGGGATGTATACTAAAAGCCATGCTTTATGTAGTTAATTTATTATTTTAATAAAATCAGTTATTCCATTTTTATGAGAATCTGTGTGGGCAATGTTTGTATTATATTATTTATTTAATATTATGCATGTGTGTCTCTCATTTTACATAGTAGGTGGTTTGGTGTGTAGAGTTCAGTTTACACACGGAAGATCAGACCACCAGATATTGTAGAATGTAAGATTTTGGTTTACTGTCTTAGATGAAATTGGACACACCATCGGTAGGATTGAAGCATGGTGTTGTAGTAGGTTTGTTTTGACTGTGGGAAATGGTACAGTTTCAACTCACTATGGTGGTACACTTCGTGTATTAAACAGGACCGACTTGTGGTAATTATCTTTATACTGACTTATAAGATAATTAATACCTCATGGCTATTATGAGTGCTTATGCTCTAAATCCTAATTTAATTTATAGACACGTACATTTGATATTTATACTTTGATCCCTAAAAGGGTGAGATCCTTAAATGGGTCAATATCTCATTGGATTGGGTGTCAATATTAATTGTGTGGTGGATATTAATTAATGATGGAATCCATGTCTCAATTTTGGGATTGATGATATCCCCTTGAGAAAGCTTAAAAGTTTTGATTATGTCAAACCCTGCAGGTGGATTTTGTATCCGACATATCAGATAAGTTAAGCAGAGGATCTCAAGGAATTTTAAGAGATTAATTAAATGTGATTGTCAGTAATTATATTTAATTAATGGATATCTGTAATCTTAACGTGGGGAGATAATAAGCATTTAATAACATGGAGCTCGAAATATATTTTTGAGATAAGGGTAAGAGTGCAATTATAATTCTTTAGTGGTATGAATTATAATTTATAGAAATAGGAATCTGATTCAGTTCGAATTAGGGTTTCCTAATTGCATAAGTAAGCCTATTCCTTGTTGACTTCTATGGTCCCTATCGTAGCCTATATATATGATGCCTTGGCTCTTCTCTCAGGTTGCGTGATTTCACATTCTAAGCTTCCCTTGACCTCCTAGCTTTCTTCTAGAAGGGTTTCCACTAAACCCTAGTCTCCATGAGCATTCAAGAGACATAGGAGTGAAGATCGCTAGCGTCGGACAACGCTCACTTAAAGAATGTCGGACTGCTCGATACTGATCGAAAGTTGCTGAATTTTTTACACGACGTTCCTGACGTCGAGACGGAGCTTCTGTAAAAAATTCAAGTCAATCGGAGATCGTTTAGTCTTCTTGACGAACACATCTTTGTCGGATCAATGTGATCAGGATTGAATCGTCACAGCAATCAAAGAGAGTGTTATAATTGGGAATAAAAAACAGAACGTAAAGAGGGAAGAGCAGAAAACTAAAAGGATTTCGAAAGAGCCTTGTGGATATCGCATTTTTCTTTCTTTTACCCACAGCTTTTCTTTTAAAGTTCTTTTAAATTTCAAATTCAAAACAAATAAGTCGCCAGTTAATATTTTTTTAAAGGAAAATTAAGAAACCATTTTAAAGCAACTGATCTTTTGCGAAACCAAAGATGAACTAGGTCCGGGGATTATGGAATGAGAAGGGAAGGAGCCCATTGGACTAAAACACCCATTTTCATCCTATCTCGCGATAGGCCTCTACTTAATATCCTTTTAATTTAATCATTAATCTAAGCATGCCCTCAACTAATACATAGATATACGTATACATCACACAAACATGTCGAAATGGTGTAAAATTACCAATTTACAAAATATCATTCAAAAGTCACGTAATTCAAGTAGCAAGTAACATGATATGCAATAAAGGACAAGAGAACTTACACGGGATCCCGCTGCGGATATGCGGTTTAAATAAAACCTAGGAAAAGAGTCTCTAATCCACATATATACATGTAAGGCAAAATCTAATTCTAATGTGTCGCGCATGAGGTTGAAAAATCGATAAAATCAATAAATTAAAATAAACTAAAGAGGGATTCAAGAAGTCATACCTTAATAGCGCTACAAAACGAAGGGTTAGTCCACATGATATACAGGATATAAAGTTAGAAATAACAATCCTACATTTCTAACTTAAATCTATTAAATGCAATTGAACCTAAAGCAAATAAATCCTAATTACAAGTGTCAAGCCATATGGATGAATATGTTCATGAACAAGAATAAATTATGAATACCAAATCATTTAGGTCACTTTAACTTTGAATTCAAGTTTAATTAATCATTATTGAAACATGGTTTGACCCTTAACTCATGAAAATATCATCTAAGCCATTATTCATAAGATTGGTTAAAACTATTGCAGAATTCTGAAATTTGCTGAGAGCAGATCATAACTTTAAAGAAATAAAAAGCATGGTTCCCGTGCTTTGATCTTGATGAATTTTGAACACAAGGTGCCTCTGTGTGTCTAGTTTTTAACCCAAAAAGGAAATCAAAGTTTCAATGGTTGGATCTCCGAGAATTGGGCAAAAACCAGACATCACTCAGCATTCTACAACCTTCTGTCCAGAGTTCTTGCACGATTTTCTAAAAATAGTAAAAAGATCAGAAATGCTTTGTTCTTTTTAGGGTGACTTCCTAACACATTAATCTACTTATAAAAAATTATTTTGGGTTACAAACACTTTATTAAGGTTCCGATTTGCTTATTTTAAAAGAGTGTCGCTGTGCTGAAACTTTGGGCAAATTGTAGTGACTTCACAAAACTCATGACCAAACCACTTTAAACATGAAATCTCCTTAAAACAAAAATTATGGTGGTAAAACATTGTGTTATTGACACTTTCCCGTTGGTTTCACTTGATTCCAACGGTTAGATTTCGAACTAAAAATCCTTGATCGAAACAGGTTTATGAACCCACAGTTTCATTGTCAAGTTCAACTTTTATTTGTTAACCCCAACTATTAAACCATTAAGTTGGACTTAAACTAAACCATTTTCTCCTATCATTTGATGGTCATTGGAGGCTAGAGACCTTTTATATTTGTAGATTTCAAATGAAGTATGAATGGACTTCATGAAATCTCAAGATAATGAATCTAAACCATGGAGATGGCCTTAAACTCAAAACAACTTTCTCCTACCATTTGATGGTCATTGGAGATGAAGATATGACTAATACTCATGAGTCTCAAAGGAATATAGAAAGGATTCCATGAAACATCAAGCTAGAGGACCCAAATCATAAGTATGGACTTGGATCCATCTATTTGCTTATAAAATGAAGTGATGATCAAACTTTGACTCCCATGTGAAGTATAAGCTTACATGAGATTCAAAACATCAAACTCAAAAGCTTTCAAGAGAGATATTGAAGATCTCCAAGAATCTCAAGAGAAAAACGTAAACAAGAAAAAAAATAGAAAAATGATCAAAGAACTAGGAAGCAAGGACTTCCAAGTTTACTTAACAAAACTCTAAAACTTAATCAAGAAAAACTAAATGACTCGAGGATTAGAGGCTAAAAAGAAAGAAAACACAACTAAGATTAGAGGGTCACCTCCAAGACTATCCTCAAATTTCTATATTTTGAAGATCTTCCAAGTTCTTCTTCAAGCTCTCCAAAACTCTCTATCTCTTTCAAAAAAGTGTTGTTGTAGTGGTAATGATCTCTTGGTTGTCCCCCCCTTTTCAGTGAATTCGGAGTAAAAGACAAGTATAAATGTCTCATTTGGTGGTACAATACGTACTTCCTGAAAATAGACAGACTGCTGCAGAAGGCGGCAGTCAAAAATCTCTTACGGCGGTCAGTGGATGCCACTGCGGCACTCCGTGAAAGCCGCAGCGGCATTCCATGACTGTCGCGCGGCTCTCAGTAAGTGTTGCGCAAAATTATTGATTGTCGTGTTTTCGTCAACCTTACTTTTATCAGTTTTTTGTTCTTATCCGCATACATATATGTATTGTACCGCAAAATACGGACTGTTAAAGAAAACGGCAGTCAGAAATTGTCGGCGGCACTCAGTAAATGCCGAGCCGACATTCAGTGACTGCCGTTCGACACCCACTGAATGCCGTTCGGCACTCACCGAGTGCCGCAAAATACTGCCATGTGCCATTTTTTGTTGAACTTCCAATTTTTAGGTCATTTTTTTTCTCCTTTTTTCTTAAAAACTTATCTTCGAAGATCTTTTCCAAAGGTGATGTTTTGTACCTAAATTCTCCTAAATACCTGGTATTTCATTCTGTGAAAATTTTACCGCATTTGGAGAACTTTCGAAAGAGCTTGGAATGCTTCGAATCTTTCGGTCTTTATCATCATCGGATATGGAGGTGACACTCTTCTTAATTCGACGTTTGGTCAAAATCGGGGTGTCTACAAGCCCACACTCAGTTCGATATTCTGGCAGCAGAGGAATACGGTAGAAGATCGTGAGCTGTTATCGAGCCCGTGTTCTCGATTCGTCTACTACAGCAATCCATTTTTGCAGTTCAAGGTAACCCTAGTTCCGCCCTTGTAGGGTTATTATAGATTTCACGAATTTTTTTGCAGTACCAACTTATACGCGCTGTCAATGGATTTTGGGAACACGGATTCCTAACAGTGGTATCAGAGCAACGTCGATTCTGCGTATAGGTTGGACGCAACCATGTTGTCCAATAATACAGATCTTATGCGTGCATTGATGGATGGATAGAACGTAGATCTGTACTAACCCTTGTTTTGCAACGTTCTTATTCCACTATTATGGTCACTGGTTTTGTGTGATTGGATCCCACGATGGGTTTATTCGTTGTTAATATTGTTGTTTTGATATAGCATGTGAACTCGTTAATGGAGGCATAAGATTTGTATGTATTGGATCCCACGCTTGATTGATGCGTGGTTAATTTACTGCAAATATATAGCATATGAACTCCTTCATGGAGGCATAGGGTTTATGTAATATATCTCAAGTAAATTCATGAAGATGGTTCGTGAGAGCAGTTTTACAAGCAGTTTCCGAAAGCGATCTAGAAGCAGCTTCAGAAGGCAGTTTCAGAAGACTGTTTCAGAAAATAGTTCTGGAAGGCAGTTGCTGATGGTAGATCGGATTTAGCTTCCGGGGCGCTGCCCTGGAAACCCCGCGGAGGGCGCTGCCCCTTGACCCCTGCGAGCTGACCGGGCAGCTCGAACCCCGTGCGTAGTGGCGACATAGAGTTAATCGGGTTCAATGAAGATTTCTTCACAAGAGTTGCAGCTTGACCATAATAGTGGGATTCCTATTTTATTGTGGTTTCCTTATTTATGTGTGATTGAATGATTATTATTGTTTCATATTTAATGAATAGGACAACATGGATAATTGTTCCTAGACCTATTTCAGATGTCTAGCTGCATGTTAAATTTATATTAATTTAAAATAATGGACAACTACATGTGTATTTAGAAATAAAACTAATTCCATAATTTGAAAACATAAGTACTTATTTTCTAAAATCATGAGAATAGAATAATTTTATTATCTACACATGTGGGTTTCACAAGTAAGGATGAATTAATCCATGTCAAGTGTTTCATTATTTTTTATTAATTAAATTAAAAGTTTTTTTAAAAATTATAACCCTCAATTTTTTTTAAAATTCTAAGTGGGAGAGGGAATTTATCAAGTGTAAATCCCATGGTCTCCATCACTGGTCTGTAGATGATATGATTAATTTTGTGTGATAGCTCTAGTGCCATCCTCCCCATCGGATGCAGTTGATCATGGAATCATCGGTACAAACTTCTTTAAAAGAATGTTTTGGGTGATTGTTAGTGTGGGTCACCTCTCCATCAGAGGTGTTACTCACGGAACTCTTGACCTAGAATTAAATGATGGTATACACTTAGCTATAAATAATAATATCCTCTCCATCTGAGTCACTGTTATTATTTATGGGACCAAAGCTAGTCAGCAGTTTAATTTTACTAGGCAAAGTACATTGCCTGGATAGTAAAATTAAAAGGCAATTGTCTATCTGAACAAATGATGGATAGTATATGGTTTTCCATCGAGTCATACTATTCGCGGTGTATCAGGTTGCTGGAGGATTCCTTTCAAATATGGTAGAGGGAACCAATATTTTCAACTCGAATCTATAGTAATTTTTGCCCAAACGTAATTATTTATGTTATGTGATTCTCAGGCTTTTAAATGGGTACTTTTAATCCACTTGCTATTATACTTAAAGAAAACAAACTTACTGGACCAAACTATATAGACTGGAAAAGGAATTTGGATATTGTGTTAACTGCTGAAGAGTACAAGTTTGTGCTTACTCAAGAATGTCCTGAGCAACCTGGTGAGGGGGCAACCGCTGAGGAAACCCAGGCTCACAAGAAATGGGTCAAGGCTGATGAGATGGCACGGTGTTACATTTTGGCATCCATGTCAAATGTTCTACAACATCAGCATCAGTCAATGACCGGTGCCTATGACATGATGGAGAGCCTCCGAGAGATGTTCGGGGATCAAAGTCGTGCTGCTAGGCAGGTTGCTATGAAAGACTTGATGAACACAACCATGGCTGAGGGGACGCCTGTAAGGGATCATGTTCTTAAGATGATATATCTTCTTAATGAACTAGAGATCCTTGGAGCTACAATCGACGGGGAAACCCAGGTCGATATCGTACTCCAGTCACTGCCAGAGTCTTTTAAGCAATTCCGCCTCAATTACAACATGAATAAATTTAAATATACTTTGGCGGAGCTACTTAAAGAACTCCAGGCAGCTGAGGGTCTCAACAGAAAGTCAAGGAGTGCTCTTGTGTTTGAGAAAGGTTCTGCTTCAAAGCCGAAAGGCAAGAAGAAAATGAAAAAGGCTCAAAAGAAGGTCGCGGGTCCTCCGCCAATCCAAAGGCCACGAGGACAACCGGGAAAGCCTAAAGGCAAATATTTTGTTTGCAAGTAGCCAGGACACTGGAAGAAGCAATGTCCAGTTTATCTCGCCAGACAGAACAATCAAGGTAAATCTCATTTACTAATTGTTGAATCGTGTTTAGCGGTCCGATCTACCCGTACCTGGTGTGTAGATACGGGAGCCACTGATCATGTATGCAATTCTTTGCAGGGGTTCCAGGGAACCGGCAGCTCAGTGATGGAGAGATTTATCTATATATGGGAAATGCTACGAGAGTAGCAGCAGTTGCAGTAGGAGATCTACATCTTAGTTTTGGTAGAGATATGATTTTAATATTAAGAAATTGCCTTTATGTACCTCCTATTAGAAGGAATTTAGTTTCAGTTTCTAGTTTAGTAAAGAATGGTTATTCAGTTCATTTTAATAAAATAGTAGTTATTAAAGAAAATAAACGTTTTATTTGTTCTGGTCAATTGGTGGATGATCTTTATATTATAAATCATATCTCTCCTATACTGCAACTTAATAACTTGAATAACACAAATAGTTAGTCATTTAAGAGAAAAGAACCTTCGAGGATGAACCAAACGCATCTTTGGCACTTACGCCTTGGTCATATTAATTTGAAAAGGATTCAAAGACTAGTTCAAAATGGGCCATTAGGCTCATTAGAAGTGGAGGCACTTCCAGTTTGTGAATCCTGCTTGGAAGGTAAAATGACCAAGAGGCCATTCTCGGCCAAGAGCTATAGAGCAAAAGAGCCGTTGGAACTGGTTCACTCTTATTTGTGTGGTCCTATGACTGTCCAAGCAAGAGAGGGATTTGAGTACTTTGTCACTTTCATCGATGATTACTCAAGGTATGGGTACATTTATTTGATGCGGCGTAAGTCTGAATGCTTTGAGAAATTCAAAGACTTCAAGGCTGAAACGGAGAAGTGTCTAGGTAAATGTATCAAGACACTACGATCTGATCGTGGTGGAGAGTACCTCTTGGGAGAGTTTAGGGAATACTTATTAGAGCAAGGGATCACATCCCAATTGTCTGCACCCCGTATGCCTCAGTAGAACGGTGTAGCAGAAAGAAGGAACAGGACTCTCATGGATATGGTAAGATCTATGATGAGTTATTCGGATTTACCAATTTCTTTTTGGGGACACGCATTAGAGATAGCTGCATACATTCTAAACTTGGTACCATCTAAGTCAATACCTACTACTCCCATGGAATTGTGGACTGGGCGAAAACCCAGTCTACGGCATGTTCGGATCTGGGGTAGTCCAGCACATGTGCTGAAAGGGAAAGCAGAAAAGTTGGAATCGAGAACAGAAGTATGTTTCTTTGTTGGGTATCCAAGACGAACTAAAGGTGGTCTATTTTATAGTCCTAAGGATCGGAAGGTTATTGTTAGCACCAATGCCACATTCTTAGAAAAGGACTATGTTATGGACCACAAGCCCATAAGCCGTATTGTTCTAGAGGAAATGAGAGGAGAGACACCGACACATACTTCTTCGATACCAATGGTACGAGAAGAAACACCACAAGAAAGAGTTATCGATATTCCATTACAACGTCGTAGTGGGAGGATTATCGAAACTCGTGTAGATCCCAAACCAACCATTAACACGCGAGTTCCTGAACTAGTACAGCGTGCAGATAATAGTGTATTAGGTTCAGAATCTTCACAACAAAATATCAGTGATACACAGACACGGGTTGTGCCTCGTCGTAGTGGGAGGGTTATTATTCAACCTGACCGGTATATGTTCTTGGGAGAGTCTTATGACCGGGTCCCTGATGAACAAGGTACCAACCCCTGTAACTACAATGAAGCACTCCAAGATAAAGATGCAGATCTTTGGCAAAAGGCTATGAAGTCTGAAATGGAGTCTATGTACTCCAATCAAGTCTGGGATCTTGTAGAACCACCCAATGAAATAAAATCCATTAGATGCAAGTGGGTCTATAAGAAGAAGAGAGGAGCAGATGGTAAGGTGGAAACCTTTAAAGCTAGGCTTGTTTCGAAAGGGTTCACTCAAAAAGAAGGAATCGATTATGAGGAAACCTTTTTGCCGGTGGCAATGCTGAAGTATATCCGGATTCTCTTATCCATTGCTGCACATTTCGATTATGAAATTTGGCAAATGGATGTCAAGACAACATTTCTTAATGGGAATCTTGACGAGTGCATCTATATGGTGCAACCAGACGGGTTTATCGCAAAGGGCCAAGAACACATGTTGTGCAAGCTTAAGAAGTCAATTTATGGACTTAAGCAGACATCTAGGTCTTGGAATATCCGCTTTGATCAAGCAATCAAGTCTTTTGGTTTTGATCAATGTGCGGATGAATCCTGTGTGTACAAGAAATATGATAGAAGAGTGGTGGTGTTCTTAGTACTATATGTGGATGATATCTTGCTAATTGAAACGATGTGGGGGGTATTATCTTCTATAAGGGTATGGTTATCCAGTCAATTTGATATGAAGGACTTGCGAGAAGCCGGTCACATCCTAGGAATCAAGCTTATGCGAGATCGCAAGAATATGATGTTGGGCTTGTCACAAGGCACTTATATCGACAACATTCTTGCAAGGTTTAGCATGCAAGATTCCAAGAAGGGATTCTTTCCCTTCAGACATGGAATTACTCTATCTAAGGATCAGTGTCCTAAGACACCTGATGAGATAGAGAAGATGAAAGTAGTTCCTTATGCCTCGGCAGTAGGAAGCCTAATGTATGCTATGCTATGTACTAGACCTGACATCTTCTTTGCTGTTGGCATGGTTAGTAGATATCAGTCTAATCCAGGGCAAGAACATTGGACTGCGGTGAAAAATATTCTCAAGTACCTGAAAAGGACTCGAGACTACATGTTAGTTTACCAAGCAGACAGTCTTGTACCCATTGGGTACACAGATTCTGATTTCATGTCAGATAGGGATTTCAGAAAGTCTACCTCAGGATATGTGTTTACCCTAGGAGGTAGAGCCATTAGTTGGAGTGAGGTGTGTCACTTCATGGCTTTGAGTCTAAGTGGGAGATTGTTAGGGATGTATACTAAAATCCATGCTTTATGTAGTTGATTTATTATTTTAATAAAATTAGTTATTCCATTTTTATGAGAATCTGTGTGGGCAATGTTTGTATTATATTATTTATTTAATATTATGCATGTGTGTCTCTCATTCTACATAGTAGGTGGTTTGGTGTGTAGAGTTCGGCTTACACACGGAAGATTAGACCACCAGATATTGTAGAATGTAAGATTTTGGTTTACTGTCTTAGATGTGATTGGACACACCATCGGTAGGACTGCAGCATGGTGTTGTAGTAGGTTTGTCTTGACTGCGGGAAACGGTACAGTTTCAACTCACTATGCTGGTACACTTTGTGTATTAAACAGGACCGACTTGTGGTAATTATCTTTATACTGACTTATAAGATAATAATACCTCATGGCTATTATAAGTGTTTATGCTCTAAATCCTAATTTAATTTATGGACACGTACATTTGATATTTATACTTTGATCCCTAAAAGGGTGAGATCCTTAAATGGGTCAATATCTCATTGGATTGGGTGGCAATATTAATTGTGTGGTGGATATTAATTAATGATGGAATCCATGTCTCAATTTTGGGATTGATGATATCCCCTTTGATTATGTCAAACCCTGCAGGTGGATTTTGTATCCGACATATCAGATAAGTTAAGCAGAGGATCTCAAGGAATTTTAAGAGATTAATTAAATGTGATTGTCAGTAATTATATTTAATTAATGGATATCTGTAATCTTAACGTGGGGAGATAATAAGCATTTAATAACATGGAGCTCGAAATATATTTTTGAGATAAGGGTAAGAGTGCAATTATAATTCTTTAGTGGTATGAATTATAATTTATAGAAATAGGAATCTGATTCAGTTCGAATTAGGGTTTCCTAATTGCATAAGGAAGCCTATTCCTTGTTGACTTCTATGGTCCCTATCGTAGCCTATATATATGCTGCCTTGGCTCTTCTCTCAGGTTGCGTGATTTCACATTCTAAGCTTCCCTTGACCTCCTAGCTTTCTTCTAGAAGGGTTTCCACTAAACCCTAGTCTCCATGAGCATTCAAGAGACATAGGAGTGAAGATCGCTAGCGTCGGACAACGCTCACTTAAAGAATGTCGGACTGCTCGATACTGATCGAAAGTTGCTGAATTTTTTACACGACGTTCCTGACGTCGAGACGGAGCTGCTGTAAAAAATTCAAGTCAGTCGGAGATCGTTTAGTCCTCCTGGCGAACACATCTTTGTCGGATCAATGTGATCAGGATTGAATCGTCACAGCAATCAAAGAGAGTGTTATAACTGGGAATAAAAAACAGAACGTAAAGAGGGAAGAGCAGAAAGCTAAAAGGATTTCGAAAGAGCCCACACTCAGTTCGATATTTGGCAGCAGAGGAATACGGTAGAAGATCGTGAGCTGTTATCGAGCCCGTGTTCTCGATTCGTCTGCTACAGCAATCCGTTTTTGCAGTTCAAGGTAACCCTAGTTCCGCCTTTGTAGGGTTATTATAGATTTCACGAATTTTTTTGCAGTACCAACTTATACGCGCTGTCAATGGATTCTGGGAACACGGATTCCTAATAATGTGTGTGTGTTTATTTGGGGAAGTTTGGTTCCGCGTATTAAATTCTCAACAATTTTTGTGAAGGATCATGAGATTGTTGGGAATTAGGTTGAGTGGGTGATGAAAGCAAAGAAAGTGAATTGCATTTGAACACTAAACTAAACATGGACGATTGGACAAAAATAAAGAACTTGAGCAACACTAGAGTGCTAACATTAAAATAAACTACGGCAAAATTTAGTGGCTTGAAAAGAGAAGGAAATGTTCAATAGGTGCTCTGTTTGGTGTAGAGCCACCGAGGGGCCTTTCCTTGGATGACTAGCCTTCATCTATGTAGCTATAGGAGTTGACGTCAACCATTCTTGATAACCAACCACTAAGAAGTAACTCCCCGCTAGTATTTAGTTAACCTTCCGTCTCTTGGAAGTATAGCCTTCAGTTTCCAAAGTGGTTTAGAAACCACCCACACAGTTACATTGTATTGGGATTATTAACTGTCACGTGTAACATATAGCTATCCAAATTGGTCAATCCATTTGGACCAATTTCAAAACCAAATTTGGGTACTAACAGAACCACTTGCAATATTTTTCGTATTATTGTTTTTTAACCACTTGGGACTATGAGTTTCTATGTAAGAATGGGAATTTATGTTGTGATTTACAATAGTTTTTTGGAGAATGCCATCAGTATGTGTATAAGTACATGAAAAGTATGATATTAGAATCTGGCCAAAGTAGTCAAATCCCAATGGCCCGGATTTTATGACCGTAGACTGACAAATTAATATCAAATCATTTCGGTTCTATCATTATATTATGTGTAGTCAAGGACGGATGCAGAAATTTAAAATAGGGAGGGCTTGACAGGGACGGAATCAGGATCTGGTTTACAGGGTTCGAGGCAGCGTCTCCGAGGCGATTTTTTCGGGGTTTATTTAGTCATTTTTGCGTAGAATTTTCCATAAAACATAGAATGATTTTAAATCATTTTGAGTTAGGTGAAGTTAAAAAGTGAGAAAAAACTACGTTGGACCGAATATTTGGGATGAGTTGGATAACAATTGCATATACTCTTTATTTGGAACCTATTGTATGGATGTTTTAGGATGAATTGGATTGTAATTAGTGTTCAATAATAATACAAAAAATCTAAAATACTCATAAAATAAGGAAAGGGGGGGGAGTGTACGTTGTGGGGGCGCTTAATTATAATAGTTTAGGGTATATCAAAAAAATTTCAAAATATTGGAGGAGCTTGAGTCCCCCCTTGGTCCTATATAGATCCGTCCCTGTGTGCAGTATTATCTTTTAGCTCTCAAATTGCAGTGAGTAATATGTACTTCAAACTGTTCCAAACAAATTGCTTGCCAAAAAACTAGCATTATCCAATCTATTTCAACGGCTACATAGGTCCTGTGTCTTTCTCTCAAATTCAATCAGGAGTCACCCCATACACGGTCAAAATCCTATGGCCCTTATGGTCTGAACTCTCATTCTTTGTTCTTTCCCCTTTTCTTTTTATTGGCTGTAAGTTGATTTTTGAAATTCTCCATTCTAAATTTTCTATAGAGGCTGAATTTCTTTATAGTATTAATAATTGGAAATACCTTTCGAGTCTTATATGTGAGCAATTGTATAGATTGCATCGTTGTTGATACTGGAATGTAATAATCTTTCCATGGGGCCATGGTCGTCATTTCCATGTTTTGAATTGCGATAGCATAAACTTTGTTTTATCAGTTGAGGCACTCAAATAAGTTGCCAACATCTCCACTCATTTTGATCTCTAGATTGCTATTAAGCTTTGTATCTTGTCATATTTAATTTTAGATTCGATACTTTCTTGTTTTCGAATCTTTCTTAATTGAATGTAATAGTTGGTTTTAAACGCTTTGGTACTTGTATATTATTGAATTAGCAAAAATTCGGTTGATGTGAGATCACTGATATGTAAATGGAGTTTACTGCATCAGCCATCAAGTTTGATTATGAGGTTTGCACTTTTTCCGTTAAGTGTAGTTGACCTTATGCCCTAGGATGCACTTGACACTTCAAATGGAGTGTCGTATTTGTGTCTGACACCCCTTCGACACGTGCCAGACATACCAACTATGTAGCACGAACACTTCATTTGGGGGTGCCGTTTGCATTTTTGACACTCCGCGGACACGGATGGGACATGGCTATAGAAGTGTCTGGATTAATTTAAATTAAATCATATTGTCGAACACTTCTGGGACACGTCAGAACACTCTTGAGACACTTTTGGCCTTGTGGTCCTTTTTTTTTTTTTTTTTTTTTTTTTTTTTTTGGGTGGGGGGTTTGAGGAATGATGATCTTTTGGGGGACACTCGTGGGACACTTTTGGTCTAGTTGTCCTATTTTTTATTATTATTATTATTTTGGGTTTGAGGAATGATGATCTTTTTAAAATAAATGTTTCTTTTGGGGGTACAAACAAAATATTGAGAAAATAAAATGATATATAAGTACATATATCATAATATCATATAAGCTCTAGTCTCTTAGACTCTTTTTTTTTTTTTTTATTTAAATCTTGTTTCGTCTATACTCTTTCTTTATTAGTTATTACATGAGTCAAAAAGGGTTTTGAGTTTAGGGTTTTTTTTTTGGGACGGATATGTAATATAATGTTGATGCTTAATCCTCCCTTCTAATTTATTATTATTTTTTACTTAAAATTAAATTATATTCAAAAAAATATTTTTTTATTCGAAGTATCCTAGCCGTTCCGTATTCTATATTTTTGGGATTTTCCGTTTTGGCGTCTCCGTGTCGTATTGTGTCCGTATCCGTGCTACATAGCACACCAAAGAGTGTCTGGAATATTTTAATTCATTTTTGAAATCTGACACGGCATTGCGCATCATCAACACTTCTCGGACACGGTTCGGTTCTTTTACTCCCTCCGTTCCATCCCATTTTATGAGTTCATTTTGGGGAATCAAAATTTTTTTTAGAGAACATCATGATTGTACTTCACATGGGCATAAATAAGGGACTTTTTCCAAAAGTTCCCTTGCTTGCTTAAGAAAGTAGTTCATTAAGGGTAGTTTTGATAAGTAACTAAAAATTGATGGTTTAAGACTCTAGATTGACAATAGTTTTGGGATGGCTAAAAATAGAAAGAGGGACGTATAAAATGGGACTGAGGGAGTAATTTTAAGAGAAGTCTTGGATTTGGGGCGAAAGCCCTAATATGTAAAATAAGGTTAAAAGAGGGGTTTATTTTGAAAAGTTAAAACATTTTATGATAAATAAAAGGAATACTAGAAAGTTGAAGGACTTATAATAAGTCGTGGTATATTGTTATTATATTTTCATTGTTAAAATCTTGTTGTTTGGAGGTAATTTACTTAATATCTTAGTTCTTAGTTATTTAAAGAATATCCCTATTTTTATGTTACATGGTCACATATAAATCATGTATGATTAATTTTTTCCATGTCACCGCCGTTTCATGTTACGTTATTTTTTTAGGATTTTCCTTGTCGCCATTTCGTGTCGTGTCTGTTCCTCGTATTCGTGTCGGTGCTTCTTAGGTTATGCCATACAATGGTATTGTCATGTAATGAATGAAAACATAAAATGTTCTACCATTATTTAGTTCTTCAAATATTATTTCCCTAGCATTATTGAGCATCATTCATATCTTATACGAGGAAGCATATCATGCCATTCATGTGTGTGTGTTGCAAACCCAAATCAATTTTGGACTTCTATTGATGCTGGCGGAACAATATAGTTATTTACCTTGGGAGTACAAAACAAGTTTTGTAGTTTTGCAGATAGAGTGAAGCGTAAGCTCCTCTTGGCACCTTACTAGTGGCCCAAATATAACATAATTAATAGAACAAAAAGTGGAATAGAAATGAGAGAAATTAATGTTTTCTTCATTTTCTGAAAGTGCTGAAAATGTCTCCTTTATATATATGCATGCTAAAGTGACACAAATGGGATTTTACAATGAAGTCAAAGTGGACTGTTACAAATGTTATGGTGCAAATTACTGGTCATATAATTAGACTGAGAGGCCAAAATTAATATTTGTATGACCCATTTTCAAAGGAAAAAAGGACTGCTATGGTACGAAACGAAAATGTGAATAAAAACAGTACTTGAAATTTGCCATATTGGGGTTACAGAGCACTAGTATATATTGTGCAGCCTAGTCTCACCTCATAGAATTGCTGCCGAGTAAGCACATTGTGTATGCACATACCTACTCTTTATCATCTATAGGATTTTTGTCACACCCCGATTTTTAGACAATTAAATATTCAATCCAGAGTCTGTATCCGGACTAATATTCAATTACCAAAAATTACGAGAGCGACACCCTCCCATATGCTAACAGAAAATTTATTTGAAAATAGAATTTAATACTCCTTAAATAAGGACATGTGATCTTGTGTTTAAAGTAAAACTCTTTATTATTAAACATGTATTCCCAAACATCCATTTCATTGTAAAAGAAATAAAGTTCCATTATAAATATTATATCACTTTTCAAATTAAAAAAAAAACATCATTTTCATAAATAAAATGTCCACATACAGAGTTCAGCGGAAATAAAAATAAATAAGAATAAAATCTATACATCCATTGGTCAGAGTAACTACAACGTTCCCAATACCCAATATACCATATTTATTACAATTATACATACTGGCCCACAATGCCAGAAAATAAAATACAATCAAGTACAACAAAAATAAGTACAACTCCAATAATAAACAACACAACGACCATCTCTTCACCCAAACAGAAGCTCCAACGAAAATCTCCAAAAACTAAACCTGCACAAATACATTCGACTACGTTTCATATAGAAACGCCCCCGAATATATAACACACTCGGGTCAGTCACATGACTGGTATGAGTTAAACAAAACAACAAGTCTTAGGGATCCAATTTGAACCCGTAGACAACAAATTACACTACAATACTCTTGGGTCAAGACAGGTAGTTCCACACACATATCTGGACAATAGAGTAGTTTCCATTTATGTGGTGGCAAGTAGTTTCTTGCCCAAAATCCAAAGTTACTACGAGTTTCATACTTACCCATTACTTATGGTGAGCCAAACCTGTAATACGTTAGTGGGCCCACCATCCTGCAAATTGAATGATCATAGACCAAGCAAACAATTCTGTATACAAACCGTCCACATTCTAACTCAAACATCGCATTCATTTTTTTCACGCTTATCAGTCTTATGAAATACTCCATTGTCATTATTTATTAGCCTTTAATTTATCTTTGTGTTCCCTAGGTTCACCACTTGGCCACCCTCCATGGTACACCCACACATATATCCCATGTGTGCCCGGACATACTACTAACATCCACTTTGGTGCTAGTTTGGTTGGGGTATCAACCAAACTAGGTATACACACAGAAGGCCAGTCAATATGCCTAGACGTCTAACAAATAAGCCGGGCATAAGGCTTAGGCCAGCTTGATCACGAAGCCACTGGCAAAAGGGTACACTCAGCAAGTCGAGCTACCAAAAAAAAACATATCACACAACGGGGAGCGGTGAACACTAAAGAACTATGTTGCAATTATCACTTATCGTTCGTATTATCCTAATAATTGTAAATTTCACGTTTATTACATAGTTCCGTCTTATCATCCAATCACATCTCTAACTTTTAGATGTATTCCAATTTCTTACAATAAAGGGTTTTATCAATTAACCCATAACAATCTTCCCTCAATAATTTCCAATCAATTACAAGATCCCCAGTACACTATTCAACATATCTAATTTACTCATTTTTATCAAAATGACCACAAAATAAGATCAGTTATTTCAGGTACAATAATCTCAACTCAACATTCAATATTAGCCTACATAAAGCACATAATAAGAAATCATATTCTCCAATTTGCACGTTGAACTATATTGAAAACTGCTACTGTAATCTTAAATTTCTGCCCAAACGGTGCAGAATCAGGAAAAATACTATTAGACGAAAAACGTGCAGAATCACGTTTTACATGAGACACGCAGACAGAATGTTCAAATTCAAAGCCACAATTTTCTAATAATTTTCTGAAGTTTCTGCGACTGTGTGAATTACACATAAAACGAATTTCACCTATATTTTCTAACAAACATGAATATTTCACCTATAGTTTTGATCAAACTAACGATTCACCTAACCCTTTCGAATACCCTAATGTCATGATCGCAAAGTCACACGAAGGAAAAGAATGTATCTAAATTACTTCAACAATAGCAACGTGTATCGATCCATTACAAAGATTTAACCCTAACAATTAAATTTAACATGCACTAATTTACTCCCATACACATACATATATATACATATGTGTATATATATATATACTCGGATACACAAAGTTTAACTCACCTAGTTCAATCCAAACTTGACAACCACGAATGCTCCGCGATTCCCCACATGACCACGAACCCGGAATCCTTCTCCTTTCTCCTCCCTTTTCTTCTTCTTCTTCTTCTTCTCCCTCTCTCTCTCTCTCTCTCTCTCTCTCTCTCACACACACACACACACACACACACACACACACAACACACGTATGTTCTCTCTTTTGGATGGCTAGGGTTTTTAACATAAGTAGATATGTACACTACACACACAACACATGTCAAATAAACACACATAAATATATATAAATTCCGTTTTTCTTTTTGTGGGCTCACAAAAGAGACCTATATGAGCCCAGAATGCAGTACAAAGTATTAAAATGAGTAGACCATGACCCCGGTACTAAGTTTTAATGTTAATTACATTATTTAACACATTCGCGGGCCTATAAACACTATATAACAAAAAATACATATCAACCCTTCATTTTATTTTTTAACAAATATAAATTAATAAAATATAACTCCCAAACTAAACGCGCTCACTCATGATTTAATTTATATGTCCACCAAACACTTAAAATTTTCCAAACACATGTCTTACATAGGCACACTCATATAATATTGCTAACTGAAATTTCAATAAAAATATTATTTAAACACTTACAAATTTTCGGGTTGTTACAATTTTTATTTAGCTTACTAGTATATGCATATGGGAGTCCAAAATAAACCAAATTTTGTCTTATAATTCTTTCAACTTGAGAGAACGCTGAATATACACATGGACAAGAAGGAATGTTTGAAAAGATAATATCTATTTATATAATTTTTTTCAAAATTTAAATATTGCAATCATTGTTGTCAAAATATGAATCAAATCGAATAGTGAATCTTAAGATTCATTTTATTTAGAAAATAAATAATAATACATTTGTATATGCATATAAAACATATGTATATACATATACTATTTGTGCTTTTTTTAGGATGTGCAGCCCAACACTTCACGTACATACGTGAATGTGAACAGGAAAAAGGAACAAACATAAGGACAATGCATGAATGGCAATACTATTATGTTTTCAATAAAAAGCTTGGTGTTATTTGACAATTTCATATTTATTGACACAACTAGTAGCTATATATATATATATATATATGTAGAAATAGCATAGTAACTTAACAAAATGTAAAACTAATACAAGTGAAAGCATAGAAGGGCATATAACACGGGCAAAAAATAACAGTTGCTTTTTTTTTTTTTTAAAGCAAAACTCAAAATTTTTACGAATCGTGAGAATGGAATCGTGAATCGGATGATTCAGACTTACTCAATGCGATTTCCGATTCATAGGCATGATTCAAATCGCTCGGTATGAGAATTGAATCTATTTGTATGAATCGAATCGTGAATCACAGGATTCTAACCACCATGATTCCAACAAATGCAAATTGAAATTGAAATGTCATTCTTCAATGTTGCATTTGTCGCCTTCTTTGTTCTTCGATGATCAAAACCTAACCATTATGGTTGGTTTTCCTTGTTTTTCCGACAATTCGTGCTAGTTCTACCATCTGCACTTTAGTCATGAATCACGATCATGTTTCTTCTTGGCTGCCGACCAGTTGGGTTTTCTTGTGTGTGTTTTTCCTGGAATTTTGTAGAGTGATTTAGCAATGCTAATGTTATAAACATGTTACTTGCTTAGCACATTTGATTTGTAGTTTCTTAGGAAATGTTCTACATATCTAATTTCATGAATTTTGTTTTCTGGAGTGCAGGATAGTTTCTCTACCCGCAAATCTGGATTTCATGATCTACAACCATCGCGGAAAAGCATTTCCATCATATATTGATTTGAAGTTGAACTGACAAAAGACAACTTCTTGAATTTTTCGAACTCAGAGATTTTTTTTTCCTTTCAGGTGATGAAAATTGAGATTTATGTTATTGAAGTTATTGAATCACCCAGAAGAGGTTTGATAATGCACAACTTAAGATAGTCAATAAACTTGAAAAGTAGATCTTGGCTTCCATTGGCTGTGATTGGGGAAGATATTAGTCTTATGTTGTATTTTTGTAGTGAATTTACATTTTGTCACCAAGCTTTAATTCATTAAGTTTTTCCATGTTGAAAATAAGCATTTTAAGGTTTGTTACAATTCACGCTCTCAAGATGTGGTTTTTTAAGCAACTTACCAATAATTTTTAGAAAGTGGTAAGAGCAAGGGTCGGTCCTGGGGGGAAACAAAGTAAGCAACCGCTTAGGCCCTCACTCCCAAAGAGCCCCCAATTTCAATTGCAGATGTGACAAAAAAAATCATTTATATATATAATTATGTATAAGTAGACTCAAAAAATTTTACCTCTAGGGCACTGCCCCCCCCCCTCGAACTCCTGTATAGCCTTAGGACTCATATTTTAGAGTTCGCTTAAGGCCACTCAGGACCCGCACTGGGTAAGAGGACTACACCCCTAGCTTTAACTTGTTAACTAACCATTGACACAAAATTGGATACGCACAAGAAAATAATATTACAATTACATTTTTAATTTCAATTATTTGGTTACTAAATGAGCACTAAATCCATGAACCAAGCGCACCATGAACCATGGTTGTAAAAAATCGGACCGGATCGGCCGGTTCGACCAGTTGGACCGTTGACCGGTCAGTTTTCCTGTCCGGTTTGACTCGGTAACCATTATTGGCACTAAAACCACCCAGAACCGGTGGGATCCGTTCAAAAACTCTTTTTTGACCAAAATCGCTCAAACCGTTTTTTTGTCTACAAAGTTTTTTAATTTTTTTAATTTTTAATTTTTAATTTTTAATTTTTAATTTTATTTCCCCTATACTATAAATCTCTTACTAATTTGTACTTAATGATAGGAAAGTGTGGAAATAAAAATTGAGTTTTTGTGTATTTTTTTGTTTATATTTATTTATTAAAAACTTATGTATAAATATAAATAATTAAATATTACATAATTATGACATCATAGTTGATTACCGTTCACCTGATGGTTAAATTTCTAATCCGCGACCCGATCAATTTTTCAATTCGACCAACGGTCCAATTTACAAAACATTGCCCGGAACCTTTGAAAACGGATTGCCATTGCCATTGCCATTGCCAATGCCAATGAGGGTAGTGCCTAGGTTGGACAGTTTTCAATGCATATACTCAGATGACTGGGACTTTACATGGAAAAATATCACTGTACGAGCTCAAATGCATGCACCAAAGCATAAAAGCATCTTGGTTCATGCACCTTCCAATTGTCTTTAAAAAAACCTCCTCCACAACGGGTAAATATTTAATGCAACAGATACTCATCATTTATATGGAATTATGGCCAAGAAAATAATATTTGTGAATCCTATTGATTAATCTGACTTTAAGTCCTATTTCTATATTTATACTATACTATAAAAGAGCTTACAATGGAATAATCTTTAGATCAGGGCTGGCCCTTACACTTTGGGAGTCCAAAGCAAACTCTAAAAAAGGGGTCCTAAGGCTATACGGGGGCTCGGAGGCAGTGCCTCCGAAGCTAATTATTTTTAAGATGTACTTATACATAACTATATACACAATTGGTTTTGAGTAATATTTGAGGTACTAACATTTTCCACTAATATCCACACTCACACTCTATCTCTGTCCTATTGGCACTTTGGATCTACTCGATTTTATATTAGATCTAAAAAATGTATGAGTTATTATGGTGATTTTGAAACCAAGCCCTAAATGAAAACAACTTACAAATCCTCCAAATTCCCAAAATGGTAAACAAATAATAATTAAAAATCAAGCCCTACAACAACTTACAAGCCCTAATCAACATATAAATTATTATCAACATAGATCATCAATCATGTTTACGGAATCATAAAGGAAAAACTAACGATTAAATTCACAAGAGTAAGAATTGATTAGAACCAAAGAGACTTGCCGATATCACAATTTGAGCAAGAGCTGAGATAAGATACCCGCAAAAATTCTAGAAAGAAATCTTGTAAATGTGAAATAAGTAAGGGCCAGCTTGTTTTTGGTTTGGGTTACTAGCAACAAAAAACAAAGTATCTAAGATTTGGACCTTTTAACTTGGATTGGGCCCCTTTATGGGTTTTAAATTTTTGGGCTTAGACATAAGAGTATAAAGAGTACATTTAAAATGGGGCCCTTAAATTAAGTGTTTTTTAGGGGGCCCAAAGCAGCTACTTTGTGGGCTTTGCCCCAGGGTCGGGCCTGTTTTAGATGCCAAATTAATTTGATCTTAATGGTCATTTTGCCTCAAATAGAATATTTCCTAGATGCCAAATTAATCTGGCCTTAATAGTCATTTTGGGTTTATAATTTGATTATTTGGTAGTTTCTGTTTGCCTATAGTTTTGCGCGGGCGTGCCAGAGCCAAAACGGGCTTGGTGTGTGTGTGTGTGTGCAACCTAATTTCCTATATCGCTTGAGTAAGTGATACCCAAGGCTTTTAGATCTGACTTCTAAACAGAATGACTGTGTATGACGAGTAGTAAAGTACCCTCATCAAACATTCCTTGGCAGTACTGAAGCGCACAAGCCAAATAGTGTAAAGAGTTCACTAGGTAAACAAACCACAAACCACTAATAAAATATGCAAATATTTTATTGAATATTTGGACAGAATATTACAGTCCAAAAGAACAAGATCAGAACATGTTCTGACTATTCAAAAGAGTGAAAATAGTAAAAATAACAAAGAGGAACAAACCTACTTGCTATGGATGCAAAATAAAGAAACAAAGTTTTGACTACTGTTATGAATGTTGTTGAATGCTGTTTTGAGTGCTGTTTTCTAGATGACGTGGAGTCCTTTGCACGATTAGCCTGCTTCTATATTTATAGCGCCCTTTGGCAGTCCTGATAAGGCAAAGACTCCTTGACTTGCGCTCCAAGCAGTGGACTGATTATAAAATCCTTCCTATTCACCAATTCTTGCCTTATCCACATTCTGACGGGATCAACCCCACTGTTTTAGAGATTAGCCTTCCATATCCAGCTGGACGTGATCTGATTGCATTCCCAAACGTACTCGGATTTTTCAAATCCAGGATGACGTCACAAACGACAGCTAAGAGCGGAACCGCCTTCTTGATATCCCCATCGGCCTTACGACCATTAATCTTAGCTTCATCGGGCTCATACAAGCTCTGCTTGTCACACTTTCTGATTTTCATGCCCGATGATGGTATCATAAATGCTTGCGGCTGATCGGGCTCCTGCCACCGACCTTTATTGTTTATCTCAGGTATGATGTCCAATCGCCAAGTTTGTTCTTTTAGTTACCCATCGGGCTTCCGTTTTGACGACGGCTTATATCTCAGATGCCCGATTGTTGTAATAAGTACTTAGCATTCCATCCGGGTTATAAACCTCATTGTTCACTTACTTTAATGACCGTGCCCGATAGGACAGAACATGACCCACCATGCCTATTGGGCTCCATCAAATTGTATAACAACCTCCATCTCTCCAAGTCATACGACATTCTTTCCTTGAGCCCGATGGGCTATGACAACTCTGGCCAACCACTCTTGGACTTGACCTGGGCCGAATATCCCCAAGCCCAACCGGGCTCAAAAACCTTTGGCGGTTTTTTGGGTGCAAACAATTTCTCATCACATCAATGTATCTCAAGTTACTATAAATGATAACTTGAGTCTTGTTTGGCAAAGTTTGTTTGAGCCTTAAGGAATCTTTCAAGGAACCTTTGCATTACCAAACAAGGCTCAAAATAATTTTGTAGATTAAGACTTGTTTGGCAAGGCTTGTTTGACCCTTAAGACATCTTTTAATGAATCTTAGAATTACCAAACAATCCTTAAGTTACTTTAGTAGAATTACCCTTTTGTGTATATGTACATATACATATATATATATATACATATACATATACAGATTAAGGCTTGTTTGGCAAGGCTTGTTTGACCCTTAAGACATCTTTTAATGAATCTTAGAATTATCAAACAAGCCTTAAGTTACTTTTGTAAATTACCCTTTTGTGTATATGTATATATACATATACATACATACATACATACATACATACATACATACATACATGCATGCATGCATATTATATTATAATTTATTATTATTCTTAATGTATTTAAAGTGTGTACAATTATAAATTTAATTATCAAAATACCCTTTTGCCTTTTGTTATTGCCCTTGTGTGCATATGTATACTCGTACTACTCCGTATATACATACTACTATTTTATTGTATTATTAAAATTACAACTGTCTTTTGTAATTTGTTAAAGTTGAAAGGGTGTACAATTGTAAACTAAATAACCAAATTACCATTTTGTTAAATTGAATTACTAAATTACCCTTTTACCTTTTGTAAATTACCCGTTTATATATATATATATATATATACACACACACTAGCGTTGGCCCGTGCTATGCATGTGTATCATTGAATTTTATTTTTGTTTATATTTTTTATATTAAAATTTACTCAGAAAATCTGAAAAAAAAAAATTAATTAAAAAATATGAAAAAATAAGATATATAGTGGGAGAGAGTCAGTTACAGTGAGTGTGAGGTGAGTTACTAAAAAAATGTAAGAGTGTAGCATGTATGTGTTTTTAAATTATTATTTTTTTACTTTTTGAATATTATTTATTTTCAATATATATACAGTTGTGTATCTATACTATGCTATTGTGTAGTAATGTCATGTGGCATCCCAATAATACGGGAGTGCCACGTGGTACCTACATTGCTATTTATAGATATATAGATCTATAGATATACATATTATAATTTATTATTATTATTTATGTATTTAAAGTGGGTAAAATTATAAATTAAATTACCAAATTATCATTTTTTTTCTTTTTGTAAATTACCATTGTGTGTATAATAAATATACATATATATTATTTTATTATATTAATATTATATATAAATTGAATTACCAAATTTTAATTTATGTATTTAAAGTGTGTACAATTATAATTGAATTATCAAACTACCCTTTTATCTTTTTGTAAACTACCCTTGTGTATATAAATATACATATATTATTTTATTATATCATTATTATATATATTGAATATATTATTATGTACATAAAATTGAATAAAAATGTGTACAATTATAATTTTAATAACAAAATTACTCTTATGCTTTATGCAAATTACCTTTTTGTTTCTACTCCTTAGAGAAAAGAGCCTTAAAGTTTAAAACGTTTACAATTATGAATTCTCTTTTATTAAATGGAATTACCAAAAACTCTTTTACATTCTGTAAATTACCTTTATGTGTGTGTATATATACACATATATATATATATTATTTTATTTTATTATAATATACGTATATATATATATATAAATTGAATAACCAAATTACCCTTATGTCTTTTGCAAATTACTCTTTTGTTAAATCGAATTACCAAATTACCCTTTTGTCTTTCGTAAATTACCCTTTTGTATATTTGTGTGTATATATACATACTCCCCCCGTCCCTTAAAAATATTCTTGTATTCTATTTTAGGATGTCCCAAAATTATTGTACACCTTCCAAAATTGGTATACAATTTTTACTCACTTTACAAAACTATCATTCATTGAAATCTACGCCATTGCAAAACTAAAAAAGTAATTATAATAATTATGGCAATTGTGGTAAATAAGTGTAGATTCTTTTTGTCCCCTTAAAAAATTGAGTTCCTAAGAGTAGACTATTTTTAAGGGACGGATGAAGTATATATTTATCTATACGTTAAACAAAAAGCTTAAAACCTTAAAATGTGTACAATTGTAAATTGAATAACCAAATTACCCTTATGCTTTTTACAAATTACATTTTTGTTAAGTTGAATTACCAAATTACCCTTTTATATTTTGTAAACTATCATTTTTGTATATATGTAAATATACACACACACACACACACACATACACTAGTGTTGCCTTGAGGCTCGAATGCATGCACGAACTATGCACGAATATCATTGAATTTTTTTTTAAAATCTATATGTGTATATATATATATATATCTACCCAAGAAGTCTGGAAAAAAAAATGAAAATAAAAATTAAATTAAAAATTAAAAAACATGAAAAAATAGGATATATAGTGAGGGAGAGGCATTTACAGTGAGTGTGAGGGAAGTTACTGCAAAAGCGTAGGAGAGTAGGAAGCATGTTTTTTTTAATATTATTTTATTTCAAATATATATACAATTGTATATCTATACTTTAGTATTGTGTAGCAATGCCATGTGGCATCCCAACTACATGGAGAGTGCCACATTATACCTACATTGCTATTTATATACAAATACATAGATATTATCTGTACATTAAAAAAATTAGCCTTAAATTGTAGGTTGAACGTCAATTATTATAGTTCAAGCATATTTTTTTTCTAACACCATCTTAATAATTAATAGAACATATCTCTCTTTCTTGTACACATTCAATAAAATAAAATAAAATAAAATAAAAAAAACCACACACATTGCATTACCAAATCCAATGCATGTGTCTTGAAAACAGTTGAATGCTGTACTTTTGTCTTTAAATTAAAAAATTGCTCTTGTATAATAAATAAGATTCAAAACTACAATTTTCTCGCAACCAAGTCCATCTATATCACACTAATACATAGGTAAGTTGTAACTATCTTTTCCACTAAATTAGAATAGTCATGTGTCTAACATGAATAATTCATGGAATTGTAAGGTTCATTCCACGCTCCTGGTAGCGTTCCCACCTAGTACAGCCCTATTTCCTCTACGGTGTTCTCCCTCACTGGACACTGTTCTCTCTCTGGTTCTTACCAATTTATGCATCCCCCCCCCTCTTCCCCTTCTCTCCCTTTGGGCTTTGTTTAAAATCTCCATTTTCGGTTTGACTCGATGTCTGGGTGTCTCTTTTTCTTTCTCTAATTTGAGCCATTGGTCTCCCACCTAAATCCATTTACTCTTCCCCCATTTCTCTTTCTACTTACTTCATCAAACTACCCCTTTCCGTCTTCACTATGGATGACATCACAAATGAGCTATCACAATTAATATCCAAACCCTCAAATTTGTCTTGTTTTGAAGACACCCTCACTCTGGATATTTATGAATCCACAGCAAAAGTGGAAAATATCCCTTTGGGAGGGAAGATCATCTCAGAGAGAAGAATTAATTTTAAGGCTATACAAAATACCGTCCAAAAAGCATGGATTCTGATAGGAGAGTTATCAATTACAGAGCTAGAGCCGAATACCTTGCTGTTTTCTTTCGGAGAACAAAGCGACTACCAGAGAGTTCTCAGACAAGCATCGTGGTCAGTAATGGGACATTATATGGTGGTAAAACCTAGGTTATCTAGTCTAATTTTAGAAGAACTCCAGCTCTCTTTTTATGCTTTTTGGGTCCAAGTTCATGGATTACCACCAAGCCACAGTTCTGAGAACAATGCCAAAGCAATAGGAACAAAGGGGGATAAAGTGGAAGATATAGATATAGCAGGAGGAAGCATCCCATCCTCGGCCAGAGTCATGAGAATTAAGATTGAGATTGATACAAACCTCCCTCTGAAAACTGGATTTCTTCTCAAGGGAACAAACCTTCCGAAAGTGTGGATACAATTCAAATATGAAAGATTATCAGAATTCTGCTTTCGGTGTGGGAGAATCAGCCATACAATAACCAATGCAGTTTTGACCCAAAATCGATTTCACACCTCCCCCCCTCCCCTCTCATAACCCTAGACAGGGATCATATGCCTTTGGTCCTTGGATGAGAGTGGAAGATTTCAGATATAGATCCAAGAGAACCATACCCAATCCTGCTAGATTGGATAATAGGGGAGAACTGGTCCATAATATTATTTCCCAAAATGAAAATGAGGTCATGGCAGTCATGTGCAAAACGCCGAATGAAAAAGAAATGGGGAAAATACCTTTTACCCCCCTGTGGTTAGACTCATTTTCTCATAACCCCCTTGTGGTTCATTTTGTAACCCTTAACCCCCCTGTACTACGGACTAAAGTGAGACTGTTAACTTTTCTAACTGCAGTCCCACTTCAGTCATTAGTACAGGGGGGTTAAGTGTTACAAAAATGAACCACAGGGGGGTTATGAGAACATGGGTGTAACCATAGGGGGGTAAAAGGTATTTTTTTTCCTAAAAAGTATGTATAGGGGCTTGGGGGTATTAATGTCATTTTCTTTTTCCGTTAGAAAAGTTAACAGTCTCACTTTAGTCCGTAGTACAGGGGGGTTAAGGGTTACAAAATGAACCACAGGGGGGTTATGAGAAAATGGGTATAACCACAGGGGGGTAAAAGGTATTTTCCCCAAAAGAAATTAAAGAGGCTCTGTTTCAACTTGGGTCTAATAAAGACCCGGGCCCGGATGGTATGTCTTCGATCTTGTATAAAACTTTTTAGAAAATTGTTAAAAAAGGATGTCATTGCCATGGTTCATAGCTTCTTTTGTGGAGGATTTCTTTTGAAGACCTCAACCGTACCAACATTGTTTTAATCCCCAAGGTTGATAATGCCACGTCCCCGAATCTATTCAAACCTTTAGCTTGTGTAATGTCATTTACAAAATTATTTCCAAAATCCTTGCTAATAGGCTCAAAATCCATCTTGGAAATATTATTTCCCCAATGCAATCTGCTTTTGTCCAGGGTAGAGTGATCCACGATAACTCTATTATTACATATGAGATTGTTCACACAATGAGAAACAAAAAAGGGAAAGGTGGTCTCATGGCCATAAAATTTGATATGGAAAAAGCCTATGACAGAATTGAATGGCCTTTTCTTCTCAAAGTCCTGAAATGTCTAGGCTTCTCAAAGACTTGGTGTAATTGGATTGAACAATGTGTCTCCACAGTCTCTTTTTTTGTCCTAATTAATGGCTGTCCGGAAGGTTTCTTTAAACCGGAAAGGGGGCTCTGACAAGGTGACCCTCTTTCCCCCTTCCTTTTCATAGTTTGCTCTGAAGTTTTGTCCAGGATTATCAACCGCGATGCTAAACATGGGCTTATTATGTCACAGCCCGGTCCCACAATAGCAGAACCGAAGCCCGTGGCACGCCACCGAGGCTAAACCAATTTATTAACGTTCCCAAAAATTCAGTTTTAAGAACACACGCAGCGGAAAAGAAACATAACTCTTGTTCTAGTACGTATCGGA
Organism: Hydrangea macrophylla; assembly: GCA_033977485.1. Lineage (NCBI taxonomy): Eukaryota > Viridiplantae > Streptophyta > Magnoliopsida > Cornales > Hydrangeaceae > Hydrangea > Hydrangea macrophylla. The sequence goes on along the minus strand of CM066999.1, from coordinate 100,361,172 downwards.
GCCAACCGAAAATACACTTGTCGCCCGGAGGCTTCAAAATTTGATCCGACCAATTTTCCCTTAAAAGGGTCCCAAAAGAAGCTTAAGTTTGTAATTAGAACTTTTGAAAATATTTGAAAGTAGGAGAACAAACAATCTGACAGGGGGCATCTCGAACGGTCGAACGTCCCTCTCGACCGGTCGAAAGTCCCTTCGACCAAGTGCATTTACTGAAGTTTCAAGCAGAGGGCCATTCGACCGATCGAATGGGTCCCTTCGACCGGTCGAAAGTCCTTTGACAGCAAAGCCACTTGTTTCTGTCCAACTTTCGACGTGACAAAAAGTGCCATATCCAATTCCAATTCTTCCGAAACTTTATGAAAATTATTTAAACATATATATTAACATGCCACTTGAAGGAAAACATTTACTGAACACGTTAAGGACGTGTTTGGCACAAATCTCAAACATGCACCAAGACTTGCATAAACACAAACTATCAACTCCTTTACGTACTTAAATCCAACCTCATGAGTTCTTTCACAACTCTAACATATGAAAAGACATACGCGATATATAATAATGTTTCAAAACATATCTAGAGCTTCTAATCTGCAGATTCCAATACAACCTACTATTCAATTCTATTACAAGTTCCTTATGAAAGCAAGGTAACAAACGTTCTCGATTTCAAAACTACGGGATAATTGCGATGAACCGCCATCAAAGTGAACTCCCAACACCCCGCAATCACGCCTCCGATTCCTCGCCGACATTAATACCTGCAATGCTTATTTTAATAACCACACATATTTCGATTTGTTTAAGCTAACGCTTAGTGAATAAAACAACATATGCATATGAATGACAAACATGCTCATATTCACATCTCTACATTTCATACTAGTCGCCGGAGACTCACGTGCCCGACCATACTCCCAATCCACGACTCCTCGCCAATAAGTCCACGCGAAAAGGTAAGACCCACGATTCTTCTCTTCAGTCCTGCGACCTTAATGCCTATATCGGCTCCACAAAATGGCTCGGTGACCACGTGCTCCTTCTGACCTAAATAAGCAACTCTACCTGCCCAAATACATATCACCATGCTCGCGGTAAACAAAGCATTTCACCGTGCTATTGGGCCTACTTATCAATATAATTGCCCAATATGAACTACACAATATATCAATTAACTAACACATGCTATTCATACAAAACATGAATACATGTCAAGAAATCATTCCAAAAACATAGTTGAATCACTCACCTCCGAATAACGTTCTTAAACTACGATCCAAGGAAAACCCGTGCACAAAGAACGTGCAGAAAAGCTTCTAGTACAGTTCCTATGGATCAAAAGTCCGAATATCAGCTTTTATGAAAAATTCTAGAAAAAGGCTTTTCGAAAAACTTGGCTAAACAAGGCCTAATAGGTATCGAAACGAAGCTCTTACCTCAAGGAGCTCGAATATGAAATCTAGGAGAAAACAGACTAACAGAAGGTCGTCGTTTGGCGTCGAAAAGCTCAAAGCAACCATATCTCCCTTTGGCCTCATTTTGAGTTTTAGGTTAGAAGTTATGAAAATTATGAAAGTCATAGCTTTCTATATATAGACAACATTTTCTAAAATTGTGTTTACCTCCCCACGAGTTTTCAAAACTCATAAACACTCTCCAAAACTTTCTACACAGCTAATTCATAGCTTCACGAGTGAAACTTCAAAATTATAAAAGTTTCTGACTAAGTTCCGCTTGGTTGCTAAAACGCGAATTTCTACATGATTTTTATGAAATTGCTAATTAGCCTACCAATTAATGGCGTGCTAATTCGTCCTCATCAGGATACTAAAATTAACAACAGATATAAATTCTAAACCAGAAATAATACATATATTGAAATACACAGGTAAACATTTATTTCCAAGTAAACATTTAAGGTATTCCACAGTGACCGTCTCAATCTCGGAGAGACGTCACAACAACAAAACACTCATTCACACCGTCTCAAAGGGTTCTCTAACACAGACACCCAAATCGACTCGTGAGTCAAAACTCACTCACACATGCTGCCAAAATGCACAACACATCACATTATCTTGCAAGACAATGCAATGAAATGCAATAACACGATTACGGATGTTATATATTAATGGAATAAAAGCAGCTAGAAATTGTCCCTTGATCAATCATCTCTTATTCGCGGATGACCTCATTGTTTTTGGGAAAGCAAATCCGGATGAAGCAAAAATTATCCTCGATTATATTGGAAAATATGGGAAGTGGTCTGGCCAAAAGATAAATCAACAAAAGTCCAAGATTCTTTGTAGTAAGAATGTTTGTCCAGATGTTGCTCATGCTATAAGGAGGGAAACATCTTTCAAAAAGGCCCCTATAGATTCTAAATATCTTGGGCTTCAACTATCCATGCAGGGCTCAAAGTCTCAAACTGCTGACATTGTTAATAAGGTCCAAAGGAGGCTCAAAGGTTGGAAAGTGTCCCTCCTCTCACAGGCTAGCCAAGGAACCCTTATCAAAACGGTCACTCAAGCGTTCCCAGTTTACTCCATATCGACTTTCCAATTATTGGTTTCAATCAACAGCAAGTTAGATGGTATTATGCGAGATTTTTGGTGGGGTCATGCTCGGGAAGGTAATCAACATCCTTTCTACCTTAAAGCTTGGACTCTCTGTGCTTTCCTAAAAGCTTCAGAGGTCTTGGATTTCGCCGTATGAGGGACTACAACAAAGCTTTGCTTGCAAAATTAGGGTGGCAAATTCTGACTCAATCAGAGAAACTCTGGATTCGTATCATCAAAGGTAAGTATCTTCATAAGTACAACCTGATGGACTCACCAAAGATTGCTAATTTTTCCTGGATTTGGAAAGGGATTAATTCGGCATCTTCTATTCTGAGCAAAGGGGCATGTTTTTTCATTGGCGATGGTTCTACTACAAACATCTGGAAGGATCCTTGGGTCTCCTCACTTTCAAACTTCAAACCTGTTCGTCTTCCTGGGCCGAGACCCCCCTTGTGTCATGTCTAAGAGTTATTCAGCCTTGGTGAAAGTGGCTAGAACAGACAGCTTCTTAACTCCATCTTTGTTCCCAATTCGGTTGAAGCAATTCTTCAAATTGGGTTGCCTATAGAAAGGACAATTGATACTCTAAGGTGGCTCCCAAACAAAAAAGGTTCCTTCTCCGTGAAATCCACCTATCTTACGGATCAAAACCCCAGACTTGTGGAGTCTTCGGGGTTCACCTCCAAAAGTTGGAAACAACTTTGGAATCAAAATTGCACGAACGCCATAAAATTTTCCTTTGGAAAGTTATTGGTAATGCAATCCCAACGAGATCGGTCCTCGCATCTCGTTTTGATGTTGATACCACCCATTGCCCTCTGTGTAATCACTGTGTGGAAACCCCAGAGCACTTGTTCTTCCAATGTCCTTTAGTTAGAATCATTTGGAGAAATTCAAGGTGGCCTCTTGACCCAACCCATGTTGCCGATACTGGTATGAAAAGATGGGTCAATTGCATTCACAAGCCAACAACCTTTTTTGGCCTTAATCTGGATAAGGGCAAAGACTTTACAATTTTTGCTACCATTGTAATGCACCAGGTTTTGTCTTTACGAAACAAAGTTATCTTCCAAGATACTAACTTCGATGTCAGAAAATGGTGTGAGTAGACATTCGCTTTGGCCTCTGAGCATCAAGCTTCTTTCAAGAAGATTTGTCAATCAACTAGGACATTGAAGGAAGGATGGACTCCCCCTCCGACTGATTGGATCAAAGCAAATTATGACGTGGCTATCCGGAACCACGCCACGGCTCTCGTTGTTGTCATGAGAGATGCCGATGCAAATATTCTTTTTACTAGATCTTGGCTTGACAGTCCCATGGATCTAACAGTGGCTGAAGCAAAGGTTGCCATGTGTGCCATCACAGAAGCAATCTCTTTGGGATTCAAGAACATGGTGTTTGAGGGGGACTCGTTGCTTGTTGGGAACCCCTCACAATTGGCGTCTTCAACCAGAATGGGCTATTGAGAACACCATTTTAGAGAGCCGTCGAATGCTTTCTAATTGTTTTGTCTTTTGATATTGTGTTAAAGTGCATAGATCTGCTAATTTTGTAGCTCACAATCTTGCCAAGTGGGCTTTGACTTGTAATTTTTTTGGGTCTATCCCGGTTAATAAAGTTCCTCAAAGCGTTTTGGCGGAATATTATCAAGGGGGATAAAAGTCACTGTTTTGTTTGCTTGTTTTAGTTCAATGAATTTGAACTTTCTCAGCAAAAAAAAAAAAAAAAAATCATTGAATTGTAATACCACATATCAAAATAACCGTTGGTACTTATTAAACATTTTCTCCTCCACACCCATCAAAGATTCAAAACCATCAAATCAGAAGTCCTTTTCTGTTCTATGCCGTGCCCAAACATCTATTGTTGATGGCCGAACCAGAGTTGCAAAACAAATGTGTGGTGATGTTGCAAGACATTTATGTTGACAAAGAATACTTAAGTACTAGCAAGTAGCAACTAGCAACTAGCAAGTGTCTTCTTCCTTCTATCATCACAGAGCTACTTCATTCATGAAATCCCTTTCTGTCCCTCGTGCCAACTTGGATTACTGTAAAAGGACATTTCATGAGTGACAATAAACAAAGTTGGTTGGGACACCACTTATACCAATTCTTTTAAAGCAAAGCTATGGTTTCTAAATTTGTATCCCAATTTGAATTCCCAAACACACATTTGGCATTGAGACCACATTCAAGCGGAGCAATGCTATGATTCTGAAATTTGCAAACCAAATTTGGTTCCCAACAAATGTGGCACTAGATCATATTCAATAATTATGGGACCACTTAATTTTTATTGGAAGTTATTTTAAATGGTCCTATTGCACATTTGTTGGGAACTAAATTTGGGAATACCGGGACCACTTAATTTTCATAGGAATTTGTTTCAAGTGTTCGCACTGCCACATTTGCTCTGAACCATAGCATTACTTTTTCTTTTTAAGCAATAAATGTATTGGTGCTCCTTAGTCCTTCCTACCTTTTGCCTATTTATATCTAATGGAAGTTGCAAAGAGAGAAAAATAAATAAATAAATATTTAAAAAAAAAAAAACCCCATTTTCTAAGATTTGGTGGAGAAAAATATGCAAAAGAGTTCAGAAATACAGGTCACTTCACAATGAACTTCAGAGAGAGTAGCTCACTTTCAAGAGTTAAACAAGCATTGAAGCCGACGACTCTGACAATGCTAGCATGGTTAACCACGGGGATGAGCCGAAAGAAGGGCACTTTTCAGTTGTAGCTATGAGCAATGGTGAGGCAAAGAAGTTCTTGGTTGCATTAAGTTATCTAACACATCCTCCATTCGTCAAGTTATTGGAAGCCGCTGAACAAGAATTTGGATTCGATCAACAGGGTGTTCTTGCCATACCCTGCAACGCAAGTGAGCTACAACGAATTTTACAAGGGAAATCGAATAAATAACAAAGAAATAGTGCAATAACATCAACAGTGTAAATAGGGAGATTTTTCTATCTATTCATCATCTTCAGGAATCAAGAAACAATTTAGCAGAATTTTTTGTATTCAAAGCAAAATGGGTTAAACCTGTACTAGGTCAATGTCATTTCCCTTCAGGATATTCTCTATTCTGCAACACGAGTGCAAAACAACCAACAGAAATTCTATTTTTCTGCTAATTCAATCAATAGAGTTCATGAGCTCATGAATCTTCAAAACATTAGAGTGATTATGTTCCATTTTCTTAGAATACCCACCGAAAAAACATGAACAATAAATTATATCTTATCCCAACTCTTTAGAGCAGCTTGAAAGCGTAATTAAAACAAAAAATCAATAACTAATATAAAGATTCAGTATGGGGGAAGAAGACTCGACGATTTCAAGATCTTTGCAAAGTATTAGTACAGTAAACGCTGTTGTTATGCAACATATGTATGTAGCAAGAACTGAATGCTTTTTTAGCAGCAAATGAAGGCAGATAACTGCATTAGAGCCAAATTGTATATAAACTGACTACTGGCCCTGGACGTGCATCCCCAATGTCAGAATCTAGTTTCGTGGACCAGAAAACCAAAGTTTAGGAGAAAAGAAACCTACCAGGATTTTCGACGACGAGCAACATATGTTTAGGAGAAAAGAATTGGTGCACCTTCAAAAGGATAAATCATCAGCGGAAATTACTAATCAGAATATGCAATCTGGCAGTGTAAACCTTCCACAAGAAAACAATCTCACTTTTCTGAGGCAAATTTTTTTTTTTGAGCAAAGGAAGTTTTTCTTTCTTTCTTTTTTTTTTTCAAAGAAAGAAAGAAAAACTTCCTTCTCCTCCCTTCGAAACATAACTCCAAAGAATTAATTGAGTAGGACTTAAAACAACAATGAACAGCCTCTTCTGCTACTTGACTGGATTACTGAGAGTGTGACCACCACAGTCGACTTTAAGAATGCTCCCAATAGAAGGATTCTAGTGGAGTCTAAGACAGGAGTGACTATCATTCAAGAATGTCCAGAAGAAACTATGCACCCCAAAAGAGCGCAAAATCTCCGGCAATGAAGCATCCATCAGAGGAACAATCTACGATGGTTCTAAGATGGTCCCTCAACCGCCATTTTAGAAAAACAACAATTAAACATGTTAAAATCTGTAGCTAGTAGCTACCAAGAAGGCAAGCACTTAATCATAAACATACAAGAGAGCTTCATGACAACCTCAGATAGATAAGCTAGTTCCAATGTTTTGATCAAATTGGTGAAGAACTATGAAACTATTAAAAAGGATGAAACCAGCATTACAAGGTGCCAAGAAAATGTGGCAACAGTGACAGCCAACGAGGTAGAGATAAATGTTTTGCAATTGAGTGGAAGCTAAGCAGTATGCATTAAAGTTCAAACACCTTATAAATATTCACATTTACGCTTGCCTTTAGGATCATGATTATGCATTTACCTTTCTTATTGTGTTTGCTTTCATTAAAATGAAAGATCTGACAAAAGAAATAAAATACTAGCTAAGTATTTGATAATGGTGACAATTAATATCCATATTAAGTCTTAGTTTGTTCTCACTCTTGTTGTTTCGCTCTTGGTAAGAAAGCACACATTCCACGTACCACAAGGCTGCTCTAGATACCATTTGTAACGCCCCAAGCTTGTTGCCCCAGTAACTTGATGTAAGAGATAACAACATGGCCGAAAATGCTTAAGCCCAAGTTACTAGTACCAAGGCTAGCTGTGTTACATAAGCCAACCAACCTTTTGTAGTCTAGCCAATGTCGGACATCACAGTTAAGCTTCATTAGATGCAATTTTACCATGAATTTTGCTTTTAGGCACTTCTCTATCCTTTTTTAGTTCACACGTCTAGCTTAGCTAAATATTTGCTATATCTAGAGAGTATAGACGTTCTTTCTTAGATAGGTGCAGTGAAGTACTTAACGAACTCTTTTAAGAGAAAGACTAGCTGGTCAATAACCTGTGTGTACGTTAGAGATCCCACATGTTTTGGCAGTGATCGCTGACAAAACATTTAGGAACCGAATTTGAGATTCAAATTTGGAAAGCATAGCATTACTCTAATGGTAATGTGGTTTAGCTAGTGTTGCTTCCATGGATTTTTCAAGAATGACAGCTAAAATATTCTCTATTTTTTTTTTTGCTTTTCAAAGATTATGTACACACACAAAAACAAATATATACATACAAATAAACAGTGAAGTTTTGGGAAGCACATAGGATGGAAGAGGGAGAAGATAAGTTTAGATAATGGAGAAAATTATCACCTTAGACAACTTAAATTTATATTTATTGTAAAACAAACAAACAAATTAAAAATGCCACATGGCGCGATAAGGAAGAACATTTGGCTTTGTCTTTTACATATAGTCAATAGATTGTTTACTCTACAAACTAATTGATTATACTACTTTCTCAACTGATATTGCACAATCCTGTGTCTTTGTACTTCATGCTCAATAAGGCAAAGAATAGCTTTTATCCATTCAACATTTGAAAGATGAAGGGCAGCGAAGAGCTTCATTTGTGGAAGACTCAGCTGCATAATGAAGTCACGGTGAAACTGAAACAGGCACTAACATACCTTCAAAAATTTCTGGAGCTATGAGGGTATCTCATCCCACAACCACGGTATGCCCTTGACTTTTGATTGCTCAAAGCCCACTGCTATTTTCCGAACAAATTATATTGATTTCCATCAAGCAAGCCACTGAGTAACCTATTTACAACTGAGTCAACTCCAAAGGATTTTCCATAGATTGTCTAAGAATGAACTCGGCTTTCCTTTTCTTGTCATCCATCTCGTCATCCCAGCCAAGCCGAGATGTAACCTTCCCAAGACCCTTGTCCCGAAGACTCAAACCCAATGATTCACCTCTTATTTTCTTACCAGTTTTGAACTTCAAACGGATTGCAGGCCTCTTGTCTACAAGAATCTTTCTCTCACTATCTTCAAAATTGGAAAATCCTTCTTTCACTGCTTCAATAGCAGTGACAAGCGTCTCAAACACGGAAACATGGTCTACCACAGTGTTCTCGTCTGAAAGCTTAGCTGGGAGAGAAACAGGAGCAACATGTTTCTCTCCAGCCTGCAGAGGCTTTGCAACAAAAGGGTTTTCAGTTTTAGCATCTTCTAAAGCCTTCCCATCATTTTGCACATCTGTGGAAGTGGAAGGTATTGCAGAACCATTGCATAGCAATCTCTCCTGCGAACCAAACAAAGACCGCTCTGCCTTCTTTCGCTGCCTAGCTAACCCAATTTTATCCGCCCGCAGATCTTTTTCCCTATCACTCCATATAGGTGATTGTATATACGTATGGGGATCGGGAAATGCTGGTAACCATCCCGGAATATGCTTGTTCGCCGAAGTCTCACCCATTTGCAAAAAACTCGGTGCCATTATCCGGCTCCTATCCACCGGAAAAACTGGCACAGGTTGAGCATACGGAGTCTCCGCCGTTGAATTCACAAACTCAACAATCTCTCTCAATGTACCCGAACCCGTGAGACAATGACCTATTTCTGAAGCACCCGAAAACCCCATTGAAGAACCCAAATCCTCTAGCCCTTGTACGATATCAAACACATTACACTCAGTTCTACCAGCTAAATTGGCATAAAAATTCGCCGTCTTCCCCAATTCGCAAAGGTATCGCACTGCAATGTCAGTGAGAGCCGCCAATGCAGATTCACTGAACCTCTCAAACCCGACACTCCTGCATATCTGCGCCACCACAGTGTGCGCCCTTTCCATTCTCTCTCCCCCTCTCTCTGTCTAAACTTTACCTTCATCGCTCATATTCAAAACCCTTGTATCCTATATTGATTTGTGCAAAACAACACTGATATTCACCTCACAATTGTAGTTCAACAAATAAAAGATGCACAGAAGTGACAAAACCTTATTTGGAACAATAAAACATTTTGTTTAGTTCATAGCAATCCTATGAACTAAACACTTGGGGTGTGTGTGTGTGTGTGTGTGTGTGAAATTGAATGCTTACCGGTGATTAGCACGATCTGAAGCGATTTTAACAACCCTAGATTGAACACAAGTCAGTGGATTGAGAGAATGATCAACAATCGACAAACAAATGGAGAGAGAGAGTAGGGTTTTAAGAGAGAGGTTTTATGAATTTTTGATAAACCCTAGTGCAAGATGGGGATCGAAGTGAGAAAATTAGAGACAAAGATTGGTTTAAATACATTATTAGATCCATGTGATTTAAACCTATTTTCAGTTTAATCTCCTTAAAGGTCAAAAAGTTGACACCTAATAGTCAATTTGGTTTGCCATAAATAAGAAAATAATCTATTTGCAATTCGGTTGGAACTAAAACTACAATTGAATTCATTTTAATTTTAATAAATTTTTATTTTAAAAACTTTATAAATTCAACAAAAAATAATTAGATTTGTCAATAATTTATTTCAATTTTATTGAATTCAATTCTATTCTATTCTAATATTTTAAAATCAAACCACTATGTAAATACAAATTCTAACCATGTTGAGTTTTAATTTAAAATAATGATTATATCCTTATTTTGGCAACAAAGGCACAAACACATGGGAGTAAATAGTTTAACGTTTGAACTATATGGGCAAAAGTGGAAATAAGTTTGACAGTAAGGGACATAATGTAGATAATTCATTAGTTTTCATATAAAATTTTAAGAGTTAAGTGTCAATAGGTAAAGTAAAAGAGTAATACTATATATTTTTTAAAAAAAAATTTCTAAAAAGTGTTTCCCAACTCAAGTGACAGTGGGACCCTCTTCAATAATGTTGAGACCACTTCAACATCAATTAATCAAAATTAATTAGTTCCACTGACACATGTGTTGGGAAATACTTTCGGAAAGCATAGCATTACTCCAAGTAAAAATAGGTGTAACTATAAAATAGCTCGACTCAAAGGAAGTTTTAATCAAAAGGAGTTATTTCCAAGTCAATCAACGCTCTCTTTCTCTAGATGATTTTTGATAGAGAGAGAGAAGCGATGGGTTGAAAACCCTAACAAGCATCTCTTTCTCTAGATGATTTTTGATAGAGAGAGAAAAGCGATGGGTTGAAAACCCTAACAAGCAGCCGCACCAACAGCCTTCCTCTTCCACTCCTCCATACCCCTACATCTCTCCCTCTCCTTGATCGGCCTCCTTCCCCCTTCGCCTTTCCTCCTTTTTGTCCCAATCTAAATAAGGCCTTATTTGGTTCCTACCCCTTTCTCTGTGAAGGTTGTTTATGTGTGTTTTCCCCATATCTGAAGATGTTTTCTTACAAATCTGGTATTTTTCTGTTTGGAGTTGGGGTTCTCACGATAATTGCGACATATCTAAGTTCTCTCCTCGAGCAAAGCGACAACCGCAACCTCCTACTCATCCAGGGTGGTACTCTGGTATTCCGATGGATGGGGGTTTCCATAGCTTGCAAGCATGTGGATATAAACTCTCCTTGATTGTCTCTCTTAGGTGCATGGGGATGTGTTTTACCTTTTTCTCTTTTCTGCATGAGGAGAGGATACTGTCCCTCAACTTTCTTTTCTGTTGTTGCTAGCCAAAGGCTACCCATGTGTTGTAGGATAGTCATTTTTTATTTCCTAAACATGGGCTTGTTTTAATGATATGAATTTATGTTTTATCAAAAAATAAAAATAAAACATAAAAAAGTTAAAATATATTAAACCTTTTATTTATAGTCCACGAAGCATGACAAACATACACACACACGCGCGCACACACACACACACACACACACACACATAGAACTCACTCCCGTTGAATGTAGTGGTGGATGGATGGCCCGTCATGCCCTAAATATTAATAGGGGTATTAAAATTGAATAATCGTATATTTTCCAAATGTGGTTCTTAAATGCTTTAACAATTGTATCACATGTTGTGGCAACGGTAGATACATGTGATATAACTGATAAAGTGAAAATAAAATTCGGGAATCAAATTTTGTAAGCATTCCCAAATTTAAATGAGTGATGCTATGCTTCCCAAATTTCTATCTTAAAAGTGCTTCTCAAATGATGTGGCAGTGGGCCAGGTAAATAACTTCCAATCAAAATTCAACTGGTCCCACTGTATTAGATCTGGTCTCACTGCCATATCATTTGGGAATCATTTTTTTTGGGATAAAAATTTGGAAAGCATAAGATTACTCAATTTAAAGACATCAAAGTCGTAAGAGTAATATTATGCTTCCCAAATCCAAATCTCATATGATGTGGCAGTGGGTCCACTAGATTATGATTGGAAGATGTTGAAGTGAACCCACAGTGGTCTCATTGTCACATCATTTGAGATATAAATTTGAGATTTGGATTTGGTAAGCAACATATTACTCAAGTCATATTGAAGTGCTTCCCAAAAATTTAAATTTCTCGAATGTTATAACAATTGTACCACATTTAGTGATAGTGGTTGGTGAAACGACATGTCATTGTATGCAATGCAACTTGTAAAGTATTTTTATTTTATTTTTGATAATCGGGGGTGTCCGGGCCAACTTGTACGCATCTCGACTAATCCCCCGAGGACTTGGAGTCGTCGAATGAATTCCCCAGTAGCCACGCTCCCCATGGCTCAAATACTAAACATCTTGGGTAGTACACCTAGGAAGCATAGCATTCGAACACAAAGGATGTGGTTACTTGTAAAGTAGGGGTGTAAGAAATCGATTAGACCGACTGGACCGATCGATTCTCAAATCATCCAATGTAAAAACTGAACTGTTTTGTGAAAATACACTAAGTTGAACTGATCCGACCGGACGAAACCAATCGATTGGTTTAAAACTTTACCGAGCCAAACCATTACACCTCTAAATGTAAAGCATTAAAAAGCAAATTTGGTGTGCAATCAAAATGCAACTTACGAAACAGGTCCTAAATGAAGTGGATAAATAAAGGAAGTGTACTTTAGTCGGCACTAGGGTTATAAGCAAACCAGTCGAACCGATCAATTTGGTCGATTTTCAAAATTTTCAAGTAGTGTAAAAACCGAACCAAGCCAAAATTTTACACTAAATTGATTTGAACCGAAACCAATAGATTTAACTAAAAAAATTAGAGCGAACCGAAGCTAATCATTTTCACATCACTCCACAGCAGTTTCGGCACCAGAAATTTGGATAGCAGCACTCTGTACTTTGTAGAACTTCCATAGAGAGAAAGAGACGATGGAAAAATACTTTGGAGATGCGTACAGAGGGAACCTGGGAGTTCCACACACAGACCCAAAGCGTTTTGTGAATATATGGACTGGATCTTTTGCTTTCTCTGCTCTCACTTGGTTCAATCCCTACATGTGGCTAATCAATTCAAGTACTCTCCCCTTGTACTTCAAAATCACACACACATACACACACACACACACACACACACACACATACACACACACATACACATACACACACACACATGTAAACACATGGTTGGTCCGTTTATCTCTTCATAGTAATGAGCTCTATTTAGGATTTATGTTTCTATAATAATTTTGATGAGTACTTGAAATGTCTATTTTTTCTGACTATTTCAATTGTTGTGTGCAAATTAAAGGCTAAAGTAATAAATATAATGGTGGTGTTTTTGTGTGTATGGGTTGGGTGATTGGTGATTTTCTTGGGCTATGGTTGGTTCATGGTAGGGTTGTTCAAAAATACCCGAAAATCGAACCGACCGAAAATTTGGTGTGTATATGTGGGGGGGGGGGTAATCGTTAGGGATGGCAATGGGACGGGTTACACGGGTTTCCCGCACCATCCTGCTCCCAATAGGCAGGGTATGTGATGTGTTCAAATAAGGTAGGGTCGGGTATGGGATAAAACATCATAACCCAACTCGAGTTCGGGTCAGGAACGGGGGTGAAGGTGAATTTCCCGAACCCGCCCTGGTTATATACGTTAAGTAAGTTGAGAGTTTTGGATTTTTAAAGATAGCCGTTGATCTTTACCAGCAACAAAAATCCAAAGGCTATTAATGAATTGCTAGAAAATTCTATATCTACTGTCTACAGAGCACGTGTATTTGGGTCAAAATTGATTCTAAAATGCCTCTTTCAACTTTCTCTTTCTCTCTCCTTTTTCATTATTGCATCAATTCATTGCCCAAGTTTCAGCCCTAAAATCTATCACTTTCTCTCTAACTTTGCTCTCTCTCTCTCTCTCTCTCTCTCTCAATCAACAGTCTGAGATTGCAGTGCAGCCACATGATCTCTTTCCCTCCCATTCACAGTTGGGCGATGGGTTTTTCCAACTACACATAGAGCTCTCTCAGTTCATGGACTGAACCCTAGCGGTTGTAGACACCCCATTTTGTCGGCTATCTGATTTAAGAGACCCATATTTTGGTGGTTCACGATGATCGAAAGAACTTAAAAGGACTCCTAGAAGTTCGTTCTCTCTCTCAAATGCTCAGAAAGTGGTATAAATGACCAAAATACCCCTTAAAAGCTCAAAAGCTCCCAGATTTGGACCAAAAGTTCTGGAAACATGCTACGTCATAAATAAAGTGGTAAAATGAGTTTTGAAGCAAAAACAAATGAAATCATCAGCTCCCAAAGACCCCCGGAAATCCCGGAAGTTCCCAAAAAGTCCCTGTTGACCGGTTTGACCAAGTTTGACCAGGGTTTGACCAAAATCATATAAATTTGTTGAAAAGTTCCGAGATCATTCTAGATTATGTGAAAAGTACTAAAATAAGTTTTAAAAGAAAATCGGATGAAAATGTTAGCTCATGGGAGCTCCTAATGGTTCCCAGAGCTTCTTGAAAATCCCTAAAGTTGACTTTGAAATTGGAGTGCCATATCATTTTTCAAACATTTTTCATGGATACTAGAGGTCAATAGCTTTCCAACGGTATATTGCACATAATTTCTGGATTTAAAACGAATTTATTATGAATTTCTGAATATGAAAAAGGCGATCAAATCGACTTTTATTGCGCATACCACAAAACCTTTCAAAGTGACCTATCTTCAAACTATTTTTTTAATGAAAATTAGACTCTATTACCTTTCCAACAGTATATCACAAACTCAGTTTGGAGTTCGTATGCATTTTTTGTGAATTTTGAACGAAATAGGGCCTCTTCACAACTACTAGAACCTCTGGGGGCCTAAACAACATTATCTGGACGTCGGAGGAGCAATGCCATCATGGTACTGGCCCACTACCACCGTGACATAGGCCCAGTGCCACCGCGGCACTCTTCCCCAGAACAGTCCATTTTTTTAATTTATTTTGGGGGTCCAATTTGATTAATTGAAAACCAAAACGACGTAGTTTTTTGTTCATAGATGTTTGGGACCAATGAGAACACTTTTTAAATCCCAAAATCACCCCAAATTGGCCCTATCTAAACCCCCCTTTACTCTTCATTTGGGGGGGCCAAGTGCAAAGCTTGAGAAAGTTGTCGAGAGAAAGAGAGATAGAGATAGGTTTAAAAGAGAGAAAGTGAGCTCCTCCCACTGATTTTCTATAAGAAAGTGAGTTTTAATCTTATTTTCTTCCATTACCTCTCTTATATTTCACATACAAATCCTCCCCAACCACCATTCTTGAGCAATCTTGAGTTAGGAAGCTACTTCCATGTAACTGTTAGGGATATATACTAAAAGCCATGCTTTATGTAGTTGATTTATTATTCATTTAATAAAATCAGTTAATCAATTTTTTTTTGAGAATCTGTGTGGGCAATGTTTGTATTATATTATTTATTTAATATTATGCATGTGTGTCTCTCATTCTATATAGTAGGTGGTTTGGTGTGTAGAGTTCGGCTTACACACGGAAGATCAGGCCATCAGATATTATAGAATGTAAGATTTTGGTTTACAGTCTTAGATGGGATTGGACACACCATCGGTAGGACTGCAGCATGGTGTTGTAGAAAGGTTTGTCTTGACTATGGAAAACGGTTTAGTTTCAACTCACTATGCTGGTACACTTTGTGTATTAAACGGGACTGGCTTGGGGTAATTATCTTTATACTGACTTATAAGATAATTAATACCTCATGGCTATTATGAGTGCTTATGCTCTAAATCCTAAGTTAATTTGTAGACACGTACATTTGATATTTACACTTTGATCCCTAAAAGGGTGAGATCCTTAAATGGGTCAATATCTCATTGGATTGGGTGGCAATATTAATTGTGTGGTGGATATTAATTAATGATGGAATCCATGTCTCAATTTTTGGGATTGATGATATCCCCTTGAGAAAGCTTATAAGTTTTGATTATGTTAAACCCTGCAGGTGGATTTTGTATCCGACATATCAGATAAGTTAAGCAGAGGATCTCAAGGAATTTTAAGAAATTAATTAAATATGATTGTCAGTAATTATATTTAATTAATGGATATCTATAATCTTAACACGTGGAGATAATAAGCATTTAATAACATGGAGCTCGAAATATATTTTTGAGATAAGGGTATGAGTGCAATTATAATTCTTTAGTGGTATGAATTATAATTTATGGAAATAGGAATCTGATTCAGTTTGAATTAGGGTTTCCTAATTCCATAAGGAAGCATATTCCTTATTGACTTCTTATGGTCCCTATCGTAGCCTATATATATGCTGCTTTGGCTCTCTCATCAGCTAGCGTTTTTCTATATAGAGAATTATAACTCGGAATAGAAAAGAGAGTGAAAAAGAGGGAGCGCAGAAAACAGAAAGGATTTCGAAAGAGCCCACACTCAGTTCGATATTCTGGCAGCGGAGGAATACAGTAGAAGATCGTGAGCTGTTATCGAGCCCGTGTTCTCGATTCGTCTACTACAGCAATCCGTTTTTGCAGTTCAAGGTAACCCTAGTTCTGCCCTTGTAGGGTTATTATAGATTTCATGAAATTTTTGCAGTACCAACTTATACACACTGTCAACGGATTCTGGGAACGCAGTTTCTTAACAGTAACGCCCCGAAAACCAAGCCACATGGCCAAGGTCAACGAGTCAAACATTACCAAGAAGTGCAAGGAATAGTCCTACGTGAACCAATCCAACAAGTTTAAGACTAAGAGAGGTAGTACCCCCGAATATACAAGATCATTATAATCCAAATGAAATAGATATAAAGCAAGGGCTAAACATGTGCCCAGCTACAACATCTAAGATATCGAACTACATGAGTCGAATGGATATTCAAAAGGAAAGGAAAGGAAAGAAACATGTAAGCTTAGTAATCTATCAATGTCTAGGCATTAGATTACACCTATTATAAATCCTTTCTATCCATTTACTATAGATGAAGTTTCTTATCAAAATATGACTCCTCGAGGGACGTCTTCAAAAGATACATCCGAGTTGACTACTCGTGGGCCTTGCCCTTGTCAACTTCACCTGAAACAAAGTGGTTTTATAGATTCATTAAGCACGACGGCTCAGTAGATAGCATTGAAGAAATGTACTACTACTTCTAAAATCATGCTAAGACATGCGGTGCAATGATTTGCCACCGTGGCAATGCAAATAGCCGTAAGGCCAAACCATGCAACTTCCCGATACCAAATTCCATAACCACTCACTCTCAACACCGGATGCAAGCCACTCCAACGTGAGTGTAGCATACAAGATCTCCGGTAGCTAACCGGATGTGACCTTGCATTTTCGAATGTTTCAAGGATCACAAACAACCTTCTTCACCTCACACCCGCTTCTGGAATTTCATCAAATTACAACCCCAAACGGGGATTCAAAAGACATTCCTCATTGTGGGAATTTTAACAAGATTCATACTCCCAAGTCAATGCCATGGATGATATGCCGACTTGGCGATTATGAAATGTGACTACAATGATTATGCAACTACAATGTCATTTCTATGATTTCGATATTATGAAGTGAACATAATAACTCATAATGACTAAACAAGAAATCAAGGATCTCAAGTAGGGCATAAATATCATTTAAGTCATCAAAGAAATTACTAGCAACAAAGAGTAATTTAAATCATAACAACTCATTTAACATTTAGGTTTACACATTTAAATTAACTAGACATGCATATAATGAGCAACTAACCATCAAAGCTAAACATGTAGGGAAAGTCATAAAACAAGATTAGTATGTGATATCTCTAGTCCTACACATAGTAAACCATGAGGTTAGAAAGAGGAGTGCACTTAGTCAATGAAATCTACCTCTTGTTCTTGAGTAGGAAAGCAAGAGCGTTAGAGAGTCCAAGAGAGGAAAATAGAAGAACCCAATAGTAGAGCTTCCAAGAACAAGTGACAAAGAAAACTCTCTTCTTCCTCTAGGCCATGGTTTGAGCTAGGGAGCTCCAAAATGAAATATGAGAACACCAATAGAGAGCTCTTGATAAGGGGGACAAAAAAGCATCTAATAGCCTTTGTCCATTAATTGCTTGAAGGTCTTCAAATGGGTGCTTTGAAGGTTAGGTTTCCATGGAAGCTTTGAGCTTCCAAAATAAGATATAGATGAGAGATATATAGAGAGAAAATGAAAAAGGGAAAATGAGAGGGAGAGTGAGATATGGGTTGGTTATATAGGGAGAAAGAGAGGGGGGAGGTATGGGAGAATGTTGAGTGTAGGGGAAGTCTCCCAAAAGGTGATGGATGGGATGGTGTTAGGTGTGGGTAGTTGAGGGGGTGGGTATGGTTCATCACACATACACACACACATACACACACACACACAAGCCTATATTCACACATGTGTACCCACATGTAACCAAAAAGTGCTACCAACATGTATCAAATTGAAATACATTATCCCAATTCAAGACCCACATTGGTCCAAAATTACCAAATTACCAAATTACCCTTTTATAAATTTATGGGTTTTTACATTCCATGTCCAAAGTCACCATATATGAGTGAAACACCAAGCTACAAGTCCAAAATCTCATTGAATATCATTTATTGATTGTTTTACTTGCTTGTTTACATACTACGCTCATCTCTTCTTAATCTCATTTCTTTTTTATTTTTCTTTATTTTCTTACTAGTTCATCATCACCTAGGTGATGACATGGTGTTTGAGGTGAGTGAATCCTTCTAGATAGTAGCTCTTGACCTCAAAAAACATGTTTGATAGGTGATGATTCCAACTTCAATACTTCCAAAGTATTCTTGAAGTTATGCTCAAATGAAAACAAATCTCTCCAACAACCTTGGAAGTTCTTGACTTGATTTTGATGTTGATAATCCAAGAGGTTATAATCTCCATTTAATGTTAAAAATATGCTTTCAAAACACCTATAGATTCCAAAGAAATAAACTTTATTTTCTGAAATAATCTTCAAAACAGTGAGTTATTCAACTTCAAAATAATATTCTGAGTTCAATACTCAATGGGTGATTACAAGACAACTTGGAAAATCTTCCTAACTCATTAGAGAACACCCATAATTTTTGGTTTGACTTGAAAACACTTGGAAGTGTTCCATTTTGACCCAAACATTCCATCTAAACATTCTGTTTTTGTTGTCACAACAGCTTAGTTGACTTTTAACTTGTTTTTCAGAAAGCTTTTACAAAGAGAGTGGTCCCAACTCATTTTTCCCTCGAACTTTAGTGTCTCAGGAAAGTTTTAGTATAATATGGGCCTCCAAATGTTTTGTTTTCATTTTCTAATATTTTTCTACATTTCAGTCGATAGTATGGACTCTGTTTCTGAGCAACCTCTCTTGTTTATATGATTTCTCTTAATCTGTAATAGATATTCTAGTTTGGATTTCTGATATGTGTTCTAGACATAATAAGGATGATCTCCATAAAAAAAATCATGCATTAAAAACATTCCTAACCCCACTTTTCCATTTTTACAAAATCAACTCACTGTTCTGTCCACTATTCATAGCAAGCGTATTTTGAGTTCTTTTCTTTGATTTGATGCTTACATGCAATCCAAATTGGCTCATGTCTTAGGAAGTAGTCCATACTACATTTGTACATATCCTATGATGATTTTCTCCATACATTCATGCATATTTTAGACTTCTAAGTCACTTTAGAAAGTCCATGGACACTTGTACACTACTTCCTTTGCACATTCTAGGATCATACATTGCATCCATGCAAGATTTGGGATTTTTGTGACTCCTAATCTTAGAAGAATACAAGGAATGAAGTTGATCACATATTCATGTTTCCCCTCGATCACATCTTCCTTTCTTATCCGTCTCGGGGATTGAGAGATCTTCTTTTCTCAAAGATTAACATGCATCATAGTAGCTTGCTAAGCATATTCTTGATTTCTTTGTTTATTTGATTCAAGAACAATTCATGTCCCCCTCCTAGACTAAGAAAACTTGATTACTTGATATGTGATTAGACGGTTTTTTCAAGGTTTGTCTATGTGATCTTTTCACTTTTACATTGTGTGATACTTGGCTTAGATATTATGAATGACATCTTATCTTTTGATCTTCCATTTCAAGTTTATTATGAGATGTAGTATACTATCATAGTATTAATTGATGAATCAAGCATAGTATAAGATGATTATTTGGATGCTAATTGAGGCCCGTCGAGAGATGGGGGCGAGTTGAGGTTATTTTAGTCGCGACAAGGGCTCCTTCCTCTCTCGTACCAAAACCTCGAGCCAAGTTCTTTTGTTATGAAGGGTCGGTGCCCTTTATCCATTTGGGTGAGTCAAAATTCGGTTTCTTGGTTCCCTAAAGACCAAGTGGCGACTCTGTATCTATTTTCAACAGGCATTTCTTTTCATTTCTTCAATCAATTTCAAAATAAAGGAAAATCAATTCCGAAACCCCGTCGGAAACAAAAATGGAACGGGGGTGGACTCCCGGAGGCTGCATGTCCACATCGGTCGATGAGGTTTTTTTTTCCCCCTTCCCAATCCATAGCTCAGGTATGAAATACACAATATTTTCCTCTTTATCTTGATTTAACACTGTGTGCGTGGGTTATATATACATGGTTGTATGTACATATTCAGAATATTTAGATGAATCTATTTGTGTTTCTTGCTATACGGGGTGGGGTGGGGTGGGGTGGGGTGGGGTGGGGTGGGGTGGGGTGGGACGGGGTGGGGTGGGGTGGGGTGGGGCGGGATCGGGGTTGTATAAGGCGGGGTTGGGTCAAGGTTGGGAAGAGGAGTTACTCGGGATGGAGGGGTCAGGGGAAGGTTGCTTTCAAGTAGGGCGGAGTCGAGGAACAGCTCCCCCGTCCCATTCCCGCCCCGTTGCCAGCCCTAGTAATGGTCAGTGGTCAGTTTTGTGAGAGGAAAAACTGATCGGTTCGGTGGACGGTTTGAGAATAGAGGGTCGAACCCGACAGAACCGACCGATCATTAATATTCAACCATGTGTATATATTTCGACAATGATGCTAGTCGTTTCTCGCTGGATCTCTTCCTAAAAGACTTAAATGAGACTTAAATAAAGAGTAATTCTTTGGTGACAACTTTCATACAAGCTCCTAAAAAGATGTGTCTATCTCTTCTGTGAAGTCACTGGACCCCACAGTGACACATGAGAGAGATAGACACATCTTTTAGGAGGTTGTATGAAAGCTGTCACCAAAGAATTACCCTTAAATAAAAACACTGCCAAATAAACATATCTTGCCCCAAGAAACCAAAAGTAGCCATTTCTCTTGGCTTTCTTACCAAAAAACTTCTTCTCCCAAGAAAAGAAACCCTACAATACAATAAACCCCCATCTCTCTTTATGTTCTCAAAAGTCAAACTTTTCTTCTTTCAGAATGATGAAAAGAAGAGACATTATTAATGTATAAACAATGTAAATAGAGTACATACTAGCCGGATATATACATATTAGATATATACATAATACTAACCGAGGCAAACAGAGCTAAGCCCAATGTATTTTATCACTTTCACTTCCCCTCTCTCTCTCTCTCTCACCCTCTCTCTAAAACCCTAACCGCTGCCCTCATCCCTCGCCCACCTCCCTGCACCACCTCCCTCTCTTTCTAGATCTATTCTTTCTTTCTTGGTCTCCCTCTTTCTTTCTCAAATCTGCTCTTTCTGATCTCAAATTCTGAGAACATTCTTCCTAAATATATAATTGATTTTAGTTCTTGAAAAAAATTTGGGTGTTGATTGAGTTTTGGGCCTTTAATGACTAGCAATATATTGCAATTTTTCTTGTTTCTTTTCTTGAATCTCAACATTTTTTTCCTTTTGGTTTTGAATCTTGTAAAAGAAAAAGGAAAAATTCAGCCTTTGTTTTGTAGTAATCTTAGCTCAAGCATGATTATCCCGGAAACTGAACACAACCGACCGAAAACTGATGTCCCCGAAACCGATTAGCATCGAGCACCAGTTGGTCAGTTTTGGTTGCCATGTTGCTACAACCAAAATCTTCGGTTCGGTTGAAAAATGTCCCATACCCCGACCAAAACTGACCGATGTACACGCCTAGTTCATGGATCTAGTGCGGACCAAGTAATAAAAATACTAAGATAGATATTTTTCTTTGTTTTGTTAATTACCAACACTTCCTTTGGATTGGCAAAAATGGCGAGAGGAGAAGAGAAAGGGGACCACTTTCTCTCCACTTCTTTTCATTTAATAAGTTTAGTGGGGTGAGAGGAGAATATAAAGCAAGAGAAAGTAGAAAGTAAAGAGTCCACTTTTGTGTCTATCCAAAGTGGAGAGATTATAGAGAGAAAAGAATGAATAGGGAGAATTCTATGATATGGCCAGTCGAACCATACGACCATTTGTTTTGGCTTTTTACGATAACAACTTTTGTTACTCGAGGAACAACATTTTGGTAACAAATTTTAGTCACTCTTTTGTACCCAAGATAACAAAATGTTGTTCCTAGTACAAAATTTGGTCACATTTACAGTTACAATTTTTTGAAGCCAACATAAAAAAAACATTCTCCCTCGAGTAACAAAATTTTTTTCCTGAAAAAATAAAAAAGAGTCGTAAGATACGACTGGTCGTATCATAGAATTCTCCAAAGAATAAACTCAAAAATAAGAATTGTCTAAAAGGCCAATATGCTTGAATATATAAAGTACTTATTTATTCCAATATGTATCCCTAATGGAGGATAAAGGAGTAAATTGGTTCTAAATACTTTCTTTTATTTTCTCTTATGAAAGCTAACCAGATGAGAGAAAGTTGTGTTTCTCTTCTCTTCTCCATTGCCTATCCAAACATGGTGGAGAATTAGTTTTCTCTTCTCTTAGTGAATTTCTCTCCTCTTCTCTCCATTTCTCTTAATCCAAGCGGAGTGTAAGGGAAATTTTGTGAAAATAGGAAGGAAAATAAATATGGACCGGAAATAAATTAAGAATTCTTATTGTTGAGAGTTAGTGTCATCCCCTTTATACTAAATCATGTTTTTCTTACTTTTAATGTTATTGAAGCATAGAGGAAACGACATGAAAAATACAATGAAACTGGTATTTCTTCTTGCTTTCCTTTCCTCTGTATTTTCTTTCAAATATAGAATGGGAGGCACATGCAGTGCAACGTTTTGTGATTTTTGTTGATGAGGAGAGATGAGAAACATGGATAGGTGGGTAGTTTTCTTTTCTTTTCTTTCTTTTTTGTTTGTTTTTGTAATGACACTTCACTATAGTTTTTGAGAAGAAATAGGTCTTGGTCTTAAGGTAACTATAGTTGATAGTAAAATAAAATATGGTACCCTTCCTTCTCCCTTTCTAATACTAGTATAGATTAAGAGGCAATTTTTGTTAGATGGTTTACGTTCAGTTACTACTGATTTATGAACAGGGTTTAAAAGCTGCTAGTCTAACTGATATAATTAGTAAATTGTTTTAGTTGTAGATCATCAAATGTACATTAAAATGTTAATTAGTGTTTAAGCTTTAAGTTGTGCTAGTTTATATTTGAAAGTTCTTGGAATTTTCATGGAAGTAATTTTGCTTGCAAATTCATCAGTGTGTGTGCCTACAGTGAACATAAGAGGATATATATAAACTGTTTAGGCTCTGTTTGGTTTGCCGATCTAGCTAAGATAAAGGAAAACAAGAAGGGAAACTAGTGTTTTTTTATTCTGTTTTCCTTCATACTTCAATAACATTAAAAATCAAAACTTTCTAAGGTATAATCATAATAATGCGAATAAAGGAGGGGAAATGACTTACAACATTCAAAATGATAATCAAAACTTTGTAAGGTATAATCATAATAATGCGAATAAAGGAGGGGAAATGACTCACAACATTCAAAAGGTTTAATTTATTTATACACTTATTCTCTTTTCCTTCCCACATTTTCCTTGTTAATCAAACAAAGGAAAACTTTCCTCTATGTTTTCTTTCTTTTCTTTTGCCTCACTAAATCCACGAACCAAACAAAGCCTATATGTTTTTATGTTTCTTACTGCTTTGCAAAATTGATTTTCTTCAGCTTGTTTAGAGCTGTATAGGAAGCACGGATTCTTCTGAAAGGCAGCCACAGTTGCACTGGGTATGTACTAATTAAAGACAGCCACTCTCGTACTGGGTGTCTGACTACCACACCCGTGCTTCCTAGAATTAATATTGTGCTCTTGTATGATCAGTTTTGCTTTGTTCTTCTTCATTCCTTAATATTGCTTGTTGTCTTATATATGGTATGTATGTATATATGTATGTATATTCAGCTGGCATGACAAATCAATGTTATTTGAGCAGTACCATTGGAAGGAAGCTCTTCAGAAGAAGCAACCATACAAATTCAAGGTACTTTTAGTATGACTTATATAATCTGAAGGAAAATAACTTAGTGCTTGTCTATTTAAGCTCTGTTTGGTTCATGGTTTTAGCGAGGGAAAAGAAAGGAAAACATTAATGCTCTATTTGGTTTCTAGATTTAGAGAAGGAAAATAAAAGGTGAAAGAAAAACCAGTTCATTTGGGTTTTCCTTCATGCTTAAACAACATTTAGCTTAAAATTCTCAAACTGCAATTGTAAAGTAAGAAAAATGGAACGCAAAAGCCTCACAAAATTCAAGATCTTTAACTATTTCTCCACTTATTTTCTTTTACGTTCTATGTTTCTCATCGTTTTCTTTATCAACCCAACAAAGGAAAATGTTTTCCTCTATATGTTCTTCTCTCTCCCCCAAGCCTTATACCAAACAAAGCCTAAGGAAATCATTTTTCTTTGTTGGTTGACAAGGAAAATACTTCCCTTGTTTTTTCTCAAGTTACAATTATACGTATAGTTTTAAATCGTGTGTAAGCTTAAAGAGACGTACAAGGGTGAAGGGACTATATAAGGGAACCATTTTTTATTTTCTTTTCTCTAAGTTGTGTGTAAGCTCTTTTGTGCTGTAACGAACCTTAATTTACTCTAAAACTAATTGTCGCACCCCAACCCACCTCGGGTGGATTAGGACACGTGTAACAAAGCCAAGGCACTAAATCAACCTCAAATTACTAAAAAAAACATGAATTAGACAATATAAAAGAACTTCCTTGACACAAAATACCCCCAAGGGCAAATTGGTCAATAATAAAGTGTCACTCCCCAGAGCAGCAGAATAGAGAATAAATAAATTTCATTTTTGGGTCCATAGGGAATGACGGGTGGTTGTTCATACCACACAGTACCAGTCAACTAATGAACAAGAATAGTAACATACATAAACTGAATATATTACAAACAGTTCTACTATTACAAGAATAGAGTCATCCACAGGACCATAACAGATCTGGAGACAACATATGCCCAAGTACCCGTTCAACTACTAAAGTTCAACAAAATTATAAACTGAATATTTGTCTTCATCTCTAGCTGGCGTAAGGGTAGTCGTCAGCATAATAGCCTTCTCTGGTATAACTGGCATCAATGGGGCCACCCTCTACATATTCCCCTTCAGGGTAGTAGTCATCATTTTAAGCTCCATCATCTGCATCAAGAGGGACAGAGTAATTTGGATAGGGATATCCAGGCAATAACGGTCGTCAGCTTACTGAGAGCTGAGTGAATATAAACTAAAGAGGTACCAATTATATAACGTATAAACAAGTTATGAAGTGCATATGATATAATTCTACAATAGTAATGTCTTCTCTTTATTCAATGCTTCATAGCCAACCCTTATCGTCTGATTATTCCAAAATCGACCACTGAACATATTCTGACTAAAAGATCAAACCCAATCGCTTAACATATATAGACATACCATCATTTTGTTCACTGCTCATTAGGGATATAAACCATCCACCGCATGTCATGGAATCCACATAAGTCCATCCCCCACTCGTTAAGGATATAAACCATCCACCGCATGTCAGGGATATAACGCTTTACACACCAATATCTCATTCCATTGCTACGACTCTAGTGACCTATATATATACCATTGATCTCCCATCCACTGCTCGTTAAGGATATAAACCATCCACTGCTCGTTAAGGATATTCTATGGATCATCTGCCTATCTTAGGACTACATGGTCCTGCCCACTACTCGTTAAGGATATAAACCATCCACCGCATATGAAAGCATATCATGGCCAAGCGTCCGCCCACTTACCATTCCCAGAACTTATCAAACCTACTTAAGTTCTGTACTAATAACGACACATGACAATTCCCATGTGGCCTGACTACTCTGATTAAAATGAACAGATATCGAACTCATACATGAACTGCATAGCATCCAAGGCCATCGCGTTAATCCATTATTCTTAATCGTACTTATTTTATTGTTACACTGTCCCTGATCAACCCATAATCGCATAATAAAAGTCTGAATCGAGAATCAAATGATCGAACCCTTTATAAAATAAACAAAAGTAACTAACCAAGATCTGTCAATGCCAATCGATTGGGACATGGTCCAATCGATTGGGGTAAAATACGTAAAAATTGATTGAAGAAATATGTCAATCGATTGGATACAAACCAATGATAATCGATTTATAACTTTGGCAATCGATTGGGTTACAATCAATGCCAATTGATTGGGAAACTTTCCAATCGATTCGGTTCTGACTGATGTCAATCGATTGGGACAAATGCCAATTGATTGGGACTTCATCTTCTCTAGCAGAAACGTAAATCAGTATATGTAAACATCTTAAGGACGTATTTATTATGTCTAAGCCATATCAAAGCTTGCAAAAACATCACAAACTGAGACTAGGTGAGTTAAAACTCACCTAGTTAAGTGTGGGGTGTGTTTGGCTATGGAAATCCATGCTTTCTCTCTCCTCTTCCTTCTCTTTCTTCTACTCAGTCTCCTCTCTGTCTTCTCTCTTTCTTTTTTTCATTCTCTTTCTTTCTTCTCCTTCTTCTTCCTTGTTTCAGGGCAGTATGTGTGTATAGATATGTATATGTATGAGTGTATATGTATGTATGCATGTATATACACCTATGGTCTTTCCCTCTCATGGAAACTAATAAAAAGAGTCCCAAGGCCATAAATGAGCTCATATATATAGACCAAGAGAGTGCCATGTGTCAACCCACGAGGCAAAGTTAAAAACTGCTCTGTAGGTGGCAATCTATTGACGCTGATGGCAATCGATTGGCATAAGATATTTCAAGATAATCAATTAGAAAGAATGGAAATCGATTAGGATGCCACGTAATGAATTTAAGTCGACAAAATGGCAATCAATTAGCAAATATGTCAATCGATTGGTATATATAAAAATGGCAATCGATTAGTACTTCAAGGTAATCAATTGGTATACAAAGTTTACCAAAAAGAAGGACAAGGTTATACAGGTACAAATACGAAGTCTGATTTATTAATATACACTTCAAAAATACAGGGTATTACTTAATCCACCACTCATTAAGGATTTCATCCTCGAAATCAAAAGCAAGCGACTTTAAAACAAAAATGGAAACTTCTCACTAATTTTCGACTCTAGTTCCCATGAAGCTTCTCCTTCTTCATGATGCTTCCACTAAATTAATCTTTACCAACGGGATCTCCTTGTTTATGAGCTTCTTGATTTTTCGATCCAAAATATGAACTGGTCCTTCCTTGAATGTAACGTTATCATGGACTTCAATATCCTTAAAGTTGATCTCATGTGCCGGGTTGTGAGCACACTTCCTCAATATGTTGATGTGGAAAACATTGTACCTTCCTAACATCTTCGGTGGCAATGCAAGTCAATGCATAACTTTTCTAACATGCTCCAGGATCTCGAGCGGTCTGATAAATCGTGGCAATAGCTTACCTCTCTTCTGACTAAAATGAATAATTCCTCGCATAGGTAAAACCTTGAGCAGCACAAGATCTCTTACTGCGAAATCTAAGTCTTTACGTCGCTTATCCGTATAGCTCTTGTGTCGGGTCCGTGCTATCCACATCCTTTCATGTACGATCTGAATCTTTTTACTAGTTTCTTGTACCACATTTCTGGCCCAAGAAGTTGAGTATCTCCGACTTCGTCCCAACATAGCAGCGATCGACAAGGTCTTCCGTACAAAGCTTTAAATGGTGCCATCCTTATACTCATATGGTAGCTATTGTTGTAGGCGCATTTGATCAACGACAGGTATGTCTCCCATGAACTCTTGAAATCAATAACACAAGCGCGTAGCATATCTTCTATCACTTGATTGACTCGTTTAGTCTAGTCTGTGGATGAAAATCTGAAATCAAGTTCAGTGTTGTTCCCATCGCGGCTTGAACACTTTTCTAAAATTCTACAATAAAGCGCGAATCTCGATCTGACATAATAGAAACAGGTACACCGTGTAACCATACAACTTGCTGTAGATACATTCGGCTCAAACATTCGACTGGATATGTCATACTGTAGGTGATAAAATGTGCCGTCTTCGTGAGTCGATCTACGATTACCCAAATAGCATCTTGGTTATGTTATGACTTCGGTAAACCTACCACAAAATCTATGGTTATTTGTTCCCATTTCCATTGGGAATTGGTAACGGCTGTAGAAGTCAAGGTGGTTTCTAGTGTTCTGCCTTTACTTGCTTACAAGTAAGACATTAAGCTACATACGTAGCTACTTCTTTCTTCATTCCTTCATACCAAAAATTCCTGTTCAAGTCCTTGTACATCTTCGTACCTCCAGGATGAACTATCAGTCATGATCCGTGTGCTTAGTCCAATATTTCTTTCCAGAGATTTTCTTCATCAGGTACACAAAGTCTATCTTGACATCGCAAGGCTCCATCTGTACCAACACTCCAGACCTCTGGTTCCTACGCTGACATCTTGATAAACCATAACTTCAAATCTTCCTGTTGGCCCAAAACTAATCCTTAGAGAGAGAGAGAGAGAGAGAGAGAGGGGGGGGGGAGGGTGAATAAGATTACTAACAAAAAATGGTAAATTAAAACTTAAAGTAAGCACAACATATAATTAAAACAATAATTAATAGAGAAGGAAAAGAGGCACTTGCAAACCAAGTTTTCAAGTGGTTCGGCAATCCGAAACCCACGGCCTATGTCCACCCCTCAAGAATACCTCTTGAGGATTCCACTAACTAATCTTCTTTGGGTGAAGATTAAACCACTCCTTACAAGTTCTTCTTGAACTCCTAGTTACACCTCCAATGAAGAAACCCTTCACTTGGAGCAAGGGTTATACCAACCCAATTACAACTTCATGGGTTTAATAAATGTTGGATTATAATTTAATAATACTCTTTTTGTAGAGTAGATAGAAATAATAAATGCTTACAATAAATGCTCTCAAGGTTTTACAAATGAAATCTAGAGCTAGAAGATTAAATCTCAAGATTTAGGGCTTGAATCTTTTGATTGCAATAAGTGAGTATTGAATGAGAGTAATGGATGTCCCAACAACCAATTTGAACTGAGTATATATATTCTCTAAAAGAAATCTGAACGTTTAAGGTAGGTGGGAGCATTTAATGCTAAAGCAAAAAATAGAGGAAAAAGAGCCATTACTGTTCTGTGCAGAGGTCTAGTCGACTGGGTTCACGATCCAGTCGACTGCCTTTTAAAATATTGAAATTGCGCCTTTACACAATCGACTGTATTACTGGGTCCAGTCGACTAAATAGTTGAAGCAGAAACTAGCTTCAAAAACCATGGTTCAGTCGACTGTTTTTGTTCCCAGTCAACTAATTAATTTTGTGTCCAGTCGACTGATGAAATTCCAGTCGACTGTTTTGTAAGGAAAAACAATTATCTCATTTTGAATAAATTGTTCAATTTTAAGTCCTTGTTTTTGAGATTCAATCTAACTAGCTTTACATAAAGACCTATAAGAACAAAACAATAGGGAAATAGTCTTCCATAATACTTCCATAGAATATCCATCATCATTCTTAAGATCTGTTTGGCCAACATGCTAAAAGGAATCGTAAGTACTCAACTTAATAGTTTGTTAATCATCAAAATTACTTAGGGTAAGACCCTTGGGGCTAACAATCTCTCTTTTTTTGATGATGACAAACTACTAATTATCCAAGCTAAATGAATAACAAGTAATTATCCAATTGTGATAAATGATGCATTTATTATGAAGAACATGTGAATAGTTAAGACAATAAGAAATGAGAATCAATTCAATGTCACATGTTGAGCAAAGAGAATTTAAAAATAAATTCAATGTGGATATGCAACAGGATATTCTCCCCCTTTTGTCATCAACAAAAATCAATCAGAGCGGAGAGAAGCTCCCCCTCTTTGAGTGAGTTGATGGATGAGACGGGGTGTGGGGAGGGGGGGAAGTGTGGGAATCACTTTAATAAAAAGTCTCATCATCTTTCCACGATTAGTATACAAACAGACAAGTACACAAATATCATTAGAAGCAATAGCAGATACAATCATCATACAAACATGAGCACATGGACAAGCATAAATAGCAAATAAAATTTCATATAACAAAAGAGACAATCTCTGATAGTATCCATAGAAACATTTTAAAAAAAAAAGGATAATATAGATACATCATGAAATGTAAGCCTATACCAAATCCAAAGAAAATCTATTTAGATGTCCCATTTAGCTTATACAAAAGGGCCTAAGTCCAAAAGAGATCAAAGAGGCTGTCATAACCCAACATGACTCTGAATCACCTGAATGGCATCTCGAGTATCGTCAATACTGGATTGCATCTCGAATAAGCGATGATCCACGAGCTCCTGAGTGGCAAGAGAGGTGGTGCGAAGTGCGTCCACAGTAGAGCCAACCTCCAGAATGTCGGAACGGAGTATGTCAAACTAAGAGGCCACTGTGGAGGAGAGTGTGGAGACACAAGAAGAGAGAGTGGACTGTAATGAAGTGACGGTGGTGGAAAGAGAGTCAATAGAGGCGGTGATGATGGAGAACTGCTCTGAGAGGTCAACAACAGGAGGAGGAGGAGCAGAAGACGATGAAGGAGCAGAAAGAGTAGAAGAAGAGGGAACAGTAGAAAATGGGACAGTGGTGGTGATAGGATCACTGGTGGTGGGGGCAGTGGTGGTGGTGGTGGGAATAGGAGGGGCAATAGGAGAACGGGGGGCTTTAGGAACATAAGCACCGGCCTCGAGTTTGTATCCCATTAGAGATAAAGTAGTGGAAGTATAAAGATCATGAGGAGAGGGATCATGACGATCACGATCATCAAGAGGAACATTGAAATGTCGAAAAATGGTGGTGAGAGCCATTCCATAAGGAAGAGAGTTGGTTTTTGACTTTTTCTGTGATTCACAGATATGTTTGCAGAAAAGAGTCAGAAAATCGAATCATTTTCCTTCGAGAATGCACCATAAAAGAAAGATGTCAAAATAAGAGACATAATCCCTGCCACCAGTAAAGAGTAAGTGTGAATATGGTGAAGTAGACGGGCCTCAAAAGTGAGTTGTGAGGCAGAGGATTTTGAGGCTTGGGCTAAGTTAGGATTTCCACAAACAAGTCTACAAGCAAGAAAAGGTTTAAAACCATGACCAACATTCCATTTGTTATCGTCATAAGCACGAATGGTACCCATGGGAACACCAAAAAATTGAACAAATTTATTTGGGGCCACTAACATATTTACTCCACGAACATAAGAAGAGAAAAAAATTTGGGCGGGAGAGGCAGTAAGATTGTTGTAGAACTCATGCACAAGATTGCAGTACATAGGTTGATTAAGTTCAAGCAAAGAGGACCGACCCAAAGTAGTAAATAATGTGCTAAGACGCAAACCATTGGAATTTGAAAAGGTTAAGGGAAGAGTTTTACCAAATATGATTTTGCGATGCAAGAAAATGTCCAAGTAGTCTTGCCTACGACCATCGTCAATGAAATATGGAATAGGACAATGACGTTGAGGATGTGGGGGCTGAGAGGATAGGTCCTCAGCTTCTTTGCGCTTTTTAGGAGCCATGCCGTAGAGAGGAGACGAAAAGGAGAAAGAGGGGAAGTTGTGTGTGGAGGGGGTGAGGTGGAGAGGATTTGGCCGAAAAAGGTCCAGGGAGTCGCCTGTAGACACCCCATTTTGTCGGCTATCAGATTTAGGAGACCCATAGCTTGGTGGTTCACAATGATCGAAAAAGGACTCAAAAGGACTCCTGGAAGTTGGTTCTATTTCTCAAAATGCTCAGAATGACCAAAATGCCCCTGAAAGCCATAAAACTCCCAGATTTGGTCCCAAAGTTTTGGAAACATGCTACTTCGTAAGAAAAGTATTCAAATGAGTTTTAAAAGAAAAATCAGATGAAATCGTCGGCTCCCAGAGACCCCCGGAAGTCCCGAAAGTTCTCGAAAAGTCCCCGTTGACCGGTTTGACCAAAGTTTGACCAGGTTTGACCAGGGTTTGACCAAGTTTGACCAAGTTTGACCAAAGTCGTCCGAATTCACAAGAATCATTTTTAAATCATGAAAAAGTATTAAAACAAGTTCCGAAAGAAAATCGAGCGAAAACATCAGCTCCCGGGAACTCCCGGAGGTTTCCAGAACTTCCCGGGAATCCCAGGTTTGACCAGTTTGACCAGAGTTTGACTTTGGAACCGGGGTGCCGAAATAATTTTCAAATATTTTTCATGGATGCTAGAGGTCAATAGCTTTCCAACGGTATATCGCACATAATTTCTGGATTTAAAACGAATTTATTATAAAATTCCAAAGGCGAAAAAGGCGATCAAATTGGCTTTTATCGCAAATACCGCAAAACTTTTCAAAGTGACTTATCCCCAAACTATTTTTTATGTAAAGTAGACTCCAATACCTTTCCAACGGTATATCACAACCTCAGTTTGGAGTTCATATGCATTTTCTGTGAATTTCGGACGAAATAGGGCCTTTTCGCGAATACCGGAACCTCAGGGGGCCTAAACAGCATTATCTGGACGAAGGGAGGGGCAGTGCCGCCGCGACACTGGCCCACTGCCGCCGCGGCACTCCCCTCCAGAACAGTAAGTTTTTGTAATTTCTTTTGGGGTCCCATTTTGATTAATTAAAAACCAAAACGACGTAGTTTTGATTCCCAGCTTATTTTGGACCAATGGGAGACCATTTTAAACTTTTTAAAACCCCATTTACCACCCCTCCTTTGCCTATAAAAGAAGCCATTTACTTCCATTTAGAGGAGAGACATGGAAGCTTAGAGAAAGCTTAGGAAGAAACTTTAGGGAAATATAGAGAGAGAAAGAGAAGAAGTAGTCTTCTTCTTCCATTTTTTCCAATCAAAGTGAGTTCTAATCTTGTTTTCCTCAACCATTTTTCTATATACTTCATCATCAATATACCCAATCACCATTCTTGAGCATTCTTGAGTTAGGAAGCTACTTCCATGTCCAAATGTCAAAATCTATGAGTGAAACACCAAGCTACAAGTCCAAAATCATATTGATTATCATCTATTGATCATTATTTACTTGCTTGTTTATACAATGTTCATCTCTTCTTACCTCATTTCTTTTTAACTTTTCTTTATTTACTTACTAGTTCATCATCATCTAAATGATGACATGAAGTTTGAGGTGAGTGAATCCTTATGGATAGTAGCTCTTGACCTCAAAAACATGTTTGATAGATGATGATCATAACTTCAATACCTTCAAGGTATTCTTGAAGTTATGTCCAAAATAAAAATGAATCTCTCCAATAATATTGGGAGTTATTCAATGATTCAAGGTTGGATGAGGTTCTAAGTGGTCACATGGTCATCTCAAGAGTTTAAGTTCATGCTTTGAACATCTATTTCAAAACCCCCAATCAAGAACTTAAACTCTATTTCAAAACCCAAATCCATTTTCTTCAAGAATGATCCAAAACAGTGAGCTGTTCAGATTCAAAGATTTGTTTTGAATTAAATACTTGAGTTATGATGATGAAAACCACTTGGAAAATCTTCCTAAGACATCATAGTTTGTCTCTGATTTTTCCCATCAATTATAGAGATATGAAAGTATTTGTTTTGAATGTGAGAAGTTGATATTCATAATCTGCCTCTGTTCTCACAGAATGTTCACCCAACTTCTTGCACTTATTCTGGATATTTTCGTCACTGTACATATATCTTTTATATTTTTTTTATAAAACTTGGGTGTCTTAGGAAACTTTTGGTATATAATGGGTCCTCATAAACCTTTTCTTTGATTTATGAAAAATCATACAAAATCAGTCAACAGTGCAGCTTTTGTTTCAGAGTCATGTGTACATTCTGATTTATTTCTTTTAATCTGTGATAGCTATTGATGTTTGGCTTTTTGGGTTATTTTCTAGACACAATAAGGATAATCTCTGATTTGTTCCACATTTTTCTAGGCACGTTTGACCTCCCATTATAATGTTATAAAGTGATGCATACAGTCTGTCCACTATTCACAGCATTTCACTTTTTGACTTTCACACTTTGATGCAACACTCTCTTGTATCTAGATGAACCCATATCCCATGCACATGTTCTTTACCACTTTTAGCATGCTATATCATATCATGTATCATCTATCCTCTCATGTATCATACTCCCATAGACTCTTGAGTTTGGTTTCCAAATAAAACCATGTTTTGCAAATACTTGGGAAGTTCTTGAAATAAGTTAGGAATTGATATTCCAAGTGGTTAGAATATTCATCCAAGTTCTGGAAGTATACTTTCAAAACCCTCATTTCAAAACTCCCCTCTTAAACCCCTCATTTTGATTTCAAGAAATAAACCTTGTTTTTTCTCAAAACCCTCAAAACAGTGAGTCATTTAACTTCAAGAAATTATTTTGAGTTCAATACTCAATGTATGAATGCATGGACACTTGGAAAGTCTTTCTAACTCACTATAGAACACCCATGATTTTTGGCTTGACTTGGAAGTACTTGAAAATGGTCCATTTGGACCCAAACATACCTTCCAAACATTCTGTTTTTGCTGTCACAGCAGCTAGGTCAACTTACGACCTCTTTTCCAGAAAACTTTTCCAAAAGGGATGGTCCCAACTTATTTTTCCCTTAAATTCAATGTCTTAGGAAACTTTCTGTATAAAATGGGCCTCTAGATCATTCGTTTTCATTTTCTAAGATTTTTCAACATTTCAGTCGACAGTACGAACTCTGTTTCTGAGTGACCTCTGTTGTTTATATGATTTCTCTCAATCTGTGATAGTTATTAAGGATTGGCTTTTTGGATTGTGTTCTAGACACAATAAGGAACATCTCCATAAAAAATCATGCATTGAAAACATTCCTAACCCTTCTTTTCGAATTCCAAAAGATCATGCTACTGTTCTGTCCACTATTCACAGCAAGTACATTTCAACTTTCATTCTTTGATTTGATGCTCATATGCATTCCAAATTAGTTCATATCTTAGGAAGTAGTTCATACTACATTTGTACACATCTCATGTTAATTTCATTCATTCATTCATACACATTTTAGACTTCTAAGTCATTCTAGAAATCCATGTACACAAAAATACACTACAACCTTTGCACATTTTAGATACATACATTGCATTCATGCAAGATTTGGGTTTTTTGTAACTCTTAATCTAAGGAGATTATAAGGAATGAACTCGATCACCCGTTCATGTTTCCCCTTGATCTAATCATCCTTTCTCATCCGTCCCGGGGATTGAGAGGTCTTCTCTTATCAAAGAATAACATGCACCATACTAGCTTGCTAAGCATATTTTGATTTCTTTGTTTATTCGTTTCAATAACGATTCATGTCCCCTTTAGATTAAGGAAACTTAATTACTTGATGCGTGATTAGACGATTTTTCCTAGGTTTATTTGTGTGATCTTTCACTTTACATTGCATGATATTTGATTTAGATCTTATGAATGATATTTTATCTTTAGATCTTCCATTTTCAAGTTTCTTATGTAATGTAATATACTATCATATTATTAATTGCCGAACCATACATAGTATAAGATGATTATTTGGATGCTAATTGAGGCCCGTCGAAAGATGGGGCGAGTTGAGGGTGTTTTAGTCGCGACAAAGGCTCCTTCCTCTCTCGTACCAAAACCCCGAACCAAGTTCTTTGGTTATGAAGGGCCGGTGCCCTTTATCCATTTGGGTGAGTCAAAATTAGGTTTCTTGGTTCCTTAAAGACCAAGTGGCGACTCTGTATCTGTTTTCAACAGACCATTTTCTTTTCCTTTTCAAAACAATCTCAAACAAGAGAGAAGTGGTCCGATTCCGCGTGTCCACAATCTGGCGACTCTGCTGGGGATTTTTATTTTAAAACAAAATAATACAGAGGTTTGACTCATATGAAGCATCCTTAAAATCATCTTTTTACTGTGTTTTGGTTCACCGCATTGCACTCTTGCATTTCCCCCCCCCCCTCCGACTGTGTCTGAAACGCGGCGCTGACATTGTTCAGGTCTTGCTGTGCCAGGGCACAAGTCACCGTTGATACTGTACCTTCCAAGGTATATCAAAAAGAGTAAAAACCTCCGTACTGTCTCCCCGACGGTATATTGGAACTCTCGTCAACGGACCCTCTTTGACTAAACCCAGCCTTTTCATATAGATTCCTGTAGAACCTTTCATAGGACTGTTCATTTATCTTTTCAAATAGGACAATGTGATATAACTGCTGTATGCCCTGGTGGGATTACCTGCGCGGTGTAGACGCTTATGTGACATAGAACAGAATCTCTTTCTTATGATTCCCAAGGCAATCGCTCACATGTGATCACATTGAGTTGACTTGCCTAGGTACCATGATAAGGATGTCTGCTCCATGCTCACAAAGATATACACCGCAAACCTTGTTTGTTGATCCTGAGACATAGGAGTATGAAAACTTGCTAGACAGTATGATCATCATCATCACCTATTCTCGTCGTATATTCCTATTTCTTCCAGAAACTCTACCCAACTCATCAGGATATCCCTGTTTCTCCTAGAAACTCTGTCCGAATCACCTAGATTTCCTAGAAATCCCTATTTCCCCCCAGATTACCCAGAAATCTCAATTTCTTCCAGAAACTCCGATATACTTATGTCCCCCCAGATATTCTTGCTTCCCCCAGAATACTCAAAAACCTCAATTTTTCTTAGAAATTCCGATATACTTGTTTCTCTTAGAAACTATGTCCGACTTACCCAGTTATACCTATTTTCCCAGAAGTTCTGTCCAAATCTCTCAGATTACCTAGAAATCTCAATTTCTCCCAGAAATTCCGGTATACTTGTTTCTCCCATAAACTCTGTCCAACTTACCCGAGTTTTCATGTTTTCCCATAAGCTCTATCCAAATCTCCAAGATTTCCCAAAAATTCCAACAACTCCATCCAAACTTCCCAAAAATGCCTAGATGAACCAATTTCTCCCAGAAATTCTGATTTCCCAATTTCTCCTAGAAGCTCAGTCCAAATCAACCAGAAATTCCTATTTCTCCTAGAAACTCAAATGACTTGTAGAAATTTCTCCGAATCTTCCAAATCCCTATTTTTCCCAGAAACTCTGCATCCCGGAAATCCCTGTTGTCCCTTGGTGATCACACTGGAAAGTAAGGTTAGCACACTCTGTATGCCTAGGACCTTATTTGTTTAGCTGCTATCTGTTAAAAATAGGAGCATCATATAGATTAGGGCTTGCATCCGCATGCTTGTCTCATATACATACACAGTTCATGCCAGTTTGCACACACATATATCTCATAAGTCCACACAGTCTATCCCTTCTCATCATCACATGATCATCGATCTTCATCCTCCGAGTCTGATCCTTGTCATTTCAATTTGTAAGGCATCACGGGTCCCAAACGTCGTCCTGCTACGTTTTCTTCTTGGGATTAACAGCCCTCCCAGAAACAAACCTATGGATCACAAAAGCTTGGAAACTTGAGTCGCCAAGATGAGAACCACTATGAATCAGCTTTCGGATCACCTCACCCAGGTCCTAGGATTTCTTGAGAAAATGAGACCAGAAGTCCGCATTCACTCCGCTTGGACTCGTACACCGAATGATCAACTAATCAGAATAACTGTGGATGCTAGAATGACCGCTATGGAACCTGCTGTTGAGAAGATCAGGGACGAGCTTGCGGAAATGACAGATATGATACGGCATTTGGCTAACCCACCACCCTCGATTCTACTATCTTCCCGGTCAGCACCTTGTACTGAATGGTTTGGAAAATTAGCTGATCTTTGGATACATAGTTTGGATCAAGAAGCTCTTGACAAGCTCACCAGAATAAAGGATGCCATCAAAGAAGGAAAGTTCAAGCATAATGAACCCCAACACCAGTCCAAGGGACCCAACTACTCCCTAGACTCCCCAGATATCCATGCACCTAACCACCAACCAATGGCCTACTCTCTCCGTCCGTACCAGTCCATTCCACCAAATCGCCCTAAAGGCCCTCGCAAATTCTCCAGACTTGATATTCCCCTCTCCACAGCCTTAGACCACCTACTCAAAAAGGGCCACCTGCAACTCCTCCCTCACAAACCTCTACCGGATCCCATACCCTCTCACTACAACATGAGCCTACAATGTGCTTACCACCAAAATCTAGGCCATGCCACCGATCAGTGCATCCGCCTCCGCCATGACACTCAAAATCTCATAGAGGATGCACCCCATCATAATGCCATCTCCTATCTTGGCTTGGACCAACCGCTCGACTGATCCCCTTCGCTGAGGCCCATGAATGTTGAACCTGTGCTGGTGAAGTGATGGTGTTTGGAACTCTTGCTAGAAAACCAAATGAAGATGCTCTTTAGAAAAAAAAAAGAAATAAAAAGAATAAGTGAGTCACTGTGACATTCCATTTGAGACCGGGTCGAGTCCAGTCGAGTCTGTTGTGTGTTTGTCTATTTCAAGTTTAGTCTTGTGATCGAGTCTGTCTGTCACCGAGTTGTTAATGAGTCTGTAATCCTTCTCTACTGATGGAATGAAGTCTCATTTTGCCTAATCTGATGTGCCTAGTCATAGATGCATGAATCACTAGACTGAAGTGTCACTTTTCAAATTACCATGGATATTACTCTGGTAATAATTTTTCTACGACAAAACAAAAAAGAATCCTGAAAGGTTAAAATCGATTTCACGCTGACACTGATGAAAAGCCGGGAATTGAATAGCCTTACTTTAAGAATTTAAAGATTCTCTTGCCTCAATCTTGAAAAGACATGCTTGGAACTGACTTGGGGCTTGCCCAACACCCTTTCCACCATTTCTACCATTTCAAAGCCTTGGACCCAACCCAATTGATAGCCATGCGAACCTGTACGAACTTGGTCCTTGTTGGTAGCCAAACATTTCAATGAGTTTCCTCCCCCTTCAAAAAATAAAAAAAAGAAAGAAAAAAAAAAGAGAAAAGCTCGCTAGGTTGAAAACCCGAAAAGGGCACCTAGGCAAAAGTAAGAGCTAAAAGGTGTTGATTTCCAAAATCTGACCCTAGCCAGTCAAAAGGTTGAAGGAAATTTTGATGAAAATTGTACGCTTCAAGGTACATCTTAAAGAACGTGCCAAGATCACATTTCAAAAGGCACGAAATGACCACAAATAAGTTCCGAGAGCTGACATGCACATTCTGGAATTCTGAGATTGCGATTGAAAGATCTCACAAGAATCGACTACATTAAAAAGCAAAATTGACTGGCTAGGCGAAAGTGAAAAGGATCAATCCTTAAAACAAAACAAAAAAAAAAAAAAAAGAAAAGAAAGGGAGTTGGAAACTGAATCCTCCTCTTCAAGGCTACCATAAGTAACCCAAGTTTGAACTTATTTGACGATTGGTTTGAGAAACCCTCATACCCGATTTCTTTCAAGCCCTGACTTGAACTACGCTTGACCTGATTCCCACTCGGGGATACGTAGGCAACCACATCGGTTCGGTTACCTCACAAAAATAACCATTTCTTTCAAGCCTTGCCTTGAACTACGCTCGACCTGATTCCCACTCGGGGATACGTAGGCAACCACATCGGTTCGGTCGACACCATCATAATCAAACCAATTTCTTTCAAGACCTTGCCTTGAACTACGCTCGACCTGATTCCCACTCGGGGATACGTAGGCAACCACATCGGTTCGGTCGACACCATCATAATCAAACCAATTTCTTTCAAGACCTTGCCTTGAACTACGCTCGACCTGATTCCCACTCAGGGATACGTAGGCAACCACAACGGTTCGGTCACCCCACCTACCTAAAAATCAACCCGCTTCTTTCCAACCATGGCCCGAACTACGTTGGACCTGATCCCCACTTGGGGGTACGTAGGCAGACTTTCAAAAAAGAAAAAAAAGAAGGATGGCTCGCTAGGTCGAAAATCCGAAAGGACGCCTAGGCAAAAATTAGAGTTAAATCCAAGGTGAGCGATAACAAAAGAGAGAAAAGAGCTTGTTAGGTCACCTCAGTGGTGCCTAGGCAAAAGTTATGAGCATTTGAGAGATTAAAGTCACGGTCCATGCCTCAAGCCAGAAAATCACCTTCCACACTAGGGGCAAACTTCGGCTACCCGCCTCGTTTGCCTGACTTTTACTATCTACCCTTCACACAAGGGGCAAACTTCGGTCACCTACCTCGTTTGCCCAAAACCTCCAATGAACCTTCCTCCAAACTAGGGGCAAACTTCGGTCATTTACCTCGTTTGCCTACCGATCCCACTTCATGCCCTTCAAACTAGGAGCAAACTTCGTTTGCCACCCGATCCCTATACACTAATGGTAAGCCTTCAAGTCACAAACATTGTCTTGAACAGATGGAAATGGAGCGTCTTTCATTCCATAAGCTAAGGCACTAATTCAAAGCACATCTTGAGAGAAGCAAAGAAATTGATTAGATCAGTAGGGAGGAATTTTCAAAAATAAGACTCACCATCAAAGTGATTCCACGATAAGGTGAGAAGTAAACACAAAAGAGAAATGGTACATCATTTATGACAAAAGCACATTACGTTTTGGCAAGTCGACCTTGTTTCATTTGGTGTCAAATGTGTCGTCCTCGTGTGTCAATGTCTGTCAAGTTTTTTGAGTCTGTTGTAGTCAAATGTGTAAATCAATAGTGACTAATAAAATTTTCAAATCAAGTTATAAAGAGTATGCCAATACAAGCAGGAGTACCAAACACCATTACTGCACCGGTCAAGGCGTCAGCATGAGAAGCGTCAAAACTTGGGGAAGATTTCATCCCTTTCCAAACTGCCAAAAGCTAAATCATCTTTCTTTATGCAACATAAGTCCATGAGTGGCTGTTGATCTTTCGTCTTTCTTCATGCAACATAAGTCCATGAGTGGCTGTTGATCTTTCGTCTTTCTTCATGCAACATAAGTCCATGAGTGGCTGTTGATCTTTCGTCTTTCTTCATGCAACATAAGTCCATGAGTGGCTGTTGATGATCTTCTTTCATCTGTGCAACATAAGTCCATGAGTGGCTGTTGATGATCTTCTTTTCTCCTAGCAACATAAGTCCATGAGTGGCTGTTGATCTTTCGTCCTTCTTCATGCAACATAAGTCCATGAGTGGCCGTTGATGATCTTCCTTTCTCCTAGCAACATAAGTCCATGAGTGGCAAATGATCTTTCTTCATGCAACTTAAGTCCATGAGTGGCTGTTGATGATCTTCCTTTGTTCATGCAACATAAGTCCATGAGTGGCTGTTGATGATCTTCCTTTCTCCTAGCAACATAAGTCCATGAGTGGCTGTTGATCTTTCATGCAACATAAGTCCATGAGTGGCTGTTGATGACCTTCTTTCATCCTAAAGCAACATAAGTCCATCACTCTGCTCTTTCAAAATCAAAAACCTTAACTGCCGCAGGCCATCTCCGTATCCCTCATCACAAATAGAATGATACCTTGACTCCCATTTAAAGGACGTATTTCCTTCTTCCTAGCAGAGTACATTATCCTTCAGCTCCCGGAGGCCCTGACCGGCCCCCTTGGATTGAGCGCCAAAAGAGATTCTCCGAGAACCCTACATCATCCCCCGAGGACAGAAACCAATAGATACCAGCTCCCGGAGGCCCTGACCGGCCCCCTTGGATTGAGCGCCAAAAGAGATTCTCCGAGAACCCTACATCATCCCCCGAGGACAGAAACCGATAGATACCAGCTCCCGGAGGCCCTGACCGGCCCCCTTGGATTGAGCGCCAAAAGAGATTCTCCGAGAACCCTACATCATCCCCCGAGGACAGAAACCGATAGATACCAGCTCCCGGAGGCCCTGACCGGCCCTCTTGGATTGAGCGCCAAAAGAGATTCTCCGAGAACCCTACATCATCCCCCGAGGACAGAAACCAATAGATACCAGCTCCCGGAGGCCCTGACCAGCCCCCTTGGATTGAGCACCAAAAGAGATTCTCCGAGAACCCTACATCATCCCCCGAGGACAGAAATCGATAGATACCAGCTCCCGGAGGCCCTGACCGGCCCTCTTGGATTGAGCGCCAAAAGAGATTCTCCGAGAACCCTACATCATCCCCCGAGGACAGAAACCGATAGATACCAGCTCCCGGAGGCCCTGACCGGCCCTCTTGGATTGAGCGCCAAAAGAGATTCTCCGAGAACCCTACATCATCCCCCGAGGACAGAAATCGATAGATACCAGCTCCCGGAGGCCCTGACCGGCCCCCTTGGATTGAGCGCCAAAAGAGATTCTCCGAGAACCCGACATCATCCCCCGAGGACAGAAACCGATAGGCCCTAACCGGCTCTTTTGGATTGAGCATTGCGAGATCTGACCAACCACGAGAGATTCAGAGATAGATCATGGTTCTAGGTCAAGAATTGAAGAGAGATTCTTAGAGAATCCATCAGCTCCCGAAGACCATAACCGGCTCTTTTGGATTGAGCATTACAAAATCTGACCAACTACGAGAGATTCAGAGATGGATCCTGGTTTTAGGTCAAGAATTGAAGAGAGATTCTCAGAGAGTCCCCTACCATCCCAGCAGAAGATAGCAGAAGTCCGAACCGATTCTCCGGACTTGTCATCATAAGGATCGGCCAAAACATCACCCGCAGTCAAATCACCCCGATTCCCTTGGCAAGCACTGTCTATTCACAATTTAAGGACCCGTGTCCACTGATTATCATGAGCTTTCTCACCTGTCAGTCATTATGAGTTTCCTCACTTATCGTGAGCCTCTTCACTCCGGTTATCTCACCTGTCCATTACCGTGAGCTACCCCACTTATCATGAGCCTCCTCACTTTGGTTATTATAAAACTGTCGGTTATCTTGAACTCCCTCGCCTATGGGTTATCCTTAGTTGTCATCCTCAGGGACCCCACATTTGACTACATTCGCTCGCAAAGCACACTTCCCAAATTCCAGAAGTTTGCCCCTAAACCCAGAGACTTCTAAATCTTGATGTCCTTATCCGAGTCACCCACCGCATCATAGTCGCAAACACTAGCACAACACCAACCCACTCGGAGTAGCATACCCCACAGCACTTGCTCATACTAGGGTCACAACACTAGACATGATAGGACTCATGACACAATTCATATCACATCCATACATTGCATATCACTCTTATAGCATAGCATCCGCCTGATTGTTGTGTATGTGCATGTATGAGTGGTTCCTTGCCCTGAACTACGTCCTGGTTTGATTCCCCTTGGGATACGTAGGCAGCTCACACAGAGCACGACCAGCACTAGCCTCAGCATCATTGCATCTTTTGCAACGCTTTTATCCTAAATTTATAGCCTCCAAAAGACCTGTCTCTTCAAAACTTTGGCACTCGCTTGCGACATGCGTTGCCTCGCAAGTTCATGCCAAAGAGGGGCAAACTGTAGACACCCCATTTTGTCGGCTATC
Source organism: Hydrangea macrophylla (assembly GCA_033977485.1). NCBI lineage: Eukaryota > Viridiplantae > Streptophyta > Magnoliopsida > Cornales > Hydrangeaceae > Hydrangea > Hydrangea macrophylla. Next base: position 100,317,523 of record CM066999.1, on the reverse strand, counting down.
AGATTTAGGAGACCCATAGCTTGGTGGTTCACAATGATCGAAAAAGGACTCAAAAGGACTCCTGGAAGTTGGTTCTATTTCTCAAAATGCTCAGAATGACCAAAATGCCCCTGAAAGCCATAAAACTCCCAGATTTGGTCCCAAAGTTTTGGAAACATGCTACTTCGTAAGAAAAGTATTCAAATGAGTTTTAAAAGAAAAATCAGATGAAATCGTCGGCTCCCAGAGACCCCCGGAAGTCCCGAAAGTTCTCGAAAAGTCCCCGTTGACCGGTTTGACCAAAGTTTGACCAGGTTTGACCAGGGTTTGACCAAGTTTGACCAAGTTTGACCAAAGTCGTCCGAATTCACAAGAATCATTTTTAAATCATGAAAAAGTATTAAAACAAGTTCCGAAAGAAAATCGAGCGAAAACATCAGCTCCCGGGAACTCCCGGAGGTTTCCAGAACTTCCCGGGAATCCCAGGTTTGACCAGTTTGACCAGAGTTTGACTTTGGAACCGGGGTGCCGAAATAATTTTCAAATATTTTTCATGGATGCTAGAGGTCAATAGCTTTCCAACGGTATATCGCACATAATTTCTGGATTTAAAACGAATTTATTATAAAATTCCAAAGGCGAAAAAGGCGATCAAATTGGCTTTTATCGCAAATACCGCAAAACTTTTCAAAGTGACTTATCCCCAAACTATTTTTTATGTAAAGTAGACTCCAATACCTTTCCAACGGTATATCACAACCTCAGTTTGGAGTTCATATGCATTTTCTGTGAATTTCGGACGAAATAGGGCCTTTTCGCGAATACCGGAACCTCAGGGGGCCTAAACAGCATTATCTGGACGAAGGGAGGAGCAGTGCCGCCGCGGCACTGGCCCACTGCCGCCGCGGCACTCCCCTCCAGAACAGTAAGTTTTTGTAATTTCTTTTGGGGTCCCATTTTGATTAATTAAAAACCAAAACGACGTAGTTTTGATTCCCAGCTTATTTTGGACCAATGGGAGACCATTTTAAACTTTTTAAAACCCCATTTACCACCCCTCCTTTGCCTATAAAAGAAGCCATTTACTTCCATTTAGAGGAGAGACATGGAAGCTTAGAGAAAGCTTAGGAAGAAACTTTAGGGAAATATAGAGAGAGAAAGAGAAGAAGTAGTCTTCTTCTTCCATTTTTTCCAATCAAAGTGAGTTCTAATCTTGTATTCCTCAACCATTTTTCTATATACTTCATCATCAATATACCCAATCACCATTCTTGAGCATTCTTGAGTTAGGAAGCTACTTCCATGTCCAAATGTCAAAATCTATGAGTGAAACACCAAGCTACAAGTCCAAAATCATATTGATTATCATCTATTGATCATTATTTACTTGCTTGTTTATACAATGTTCATCTCTTCTTACCTCATTTCTTTTTAACTTTTCTTTATTTACTTACTAGTTCATCATCATCTAAATGATGACATGAAGTTTGAGGTGAGTGAATCCTTATGGATAGTAGCTCTTGACCTCAAAAACATGTTTGATAGATGATGATCATAACTTCAATACCTTCAAGGTATTCTTGAAGTTATGTCCAAAATAAAAATGAATCTCTCCAATAATATTGGGAGTTATTCAATGATTCAAGGTTGGATGAGGTTCTAAGTGGTCACATGGTCATCTCAAGAGTTTAAGTTCATGCTTTGAACATCTATTTCAAAACCCCCAATCAAGAACTTAAACTCTATTTCAAAACCCAAATCCATTTTCTTCAAGAATGATCCAAAACAGTGAGCTGTTCAGATTCAAAGATTTGTTTTGAATTAAATACTTGAGTTATGATGATGAAAACCACTTGGAAAATCTTCCTAAGACATCATAGTTTGTCTCTGATTTTTCCCATCAATTATAGAGATATGAAAGTATTTGTTTTGAATGTGAGAAGTTGATATTCATAATCTGCCTCTGTTCTCACAGAATGTTCACCCAACTTCTTGCACTTATTCTGGATATTTTCGTCACTGTACATATATCTTTTATATTTTTTTTATAAAACTTGGGTGTCTTAGGAAACTTTTGGTATATAATGGGTCCTCATAAACCTTTTCTTTGATTTATGAAAAATCATACAAAATCAGTCAACAGTGCAGCTTTTGTTTCAGAGTCATGTGTACATTCTGATTTATTTCTTTTAATCTGTGATAGCTATTGATGTTTGGCTTTTTGGGTTATTTTCTAGACACAATAAGGATAATCTCTGATTTGTTCCACATTTTTCTAGGCACGTTTGACCTCCCATTATAATGTTATAAAGTGATGCATACAGTCTGTCCACTATTCACAGCATTTCACTTTTTGACTTTCACACTTTGATGCAACACTCTCTTGTATCTAGATGAACCCATATCCCATGCACATGTTCTTTACCACTTTTAGCATGCTATATCATATCATGTATCATCTATCCTCTCATGTATCATACTCCCATAGACTCTTGAGTTTGGTTTCCAAATAAAACCATGTTTTGCAAATACTTGGGAAGTTCTTGAAATAAGTTAGGAATTGATATTCCAAGTGGTTAGAATATTCATCCAAGTTCTGGAAGTATACTTTCAAAACCCTCATTTCAAAACTCCCCTCTTAAACCCCTCATTTTGATTTCAAGAAATAAACCTTGTTTTTTCTCAAAACCCTCAAAACAGTGAGTCATTTAACTTCAAGAAATTATTTTGAGTTCAACACTCAATGTATGAATGCATGGCCACTTGGAAAGTCTTTCTAACTCACTATAGAACACCCATGATTTTTGGCTTGACTTGGAAGTACTTGAAAATGGTCCATTTGGACCCAAACATACCTTCCAAACATTCTGTTTTTGCTGTCACAGCAGCTAGGTCAACTTACGACCTCTTTTCCAGAAAACTTTTCCAAAAGGGGTGGTCCCAACTTATTTTTCCCTTAAATTCAATGTCTTAGGAAACTTTCTGTATAAAATGGGCCTCTAGATCATTCGTTTTCATTTTCTAAGATTTTTCAACATTTCAGTCGACAGTACGAACTCTGTTTCTGAGTGACCTCTGTTGTTTATATGATTTCTCTCAATCTGTGATAGTTATTAAGGATTGGCTTTTTGGATTGTGTTCTAGACACAATAAGGAACATCTCCATAAAAAATCATGCATTGAAAACATTCCTAACCCTTCTTTTCGAATTCCAAAAGATCATGCTACTGTTCTGTCCACTATTCACAGCAAGTACATTTCAACTTTCATTCTTTGATTTGATGCTCATATGCATTCCAAATTAGTTCATATCTTAGGAAGTAGTTCATACTACATTTGTACACATCCCATGTTAATTTCATTCATTCATTCATACACATTTTAGACTTCTAAGTCATTCTAGAAATCCATGTACACAAAAATACACTACAACCTTTGCACATTTTAGATACATACATTGCATTCATGCAAGATTTGGGTTTTTTGTAACTCTTAATCTAAGGAGATTATAAGGAATGAACTCGATCACCCGTTCATGCTTCCCCTTGATCTAATCATCCTTTCTCATCCGTCCCGGGGATTGAGAGGTCTTCTCTTATCAAAGAATAACATGCACCATACTAGCTTGCTAAGCATATTTTGATTTCTTTGTTTATTCGTTTCAATAACGATTCATGTCCCCTTTAGATTAAGGAAACTTAATTACTTGATGCGTGATTAGACGATTTTTCCTAGGTTTATTTGTGTGATCTTTCACTTTACATTGCATGATATTTGATTTAGATCTTATGAATGATATTTTATCTTTAGATCTTCCATTTTCAAGTTTCTTATGTAATGTAATATACTATCATATTATTAATTGCCGAACCATACATAGTATAAGATGATTATTTGGATGCTAATTGAGGCCCGTCGAAAGATGGGGCGAGTTGAGGGTGTTTTAGTCGCGACAAAGGCTCCTTCCTCTCTCGTACCAAAACCCCGAACCAAGTTCTTTGGTTATGAAGGGCCGGTGCCCTTTATCCATTTGGGTGAGTCAAAATTAGGTTTCTTGGTTCCTTAAAGACCAAGTGGCGACTCTGTATCTGTTTTCAACAGACCATTTTCTTTTCCTTTTCAAAACAATCTCAAACAAGAGAGAAGTGGTCCGATTCCGCGTGTCCACATCGCCAGAGGTAGAAGAGAAGAGCGGAAGAGAAGAGCGGGAAGGGGAATCAATTGCCTGGAAAGAGGTTTGGGGAAGGTAGGGTTTTGAAAAAAAATTGACCGGTGAAAGTATATATAAAGGCATACATTCAGTCGACTGAGTCGACTAATTGGTCGACTGGGACAGAACTTTAGGGCACGCATAAGTCGACTGAGGGAATTTCCAGTCGACTAATAAAAAGAAACAGAAAGTTTGCCCAAAACGTTGTTCGGTGACTGGAGTAAAAAGAAATCGACTGAAAAAGAAAAGAAAATTTGAAAAGCAATGTTTAGTCGACGACAAGGATCCAGTCGACTGAAAATTTGGAGGTCCGGTCGACTTGAGAAAATAATCAGTCGACTGGTTCGATAATTTTTAAAGACATTTTTTAAAGGATGCAAGGATCCGGTCGACTGGTGATATAATCAGTCGACTGTGTGCAGTCAGAAAAAAAATTTTACAAAAAAAATTGAAGATAAGGGAGATCCGATTTTTGAAATTACACAACATCAGCTTGACAACCCATCCCTAATTCATGACGAATGAGACAAAACGATCTTCTTGGAGAGGTTTAGTGAAAATATCCGCCCATTGATGATTTGTATCGATGAAAACGAGCTCAACATCACCTTTTTGAACATGATCTCTAATGAAATGGTGTCTGATCTCAATGTGCTTAGTTCTAGAGTGTTGAATGGGATTCTTAGATAGACTAATGTCACTAGTGTTATCGCATCTAAGTAGGATATAATCAAAAAGAAGTCCAAAGTCTTCTAATTGTTGTTTCATATAGAGAACTTGTGCACAACAACTACCGGTGGCTATATACTCGGCTTCCACCGTGGATAAAGCTACGGAATTTTGTTTCTTACTAAACCAAGAGACTAGGGAGTGTCCTAAAAAGTGACACGTGCCACTTGTGCTCTTGCGATCCACTTTGCAACCGGCAAAGTCCGCTTTCGAATAGCTAACCAAGTCAAAGGGAGTGCTCTTAGGATACCATAAACCTAAGTCAATTGTGCCTAACAGGTATCTAAAAATGTGCTTAACGGCTACAACATGCGACTCTCTAAGTGAAGATTGAAATATAGCACAAAGACACATGCTAAACATAATGTCCGGTCTACTAGTGGTAAGATACAACAAACTACCTATCATGCCACGAAATTTTTTAGTATCAACAAGTTTTCCAGATTCATCTTTGTCAAGCTTGAGAGAAGAACTCATGGGAGTTGCAATTGGTTTGCAATTTTCAAAACCAAATCTTTTCAATAAATCTTTAATGTACTTGGATTGGTTTATGAAAATACCATCTTTGTGTTGTTTGCTTTGTAAACCAGGAAAGAAATTTAGTTCTCCCATCATACTCATTTCAAATTCATCTTGCATGCATTTTGCAAATTCTTCACACATTTTCTCATTTGTAGCACGAAAGATGATATCATCCACATAGATTTGAACAAGTAGTATATCTTTGTATGAATGTTTAATAAAAAGAGTGGTGTCAATTTTTCCTCGAGTAAATCCAAGGTCAAGCAAATATTTGCTAAGCCGATCATACCAAGCAGGAGGAGCTTGTTTTAAACCATATAGAGCCTTTGAAAGTTTAAAAACATGATTGAGAAATTTTGAACTTTCAAATCCGGGAGGTTGCTTGACATACACTTCTTCTGCTATAAAAACATTTAAAAAGGCACTTTTGACATCCATTTGAAAAAGTTTGAAATTTTTGTGGCAACCAAATGCAAGTAACATTCTAATGGCTTCTAACCTTGCTACGGGAGCATAGGTTTCCTCATAGTCTATTCCTTCTTCTTGGTTATACCCTTGGGCTACTAATCTAGCCTTATTTCTAACCACAACTCCAGATTCATCCTTCTTGTTCCTAAACACCCATTTGGTTCCAATGATTGAATGGTCATTGAGTCTAGGAACTAAAGTCCAAACTTGGTTTCTCTCAAATTGGTTCAATTCTTCTTGCATAGCCATAATCCAACTATCATCTTGCTCCTCTTCCTCTATGTTTTTAGGTTCTATTTGAGATAGAAATGCTAAATTGTTACAAATGTTTCTAAGAGAGGATCTAGTAGCAATTCCTTGACCGGGGTCTCCTATGATTTGATCTATGGGGTGACTAGGAACGGTCTTGCAATCTCTAGGGAGGTCATCTCTAATATTGTCTCTAGGATGTTCTAGAGGAATAGGGGGAACCTTCCTTAGGTTTTTCTAAAGGAATGGAGGTTGAGGTACTAGCTCCATCTAGGCTTACTACGACAATATCATCATCATCATCCTTTCTTCTAAAGGGATTGGCCTCATAAAAAACTACATGCATGGACTCTTCTACAACTAAGGTCTTTTTTATTAAAGACTCTATATGCATTGCTTATTTGTGAATAACCTAAGAAGATGCCCTCATCTGATTTAGCATCAAACTTACCTAAGTTATCCTTATTATTCAAGATGAAGCACTTATACCCGAAAACTCTAAAGTAACCGATGTTAGGTTTTCTACCCTTCCAAAGTTCATAGGGAGTCTTACCAAGATTATTTCTAACAACAACACGATTTATAACATAACAAGAAGTGCTAGTTGCTTTGGCCCAAAAGTATTGTGGCAAAGAATGTTCATTCAATAAAGTTCTTGCCACCTCTTGAAGTGATTTATTTTCCTTTCAACAACACCATTTTGTTGAGGAGTTCTTGGTGCCGAAAAGTTATGTCCAAATCCATTTTCATCACAAAAATTTGAAATGTCTTTATTGTCAAATTCTCTTCCTCTATCACTTCTAAAATTGTTGATAGCATACCCTTTTTTCATTTTGAACTCTTTTACAAAATTTTACAAAGTTTGGGTAAGCTTCATCTTTATGAGCAAGAAAGATGACCCAAGTGAATCTTGAGTAGTCATCAACAATTATGAATGCATACACTTTGCCACTCATACTTGCTACACAATTGGGATAAAATAAATCCATATGAAACAATTCAAGGGGTCTACTAGTAGAAATCTCCCTTTTTCTTTTTGAAAGAGGTTTTTGTTTGTTTTCCAAGTTGACAAGCATAACAAATCTTGTCCTTAGCAAACTTTGTTTTTGGTAAACCTTTGACTAAATCATTTTTTGATAAATTTGAAAGGAGATCCATACTAGCATGTCCTAATCTTCTATGTCAAAGCTAACTAGTTTTACTCAACACGGCAAAGCATTTAACATCTTGAGAGGAAATACCATCAAAATCAATAGTGTAAACATTTTCATCACGATAAGCAATAAATAAAACTTTATTATAGCGTTCATAATCATGCAATAATTTTACCTTTATCACATAATTGACTAACGCTTAACAAATTATGTTTAAGACCATCAACAAGTAAAACATTCTCAATAGTTAAAGAGGAGTTCTTACCAATTTTACCTATGCCGATGATTTTTCCTTTAGAGTTGTCTCCAAAGGTGATGTTTCCACCATCCTTGGGAGAGAGAGAGAGGAGAACTTTGATTTGTCTCCGGTCATGTGTCTCGAGCATCCACTATCCAAGAACTATCTATCCTTACTTGAGGATTTTAAGCATACCTATAAAACAAGCTTAAGTATTCCTCTTTGGTACCCAATATTCTTTGGGTCCACTTTTGTTAGCAAAGGGAGGTGTGGGTCCCTTTTTAATCCAAACCATAGTGGTTTTTCTCCTATTTGGGAATTTGTAGTTCACGTGCCCCTTTCTCACGCAATAGTGATAAGTTGCATGAGGATTGAATATGCTTGAAGTAGATCCTTTTGTAAAAATGCTTTGATGAGTTGAACAATTTATTCAAAACGAGATAATTGTTTTTCCTTGATAAACAGTCGACTGGAATTTCATCAGTCGACTGGACGCAAAATTAATCAGTCGACTGGGCACAAAAACAGTCGACTGAACCATGGTTTTTGAAGCTAGTTTCTGCTTCAACTATTCAGTCGACTGGACCCAGTAATACAATCGATTGTGTCAAAGGTGCGATTTCAATATTTCAAAAGGCATTCGACTGGATCGTGAACCCAGTCGTCTGGACCTCTGCGCAGAATAATAATGGCTCTTTTTCCTCTATTTTTGCTTTAGCATTAAATGCTCCTACCTACCTTAAACATTCAGATTTCTTTTAGAGAGTATATATACTCAGTTCAAATTTGGTTGTTGGGACATCCATTACTCTCATTCAATACTCACTTATTGCAATCAAAAGATTCAAGCCCTAAATCTTGAGATTTAATCTAACCAGCTTTACATAAAGACCTATAAGAACAAAATAATGGGAAAATAGTCTTCCATAATGCTTCCATAGAATATCCATCATCATTCTTAAGATCTGTTTGGCCAACATTCTAAAAGGAATCGTAAGTACTCAACTTAATGGTTTGTTAATCATCAAAATTACTTAGGGTAAGACCCTTGGGGCTAACACTTCCGTTGTCTGTTGAGCTTCTATGATACGGGTGATCAAGGTTGGCTGCACCATAAGACATTCAAGAAGTTGTCCTTCCATTTCTTCCACTGACTGAAAGTCGAATTCAGCTAACACTTCCAATGCTTGCCATTCTTGCATTCTTAATACAGCAATTACTAATCGAGGTTACAATTCAAAGCATCTGCTACGACGTTTGCTTTACCCGGATGGTATTGCAATGAGAAGTCACAACACTTGAGTAATTCCATCCGCTTCTGTTGTTGCATGTTTAATTCATTCTTAGAGTACAGATACTGCAAGCTCTTATGATCGCAAAACATATCAAACTTTTCTCCATAGAGATAGTGTCTCCATATCTTCAATGTGAACACTAACGCTACCCATTTCCAGATCATGCATTGGATAATTCTTCTCATGTACCTTCAATTGTATGGATCCATATGCAATGACATTCTCGTTTTGCATAAGTACACAATCCAATCCTTGGTGCAATGCATCACTATAGATCACATACATTTTTCCACTATTAGGTATCGTGAATACTAGTGTAGAAGTCAATCATTCCTTTAACTTCTGAAATGCGCCTTCATGCTTGTCTGTCCATTCATACTTTATCTCATTTCTCATCAAATTCGTCAAAGGTCCTATAGTCTTAGAGATTCCTTTGACACATCTCTAATAATATCTTGGTAGGCCGAGGAAACTTTTGACCTTTGTTGCGTTAGTTGGTGTATTCCAGCTTAAGATTGCATCGATCTTAGATGAGTCCACAGAGATACAAAATTCGCACTTGCTGAACTTTGCATACAACTTACTATCTCGAAGTGTCTATAAAGCAATATGTAAGTGTTCCTTATGATCTTTCTCCGTCTTTGAGTAGATTAGTATGTTGTCAATGAACACTATAATGAATTGATCCAGATATGGTATGAATACTTTATTCATCAAGTCCATGAAAACTGTTGGCACATTCATCAATCCAAAAGGCATAAATAGAAACTTATAATGTCCGTATGTCATCCTGAACGCAGTCTTCGTCACAACCTCTGGTCGAATCAATAGTTGATGATATCCTGAATGCAGATCGATCTTTGAAAAGATCATTAATCCTTGTAACTGGTCAAATATATCATCTATCTAAGGTAGTGGATATCGGTTCTTGATCGTAACCTCATTCTACTCCCTGTTGTCTATGCAGAGTCGAAGTGTTCTGTCCTTCTTCTACATAAACAGAACAGGTGCTCCCCAAGGTGACATACTCGATAGAACGAATCCTAAATCTTCAAGTTCATGAACTTACTTATTCAATTCCAACATCTTAGTTGGCGCCATCCGATATGGAGTCTTAGATATCGGTAGTGTGCCAGGAACTAGTTCCACACAAAAGTTTATTTCCCTCTTCGGTGGAAGTCCTTTAATATCCTAGAATATATCCTGAAAATCTTGTACGGTAGGAATTTGATCCATCATAAGTTTGATACTCGTACTTTCAATTGCAGCCAACACCACTTGTGAAGAACATGTTGCTCATCGGTCGATGTTGAAATTTGATCGTCAGATATCGAGGTATTGGAAATACAATCATCCTAGTAGGGCAATCTAAGTTGGCACCATACTTAGTCAACCAATCTATCCCTAGGATAATGTCAAACTCAGACATTGACAAAACCACCAAGTCGGTTGAAAGGTTCTGATCTCCTAGAGTCAATGGACAGTCTTTACACACTTTACCCAACTTAATAGTCACTCCCAATGGTGATAAATTAAGTGCTGGCTCAAGTTTCTAGGGTTCTAAACCCAACTGACGCACAATCTTAACAGCAATAAATGAACATGAAGCTCCAGTATTGAATAAAGCTTTAACTGGACTATGAAAGAGTATAAGCGTACCTTCCAAATGTTGCTGTTCCTCAGCATCAAAACCTGCTCCCGTGGGAATGATGGCAATCATTTGGGTCTGCTCTGGGGGTCCTTGTATTCCCTAAACTGGTGCCCCATAGTACCCTCCGCGTGGTGCACGACAATCTTTGCTCAAGTGCCCAGGCTTGTTGCAATTCTGGCAGTTAGCATCCATCCGGTGGTTAGCCCTGAGGACTATATAGAACTTGGTAATGTGCTATGGCTTCCCACAATTAAAGCATCCATTATCGCCTGGTGCCGAGGCAAGTAGTGCCTAAGGCTATGGTCCCTACTGACGATGTTGTTGAGGTCGAGGATAATACTGCTAAGACTTCCTAGCTCCGTCCCAAGTGAGCTTGTTCCCTTGAAAGTTACCCTGAGGTCTCCACCCTTGGGCATTCCTCGGCGGCGATTTCTGGAAATTCCTATGTTTAAAACCTCTCGACGACTGGGGTCGGTTCACTTATTGACACTGAATTGGATATGTATCCTTCTCCAGACTCATAGCAAGTTGGACTAATCCCTCAAAGCTCTGGTTGAGATAACCAATCATCATGTGTTGTAGATGGGAGTTCAATCCTTGGTGAAATCTCTTCACCCTTTTTTAAGGTGTGTCAATCATATGTGGAGTGAACCTTGATAACCACTCAAATAGGGTTGCATATTCTCTCACAGTCCAACCTCCTTGGACTAGGTTCATGAAATTCTTTTCTTGTTGATCCCTCTCATCTTCTGGAAAGTACTTCTCAAAAAATCTCCCAAAAAATGTCTCCCACGGTATCACTTTTGCAGCATTCATCCCAATTGTGGCCCTTTTAGCCTCCCGCCAATCTGCAGCGGCATAAGTCAACTGGAATGTAGCAAGGCTATCTTTCTCATGTTCGTTACATTCTAATGCTTCGAAGATCAACTCCAGCCCTTGTATCCATTGTTCTGCTCTCCACAGATTTGTAAATCCATCGAACTTCTTTGGATGTAGATTGCAGAAATGCTCTAGCAATTTATCTCTAGTGTGTCATAGTGTAACTGATGGGTTAGGTCTCTAGTGAGTAGAGTGGTTATAAGTATCTCCCACATGTTCCATCCTTTGCATGAAGGCTTCAAAAATGCCCATTGGATCCATGTCTTTTGGAATAAGGGCTCCTAATCGTGCTTGATTCCTCGGACTAACCATAGTGGTATCGTGTGAAGTGTACCTACAAGAGACCTATCGATTAGCTGACAATCTTCTCGGAGCAACAAAATCAATATAGAGCGATAAGTAGTAAGAACTAGTAATTTACTAATCAGCATATAAATCAGAAATCCAATCACACCATAGATATCACAAAGGTAGTCTCGTATATATGTATATATGTCAAAAGATGTATCATGGAGTACACACTAGCCATACCATGTACCACGTGGGATAAGAAAGTACAGTCCTAAGGTTAGCTATACCCAATGTTACTACTTTACAATAAAGGCTATGGTCAAATAGCTATCTCTCAAGCTCCCAAAAATCTGGTGGACAACATGTCCGAATAAAACTAAAAAATCTAAACCTCTCCAGATCCTGACTCGGAAGTCATCAGCATCCGATCGTGCTGGTGGGGCCTCATCCTCAGGTGCAATGTCCATCTCTATAGGCAGATTATCTTCTACGGGCGTCACTGCTCCTCCTACCACCACTCCAATATCTCAGTCCTCGACAATCATCTCATCAACGTCCATATCCTCAATACCGAATGCTGGCTCGGTGATATCGGTAATCATCTCGACAAAATCCCCAACTATAGTTATAGCCTTTACTAGCGCAGCCTCTCCTATCGGAAGTCCATCTGGCTGTGCAACCATCTCTGTTACCCACTTGGCTGCCATATTAGAAATGGCTGCTATGTGTAATAGAGGCCCCACAGGTAATGCTGGTACCACAGGTATCACATGTACCATAATCTCCTTAGGCTCAACTGTAACATCCTCCATACCGTCATCTCTTACTACCCCTATATCATCCCCTCTAGCCATAACATCTTCATCAACTAGCTCTGGGTTCTCCTCTGGATCCTCGTCATCATCGACGGACTCAATGTCCTCTGTGGGATCCTCTTCTGAGTCAGCATCTACTATCGGCAAGGCCTCTAGTGACTCTGGAACGGGTACCCCGGGTACTGGTAATGGTGGTGCTACTACAGATGATGCCTTAATAGGTCCTCCAAGAATAGCTCATACCTTGATAACGTCCATCTCCAGTTTACTCTGGATCTATTGTATAATCTCTTGATAAATATCCCTACCAATCCTCGTAGAATGATATGCATCTATCCGTATCATTGTAGGGTGAGTCTTCCCGATCACATAAAGAGCTTTCCACATATCGTCCTCCAGATACTGACTAGCGATCTGATGTATGCACTCAAGGTAAAACTCCGGGTCAACTGGCTCCACGGTATCCTCATGGATCACGTGTCCTCCATATGCATCGAAACTTATGAAACTCTGGATCCATGATGCTAACCTGTAAAGGAAACTATCTATCGTCAGAAGGACAAACTTATCTTAAACTCATATCTTAAGGAATCTTAATCTTAACATGCTAGGACTAGATGGTGGGGGACAACGTGTGAACGAAAGTATCACAACCTAAAGCTCTGATACCAAAAATACTATCACGCCCCGGATCAGCAAAAATAAAAAAAATTCCTTTTTAGGTCCATAGGGAATGACGGGTGAATGTCATAAGGTTGTCCATACCACATAGTACTAGTCAACTAATGAACGAGAACAGTAACTATAACCCGTACCCAGACGAGAAGATTAATTTGGTATTAATATGTGTTAATTCAAGATAATTGATGCATGAGAAAAATGAAGGTCATAACCCACATGTGAAAAGGTGCTCAAATGCGGGCATAGATGAAAGTCTTGTGAAAGGCGGGGCTGGTATAGAAGTGGGGCCCAATGAGGGTCTAATTAAATAATTTACATTTTTATGTCATTATATGTTTATATTATTACTTGTTTAAAAGTTTAAAGATATTATTATGCCTTATGATAGGAAAGGGGACCAATTTGGGTACCCATGTGAGGGCGTATTTGAATATAATTGATAAATGATAGGATTAATAGTAACCTCATAAATTATGTGGGACCATGTTTGGGACCCACGCGGGACTTAGATTAAATACTTTTAGAAAAGGTGGGTAGTTAACGTAAATAGTATGGGGGTTTCATAATAAAATTTAAAGAAAGTTGGGGGAAGTAAACATAATTAATGGGAATTTGATACAACACATATGCATGTGTACACAAGTGTCTCTCACTTGTAAACACAGCTGGGTTCTCCAAAAATTAAGAGAGAACAAGAGCTCTCGAGTCGGCAACGGTTTCCCCGACAACATTTCTCGTCGTATCTTCGTCGTCCGGTGTCGAATTCACGAACCGAGACCGGATTTGGACTCGTGGAGGTAAGAGGATCATATGCACGTCTTTTATTTTCAGTTTTGATAACATTTTTTCGACGACCGTTCTTGATAGACGATGCTTGATGTATCAAACTTATGTAGGATTCACACCGGTTAGGATTTGAGGTGAAATTAGCAAGAGATTGGGGGAATTCTAGGCTTAATTGCATATAATTCGAAGAGGTGAGTGTTCTAGTCCCAAAATTGGGTGTTTAGATATATTGATGTGATAATTGTTAGCTTAGAATGCCTAATCCATGTTTATGTTTATATGTGTTGTTGAATTTGGGTAAAAAGCATGTCAAAATTATGAAATTGTTATGCTTATATGCTTATGTGGATCGAAGGGAAGTCAAGTAGTGAGCACCATTTATAGGTCCTATATGTAAGGGATAGAAAGTCCTCAATGAGTAGGACGTGGTGACGACCACAATGAAATGTCGGTGACGCCTTCGGGGTCACAAGAAAGTGTGTGTTGTACTATATGCGCCAAAAGAGTGAGAAATTCCGAGGTGAGAAGGACCCGGGGGTGGTGGCTTGAGTTACTTGACTTTCCGGAGATCAATTGGCTGATGTTTATATTGATTGTTGCATTTGCATATTAAACATTTCAATAGCATGATTAGTTCTCTCACTAAGCGAAAGCTTAAACGAAAATATATTTTCTGTTGTGGTTATTGAATAACCATCGCAGGTACGGCACGGGAAAAAGAGAGGAAATGATCCGCACGACGGGTTGGGCGTGGGGGTTGTGAGATGTGTTTCATGTTCATATGTATAGATGTTTTGGTTTGGTTGTAATCCTTACACTTCAAGTGTTGTAAACAACTTGTGTTTTGAAAGTTCTTGTAATATGTTAATTCATGTTGGGTAGTAAGGGTCTTTTGATATAAATTGCACTTAAAAGTCACAAATTATGTATATTGGAAAGGAAACTTGGAGTAGTAAGTAACTTTGGTTGTAAATTGAGCTTAGTTTTCTTTGGTTGAGAAATTATGTAAGCATTGGGTTAAAATGTGGATTTTGATGTAGAATTATGATCCATGAGAAGAATTTGTGTGTTTGATTGTCTATCTATGCATGGGGATGTTGTGTTAATGTTTAGGAACATTTGGAAATGCTTTGAGAATGATTTTTGATGCTCCCACAAAGTTTTGAGATGTTAGGAAATGTTTTGGACATGAAAAACTGATGTTTTTAGCAGTAGAGAGATATTCTGCCAAGGCTGGATCGATCCGACCTTCCCGCGGATCGATCCGCCCATTTCCGGGAACATTCTGCCTCAAAATCAATAAAATGGATCGATCCGCCCTTTTCGCGGATCGATCCACCCCTATAAATTTTGACTGTCCACTTTTATGGAAACAAGCATAACTCTTTCTAGAAAGATCAGATTCGCGCGCCGTTTTTTGCGTTGGAACCGAGACTCAAAGATCTATCTTTTGGTATAAAATTTTATATACCTTATTAATGACCATTTTTCCCTTGGGTCTGATTTGTGCCAAGAAAGCTCTTTTATGGAGTCTAAAACATGTTTTTTCTTCATGATTAGTGTATGGTTTGGTGTGTGGGCTTTGTTATACGTGTCCTAATCCGCCTGGGGCGGGTTGAGGTGTGATAGTAATATACATAACTGAATACATTACGAATAGTTCTACTATTACAAGATCATAGTCGTCCACATGAACATAACAGGTCCAGAGACAATATATGCCCAAGTACCCGTTCAAGTACTAAAGTTCAACAGAATTATAAAACTAAATATTTGTCTTCATGTCTAGCTGGCGTAAGGGTAGTCGTCAGCATAATAGCCTTCTCCGGCATAATTGGCATCAGTCGGGCCACCCTCTGCATATTCCCCTTCAGGGACAGAGGAATCTAGATGGGGAATGTCCATGCAATATCAGCCGCCAACTTACTGAGAGCTGAGTGAATATAAACTAACGAGCTGCCAGTTATATAACGTATAAACAAGTTATGAAGTGCATATGATATAGTTCTACAATAGTAATGTATTCTCTTTATTCAATGCTTCGTAGCTAACCCTTATCGTCTGATTATTCCAAAACCAACCACCGAACATATTCTGACTGAAAGATCAAACTTAATCGTTTAACATATATAGACATATTATCATTCTGTCCACCGCTCATCAAGGATATAAACTATCCACCGCATGTCATGGATTCCACGTCAGTCCATCCCCCGCTCATTAAGGATATAAACTATCTACCGCATGTCAGGGATATAACGCTTCGAACAACAGTATCTCATTCTATTGCTACGACTTTAATGACCTATATATATACCACTGATCCCCCATCCACCGCTCGTTAAGGATATAAACCATCCACCACTCGTTAAGGATATCCATGGATCATCTGGCTATCTTAGGATTACATTGTCCTGCCCACTACTAGTTAAGGATATAAACCATCCACCGCATGTGAAAGCATACACTACAACAAAAAACCCTTATTATGACGTTAAAAAAGAGTCATAAATGTATATTTATGACTTTTTTTTAAGCTTTTAAAATAAGTCATAACATTGCAGTCATAAATAAGTTCGAGTTTGTTAAAAAAGTCATAAATAATTATTACTTTTACAACAGTTGTAAAAAAATAGTCATAAAAAATGAGTGCTTTCAAATTGTTTATGACTATTTTTTAATTGATACAGTCATAAATAATCTTCAAAAAAGTCATAAATAGGCTTTTAAAAAAGTCATAAATAATCTTCAAAAAAGTTATAAATAACCTTTTAAAAAAGTCATAAATAATCTTCAAATTAGTCATAAATAACCATTTAAAAAGTCATAAACAATCTTCAAAAAAGTTATAAATAACCTTTAAAAAGTCATAAATAATCTTCAAATTAGTCATAAATAACCATTTAAAAAGTCATAAACAATCTTCAAAAAAGTCATAAGATTCTATGGATCTATTTGTCCAATTATTCTGATGAGCTAAGTGACTGTTGAAAATAGTGTCAGCAGCTCCACCAGTTCCAGATTTACTTATATAAGCAACTGCTTCTAGATCTCTATCGTTTGATCTGAAGTCTATGTGAATAGGAGGAGGATGTAAACTTTCAAAGAAGCCTTTATCCCCATGTAGTCTCCATTTGGTTGAACTAATGGTATTTAAAACTTTTTGAGAAGGAAACCATTGGTTAAACCAATCAACAAACCATATGATAGTTTGCTTTTGATCTAGATCTTTATAAAATAAATTTTTTATAAGATCTAATTCTTCTTTATTAAAAATTCTGAAATATTCTTGCCGGAATTCTTTATTTTTATCTAGCATGAAATCTTTATTAATAATATGTCTTACTTTTACTTCCCAAAGATTTAGTAGACTTTCTCTTTCAAGGAGTAATTCTGTAAGGAGTTTTAATACTGCACCTTCAAAACTTCCTTACACAGTGTCTTATCCTTCTTCTTCTAGACAATCCATGTCTGATCAACCCAGGCCAAACATGGATCTGGAACATCTTAAAAATCTAGAAAAAGAAAATATATTAAAAGGTTTTGTCCATTCTGAACAAAACATTCCTCAGGCAGTTTATGGTCCTGAAGAACAACAAGAAAATATAAAAGAAAGGAATTTATTTCTTCTATGCAATCCTTAACATCAGCAAGTGGAAGCAGAATGAAAATTCAGTTTAAACTGTCTGATGTTTTTGTGTGTAATGAAGGAGTCTGTATTTCTTAAATAGGCTAATATAGATGCATTAAGACCTAAAAGTGTAAGAGGTTTAAATGCAACTTGAATACATCCTATGTGAATGTAATTATATTTTTCTAAACTTTTTTCAATGTCTTTTAAACATAGAAGTCTAAGAGTTTGCTCGTTGTTTTCAAGAACAATATCCTGTTCAACAGTTTTGATATGATCTTGTGAGTAAAAAGTGAAATTACCACTTTTATAAATTTGTTTTTTAGAAATGGATGGTATTGTCCATTGATTAAGTTGTTCCGTTTGGTCAAACGCAACAAGTTCTGTATTAATAACATTAGATCTGGATCTTGATGTAGATCCAGTCTCAGACTTGGTTGTTCTTTTGAACATGACCAAGATGAGGCAACCTTGGTATATACAATATAATCTTATTATGAAACCTATTAATAAATTCTTATAATTTTCCTTATAAAGTCTACTCCAGTCAACAGAACATCGACCAAGACAGCCACTCCTCTGGGCATTTCACAGGCCATTCAGACTGCGACTAACGGAGTATCCAACTTATCAAAGGAATATCATAATAATTTATTTTATATTATCATAATAAGCATAGTATATACCATGGTAGCCTCAGAGAATTAGCCACACATGGCTCTGATACCAAATAAAACCAGGATAATATAAAAGAAAGGAATTTATTACTTACTTGCTAGTAGAAACCACTATTACAGAGAGGGAGGGAGAATATCAGAGTAGTTGAGAGAGAGAGAGAGAGAGAGAGATAACTGCGAGATGCCCTTCCACAAATCAGAGGGTCATCTTAAATAAAAATCAAAAAGTCTACAGTTCTGAAGACAGGATACTGTAGATGAATAATAAAAAGATAAAAAGCAATACACGTGTCCTGTGATGGTGGAGTCGATCCGATTGCTCTTATCTAAACACTGTAGAAAATCCACTGGTTTTCCAAAACGGTGGGTGAAAACCTGTGGGCAGGAATATGTCATTGCATGCGTCACATAATTCCTGTTTGTCAATATGTCATTGCATGCGTCACATTATTCCTGTTTGTCATTAGACTTATTGGGATAAGTCTGGGATGCCTTAGCAATCATGGCATCAAACAAATCTTCCATTAATGGAGTCTGGCTAGATATGGATGCTGTTTCCATATCTTCTTCATCATTATAAGGATCCTGGGCTTCTCCAGCTAAGCATCCAAATGTATTGGTCTGAGAAGATTGTCCCAAATCTTTGGTCTGGCTTGCATTGGACTGACCAAAATTTTTAGAAACTTGGGAAGATAAAAACTGCTCTTTAAGAGCTTCCATTACTTTAACATAAACTTCATCAAAGGAAAGGAGAGGATTATTCCCCCTAATGGAAGCAAATAAGAGCTCAAACATATTTAAATGGGTAGCAACAGAAGAGGCTTTGGCCATGAATTCATCTGCCTTCTTCTTTTCTTCTGTCTCAAAATTGCTAATATATTCTTTAACGGCCGGTTGGATTTTTGAAAGAGCATTTTCAATATTAAATCCAGGCCACCATTTTACCCAGAAAGTTCTCTGGAGAATGGGAAGTTTAAGGGAATCTTCTGAAAGAATAATATCCCATTTCCAAATCCATACAAGTCTGAATTCTGAAAAGAAGAATAAAGTGTTTCTTCCAAAAGGGATATTGTTAATAGATTTTCCTCTGAGAATGGGATGATTTAAATACCATAATTCAAAATAATCCAAAATTTCTCGAGGAACTATACCAATTTCTGGACCCATTTTTTCACACCAATGATAAAACCAGTTGGGAAAAGTTTTTAGGCCAGCTTTTATAATTTGATCATTGATTACAAAGAGCCAAGTATGACTCTTAGTGGGATTTTTATATAGAAATGCTTTATGCCAAGCTTCAACATAATCCCAATAATTATAAGTTGCTCCATTTATTTTCAAAGTTCTAGCCTGAGCAGGGTTAAGACCCCATTGATGAGCAAAAAGAACCTTGATAATATAACACTTGGAATGTGTTATAGGAGATTTTTTATCATTTGGAACTAGATGGAAATGTTCAATTTGAACAGAACCTGTTTCCAAAAGAATAGCTTCAAAAGCAAATCTAGGTTTGGATTCCTGGGTCATCCAATTGTGCATGTTTAAAAATCTTTCTTTAAGACCCCAGGGATCTGGAATATTTATCTCATCATTAGGAATATCTTCTAAAACAAGAAAAGTTTCCAAAAACTGTTTTTGTTGGAAAACAACATCTTGAATTAGAATATCCTTGGCAGAAGGTTTCTGCTGAGGATTAGCCTTTGTTGGCTGGTTTGATCCTTTATTCGGATTTGAACCCTTTTGTGGGTTTTGTTGCTGGGCCTTCCCTTTGTTGGGACGCCGCTGAGGAAATTGAAATCCTCCTTTATCCGGAGGCTGCATCTTGTTTTTCCTGCAAAAATTCTCTAGTTAAAAAATCTGGTAAAGAATTTTGATCTCCTTTAATATATTCTATCTGGAAATCAAAAGCAGATAAATCTGACTGCCATCTAGCAAAAATTTGTTTAGAAACTAAATTCTTAACATCTTGCTTTAAGATATGTTTAGCAGCACTGCAATCTATTCGAAGAAGAAATGCTTGGTTAAGTAAATCATCTTGGAATTTAGTGATACACTTAACAATAGAAAACATTTCCTTTTTTATTGTAGAATAATTTAATGAAGAACTTTTCCAAATTCCTGAAGTAAATCGTAATAATTCTTCTTTATTGGTTATGGGATTCTTTTGTTTAAGAATTCCCCCATATCCTTTATCCGAAGCATCTGTCTCAACAATTTTTTCCCATGTAGGATTTGCAAGTCCTAAACATGGTAATTGTTTGACTCTAAGCTTGATTCTCTGAACTGCTTTAGTGTGTTCAGATGTCCATGGCACAGGATTCTTTTTGAGTCTTTGATGTAAAAGAGCACAATCCTGAGCTAATTTATTATAATGATCTCCAATATAATTAAGGCTGCCCAAAAATCTTTGTAATTGGGTTTTTTCTCTTAATTCATCAGGGAATTTAGAAGCAAATTCAATACTTCTATCAATGGGAATAACTTTTCCTTTATTAATATTAAAGCCAAGGAACCTTATCTGTGTTTTGAAGAGTTCCATTTTTTGGGCTGAAAGTACAAGACCATTATGAATAATAATATCTTGTAACGTTTTAAGATGTTTGAAATGCTGATCAATAGATGACGAAAAGACCAAAATATCATCTATGTAAACCAAACAGAATTCAGAAAAAGGAATAAAAATTTCATTCATAATATTTTGGAATTCTGATGGAGCATTTTTTAATCCAAAAGGCATAACATTCCATTCAAAGTGTCCAAAAGGGACTGTGAATGCTGTTTTGTATCTATCTTCTTCTTTAATCTGGATCTGCCAATATCCTGATTTTAAATCGAATTTTGAAAAGATAGAAGCATTATAAAGCCTATCCAAAAGATCTTTTTTATTAGGGATAGGGTATCTAATCCATTGTAAGGCATCATTTAATGGTTTGTAATTAACCACTAATCTGGGTCTGCCCCTTTCTTTCTCAGCATTTTTATTAACATAAAAAGCTGTACAGCTCCAAGGTGAATAACTTTTCCTTATGAGCTTTTTATCTAGAAGACCCTGTATTTCCTTTTTACAGAGTTCTAATAATTCGGAATTCATTTGACTAGGTCTAGCCTTAGTATGAATTTGTGATCTTTCATCAAATCCTTGCTTATAAGGGAGAGAAACAACATGTTTCTTTCTTATCCAAAAAGCATTAGGAATATCACTGCAGACTTTAGTTTGAAAATTCTCTTTTAGATCAAAAATTTTTTTAGAAATTTTTGGCATTTTGAGTTGGTGCTCAATAGTCATAATTCGAGCCTCATCTAGTAAAAAATCAAGATGTCTTTCTTTTAAATCTAAAAGATTTAATTCATTGACAATTCTTGTTTCTGGTTCTTTAATAAAAGGAAAGACCAGATCGAAATCTTTAAATTTTGCATATATGCCAGTTTGGTCAACTTGTATAGGCATAATAAGTTTTAAAAAAGGAGTTCCAAGAATTACTTGTTGTTGTAAATCTTTAACCAGTAAAAAGGTAGAAGAAATACAGACTCCTTCATTACACACAAAAACATCAGACAGTTTAAACTGAATTTTCATTCTGCTTCCACTTGCTGATGTTAAGGATTGCATAGTTTTTTCAAAGTACTTAGTAGGAACTATGCCTTCCTGAATGCAGTTTAGATCCGCTCCACTATCAACAAGTGCAATAACACTTAGAGGATACTCTTCTTGTATAACAAGATTTATCTTAATATACCATTTTTGAAAAGTAATTTTATTAAGAATATGAAGATATTGATCTTCTGTCATATCTATAGGTGTATGAATATCTTCTGGAGTAATAATATCTCCTGCTTCAGGAATATTTTCTCCTATACTAATGGAAAAATTAATATTTAAATTGTCAATTTTGTCTTCCATTTTTGAAAAAGCAATTTGGAGGTCTTTTATGTCAGACTTAACCAAATTTATTTCCTGTTTAAGATCTTGTATGGAAATAGGTTTCTCAACTTTTTCCATTCTATTAAAGACTTCCTGTAAACTGTATTGTTTGAATTTATATTCTTTCTTTTCAGGAATCTTTTTGGCATGGCTGATGCATAATTGTATTACTTTCACCTTTAGTTCAGGATCAGTAATATTGTCAATTATATTTATCATTTCACTTTGATCTGAAGTAAGAACATTCAGGGTGAGTCCATTCATAGTAGCAATGGATTTCCAATAATCTGCATCAGGGCATCCATTAGCACAAGATGAAGATGGTATTTGTTCCTCTTCCCCTTGGGAATAGAAACCATTGTCTTCAGAGAAGTCCTCTTCCTCAGATATTTCTGGGGAGGTATTAAGTAAAATTTTATAGAGTTGAGCCTTTAGGCCTTCATCCATATTTAACTCTGTTAATTTCTTTTGAGTAGTGCATTTATTAGCCAAATGTCCTACTTTACCACACTTCCAACAAACCCTTTTATCAGCATTGGTTGCTGGTTTCTTATTAGAAGGGTTGTTCTTCTTAGGTGGTGGTCTAGTATTTCTAGGGTTGGAATTAATACTTCTTCTCCTATTAGGTGGTGGTGGTCTTTGGTTGATTTGTCTGTTATTTTGCCTTGTTTTTGTAGGCATAACTGGCATATCAATACCCCATTGACCACAAAAATCTCCTAGTTCTTTTTTACCAGTAAGATTTTGTTTGCGCATTTGGTATTGTAATTTCATGTCATTACAAATACCTAAACCTACTTGGGTACAAACACCTAGGATCTGCCCATAATTCAGGCTATCATAAGGAACATTATATCCATCATGAAGATCTCTAAGCCTTTGTCTAACCTTTTCTGCAAATAAAGGTGGAAGACCATCAATAAATCTTGCCTTCCAAAATTCATTATTAGCATCAGGTCTCTGCATAACTCTACAGATAAATATATCTTTATACCATCTGTAGTGAGTTAAAGAGGGACATCTAAGATTCATAAGGAGTTCTCTACTCCTTTCCATTCTTTGTGGATTACTACCGATAAAGTGATCGATAATAGTCTGTACTAAGGTGATAACAGCATCTGGTACCATAGTGGGTGCTCCATTTACTGATTCCACTTTAACTTTATCAAGAATCTCATTTCGTTGGGGTGTCGTTATAACATTATCCCACCAACCTTTAAGACAACCAGAGAAACCATTTGTGATAATTATTGCAGTATCTTTTTCAGAATTATCACAATGTTTACTCATACCTGCCCACATGAGCATTCTATGGATGGTTTCAAATATTTGATATTCAGTTAAACCATCAATATTCCATTCTACTACCTCTTTTCCAGTGTAAGAAGTCTGGTATCTGGAAAATTCTTCAAAAAGAAGATCTTGAGGAGACGGTCTATTATAATAATGAGGAAGACTCTCATGATTATAATTTATTTTATTTATTTGCGAAGGAGAACTTTCTTTAAAATTATTTTCCATAATATGAAAGTTTTCAAAGAAATTTTCTTCTCCTGATATTTCTTCTTCAACAATATTTTCCTGTTCATTACCAGGAGTTGTGGATAGAACATTTAAAGAAATACCTTGTATTTTCTTTGTTAGAACATTTAAAGACGGTCTTCCAAACCTTTAAATAGTCATAAATAATATTTAAAATAGTCATAAATAACCTTCAAAAAGTCATAAATAATTTTTAAATAGTCATAAATAATCTTCAATACAGTCATAAATAACCTTTTAAAAAGTCATAAATAATGACACTATTTATGACTTTAGTAGAACTATTGCTAATTTATGATTGTTTTTTATGAAACAGTCATATATAATATAAAACACATTTAAAGAAAAAAAATATTTTGTTGATAATCCAATAATCAAGATTACACAATTCAAATACATCAAAACATGCATGTTACACAATTCAGAATGTATATACATATGCAAATCAACTCAAGAACCATATTCAAATATTATCTTCCTTCCAATCAAAATTTTTCATTAATCAATCTAATAATTAGTTATGTACAAGAAAAATGTAACAGTAACCACTAAGTATGTATTAAACCAACAAACCAATAATGTATATGTAACATTGTTAAAATAAATAAATAAATAAATAAAAACAAGATTAGTGTCTATTTAAACTCTTTAATCACCGCTAGTACATCAACTTATTTGCGATATTTGTTCCATGTAGTCTAACTGTGTAACACTGAAACAAAAATGAAATCAATATATTAGATTCTATATAACGAGTATATAATTTTCTTAAATTGTAAAAATATAGATTACCTGGAAAAAGGAAAAAATGTTGAAAAAAACAAATAAATGGTCCAAGTAAAAAACAATGGTATCCATCTATATTAACAAATCCATGTGAAATGTGAACAGGAGCGAATGAGATAGACAGAGAAGGAAAGAGTAAATTACCTTTATCCTGAAGCTAGAAGACAGTGTTCTTGATTTGTCTGAATTCCACAAATTCCTAAAACGCAAGCCAAATACCCAATTTCAAAAAAGAAATCACCCTATTCAGACAGCTGAGCGCAAAGTTATAGCCTTTCAAAGGTTTGATGTTTTCCTAAATTTTCAGAAACTGACCTAAACAATTTACTACTTTGCAGACTAACCTACCCTTGATTCTCATCACAATATTTGTATTTATTGGAGGGCCCCACATGAGATGGCTCATTTATTTAGTAAACCAATTATTCGTGAATAAGAAATTAGTAAGTACACATAATGATCGAAATTCTCATAATGATCAAAGGTATTTTTAAAATTTGGGAAGCTATGATTATATGATTTTTTTGAAAATACACATAATGATCGAAATTCTCATAATGATAAAGAGTTATACTCTGGACCATTGCTTTTGGGTAGTTAGTATTTGTTGACAAAGAGTAATGCAGCTTTTGCTTAATTAGTATTTACCATAACACTTTTTAGAAATTTTCAGGGGGTGTAAATGAAAAATAGCAAGAGAGAGATCACAAACAGACACAGAGAGAGGGAGAGTTTGGCGAGACCGAGATCATAAACAGACCGTGCTTTTCCTTAATTAATTGATAGTGTCTCACCAAATCAACTAGTAGTAGTGTCTCACCAAATCAACAAGATCGTCCCTTAATTAATGATCATAAATATCAAATCAATAATGCTAGGCATACAATACATTCCATAACATGGCTTTAAATGCAAGTACCATGTGCTGTGTAAGTGGTGCACAAAAAAGTGTGAAAAATTCAAACAGCACATGATACAACACATTTTAAACCAGTTGCAAACTAGAACGGGGATAGAAACGTGATGCTAGGTGTAGAGGGTTTTCGTGCCTGCGGACACATATTTTTACCCATACTCGTCATGTTGTCGCGAGACACTTTCGAGGTGATAGGAGGGTTCATCTAACCTAGTTCGTGACAATGCAGCAACCTATATCTTTTCCTCTTATTCCAGGACCCAATTAGTGTGCAACTTTGTAGTTCCCTCCTTCCCTTGTCATCTTATCTTATTATATTATTATAATATGGAAGCCTCAAAGTGCCACGTGTCAAACAAATGAGCAACCAAAACAAATCATGTTATCTCTCTTATTCAATAAAACCAAGGGGCTTTTAAGATATCTTATTTTTACAATATGTTTTATTGAATTCAATACATAAACGAATTTGTATCAAACGGGAATATCACATTATTTCCAGCCCAAAATTACCCTATGTGTCCATAGACTCAGGAGTGTAGTTTAATGGGACCAGATTATTTCCCCACTAGATTTTTTTTTGGGTAAAAATAGTATAATTTTATGTGATTCATTGTATAACCTAATTTATCCCATAAATGACTTGTAATCTTTTAAACAATCTGATACACTTAAAATTTATAATAATTTGATAATATCTTATAATCTTTTAAACCACACGCTAATATCTTATAATCTTTTAAACAATCTAATACATTAAAGCTGGACACACACTGTCACACAAATATCAAAGTAAAATTGATAAAAATAAATAAAAAATTAAGCTTATAATACAAAATTTCCATGAAAAAATTATGGGATAGATTAGTTTGTATAAAAAAAAATTTATACTATTTCTACCCCAAAAAAAATAAATATATCGGGTCATGGCGTTGCACCCGATCCCCCGTTTAAGCTTCTGCTCCTACTGAACTACACTTCTGGGTGAGTCCCTACACATGGGGTCATTTTGGACCGGAAATAATGTGATATTCCCATTGTGCCCTTGCTTATTTTGTAATTGGGTGGATTTTGCACAATTTTCAAATTATATGGTGTAAATTGCCAAAATTGAAACTATAGGGACCAAACTATCACAACGCTTAAACTACAGGGGTGTAATTTGCAATTTACCCTAATTTTTACTAACTTTCTAAAACTACCCTTCATTGAAATCTACACCAAGACAAAACTAAAAAAATTGTTGTAATGATTAGGGGCAATTGTGGAAAGTAGGTGTAGATTCTTCTTGTCCCCTTAATAAGTTGAGTTCCCGAAGGTGGACTCACAAAATGGGACGAAGGGAGTACTAACAAGGTCTTTTCTTTCTATCCAAACAAACCATAACAAGCTTCCAAGCAATTTGAATGAAAAAAATTAAAATTGGTGGATTGTAATGTGCTGTATGTTCTTTGGTCTAACACTCTAACATAAATCAAACAGTCATGGTATGTGATCAATGTCATGATTTTTTAAGATTGTTGATGGTATTTGAACCATCAAAAGTTTAAATATGCAACTTGTATCACCTACATGAGTCAAATGTGGGGCGACACATGCTTATGTATCAAAAAGTCCTAGAAATAATAAACCAAAAGGAACAAAAACGTTTGTACAATCTTTGGTTCCAAATAAGAACAAATCCTAGCTGAAAAGCGGAATAGATATACAAGAAGGAAAATACCCTTTCAAGTATTTTCTCTGTAGTTAATAGTATTTCATATGGTCAATGTCACCCAGTTAGTACCAATTGTCTCACATGATTCCAGCACCCAGTGCGTGGTGGGTATCAGCACTTGCCCCAACAAGTTTCTACCCCTTGTGATATGCTTAATATGCCTCTCACTTACCCACAATTTTTTGAGATTTACTTATACATAATTGGCGATTTTTTTGGGGTCTACTTATAATATGAGTCTATTTGTGAAACATAAACATTGTATGATATCTTTCAAAATTCTAGAAGGGCCTATTTCTAAAACTCAAAAAATTCTTACACTAAAAGTGCAATTTTCAAAATAGACAATTGACAGCAATACTAACTTTTCCATATATCTCTTACTTATATAAGTAATTGTAGATCATGCTTCATATTTTATGCTTGATAAACATAACTGCACCAGTTGTTTCTGCTTTGACCAAAAAAAATAGTACTAGCAGAATGAATTTTATTTTGAAGTTTTATATTAATACCGATTTGGGGAAACAAGGGAAAACATTAAAATTTCCCAAGGAAAAAAATATCATTGTTCAAGATTTACCCCTACCCAAAAAATGTGAGATACATAAACATAGACAGAAAGGCAAACAGAAAGAGCACCAGATTTTACGTGGTTCACCCAAACACTAGGGAAATGTCCATGGAGCCACTTACATTTTCACTATGCTTAAAGACATTTATACATCAATGGCCTCCCTTACTTTGTTAAAGACAATACTTTCTTCAATGGATGTTGATAAGAAAATGGCAGTTAGGATGGCGATGGAAATTAGAAACAGGAAAATTTATTTTGGAATGCAAGCTTGATTCATAAGTCAATATGTGAGGCTACTGATCCAATCATCTTCATAGGCTTCATTCAGAGAGAGTCTCTAACAGAATGACCTCCAAGAAATGCAAGTAGCTGTCGTAATACTTAGATGGGAGTTTCCTCAATTCAAATGCGAAAAAAGTGCTAATTAGTCTAAGAGGACAGGCCATCCAATTCATTCAATGAGTCTATTTGTGAAACTTAAACATTTGATAGAGGCCATCAAAATTTTGTGAACTTTGGCAGCCCAGGACGGTTGCCCCTTTTGCCACCCCCCCCCCCCCCCCCCCCCCCCCCCCCCCCCTCTCTTTAGGCCGGCCATGGCTTCCACCAAATTACAACATGGCCATCCTTCAATTCTTTTTCACTTCTCCTACTAGACTTAATCTTCAAAACCATCAGGTGTAGATATACACACTTATAGCATACCCAGAGCCGGCCCTAAGATGCCAATATTTGGCCGAGGCCTCAAGCGAACATTCAAAGGGGCCTAAAAAATGAGGCCTCTGTACTAAGTTTCATAGAAATTAGGAAGAAATTAGAAGAAAATAGGCCTAAAATTGAAAAGTTCCATAAAAATTAGGAACAAATTAGAAGAAAATAGGCCTAAAAACGATAAGTTTCATAGAAATTAAGAAGAAATTAGAAGAAAATAGGCCTAAAAATGATAAGCTTTATAGAAATTAGAAGAAAATAAGCCGATAAATGAGGCCTAAAAATGAAGCCCCATGCGGCGGCTTCGCCGCTTTGCCTCAAGGTCGGCCCTGAGCATACCTTCTTATTCTAGCTAGTGATAACTGAGTCTCTCATTCCTACGGGCCGTTAATTGTGTATTTTGAGGAAAATTGTCATCACTTTTAATCTGTAGTTGATAATTCTTGTACACGTTCATCCATAGTTGTTAGAAGTTTTACTAAATTTGGTACTTGGCATATTGTAAACTCCTATGTCATTGCTAAAAAGTGTTAATTGAACTAATGATCTGAAGACCTTAGCCCAACAGACAATCTTGCTTTAGCTAGCATGATATCTAATTATACAGTTTCTATATATACTTGGAATTCTTTACTGATCATCCCGAAGCCTATTCTTAAGGCTTTGTAAAAGAAATTGCACACTTATCAGTGTATGTATGTGTCAAGTTAAGATTAAAAAAAAAAAAAGTCCCAGTTTCATGTCAAGCATGAGGTCAGACAAAAACAGGGCAGGGCGCAATAACAGAATCACAGATATAGAGAGATACAATAACTATGAATTAAAACCAGAAGATATACTATACATAGAGAGAGAGAGAGGGAGAGAGAGAGAGAGAGAGAAAGAGAGATATACCTTGATTTGCCGAACTGAATAAGGAGCCGACCTGAATAAGGAGCCGAATCAGTGGCGATATGCGGCGGCGAGGGGTGGTGGCGGCGATATGCGGCGGCGAGGTGTGGTTGAAGCTCGAAGAAGAAGGAGTAGTTGAAGAAGAAGAAGCCGAATTGATGAAGGGGTGTGGTATTCTCTGTTAGGGTTTGAAAAAAGATGAAGCCGAACTGAAGGAGGAGTCTGATGAAGGGATTTGATTCAATAGGGTAGGGATTTGATTCAATAGGGTACTGAAGTTAGTGTTTTGAAGGAGTCTGTGTATTTTATCTCTGTGTTATTTTAACGCACGCAAGTATTAAAATAAATTTTTTTTAAAACATATACATATGTCAGTGTTTTGATAACCGACATAAAAAGTCGTATGATTTATAACCCTTTCCAAAATATTATTTACGACACTTTTTCAAGAATCTTAATTATTCTTACAAAAAAAGTTAGGCACACAATACATTCCACAACACATTGCACAATAGGGTTTTAAATGTATTGTACCCTGTGCTGTTTGAATTTTTCACACTTTTCTATGCACCACTTACGCAGCACAGGTACATGGATTTAAAGCCCTATTGTGAAAAATGTTGTGGAATGTGTTTGTGTGCCTAACATTTCTCTTGTTCTTAACTTCAAAAAATCTTATCATATTGTATTTTTTACTAATTTTTCCAAAAATAGTTTTATGTTTAATTGATTCTATATATGACTCAGAGAAAAAGTCATAAAAATTAAGAATAGTTCTGACTACCAAAAATATAGCCATGAATAAACACTACTTACCAATCTTATGACTATTAATAGAAAAAGAGTCATATATGTTAGGAAGAAGTACTTGTTATGACTATTTTTTTAAAAGAGTCATTACGTCAAAATTTTAAATAGTCATAAAAAATGGTTTTTTCTTGTAATATTGCTCTCTCTCTCTCTCTTTCTCTCTCTCTCTCTCTCTACAGAGGACTTTCAGAACTTAGGGCTTTTTAATTTAGAGACGGCTTTCAATTTGGAGCTTTTTAGTTAAAACTTAAACTTACTAGTAGGGCCCCACTCACTATACGAGGGAAGATTAAAAAAAAAAAAGGAAAAGGATAGAAATTAAGGCATTTTATTACAAGTAACTATAATACTATGCTTTAATTTCTAAATCTTAATCCCAAAAATACATGCGGTAGTGAGAGTACCTTCAAATATAATAAAGGGACCACTTCAACATCATCCAATCAAAATTCAGTGGACCCACTGCTACATTATTTGGGATGAGAATTTGGGATTAGGATTTGAGAAGCATTGCATTACTCGTTAATTTATTTACTTATTTTTGTTAGTTTGAAGATGGTTTTTATGACTTTTTGAAAAAAAAAAAAACTTATTATTTATGACACTTTGCAAAACATAACAGATTTGATTATTTATGACACTTTTCAAAATACTGACATAATAAATCTTATTAATTATGACAATTTTTTTTTATAAATTTATTTTTATGACACTTTTCCGAACACTGACATAAAAAATCCTATTATTTATGACATTGTTTAAAACACTGACATAACAAATCTTATTAATTATGACACTTTTCAAAAAACTTATTATTTATGACACTTTTCAGAACACTGACATAAAAACAACTTATTATTTATGACATTTTTCAAAAAAACTTAATTATTATTTATGACACTTTTTTCCATCATTGAGTCATAAAAATAACGAATATTTATGACTACTCCAAAATGTAGTCATAAATTAAATACCATTTGCCAATCTTATGACACTTTTCAGAATACTGACATAAAAAAACTTACTATTAATGACACTTTTCAAAAAAAAACTTATTATTTATGACACTTTTTCAGCATTGAGTCATAAAAATAACGAATATTTATGACTACCCAAAAATGTAGTCATAAATTAAACACCATTTTCAAAAATTTGTCATAAAAAATATTATTATTTATGACAATGTTCAAAAACCTGTCATAAAAAATCTAATACGATTCTTAGTAAATCTAAATTTATCATGACACTAAAAGTAATTATCAACAAGTGTTAATATATTTAAAACAAAAATCTTAAAAACTAGTCCCTCAAAGGTCAATTTAAGTGAAATTTTACTTAATATTCATGTACAGATTCAGTGAAATTTCACATAATATTCGTGTATGCCAAGTGAAATTTCACTAAATATTTTTGTACAGAGGACCTTTCCCTAATCAAGAATCTTAATTAACTTTCAAAAATCATAGCATACTATCTTTTTCACTATTTTTCCCAGATACGGTACCGATTCTAGAACTCTAAGAAACAAGAGTCATAAAAATAAAGAATATTTATGACTACCCAAAAATGTAGTCATAAAAGACTTGTTATTTATGACATTATTCTAAATATTTATTATATATGACACTTTTCAAAAACCTGTCATAAAAAATCTTATTATTTATGACCAGTTTCAAAAAATTGTCCTAACAAATCGTATTATTTATGACCATTTCCAAAAAACTGTCATAAAAACTCTTATTATTTATGACTATCTTATTATTTATGACCATTTTCAAAAAAACTGTCATAAAAAATCTTATTATTTATGACCATGTTAAAAAAACTGTCATAAACAATCTTATTATTTATGACTAATAAAAAAAATGGTCGTAAATAAAACACCACTTACCAATCTTATGACTATATTTGCAAAAAGAGTCATATATGTTAGAAAAAAGTATTTGTTATGACTCTTTTTTTAAAATAGTCATTAGTCCAAAATAAAAAAAGTCATAAAAAGGGTTTTTTCTTGTAGTGATATCATGACCAGGAGCTCGTTAACGACGTCCTACTAATGTGTTTTCTTATTAAAACCTAAGTGTAGGTGATCGTACAAGTAATAAAGTTCTGGTAAGACCAGGTCGAATCCACAATAAATGGTAAAAATATTTTTAAGATAGGAAGTAAAAGGTGATGGATTTTTGGGACTTTTCCTAAACTACCAGTTCTTATGTTTTTATAGCAAAACTTAATTAAAATGCTATTTTTAGTAGTTTATGGTAAAGATTTTAACAGTACAAAATAAACTAGCTAAGATGCTGGTAAAAAAAGGAAGAAAAAGAAATAAAAGCTAGATTCACATGAAATGAACTTTTTGGATTTTATTATAGCGAAAGATGGAGATAATAAAAAATTTTAATCTAGGGTATCTAAAAATAGAAAATATTAATTAACTTAGGAGAAATGATTTAAATGGATTGGGAATATGCAAATCAACACTAGATCACACAACTTTTGTGCTTTTGAAAGAGTTTGGCATTTCAGACTATAGAGTAATTTTTTATTTGAAAATAAACTTATACCAGTTGAAGTCATATAAAGTGTGTCAGGTTTGATATGAAACAACGTCATTTAGTTTAAAGAAAAATAAAGAGGCAATCGGACAGAAGCCGGGTTCGAACTCAAGCCCGCGGACGTGGGTTATTCGGTGCTTAGTCCCCACCACTCTGTCACTACACAATTTTCTGTCCATTAATGGATAGAAATATATATATATATACACATACTTGAAATATAAACCCTATTAATAAATTATTTTGTATGCTAGGTGCTTTTTTTATGACAAGAAGCATAGTTTGACAATTCACATAATTGAATTCTTATTTCAAATACGTAATCTTTTAAATTCTAATATAGCCATAGTCTATAAATATGTTAAATAATCATAAACTATAGATATTTTTGGCCAAAAATAGAAAAAAAAAACAACTCATTTAGATAAATTTGCTCATTTAAGATTAGTACAAAGAAGCTGTGATTTCTAAGTTTTTATTACATATTCCTAATGAAAGTTTTAGTCTATCATTTTTTGAATTGAAACTGTCTTCTAAATAAATTTTAAAGAAAGATTAAATAGTTGTACACACTCACCGTTTAATTAAGATTAAGGTCATAACACCACGGTATTAGTGAAAACTAATATTAATACACTTTATCTTCACTTAATAATAGTTGGGATTGAATTCTTGGAATCTGCAAAATAACAAAGTTTAGTACAACTAAGCTAATAAAACATTAATAAATTGAAATACTAAACCAAAAATAAGATACTAAACCTTTGACTTTGAATTCTTGTTGGGTCACAGTGGCTGAACTCCAAGAACACAAGCAAGGTCAAACCAAATTCTAATCTAATTTGGGAATAAAATATGGATAGGGTGTGTATGCTGGGGTTTTAATAGGTGATTATAATAGCTACGTAACAAAGAAATCTAGAATTTAATTGGAAATTGTGTCATACAGTAAATGGAATTTTGTTACAAAAACTGAAAATTTGAGGTTTCAAACTATTTTAGGGAACATCTACAACTACCAACTATACTAAAAACATTAATAACGCTCAAATCTAAAAACTAATTTTTCATACAGTAGATGAAAATAATTACAGAAATTTTTGAACATGAAATCATTAATTACAAAAAAGAAAATTTTTACAACATTTAGAACAAAATTAAATAAAGAAAGGCTTAAATTCCTACATCGTAACTTTGGCTATGGAATTCTTCCTATGGTTTTCTCTCTGGCTGTAGCTGTGTGTTGTATGTCTCCCTCTCTTGTGTGTGTCCCCCTCTTCTTCTCCTTTGGTTGCCAATTTATAGATGAAAATCATCTGCTTTGCTGAGAAGATTCTTCATCCAGTTCATAATTGAAAAGGGATGAAAGCGAGTTTGCTATTTTATTCAATCCTCGCCCATTTTTCTTCTGACACCATTTGAATTAATCTGCAGGGAGAGAGAGATAGAGAGAGAAGAAATACATAGATGTGTTATAAGCGTCCCTATTAAGGCATTGAATGCCTTGATTTTTTTTCCCTTTCGTTGTCTTGTTTTGTTTTCTTTTGTATGAGACTGGTAGTTGAGAGGTTGTGAATTTCAATAAGCACATAGGAGATAATCCCGTGTGTTTGCTGCTTCTTTCCTTTCCTTTATTGCATTATTTCAACTTCAGTTCTACTTAAGCAATAAAACATGTAAAAGCACATAATTACACACATTTTAGTGATATCATCATTAAATCATATTAATTCCAAAATGCATGTAAAACTAGGGATTTGAGGATTAAATGAGCACTATATCTATTATATTGGCACATGAATTCATGGCTTGTCATCCGCTCACGTACCATTCCCATTACTTATCAAACCTACTTAAGTTTAGTTTTAATACTGACACATGACAATTCCCATGTGACCTGACTACTCTGATTGAAATGAACAGATATCGAACTCATACATGAACTGCATAGCATCTAACGTCATTGCATTAATCCATTATTCTTAATCGTACTTATCTTTACTGTCACATTATCCCTGATCAACCCATAATCACAAAATGAAAGTCCGAATCGAGAATCGAACGATCCAACACTTTATGTAATAAACAAAAGTAACTAAAATATTTGTCAATGCTAATCGATTGGGACATGGTCCAATCGATTGGTCCATTCGATTGGGGTAAAATATGTAACAATCGAGTGAAGAAATATGACAATCGATTTATAACTTTGGCAATCGATTGGGTTACAATCAATGGCAATCGATTGGAAAACTTTCCAATCGATTGGGTTTTGACTAATGTCAATCGATTGGGACAAATGCCAATCAATTTGGACTTCGGCTTCTCTAGCAGAAACGTAAATCAGTTTAAGGATGTATTTGTTACGTATAAGCCATATCAAAGTTTGCAAAAACATCATATAGTGAGACCAAGTGAGTTAAAACTCACCTAGTTGAGTGTGGGGTGTGTTTGGCTATAGAAATCCAAGCTTTCTCTCTCCTCGTCCTTCTCTTTTTTCTATGTCTCTTCTCTGTCTTCTCTCTTTCTCTTTCTCTTTCTCATTTTCTTTCTTTCTTCTTCCTCTTCTTCCCTGCTTGAGGGCAGTGTATGTGTGTATAAATATGTATATGTATGAGTGTATGTGTATATATGTATGTATATACACCTATGGTCTCTCCCTCTCACAAGAACTGATAAAAAGAGTCCCAAGGCCATAAATGAGCTCATATATATATATAGACCAAGAGAGTGCCATGTGTCAATCCACGAGGCAAAGTTGAAAACTGCTCTCTGTAGGTGGCAATCAATTGGCACTGATGTCAATCGATTGGCATAAGATATTTTAAGGCAATCGATTAGAAAGAATGACAATCGATTGGGATAGTACCACGTAATGAATTCAGGTTGGTAGAATGACAATCAATTGGCAAATATGTTAATCGATTGACAAATATGTCAATCAATTGATTTGTATGTATAAAAATGGCAATCGATTAGTACTTCAAGGCAATCGATTAGTATACAAAAGTTTTCCAAAAGAAGGACAAGGTTATATATGTACAAATACAAAGTCTTATTTATTAATATACACTTCAAAAATACATGGTATTACATAAAGTGTTGCCAAAATTTACATCAAAAGATAAATTTTTGGGTCTTAGATCCAATCAAAAAGACGGCGTGTGAATTCGGGTTTGCTAGAGAGAGTTATGTCTGTTTCCGTAAAAGTCAACGGATGAGAAAAACAGGGGCGGATCAATCCGCCCACAAAACGCGGATCGATCCGATTAAGCAAAAACTAGCAGTGAGTTCTCAAAAGGCCCGAGTCTATCCCCCTTAAAGCCCGGATCGATCCGGTTCTGTAGAATGCTATTCCTGCTGCTTTAAAACTTCATTTTTCAAGTCCAAAAAAATTCAAAACCAAATCAAACTTTTTGGGAAAATAAAAAAACATTCCAAAACCATTTCTAAGTGTCCCCAATTCATAACTAAACATTATAAGAGTTTCTAAGAATCATTCCCAAACATTTGAAAAGTTATTTAACATTCAAAATACATTGATCTTCATTAGAAAACACAAACTTGCATCAAATTTCCCTTAGCAACCCATTTTATGCATAAACACCGAGTAAAGAAAAACATCCAAGTTAAGGTTGCAACAAAACTCCTTAATTCTCTCAAGTCTTCCACACACATACTTAACTTGTGACTTACAAATGCAACTCTCACCCTAGGACATAACCAACACAAAATTGAATTTAACATATTATCAGGTTTTCCAACACATAAGTTGTTCAAATACTTCAAAGACACAAACTATATCAGGAAGCCAAAACACTTACTTAAGTCAGTGAACATATCCATATATTCACAACTCCCATGCCCAAACCTGTCATGCCAGTCATTTCTTCTCCTCTTTCGATTCCGTGTCCGCGGTGGTTATTTAATAACCACATAGAAACATATATTCGTCTAAGCTTTCGCTTAGTGAGAGAACTAATCATGCTATTGGAATGCTCAACATGTAAATGCAACAATCATTATAAATATTAACAAAATGATCTCCAGAAAGTCAAGTAACTCCAGCCACCACCCCTGAGTCCTTCTTATCCCGGATCTTTCTCACTTTTTGGACGCATATAGCGTATCAAACACACTATTGTGACTCCGAAGGCGTCACTGTCTTATCATTGTGGTCGTCACCACGTCCTTCTTTTGAGAACTTACTATCCCTTACTTATGGGACCTATAAATGGTCATCACTACTTGATTTCCCTTTGATCCATATAAGCATATAACAACTTAGCATATAAGCATAGCGATTTTCGCACCATTGACATGCGTTTACTTAAATCCATCATAATCATAGCTACGCAAACATGAATTAAGCATTCTAAGATAACAATTATCACATGAACATATCTAAACACCGAAATTTAGGATTAGAACACTCACCTCTTCGGATTATAAGTAAATTAAGCCTATAATATCCCAACCTCTTGTAAATTCTACCTCAAATCCTAATCGGTGATAATCTTACATGGTTTTTAGATATCAAGAGTTATCAACCAAGAACGGTCGCCGGAAAAATGTTACCGAAACTAAAAATAAAATGCATGCATGTGATTCTCTTACCTCCACGAGTCCAAATATGGTATCGGTTCATAAATACGACATCGGACGGTGAACGAACGACGTCAAACGTTTGGCGAAAATCCCTGTTGTCTTCGTCTTCCCATTCTATATGTGTCTCCTCTCTCTCTCTCTACAATTGTGTCATGTTGATTGTAATGTGTCATCAAAATCATTTAGGAGATATGGATTCAAGTTTTTAGCTTCTTCTCATTTACACCCCCGACTGTTTATAAGTTTTAATATGAAACCCCCAAAACAGTTCTTTAATTACCCGATTATCTAAATGAATTTAGTCTATGCCTCACGTAGATCCCAAATGTGGTCCCACATATTATATGAGATTGCTATTAAACCTACCAATTATGAACCGTATTCATAAACGTCCTTACAAGGGTACCCAAACTGGTCCCTTTTACCTGACATATGACATAATGATATCTTTAAGCATTTAAACAAGTAGTCACTTAAACATATAATGACATCTTAGATGCAAATTATATTGACTAGATCTTCATTGAGCCCCACTTTTATACAATTTTCACTTGACTTGAAACTTTCATTTGTGTTCGCATCTGAACACCTTTTTACCTGTGGGTTCATAACCCCACCTTAAACCATCATAAACATTAATTATCACACATTAATATTAAATTAGTCTCTCTTTTTTTTGGTACGGATGGGGTGCTACACTAGATCTCTTTATTTATTTATTTATTTTTTTTTTTTAACTTAGTTGAACCAGTACATGGACAAGGAAGCGCATCACTCATACTATTTCAACTGGCCTGTCTACTTCCCTTAGAGCAACTCCAACCATATTATGCATTTTGGCTATGCATAATGCATAATATGGCCCTAATATTATATTTGCATAGTGGATTTTGCATAACCACTCCAGCCATGTTATGCATTTTGATTATCCATATCAATTTTATCACTTTTTGGATTTAAAGCATACTTTGATTTATTCACTTCAAAGGTAATTTTTCTAACGGCTATATTGCAACGGTCATATTTTAACGGCTATATTGCAACGGTCATATTTCAACGGCTATATTGCAACGATCATATTTCAACGGCTATATTGCAACGGTCATATTTCAACTGCTCTATTGTATTGTTATAAATATGAGGATCCTTTTCTATCAATTAGCCACAATTGTTCTACCAATAAATTCTCCACAAACAAAAATACTCCAAACTCTCAATGGCACGTTACAACCACTTTTTTGGTACATTTCACAAGGAGGAGGATACTCATAATAATGGTTTTGAGTTGTTAGCAGGTGTGGTCGTTGAAGAAGAGGAACGTGTTCGGCGAAGACGACCGTCACGACATGGTTCTATTCCAGGTCATAGCATCATTAATCGCGATAGAGAGGGAGGTCATCAAAGACTCTGGGACGACTACTTTGCTCCTGAACCTGTATATCCTGAACGTCTATTTCGAAGGAGGTTCCGAATGAGTCGCAATTTGTTTCTTCGAATCAAAGCTGAAGTTGAAGCATTCGATCCATACTTTATCCAAAGAAGGGATGCATGTGGAGTTTTGGGTTTGTCCTCTCTTCTGAAGGTAGCAACTGCAATAAGGATGCTTGCTTATGGAGTATCGGGAGATGCTGTTGATGACTACATACGTATTGGAAAAAACACTGCCATAGAGAGCCTCAAAAGGTTTGTTATTGCATTTGTTATGGTGTTTGGTGATCGGTACTTGAGATCACCAAACACATAAGACATTGCTCGATTGCTAGCTGTTGGGGAGCAACGTGGTTTTTCGGGGATGTTAGGGAGTATCGACTTCATGCACTGGAGGTGGAAAAATTGCCCAACCGCGTGGCAAGGGATGTACACGGGGCATACACATGAACCAACAATTATTCTAGAAGTTGTGGCTTCATACGATCTTTGGATTTGGCATGCATTATTTGGGATGCCAGGATCACTTAATGACATAAATGTGCTAGATCGGTCCCCTGTCTTTGATGAAGTTGCTGCAGGACGTGTTCCTCCCACTAATTATTCTATCAATGGACATGATTATACAATGGGATATTATCTTGCTGATGGGATATATCCGGCATGGGCGACACTTGTAAAAACGATCAGTCTGCCACAAGGAAATAGGCAGAGACACTTTGCTGTAGCTCAAGAGTTAGTAAGGAAAGATGTAGAGAGAGCCTTTGGGGTACTCCAAGCACGTTTTGCAATCGTACGTGGACCAGCACGTTTCTGGGATGCAAAAACTCTGAAAGATATAATGATAGCATGCATTATAATACACAACATGATCATTGAGGATGAATGAGGTACTGAAGACTTAGACTTTGACACTACTAATGAAAGTTCGCCTATATCAGTATCAACCGAGAAGACGTATGAAGTTGTGCAATTCATAGAAACCAACCGCTCAATCAAAAATAGAGAAACTCATTCTCAACTCCAGTCTGATTTAGTTGAGCATCTGTGGCGACGACATGGAGGAGAATAGGAGCAAGGAATTTCTATTAATGCTTTATTTCACTATTATGTATTATTTTACCAAGTTGTTCGAATTTGAATTTGAATTTGAGTTATCTTCTAATTTTTTGAATTTCATATATAACCATAATATGAAATAGAATTACAACAACTAGTTTCATTATAAATAATGCAAAGAATTACAACAACTAATTTCATAATTAATGCAAGGAATTACAACAATACTAGTCAGCTTGACGCCCTCTTGCAATAATATCCATCTTCATCCTGTTATAATATTCTGCCTGTAGTGGATCCATGCCGGTAGTATCAATGGACATTATTTGCCTCTCCTCTTTCTCTTTCCAATTCAACAAGCTCTTTTTGGTATGCTAATGATTGTTCTTGTCGTTCCTTTCGATCAAGTTCCATTTTCATAAAATCTTCCCTGTACTTGTCTAAAGCCAATACAGCAGGGCTGGGACCGTACTCATCAGACTCATTGCCCTTTTTATTTTTTAACCGTTGTTTGGCAGCCTTCCTGCCTAGTGGCCTTTGAGAGTCATTGTCTTCTCCTAAACTATAAGACTCGGGAGTAGAAGGGGAAGAAGAAGTCGGGCTCGCAGTAGTGTGGGCTTTTGACTTCTTATTCGAACTAGAAGCTTGCCATTTGAGTTGATTTTTCAGTATGTTCCAACAATGATCAAATTGAAAAGTCTTTCCCACTGCATCTCTAAACAATGCCTTCGCTTCAAGAAACTAAGGTGCTGTTTGGCGTAACTTCTCACACAGAAGTCCATTCCGGAATGGACTTCTGAAGATGGAATTTTCAAAATGGACTTTTTTTTAAAAGAAGAGTTTGTTTGGTGAATGAGTGTTTTTTTAAATAAAAAGTGCATCTAAATGTGCAA
Organism: Hydrangea macrophylla; assembly: GCA_033977485.1. Classification (NCBI taxonomy): domain Eukaryota; kingdom Viridiplantae; phylum Streptophyta; class Magnoliopsida; order Cornales; family Hydrangeaceae; genus Hydrangea; species Hydrangea macrophylla. The sequence continues at coordinate 100,276,853 of CM066999.1, read as the reverse complement.
ATACGTTTGGTGGCAACTTTTTAAAAGTACAAACTTATGCTAACTTACCAATATCACCCTTAATCATGAATTTAAAACTAAATAGATATAACATATTATAGTATATAATTTTAGACTGCAAAATAGTTAGCTAAAACAAATTAAAAAATTTATCCATAACTATCATGTCAAATGAACTAAAATTGGGCACAGGCCAAAAAAAAAAAAAACCTTTTTAATTACAATGTTGGTTTAATGACTTATTTTCAATAGGAATTGTAAAACAATAGGGATTCGACTAGGCTACATAATTCATGTATGGGGTTTAGATAAAAGAAGGCATTAATTATAAAACAATGGATGAAAGTGTAATTCTGTGTATAAAGCTCTTGACTTCTGGGGAAGTGCAAAAATTAGAGTTTTGAGAAGTCGAGATTTTTGACTTCTTGAAATGGGCATTCTGGAGATGCACTTCTTGTCAAGAAGTCCATTCCCAAATTTCACCAAACGAATTTCAATTCTGTAAATGGACTTCTTCTTCTAGAAGTCCATTCCCTTTGGTTTCCAAACACCCTCTAAAATTTTCATAAAAATTAATGCAATTAGTTCCTCATAAAAAAATATGTATATAAATATAACCATGATTGATATTGATACTTTGTCATTTTCGGTGGTACCACTTTGTCGTTCTCGTTGAATCTTAGAATAGTAACCAACGAATCGATTCACATCTTTGTTAATTGCGGACCAACGGTTGACAAGAGAGGCTTGATTGCGATTATGATCGGCTTTTTGCTCATTTTGAAAGAAAGTGTGTACCCTTTTCCAGAAAGAACCTTGAGTTTGTTGGTTCCCTATGATTGGATCTAAACTTGTGTCGAGCCATGCGGCACATAAGAGCTTATCCTCTTCAAGTGAGAAATTTTTTGTACATTGTGATTTCCCTTTGACAGATTCTACTTCAGAGGGATTTTCATATGACATTGTCGGTTCATTGGAAATTTGATTAGCATAAACATACTCTTCTCCTAAGAAATGATCGTCGGCATTTGATTCGTCAACTAGAAGATTAGTGAAATATGGGATATTACCATCAGAATTCATCTGCAATTTTTTTATTAAATAATCGAGTTAGTGATAATTAAAAAATTAGAAACTAAAAGTATGGTTCAAAACTAGTTTAAAAATTCAATTAAACTATAAATACACAAGTCAAATTAATTTTTTTTTTTAACTTTGGATACAAACTAAACCCAATTCATAAATTTCAATTAAACCAAATAGTTACCTTCAATTTCCTCTTCTGCTTTTGAATTTAAAAATCCAATAGTTGAAGAAAAAAATAATCAAACAAAAAATCAAAAAGTTGAAAAAAAGAGAGAAGAGATTGGAATAGAAGATTGAGTTTCATTATATGACCATGGATGATTTTTATAGCTTCAATGGCACTGTGTAGGACTTGGTTTGGAACCAAATTTTTTTTAAAAAAATGACCGTTGCATGGGCTGGACAGTGTAGGCGTAGACTGTGCAGTTGGTATGGAAACAAAATTTTTAAAAAAATGACCGTTGGGCATGGGAAAGTCCATTTGCATAACGTTGCAGGGGTATGTATATATGGAGTGAAAGGGGGGTAACAATTATATATGCATGATGTGTATGCATAAAGGTTGGAGAGGATTTTTTGATCAAATTATGCATAAATACATAAGATGCTCTTTTGCATCACAAGGTTGGAATTGCTCTTAGATTGTTCTTTATTTTTCTGTTCTCTGTTTTGAACTTGGGAGATGGTGATACATTTGTGTCTTGAACAACCCTTTTTCTACCTGTTCAGTAAGCTCCATCTCTATATTTTTAGAATTTCATGTGTTGAGCTGTGTAAGTTTTAGTGCAAAATGGTAGATGATTGGTTGATAGTCATGCCTTGTTTGAAAAATGATGTATAAACAGTAAGTTATAGTTGCTAATTTTTTTACCCAAGGCCAATCAAGTGGGATGTCTTATTTCTCATACCTATTAGCCTTTTAACTTATTTATTTCACCTAATGATTTCTCAAATAGGATGGCCAATTTTTTATGTCTCATTTTAAGAGTATTCTTTTCAAATAGTATTCTTTTCAAATTTATCATTTATTATTTGTAATTATTTATTTATTTTTTTAATATGACATTATAATTTTAAATTTAAAAAATGACATCATTCAAAAAAAAATTAAAAATCTCTATCAAAATCAAATTTGAAACCCTCAGTAAGTTGTAATTTCTAAGAGAGACCCTTGGATGAGTACATTATTTGGGCTACGATCTCCGTAAATCGTTTGAGCAACTTTTTCTTTGTAATGTGCTGCATAGACACAGTTCTCTAGAATCGAAACCCATTGACAATGGCGGTTCTGGTCTATCCTCACCGCCGATCGTGTTCGCCGTACAGAAATGCGCCTCCCAAACTGGTTTTTTCAGAACTTCAAAGAGGTCTGGTTTTGTCCCTTATATATATATATATATATGCGTGTGTGTGTGTGTGTGTGTGTGTGTATGTGTGGATTAATTAGATTGTGGATTGTTGGTCGCGGTCGTTTCAGGTTTCACAATTGTTTGGGTGTTGATTCCTTTTTGTTTTATGGTGTTTAGACTGCAGTATTTGAAGGTATGCCTATTAATTTGATGGTTAAGAGTTGGGTAATTGTTCAACCAAATAGTCACATTTTCACGTTTAAGTTTGAGTTTGATTGAGTAAACCTAAATTTGATATGAGCTTGAGTAGAGGATTGGAGAAAGTTTTGGAATGAAATTTAAATTTGATATGGGTTTTGGGTAAGGATTGGGGATGCCCTTAAAAGTGAAAAAAAAAAAAAAAAAAAAAAACATAGCTGCTTATGTTAAATTTGGTTATAATTGTCAGCCATTAATCTTTAATCATTTAAATGTAGAGGGTAGTTGATGTAGGTGGTATATCTCCAATGATAGATGAAACGAAAATGAAAGAAGGGTGAGAAGTCCGTATAAACAGTGCAAAGGAAAGGCCCCATGAGTTTATGAGAAAAGCTAGTTACCAAAAGATAAAATAAACCAATACTTACCCACAAACGGCTACTATCTTGATCGCTAACCTAGGAATTCCTTTAATCTCTTCATTGATGTTTTTGTTTTTATTTTTTTATAGGAGGTGTATAAATGTCCAAGGAATATTTGCATAGGGAAAGAGATTTATGAAAACATTCAGATTGATGTAGCAGTAAAAGCTTGGGTTGCTGAGTGAGAGGTTGCAGTTCAAGCGTAAGAGTAGTCATGCTAGGCAATTTGTTTCTTATTGATAAACCACGTTTTGTTAACAGAAAAGAATGCAAGTACTAGTATACTAGAAGTATATAGATCATTACTCTGTCAAGAGAACAGAATGAATCAAGATACAACATGGAACCTCACCCCTTAAGGGTCAAAAGAACAAAAAACTCCAAAAATCTCAAACTATTGAACTCACTAAACATCCTCAGCCAGAATCGTCAAATCGGGATTCATATCGTGAATTGAAATGCCATTTATCTGAATAGCAAATTGAATCGTGAATTAGAAGATTCAGTGACAAATTGAAAAGCACCAAAATACCCCCCTTCTTGTAAGTAGAAATATGTGGAAAAAACGGGATTCGATTTGGACTTTTGTAGAGAAAGATATTTCTAAATATTCCTCTCTTGAAAGTGAGTACTAGAAAGTCTAGAATATTTTGAAGGAAGAGAAAGTGGAAGGAAAATGGTTGTCTTGTATAAACAATTCGTAAATGGCTTAAAAGAAGGTTACGACTTGGGAGTCATTTATTTTTTCATAAAAGAAATGGGATAAAAATGTTCAAATCCATCAATGTCGTGAATAATAAGAACCGTAAGAGCTGTAAGATATGTGATTCAGATCCGACTGGTAAGATTCACATGCTATTCCCTCAATATACAGATTCAACATACCGGTTCAAATCATATGTGGAGTGAATCACATCGATTTGGACGATTCAAATCGAGAATCATAAGATTCTAACAACTCAATCACTAAAAAACGGATCGAAACATAATCTTCTTCACTGAAGCCAACCTCCTTTCTTCATTGATGAAAGTGCGCCAGTTCCTCTCCTCCATAGGGGACCAAAATAAGTTCAGGGGACAAGTTTCCATATGATCTTCTTCTTAATTTTTTGACATCTCCCACCCCTATGTAAGCGGACCTCCACTAGATACTGATTGTATCCTTTTTTTTTTTGGGGGGGGGGGGGGGGGGGGGGGGGGGGGGGAGATGCCTGTCGAGAAAAGAAAACACAAGGGAGGAAAAAGAACACAAGGCCCCGACGAACTAGCTGTAGCTGGTCATGTTTTGGCTCCATTGGGTTCATGGTTTAGGGAGGAAAGAGAAAAGAAAACACAAACTAAAGCACTTTTTTTTTTTTTTGGTTTGATTTAAGGAAAACGGTGAGTATTATAGGAAGGAAAATAAAAAATAAAAAAAAAATTTAAGAATTTTCTTATTTTGCTTTCCAATTCCTTTGATTTTTCTTGATTTTCAATATTGGGAATTTAAGTTTCTAATATTATTTGAGTATAGGGGAAAACACTAGAAATTCTATTTTTCCTTCCCTTTTTCTGTCGCTTTAATATTCCTTCACCAAAACCCTACACCAAACAATCCACTAATGAATGGGGTTACTAGAAATTTGAAATAAAAACCAATAGAAAGGAAGAAGAAAAGAAGAGGATGACAATTTAGTGGCATTTATTTAGAACACCATAAGGACTTGCTTTGCAATTATGTATGTAATACAGGTGTAACATATTGCATGATAACCTAAGAACTCTCTAAGGCGCATATACAGTTGTATTGTATTAGGTACACTTGTCCATCTATAGTACTTATCGGCCAACTTTGTGTGTTCTTGTCCTCCTGATGGCTTGAGAAAGGGTAGAGCTTTAGTTGGTGACAAATGTCCCAACATACCCAAATCCTATTACGAAGAATGCCCCTGCTTGTAGTAATAGATATATGAAAAAATGATCTTTTCCGAAGAGCAGGTCATAGATAGCACAATGTAGCATAAACATTCCCATTATCAGCTCCAAGACGTGGATCCTTATAAAAAAAAATCATAATGTCAGAATAAAGGTTTCTATGGTTCCACATATATCACAGTTAATTTTCGGAGTGCCATGTTCTTTGCCACCTTAGACTTTGTTTGGTTAATGGATTTGGTGAGGGAAAAGGAAAGAAAACACGGAGGAAAACACTTTTCGTTGTCTTGTTGATAAGGAAAATAGGGAGAAAAATAGGAATGAGTTGAAAAAAGGGGAGAAAACAAACTTTAAAAAAAATCGAATTTTGGGAATCACTTCCCTTCCTCTTTTCTTGAGTAATTGTTATATTTTGAAATTTTTTAATTTTCTATCATTTATGCGTGGAAAAGACTAGGGTAAGGAAATAGTTTTCTTTACTAAATCCGCAAACCAGCAGAGCCTTTATGGCTCCCAAGTGAAAGATAATGAAGTTTGTATGATCAAATGAAGTACCTTTCTCCAATGCGTGACCTTGGCTTCTTCAATGCTTTGGCAATGTACTTTTGTTTTGCGGTGTTCCCTAGCTTCTCAGTGACCACCCATTCATTAACTCTGTTGGCTTCTAGGAGTCCTATAATTGCTGCCTTAGATCGATGAAGAGACATGACATTCTCAAACAGGATCCAGAAAACAAGAAGATGCATAGACCTGTGCCCAAATGAGAGATCTCAGCTATATATCTATTGTTTTCAAATCGTGAATTCTTTTGCCAAAATTGTGAATCTTGAATTGTATCAATTTGTGAATTGTATGATCCACCTTCTTAGTGGAATGAATAATAATATATATGTACACTCTATGCATATAAGAACATATGTAAAAATACTCAAAATGAACAAAATAACAGTTTAACACTAGTCATATGCAGTATGAAGCTCAATTTGTTGCAAGTTTTCCAGTTAAAACTTAAACAATCAAAGTTCAAAATTGTGAATCGCATAGAATCGTGAATCGTATCGGGCTTGAAACTTGAATCGACTCATTTGAACCAAATTGTGAATCGACCGTTCTTAATAATCTGGTATGTATCTATGTTTGGAATATGTAAAAGAATGCGACAGCTCTGTATATCTTGATGTCGGCTTCCTATGTACCTTGGAGTGCAGACTGCGTTTAGAACGGTTATTGTTGCTGGAATGTATATGGCTACGGGCTTTGGGAGATGGACTTCAGGAACTAAGATACTTGCTGGGATAATCACACAGTAAAAGAAGAAAGTGACCCAGTGTGCTACTATCTTCCTCACAAAGAAGAATGCATATATTACGTGAAATTTCTTCCAGATTGACACCCTCTGCATAGAATAACAAAGGTACTTCATGTTTGTGTTCTCGAAACAATTCTTGGATTCAAATTCATAGATCTGCCTTTTTAGTGTATGGAGGCTAAAGAAATTTTTTGAAGTTTCTCACCTCACAGAGGATGATTTCCTTGGTCATTTTCCTGAAGAGGTTAGCTGGGCCACATGACCAGCGATGCTGCTGGAATCTATAGGCCTTGAACGTGCTAGGGAGTTCATTCTTGACCTATGAAGAAAGGTTTCTTTGTGTTTCTCTGGTGTAACTTAAAGACTTCAATCGCGTGTGGGAATTCGAGCTCTATTTAGTTTGTGGAATTAGAAAAGGAAAAGAAAATAGAAAGGAAAACAAGAAGAACAACTAGTTCCCTTGTGTTTTCCTCCATGCTTAGATAGCATTAAAATTTCAAAATGGAATTGAAACTTGAGAAAAAATGAAGTCACTCACAAAAGTCAAATTTTTTACTTATTTCTTACCTTTATCTCTTTTCTTTCCTATTTTTCTCACTACTTTCCGTTTTAACCAGCCAGAGAATAGTGTTTTCTTTTCCTTTCCCTCATTAAATCCAAGAACCAAACAGAGCATTAGAGTTGAATTAGAGAACTCACTGCTAGGTCCCCCACAAATACGAATTTCCAACCCTTAAGGCTAGCCCTTACTGCAAGATCCATGTCTTCCACCGTGGTTCGATCTTTCCAACCACCAGCGTCATTCACCGCTTGAATCCGCCAAACACCCGCAGTCCCTGGAAATATTATTAAGACTTTTGGTAAATTTATTGGCTGTGATTTTCTTACTAGTTAATACCACAGAGAAAAAGTTTAAAATCCAATTTAGTTTTACCGTTGAACCCAAAGAATGAACATGTTGATGAGCCCACTTCTTGCTCGACAGTGAAGTGATAGTCTAACGACATCTCTTGGAGCCGAGTCATAAGACATTCATCCGCGTTCACTTCAAAATTTAAATTAGTAGTAAAATACCTAGCAAATGCATAGATTGCTAATAAAGTTGAAGCTGTGATAATCTCCATGGTTTTCTACATATTTGTGAAATATGTCCATGCATGCACAAATCCACACACCAAAAGGCTAACTCAAACAAATAATTCTACCATTTGCTTACCTCTAACATGTACCATCAACAATTATTTAAAGATTGTGAAAATGGTTGTTAGATTTGGTGGATTCATACGAGTCAGATTCGAGTTTTCATAATTTTGAACTTATGAAATTTTAAATGGAAAACATTTAGAGCCTTGATATTGCATGAAACTTGTGTTAAGTTAGTTTGTTCACTTTAAGCATTGTGTATGTGTGGTTTTTTTTTAATGTTTATATCTATTTATGTAATTTTTTAATTTTTTTCAAAGAAGTGAATCGAACTATTCCCTATTCTATACGATTCGTGGCTCGTTTCACAATTCGACAACCATAGTTGTGATATTGTCCTAGGTGTTCACACGGATTTAACCTAACATAATACCATTCTAGGCCTTACCAAATTTCCATCTGGCCTGAACCAGGGCCAATTCTGGATTCTCAAGAAGATATGGAATGGTCTTCCAAAGAAAATCCTTATCGGGCTGGAAGTCTGCATCAAAGATCCCTACAAACTCACAATCTTTCACGTACTGCTTTTGTAGACCGTCACGAAGTGCACCGGCCTTGTATCCATTCCTGTTGTTTCTTGTCTCGTACTTCACCTTCACCCCTTTTTCTATCCACTTTTGGCATTCCATCTCCACCAATGCCTGCATATAAACATACGTAAGATGAATGCAAATGACATACCTACAATAGAGTTTTCATTACAGCTCGTTTGGATTTAGCTTATGTGGGAGTGGGACCAACAATCACTTATCTCGGATTTTTGAGAGATTAAAAAAAAAATCACAGTTATTTCAAAAAGTGAATCCACTTTAAAGCTGAAAAAACAGCTTAAACCAGAAAGAACACTTTGCTGCTTTTTAAAAAATCTATTAAAAGAAAAATCTCTTATTCTCACAACAATACCAAACAGGCTCTTAGTGGTCATTGGGTGCAAGGAGATACCCTCAGGACTTCGTTTGTGGAGTCATCAAGCACCTGAACAATGAGACGATCCGATGGCCATGAAAGCCCACATGCGGCACCTATGGAAAGCTTGTAGACCTAACAAAGCAGAGGAATTGTGAATATTGAAAATGCTTGTTATCTTAGCTGATTAAGCTGTACCATTATTGGGTAATGATCCTTTTACTTATATTATTTCACTTGGGTATATAAATCTGACGAACGAGTTGTAATATGTTGGGTATGTTGTCAAGTAACTGTATGGTATAGAAGAGCTATTGTAACTTAAGTATGTCCTTATTGTCATTGTAGATGCTATGTCTGTTGTGTAATACTAATGAATCACAGTCCTGCCAATCAGCTTCGATCAGATTGACCCTATCCTGATTGTCTATTTTAAAAATGGACATGATGACACCGGTGAATGAAAATTTATCACCGACTCGAATTTCTATTGCTTTTGTCTGTTCGCTTTGATGAAGCTCTTAAGGACTTGGACATTCATGTGTAATGACTGCTTAAGTAGGCATTTAACGTTCTATTTGTCTTTTTCATTGACAATTTGTTTGTATCTATATTTATGTGGACCCAAGATTGGACTGCCACAATTTAAGTTAGGCGGTTTTCAATGGTGTTTTCTGACTGGTTGTGGTACATGATCGAAATGGGGATTCATAATTCTGGGCTACATGCAAATCCTTAAGCTTAAACATCCTCATCTTTGTATTTGTGTCATATCACGGTTTGTTAGCTCAGGCCCCATTTGGGAAACCCAATTACAATCATTAAAAATCTGCAATTGCACCGCAAATTCTGTGAACCGCGTTGCAAATTGTGGCTAAACAGTATGGGTACCACCAATCAAGAGCCAATATTGCTATTGGCCCTCCAGTGCTGTTCCCAAACGAGGCCCTAGACACCACTAAGATTAATTCGTGCTAGCACTTGAACATTTTAGTTTTTAGAGTCTCAAATGATAAGCATTATTTGTATATAGAGTATCTAATTGAACTAGAGAGATGGGGTTGCACTTTACCATCTGAAAGGTAAGAAGACGTAAGTAAGATAACAAATTTTACTAGCAAAGCACAATCTATCCAATGAAATCAAATTGCATATGAGACAAATCAAAATTCTCCCCAACCAGCTGGCATCAAAACCTTGTTCGAACTTTATGGGATTTGTTGAACAAGTTGGTCTTCATCCTTCTACTTACTTTGCTGCCTTATATACGTCACAAGTTACAAGATTAATACACGGATTACAAGTTGTAGCATTAACTTTGAAATTCTGAGTTTTAAATAAAACAATTAAGTCAATAAATTATTTTCCGAATGTTCCTGAATCCTGTATGACGTAATTGACAATATACTAGATATGGTCAGATGCATTCATGTACCTACTTAATTATTTACAAAATTATGCAGGATTTTATCAGTGAACTAGTAATTGTGGACATCAATAATAAGTCCGAGATAAGGTAACTTTTACTTAATGCAAAACCTTTCCGTTTGAGAAATTGTTTCCCTCTTTGATCTGAAATTACGTTCATAATCACCCACTGGATGAATGTATGTATTATTCTATGAACATGGAATTATCCAATGCAGAGTTATTGGACGCCAATTACTGATGCTTCATACATACTGTGTAAACATGCTACACACGATGCTTGTTAGAATAGATTGATTCATGAGCTGATTCAAGTTTCATACAATTCGATACAATTAGTGATTCATAATTTTGAACATTGAAGTTTTATGTTTTTATGTGAATTTTTTTTTAACATTTTGAGCCTGGATGCTGCTTGAAACTTGTGAAAATTGTTATTTTGTTCGTTTCAAGCATTGTGCATCTGATTTTATATGCATATGGTACATACACTTATATATATGTACACACAATATAATTTATTTTCTTAAAAATAGTGAGTCTTTCGTTTCACAATTCGATGCGATTCATGATTCATAATTTCGGCAACTGATTGACTATTCACTTCGCTGATTGACAACAATGCTATGCTCAATGTTCATAGTTCGATAAAAAATAACAATAAATTGTACTAAAGTTCATATACATACCTCCTTCTCGTTAAACATAGGTATTTGAATCAAAACCATGGGATAGCTTTTGTTATGCTCTAGATCTTCTTTCATGGATTCCAACTTATACTTGGTGTATCTCTTCTTCCCTAACAACTTCACGCACAAGATTACAATCGCCATGTAAACTCGTTCTAGGAAAAGCATAATTGACATCCCTGCACATATATAAACTGCAATGCGTAGAAGTGGCACAAGCACTGGAACTCGTATACACCGCCAAGCATAACTGAGACTACTTGTAACATCGGCGGTTACTCTCATCTCAGGCTCTTGAAGAACTAAATTTCTCATGGTCACTAGCTTATTTTACCAAAAAAAACAAAAAAGAAAAAGAAGAAGGAAAAAAAAGAAATATCCCAATATAGAGGCTAGAAAAAGAAAGGAGATAACAAATTGAAGTACTTTAGAGATGAGTGCAAGGAATGGATCAAGTTTTGGGGATTCAAGTTTTGCTTTAAATAGAATTAGAGTCAAGTGAAAGTGAAGATGAAGACATTAAAATGGGCTTAGGTGGAAGGATTTTGTACGAAGAGTGAACCGTTTAAATAGAAGTCTTATAGAGGGAGACACACGGTCTACATGCAAGTGAAGGTGCTGAAACGTATCCATTTGCTAGCTGGAGTTCTGGCCTTTCCTGCCGACATAGAAATCAAAAGTTTAAAGTCAAACTAGGCAGATTGAGGTAATCATTACTCTATTTATCTTTGTTTTCCATTTATTAAGCACTTTAAGTCTAGTCTTCTTTCTCTGCATCTCTCTCTCTCTCTATATATATTTCTTTTTCTGTGCTTGGAATATATTAGCTTTAAGCAAATTGTTTCTTATACGTTTAGTTATGAGCTGTTGAATCTGGGGGTCAAGATGAAAGGGAAATACGTCAGCTATGTACGACAAAATCAAGCTGGCATTTCTTGTTCTGTATCCAAACTCCAAATATAATGCCTCAGTTCATCAACTTTTTGTACTTTTCTTTTCTTTAGCCTAAATCAGATATGGATAATTTAATGCATAAAAAGTTATTTACTATTTCCATTTACCAACTATTGCCATCATTTATATGAAATTGGAAGAGATTGCTCTAGAATTGAGTTTGAAATCACGTAAAGAAAGAAGAGTAACTGTTCTTTATCTAAGTCTAGTGGTGAAAGAAAAAAACACTAATGCACATACCACACGTCACAAGCGAAAGAAGACATGTTTTGTGTGTATGTGGGCTTGCAGATGGGGCATTGTTTGCGTGTTAAAGTTGACTGCTGATATCATACTTCTCTATATAATCTATGTTGTCCGTTTCTTCATGAATTAGTTCGCTGTTGAAAGTTATGATTGACGTGACATTAGGTGGTGGTGGTGGCATATTGTATTTGCATATCTTATAAACATTGGCCTTATTCTTCTGGAAGAGGATGGGAAGGTTATCCCCATAAGCAATTTTTTTTATAATCGGTCGATTGATTCACTAGTTGATTCATACAAGTCGATTCTAGCTTCGCATCTCCCATACGGTTGATGATTCAATACGAATCACTATTTACAATTTTGACTTTTGAATAACATTTTGGTTCATGATATTGCATGAAATTTGTGTTAAATTGTTATTTTGTTCTATATATGTTTTTATATATGCAATATATACATATAGACTCTTATTTATTTTCTTCTAAAAAAGGTGAATCTTGAGATTCACGATTCGACAACAATGTCTGCTTTGTTTTCAAATTCATTTTGTCTGTGAATACGTTCAACTAACTCAGACTTTCACCATTCTATCAGTAACTGGTGCGAAAGATTTAATGTGTACAAGGTGATTTATGTTGCAAATATTTCTTCTTAAACTGGTCATTTGGGTTCAGCATGGATTGGAAGTACCATCTGCTCCTAGGAGTCCTTTTGGTTTGTTTAATTAGTATCAATATATCAATATATGATTGTAATGGTGGATATGAGAACTCGTATACCATCAGTCCTAGATATAGCAGTTGTCATGAAATAGGGTTGTAAGATTGCTTCTCCTAAGAAGTTTTTAAAATCATTTTGAGGTACTTAAACTTGTTTCTATTTTCATCTACTTACTTTCTTACCTTGCCATGTGTTAGTTACTGTTTCCTACCCTCCCCACCGCCAGCCCACATTGTCCTAGGAAATTTTGTATCTTTAAATGTCACACTCATTCTCTTTGTTTCTAATTTCATATTATTTGAGAGCATAGTTTATTCAGTATCTCTGAGTACATGATACTGTTGTTCACAAAATTGGAATAATCGACACACACACACAAAATCAGATATATAGATAGATACATAGATAGAGAGAGAGAGAGAGAGAGAGAGAGAGAGAGAGAGAGAGAGAGAGAGAGAGAGAGAGAGTATGTCCTCCAGGTTAACTTGGTTAAGCCATTTATCCATTTTAACAAACTTCATTACTTTCTTTATTATTAGAGAGAGAGAGAGAGAGAGAGAGAGAGAGAGAGAGAGAGAGAGAGAGACAGAGAGTATGTCCTCCAGGAGAGAGAGAGAGAGAGAGAGAGAGAGAGAGAGAGAGAGTATGTCCTCCAGATTAACTTGGTTAAGCCATTTATCCATTTTAACAAACTTCATTACTTTCTTTATTATTACCTCCTTAGAATGGAAGGATTGCACTTCTTAGTCATGCTAATTTCCAATGCTTCTTGCAATGTTCTGTTATGTTATTGCATTTCATTTATTTATTTATTATTATTATTATTTTTGAGGGATTATTTTTGAGGGGCGGGGGGGGGGGGGGGGGGGGGGGGTGGTTTCAAATGAATTTTTATTCTCACTGTTCTTAATAAAAAGTTAAATAGTTAAATAAAACCACAATTTAAATATTGCACCTCCTGGTAGATAACATTTGATTCCAACAGAGTGATTCTTTGAAATAAAAAAATATATATATATACATACATCATACATGCTTCAGAGTAAGAAATTTTGTTTGAAGTATTGAGTCATCAGGCATATGTTAGCCTGACATTATTATGTTTGAGATTTGGTCAACAGAACTTGGATATTCGAAATGTTCAAGTGCCATTTATAAGAAATGGAAAAAAAAAAAAAAAATTATTTTGAGATTGAATGTTGATACAAGGGAAACTCAAGTAGCTTGAAGCCTTGAACTTGAACTCTTCTGGTTGTTGAATACCCCATATTAATTTAGGCTTATGATTGTATTTTATGTATAATAGTTTAATGTCTATATTTCTGTCCTCCTTTCCATACCGTTGTTGATGTTTGAAGAGTTGAATGCATAGCCTCTCCTTTTAAATCATTTTTTCAAATTTTTACACACACAGAAACACAGTATTACTGTATAAGTTGGATGTGAGACGTGCACATTTAGAATTCTTCTAAAAACTTCTTGTTTCACTTGGAGTTGCATTTGCCTGCAACTGGTACCAAAATTCATGAATGCAGAATTAGAGGTTAGCTTTGGGTTAATTTCGTGAAATGTGGTGGTGTTGTATCTTTTGGTTTCTATTTTCGTTTGTTGTAGATCCTGGATAGGCTTAAAACCCTGATGTCATACTGTTAGAACTGTTCTGTACATTTGTATTCTAATTCTATTGTGAAAGAGTTTCTTTTCATTTCGTTGATACAGACTGTCATGAGTCTTATGGTGAAGTATATTAGGTGTCTGCAAGGAAGGTTATAGACTTGTAGTCTAGTAGTCTAGGTTCTTATTCTTGTTGTTGACACTCCACAAAAGGGAACTAAGGCAAAGGAGGAAAAAGAGTTGTGACCAGTTACCAGAAATCGTTCAAACCCTAGCGATCCCCGTTTTGGATCGTCATTCCAGATCATGGTACGTTAGCAAACTGGATCGCTTCTTCTGGCGTTCTAGCTTTAAATCATGTGATATTGTAACCACCACCACAATCTCGTGATACTATAAAGATGCAAAATTCAAATCAAATTTTTTTTTTTTTATTTAGAATATATTTTAACACTGTATATCACATAAAAATATGTGCTATTAATTGGTTGTATCACAAAGTCTAAAGTTCCATTGGGTGGTGACCCAACTACCCAATTAGGCTTTGACCTTTAATATGTGTGTGTGTATATATATACAGAGAGGATCAGGTGCGAACCTCAAAGAGAGGGTTTGGAGCGGACCGACTTTTAGAGACGAAAAAGTCGCTTTTAGCGACGAAATTGTCGCTAAAAGTGGTCCGTCCCTTGGTCAGCTCCTTAGAGTCCGCTTAAGATCCGGACTGCATATATATATATATGTATATACGTATGTATGAACATATATGAAAATGATAAAAAAAATATCGTTACATGTTTCAATCTACTGTACTCTGTTCCGTCTTAACCATCAGGAGAAGTGTACCCCCACCGTACCTCATTCCATAGCTGGTGGAGATCCACGTTCCCATTTGCGTTCTTTGTACCAAATCAATCCGCAATCCGGGTAACCTTGGTTGTGACCCATTATAAGGACAAAATTGACATGTGTATTGTTGTATATGTTGTTTTCAGGTGCAGCTCTGGTAGAGGAGAAAATCTGGTCCCTCGATGTTTTTCTACATGAAATAGGTTTCATATATTGTACCAATTATTGACTCCAAAAGGCAAAGAACATTCCTTACAAGATTGGTAAGATTTGAATTATTTTTCTTTGAATAATGTTGATGATTCATGTTGTTTCACTCTTGAATTGTATTTGTCTTGCTGTTTTTTTTCCCTTCCCTTATTTATTCCAGGTGGTGGTGCGCGTGTAGATGAGATATAAATGCAAATGTAGTAGGATATATCTTCTTCCCTAATCTACATTGATGATATACTCCTCTTCTCACCAAACCCAGATTCCCATGCCTTACTTCTGCTAAAATTCCATTCTTTGGTTAAGCAACATGGCATAATGTTATCTCAGAAAAAGATGGTGATTGGAGTATCCTCAGTCGTGAGTGCCTTTACTGCTTGTGTGGAATGGGCTGACCAAGGGGGAGCATTTTTTTTGAGAAGCAAGGAAAGTGTTTGCCTATGTTGGGCAAGGTGTGGGATAAAGTCTGCCATGTAGTTGACAATGCCAAGGAATTGTTGGATTTGCTTCAAGGAGCATTGTGACCAGTTTAAAATGGACAGACAAGTCATGCTAACTCATTAAAGAAAGTACCAAAGCAATTTTACAATGAGGGAGGGCACTGAACAATTTCTTTTAGGACTTTTGTAAACTTACTTTAGTGCGATTACTTTAATCTGGTGGGATGATTTTTTGTTCATTTAAAAGTGCATAACTTTAGAATATAATAGATTAGCATTTATATATACATCTACTCATACATTGTACTTAAAAATTTTGTAATCTCTTCTGATTTTTTTCCCCCCCTTTTCCCTCGGCTAAAACTTCAATCGGATAGTATGTATTGGCTGGTGAGATTTATTGGTTGACCTTGAATTTTGAGTGTGGTGGTTGAGGGTGCACAAAAGGAGATAAATGCTTACAAGCATTCAAAATTCCAATTTGGATATAGAACTTTTGTACATGCTAGCCTTTTACTCAATGGGGTGAGACATTGTGGTGAACCGTGAACATACAGTTGACCTAGACCACCTGCTTTACAGATAGCAGTAATGATAGGTGCACAACGAATTGCACAATGAACTGCACAAACGTGCAGTACAGGGTTGGACCTGGACTTTGTGTACAGGTTTTTTAGCATAAGGTCTAACTTTATACTGCACGTTTGTGTAATTCGTTGTGCACCTATCATTACTCTTACAGATTGTCACAGGTTATGGTCAAATTGGCTTCTGTGTCAATATCTCATTTCTTTTGCCATAAATTTCATTGTGTGAGTGATTGTGTGTATTTATTAACTTTTTTTAGGTATAATGTGGGCCTACATATGTATTAGCGTGTTGTTGAATGGACCAATTGTGGGCCTATATATGTATTGTGGGTCAATAGCCTACAGGCACCTTAATTTTTTTTCTGCTATTTGAATATTGAGCTCATAATACAAAACACTATTGTTGTTAATTGTGAGTTACAAAACAGAACTTGCTAGAAATTGTGCTAACAAGCTAGTTATATATCTTTAACACAAAGATTCTCTAAAAAGGACTCCCTCTCTTTATTAAAGAGAGGGCTTATGTTTTGATCGTTGGATCATGTTTAAAAATTGTGAAATGAAAAAACTGTCATTAATAAAAACACGATCTGACGGCCAAAACAGAGGCCATCTCTTTAAGAAAAAAGGGCGCACCCTTTAGAGCCTGACTGATCTTTAACAACTATCCACCTTTGGACCATTTATTGTTTTTACCAATAATTTGAACCAATTTTCAGTTTGGGCCGGGTTGTGGTCAGACTAGTGTGGGGATTCTCAGCCGCACGGTCAGTGGGCAGCGTTAACGTGGTGCTAACAGGCCATACGATGGTGTTTTTTGCATCTTTAAAAATTACAAAAAAAATTATTGTGTGATTCTGCCAGTGCCACGTAGGCGCTGCCAAGGTGCTGCCCCAGCCGCGCACGGCCGAGGATCCTAACCTGGTCAGACTATAGCTTAGAATCAACTTGGACTTGTGAGAGCGGCGGTCTCTATTTTTGCATGTCCGACTAGACCCATGTCATGGTATTTATCTAGTAGGACGTTACACTGGTCATGACAGAGTTATTGCCCACTCATACTCTTTCTGCACTGGATTAACATTAAAAAAAAAAAGAAGAAGAAGAAGAAGAATAAATACATATTGTTCCTAAATTGATTAATTAGAGCAATCATTTTTAGTAAATATTGAATCGAAATAATTTTATTCATTATTCTTACTATTCAATTAATTGTTGATGACTGTGAGAAAGCTCTGAGATTAGAATGTGGCAATTAGTAAAAAGACAATACTAGTGGAAGCAAGCTAGTTGATTTAGCTTACCACTTTCTCAATCGAATTTGAGGCATGTGAGATAAAGAAATCAATCTTGACTATTAATATGCAGACTTATTAGGGTGTGTTTGATTGCAACAAATTGTCTAACTTTATGAGTTATTTTATTTCAAATTAGTTGATTATAGAGTAATGCTAGGTACACCTAAATTATTCACCTGCTGATGTGTCATGGCATTTTGAAAAATAATTCAAACTTTTTTTTATAACTGATGAATGATTTTATAAATCCACATCCGTAAATGAATAGGTTAGGTGTCCCAATTAAATTTAGCATTACTCTTATACTATATTAATGAAAGCTTTGAATGGTAATAGTCAACAGACGTGCAAAGTCATGCGAAAAAAAGGGGAAAAAAAAGAAGTCTAGATCTCTTTGATTTGGTGATTTATTATTAATGTTTAAAAGAGTAGAAGAAGATAGTAAGAATCCAAATAAAAATGTTTTTTTTTTTTTTTTTTTCATTTGACTTAGATTAAAGTAAATATTAAAATGGGTTAATTACATAAACCTTCCCTAAGGTTTGGTGAAATTACATGGACCTTCCCTCTATATTGCAAAAGAGTAATATTTTGGGCCCTAACAAATTCCATTGACACTCACACCCACACTCTCTCTCTCCTGGTGGCACTGTGGGGGTCCGCAGTAGACCTCCCCTCTAGCATGAATTTACTATTTTACCCTTACTTTGTTTACCATTTTACTAAATTACACCTCTCTCTCTCTCTCTCTCTCTCTCTCTCTCTCTCTCTCTCTCTCTCTCTCTCTCTGTCTGTCTCTTGTATGTGTGCACTGTTTGGGCTTGACTTTGTGCCATCTTCTTTCTTTAGGTGGTCCCTACCATCTACAAGTTTGAAGCTGCCCTGGGTTCTGGATCTATCTACGCTGCGGTCATTGTGGCGCAGTGATGAATTCCTCGTGCAGTTGACGGAGTGTTTTCTGTGATCGCTTATATTTCCTTATCTATTGTACCTTTGGTAGTTTTACTTTTGCTTGTTCTGTTTTTCTTTAGTTTTGTTATTTGTTTGGTATTCTTTTTATGGTTTGGGTTTCATTAATGAAAATTTAGTTTTTGAGCAATATATATATATATAGATATACAAGTACATACATAATATATGGGCATGCACACACACAAATATATATATATGTATATACATATACACACACACATATATATATATATATATGAATATGAATAGGTTCGAAAAAAATAAAAAATTTAAAACCAAAATCAATTTATTCCAAAAACTTATTTATTCCTAAGATTTAAATCTAAAATCAATTTATTCCAAAGACTATTTGTTCCTAAGATGTAAATCAAAAATTAATTTATTCCAAAAACCTAAGATCTAAATCCAAACTATCAAACGCACCTCAAAGATGTATACATGTATTTATGTGTATATGTATTCATTGGCTATTTGTATATAAATATGTATGTATATATGGCGTGTATGTGTGTATGTATGTATGCGTGTACATATGTATATACGAGAGAGAGAGAGAGAGAGAGAGAGAGAGAGGGGTATATATATATTTTAATTATGGGTATTTTCGGTATTAGCAAATTAAGAAAGGAAGTCTTTGTAAATATTATAATCTAGAGGGGGAGTTGTGTAATACAAATCCAAACCTTTAGGGAGATCTGTGTAATTTTTTGTAATATAGAGGAGAAATCCGTGTTGTTAACACTATTAAAATCTTCAAGTGTAATGGAAAGTGAGAAAATGAATTCTGCCATCCATCTTTTTTTCTTTTTCTTCTCCTAGTTCAATTTTTTATACTACGTTTCATGGTAGTAAAAAAGAACAATATTTATACATAAGTAACTTTTCTTTAACAAAAGTCATAAAATTGAATGAAATTTTTTTTTTGGGTCAAAAGATTAAATGAATTGTAGAGAAATTGTCTTTATCCTTCATTTAAAGGATCACGAGGACCACCATGTGGTAGTATATATTTGCATATATTAAAGCTTTATACACTTAATTTTTATTTTGATGAAAATTTTAGTCAAAAGTACTATAAAATATGTTTTCTCTTTCTCTCTTTTTATTTATTTATTTATTTATTTATTTTTTATAGTATTTGATATAGTGGTCTCGTGCAAGGACATAAGTATTACGACCCAAGGGTTGATGGCAAACTTTGAACCCTGGTATGAGCGTGACATAAAGAACCTTTATACCAACTAGGCTAACCGTTGCTCATAAAATAGGCTTTCTCAGTCTTAGGTCGGTACTATTTTTTATTTTAGTAATGAGGCGTGCTTATCTGTTCTAAAATGCATTGAAATAATGGGAAGATTCATCAACAAAAAATTTCACATAATTAGTTATGTAATTTAATATATATTATAAAGTGGAATTAAACACTTGATAACTGGTAGCAATTTTTCATATTTTTTTTATACATACATGTATTAAATCAAAATATATCATTGCTAATTTTAAATCATATCTACTATTTGTCAAATTATATTTAATATAATGTAATCTAATCAAATCAATTTTGCTTATTTAATAGCTTAAAATTCAGCACTTAATTTTTAATAATTAATTTTCAGTTGCCCTTAGATTTCAACGATTTTATAGAGTTTGTATCTATCAAATATTTGAATTTAACAAATCTCCCCATGAGGTTACAAATCTATTTTTGTGAACTTTTGTAACATAAGGATTTAATTTTATTTCACTAATGAGGGAGTTTTTGACCAAATTAAAGATAAATTGTCCTCAAACTTAATAATTCAATATAAAAAATTATTTTTTTTAGGGTAAATTACACTTTACACCCTTATAGTTTAGGTGTGATTTCACTTTGGTCTCTGTTGTTTCAATTTTGTCACTTTGGTCGTTATAGTTTCAGTTTAGGTTCAATACAGTCCATTCATGAAAATTTTCTTTTTTTTTTTGACAGAAATAGATCATATGATGCACACGTGAGGTATCATTAGGGGCGTAATGGTAAATTTACTTAGAAAATTACACTTTATACACCTATATTAAACCTACATTTGTTAGAAATTGAAGAAAACTTTCATGAATTGATTGTATTGAACCTAAAATGAAACTATAAAGACTAAAATGACAAAATCAAAACTACAAAGACCAAGGTGAAATAACACCCAAACTATGGTGTAAAATGTAATTTACCCTTTTTTTTAATGAGAACATATTTGCTCACCCAATTTTTGGTGTGCCAATGTTCACCCAAGCCTCTCATTGGTCAATGCAGTGAAATCCAAAATTGGGATAGCAAAAGTATTTTCTTTTTTAATACTACTACCAAATTTATATATTTTCTTGTTCTATGTAAATGCAATATTTACAAACCCTCCTTTCCCTCCGTTTGGTCGAACCAGGTCTCTCTCTCTACCTAAATTCTTTGTCCATTGATTGAGCCCTCGTTTTGATCAACCGTACACTTGCAGAGAGAGAGAGAGAGAGCTCTCACTGATGGTCATCCACCCCTGTTCATCTCCAAACTCAAAACCCCTATTGTTTTCCTTCAAAACCCAGTTCTTATTTGTTCAGTTCTCATCTTGGTTTCTCTCAAATTCGAACTTTTTATTTTTATTTTTATGGTTATTGTTTCTGTTAATCTGAAATGGTGACTGGTGTGAATAATCAAGAGGATGGGGACAAGAACCCTTTGACCATTTCGAGAGCAGGAGCTTCTAGGTCAGTGGGTCCCACAGTTTCCGGCCAATCAGTGTCGACGAGCGGCAGTGTTGGGTCTCCGTCGAGCCGGAGTGAGGCTGCTGTGACTCCGGCGGCCAGTGATAACACATTACTTAGGTTAAACCACCTTGACATTCAGGGTGATGATGCTGGATCACAAGGGGCTGTTTGGTGAGCATTTAATTGATTTTTATATTTACAATGTTTGTGACAATTTATGCAATGCTGTATTGATTTTCGAGGGCTTTAGATTTTAGGTTGTATAATACTCTGAGTTGTGATTTTATTGTCATCATGGGAATTCTCAAAAATTGAAATTGTTTTTGTGAAGTTGATACAGGCCCAGTGATTCTATGAAGGTCATAGTTGACTTGACTTTTGTTTTGGTTATTTAATTGTAATCGGGCATAAATTGAGATTTTACGTGTTAGAAGTTAGAACTACAAAGGGCTCCCAAAGTTTGATGGAGTGTTTGATTTTGGTGTTCTTTGAGCCTTTATTATATTTTCTTGCTAGAACATGTGTGGCACTGTTATAGAATATACTCTAAGATACTTATATAGTCAAATTTCGAGCTCGTGTTACTATGAGAAGGAAATGTAGAAATTGGCCAGTTTCTTGTGCTCGAATTTGGTGTGCCCACAAGTTGGATGTAATCCTATCGAACTGTAAGTAGTTTATTTCAATGTCTTGAAATATCCTCTCCGTAATCCTGTAAATGAAACGCGGTTTGTTCGCTTTTGTGAAGTAGGTAAAATTTATTGCCTTTATAATGTTGTAACGTATACTTGACTTAAATTTTCAGCCTCGTTGTTCTAGGTTTTTAATTGCTTGTTGTTCCTCTAATAGCTTTACTTTGTATTATTTTTTCTACTAATTTTTTTTTTTGTTGCTGAAAATCAATTTCTAAACAGTAACAAGAAGAAAAAAAGAGGTCAGCGAGCAGTTGGTGGGGATAAGAGTGGTAGGGGACTCCGTCAGTTTAGCATGAAAGGCATGTCTTCTATTCGTAGCATCTTGATTATGTATGTGTTTACCCCTTTGGTTTTTTTGTTTTGTCTCTATGAAACCACTTTTATGTCGGTTGCATAAGAACCACTACGATTTAGAACCGGTTCTTTTCTAGTGCAATAAACAAACTATTTCGAACTGGTTCTTTTCTGTACAATGGAACTGGTTCTTTTCTTTTATTATCAGTAATGCTATGCTTCCCAAATTTTGTATCCCTCAAATGGTTCCCAAACACATGTGGCAGTGGATCCACTTGATTTTGATTGGAGAATGTTGAAGTGGTCCCACCATCATTGAAGGTGGTCCCACTGCCACATGTGTTTGGGAACCATTTGGGGGATACAAAATTTGGGAAGCATTGCATTACTCTTTTATTATTCAAACAGCCTTTAAGTGTCTATAGGATAGAACTGATGGTCTGGTTATTTCTTTGTCACTAGGTAGTTATGGTAGTTCTGGTGACATTGTCATACTGATTTTATGTCTGTACTTTCACTTGTATGTTCAGTGTGCGAAAAAGTGGAAAGCAAGGGGAGAACCACTTACAATGAGGTCAGGTGGTCTCTTGAAATTCGTAACTATCTTCTATGTTTTCAGTAAAATTTGCTGATTTTTAGTGTTTGCATACCTCTTTTTCAGGTTGCTGATGAACTTGTGGCTGAATTCGCAGATCCTAGCAATGGTCTTTCATCTCCAGACCAGGTTTGTCACTTTCCAATCCGAGTGATGAAATTTCTCTACGTCATCATCTATATATAATGACCAAAAAGGTCAAACCGTGAACGTTAATGATTTGAATTTCCTTTTCTGCTTAGCTACAATATGATGAGAAAAACATCCGGCGAAGGGTATATGATGCCCTGAACGTTCTCATGGCAATGGATGTAGTTTCGAAGGATAAAAAGGAAATACAATGGAAGGGACTTCCTCGAACCAGCGAGAATGATATTGAAGAGCTAAAGGTTTGAGTTTTAGCTTCCTCTCCTTCATTTCCTTCGCTTTTTATCATCTACACTTATGTGAAAAAAAGGCTATGTTTGGTTCATGGATTTAGTGAGGATAAAGAACAATAAACACAGAGGAGAACACTTGTTTGGTTAGTAAGGGAAATGGTGAGAACAATAGGAATGACAAGAAAATATGGAGAAAAAAAAAATTAAAATTTTGAATTTTGTGAGCAACAGCCTTCCTCGTTTCTTGAATTCCTTGTGTGTTTCTTATATTATTTAAGCATGGGGAAAACGTTTTCCTTATCTTTGCCTTTTCCTTCTCTAAATCAGCAAACCAAACAGAGCTTAAGCATAGAGGATGTTACATATGATATGTATGCTCCAGCTTGAGAGGGAGTGCTAAAGGGTAAATGTAAATAGTGGTTAGGTTAGCTAAGTATATATATATATATATATTAGGCCCTTGCATTCTCTTTTCATTTATTCAATATTCAATGTATTTACTTTTACATGCTATCAGAGCAACCGATCTTGGGTTTACTCATTGTGTTACCGATGGAAAAAGAGTTAGTTCTTCAATGCTGGATTTTTGTGAGAAGTTCTAGTGTACGAGAGTGTTTTCCTTTCTCTAATCACAGCAGCAGCCCAGCCTAGCCCCCAAACACCATAGCCGCAGCCCCTAAAACCAAATCCTAGCCACCGAAGACACCAGCCACCCACCTACCCTTCGGTGACCTTCGACGAGTAGCCGCAGACTCCGGCGACCTCCGACAAACCTTCGACGATCCATTTCTTGCAAGTTTTTTGGGTCAGGTCTGTTCCTGTTCGATTTGTGGCTTTGTTTGCTTCATAGTTGGGACGGTTTGTTCGTGTTTGGGTTGATTCTATTCAGATTTGAATTTCTCGTTTGTTTCTTTTGTGCCCTACAATATTCATGGAGTCCAAGGTTCTCCCACAACTCACTACCCGAAAGTTGAATGGGTCCAACTTCCTTCAATGGTCTAGGGCTGTCACTATTCTCCTCACTGGCTTGGGCCTTGATGATCACCTGACCAAGATTGGCCCTACCCCCGGGGCTACCCCTTCCACCGGGACTGTTCCTCCCGTCGATGAAAAGGCCGCTAAGCAATGAAGACAAATAGATGCTATGCTCAAATTGTTGCATTACTTTGGAACTCTATAGAACCATAGGTTGCGGATATGTATGGTCACTTGGGCACGTGTAAGGATATTTGGGAGTATGCTCTTCTTGTACTCCAGTGATTTGACTCGGATGTACGATCTCTCTTTTCAGTATTTTTAGTTGCAGCAGAGTGATCTATCAGTAACTGATTACTTTGCTTCGTTTAAACGGTTGGTTGAAGAGCCTTCCTATCACTACTGATGCGAAGGAACAACAGAAGCAGCGGGAACAATTGGCCGTGATGAAATTTCTTGCAGGTTTCAAGACTGATTTTGAGCCAATTCGGTCTCAAATTCTTGGTGGTGCCACTCTTGTTCTCTTGCTAAGACATATTAGCGTGTTCCAAGGAGTACCTCTCGGATTTCGATTATTCCTATTCCCGCAGTTACTGATCACTCAACTATTGTTACTTAGACTTCACATCCCCCGATTGGTAAGGGTGGTGGTAATCCTCGTCGTGGAGGGGGCCATCGTGGTGGACGTGGGGACCGTGGCAGAGGCCAGCCACAACATTGCGATAATTGCAATAAGGATGGCCATACTAGGGAAACTTGTTGGGATCTCATCCGCTGCCCTACACGGTTTGCTAATACTGTTAGCACCGAATCTGGTGATACTCACTATCCCACTAGCTCACTTTTCTGTCTCTCGTGAGGAGTATTCTCAGTTCCTTCAGTTCTAGGTAGCTCCATAGGCATCCATTCCTAGTACCTCACGTGTTCAGAAATGTACACTTACTGCTTGCCATTTAATTAACCGTATGCCCTCTTCCATTCTTGACGGGAGCACCCCTTATGCCACTTTATTCCCTACTGAACCTTCCTTCCCTGTTGCTCCCCGCGTTATTGGCTGCTGTGTGTTTTGTCCACCAACTTACATGGGTACTGATGAGTTAGACCCGCGTGCTATCAAATATGTGTTCTTAGGGTAGTCCTGCACCCAAAAAGTGTACCGCTGTTATAGTCATGTCTTGTGTCGCTTCTTTGTCTCTGCCGATATTACCTTGTTTGAGTCAACTCCAAACTATTCAGAGTCTCACTCCATGACCGACCCTGACTTCATGCTTCCCCAACCATTGTCGGTTCCTCCAGTGTCCCTTACCACTCTACCTCTTTCGTTACCTCCCGTATCTGGTTTGGACTGCCGTAATCTCCAGACATACACCCGCCGTCGTCAGAACATTGAGACCACTCAAAATTCCGCTGTTCGCCTACAGATTTCGCGTCTTCAGATCCGCCTCAATCAGATTCTGACCTTCCGATTGCTCTCCGGAAGGGTAAGCATTCTTGTACCACTCACTCCATTTCCAATTTCGTCTCTTCTGAACACTTGTCTCCTATTTTTTCTTCCTTTGTTGCCTCTTTGTCTTCTTTTTCTATACCTAAGACTGTTGCACAGGCTCTTTCCCATTCCGGGCGGAGACATGCTATGGAGGATGAGATGTCTGCCTTACGGGATACTGGTACTTGGGACTTAGTTCCTCTTCCCGGGGGAAAATTTGTGGTGGGCTGCCGTTGGGTTTATAATATTAAGGTGCATCCCGATGGCACGTTAGATCGACTGAAAGCTCGTCTTGTTGCCAAGTGTTATACACAAGTTTATGGCCTTGACTATTTCGAGACTTTCTTTCCCGTGGCTAAAATTGCCTCAGTCCGCCTCTTTTTCTCCCTTGTTGACACGTTTCAATGCCCTTACATCAGTTGGATGTCAAGAATGCCTTCCTCAATGGCACCCTGTTGGAGAAAGTTTATATAGAGCACCATCGGGGTTTGTTGCTCAGGGGGAGTCTAATATGGTGTGCCAATTGAGGAAGTCTCTATATGGTCTAAAGTAGTCTCCACGTACCTGGTTTGGTAGATTCAGTGAAGTAGTTGCTAAATTTGGACTCCAAAGATGTAGTGTTGAACATTCTGTCTTCTATAGACATGCATCAGCAGATAAGTTGATTGTTTTTGTGGATGATATTGTTATAACTAGTGATGACTCCAAGGGTATTCTGGAGTTAAAGTTGTTTATGAAGAATAAGTTTCAAACTAAGGTTCTTGGGCAACTCAGATACTTCTTGGGGATTTAAGTAGCCAGATCAAGTGAAGGAATTTGCTTATCTTAGTGAAAATATGTTCTTGATCTTCTGGCAGAGACGGGAATGTTAGGTTCCAAATCCGTGGATTCTTCTATAGATCCCAACACAAAGCTTCTACCAGATCAAGGAGAGTTATTGGAGGATCTTGAACAGTACAAACGTCTAGTTGATAAACTTAATTATCTCAACTACTAGACCTGACATTACTTTTGCTGGGAGTGTTGTTAGCCAGTTCATGAGGTCTCCTCGGACCACACATTGGGATGCAGTGGTACGAATTCTGAGATATCTCAAAGGAGCTCCTAGTCGTGGTTTATTATACAAGGATCATGGTTATATACATGTTTAGAGTTATAGTGATGTTTACTGGCCGGATCTCCTGGCGATAGAAGATCCACTAAAAGGTATTGTGTTTTAGTTGGAGGTAATCTCATGTCATGGAAAAGCAAGAAGCAGATAGTTGTGGCGAGATCGAGTGCTGAGTCAGAATATAGGGCTATGGCACACAGTACATGAGAGTTAGTGTGGATGAAGCGCTTACTAGAAGAGCTTGGTTTTCCTCAGTCTAATCATATGAATTTGCTTTGTGACAATCAAGCGGCTATTCATATTGCCTCTAATCCAGTTTTGCACGAGAGGACAAAACACGTCGAGGTTGATTGTCACTTTGTTCGAGAAAAACTTCTGGAAAAAGTGATTCATACAGTGCATGTGAAATCTACAAACTAGTTAGCGGATTTATTTACGAAGGCATTAGTTGGAACCCAAGTTAAATATATTTGTGACAAGCTGGGTGCATACGATATGTATGCTCTAGCTTGAGGGGGAGTGTTGCATATGATATGTATGCTCCAGCTTAAGGGGGAGTGTTAAAGGGTAATTTTGTATTAGGACTTTATGTGTATAGGTTGTCCCACATCGGGAAAATGTAAGTAGTGGTTATGTTAGCTACGTATATATATATATGTATATTAGGCCCTTGTATTCTGTTTTCATTTATTCAATGTACAAAGTATTTACTTTTACAGAGGAGAACGCAAGGGAAAACACTAGGGATAGTGCGTTTTTGATAGTTTTCCTTTCCTTCTCTAAAACAGAGCCTTGGTATTTTGTTCAGACACTGCAATTTGGATCTAATTCTGGAATCTAACTATATATAAATGTTTGAACTGCAGACAGGCCGCCTTGGACTGAGAAACAGGATTGAAAAGAAAGCAGCCTATTTACAGGAACTGGAGGAACAAGTAAGATTTATATTTCTTACCGCTATCTTGGTTCTATTCCAAGACAATGGCATCAACTTGCTTTCGTGATGTTCATTTAGGGTCCATTTGATAGTGTTTCGGGATTAAGATATATTTTCTTTGAGAGATTTTTGAAAAAGCAGCAATTAACTTCCGATTTAAGTTGTTAATTCAGCTTTAAAGTGGATTAAAATTTTTAGAAAAGTTGTGAAAAAGTTTTTGCCAAACGAACTCAATTCTCTCAATAATCCCAAATAACTGGTTGTTGGTCCAAAATGAGTTGATCCAAACGGACTCATAGAATTTGGAATTTTCTTTTGGGGGACCATGTTTCGTGATCAGAAATTTCTTCCCTAACTTCTTCTCGCTCTTTCTACCAAGTTCATTGGTCTTCAGAACCTTATACAACGGAACGAACAGTTATACAGCTCCGGAAATGCTCCTAGCGGGGGTGTGGCTTTGCCTTTTATATTGGTCCAGGTATAGTTGTTCATGATTTTGCTATTGTCTTATAATTCTGCTGGTGCTAAAAATGATTGGGAAATTGTTACTTTTTTTTTTCCTTCCTGGTTTCAGTTCCTTTTTTTTTGACAAATGGAATTTGTAGGCTTTGTTGGGTTCACGGGTTTAGAGAAGGAAAAGAAAAGACACTGAAAAAATGCTTTTCTTTGTTTGGTTAATGAGGAAACAGTGAGGAAAATAAGAAGAAATTAGAAAATATAGTGAAAAAGAAATTGTAGAGCCACTTGGTGGTGGTCCGACTTGGACATTTTTGCATAATGACTGGCTGCTCTAGACTCAAACCTGTAACTTGTCAGCCTGAATTTTATGTCAGTGTTCCAAACAAGAATCATAAAAGAAGATGACTGACTTTTCCATGTTCAAAGGGGGATGTGGGTGCCTTGATACAAAGATTTGAGGCAATGGATTTGAGAGTAGGAAATGAAGTTGCTGGAAGTGGTAGAAAAGCATAATTTGTTCACTCACGTGTCACATCAATGATTTAAATGATATTTTAAAATGTTTTTTTTTTCTCTGAAACTGTAGGGTCAAAAAATTTGTTTTACCTCCTAGTGCAGTCTAGGCTGTTCACATATCTGTTCAAAATTTCTGCATTGGGTATTCGGTTATGGCTCTTCTTGAATCCTACATGAATAAATATATCATCCTATGGGAAAATTAGAGTATAGTCATCTTGAGATAAAATGACAAGAAATGTATGTTGTGTTGTGTTAGAAAGTGGGTCAGCCCCAATTCCATTTTAAGTAGGGGTGGCAATCGTGTCGTGTTGGGTCATAATTGTGTCGTGTCATAATCGTGTCGTGTTATAATTGTGCCGTGTGACTGTGTCAATAATCGTGTCATTTCTAAACGTGTCAAAAACCTAAACTCATACCCGTCTAATGCAATTCACGTGTCACCCATTTAACCCACATACCCGTGTAATGAACAAGCTGTTTTCTCGTAACCTTTTTTTTTTTTGCTTGTATAACATGACCTATTTAATGGATTGACTTCATGTAATAAAAAACCAGGCATAGAGGAAAAATAAAATGAAGAGGCATGATTCTAAGAACACAAGTCTTCCCAAAAAAAAGCAAATAAATAAATATTACTTGCTTTTAAAAAAATATGTATTAAAAAAATGTATATTTCTAAAAATACCCTCTATAATCGTGTTAAACGGGTTGACCCAATTAAAACATGACCCAACCCGTTTATTAATCGTGTTAAACGGGTCGACCCATTTATGACCCATGCCCGTATAAGCTAAACCCAAACCTGTTTATTTCATGTCGGATTTGTGTCGTGTTGCCGTGTCGTGTCGAAAATTGCCACCCCTAATTTTAAGGTATTGTTCGCATGGCCGCTAGTCTGCTTAGAGAGCCCAAATCCTCAACCTAACAACGGGCCCACGTAGTTTTGTCCTTCTGGGATCCAACCCAAAAGGCGCCTCAATGGTTTGAGGAAGACCCACACTTATACAGGACCTTTACTCCGTCCGATTCCGATGTGGGATGTTATGCGCCGAAATACATTCCAACATCCCCACCTTGGTGTGGGCATGGTCCCCGACTCTGATACCACTGTTAGAAAGTGGGTCAGCCCAGCCCCAATCCCATTTAAGGTATTGTCCACATGGCTGTTTGCCTGCTTGGAGAGCCCAAATCCTCAACCCAACAACGAGCTCATGTGGTTTTGTCCTTCTGGGCTCTAACCCAAAAGGCGCCTCAATGTTTGAGGAACGGGATGCGCTGAAGCACATTCCAACACAAGAAGTTACTTTTCCAACTTGGGCCATCATCAATTAATATTTTGCATTTGTGTGACTAAGGCTCGCTTGGTTTGCAGATTTGGAGAAGAAAGAGGAAAAGGAAAGGGAACAAGAAGGAAAATCATTTGCTTAGTCTTTTCGTTGTGTTTTCCTCCATTCATAAATAACTTTCTGGATTAAAAATCTCAAAATATAAAAGGAACTCAATAATAGAGGTAGGGAAATGACTCAAAATTCAAAATTTTATTTTGTGTTCACCCTCTTTTCTTTTCCTTCCTCTTTTCCTTTCTAACCAAACAAGGGGAAGTGTATTCCTCACTACTTTCGTTTATGTTCTTTTCCCTTACTAAATCCATGAACCAAACAGAGCCTAAATATGTTATTGTTTTAAGAGTTGAGTTACGGTTGTAGAAGTCTCCGTTTATATTCAAATTGAATGTACTGTACCAATTCTCATCCTTGCTATCATTTGGTAACTGTAGACACGCCCTCATGCAACTGTTGAGGTGGAAATTTCAGAAGATATGCAGCTTGTTCATTTTGACTTCAATAGGTAAGCTATCCCCTGTAAGCATTTAGCAGTCTCCAATCTTTGGGTTAATTAGTGTTAAGCTCCCCGTTTGGAAAAGTTATTGGTTAAAGGACACAATGGAAACTTTGTTAGTGAAAAATCCTCAATATAAAACTGGGTAAAAAAATTCCGACGAAATTTTGTGAAATTTCACCACTAAGCACTGTTTAATGAAATTTCACAAAATCGTCGGGATTTTTTTGCCCAGTTTTAAATGGAGCGACATTTCACTAATTTTTCGCTGTTGGACCTTATGCTTAAAAAGTACTCTAAAATGGACTAAGCGCTAATCACCCCCTAATCTTTTGGCTATGTTTGTTGAGTATTTTCATCTTGCATATCTTTTATAAGCAGTTCTACACAAGTGTCTTTGAGTCATACCAGTTATGAAGTTCGGTGTTTTACGCTATGTTGGGTATGAATGAATGAATGAATGAATGAAGGAAAGTGGGGAAAGGAAGATAGGGAGGAAAAGGAAAAGGGGGGAGTGGAAGAGGGAAGGGAAGGGATGGGAGGAGGGAAGAGGCATCCCTCTGGTTCAACCATTTCTCATCCATCCAAATGTGGAAGGATTGGGAGGGAAAAGAAGCTTCCCTCTTCTCTTTTGTTTTTCTTTTTGTTGACTTTTTCGTCCTTAAATATCTCACCCCTTTAATATGGAAGGCACAATAGCAGAGTACATCACGTTCCGTAATTTCCTTCCTTTTTCCTCCTTGTTTAATAAAAAACAGGAGGGAAGGGTCTCTTCCTTCCTCAGGGATACCTCTTCCCTCTCTCCTCCGTTCCCTTACTTCCACTTTTCCATCCTTCCTACCAAAGACAACATTAATCTAAGGTGCAAAACATCAGAACGATGTGATTGGTAACTACAAAGATTGGCAGAAACTATTGGAAAATTAAATTAAATTAAATTTTCTATGCGTTTCATCACTCGCGAGAAAAAAAGGTGTACACATTTTCACATTTCAGTTTTGAGTCGAATTCCGTATTTTTAACCTTCTAGGATGTCCTTTTTTCCTTTATTGGCAAAACCAAATTTGCAGCACGCCCTTTGAGCTACATGATGACAACTACGTTCTTAAAGCGATGGAATTTAATGGAAGACCACAAAGTGATGAAGTAGCAAACAATTTCTCTACTGATGGAGTTGAAGGGTCCCCCATGTTCCAACCTCAAATTCCTCCTTCTGGGTCAAACACACCCGGTGGGCCTCCTACTTCACCGCCTCTTCCCGGAATACTTAAGGCACGTGTTAAGCACGAGCATTGATATGGTGGCTCTCGGCACGATCACCTTACCATGGGCCATATTTTCATTATATGTGTATATTGTTGTAACATATTTTGCTGGAAGTAGGTGGGTTCATTTTGATCTAGTTTGTGCCCTGGTTGGAGTGTAAGGGAATGATAGATCTTTCTTTTTGCCTTTTAGACTCCCAAAGGGTTCAAATTCTGGAATTTTTTTTTGTTTATTGATGATAGGGCTGTCTAATTGCATACAGAATTAAGATAACGATTTAACAATTTGTCTTTCAGTTGTTCTTAGTTATATTTTGACTAAAATTTGTTGTGTTGGTACTTGTTAAATTGAAAATATCCGGAATGGTGTATGGACTTTGGGAGTAAATATTGGTTGCAACGGTGCGTCACCATGCCTACGTGGTGTTACTAACCAATCAGTTTCTTTTAATTTCCAAGTGGCATCGGGAGAAATTATTCAGTGTAATCGTGGCACTAATGTGCAGATATGGTGTGACATTTTAATCTTTACAATACATGTACCCCCTACTTCTAAGGGATCATGACAATTTGCCTATTGACAATTACTTGTCATGATCCCCTAGACATAGGAGGCATGTGTATGATCTAGATTCAAAGATTAGACAAAGTCAGCATGGTTATATGGTTACATGGTGTGATCGTCACACTAAATAATATCTCTTAAGAAGCTAATTGGTTGGTGATACCACGTGGGCAAGGTGACGTGGTGTCACCGTTGCAACCAATATTTTTTCGGACTTTGAGTATGTTTCTCACTAAAATTTGTGAGTTAATGTTGGTCATTCTATTTTTTCGCAAAACACAGTTTACCAAATGCATTCTACTACGGAGTATTTTGTTTCTTTTTTTCCATAACGGTCAAATTTACCAGACGCATTTTCTGTTTTCGCTTTAAAAATTGAACACAATAGCTTCAAAAAAGCTGAACACAATAGCTTCAAAACTAAACGTTATTAACGCCACCTTTTACATTTTGTACTGTCCCAAGATTTTATTGTTTCATTAGTTGCGTATTTACCATGTAGGCAAACTTATAAACATTGAACCAAAAATTAGAAAAGTACTAAGTACTCAAATCTTTTCATGAGGTCGCTCATTGTGAGAAGAAATGTGCGGTCTTGACCTAGATTAATTATTTTGTGATCGTCACATTACTGTGATTTGAGTATTCTGTGGATCTCATGTGGTTGAGTTTTTGCATTGTGATTTTGTTTGTCTTATTTTTCATACTTGCATTGTGATTTAAGTATTCTGTGTGTTTTTTTTTAATCAATTCTGCATAATTCTTAGTTCAAGTTATAATTTTCAGGTTTTTGAATACAAAAATATGACAAAGATCACTTAAAAGTTAAACAAAAAGGGGAATGAGCTTTTTGTGTGTGTGTGTGTGTGTGGGGGGGGGGGGGGGGGGGGGGGATTCAATTGCGATAAGATAGCTTATTGATTGAATCGCAAATCGCCAAATGTTTGCCGCATAAATCTCAATCGCTAACGCTGAAAATCTGCGTTCATTGTGTGATAAAAACCGGATTGGGAGAAGCTGGGTTACCCCAACTTGCGATCAAACCGCCAGTCAGCCCTTAGGAAATGATGCTCATGCCCTGATTTTTCCAAACAACTACAATCCTGTCCTCATAAAAGACAAGAGCTGCCGCCTCAATTTAACCTCCTGAATTTCTAAAGCAATCTGTAATATATTAGTATTACAATAAAAGGGCTTAATTGTCTTTGTCCTAGTAACCACTTTTACAATACACATTACCCAAACACTACAGCTATCATAATCTATTCTGATCATAATCTATTAGCAAAAAAGCTATCGCAATCACAAAATATGAGCTGTGCCAAACAGGCTCAATAACACCAAATGCCAAATGGATATATAATGGCAAAACACCAAAGGGGGGGTTGGGAAGGCTGGTCACATGAAACAGAGAAGGAGGGAGGGGGAGCGGCGGCTACTAGGGCAAAAACCATCCTTACTCTTTCTCCAGAAAAACTAGAGAGAGTAGCTTTCTAGAAAGTCATTCTCCACTAATGTTTGTAACTTAGAACAATGTTAAGTTTTTTAAATTTGTATCCTAAATGTGGTTTTTAACACGTGGTAATTTGCCCAATTGATTTCTTTGGAGGAAGTTGAATTGATCCCACTATAATTGAAGGTGGGTACACTGTCACATGTTCTGGAAATCATGTTTGGAATACAATATAATACTTCCCAAAATTTATATCCCAAATGTAGTTTCCAACCACTTATTTTCATTGGAGGATATTGAAGTGGTCCCACCATTTTCATTGAAGGTGGTTTGAGATACAAAATACAATATTATGCTTCCCAAAATTAGTGTCTGAAAAATGTGGTTCCTAATGACTTATTTTCATTGAAGGATGTTGAAGTGGTCTCACAATTTTCATTGAAGGTGGGCTCACTATCACATGTATTGAGAACCACATTTGGGAAACATATAATTATTCATATCATTACTGCTCGACTTTTTATTTATTTATTTATTTTATTTTTTGGATTTAAGGGCTTGTTTGGGAGTGACTAAAATAGCACAAGGTTCACAGCATGTCTCATTTTTATTTGATTTGTATAAAATTATTACTGTGTGTTGGTTTGAAAAGAACTAATTATTGTAGCATTTTTATTTTAGAGTAACACGCTTTAGAAAGAGCCCGTTTGTCACTACTTATACTTATGCGATTTTGATCGTTATTGGAGAACTACTTAAAAGTAGAAGTGCTTATTATAGTTTTGGTATATTGTGCAATTGATCAAATATAGAGATAATCTTGAAAATAACCCTCCAACCTACTTTTGGATAAATTGTGTTTTGGACCAGATCTCTTATACTTTTTTGCTGAAACAAACATACCAAAATACAATTTGACTTGCCAAAATTGCTTAAAATGTACAAATAAACATTAACAAACTGTTTTGGCTAAAAAATAATTTTAATTGACCGGGCGTGCCAGGGGCTTTGTACGAAGACCCAAACGTGTGCCAAAACTATCCCTATGTGTTGTTTGAGAGAGATCAAGCAATTGTTGGGAAGTAGGGATGATTCTTCCCTTAAGGTTCAACCACTTTGATGCAAGTGATTTGGTTGAGTGAGTGATGACAATAGCGAAAGTGAATTGTAGCAAATTGCATTCAAACTAAGCACACAGTATAGTGATACCATTAAAATAAAAACTGAAGCACAAGTGATTGTTGACTTAGAAATAGAAAGAGAAATGAGTACTATAAACCAAGTACACGGCTGGAAACATAAGCAGACACTTGGACATTAATTACAAAACAATGAAGGGATTGCAAGGCAAGAAAAAAGAAACAAAGCTGAGAACATCAAACGAACTAGAATATCAAGTACATTGAGAATTGAAATCAAAAGAGAAAACAGTGAACAAAGAGCACTAGGTGCTCGGTTGGTGTAGGCCCGGGGGCTG
Source organism: Hydrangea macrophylla (assembly GCA_033977485.1). Taxonomy (NCBI): domain Eukaryota; kingdom Viridiplantae; phylum Streptophyta; class Magnoliopsida; order Cornales; family Hydrangeaceae; genus Hydrangea; species Hydrangea macrophylla. The sequence continues at coordinate 100,241,673 of CM066999.1, read as the reverse complement.
TGTGTGAGCCTTTCCTTGTTGTTTGGCAATGTGTATTTATAGGTGCTGAAAGTAACTTCTCCATTCATGATAACTCCCCACTATTACCACTTCTCCACTACTAGTTAGTCACCACCCACTAAGTTGGTAACTTCCCCACTAGTGTGGTTAATTTGCCACTTGTATAACACACAACCGGTCATATAAAAAAAAAATTCATATTTAGGGTGTAAACACAAACAGGCTCAAAGATTGCTCGTTAGCTATGTTGTTTTCAATAAGGGTTGCACTATAGCTGCTCACATTCGTTTGGCTTCGCCCAATCTCACTGGTAATGAATCTTGCTTGGTTTAGGCAGGTAAGGGTCAAGAGGTTCTTTTAAGGCTTACTTAGAATTAGTTCTTTTCTGAATCACATGACTAATTCTTGCACTACCCAAATAAGGAGATGACTTCGGTATAGTAACACATGACTAATTCTCACAGTTTGTATTGTGTTTATTTTAATTTATTTATTATTATTTTTTTAAACTGTGCAAACATTGTGTAAACTGTGAGAGACACGCACATAATATAAATAACTGTACCGAAGTCATATCCCCAAACAAGCCTCTAAATGTGTGAATTAAACTTAGGGTTAAATACATTTTTAACCCCCCTAGGGTTAGGCCCATTCCCAGTTTACCCCTATAGTTCAAAAGTGAACACTTAACCCCCTGTAGTTTCGAACTAAATTGAAATTGTTAAGATTTCTCAACATTGATGAAAATTTTAAAACTGACTAAAAATATTAACACTTGACCCTCCTTTGTGAGGTTAATTTTGAGGTTAATCACGTATGTGGAGATAATATTGTCATTTAACTGACTTATGTGGAGCTAATTTTTGACAGTTAACCCTTTTGAGGAATTAATTTTAAGTTAACTGCATATGTAGTCTCTTATGTGGGGTTTATTTAAACACTAAATCCTCATGTGAGGCAATTTAGAGAGAAATTTGAATAATTTCACTTTAATCCGAAACCACAAGTGGGTTAAGTATCCACATTTAAAAATGAGGCAATTTGGAGAGAAATTTGTGTGGTTTCACTTTAGTCCGAAAACCAGAAGGGGTTAAGTATCCACATTTCCAAATCCTTGGTAGCCCAAGTGCGGAGGCAGACCAAGACAGGGGTAGAGGTGTCAATCGGGTCGGGTTGGCCCGGTCCGACCCGATTTTTCCTGGCTAAAATCCCGGCCCGGGGTGGACACCTTTAGTCCCGTCCACGGCCCGGTCCGACCCGCTCCTTTGCCCGAAACCCGGCCCGGCCCGCTAACCCGATAGCCCGGCCCGCTAGCCCGGATAAACTAGCCGTTGTGGCCCGGCCCGGCCCGATAGGCCCGCCCGAGCCCATAACGGCTAGTTTTGCCCCTTTTCAAATATTTTTCCATTTTTTACCCCTCTAACGGCTATAAAACAGCTAGTTTTGGGGGTAAAAATGTAAATGTGCTTTTTGACTTCCCAAAATACCCCTTAGCCCATTTTCTATAAATACCAAACCTCCCACAACATATTTTCTCATACAAAAATCAATTATCTCTCTCTATTCTCTACTTTCTCTATACTACTCCATAAACTACAAGTCTACAAGCATAGTGAAAACACTTCTACTCTACAAGTTGGTGATTCAATTATCAAAGCTCTAATTTGTAAAGGCACTTCTAGTCTTCTACAACTTGAACTTACAAACTCTCAAGTCTCAAGTCTTAATATAATTTATAGTTGTTCACTTCTTCTTCTATTACTATAAGTTGAGGTAAATTTATTTATTGTTTCACTTCTTGCTTTATTAGTTGCTTATTTAATTGTAAGTATTTTTAATCTTTTATATTTCTTTCCCCTCTTTTTTTTTTTATTTAAAAAAAAAATGGCATCTCACTCAAGATCTTCAAAAACTAGGGAAGGCCCAACTTATGACTTTGAAAATTTAGATTATGGGGAAAGAAATAAGATTAATGATTTGGAATTGGAGGATGATGACGACGTTGAAATTATGGGGTCTAATCCATCTGAACCATCTCCTTCAAATCCTAATGATCCAAGTCCCACTACTGAAAGAAAATTAAAATCACCTGTTTGGTTATTTTTTAAATTAAATGACAAAAAAAATAGAGCTATTTGCAAAATATGTAGACTCAAATTTTCTTACAAAGGTGGAGGAAATAATACACTTAAAAGGCACATCATAAGCAAACATAAAGGTGCATGGGAAGCAGGTACCGCTCAAGCGGGCGGCCTAGTACAATCCCAAATTTCTGCTTCTACTGGCACAAGTGTTGGAACTTTTCTTTATAATAAAAAAAAAATGAGGGAAGGCTTGACAAAATTTGTTTGTGCATCCGATATGCCTTTTACTTTAGTTGAAGAAGAGTGTTTTACACGTTTTATTCAAACTTTTTTACAATCCGCCTACCAACCTATTACTAGAAATACTCTTAGAAGTGATATACAATCTGTTTTTCAACAAACCAAAAAAAAATTAATTGAGGATTTTTCTACTTTTAATTGTACAATTGCATGCACTTCTGATTTGTGGACTGGTTGTAATAAAACGGGATATATATGTATAACGACGCATTTTGTAGATGAAAATTGGAATATGAATAAAAATATCATTGCTTTTCGTGCATTAGACTATCCTCATACTAGTGAAAATATATATAACTATATAATCAATGTTTTCAATGAGTATGATATTATGAAAAAAATTATAAGCATTACTTTTGACAGTATAACACCCGTATTTGTGTTATAGCTTTTGCATTGCATTGTCATACATGATAATGTGTTGTGACGTGTCTTATGACACTTGGTTGAGTGAGTTTTGACTCACGAGTTGATTTGGGTGTCTGTATTAGAGAACCCATTGAAACTGTTGTGATTGAAGATTTATTGTTGTGAAGTCTCTCCGAGTATGAGACGGTCACTGTGGAACAATTTAAATGTTTATATGAAAATAAATGTTTATCTGTGTATCTCAATATCTGTATTATTTTCTATTTTAGAATATATTTCTGTTGATAGATTTAGTATCCTGGTGAGAACGAATGAACACGCTATTAATTTGGTAGGCTAATTAGCAACTTCGGAAACGTCATATAGAAATTCGTGTTTTAGCGACCAAACGAAACTTAGTCGAAAACTTTTATAATTTTGAAGTTTCACTTATAAAGCTATGAATTAGCTGTGTAGAAAGTTTCAGAGACTGATTAGGAGTTTTGAAAACTCGTGGGGAGGTAAACGTAATTCTCCGAGAGTGTTGCCTATATATAGAAAGAGATGGACTTAGATATTTCATAAGTTAACCTAAAAGTTAAAGAGGAGGCCAAAAAGGGGGCTAGAGGGAGATTTAGTTGCTTAGAGCTTTGCGACGCCAAACGACGACCTTTCGTCAGTCTGTTTTCTCCCAGATTTCATATTCGAGCTCCTCGAGGTAAGAGCTTCGTTTTGATATATGTTAGGGCCTGTTTGGCTAAGTTTTTCAAAAAGTTATTTCCTAGAATTTTTCATAAAAATTGATAAATGGAATTCTGATCCATAGGAATTTTACTAGACGGACTTCTGCACGTTCTTTGTGCACGGGTTTTCTTCAGATTGAATTATAGGAGCGTTATTTGGAGGTGAGTGATTCAACTATGTTTGGAATGGTTTCTTGACATGTATTCATGTTTTGTGTGAATAGCATGTATTAATTCTTAGAGATATCTTGTGTAGTTCATATTGGGCAATTATATTGATAAGTAGGCTCAATAGCACGGTGAAATGTTTTAATTACCGCGAGTATGGTGATATGTATTTGAGCATGTTAAGTTGCTTATGTGGGTCAGAAGGAGCACGTGGTCACCGTGCCATTTTGTGGAGCCGATAAGGCATTAAGGTCGCACGATTGAAGAGAAGAATCGTGGGTCTTACCCTTTCGCGTGGACTTATTGGCGAGGAGTCGCGGATTGGGAATATGGACGGGCACGTGAGTCTCTGGCGACTAGTATGAAATGTAGAGATGTGAATGCGGACATGTTTATCATTCATGTGCATATGTTGTTTTATTCACTAAGCTTTAGCTTAAACAAATCGAAATATGTGTGGTTATTCAAATAACCATTGCAGGTGTTAATGCTGGCGAGGAGTTGGAGAAGTGAGTACGTGGGTTGGGAGTTCCTTTGGAAGGCAACTTGAACGATAATCTTGTAGTTTTGGAATAATAGAAATGTTGTAATATGATTTTGGTTGTTTTTAAACCATGTTTAACTTAGTATGATAGAACGGATCTAGAACGTTGTAATAGACTATAACAGGTTGTAATTATGTTTGGTAATGCTTTAATACAGCTAGAATTACTTTGGACTGAGTTTGGATTGAGTGGTTGATCTTTGGGTGAAAGTTAGAAAGCTTTTAAAACTTGATTTCTGCAGATTGGGCTGCTGCCAGGGGAGCAGTCGACTGAGCAGTCGACTGAACCCCTGAGTCTGTTAGCAACTGCTTCTTATTTTTGGAAAAGCAGTCGACTGGACCCCTCAGCAGTCGACTGGACCCCCAGTCTCAGTCGACTGTAATTGCTATTAAAATCCCTGCCTACTTCCGTCGACTGAGCAGTCGACTGAGCAGTCGACTGAGTGGTCGGCTGAACCTCTGGTTTTAAAAATGTGTTTTATTTTTCTTTCCGCTGCGTGTGTTCTTCAAACCTAATTTTTGGGAACGTTAATGAATTGGTTTAGCCTCGGTGGCGTGCCACGGGCTTCGGTTCCGCTACTGTGGGACCGGGCTGTGACATTTAGTGGTATCAGAGCATAAGTTTAGAGCCTTGGGAACGAGTGACGTTATATATGCTGAGTGACGTCGAGTGGAGTGTGAAATTGTGAAGATAATTATTATCATTATAGAAATGCTTCATGTGTTAGCATTTGTTGATTGTGATGAACTGTGCACATATATCTATATTGTGGCATAGCATGCATGGTCATTATGCATTGAACTCAACAGGGGAAATATTTTAAACGTTATGGCTGATCCACCTAGAGATTTGTCACCGCATTCGCGGATGGACCAAATAGTGAATATGGTGGGAAATTTCATACAAGCGGTAAGTGAAAGAGAACAGATGAACGTTCAGCCTCCACAAGTGGAAATTCGTTATGTTAATGCACCACCGACACCGCGACCTCAACACACAATCGTGGAGCAGTTTCATAAGCAAAAACCAACGTTGTATCATGGACAAGTTGACATAGACTTGGTCGATCATTGGATGATGGACATGGAAAGACACTTCCGTCAGGTAATATGTACCGATGAGGAGAAAATTTTGTGCGCATCCGATACGTTGATGGGCGAAGCATTGGATTGGTGGAACAACGTGCTTGAACAAGGGAAGCCAACCACGTGGGAAGCATTTAAAGAAGAATTCAACAAACGTTTCTTTCCGCAATCTGCTTATACTCGAAAACGTCAAGAGTTTGCGAGTTTGATTCAGGGAGATATGACCGTGGGTGAGTATGTTTCTCGGTTCAATGCCTTGTTACGATTTGGGAAAACTACCGTTCCGACTGATAGGGATAAAGCTCGTAAGTTTGAGGAAGGGCTTAGAGAGAATATCCGTGGCCGTGTGGACATGTTGCAGCACCCGACCGTTTCTCTAGTCGAGGAAGCCGCCCGTATAGCTGAGAAGAGTGTCGACCGATATCGACAAGGGCAACAAGGAAAGAGATCCAATGACAATAGGGGTAAGAGTCAAGGGAATGCGAAGAAACCGTTTACACAAGGTTCGGGATCGCATATGAGTAGCCAAGGAGGGAGTACGTTCATGGGGGACTCGAGACCGTTGTGTCCAACATGTAACCAACGACACAGAGGAACTTGCTACCAATTGAGCACCTGTTACTTCTGCAAGCAGTTAGGACACATATCCCGAAATTGTCCTTTGAATACAAACTCGACCGCACCAAATACCTTTTCAAATACGAAGAGCTACAACCCAGAGATAAGAGGGAAATGTTTTGAGTGTGGCCAACCGGGGCATATAGCGAAGAATTGCCCGAGTAAGAGACAACCGGGAATGAGTACCGGGGCATCGAGTGTGCCAAGCGGATCAAGGGTAGAACCTCGAGTAGATAAAGGGAAAGGAGTCGCCCAACAACAAGGACGATATTTCCAACTTAGGCCGGGAAATACGGATGATACCGTCGTATCAGGTATTCTTCCTATTTGTTCGTATCCTGCACGTATACTTATGGATTCTGGTTCAACGCATTCATTTGTATCACGTGATTTTGTTAAGCATTTAACTGTTAAGTCAGAACCGCTAGGATATGAATTGTGTGTATCATTGCCTAGTAGTGAACCGTTAGTTACTTCGTCAATATTCAAGTCATGTGAGATCAAGATAGGTGATAAAGTCTTGAGTGTTGATTTGATTCCGTTGACGGTAAACTACTTTGATGTTATCTTGGGTATGGATTGGTTGTCGGTTAATCAAGCCAAAATTGATTGTGAACAGAAACGGGTTAGTTTCTATCCGTCAGGGCGAGAAGAGTTTACTTTTCAGGGTAAGGGAGTGATCGTACCGTCGTACTTGATATCGGCGATTCAAACAAGTAAGATGTTGAAGAAGGGTTGTTCAGGTTTCTTATGTTCAATTGTCGACACGCGAGTTCTTGGACCACTAATAGAAGACATTTCGGTAGTTCGAGAATTTCCAGATGTTTTTCCCGATGAGTTACCCGACGTATTGATTGAAAGAGAGCTTGAGTTCACAATAGAAGTAGTACCAGGGTCACAACCGGTATCCAAAGCACCGTACCGAATGGCACCGATAGAGTTGAAAGAATTGAAAGTTCAGTTAGAAGAACTATTGGAGAAGGGTTTTATCCGACCTAGTGTTTCACCATGGGGAGCTCCAGTCTTGTTTGTGAAAAAGAAGGACGGGACAATGCGTATGTGCATCGACTACCGGGAATTGAATAAGTTGACCGTCAAGAACAAGTATCCATTGCCACGAATAGACGATTTGTTTGATCAGTTACAAGGGGCTCGGGTATTTTCAAAGATCGACTTGAGATCCGGTTACCACCAGTTGAAAGTCAAGGAGGAAGATGTTGAGAAGACAGCTTTCAGGACTCGATATGGTCACTTTGAATTTTTGGTTATGCCATTTGGAGTGACTAATGCACCAGCTGCTTTCATGGACTTGATGAACCGTGTCTTCAAGGATTATTTAGATGAGTTCGTTATCGTGTTCATAGATGACATCCTAATCTACTCCAAAAGCGTTGAAGATCATGAGCATCATTTGCGATTAGCTTTACAACGATTGCGTGAAAAGAGATTATTCGGGAAATTGAAGAAGTGTGAGTTTTGGTTGACCGGATAGCTTTTCTTGGACATATAGTGTCGGCGAAGGGAATTTCTGTAGACCCTCAGAAGATAGAAGCAGTTACCAACTGGGTGAGACCAACGAATGTGACAGACATCAGAAGTTTCCTAGGATTAGCTGGGTATTATCGGAGATTTGTAAAAGACTTTTCGCGTATAGCAATGCCGATGACACAGTTAATGAGGAAAGATATTGCTTTTGTTTGGAGTCCAGAATGTGAAGAAAGTTTTCAAGAGTTGAAGGGTCGACTAGTGGAAGCACCAATATTAGCCGTTCCGTCAGGGACTGAAGGATTTATTATTTACAGTGATGCTTCATATAGAGGTTTAGGTTGCGTTCTTATGCAAGGTGATAAAGTCATTGCGTATGCGTCAAGACAACTTAGACCGCACGAGAAGAATTATCCAACACATGATCTAGAATTGGCCGCCGTGATTTTTGCATTGAAGATTTGGCGTCATTATCTATACGGAGAGAAATGTGAGATCTATACGGATCACAAGAGTTTGAAGTACCTGTTTACACAACGAGACTTGAACATGAGGCAGAGGAGATGGTTAGAGTTGATGAAGGACTATGATTTGTCGATTAAATATCATCCGGGCAAGGCGAATGTCGTCGCCGATGCTCTTAGTCGCAAGATACCAACCAACACCGCATCAAATTTGACTTCTCAGAAAGAATTGATAAGACATATGGAGAACTTAGAACTTGAAGTGATTCCGAGGATTGAAAGTGGTTTGATGTCGACGATGGTGGCACAACCACTCTTGATTCACGAGATCACGGAGAAACAACTTCAAGACGTGGCTTTGAAGAAGATTTGTGATGAGATTCCAATGGGAAAACAACCGGGATTCACGTTTGAGAACAATGTGTTGAGATTGAGGGGTAGAATTTGTGTACCTAGTGAGAAAGAGTTGAAGCGGAACATCCTAGAGGAAGCACACAACATAAAGTATACCGTTCACCCGGGAAGCACCAAGATGTATAGAGACTTGAGACATGTGTATTGGTGGCCGGGAATGAAGAGAGAAATAGCACGCTATGTTTCGCGTTGTACGAGTTGTCAACAAGTAAAGGCCGAACGCCAAGTACCCTCGGGATTATTACAACCATTACCGATAGCCGAGTGGAAATGGGAGCACATAACAATGGATTTGTTAGTGGGTTTCTGAGGTCAAAGAGATCAAATACTATTATTTGGGTGATTGTTGACCGCTTGACGAAGTCGTCGCACTTCCTACCACTTCGAACGACTAAGCAGATGACGTTAGCTAAGTTGTATATTCGCGAAATTGTGAGACTACATGGTATCCCAGTTTCTATCGTTTCGGATAGGGATAGTAGTTTTACATCGAAGTTTTGGAGAGCCTTGCAAGAAGCAATGGGTACCAAATTGCACTTTAGTACAGCCTTTCATCCTCAGACTGATGGTCAATCAGAGAGAGTAATCCAGATTTTGGAAGACATGCTTAGGCTATGTGTACTTGATTTTCAAGGCGATTGGGAAGACCATTTGTCATTGATTGAGTTTGTATATAACAACAGTTTTCAATCAAGTATTGGAATGGCTCCTTATGAAGCTTTATATGGTCGTGTATGTCGTTCACCAATTAGTTGGACAGAGGTGGGAGAAAGAAAGATTGAAGGGCCGAAAATTGTGCAAGAAACAACGGATAAGATAAAGGTAATTAGACAACGGCTACTGACAGCCCAGAGTAGGTATAAGAGTTATGCCGACAAGCGCAGACGACCGTTGGAATTCGATGTAGGAGACTTGGTGTATTTGAAGGTGTCACCTTCAAAGGGAATAAACAGATTTGGTAGATACGGGAAACTCAACCCGAGGTATGTAGGACCTTTTGAAATCATTGGAAAGGTTGGACCCGTAGCTTATTGTTTGAACTTGCCGAGCGAGTATGCTCAAGTTCATAACGTGTTTCATGTATCGTTGTTACGCAAACAATTAGTAGAAGATAGAGATCAAGTGATGACTCCGACATCGAATGAGATTCAGAGTGATTTAACGTATGTCGCATATCCGGTAGAGATCTTAGACCGGAAGGATCAAGTCTTACGAAATAAAGTAATATCGAAAGTGAAAGTGTTATGGCGTAGCCAAACTACGGAAGAGATGACGTTGGAGATAGAAGATGAGATGCGTACTCAGTATCCGCACCTTTTCGAGACATGAGGTACAAGTTTGGGGACAAACTTCTTTTAAGGGGGAGAGTATTATAACACCCACATTTGTGTTATTTCATTTGCATTACATTGTCATGCATGATAATGTGATATGGCGTGTCTTATGACACATGTTTAGGTGAGTTTTGACTCACGAGTTGATTTGGGTGTCTGTATTAGAGAACCCATTGAAACTGTGGTGATTGAAGATTTGTTGTTTGTGAAGTCTCTCCAAGTATGAGACTGTCACTGTGGAACACTTTAACTGTTCATCTGAAAATAAATGTTTACCTGTGTATTGCAATATCTGTATTATTTTCTGGCTTAGAATATATTTCTGTTGTTAGATTTAGTATCCTGGTGAGAACGAATTAACACGCTATTAATTTGGTAGGCTAATTAGCAACTTCAGAAACGTCATGTAGAAATTCGCGTTTTAGTGACCAAACGAAACTTAGTCGAAAACTTTTATAATTTTGAAGTTTCACTCGTAAAGCTATGAATAAGCTGTATAGAAAGTTTCAGAGACTGATTAGGAGTTTGGAAAACTCGTGGGGAGGTAAACGTAATTCTCCGAGAGTGTTGCCTATATATAGATAGAGATGGACTTAGATATTTCATAAGCTTAACCTAAAGTTCAAGAGGAGGCCAAAAAGGGGGCTAGAGGGAGATTTGATTGCTTAGAGCTTTGCGACGCCAAACGACGACCTTTCGTCAGTCTGTTTTCTCCCAGATTTCATATTCGAGCTCCTCGAGGTAAGAGCTTCGTTTTGATATATGTTAGGGCCTGTTTGGCTAAGTTTTTCAAAAAGTTATTTCCTAGAATTTTTCATAAAAATTGATAAATGGAATTCTGATCCATAGGAATTTTACTAGACGGACTTCTGCACGTTCTTTGTGCACGGGTTTTCTTCAGATTGAATTATAGGAGCGTTATTTGGAGGTGAGTGATTCAACTATATTTGGAATGGTTTCTTGACATGTATTCATGTTTTGTGTGAATAGCATGTATTAATTCTTAGAGATATCTTGTGTAGTTCATATTGGGCAATTATATTGATAAGTAGGCTCAATAGCACGGTGAAATGTTTTAATTACCGCGAGTATGGTGATATGTATTTGAGCATGTTAAGTTGCTTATGTGGGTCAGAAGGAGCACGTGGTCACCATGCCATTTTGTGGAGCCGATAAGGCATTAAGGTCGCACGATTGAAGAGAAGAATCGTGGGTCTTACCCTTTCGCGTGGACTTATTGGCGAGGAGTCGCGGATTGGGAATATGGACGGGCACGTGAGTCTCCGGCGACTAGTATGAAATATAGAGATGTGAATGCGGACATGTTTATCATTCATGTGCATATGTTGTTTTATTCACTAAGCTTTAGCTTAAACAAATCGAAATATGTGTGGTTATTCAAATAACCATTGCAGGTGTTAATGCTGGCGAGGAGTTGGAGAAGTGAGTACGTGGGTTGGGAGTTCCTTTGGAAGGCAACTTGAACGATAATCTTGTAGTTTTGGAATAATAGAAATGTTGTAATATGATTTTGGTTGTTTTTAAACCATGTTTAACTTAGTATGATAGAACGGATCTAGAACGTTGTAATAGACTATAATAGGTTGTAATTATGTTTGGTAATGCTTTAATACAGCTAGAATTACTTTGGACTGAGTTTGGATTGAGTGGTTGATCTTTGGGTGAAAGTTAGAAAGCTTTTAAAACTTGATTTCTGCAGATTGGGCTGCTGCCAGGGGAGCAGTCGACTGAACCCCTGAGTCTGTTAGCAACTGCTTCTTATTTTTGGAAAAGCAGTCGACTGGACCCCTCAGCAGTCGACTGGACCCTTCAGCAGTCGACTGGACCCCCAGTCTCAGTCGACTGTAATTGCTATTAAAATCCCTGCCTACTTCCGTCGACTGAGGAGTCGACTGAGCAGTCGACTGAGTGGTTGGCTGAACCTCTGGTTTTAAAAATGTGTTTTGTTTTTCTTTCCGCTGCGTGTGTTCTTCAAACCTAATTTTTGGGAACGTTAATGAATTGGTTTAGCCTCGGTGGCGTGCCACGGGCTTCGGTTCCGCTACTGTGGGACCGGGCTGTGACAGACAGTGTGTCACGACCCATCCCGCTAACGTGCGGAAACAGGACACGTGGCACGCCACCAAGGCTCATCCAATTAATTAAACGATTATACGCAGCGGAAAAAAGAACTTAACACAACCTTTCGTATATAAAACTTTAGGAAACATTACCCTACGAGTTGTAAAATCCGTATAAAATTTAAAACGAAATCATATTTCAAAACGGATGAATTTATGTTGAAAGGGGTCTCAAAGGTACCCTAAGAACCAATCAAAACCTTTTGAAAATTTTCGGAAGGTGTATAAAAAGATTTCTGGCAGGGGGCATTTCGACCGGTCGAACGACCCCATTCGACCGGTCGAATGACCCTCTGGCAGAATCCTGCAGAATGCTGCAGAATTTTGCCAAAGCATCACTCAACCTCTTCACTTCCATGCTTCCTAACATGTTGAAAACTTTTTAAACTTCACCATCTATACTAGATTTTCAAGATCGTCATAACGACATAATAATCCACAGAAAGAGATAATTAACGGAATAAGCTAAGGCTTGTTTGGCTCAAATTATAAAAGAATAAGTACAATCCTTCAAACCGTTAAATTACAAGTGGAACCTTCCAAAACACGAATCCACGAGTTCGGATTCATTACCACGAATTCAAAAGGAGTTAAGTACATGACATGACCTTACAATTCCATTCCAAAACTTAGAAGTGACGTTTCTAGTCCTAACTTCCAAAAATTACATTATCAACCAAGGAATGGAAGACAAAAACATATACAAAGTGGTTCAACCCCGTCGTTCCCGCGGTCTCACTCTTCGCGCTTCTTTTTCCCTTTCTTCCTGTCACCTGCAATGGAGGAAATCTCCACTGCTCAGCTATATGCTGAGCGTACAATTCTAAACAAATGCATATGAGGCAATTCATGTTTTAAACATCTAAATCACATAATTTAGTCTCCGGGGAGAGAGATACGCATTCACCCAGTATATCGGCAAGTCTTAAATCTTAAACCGCGATGTCAATGGTTAGCCAAGGATCACTCAACCATTACACCCATCTGCTCTGGTTGGCCACTTCCCACACCAAGCAAGTAGTCGTCACTACTATAAACTCTCAAACATCGAGAGGCGTGCACCGGCGTAAAATTATATCAAACTCCCCTTTGACCCACATAGACATTTAACATACTCACATAATCATGTCACCGTGCTTTTCTATACATACTCGCTAACTTTAACGGGCCTAATTTAACACATAAGTTTGCCCGGATCACAAGTCATACAAAATATCTAAAACATCCAAAATTGTCTATATCACATAGGTTCGGAATTCATACCTCGTGCGATTTTCCTATAACTTCGAAGGATGAACTAGGAGGTCGATTAAACGTCGGATTTCGAATATCAAGCGATTCCTACAAGTTTACAAGCGTTTACCCCAAAATTCTAACATTAGGATTTTTATAAAACTTAACCAAACTAGTCCTAACTAGTATCAAAACGAAGCCCTTACCTCAAGGAGTTCAAATCTCAATTTTGGTTGAAAACTGACGGACGAACGGTCGCCGTTTGTCGTCGCAAAGCCCGTAGCAATCAATCTCCCTTTCTCTCTCCTCTCCCAAGATATTATATAAGTTTTGTAACTAATGCAATTACATCCACTCCTATTTATAGACAAACTCTTCGGGAATCTCGTTTACTCCCCCGTGAGTTTCTTAAACTTCTAGTTAACTCCCGAAACCTCGCACGCGTCCATTTTACAACTTTACGGGTGAAAATTATCAATTTCAAAAGTTTTCGACTAAGACTCGTTTGGTCCAAAAATACGTCCGAAAACTGAATTATGTGGAATCTCTACACAACCTACCTTTTTATGACGTGTCACTCACGTTCTCACCACAGTATTCAAAATGATTTAAGACCAGATCAAAACTATCAGAAATTATACTACACAGGTAAATTACTATTCATAAAATACCAGATATTTCAAATAACATTTAATCACATAAATGTCATTTAATTCTTACGAATGCCTCAATGGATATCGAAACACCGTGTCCTCACTTGACACCCTTCGTTGACCATAGTCAACCAATTCCTCAATTATTAATCAACATTAATAATTCTCACAATTCAATATGTGTTTTAAAATGAATGCATTTTTCGGGACGGGTGTGACACAGTGCTAGTGCTAATACAAATGCTATTAATATGTTTAAAGATCTTATGCGCCCAATGTTGAATGGAAAATTATTTCATGGTCGTTGTGTATGTCATATCATTAATTTGATTATCCAAGATGGATTAACAAAAATTAATGATCACATACTTAAAATTAGAGAGGCAGTGGTCTTTTGTTGTTCAACGCCTAGCCGTCTACAAGCATTTTATGGTGTTTGTAAACAAAATCGTCTTAATCCAAAGAAATTGCAAACTGATATTAAAACTCGTTGGAATTCTACTTATCTTATGATAGATTCTTGTAAAAAGTATAGCAATAGTATTACTCAATTTGTTAATGTTAATTATCCATTACTAAACTTGACTTCAAACGATTGGGATATGGTATTTGACTTTCATGGATTTTTAGAAGTATTTTACAATGCTACAAATAAACTTTTCGGTGTTTACTATTCTACTTCTTGTTTAGTTTTTATGGAATTATATAATATGGCTCATACATTTCATAGTTATAAACAAAAAAATGATATTTTTATTGATATTTGCGAGAAAATGGAAAAAAAGTTTAAAAAATATTGGTCTAACATTCCACCTGTATTTTACTTATATACAATCTTGGATCCTAGAATCAATTTTGATGGTGTTTATGAAATGGTTAAACAAATATATGAATTGATGCAAGGGCCAGATGGTGAGCCTGCTCTAGAAATAACTACTTTTGAAATGAAAAATACTTTGGAATCTTTATTTCGTATTTACTATGAAAAATATACAAATAAAGAAAGTGCTACTTCTTCTTCTCCTTCTAATATTGAGTTAAGTTCGGGAGCGTCAGGTGGTTCTTGGGCGATCCAGTTTCTCAGTCGAAAGAAACAAAATGGTGTTAGTCAATCATTTGTAAGTAGCTCTAACATTCTTGGTGAATTAAATAAGTATCGAGAAATCGAGTGGGAAAGCCGATTAACCAACGAGGAAATGGTCGATTTAAATCTTTTGACATGGTGGAAAGAACATGTAAGAACTTTCCCTGTTCTTTCCATCATGGCTCGTGATCTACTAACTCCTCCGGCTTCCACAGTTGCATCGGAGTCTGCTTTTAGTGTAGGTGGAAGGGTGCTAGAGGAAAGGAGGAGTAGATTATCTCCTGATATGCTTGACTGCTTGATGTGCTTGAAGGATTGGGACCGTGCACAATATCAAACTCAAAACCGCCAAGATCCTATTCTTGAAGACTTCGCAAATTTGGAAGTTACGGAAGAAAATTGAAGAATGAAGAATTGAAGAATGAATATGAGAGTTGAAGATCATTTAGTTCCAAACAAATCAATTGTAATACTCCTGGCCCGCATGAGTATAAACTGTGAACGACTTTTAAAAAAAAAATCCAATTCTGTAAAATGTAATCTTTACTTTTTATTATACAAATTAATGATAAGTAATCTTTATTTTTTATTAGACTATAATTTTAAATATCAAATACTAGTAATCTCTTTAATTTTTATTGAATAATAAAAATTCTTTACTATTTTTTTTGAATGAACTTTTTTTAGACTTTTAGTAATCACTAATCATTAATGAATAAATATTTTCTTTTTATTATACAAATTATTGAAATTAATGATAATAATCTTTATTTTTTTATTAGACTACAATTTTTTAATATCAAATAATAGTAATCTCATTAATTTTTATTGAATAATAAATATTATTTACTTTTTTTTTTTGGTTAAACAAACTTTTTTTAGTAATCACTAATCATATAAAAAAAAGAGTAAAAGTAAAAACTCCCCCCAATTCCCAAACATTAAACTTTAAAAGTTAAAACTTCCTCCCCCCCAAAACTCCGGCCCGGCCCGTCTATGGGCCCGTCCACGAACCCGTCCATGAGCCCATCCACTAGCCCGGCCCTAGTGAGCCCAGGCCACCGGTCCGGGGCGGACATCCCCCCTCCCTTCCCAAGCCCGGCCCGTCCCGGCCCGATTTTAGGTGAGGCCCGGCCCGGCCCCGAACTGCTAGCCCGGTTAAGCCCGCTTTGACCGAGCCCGACCCGGCCCGTTTGACACCACTAGACAGGGGGTGTTCTACCCTCTTGGTCTTGTGTTCGAAACTCTTCATGGGTAAATATTAAGGATTTGACCAGGGCCTTTGGCCTCCCAAAGGGAGGTTAGGGGTTCGAAATCCCCCAGGGGTCGTGTAAGCTAGTTGGAGGGATGGATCTCAAGATGGACTTTAAAAATGTCCAGCTTGGTGTGTGTTCAGATCCTACCGCTAGCTTGCCTCCCTGATTTATTTGGTGCGTGTATTGTGGAGTCGGTGCACGTGCCCGGAGTTTGCCCCTTAAACTTAAAAGAATAACACAATGATGTAATATTTCTTATGATCATTGCTTACCACCAAAGTTGTACAAAAATCCAAACATTTCCCATTTCTTAATCATCATTCTGAGAGAGAGAGAGAGATCTGAGTTATATCACTGAGAAGAGATTGTGGTGTTCCTGAAAACTGGCATATACAAAAAGTGCAAATCCTTGTTTGGCAAAAAAATACGTGTATATCCTCTAGAAGATTCAGTCACTGCACTGTCTTCACAGTTTAACCCTTTCAAAAATTCCCTAAAAAACCCAAAAAAACCAATGCTTCAGAGCCCATTCCTAGAAACCCTGTTCTCTGATGGCGACCCTCTCTCACTTCCCAAGATTATTTTCTCTCTGTTCCCATAAACCCTTGTCTTTCCCTCTTCACCCATTCAACATAGACCACCACCATCGCCCCCACAGCCACCAACCCACAATCTTTGCTTCTTCAAACAAGAAACCCAGGTCCCTTTCAATTTCTATATCGCCTATACATATATGTATACACTTTTGTATATGGGTATATATACACTAGTGTGTGTGTGTGTGTTGAAGTTTATTTCTTGTAATTTCTGAAGAGGGTTTTGGGTGGTTTTTTTTGTTTTTTTTTTTTGTGATTCTGAAGGGCTAGTAGGAAGGTGAGGAGCAATGCTGAACTCTGCAAAGATATACAGGAATTTGTATCTATGGTTGGATTACCAGAGGGTCATGTACCCTCATTGAAGGAGCTTTCGGAGCATGGAAGGTTTTTACTTTGTTACTCTTTCTGCTCTTACTTTAATTTGTTTTAAATTTTATTTATTTATTTATTTTGGGTGAAATGGTTTAGTATTAGGGTTTAGAAATCTATTTTGTGAAAAGAAGACAACTATAGATAACTGTTGGAGTTGCTAAGTTAGGCTGGGTTCGGTTCATGGATTTAGGTAAGGAAAAGAAATTAAATTGAACAATAAAGGATTGCTTTTTGATATTATTTTCAATTCCATTTCCTTTTTCTTGATTTTCAACTTTTTTGAATGGTTTCTATAATTATTTGAGTATAGGTGAAAAGAAAATAAACGGGGTTTGGATTTTCTTCCTTATTTCCTTCCCATTTTCTCTTCTTTTTATTTCCTTGAAAAATGGTAAATGTTTCGAAAAATGGATTATTTATATAATAGTTTTGTTATCAGAGGTTAGTACTGTTCCATCTCCGTGGGTGTTTTTGAGTGCGAATCACTTAACCAGGATTTATCCCGGCTCGAATGGGACCAGGGACTATATATATTTGGGACTTGGGAGGATTAGGCGGCTCTCAAATAGGCCCGATACTTCCTAAAAAAAAAAAAAAATTTAGATAAGCAATTGATATGGGTCTATGTTGTGAGAAATCAGTGAGATACAAGCTTTGAGCAATTTATGTTTCCCTCTATAAACAACAAAGCCTACATGTGCAATTGATGTAGAGTTGTTAGGAGTGGCACTCATTTGGCGAAGTAGCAACTTACAAAAAGGGTTAGACATGTAATCAATGATCCATGTAGTTCACATTGTCATAGAGAGTGCCTATGTTTCCCTAGAGGTATAATA
Organism: Hydrangea macrophylla; assembly: GCA_033977485.1. Taxonomy (NCBI): domain Eukaryota; kingdom Viridiplantae; phylum Streptophyta; class Magnoliopsida; order Cornales; family Hydrangeaceae; genus Hydrangea; species Hydrangea macrophylla. The sequence continues at coordinate 100,223,914 of CM066999.1, read as the reverse complement.
TGACTAGTAAGGCTCGGTTTGGTTCACAGATTTAGAGAAGAAAAAGAAAAACTAGAAGGAGCTCTATTCCCCTGGATTTTTTTTAGTCTTTTCCACCATACTTAAATAACATTGGAAACCAACATTTTTCAAAATATAATAGGAATTTAAGAAGACGAAGGGAATTGACCCACAAAATTAAATGATTTTAATTTCTTTTTTACATAATTTTCTTCTCCTTCATATTTTACTCATTGTTTTCATTGGTGTTTTTCCCCTTAATAAATTGATGAACCAAGTAGAGCCTATGTAAAAACAAAGCCGTATCTCTTATATATGCAAGATTATTGGTTTTTCTAGCTATGAAATAATTTGTTTTTCTTTTAATTTCCGAATTATGCTCACCTTTAATTTGTGGCACTTATTTTTCTGTAAATTTTTTTTATAGGCAAGACCTTACAAACATTGTTAGACGAAGAGGATATAAACTTATTAGAGAACTTCTTTCGACCGCAACAAAAACAGACCTTGAGGACTCTGATACAGAGGAAGGCTCTAGCGAGAAACAAGACGCAATTTTGCAACCAGTGCTTTTGGAAATGACTCAGCAGGTCAATATTTCTTTATAAATGTTTGGTTCTGCTCAGTTCTTTGTCTGGAATATTATGTAGTCTGTAGGTTTATATTGAGAGCCTTATCCACATTTAAAAGGTCAGGATGAGAAGGTGAAAGATATTGAAGAAGATGTTTCCTCGTCAAGTGAAGTTTCAATCGTGGGGAACTATTTAAGTAATCATGGACTCGCTTTCAATCACAGAAGTACTATGCTTGAATCTTCAACTAATGTATCCTTGCAAGAGAAGGTGGCGAAGTTTATTGAGAATGGTGAGTTGGACGAGGTTGAAGGTAAGTACCAAGAATGATAGGAAAACACATCTTTTATATCTGGTTTACCATTAGTTGTTGTCTTTGAGCCCGTTTGGTATTATTGTGGGAATAAGGGATTATTTGTCTGAGAGATTTTATAGTTGGACAGATTCTTAAGAATGCTGTGAAAGAGGTTTTGCCTAACGGGCTCAATTCTCCCAATAGTCCAAAATAAGTGATTGTTGGTTCCAAATAAGCGAAAGCTAATCCAAATGGGCTCTTAGAAGTTCATCAAAATTTAAGCAAATAAGTCAAAATGACTCTTCAAATTAATGGGTTTTTGTCTCGAGAAACCCCACTTGATTGATTGATCATCAACCATAGGTAGTGAGTGTTGGCTTTTGGCGGTAATATGAGGTGCTTAAAACTATCGACACAGGCAGGAGCTAATAGAACTTGTAACAAAGTTTTTTCCGCTTTTTTTGGTACTGCAAAGATTGAGAGTTTTTCTTAGCTTCTCTCTCTCTCTCTCTCTCCCAATTGAGGTGGAGGAGATGGGTATTCCCTTTTTGCTTTAAAGTTACTTCTGCGTTGTTCGTCTCGTTCGTTGTACCATATTTGTTCTCTTTGTCTTTCTTTCTTTCTTTCTTTCTTTCTTTTATTTTTATTTATTTTTTATTTTATTTTTATATAACAAACTACCAATTACTCTGATCCTGAATACCAGCTTATGTTCTGATATTTCTTTGATACCTAGGTGAGCGAGATTTATTTTCTTGACAGAGAATTGAACTATTTTTAAGAATCTTGTTATTATATGTTTGCTTTGAGTTCTAGATGTAAAATCTGCTTGATGTTCAGCTAATGGCTTTGGAATTTTAACTGAGAATGGTGCTAAGGAAGGCAAGATCTTTGCAGACTTTGAAAGTGAAGAATCCTCTGATCAGATCACTAGTGGAAGCCAAATGTGGAGTGGAAGTACATTAATTACCAAGCAATTTGGGCGTCCGGCATCGGAAAGTGACAATTCAAAGTACGTAGCATGTATCTCTACTCATAGTGCCTAATCTTTAATTACGAGTTTCTTTCTTAGTCCTATAACTTAGTGTGCATGTGTATCTATAAAATGATCTTTTTTGGTCATCAAGAAGGTGTAGATATACAGGAAATTGTGAACCTAAGGGCCTGTTTGGGAATGCGTAGAACAGGATCTGGTTCAGTACGAGGTCATCTTCTAGTTGGTTTTTACGAGAACCAGGATCATGTTGGCTTGAGAAAGAACTGGATTACGAGTATTTTTAGATTGGGCACGGGGTTCTGTGCAAGAAAAGGGCATCTACCAAACGTTAAATTTTTAGAATTGGTTCACTTATGAACCATAGAACTGGTTCCTGGTCTTTCCAAACAGCCCCTTATAATTTTACAAAATATCCAGATTTTTTTTTTTTTCCCCTCTTCCTCTGTCTTCTTGGCTTTCAAGCAGCACATTAGTTTCTGAGGGTACATAGGATGATCCACTTTATCTTCATGCAATTTAAACTTTTACTTACTCTATTTGGCATTTGAGTTCTTATTTCATTTTGTCCAAATGGAATAATTTTTTCGCTGGAATTATTTGTAGGGATGAGCATTTTGCGAGCGGTCCATTAAGTGTTGAGAATAATGAGGATTTGGAAGATGAGGTCACCACTATATCCATGTTACAAGTAGTTACTTTTTACTGCTTCGTTGTTTTAGCCCATCATTATTCTGGCACTCTTATAACAGGCCAAGAAGAAGGAGAATCAAGCCGAAATTGACAATCTCAAGTTCATGCTGGTAATCGCGGGACCTACTTGACTTGTTTTGATATTCATAGAAAATTTTGGCTATATGTCGTAAGAAAACTTAAATTGTGTGTTATGGGTGTTCTATGTTCTTAGCATCAAAAGGAGTTGGAATTGTCTCGGTTGAAGGAACAGATTGAGAAGGAAAAGGTATTCAAGATTTTTATTTTTTTGTTGGTAATTTGTAGTATAAACCATCGTAAATGAATACGAATGAATAGTTGAATACTAGTCAATTGCTTCTATCCTGCTGCAATTGTATATTGGAGCACAAATATATATTTTGGATGAATCTGATTTTCCACAACATAATGGTCCCTTCCATTCTTCTGGCAGCGTTGCTTGCTTTCGTGAATCCGTTCGTTTTATATCACACAAGTGTTTCTTGTATGATGTCCAATATTTGTCAAATACAACAATATTGTGCAATTTTTTTGCCTGGTAGTTTATACACAAGCTAGAAATGTAATTACTGTATGACTAAAATAATTACCACGTTAAGCAATCACATTAGCAACTACTTGTTACAACAAACTCTTCTTCTACCTTTACTTTTACTCTGCTTTAATTATTATTATTTTTCCCCATGTTTCGTTACAATTCACTAGGAAACAAAAGAGTTTCAGCCGTTTGGATAGAACAAAGAGAGATTTTGATCCTTCTTTATAACATAACAGATTTTTCTTAGTTTACATTTAGTTGTTCTTAATTTGGATGAGCATTGCTTTTGTCTTGTACTTGGATGGAAGATTAGTTTTTTTAATTTTCATTTTGTTTTCAACTTCAGGAAGCCTTGTATCTCTTGCAAACTAAGGCAGAAACAGAGATTGGCAAAGCACAGAAACTTGTTTTAGAAAAAGATGCAGAGTTACTTGCTGCCGAAGAAAGCCTTTCTGAACTGGAGGAGGTGCTTCCTGTACTCGTAACTTTTGGGCTATGTTTGGTTGGGGGATTTGGAGTAAGAACTGGCAGACGAAAGAAAAACTTGAAGGAAAACTATTTCCCCTGTGTTTTCCCTAGTGTATTATTTTTCTCCATGTTTAAATAACGTTTAAAATTAAAAATCTTCAAAATAGATAGTAACTCAAGAAACTAGGAAGGAACGTGACTCACAAAATTTAAAATTTATGATTTTTTTTTTTTGGCGATATTTTCTTTGAATAATGCTAGATGCACTCTCAAATGCACAACTAAATGCACAACCCTGCTTAAAAATGTTAGGCTTTGTGCTGAAAAGCTTGCACACCCTGCACACCCCCTTTTTTGTGTACAAACTTTTCAGTACGAGGTCCAATATTTTTAAGCAGGGTTGTGCATTTGATTGTGCATTTAGGAGTGCATCTAGCATTATTCATTTTCTTTTCCTTCCTAATTTTCCCATCATTTTCCTTGTTAACCAAAGGAAAAAAGGGTTTTCCTCCGTTTACTTTCCTCTGTCTCGCTAAATCCAAGGACCAAACAGAGCTTTATGTTGGCATCTTTCCATTTGGGGTTCAAGAATCCTGGCAGTGCAATGCGAAGGTTGTCAACTTTGTATATGTATCTATGCATAGTTGCGTTTAAAAGGCCATTACTTGTGTTTGGATCATCAATATGGAAAGGTGCTTCAGTATTATAATTTTAATTCAGGAACATACTAAACAAGGCTTTAACAACTCGAGATGGTAGTTTTGCTTATAACTTTTGACTTGTGTCAAAGTCGGTGAAAAGATCCTATAAATATACCAAAGCAGAGGTTTTTTTATCAAGTAAACCAAGATTTTTAAGATTTGAAAAGTATTTGGATTCGCTATTGTGTTTTGCCAAATGTAGTGAATAGTTGTGATTTGATTAGGTTGAGATTGAGTACCGAGGGGATGGTGAAACCGTGGAGGTGGCCGGTAGCTTCAATGGGTGGCATCATCGAGTTAAAATGGAACCACAGCCATCATCAAGTATTTTAGACCCTATTGCAAAGAGGTTCTTTTCTTCTATTGAGCTTACTTTTTATTTTGTTCCTTTCTTGTCCTTTAATTAAGGGTGTGTTTTGAATGAGATCTTCTGAAGGCATTATCACTAATTGTAATCACATTATGGTTTTGTTTTCAACTTAATTGTAAAGATGCATTCTAGTATTATTTTTTACTTTTTCAAAAAAGCAAGTCTTGCTTCGGCTTTTAAGTCTGATATGGTGTTTTGCGTGAGGAGATGACTTGGGGGTTGACGGCAAACCATGCTTCTCAACTTCTATGGCATATAAACTCTCACTCTATCATGTCTCCATCTCCACCCCTCTCTTTTGTTTTTCATCTTTCTACATCTAATTTGTTTCAATATTAGTACATGTACTTTGAGAAATAAGTAACTTTGGTTCCAAACGCAGCATAAGTCGATCTTCAACTTCTGTCTCTCATTTTAAGAGAATTGCGATATTGCATCATACTTGTTTGGGTGAGGTATGTTACGTAATGTCTTTCCGATGAAGACTTTGGTTGGAAAGGATTGCTTTTTCACATCGATGCTCTTTTAATACCCACTTACCTACTTAGAGAAGTGAGTAACAAATTGAAACTTAGGTTGGGTTCAAATTCTAACAATATTGTAGTGTGGGTCTGAGCCAAGACATGATGGATTTGCAAATGTGTCTGGCTCAGCCTCATGGGCCTAATAAACCTAGAGGTGTCAATTGGGTCAGGTTGGCCCGACCTGATTTTCCCGGACTAAAAGTCCGACCCAGCCTGATATAGGCCCGAGCACTTTTGTACGGTCCGGGGTGGACACACCTAGTCCCGTCCACGACCCGCTCCTTTGCTCGAAACTCGGTCCGGTCCGGTCCGCTAACCCGCTAGCCCGGATGACTAGCCGTTGTGGCCCGGCCCGGCCTGTAGGCCCGCCCGAGCCCATAACGGCTAGTTTGGCCATTTTCCAAAATTTTTCCCACTTTTTACCCCTCTAACAGCTATAAAACGGCTAGTTTTGGGGGTAAAAATGTAAATGTGATTTTTGACTTCCCAAAATACCCCTTGGCCAATCTATAAATGCCAAACCTCCCACAACATATTTTCTCACATTATACAAAGATAAATTGTGATTTCATTTTTGTTAAATAATCATTAATGAATAAACTATACATATAAAAAAGAAGTTAATTTCCCCCCAAAACCCCGGTCCGGCCCGTTCATGAACCCGTCCATGAGCCCGGGCCACCGGTCCGGGACGGGCACCCCCCTCCCTTCCCAAGCCCGTCTCGGCAGGGTGTTGGGTGATGCCCGGCCCAGCGCCCTATGACCTGGTTGGGCCCGCTTTGACTGAGCCCAGCCCTGCTAATTTGACACCACTAAATAAACCCGGTGGCACAAAAGGTTGGGCCTAGAAAATCAGGCCAAGCAGGTAAGTCACCGAGGGGCCAGGGCTTAGGGCATCCTTATTAGTGAATCAACTATTCGGGGCGGTCTCTTGAAGGCTATAATGATGAATAGGACAATCTCTGTGTTGTATGAGTTACCTTATTATTTCAGTTTTTGTATTTTTCTGAGGATAATGTCTGTTTAATCATTTCCAATGAAATCGTTAGGACCAAATTAAAAAAAAACCATTCTGTTGTAAAATGCTATTTAGCAGTGAACTCATGTGATGAAATGTTTTCCAGGAAATCTAGACTTTGGACGACAGTGTTGTGGCTTTATCCTGGGACATATGAGGTACGAAAATCTATGGGTGCTAGTTCAGCAATTTTTGTATTTCTCCGAAAGTACTTCTGTCTTAACTAGTTCAACATGGGCAAGCGAGAAAACCATATATCCACTTTTAGTGGTCTCTAAAGTTAATCAATATCATGAAACCTTCATACTAGGCATTTTGTCAATGTGATAAATACTCATTAGGATATAGGCAGACATCAGCTAGCTGTAGGGGTGTACAAGAAAATCCGAGACCGAAACCGACCGTCCAAACCGACCAAACCTAGGGCATTCGGTCGGTTTTTAAACTTGTAGTCCAAGAAGAAAACCGAACCGACCGACCGAAACACCCAAAAACCCCGACCGAACTGACCGAACCGAGGCTATTGGTCGGGTTTTTTTTTTTTTTTTTTTTTTTTTGTGAAAAACCGACCGTGAACACCCCTAGCTAGCTGTAGTACTAGAGATTGTCCATCTGGTGGGTGTAATTTGTCATTGATTGACCATGACCTATGTACCACGGATACGAGCACAGGAGATGGTTATGACATGATACGGACACGGTGAATCTTAAAAATGTAGGATTCGGATATTGTGCATATTTTTTATTTTATTTTATTTTTTGTAAGTGCATAATATGGTCCGGACTTGTTTTCTAAAATTTCAAAAAAAAAAACCCCATTACTTGTCTCCCCTAGTATTGTTTCAAGACATTTACCTCAATATTAAAAAAAAAAAAAAAAAACCATCTCCAAAGGAACCATTGTTCTGGTCGTGGCTTAATAATCTATATGTTTTTGGCATTTCCCACCAAGCACCCAAATTGAAGTGTTTGTGCTCTCGGTTGTTAAAATTGTACGAATCGCACGATCCACTACGATTTAGTAGCATAATGATTCGAACCAATGATCTGTATAGCAAGGCTTCAATAATCGCAGTCGTATCATCAGAATTGTTCCATGTCGCAAGAATCGTATCACAATTAACGATTCTGCGATTCAGTTCGATGAGTTTGTTTTGACCAGATTTTGACAGTTTTGGGCTTTTTCTCTCTCCAATTTGTGGTCGCATGCCTTGTGTAATACAACCCATGAATATATAATGCATACTATATACACATACAGACCCTACAAAGTTTCAACAAAAACAGGGGTGCTTGTTGATTGCTTTGCCGAACATTTCTTTTAAAAAAATGTTCTAATATTAAAATACTAATATAAATAGTATTCTATTGTGACTTATAGCATATATAATACAACATATACCTATTAAATAGGCAAACACAGACTACTGAACCCAAGTCAAGGGCTGCGAGTCTGCGAAACAAAACAGGGGTTAGCCGACCCCAATTGTATTGGTTTTTGACTCTTTATTTTTCATTTCTTTTATATAAAAGGTGGTCCCGAACCTACAATGCATGTTTTAGCAAGTCTGTTGTTTTGGGTTTAGACTTTTTACTTTTCATGTTTTATTTATCATTTTTGTAGTTCTATTTAATTTATTACCTAATCTTATGACTCACGATCGCAAATCCAATTGATTCACTTGTCTGATTTCAATCCACGATACGAATCCCGACTTGACAACTATGTCTGTGCTACATAGACCATAACTAAAACTGATGGGTATCACCATAAGTAGTTATTATCATTTGTTCGTGTTTACCGATTGTTGGAGTGGTAGTGCACAAAAATGTCGTATTTTCATAAAGTTAGACCGAGCTTTCTAGGATGGAAATCACTATTCTCATATTATCATAAAATTAGACCAAGCTTTGTAGGATGGAAGTCACTATTTTTCTTTTTTCTTTCTTTCGTTTATTATTTTTTTATTTTTAAATTATGTTTATGTTGTGTAATTTCAGATTAAATTTATTGTTGATGGCCATTGGGAGATTGATCCGCAGAGAGAAACGGTTACCAGGGGTACCATACACAACAATATTCTGCAAGTTCACAGATGATAAAGCTTTGACCGGGCCAATTTTATCACAAGTAAATATCGCCAAGTTAATTTGATAATTCACTTTCTACGACTCAGACTTGGGACTCAAAATCCTCTATACAGGCATTCACATTTCATACGTCATGGCAGTGTGGTGGCTATGTTGCATTTGAGAGCCTAATTCTCAAACCATGGGTTATGAAAAGCAAATGACTTTGATTTGGCATTTGTAGAGAGATATAAGACCCAACTTGCAGATAATTATTAGTGATATCAAATCCTTGGATTTTTAAGCCTTAGCAGCTTTGGCTCATTCTGTGACAGCCTAAGCTTTTGTGGGAGGTCCATCTCAGGCAACCTAAGCTTTTGTAGCAACCGTTGACTTAACATGGTTTCAGAGCCTTGTTTGTTGGAGGTCTTTGGTTCAAGTCTCCATCCTCGTCCTGGTGTGCATATTTGCACCTTGTTCTTGTCTCTATTATGTTGGAGTTTGTTCTTTTCTAGTTTGTTAACTCTCCATGAGCAAACGGGGTTGCACGTGAGGGAGAGTATTGGAGCTTGATATACGTTGCTGGACTCATTCTAGCAGTTTAAGTTTTTGGAGCAATTGGTGACTTAATAGTTACAAAATATGATCAGATGATTTAAGGACGGGATGTAAATAAAACACCAGCAATTTTTACTTGTTGTTTTGAGACACGTCTAAGTTGAGTAGTTGAGTTGCAATCTTATTCGCAATACTTGTTTATGGCAAGTGTTTACCCTTTATCTGTTTATCTAATTTATCACATTCTTTGTGGTTAGATGGTCACTACGGATGATCTTGGATTGCTCGATGGGGCGGTTTCAAGCTTGTTACCCAGATTTTTGAAAAATTCGTGCATTTTGCTGGAATATGCAGTTTTTGGCTCCATGCTTCCATTTAGTACCACTAAAAATAAGGGCTTTTTAGCTTCTCTTACCCAAATTTGTATAGTATATTAGTATCTTATCCTTCTTGTCAAAGGTTTTATTGGGTCGGATTCGTTTCCAAGTTCATTTGGGCAAGAAAGCAATAAGCAATAAATTGTCATGGAGACGAAAAAATTGGAGGGAAAAATAAGCACTCACCAATGTGCTGGTGGTGGTGAACAAAATATTCATTACAACAGTTACATAATTTTACATGGTAAAACTAGCCAATAAAGGGTTTGTATAATTTCATCTGGCCACCCTAATATCAGGGGATTTATTCTCTAATTTAGCAAAAATTTAAAATTTGTGAGGGGGATAAAATCTTACATGGTGTAAAGGTTATAACCAATATTTGCTCGTAGTGATGGCTACTGTTCGCGATAGTTGGAAATTTTGAATTGGTTAGAATTAATTTATTTTGATGTCTTGATATATGACTGGTACTGCAAGGCTTGAATTTCTGGCAGTTCCTCTCATACATCCAAAGTGGATTTAGTTCTTTATTTGGGTGGAGTAAGAATATGAAGGTATTGAGGATTTTTGGGACAATTTTATGGATCTGAAATGTATAGAGGAAAAGCACAGTAAAGGGTTGGTGGGGGCAAAAAAGAGAGACGTCGAGATGGGTTAATCTCAAGTGATTGGGGTTTCACGGGCAGGGTCTTGTGAGGTCCTAAAGTCGAACTTTGGAATCACCCACTTCATGAAAAAATAAAGACTCATCGCGGAAATGCCATGTGGGGGACTCTAGCTTATGAGGTGCCACGGGTCATATATGACTGTATGAGCTTAGTCGGTAGGGGTCGGTTCCTGGGTTGCCCGAAAAAGAAAAGAAAAAAAAAAATTTGAGGGTGTGTTTGATAAAATTAAAAATTAAGTGTTGAAAAATTAAGTACTGAATTTTTAGTGCTGAAAACTTTAAGGTGTTGAATTAGTAGTATTGCAAATATTGTCTTAAGTGCTGAATGTAATTAGATTGTTTTATTTATATAGCATGCAAAGACAAATAAACATGTTTCTATTGACAATAAAATACAAAATATACTCAACTTTGACGGTTTAACAACACATTTGTAATTTGTTCTCGCAAATTAATCATAAAATATTTATCTAATCGACCCCTTCCACCTGAATCTCTTGTTTGTTCAATCACATTTCTTATCTTAGCACGTGCATAGTTAAACATTTCTTCCTTTGTACTCAAATGACCACTTTGTCTGAAATTCGACAACGAATACCATACATTGCGGTAGAGTGCCATATAACTACGAGCGTGAGTATATGCAGCATCACGTAGGTAATATTTTCGAGCATTGTATAAAACATCAAGCCTTCGTCGAGCGCTGTCGTTCACTGACCGGTTAACCCTCTGGTCCTCTCTCTCTCCCCCCCCTTTAATATGTTTTTCTTCTCTGCAGCAGATTAGGGTTTCAACCTCTCTCTAGGAAACTCAAACAACATAGAATGGGCTATTTTTGTAATTCATTGGTGAAAGTTAAGGGTAGCACTGTCAAAACCGAAAACATTTTAATGGCCTATTTCGCTGAGCGTGTTCTTTGAAAAATTTCAATTGCTTTTTTTGGCTTAATCTTTTTAGTAGATATTTTGCTATATTTTAAATTAAGTGATTAGGGCATTATCAAAACACATGAAAAAGAAATATCAGCACTTAATTAGGTTATCAAACACACCCTTACAATATGGGTTCATGGGATCAATTCTTCCTGCTTGGATGAGAGATTTTCTTTTTTTGCCATTATTATTATTTTTTTTTTTGTCCAAAGATGTTCATGGGTTCAATTCTTCTTGCTGCAGAGTAGAAGGAAAAAAAAAATCTTGGAATATATAGTGTTTGTAAGATACATTCTGAAAAGATGAAGAATCTGATCAATACAATTTCAATTGGTAAAATGGGAATGAATAAATGATGGAAAGTGATGAGTTTTACTTCTTCACTCAATGATGTGTTTGGGTGAGTAAAATTTGAGTGAGCAAATTTGTTCTCCTTTTAAAAATAGAGAACATGAGATGTTTGAAATAAACTATCAATAATGATTCGTGCACATAAAATGTGCACATAAAGATCTAGGCCATTCATTTTGGTGGGTCCCATCTTTATGTGCACATAGCATTACCATAAAAAAATATTTGTCATATCCACCTAAAACAGGGTTTTGAGATGACCAAGAATCAACTCCCAGGACTTTTTGGAAAGGATAATGATAGGGACACAAAAATGGTTGCAAAGAGATACTCGTAAAAGGATGTGGTATCCCAATTGCCATCCTATGTGTTGAGTCCTACTATTACATGGGTGCCACATCCTTTTGTGAGCATCTCTTTGTAACCCTTTTGTGTCCCAAACACCGGCCTTTAAAAAAAGAAGGAAAAGATGAATGAGGTGAGGTCTCAAGTCTATCGTTCAAGAGAAAATATTTAGTGGGATCGTCACACTAAATCAGTATGATGAAGTGGTGTGATGCACCAATAATACAAGTCGATATGACCCCTATTTTTGATGGACTTGACAAGTAATTGACTTTTAGCAACATGTCATTTTTCCGTTACTTATCATGTGCCTCTATTTATATCGGACACGTGGCCCTACATTGAATAACTTCTCTTTGTATCATGTGTAGTTTCTGTTTCTATGTTTTTTTTTTATGGGTTAATTAGTAATATATCCCCCTTCTATAGGGTTTTTTGGTTTCGAGTCCCTTGGTTAAAAAAACATTTATATAGAGTCCCTTCCATATTTTCATCCCCAAACTACCCCCAAGATACAATTCTCACACAATTCTTGCAACAGTAACCCCATTTATAACCATTTCTTCCCCAAATTTCTCCCCTAAATACCTTCTCTGACCAATTGAAAGTTCATAACTCTATCCTAAATCACCATTCTATATTGTCATTATAAAAAGGACAACCACAAAAATCTATGGCCTGAGCTCCATAATTCAGTTGACCCCAGCTGATGGTGTCTTGAAGATTCCAACTTGCTCCGAAACTGCGATGTGTCTTTGAAGTTGGGGGAGAACTCACAAAATCACAAGTAGAACATCTACATACCGAGACTGGCGAAGAAAGGTATGCTTCGGCAAAAATTTGGGAATTGCTACTATTTTTAAGAAATTAACAAAATCGTGGTGGTTGTCATTTTACTTGTTGGGGTTTTCTAGAGAATGAGGGAGGTCTATGAGAGTTATTTTTTTTACCTACCAAATGTTTGTTCTTATGCTTTAGAGAAAATGGGTGGAATGTATCGGGGGTGGTCTATTTATTTATTTTTTAATCAATATGCTTTGGATTGTAAGGTCGTTTGGATTTGGAGTTTCTGTAATTTCATAGGGCATCATGCTTGTATCTTCTTTGGCCTTTGTGATTTTATAATATAAATCTACTTTAGCTCATAAAAAAAATACAAAAATTCACATTATTATCACTTTTGGTTATGAATCATTCTTGCATATGGATGTTGAGTTTTAGAAAATATTCACACCTAAGTGAAAATCACATAACAATCCGATTGTTGTTAAATACCACAATACTTTTCTTGTGCCCTCATTTCTTTTGGGTTGTGAATTTCACTGTATAATTCCACAGAATCATCAATTTGGGCTGTTATTTCTAATTGTGAATTTCACATTTTCGTCAGTTTGGGTTGTGAATTTTAGTTACTATTGGGTTGTGAAATTCACTGGTCAGCTCCACATAATCACCAATTTGACTATCCCATGTAATTACTTTTAGTAATGAATTGTTATTGCCATATAGTTAACGATTTTTAGTGAAGTTCACAAATTTACAATCAAGTCTCTGTGAATGTATGGGCTGGTTTAAATGAATTAACTGTCCTGTAAATTCAGTAAGTGATTTTCACAAAGCTTATAGTGAAATTCACAGTTCATCTTATGTGTGAAATTCACACTTCCCACAAGATCAACATGTACTCTAAGTCTACCACATTTACTTGTGAAATTCTCAAATAGATTGCATAAATATATAAGAACCTAACTATATTTTGTGAAATTTTCAAAATTGTGCATATTTGCTGATCAAAAATAAAATTCCATACATGTCAAATTTGAGAAATGGAAGTTTGCAAGAAAGAATCCTGATGGCTAACGATTGATAAGAGTATATTTGACGATGTCACACTATTTTATGGCTAATTTCATGATCTATTCACTATTTATTGCAAATTTAATATAAAAAAAATATGTGAGATACAGTGATTGTAGCAATTTAATGTGCTATATAATTCTAATTGGCAATGCATAAATGGCACAATAATGAATGAATGTGGACAAATGCATTTAATCTCCCATTAAATCCAATATCAAAGTTACATAATAATTTCAGCTATAAAGGTGATGGTTATTTAGGTCATATAAAACTCTTTAATCATGGTTAGTTAAGGATCTTATATTAAATAAGTAATAGGGTGGACTTTATCCATGCAAGGATAGCACCAATGGATTTATTGACATTTTTCTATTTTTTTAAAACCATTAATTAAGGATCTAAACTAAAAGGAACTCTACAATTAAACTAGGGGCGAACCCAGGATTTTTGGTCAGGGGGGCCTAGATAATACGAGGGTTCGGAGGCAGTGCCCCCGAGGTAAATTTTTTTGGGTCTACCCATATATAAATTATGTGTAAAATGGTAGAATTGTAAGTAAAATTGGTTTAACAACCCTAATTTGGGTAAATTGTGTAATTTTAGGGGGCCAATAAGTCTAGAAATTTCACAAATGCAAGGGGTCTGTGCCTAAAACTTGTAAAACATTACATGTAAATCTAGAATTTTTAGAAGTCCAGGAGGGACCTTTGTGAAATTTAGGAGGGTCTATTTCTAAAATCTATAAATTATTACACCTAGTTTTGCAATTTCTAAAAATCCAGGGGGAGACCTGTGTCACCTCTGGAGTCTATGTAGGCCCGCCTATGAATTAAACGTGTTGTAGCAGCACAAGGATGAATGACCTGATAACTCCTTGTATTTAAGAATAAAACAGACAACACTATTGCTAGACGGTGGTGATGAGCTGTAAAAACAGAGTCTCATGCACTCATATTTTTTGGAGTCTCACATCTGAGAGCATTTTTGTTCACCCCTTTGTGCTCACCATTTGCTCACCCTTGCCTCCACTAGGTGACATGTATGTGTCTCATTTTATTCTCATTTTGCTCCTGTATTATCTACGTATTATTGAAATAATACTCATGCCACTCAGTGAAGACATGAGTGAACACAAATGGGTAAAACAAAAAGAGTAATGCTATGCTTTCCAAATTTTTTTCCCAGCACATGTGGCAACGACCCTAGTTGATTTTGATTGGTTGATGTCAAAGTGGTCCTACCACTAATGAAGAGGGCCCACTGCCACATGTGTTGGGAAACACTTTTTGAAAAATTTTTTTTTTTGAGAAGCATAACATTATTCAAAACAAAATACTCTCCGCACACCTCGTGACGTGGTGTGACATTCTCACTGAATAATTTATCGGTATTAGTGGGTCCACGTTATTATTCTACAATCACATCACCGTCGTACACTGTCGTGCATGGTGGTTAGCGGCCACGATGTAAAGTCGTCGATTCGGATTTGGGACCCACGAGGGAGATAGGAGGTTGCAAAGAGAGAGAGAGAGACAGAGAGAGAGAGAGAGAGCGAGTCAGACGAGATCTCTCCATCCTATACGCCTATAAATACACACACCCCCCTCTCATTCTTCATTCTTCGCCTCGCAGATCTGTATAGATACACATTCATACATATACACAGGTACGTATATATGCTTTATCTAGATTTGAATCAGAATTTTAATTTATTCATTGCATTTATAACAAATTATGGATCTGATAGCAATGCTTGTATTGTTTGATTTTGATTTTGATTTTGAAACCAATGAACGTCTGACACAAGTTGTGTAATGGATTAATTTTTGTGTGATTCTGCGTGGCATTTGGTTTAATAAATCCAATTATGTCAATATGTCATCATAGTACCTGTGTTTCATTTTGTTGCAGTGACAATTGCAACAGTCAATTTTTTTTAAAATGGGTTTGATAATGATTAGCATTTTGTTCTCTATCTGGTTTGGGTAAACTATATAGACAGCTCCTCAGGTGTTGCACTTTTTTACTAATACCCCTAAGTTAAAAAAAAAACTCAGCAAAAATTATTTGTGAGGGGTATTTGAGAAGAAAAACAATAGTTGAATGAGTCAGTTTGTTGAAATTTTAGTTTAAGGGTGTTAGTGAAAAAGGGCGATACATGTGGGTGTGTTTGTATAATTTACTCTTCTGGTTTTGTACCAGCTGTTTAATGCTGTTAAACTACTTAATAATATGTTGTTTTATTTTTTTTATTTTTATTTATTAATATGGTTTTGATAGTTTGTATCCTCCTGCACATCATTCAACATCTGAGATTTGGTCTTGTGTCTGTTGGATCTAATTGTATGAGCTTATTGCATCTGAGATTTGTGTTTAATAAATTTTTTTTCATTAATATCTCCGAATATTGCTCTAATTATTACCAAAACTTAGAGGCTAATTCTAGTTCTGTGGTTTATAAGTGATCCAGTTCTCTATGTTCAAGTGTTTGGTAGATGCCTTTTTTTTTTTTAAATAGCCAGTGCTCAATCTAAATTCACTCCTAAAAACAGCCAAAGAAGAAGAAGAAGAAGAAGAAGAAGAAGAAGAAGAAGAAGAGAGAGAATGAGAGTAAGACCCAAAAATTATTTTATGCATTCTCAAACGGGGCCCTAAAACTGAAAAATGATAAACCGCTTGGTTACTGCTGTTCAATATTTTTAGCAATATAATTCCATAAACCAGAGATCTCTGTGAAATACTTTTAACTTCTTCCATGTGGGATTGCTTTACCCTTGTTCTTTGATACCCTTCTCTCCAACACATTGCCACCTAGATATACAAATTTCCCGTCTTCGGGTAAAGAGATACACAAAGTTCAAATGCACGCATTTGAATGACTCAAATCTAGTAGTATCTCAACTGTGAGAGAAAAAAAGAAAGAGAAGGATTATGTTTATTTCATGGGTTTAAACACATCAATTTGTAAAGCGCACCGACATATATTGAGCTATGATTTAGTTAGTATTAACCAATTTTTAATGTCACGTGGACATAATGCATTACAGTTTGATTCCTTTGACATAAGGCCTGGATGGAATGTGATAGCACTATGGTTTGATTCCTTTCGAAATGTTGTCGTGTGTTTGTATGAGTTCTTTTGTGTGATGTGTGAGAGTATAACACGTAAGCAAGTCAGTACCAATATAGATATGTACAGTAGTATAGTAGATGGGTCTGAGAGAGTACGTGGCTCGAGTAAGAGCCAAGGTAGTCCCAAGTAAAAAAGAGAGAGAGAGAGAGAGCAGTATGTATAGAGAGCCTTGGGTAACTTATACGTGAGTTGTGGAGTTTGCAGAGTAATGGAGAGAAAAGGGTAGAGGATGAGAGATTTGCTCTCAGTAGGTTCTCATTGTATATCGTTGATCCTCATGGCATTGAATGAGGGTGTAGTATTTATAACTGAGGAAAAGGAGTGTAGGTCACTCAAGCATGACTAACATGGTCCTTAGGTGGCTTCCTTAGAGAGGCTTCTAGGTTGGTGGACAAAAGAGGTGGGAATGATGTTTTCGGCTATGGGATGTGTTGACGAGAGGGAAGGGAGGTGTCACAGCTGGTGACAAGAAAGGTGCATAGTCGTGCTAAGGTGATGAGATGGTTGTTGCGGGCGGATGATTAGATTATGTCAGTGAATATTCTCAGTAACTGCGGCTACACGCCAAAGGCTCTAATTGGTTTAGGAGAGAGGTGAGGTGCAGTAGTGATGTGAGTGCCCCAGGTGGATGGGATGGGGGGCACACGTGAGGATGCACGTGTCTCTCTCTTTCCTTGGAACCAACCGTAACGTTGCCCGTGAGGCGTCTAGCTAAGGAGATGCCCTTAACTCTAGCCACCGATCCATGAACTCTCGAGATTCCAATGTGTAATACCCTTTAGTACTGCTCCTGACCAAGGGTAGTATGTGTGTGAAGATGTGTGCTTAATTATGTGGTGGTGATTAATTATTGGAGTGATACTTTCATTATAGATGTCATAGGTAGGTGACACCCTTGAGGAGGAGGAGACGACACCCATGTCATGTCTTAGACACGTGGTGGTGGTGATGACGTGGAAGGTTGCCACATGGCATTTTCAGTGTATTCACCTACAGTGTTTACGCAATGTGTTGTTTACTCGAGTTCTTTTCAATTTTTCAAGCAGGCAGTGAAGAATACTGGGCATCAGAAAAATGAATAGAAGTATTAGTCAAATTTCTACTATCTGATGTTTGAAGGAACACTTTTTATCCATGCTAGTAGAGAGGTGGATGAATACTCTATATTGGTTAATACTTCAATGGATTCTGAAAGTGCTGTTTGATAAAGCTTAGTATTAAGCAGAAAACTTTTTAGCCCCAAAGATTTGAAATGCTTTTGTCGAAGAATAACTTTTAACTTTTAAGGGTAACCTGTAATTCAAATACATTTCAGAAGCGCCTTTCACTTGCCACGTTCTTCATTTGAAGATAAATTAGGTGTCATTGACGTAACATTTAGACCCTTTTTTAAAATGGAATTCATCTCTACGCAATGATATTTTAGGACATTGAATACCATGAATAGAGCATTCATTAAAATTTGTTAGTTTGAGTTAACTGGAAACTCACTTGTCGATATCTGGTTTTTTCTCAACAGGTAAGCTGATGAAACCTATGCGTTTTCCTTATTATCTTTTTGGAATCCAATAATATGCACGTTCCGACACATGTACCTCACATTGCATTCTTGTGTTTCTTCAAATTCAGTCATTCCATTTCTAATGCTGACAACTAACACATTCCTTAATTGTCTACACCATTCTAGATATGGATACTTTCCTCTTCACCTCTGAATCTGTCAATGAAGGCCACCCTGACAAGCTTTGTGACCAAGTCTCGGATGCCATCCTCGATGCTTGCCTAGAACAGGACCCAGAGAGTAAAGTCGCCTGCGAGACTTGCACCAAAACTAACATGGTCATGGTCTTCGGTGAGATCACAACCAAGGCCAAGCTAAATTATGAGAAGATTGTCCGAGACACTTGCAGAGGCATCGGGTTCACATCACCAGATGTGGGCCTCGATGCAGATCACTGCAACGTCCTAGTCAACATTGAGCAACAGAGCCCAGACATAGCCCAAGGGGTCCACGGTCACCTCACCAAGAAGCCCGAGGAAATTGGAGCCGGTGACCAAGGCCACATGTTTGGCTATGCAACCGATGAAACACCTGATCTCATGCCCCTAACCCATGTCCTGGCTACCAAGCTTGGTGCTCGGCTCACCTCGGTGAGGAAGAACAAGACTTGCCCGTGGCTGAGGCCTGATGGTAAGACCCAAGTGACTGTTGAGTACAAGAACGAGAATGGAGCCATGGTACCCATTAGAGTTCACACCGTTCTCATCTCAACCCAACATGATGAGACCGTCACAAATGAGCAGATCGCCAAGGATTTGAAAGAGCACGTGATCAAACCTGTCATCCCTTCCCAATATTTGGATGATAAAACCATCTTTCATCTCAACCCATCGGGTCGGTTCGTCATTGGTGGACCTCATGGTGATGCAGGTATGGTTGTCAAATCATGAATCAGTTTGTCAAAATTATGAATCATAAATCGTAAGTTCCACTTTTTGTTGAAAGAAAAAAACTGTCTATGTATATATTGTGTATTCATTAAAAAAAATACGCGCGCGCACGCACACACACACATGTGGAGTGCTTAAAATGTACAAAATAACAATTTAACACAAGTTTCATGCAATTTCTAGGCTATTCTGAGTTTTCTGCTTAAAACTTGAAAGTTATTCCAAATTATGAATTTTGAATTGTATTGGGTGGGTTGTATAAAATTCAATTGGACTGATTTTAACCACCATGGATGCAGGACTCACCGGGAGGAAGATAATTATTGACACTTATGGTGGGTGGGGTGCTCACGGTGGAGGTGCTTTCTCGGGGAAGGACCCTACTAAGGTGGACCGGAGTGGGGCCTACATTGTTAGGCAGGCAGCTAAGAGTGTGGTGGCCTCAGGACTTGCCCGCCGGTGCATTGTTCAAGTTTCTTATGCTATTGGTGTCCCAGAACCACTTTCTGTGTTTGTGGATACTTACAAGACTGGGAAGATCCCAGATAAGGATATATTGGCTCTTATTACGGAAAGCTTTGATTTTAGGCCAGGAATGATAGCAATTAATCTTGATCTCAAGAAAGGAGGCAATTTAAGGTACCAGAAAACTGCTGCTTATGGCCATTTTGGTAGGGATGACCCGGATTTCACTTGGGAGACCGTGAAGGTCCTCAAGCCCAAAGCTTGAGTTTGTGGGTTAGCCGGACATTTTTTCTGCAATCCGAACTTCTTGTAGACGTCTCTGTGGTTTTGGAGGAATAGAAATTCGTTGTTGCTTTTACACACATTGATTTCTGATCTCTGGTGAATTGGGATGTGTTATTTTTAGTCCATTTATTACGATTTATGAGATTGAGACCTATGATGTTTTGGAGTATTTCTCTTTTTTGCCTTATATTTATCCTAGTTTTCGCATGTATTTATTATTAGTAAATGACCCATTTCATTATCGAGGATCTAGTTGTTTTGAATCATTTTTGTACTGAAGGTGACTTTGAACAAGTTGATTTGCTTAAGGATTCGAGTTAGTTGTGTAGCATATGTGTAGCATTGATTTGTCATTCTTTCTTCCTGGCTCTTGTTAGTGTGTGTGGTGCTTGTGGGCACTTTGCCGGAAGCTAAAAAAAAAAAAATAATAATAATAATAAAAAAAATAAAACTTTCCAAATAGTCTTTAATTGTGTTGGGGGCATTCTTCATTTTTTCAAAGGTGTGGCTCACTAAATTGTAATTGTTCAAACCTTAACCGATAAGTGAAGTGCAAAAAGAACTTTGTCCTTCTGTTGTCAGAATCTTACGATTCTTGAATCGTATCACTTCCTAAACAATTCAAATAGGTACGCTCCTGCGATTCTCTTTTGCATCTTACGGTTCTTACGATGATATTGTCAGATATAAAAGCTTTTTTTTTTTTTTCCCTTTTCATTTGCTTTTAAAAAAATATATATATTTAGATTGCTAACCATCGTATCTTTTAAGCCACTCAGGATTGTTGTAGAAGATCCATACATTTTTCTTCCACTTTATTTTATTTCCAAATATTGTAGGGCCATTTTCAAGAGGAACATTTTGAAATATCTTGCTCTACAAGTCCAAATCGAATTCCATTTTTATTCACCTGTTTTCACTTACAAGAGGAAGTATATAAGAGCAATCTATTAATAGAGATGGTGGATGTATTGTGATAGAGATGGTTTTTTTTTCCTAATTCACAGTTTGAATATATAGTCATGTTGTGCTACCGTTAGATTTTTTTTAATAACTGAGATGATTGCAAATTTGACCCTTAAAAATAAATATAAAAATGCTTGTTTCTAAAAAAAAAATAACTGCAATACTTATTTTTTTTAAATGTATATTTCCAAAAATACCCTTTATAATCGGGTTGACCCAATTAAAATATGACCCAACCTATTTATTAATCGTGTTAAATGGGTTGACCCGTTTATGATTCATACTCTTATAAGCTAAACCCAAACCCGTTTAATTTGTGTCGGGTCGAAAATTGTCACTCCTATCTATTAACACTGTGAAGAACTTTGGAGATTAAAACTTTTTGGCTAAGTTTATTCTATTTTCCAATTTTCACAAGTTTGACCCTTATTTGAGTATTTTGGCGCTTTTCAATGTATCATCGAATCTTATAATTAATGATTCCATTCGTGATTTAGAAAATAAAAATATTAGGCACACAACACATTTCATAACAAGGCTTTAAATGTATGTACCCTGTGTTGTGTAAGTAGTGCATAGAAAAGTGTGAAAAATTCAAACAGCGAAGCCTGCACAGTGTATAACTCATTTAAAGCCCTGTTATGGAATGCGTTATAAAATATATTGTGCCACTGTGCCTAGCATTTTTGGATAGAAAAATAGCATTTCAATTCACAATACGAATCATAATGAATGGAAATTTGACAACTATTAGTCTTATAAACATCTATCACAATTTAGAATTCTCTTAGCTCCAGTCAATAGAGCAAAAGGTGAATTAGGTCAAAGTTTAATACCTTAATCCCTATCTTGAAAGAAGTGAAAAAACTTTCACTCAATACTTTCAAGCAGGCAAAGTTGCATGTGGCTGCCAGTATTCGGGAGTTTTTATCCGCTAGTGAAATTGCACCTCTTAAAGTTATTCATATCCACACTCAAATTTTTTTTTTTTTTTTTTTTGGATGTGATTCATATCCACTCTTTTGATGCAACAAGGTTCATGATTTGCAAAACTTGCTGGAAACTAAGAAAGTTTCATTTATTTTCAGAAGAGATTAATATTGGGAATTTGGTTAAATGTTAATTTTGTGGTAGTTCACCCTAAGTGAAAGATATAAAGCTGGTTAAGATAAAACATGATGATGTTTAGTTTCACTTTGATTTCTCTATATAGTTTGACACATACCAGTATCATGTTGTTTTTGACATAAATATATTCTTGAGTATTCTTAAATTGGTCATGGACTTTTACGCGATAAAAAGGGCATCAACCAAACCCTTAGGCTTTGTTTGGGGACGGAAAAGAAAAGAAAATATAGAGGAAAGTAGAAAAGAGAAGTGATTAAATTGAGAAATAAATTAAATATTTCAAATGTGGTCAATTATTTTCCTTCATTTATTCGTATACTACAATTATGTTTTAAAACCTTTTAACTTTAATTTTTTTTTTTCCCGAATTACAAGGGGAATGGCTGTGGGTCAAACAGTCGTATTTGTGAAATGGAAGAGTCTAAGACCTAGTTCAGTGCCAAACGAGTTATACTCACTTTACAATTTTTAATGTCTACAATTTTTTTTCGTTCTTATTTTCCTTCGCCTTT
This sequence comes from Hydrangea macrophylla, assembly GCA_033977485.1. Taxonomy (NCBI): domain Eukaryota; kingdom Viridiplantae; phylum Streptophyta; class Magnoliopsida; order Cornales; family Hydrangeaceae; genus Hydrangea; species Hydrangea macrophylla. Next base: position 100,201,617 of record CM066999.1, on the reverse strand, counting down.
TCTAAATCTGCAAACCAAACATTGCCTTCAAAAAGATAAAACAAATTCAATTATCTAGCACAAAACCCATTTCAGATTAAGTGAGCATTGCTTATTGGAAGTCCTGAACATCCATGATAACTCTTCATCGAATCTTTAAATACTGGTCAACAAGCCAGTTTTTCACACATTCATACTCAGAATATTCCAGCTTCTTGAACAAAGGCCAATTTTTTTTTTTTTTTTTGCAGTTATTAGAGTTAGTCTATACTTTGTCCTTCATGGCCCCAAACCACCATGTCCTCAACCACCATATCAAAGCTAACCAAACTTTGTTGCCCACATCTTTTCTTGCTGCAAAACTGCCCAAACATGAAACAACTCATGAAATTTCATTCCCATTTCATCACAAATGGCCTTTCCAATGACACCCTTTTTCTCAGCACCTTACTATCATTCACTGCTCTCTCTCCTACTGGAGATTTGGGTTATGCCCACTTAGTTTTCAATCATATTGATTCACCAAATGTATTCATGTTCAATACTATGATCAGAGGCTATGCTTATAGCTCTGATCCTATACAATCTATATGTATGTATATTCGAATGCTTCGATTCGGGCTCTTTCCTAATAATTACACCTTCCCTTTTGTTATCAAAGCCTCATCACAAGTTATATACCCCATATATGGATATTGTATACATGGGTCTGTAATTAAATTTGGGCATTATGTGGATCTTCATATCACAAATTCAATTTTGCACATGTATGCAAGTTTTGGGTTATCGAAAGAGATCTTTAAAGTGTTTGATGAAATGCCTGAACCAGATGTGGTCTCATTGAATGTTATAATTCATGATATTGCTCAATGTGGTTCTCTTGATGAGGCTTTGATTGCATTTAGCGAGATGAGAACTTGCGGGGTTGATCCCAATGCGGTTTCTCTTTTAGGCGTTCTCTCTTGTTGTTCAAATGCGGGGAACTTGTTTGTTGGAAGGATGATTCATGTCTATATAATTAAGAAGTGTTTGATAGTCAATGAAAATCTTGGAAATGGGTTGCTTGATATGTATGCAAAACTTGGAGATGTGAATTCAGCTGAGAAATTGTTCAAAAGAATGATGGTTAAGACGGTAATTTCATGGACGTCCATGATAGATGGTTTCATACAAAAAGGCGATTTAGAAAATGCGATTCAACTTTTTAATGAGATGCCTGAGAAGGATACACCTTCTTGGAATGTGATGCTTAATGGGTATGTAATGGTAGGCAAAATGAAATCTGCTGAAAAAATTTTCAGAGCAATCCCGAAGAAGGATTTATTTTCTTGGAATAGTATGATTGGTGGGTATGCGCAGAACAAGAAGTACGTAAAATCTTTAATGTTCTTCAAAGAAATGTTCATTTCGGGTATAAATCCTGATCGAATAACACTAGTTAGTGTATTCTCTGTTTTTGGGTTTTCGGGGTTACTTGATCTCGGAGAAATGACTCATTCTTATATGAAGAAACATAACATAAAGGGTGAAAATGTGGAGGTAGCTTTAATGGATATGTACTCCAAGTGTGGAGCTCCTGAGAAAGCTTTAAGGACTTTCAATGAAATTTTCAACAAGTCAGTGTTGGCTTGGAGTGCTATGATTGTTGGGTTGGCCATGAATGGACTTGCCATTGAAGCTCTTGAGCTTTTCCATCAAATGTGTATTGAAGGTATGAAGCCAAATGAGATTACTTTTATCGGTGTTTTGTGTGCTTGTAGTTATGGAGGCTTAGTTGAAGAAGGTAAATGGTTCTTCAATGCCATGAGCGAGGTCTTCTGTATTGAACCGAGGTCCGAGCATTTCGGGTGTATGGTCGATATTTTGGGACGTGGTGGGTATTTGAAGGAAGCGGAGGACTTTATTGGGAATTTACCGGTTGAAGCTGACTCGAGTGTTTGGGGAGCTTTACTTGGTGCGTGTAAAATGCACGGTGAGATTGAAATGGGCGAAAGAGTGGCGAGAATTTTGGCTAAAATGGACGGACACGATTCCGGGAAACATGTTCTTCTCTCCAACATGTATGCTGAAGAGAGAAGATGGTTTGATGTGGAGAAAGTGAGGAAGAAGATGAAAGTGTGTGGAGTGAAGAAGATGCCCGGTTTTAGCTTGATTCAACTAAAAGGTGAAATGAACCAGTTCATGGTAGGGGATACTTAGACCCCGTTTGGATCAAGCTTATTTGGGACCAATAATCAATTTTTGAGATTATTTAGAGCTCGTTTGATAACGTTGCGATTTTCATTTTTTGTTTCCGTTTTTTTTTTTGAAAACTTGTTTAGTATTCGTTTTCTTTTTTCTCTTTATGAAAACGAAAATCGGAACATGTTTGGTAATCATTTATGTTTTTCTTTCTTTTTGATTTTTTCCGGAAACAACAAACCGAAAACAATAACAAAAAAAGTGGTTTTCAGATTTTTCGTTTTGGAAATTGAAAACTGAAAAAATGACCCTAGATATTTGAGTCTTAAAAATCTCCTTTCTCACAAGTCACAACATCAAATGGACTCTTCTTATTCTATCAAAATAAATAAATAGATAAATAAAATTGGACTCTTCTTATGCTGGCAAAACAAAGAAAAAAAAAAAAGAAAAAGATATGACCAGGTATATGAAGACAATAGAAGCAGCATTTTAGTGAAAATGTCCTGGCATGATATTATTTTTATGGAGTAAACTTCAGTGCAGTAATAACTGTGCTGTTCATCCTGTGCCTCTCACAGGATGAACAATGCACAGCAGTTTTTTTTTTTTTTTTTTTTAAGGAAATTGGCTGTGCACTGTTCATCCTGTGAGAGGCACAGGATGAACAGCACAGTAAAAACTGCACTGAAGTTTACTCCTATTTGTATCTGATTTTTATGAAAATTAATATTATATTGATTTGATAAAAAACAAAATTTGGCTAGAATTTAAGGCTTTGTTTGGTTTGTGGATTCGTTGAAGGAAAAGAAAATGAAAGGGAAAGCAAGAAAAGATAAATTGGTTCCCTTGTGTTTTCCCGTACCTATTCTCCATGCTTAAACACCATTAAACAATAATAAAAAAAAATTCTAAAATATAATTGTAACTTAAGAACAGAGGGAGAAAAATCACTTTTTTAAAAATCAAAATTTTCTATTTATCTCTTACTATGTTTTCTTTTCATTCTTACTTTCCTCATTATTATTTTTTTGGTAACCAAACAAAGAAAACTGAAAAAGTGTTTTTGCCTACAATATGAATTAAATACTATTCCATCCATGTCTCTTTAATATCAAATCAATACCTAATTCATGAGCTAAGCAGGCACAATCATTCAATTACTCAATCAAAAACTGAAAAAAGGACATTTCCGAAGTCTGCTCTTGATTTTTTGTACGAAACAGATAGGTTTAACCGTGTGACAAGAATAAGGGTGTGTTTGATAACCCAATTAATTGTTGAAAATCAAAAGTTTCAGTAGTTTTTTTTTCTTCTTCCACTGCGTTTGATAATGTGCGAATTCACTGAAAAAACAACCAAAAATCTATTGAAAACCTTAAGTAAAAAAGTTCTATTGAAAAAAAAATCATTGAATGCAAGATTAAAGTTTTCAGTACTTAATTTTCAATTTTATCAGACGGAATCTAAGTTTGGGTTCTCCCACTCTGTGTAACATCTATAACCATTGAGTTAAAAGGGGTGCTATATCTCAAATGTGTCCTTTTGGCTACTCTTGCTTAAAAAATTGTGCCCCAATTCTGGAGCCAGAAACCAAAATTGGTTTAATTGGTTAGGAAATCATATTTATAGTTGATGGAGAGAGAAAAAGAGTAACTAAATTTAGGCTTAGTTTGGCCCCCATGTGGCTTTTTAAAAGGAGCTTATGAAATTTACTACTAAGTTGTTTGATAATTTTGTACTAGTGACACACTACTCTTCAAAAATATATCATGAAACCAAAAAGCCACATTGAGCTTTTAAAAGCTCCATTCTAGAGCTTTTAAAAGCTCCTCCAAAAAAGCCCTAAGTTCAATTTTTACAAAGCGCATAAACTAGTTACCAAATGAATTAACATTAAATTGTGCTTTAAAAAAGGAGAAGCACCAAAAAGGGGGCCAAACTAAGCCTTAGAAAGGAAGATATTGCTATCAAAACAATGTTATAGTGTATTTAGGATTGCGGTGCATCAAACTAAAATATTAAAATGGCTATCGTTATTGTCTATTGTGTTGGAGTGTGGGATTCACAAGTAACTAAGTAAGACACTATTCAATTAACCATATACCCAAATTGGTTACTAACTATTGGGAGAAGCTCTAACATCAAAATACCACCATGCAATGCCAATTTTTTGCTTCGATTATATCATCTCTCTTACAAACCCTGCAAGGTCGGATAATTTGGCCATCTTGAAAGGGTCCCATGTCATTAAAGGGGTGGATAATATACCATTTTCAAGGGATGTAGCAAATTTGCATTTGCATCAAATTTACTGAGTCAACTAGGATAGATGGGCTCCAAATGAAACATCAAACTACAAAGTCAAATTTGAATTATGGCCCAATTTCAACGAAGCCATATTTGCGATACTAATCTCATGGGACAAATCTTTTTCAGTGAATTTTTTGATCTCCAATTCCAAAAAAGCAAAAAGAGTAATATTTGAGATACTAATAAATTTCACTAACACTTACTAACACATTCCATCTCTCTCCTAGTGGCACTGTGGGGTCCGTAGTGAACCCCGCAGTACCATTAGGAGAGAGATAGAGTGTGTTAGTAAGTGCTAGTGAGATTTGTTAGTGCCTAAAGCAAAAATTTAAGAGTAATTCTTGGGACACAACTTTCATACAACTTTCACACAACCTCCTTAAAAGATGTGTCTATCTCTCTCTTGTGATGTCACTGGATCCCACAGTAACACGGGAGAGAGATAGACACATTTTTTAAAGAGGTTGTATGAAAATTGTGTCCCAAGAATTACCCAAATTTAAAGTACATTCTCTCACCTTTTTTTAAGGTAATATATATATATATATATAATTACTTTTCATGTATCCTTTGGAGTGATGTGCTTTGATACTTCATGTTTGACTTCAATATAGCAAAGTAGTGATATGAAAATTTAATATATTCTTTGAAAATGGTCTAAGAATCATAAGATGGTCAACTAGCCACCACTTTAGGAGGTCTGATTTTTAATTGATTAAATGCTTGGTTATACCTTTACACACTCAAAACGTATTCACATTTTGAGGTGGAATAATGAGGGGTTCACTATCAGTCTCTTCTCATTGGTCCATCTTAAGATGTTGATACTTTTTGGGTGTGTAAGGATGTACTCCTAGCACTATTGTTTCTAATTAAACATACACCCACACACTCAACCCCCCGAGAGAATATTGGTTGCAACGGTGATACCACATCACCGTGTCTACGTGGTGTCATCAACCAATCAGATTCCTCTAATACCTTCCCCCCCCCCCCCCCCCCCCAAGAAAATAATTGGTTGCAATGGTGATACTACAGTGCCGTGTCTATGTGGTGTCACTAACCAATCAAGTTCCTCTAATTCGTCCATTAGACATCCACAAAATTATTCAGTGTAACTGTCACACCACATCAGCATGCAGATGTGGGTGACCTTTTAATCTTTACCAAACATATGCCCCATATTTCCAGGGAGATCATGACAATCTGTCTTCTGACAACTCCATGTCATGATCCCCAGGAAATAGGGGGCATATTTATGGTGTAGATTAAACTATCACACCAAGTCAGCATGCTTACATGGTATAACCGTCACACTGAATAATTTCTCTAAAGAACTAGATTAGTTGGTGACATCATGTAGGCACGATAACGTGGTGTCACCATTGCAACCAATATTTTCTCCCCCCACAAAAAAAGAAAAAAGAAAAAAAAAAGAATGTGATATATTATACAAATAATGCTATTCCGCGCCTACTTGGGTTAGCTTTGAGAATTAACATATTTTACTAATAGATTTTTGGTAGAGATTTTTGAAAAGGTGTTTAACATTTAGTATTGTTGTGGAGTTAGAGATTTTGTAAAATAACTGTCACGCCCCGACGTAGCATAAATAAGGAAAGCGTTTAATTTTTTTTATGGACCCGTAGGTCGCGACAGTTTGAAGGATCGATTCTGTCCCAAACGTCGAACAAACAAAACATAATAATCAGAGCAGAGCAATCAAGGCTTATAAAATTTTCTAACTTATTACATCATATGATACGGGGTCAACTAAGGCACAGACCGCCTTAACATAAAACAATAACTTAGTGTCTGTTACAGTCATCCTTATAAAACAAAACAGTTTAAAACTTAAAGCATATAATCAATAACAATTCTCTCATTCCAAAAGCAGCAATTCTCAGTTAGCGTAGTCATAAGGTCCTTCCTGGTCATAACCTGAGAAGCCTGAACACGAATGTCCAGGACGCATCAACGTCGTCAGCTTCAAGAAGCTGGTGAGTATTAAAAACATAACTTTAAATGTAAAACATACTCATTTACCATTTTCAAATTCCCATTTAAATCCACAAGTTTATATTTAAGATAAAGAGCTTGTTTAGAAAACAACCACAATATTATTCAAAAGATAAGTTCACACATATGTGACCGTGTATGAGAACGATGCACCATCTCATCTGACCGACTCTTTTCTCTCGACAAAACCCAACAACCCACTATCTTACTCCTGGTATCTTTGAAACACTAAGATAGCCACACTTTAGCAACGGGGCGCCAAGGAGTTTCCAGTTTGCCTCACACTTTGGTCCGGGGTACCAGGGAGTGTCCAATGCCTCACACTTTGAATACCCTAACCGCCATGCAAATACCGGGGCAACCCCTCACGCAGTATCCAGACTCGAGTATCAGGGAGTGTCCGTAGGCCACACTTTAGCACTACCATGGGTGCCAGGGAATGTCCAAGTTCGGCTTCACACACTTTAACGCTTCCATGGGCGTCAGGGAGTGTCCATATTTGCCACCGTCGCATTTCAAAGATACCCTCGCCACAATCTCATCCACAACCACAACCACAACCACAACCACAAACTCAAACTCAAACTCTTTCCACACTACCATTACTCTTTTCCACACTGACTAACACCCACATGCATGTACCACTGACTCCATATGAATGACATGGACTTAAACATAAGCAAAATGCTGAATTAAATGAACAACACGTGTACGGGGATTGATAACTCGTAATTCATTTCCTTAATCAATTCAAACATACTAATAGCATACTGTATTAATAAAATTCCCAAACAGAACTTTAACAGTACTTAAAAATTGAACCAAACAGTCCCTAAATACAAAACAGACAAAAACCAGAATCTGCCCAAGGTCGCGCGCGCGGATCGCTCGCGCGAAGTGTCGCTCGCGCGGTCCGCTCGCGCGATAAGCCCAATTTTCATTTTATATACACTTTCCTGTCTGCCTGAAAAAGCCAAGGTCGCGCGCGCGGATCGCTCGCGCGAAGGGTTCCTCGCGCGACCCTCGCTCGCGCGATCTGCCTAAATTCCATTTTATATAAATAAACTCTTATGTCTTCCTGGAGACGCATACCTCGCGCGCGCGGGCCGCTCGCGCGAGGGGTCGCTCGCGCGGGCCGCTCGCGCGATCCTCGCGCGCGCGATCGTGGCGCGAGATGAAGCTGAGGCTTCTTCTTCCTTGCAGAAACTGCTCTGTTTTAGATTAAGGGGTCCAAATTGACCCATTTTCGAAATTGAAAGTATATAGGGCATATGATATATGATTCTCTTCGGTTTTTCACAAGGATTAAGAATCCAAAGTCAATTTAACACCATTTGATCCATAGCTCTCCAATTTTATGAAAAACTAAAACATGTCAAAACTAATTTTCTTACATACTTTCTCATGTGAACAAATTAAGGCCTAATACTTTAAACATGGCATGTAGGATGTATAATCTTTCATATTTCATTCTAAAAACGGATTTTGGTTGAGTTTGGAAAATCTTGATTTTTCAAGCTATGAACTTCAACGTACAAACATCAATGGTGATTCTGCAAATTAACTACCCAAATCAGAAAATAAGGAATGGATTACATTATGAGTGAGTTAGTAATACTCACTGGGATAAAGAGATGTGTGTTGAGAAAGAATCACAAGCTAAGAAATTCAAACCCAAGCTTTGGCTATGGGGATTAAGCTTCTCTCTCTAAAATTTGAAATCTGTAGAACTCTCTGTGTAACTCTCTAAACTCTCTCAAGAATTCAGTAAGAAGCTCAATGTGTGTGTGAGAGAGTGTGTAGTGTAAGTATATATAGAATCTCACAATCTTGGGCTCCAAGTTGTGAGTTGTGAAACACACTCTACAAACTAAATTGTTTTCCTTAATTACTAATTGAACTAACAATAACATAGAGCATATAAGCTGAGTTATACATACGTATATCCATTCTCAGATTGTGAAGAGGTAACTTAGAGCAGTAGGGGTCAATTAGAGATATAGGGGTCAAGATAAGTTGTTTGGGAAAAACAACTTGTGGCCTAAGAATACATATACAAAATTGCGATATCCAAACAAGGCACAAGTAAATCATGAGTTGCCATAATTGGTAAGTAAGCATAGTCACTTCAACCTTTACGTCCAAATCAAAACTGTGCAGGTTAAACGTGACGCGGACTGTTTTGTTCATAAACTGGTATTTTCGGGGCACGGTGGTTACCACAAAAATACAGAAATTTCATTTTACTGTAGGAAACGGTTTTCTGGTTTTATAAAAATACAGTTAGAATTAAAAGAAAACATTCTCACCGTTTTGAAATACAGATTTGAAATTCAATACAGGTGTTGCTAAATTTCGTATAATCGCAGTTTGACCCCAAAAGTAATTTTAATATGAAATAACACAAGGGATTAAAACATGAGAAATGTAATTAAATGAAGCAGTCAATACCAAATGAAATTTAATATGACAATGCAGTTAAATATGAAAATGCAGGTTATTACAATAACAATTTCAATGGAATTTTTTTTTAAAAGTTCGGTCCATTTGTTTCTAATTCATAAGAAGTCCTGCCAACAATTTAAAGATCAAAATACCCCCACCTTGTCATTCACGCCTCCTCAATCAGAATATATAGCTAAAACTCTGCAAAACTACTGAAATCTCAAACAAACCTAAAAATCCAACACGAAATCATAAAAATTTAGTATCAACAACAGTTTTTGAAGAAACCAGACAAGTTTGAAGCCCTAATTTGTCATGCATTGTTCACGGACCCCCACCTTGTCATTCACTCCTCCTAAATCAGAACAGAAATCTAAAACTCTGCGAAACGATTGAAATCTCAAACAAACCCTAAAAATCTAACACGAAATCGCAGAAACTCAACATCAACAACAGTTTTTGAAGAAACCAGACAAGTTTGAAGCCCAAATTCATCACACACTGTTTACGGCCAATGTTCATGCACTATTCACGGGGGCACTTTTCATGCGCACTGTCCACTTCTTAAATTTTGAGAGAAATTTCACTTAATGTTTGAAATTAGATCTTAAGTGAAATTTCTAAGAGAAATTTAACAAAATAAGTTAAATTTCACTTAACTTAAATGAAGTTTGCAATTTCGTTTAACAAAAAGTAAGTAAATTTCAATTAAATTTTAAAAAATTCAATTAAAAATTTTAAGTTAAAATTTTACTTACTGTAAATTCCTAAACAGAATAACCTTAAATGAAGGTTGAAATGATGAGAATCAACATGTGCCATTACAAGATCCATTGCATGTTCCAAGTGGGCCAATTACAAGAGCAAGATCCAAAAAGATGGCAAGGCCTCTGGGTGTTATACCTAGAGGTCTCAAGTTCGAATCTCAAGGGGTGGCCACAGGTGATTCACCCGGACACCCTGGCCTCTTGGGATTAGTCGAGGTGCGGGCAAGCTGGCCCGGACACCCACGGTTACCAAAAAAAAAAAATCAAAAAAGATAAAAGAAGCTTTCAATGGGCTGATTTAGGAGATTTGGGCTGATTTCAAGATTCTTAAGAGTGGCCAAAATGGGAATAAAGACTTTGTCAACTTAATTCATGCATGTAAAGATAAGGGCTGAATATAACTTCCAAGTTATAGTTATTTATGTTTTATAGATAATAGTTAGGAGTTTGTTCATGTTTCTAAGTGCATTTAATTTCTAAGTGCATTTAATGAGTCAAACTAGTTTTTTTTTTTTTTGTCTGTGTTAGCTTTTGATAAATTCATGCATGTAAAGATAAGGGCTGAATATAACTTCCAAGTTATAGCTATTTATGTTTTATAGATAATAGTTGGGAGTTTGTTCATGTTTCTAAGTGCATTTAATGAGTCAAACAAGGGGGTTTTGTGTGTGTGTGTGTGTGTGTGTGTGTGTGTGTGTGTGTGTGTTGTTGTGTTAGCTTTTGATAAAAAAACGTGATGGCATTTAATCCTATGGTTGGAGGGTTGTTCCAATCCTATTTATATCATTTTCTATCTATTGTATGGACATATTTGATCATTTGATAAAAATTGAGTTTTTACTCATTCTTCTTAGTTCTTTGCTGAACTTCCATAACTTATCAAGGTTTTCACCTTGTGGTGTTCAAATCTAAGAATATCTATGGTTTGCATCTCTTTATAGACGTTGGGTCTCAGGTTCACTAATTGGAATACCTGTGGTTTGCGTCTCTTTATAGGCGTTGGGTCACATGTTCACTATCAACAAATCTAAATTTAGCTTTCTTGGGAAGATATTCAATCTTTGTTGTTGGGTCTCATAGCAAGTCTATTGAGGTTCGCATCAATGGTTGTCGGAGTTCGTTGCACTGGCGGCAGTGGTGACGACGTTGATGATCATAGTGATGAAGAGAATAGAGAGAGAGAGAGAGAGAGAGAGAGAGAGAGAGAGAGAGAGAGAGAGGAGGTTCAGTGTAGCGAGTGGGATGACCATTATAGTGCCACTGCCTGACATGGAAGACGATCGACCACGAGCTTGTCTGAAATTGAAGATAGAGACAAAGACTCTAGATCCGAGATCAAAGTCGACAACGATGACGGTGTTGAGAGAGAGAGAGAAAGAGAGAGAGAGAGAGAGAGAGATCTAGAGAGAGAGAGAGAGAGGGGTCACTTTGCCTCCATCTTGTACGATGAAGGCGCGTGGTTGGAGTTTGGCGACTGGGACGAGATCGGATCGGAGAAGCTGATGAGCTGCCGGCCACTGGACTTCCCCTTGGTCCTCATACTTCCTCTTGGTGCACGACGACTGAGTCTTCGGCTATGGGAGCTCTATAAATCTAGAGAGAGAAAGAGAAAAATGGGAGGCTAGGGTTTCTTGGGGATGAAAAACATGAGATTAAAATGTCCAGGGATGTAACACACTTTAGGATTTTAATTCAAGGACTTTTTAACAAACTAAGAACTAAATAGAACTTTAAACTCTTGGTTGCTGTTTATAGGGATTTTCTACTAATTTTTTCTCTCTCATTTTTTTTAACATTTTTTTTTGTGTGAAAAATCTCAAAAATTTTAAGTGCTTTTTAGTTATAAGGACAAAATAGAGAACTTTTATGTTCGGAGGTCCTTCCAAAAAATAATTGTAGTGAATAGTCCCTAGCCATTTTTTAGTCCCAACATATCCCTTTCATTAAATGTCATTTTAGTTACAGTTTATCTATAGAGTCAAATTTCAAACTTCTTTATTCCTAGAATCTCTCCATAAATTGAGTATTGATTCAACCTTTCTCAAAAAATCAAGTCCCTCGACTTCAATCAGTATCCTTTTATCGCACCGTCATCGTCGTCAGTAGTGCATGAAACTTCTATTTCTTGTATTTTTCTTCTCGTTCGAGTTTGTTGATTGTTTTTGAGGATTTTATGAAGCACATGTACATCTTCCTTAAATTTTGTTAACTAGATCATCACAGTCTTTCAAATACTTTGGAGAATTTTCACAAAGTGTTAGATCTGGAAAAAAGTGTTTCTCAATAGTGTATTTCCAGAATACTTTTGAGAAAATTCACAAAAGGTTATTAATGTAAACAAGATCGTCACTTTTCTTCATAATACTTTTGAGAATTTTCCCAAAGTAAAAAAAAAAACCCTTATTATGACAACAAAAAACAATTTTCTTCTACTTCTTCTTCCCCATTATTAGAATATAAAGTCCTCTCTATATTGAATCAACCCTTAATAAGAGTTTCTGCAGCACCGAATTGGAATTGAAAATTAAGGGGGAGAGAGAAAGAGAGAGAGAGAGAGAGAGGGAGGGAGGGAGGGAGAGAGAGAGAGAGAGTGTGTGTGTGTGTGTGTGTGTGTGTGTGTGTGTGTGTGTACCTGAAAGGAGGAGACCGAGCAACGGAGAGAGAGGAGGAGATGCTGTGAGGAGGCGACGGCGTCAGAGAGAGAGAGGGTTTGGGGATGAGAGGGGACAGAGAGATAGAGGGTTTGGGGATGAGTTGGGGATGATAGTTTTGAGTCCTAAATTTTTTTTAGGTCGTGATTTTGTTTTGGGGCCAAAACTTATTTATGTCACTTTTCTTAAAAAAAGTGTCATAAAAGTTAAAGTTAAAGAAAAAGAGTCATAAAAGTATTTATGTTTGATTTTATAACTCAAATAAAAAGAGTCATAAAAATAAAAATATTTATGACTAATAAAAAATAAAGTCATAAATTAAACATCACTTACCAATTTTATGACTATATTTGTAAAAAGAGTTGTACATGTTAGGAAAAAGTGCTTTTTATGATTAAAAAAAAAAAGTCATTAGCTAAAATAAAAAATAAAAATAAAAAAAGTCATAAAAATGGTTTTTTCTTGTAGTGAGTGTTAGATCAGGAAAAAAATGTTTCTCAATAGTATTTTTCCATAATACTTTTGAGAAAATTCACAAAATGTTAAGAATGTAAACAAGATCGTCACTTTCCTTTAGATTACATTTGAGAATTTTTACAAAGTATTAGATAAAAAGAAAAAGAAAAAGAAAAAGAAAAACGTGTTTAGTGTTTTTCCGGGATGGTTTTGAGTGGCTGGTGATGCATGCACCATATTATAACATAAAACATAAAACTGCTTTAACATCATAGTATTGAGGAATTATCCAAAGTCTTTAACTGTTGAGATATGAAACATATTGTAACAACAAACTAACTCTTACATTCTTTTCATCTAATTAAAATCAAATGAATATGATTACGACTTCAACATCAAGACTAAGGGGATTACATCTTAATCACAAATTACATGGCTCATTAATCATTCAAGGATGAAAACAACACGGTAATTAAAACCGTTTAGATGAACTTGAGATTGACAGCGAACGTTGAAGATGAAAAATTGCTACGAGGATTATTGGGAAAAATGTTAAGTTGGAGACTTCAAGATTAATACTCTCTAAATAGTGTCGGTAAGGCAGCTTTCTCTTTCTAGAATATATATTTTCCACACTTCTTATTCAATCATTTCAAAATTTCTATAGGTTTGTCATGGTCTCTGTATTGAGCATCCAAATATTATTCTTATGATAATTAAACAAGCAGAAAAGTCAACCATACCTATTAACCATTTCCTCATCTCAAACCTCCTACTCACATTTTTTTTTTATCTATTATATCTTTCTACATCAATTTTACATTAATTAAAAACACTGTTGGTTTTAGTCATTGCAATCATTCACCAAGTATCTATATATATTCTCAAATTTAGTTATACATATATGAATATACGGTCTGGCTTCTAAGTGAATAGGATTGAGTGAATACATTCAGTGAACAAGTTTTTTAGCCTAAAAAACATGCGGTTCATCGGGACACGCGGGTCAGCAGGGCGGATCGCAAATTTTTTTAGGCTAAAAAATATGTTCATTGAATATGTTCACTCAACTCTATTCACTTAAAAGCCTCACCGTATGAATATATATATATATATATATATATATTGGCATCGATGCATGGACAAGTACATATATACGCAAGTTTTAGATATTTTTTTTCAATAATGTTAGGCACACATTCCAAACCACACCCCAAGTCACACCCTTGTTTTAAATGCATGTACCCTGTGCTGTGTAAGTGGTGCACAGAAAAGTGTGAAAAATTCACACAACACAGAGTACATGCATTTAAAGCATAGGGTGTGGTTTGGGGTGTGATTTAAGATGTGTGCCTAACACTTTTCTTTTTTTTTTTGGGTACACCATGCTCATTTATACGAGATGTGCCACAAGTTAGGGAAACACTAATAAGTTTGACATGAAAGGGGGTGACAATTTATAATTAACACTGACATGATAACAAGACTCGCACCTAACGCGAAATAGAGGGGATTGAGTTTAGTTTGTATGGATTCGGGTCATAAATAGGTCAATTTGTTTAATACGATTAAAATATGATTTAAATTTGTGTTTTAGCCGTGTCAACATGTCTAACACGTCTAATTCGAATAAATTTGTTTCGATATTGAAAAAAATTATTATTTATTTATAATGAATAAATTTGTTTCGATATTGAAAAAAATTATTATTTATTGAATGGTTTGAAATATTTTGGTATTTCAGGCGATGTATCACGCGTGTTGGTATGTTTGATGTTTTATTAACATCTTATATGGCATATGGTATGTGGTCTACATGTGGAATAATATCTTACAACAATATAAAAAACAGCGAAAGAGAAGTACTGAGGTACAGTCCTACCTTTTAAACTTGGGCGGGGTAGACTTGATTTTTGGTCTGTCCAGGTTCAACCCGAATTTTAGTGTAGTCTGCCCGAGCCCGACATACCCATCCCAAGCTCGATTTTACTACTTAAACCTGAGCCCGAATTGCAATAAAGATTTTTTTTTTTTAGAGAGTATCAAACCTAGCTTCTTTGGTTCAAATTGTAGAAAAAACATTCACTTATTAAGTTAGTTTTTCAATAGAATCTAACAGGTTATATTTACCACTAAGCAAATGGTATAATCCTACAACTAAAAAGAATACATATATAAAATTCAATACAACTATATCCTTATAAGTTTTGGCTCGGGCTTAGGTTCAGGTTATTAACCTCTCTATTCAAACTCAACCGAAATTCAATTCAAGCTTGAACTTTCTAGCCGAAGTCCGCCCAAGATACATAAAAGTTTATCCAATCTATAGTAAATTATGGGTTGGGCTCGGGCTAAGCTCGGGCTTGCTCTCCCAAGCAGCAGCCCTAACGATGATAGCATGACACGATTATAACTATAACACAATACGACATGATTGCCACTAATGAGAGGCCAGTGTAATTTTCAAATATTAAACAATGCTAATAGTTATGACATACATCAGTAATTTATCCAAATGTTGAATTAGTTTAATAGATGGTAGCTAATTCAAGCACTTTGAAGAAGTCTCACTTGCCCGTCAATGGCCCATTTGGTTCACATGCAGACTATTTTAGGCGATTTTTGATTACCAGGAATTATTATATTAATAATTACTTAACCGGAATCTAAATCATTGCGAAGTATTTGGTTCACTTGTGAAATCCTAGTTGGACTTAGAATCCAATGTTTGGTTGGGCAAGGAAAATGAAATAAAATGTTGTTAAATATCTAGGATTCCCTTGGAGACTAAACCAAATGATGATCTAAAATTCAATTGTCACATCTTTATAGATGGAGGATGATTAAGAAAATAAAAATTATGTGGTGCGTGTAGGTGATTTGTACACACTGTGCAGGCATGAGAGAGAGAGAGAGAGAGAGAGAGAGAGAGAGAGAGAGAAAGAGAGAGAGAGAGAAGTGTGAGGCTATTTGATGAGGGAAATTGTAACTTGATGAGGAATATTGTAACGTGATATTGTAACCTTCATGAGCAAAAATTGTAACCTATGATAAAAATGGCGTTTTTGTAACCACCATAAGAAAAAAGTGTAACCATGAATAGAAAAAAAAAATATATATATATATATATATATATAACAAAAAGTTGTAACTACCAAAACTACCTCGAAAACCACCATGGTTTTGCCCCCAAGAATCTGTCTATTTCTCTCTCCTGTGTGCATGGTGCAGTCAAACCACCATGCGCGAATTGTAGAAGTTCCTTTAAGAAAATACAGTTTAAGTCTAAAAGTTGATTAGACATTATCAAGACATAATTAAAAATAATAAGAGAGGCATAATTCTAAGTCAAAAGTTTTATATGCATATAAATATTATTGAATTGTAACACAAGCTTAATTGTGTTCAGAAACGCAAAACATGTATCCACCTCTAATTTACATTGTATAAAAACCAATTACTTTTTCATTCAAATGTAGCAAAATTATTGTTGTATCAAAAGTCCAATTTTTTCTTAATAACTTCTCCACTTATAAAATTATGAATTCTCGATTTTATGTCAATTTGATTTTTTTAGACAATGTAAATTATTATATCCATGGGATATGCAAGAGTGATTAAAGTTAGTAAGAAAACAAAGCCTAATTAAGGTCAATAATTAAACAAAGCACATAAGAGAGACATTCAAAATTGTTTCCTAACCTAACATATATACTCTCACAACTATAAATGCTAGTTTAGGTATTACAAAAATATAATATCAAAATCTCGGTAATATTTGAGAATACCTCCTCCAACCTAGGATATATAATCCACTCTATTTTCCATCTTTGGGTGGATTCAAAATTTAGTGGGGTCCACAATTGTGTAAATAATCAATGAACCAAATTGGGAGAAATACAACAATTACCAGTAATCTAGGATAAAAAAAAAGAAGAAGAAGAAGAGAGATTACCAATAATCTTAGGGTGGAATCAAAATCCACAAACCAAACGTGGTCATTATGGTACGGTCACTATTAAACTCTAAACTTTGAAGAACACGTCAGAGTTTGCTTGTGTGTTCTCGAATTTGAATGGAATAATTCATAATTGTAAACAATTTTAATATAAAAACTCATCATCTTGAATTTGTTTGTTGAGAAAAATAAGAATAATACTTCACACAACTTTAAAAAATATGTCTATTTCTCTCCTATGTCACTCTTGTGTTACTGTAGATTTTATTAACATCGCAAACGGAATCTTCAACATTTTTTGTATACAAGTTTTGAATTGAGACTTTCTTATGTTATAAATCACATGCTCTAAAAAATTGCTGGTAGCAAATCAATGGGCGGCCACACGGCCCACACGGCCCACACCAGAGAAATTCTTTCTTGGACTTCCTCTCTCTCTCTCTCTCTCTCTCTATATATACATATACATATACATATACATATATTATATATATATGGCCGACACAACAGTATTTCCTCCCATTTGTCCATATTTTGGTCTAAGAAAGAAGCTGTTGTTACAATCTAAAATCAGGGATTTCTAGATCCACATTAGAGCCTTTGATTTTATGTACCACCGATAGTCAACAGACAGTCAAAAGTAGCAAAATTAAATGGTTCTGGCCAATAGAAGTTCATAATTTATGACTCTTGTTTTGTTGGATCATGTGATTTCACCTAAGACGTCAGATGATCAAGCGGCCTAAAATCGTTTTTGCTCATATGGTGTGAAATATGCATTTAAACCTCCTTCCTATGGTGTAACTCATTCATATTTAGTGGTAGTTGTTTGTTTATTTTATTTATTTATTTATTCTTAAAAAAAAACCTGTCGGTGCCTTATTATTGTTTCAAAATTTTATTTTGGATTCTTTAAAATTAATTATTTCACCTAAGACCCTCGATTTTTACATTGATTTCAATTGAGGACAATTGGGACCAATTAATTTAGTTATGAACAGTTATAGAAAGCTTTTTAATAGTCACATTTGTCATCGATTGCCCTCAACTGAAATTGATGTAAATTTTGAGGGCTTTAAGTAAAAAAAAAGTTAATATTAAAAAGTTCAAAATAAAATTTTAAAAAAAATACAAGGTAGCAAAAGGTAGTTTAATTTTCTTCTTCTTCTATTTGTTTTCCTTCGAAATTAGCTAGTTCGACTTTTAATATATATATATATATATATATTTTCCTTTTCTGATCTTCCGTACATGCCCATGACCATGATCTAGCTAGGCCCATGCATCATAGGTAACACATAACGCTATGTTTTCAATTTTGTGTTGCTGAAATTTAGAAGTGGTGGTCCATTCCAAGTAGAGATGCAAATATGCCAAAAAGATTTTCATTGTCATTTCAAATTTATTCATAAAAAATTGATAATAATTAGTCAGTACCTAAGGTAGTTGAGAGGCTGTTTTGGTACCACAAGAATTGGTTCTGTGATTCCAAATAAGTTTTAAATAGTTTTATGTTTGTGTTGTAACTTTTTAAGGGAGGAGTCTGTGTCCAACTTAAAAATTATCCAATAACTGGTTCTTTATTAAAGTAACATAACATTGGGGCTTGTTACGAAAAACTGAAAACATGACCTAATTCAGTCCAACTCCAAATTTTTATTTGGTACTTGTAAGACTCTAGTTTAGTGAGTGTCTATTTCTTACATAGGAGTCCGTGCCAAGTCTAATAAATTTCTTAAAGTATGTTCAGTCTGTCAAGCCAACCTACACTTGATAATCGCCAAAACCAGATTTAAAAAATAGACTTGGACTATACTAGATCCAATTTGAGATATTCCCAAACAAACCCTTAGTTTTCATTATAAAAACGAATAAAAGTGAAGACTTGAATTGAACCTCATTCAGTTTTCATCATTCCAAATATTGTGCCTTTAACTGTCTTTTCAATTCTATATTTGTTTGGTTTAGGGTAGGGGTGGCCAAACGGCTCATGGCCCGCCTAGCCCGGCCCTAATTTTTCCAGGCTTGGGCAAAGATATTGGCCCGTTCAAGTGGGCTTGGGCAATCAATTTTTGGCCCAATCAATTTTAGGGCCGAGCTTGGACAAAGCAAATGAGGCCCGCTTTGGCCCGGCCCGGCCCGACTATTAGTAAAATATATTTATTTTTTGTATTTCTATTATACAATATAAAAATTAATATAATTTATATAAGATATTCAATGTATATGTATTATCATAAGAGTTTTTATTGCTTTTTTGTTAATAATGTGTCTTAATAATCATTCTAAACATTATTTATGGTGATTTTTTTTTTATTTTTCTAGTTCAAGTTTTTGAAAATAAAAAATAAAAAATAGCAATAGGCCGGCCAGCGGGCCGGGCTTGGGATTTTAGTAGGGGTGCAACTCGGGCGGGCCAACCCGTGGTCAACCCGAGCCTGGCCCGAAAATTACTGGGCTTGGGCCCGTGATACTTTCACCATGGGCGGGCTTGGGCAGAAAAATGCAAGCCCGAATTCAATTCGGGCCGGGCTTGGGCAGAATTTTGCTAATCCGTGGAACCCGAGCTCGAGAACGAATTCTATTTATGTATTATTTTTGACATTATATTGTAGTGTATTTTTGTGATAATAATACACTATTAAATCTTATTCTAGCACTAAATTAATATATGAATGTTTTTTTCTCAAATCTAAACAAAAAAATTAGATTTGATACTCTACATATTGTTGTTTACATACTAAAAATCAATTTGTACCAAAAGAAAATTGTAAGTCGGGCTCAATTCGGGCTCGGGCTCGGGTTGGAGAACTAATTCACAAACTGGGCTCGGGTTGACAAGTTTTGGTTTATGTCGGGCTCGGGCTCGGCCTTGGGCAGACTGCTTGAATTCGGGCTCGGGCCTGGGCAGAGCCAAAACTCTTTGGATCCCGCCCGAGTTGCACCCCTAGATTTTAGTGGTTGGTGCTGGACCGGGCTTGGGCAACCAATTGTAGGCCCACCACGGGTCGGGCTGAGCTCGAGCGCCGAACCGGGCTTGGGCAAAGATACTTACCCTTAGTATAGCGTGCAAACCCAACCCAAACCCGGCCTGGCCACCCCTAGTTTAGGGTCTTTACAATTTGTTCAAGAAGGGAAAATCTATATGGGAATTTTACTGAAAGGACCTTGAAATTCGAGTTGTAGAAGCTCAAGTCCAATGTAATTTCTAATAACCCCAAAAGTCCCCCATATTTGAGTATACACAGGATGTGGTCCCTCGTTCTATATTTTTTAATTAGATGACAAAGTTGCCCATGACTCAAAACACATTAAATTTAAAAGTTAGTTATGTTACGTTATCATTGCTTTTCTTTAACTTTCAAAATTTCATAACTCTCAATTTTAGACCCGTTCATCGAAAAAAATTATTTTTTAGGAATCATGAAATCGAGATCCTTAAAACAAGGTCCATATATGATGAAAAAAAACAGTGTAATGATTTTTTTTAGTGGTTGTCCAGGGATTTTATCTATCATGACATATAGTATTATATGTTTCAAAGATGTCCACTTGAAACGGTAACAACTCTCTCATTTTTTTTTTCCGGACTTTTTGGGTGAATAATTTTTTATTTTATTATTTTTTTTTTATTGATCTATGTTGGACTTTCCAACTTTGCAAAAACATCTCATTTTACGTTAATTTGAGCTTTTTTGGTTTAATAATTTTGTGTGTCAGAATATGCTAATAAATAATATGATATGTTTGGCAAATGTCTACTTTAAACTATCCATAACTTATTATTTTTTTATTTTTTATTTTTTATTTTGTCTTTTAGGGTGATTGTTATTTTTTATTTCTCATGTATTTTTTTTCCCGAGCTCTATACATTGGAATTGCCAAAATCTGATACAAATAGATAATATTATCTGTTTAACTTTTTGGGCCTCAATTTGAGCTTTCTTGATCTAGGTGTCAAAAATATGATACAAATAGATAATATTATCTGTTTTAAAAAAATATCCAATTTAAACGGCCACAATTGTATCATTTTTTTTTGGCCTTTTGGATTATTATTATTTGTTTTGTTTTGTTTGATTTCTTGTATTTTTTTTTTCAAGATCTTTGAATTGGACTTGTCAATTGTGTAAAAACATCTAATTTTGAGCCTCATTTTGAGCTTTTTTCGTTTCAACTATTTTATCTTATCAGAATTTGCTAACAAATAATATTATATGTTTGAAAATGTCCACTTTACACGCCCATAACTTTTTCATTTTTGGGCATTTTTGGGTGATTTTTTCTTTGATTTTATATGTTTTTCAAGATCTATGCACTGACCTTGCCAATTTTCCAAAAAAACCATATCATTTTGAGCATTTTGGTTCAGGAATTTTATCTGTTCAAATTTGTTAAGATATAATATTATCTCTTTTGAAAATGTCTACTTTACATGGCCATAACTTTCTTATATTTTGGCCTATTTTTTTTTTTTTTAGACCTACGCATCTATGCATGCCAATTTTACAACAAAAAAAAGGTCAATTTTTGTTTGATACGCCATACATGCAAATTTTTTTTTTTTGGTCTTTTCATTTAAATTTTATGTTTTTTTTTCTTCAGATTTTATGGTCAATATAGATCTTATTTGATAGATCTCGTTTTTCTAATTCCAAAATATCAATTTAACCCAAAAAAAAAGGGGGACTTGTAGAACAAAATTGATTGCATTTTGAAAATTTTTAGTCAAGAAAGAGTATTTTTGGCCAAAAGGTGACCAAGTGACCTATTAGATTATTGCTAAAACAAGTGGACTTTATGTCCAGAAATTTACTATTGATGGATCTATGGTTGAAGCTCCTATAATTTACCTACACAATAATATAATGTAATATTTTTAATGGGAATTGTTATTGTCACTCTATCATTGAACTAAGCTACTCCATGGTACCATTCTCATAGCATGTGGTACCATATATATAATGCATGACATGTATGATATCACATGCTTTAAGAGTGGTATCATGGAGCGCCTTGGTTCAATGATGGAGTGGTAATAACATCACCCATTTTTAATTTTTTAAAAAAATTTATTTATAACATATTGTAAAAAGAACCATTACAAGCTTATAGAAGTAAAACTTAAACAAGAAATAATTAGAACACAAACTTTTGAGCCAAATTGCAGACCTCCCTGATCCAAGGGACTGGGAAGCCAAGAACACTGTGGTAATAACATGTATGATACCACATGCTTTAAGAGTGGTATATCATGTAGTGCCTTGGTTCAATGATGGAGTGGTAATAACATCACATATTTTTAATTTTTTTTAAAAAAATTATTTATAACATATTGTAAAAAGAACCATTACAAGCTTATAGAAGTAAAACTTAAACAAGAAATAATTAGAACACAACTTTTGAGCCAAATTGCAGACCTCCCTGATCCAAGGGACTAGGAAACCAAGAACACTGTGGCATGACTTGACACTGAGCGGCTAAGAGATGAAGTTGCTAGAGATAGCTACAAAAGAGACCGCCATTAAGCTCTAAAGATCTGCGAAGAATTCCCATCAAAATGCTAGATCTAATAAAAAAGAGTCAAATTTAATTAATAGAGACAACGCTGGATCTACTTCAGTACATAACTAGATTTGAAAAGGCAGCACGGTAATTAGAAAGAGGAGTATTCGAATATGATTGCGAGAGAAAAGTGCAAAGAAATCACAAGTGCCAACCAGAACAAACAAAACTTTAAAAAATCACTCACACACACACCCACCCAAAAAAACACACCCTCAAAGAGAGGTATAAAAAATCCTCATGGAGAAGGACATTAACCTCCTAAAAAGGAACAACAATAGCCACAAGCAGGTGCCGAGTTACTATTTATGTTATCTAACAATGACACACGTGGTTCAAGGGCAGCGCTCCCGAGACGATTTTTTTGGTTCTATTTACACATGAGTATACTTTTCTCTTTTTTTTTTTTTTCCTTTCTTTCTTTCTTATCAGTAAGACTACAAATTTACTATGTAAGGTTATTTTGTGTGGTGGACTGAGTTTATCATAATGAGTGGTCTAATTATATAAAATAATGCTATTCTGCTCAAATCTTGTATCCCAAATGATTCTCAAACATATGTGGTTGAAGTTAAGAGTTGAAAGAAAGCAGTCAAATGGTTTAAGGTGACTAAATGAGTAGCATATTTTTTTGTTTGGGGGTGCCATAAATAACAAAATATGAGGAGTAGTAGATTTTTTATATCTGGGGGTGTCAACAAATAACAAAATATGAGGCATAACACACATACATGTAAATTAGTAAAATCAATTTACCACATGTGAGGGGTGCCACTGTACGCTCAGTTCCGCCTTGGCCACAAGAACTAGTAGCTCGAGGGAGAGGGAAAACCACCCCCCAAAAAAAAATATTTTTAGAGAGAGATATCATGCCCCCTCCAAAAAAAAAAAAAAAAAAAGAGGAGATTTTTAGAGAGAGATATCATGCAACTTGCATTTCCCCTGTTTTGGGTGATAGAAGTTAATCCATAGCTAATCCATATATAGTTTGTACTGTTGTAAATGGTGAAATTTGATTTGTGAATAGCAATTTCAATGATTTCACTGAGTTTTTTCTTGAATATCAATCCAATAAATCTGCTTAGTATTCAAATCAAGCTTCTATGGACCCATCTAAGACACCCATGACCCACCCATTAATGAATCTCACAGGTTCAAATACATCACTAACCCATATGTCTCCATTGATAAGATCAGAATCATACCCACATTTTGTCTTGCACGCCGGCCGGAATCTTACACGCCAACTATGAAAATGGTAAGGTAATAAAGAACATCCTTGGGAGAAGTCATTAGCTGCACCAGAATCATCAAATGACGCAATGGACCGGATCAAATAGTAAACAAATTATTGGTTAACACATGGCATTGGATGACACAGTGGACCCAAACCAACCAATAAAAGACAATTGGTAAAAGAAATCCATATCTATAATATGATAACTTCATTACCCATGAGCTATTTTTTATCGATAGTTCTGATACTTTTTTTTTGTGTGGGTAACTGTGGATGTCCGGGTCAGTGTGAGTGTACCTCGGCTAATTCCACGAGATTAGGACGTCCGAGTGAATCACTTGTTACCCCTTTGAGATTCGAATTTGAAATCTCTAAATATAATACCCAAAAATCTTATCAATCGGTCGGTCACAAAGAAAGTGATTAGTTCTTCTACATCATGTCACCAAATCACTTGATAAACCTGAAAAAGACAATTGGTAAAAGAAATATTCCATTCCTATAATTTCATAACTTCATTACCCATGCCACTAGAGGCTAGAGCTACTTTTTCCGTAAAAGACAATTGGTAAAAGAAATATTCCATACCTATAATTTGATAACTTCATTATCCATGTCACTAGAGCTACTTTTTTTTTTTTTTTTTTTACCGATTGGGTCTGATACATCATGTCACCAAATACCAAATCACTTGATAAACATGAAAATAGGAGGAAGTGAGGTTTAGATTAAATAATCACACCACGTTATCATGGTGACGTCGTGGTGTGACGGGCTTATTGATAGGGGCGAAGCTATGTGGGGTTTATGGTGGGCCCAGGTCTCCCCTCAACTTTTAAAAAAATATATTTTAGACATGTAAAATTCTAAAAATTTTATTTAGAGTAATATTTGGGACACAACCTTCATACAACTTTCATACAACCTCCCCAAAAGATGTGTATATCTCTCTCCTGTGATGTCACTGGACCCCACAATAACACAGGAAAGAGATAGACACATCTTTTGGGGAGGTTGTATGAAAGTTGTATGAAGGTTGTGTCCCAAATATTACCCTTTTATTTAAGCCCACTTCATCTTTTAAAGTTTAAATATATTTCTTATTTAGCCCCTCAATTTTGAATTTGACCCAAATTAAATTTGGCTCAATTGTATAAAATAGACCAAAAATGTCTATTAGATGTAATATTGTGGCTCAATTCTAATCAGTCAATCCTAATTTTGACTTTAGCTCAATTTAAACTTGGCCCAATTATATAAAATAGACCAAAAATATAGAATTATTTGAAATATTTTGGTCCAATTTTAATTAGCTCACCCCAAATTTGTCTTCAGAACAACATAAATTTACTTAAATTGTATCAAATAGACCAATTTTTTTTTTTTTTTTTTACATGTAATACTTTAAGTCAATTTTAATCGGTCTATCCCAACTTTGGACAAATAGTGTGTATAATTAGACCAAAAGCATAATAAATCATTAACCTAACCTAGCTCTCAACTCTAAAAATAACAAGAAAATCTACCCATAAATATGTATAAATAGACTCCCAAAAAAATTCGCCTCGAGGGCGTTGCCCTCAAACCTCCGACTAGGCCCCCCCCCCGACCAAAATTCCTGACTCCACCTCTGCTCACTGAATGACTTCTCATGGACCAACCGGTAATCCCAACCACCAACTTTCCTTTCTTCTAGAGAAATTATGACAAGTGATTAGTGGAATTTTAAATTTTAAATCTAATAACCATTTGTCATGGTCCCCTGAAAGGATGGAACAAGTGAATAATTGGAATTAAATAGTCACACTGCATCAATATGACAGTGGCATGACAGACTCACTGAATGATTTCTCTTATATACGGTACGTAGTACTCCAATATACTTGCCTAAAGTTGATTATAAGTTGTAGAGATCACTTTCTACCCAAGCACAAGTCCAAGTTCCGGTAGAGTCAGAAAACTACACGTACACCACACGGGGGACACATTAAATAGACAACAATGCTAGGGGCACCAAAAGATACAAAGAACTTTCACAAAATGAGTGGAAAGTCTATGTGGCACACTGGGACCCGCCAGCAATTAAGCAATGTTTCCATTAATTGCTGGCGGGTCCCACTGTGCCACATAGACTTTCCACTCATTTTGTGGAAGTTTTTTGTATCCTTTTGTGCCCCAATCATTATTCTTAAATAGATAGTTATCTACCCCATCCCCATCCATCCCTTTTCTTAGCTTTTCTGTCCACCCAAACAAAAAAGCTGACAGTTTTACCCTAATGATGGTCAAAAGTAGTTAACATATGGAAAACTATTAGCATAATTCACTACGTTCTACTTTGTTAATTTCTCTAAAATCATTTTAAGTAGGACTGTTCAAAATCCACCCGATCACCCGACTCACCCGACCACCCGACTCACCCGTAGCCTTATTTTTGATTTTTAAACAATGTGGGTGGAGTCACGGGTCTTGGGGGTGAAAACCCGACAGTTTCGGGTGGAGTCACGGGTCTAGGGGGATGGAAACCCGATTCACCTGACCCGACTCGAAACACACTTAATTTTAAAAAAATATATATGTAACATGCTTATATCAGTAGATACATTATGTATTATATAGTCTTTAATATATATATATGTAATGTACTTATATCAGTATATGCATTATGTATTATATAGTCTTTAAATTATATGTATATATATATGTTATATTCTTATATCAATAAAATATATGTCACTAGTAG
Source organism: Hydrangea macrophylla (assembly GCA_033977485.1). Taxonomy (NCBI): domain Eukaryota; kingdom Viridiplantae; phylum Streptophyta; class Magnoliopsida; order Cornales; family Hydrangeaceae; genus Hydrangea; species Hydrangea macrophylla. The sequence goes on along the minus strand of CM066999.1, from coordinate 100,175,303 downwards.
AGATATAAAAACATAAAAACCATCAAACTAGCACATGACTATATAGACAAAGGCATTCACAACAAACATAAATAAATAAAATACAGACAAAGTCGTGTATAAACCAAATACTTAATTGAGACAAATGAGATAGTCGGGTTTCACCTGACTCGACCCGACTCACCCGACCACCCGATGAGTCGGGTGCACTCGAAAAACGAGTGGATGACAGGTGGAAGGAGGGAAAACCCGACTATGTTCGGATGGATGAGCGGATGAGGGCCATACCCGACTCACCCGACTCGTGAACACCCCTAATTTTAAGAAACCCTAGATCCTACTTTTGTATTTTTACTTAACTTAGGGCCGGCTTGTCTGAAAAGACTCAGACCAATTATGTGGTTCACAATTAAATCGGTTGTATTTTTTTCAAGTATTCGGTACATGTAATATTTTCATAGGAGTCTATGACTGATTTAATATCCCCTCCGTCTCAAGTCATTTATTTCATTATTGGAATATGTTCTATTTTAAGAGTCATTTCTGAAAAGTCAATGTACTTTAATTACATACTTTCTAAATATACCATTTATTATAAGAAACTCTCTACTTTCCATTTTACTAAAATTTTAAACTTCTAAAAGAAAGGCAATTATTAAAAAATTCAAAATCTTCCCAAAAATTCCTATTTACTAAACTTTTTTTTTTAACTTAGACCTACTCATAATTTAATTGTACTGTTAGACCCAAACAATCAGAAAGTATTTGGTGATTGGTCCACACTCCCAAATTAATGTGAATAATAGTAAAATTTTACCCTTGGATATATACATACACGTAGAAATATATATACATATATGATTATAATAACTGAAATATTTCCTTATATTTAGTATATGTTAAAGTTCATCATAAATCCCTAAATTATAGGAGACAAGGATTTAACATCAAAGTCCTATACACACATATACACGTCAGATATGTATACTGATATATATGGATACATCTGGTTATATATGAAAATAAAAATAAAGATTTAATTTGATTTTCAGTTATTCTTATCCCATTAATTCTGGAGTTATTTTTGGAACAAACTAATAATTATCATGATTGTAGGTATATACGTTGAAATAGAGATTCAATTTGTAGTGGACTCTTTTTGTTTAGGTAAGCTCTCAACTCGTCGATTCAAAGACAAACAAACATTCATTCATTGTTCATCCATCTTCAACACTCATCACATAACTTTGTAGTTATGTTTAGTGTTAAATTTCACACTAGACTAGAATGGACATGAGTGTAATTTCACACTATAGTTGTTAAATTTCACACTCATATTCGAGTTATTCAACAAATGGAACAATGTTAAATATTAAATTTAACACCTATATTTTATTGCGTCAAATGACAAATTCTAGTACATACTAGCAGTATACACTTTCGCACAACAACATAGGAACCAAGAATATGAGTGTTAAATTTCACACCCACGTTTTATTGTGTCAAATAACAAGTTGTAGTGTAAAATTCATCTCTAATGAAGAAATCACTTGTGTAGTTTTTTGGTATGACAAACAACAAATTATTAGTGTAAAGTTTATCAAATAAAAGGAGAAAAAAAGTGCACAGGTATACAGTGGGCATACCCCAGGAATAATACCATAAACACAAAAAAAATTATGCTCAAAACAAAACTATCATCATTAACCAAAAGATGAATGTAGTGAAAAATTTCACTGTAGTGAAAAAACTCATGCGTGAAATCACTATCACCATCAACATAAACCTTCACTCTCAGACCTAGCAATACAATCTTCATACAAAAGCCCTATAAGAGAAAGGATTCTTCTTCACATCGTCATTAACCAGAACAAAACCCAAGGTTGTCGGGCGAAGCTCGAATAATTTTACATTGCATTATAGTGTACAATTTTTACACTGTCCAGAGGCGTCATCACGTAAATCTGCACTTGCAACCCCAAGCGCATCCCCAACCCCAACCTTGTGCACCCTCACCACCACCTCCTTCTCCGACGACGCCTCTATTAGAGCCTAACACGCCACCAACAGATTGGGATGGATCGCTCCGAATCTCAGACTCAACGGCGGAGATGGCGAAGACGATAACTGGTCCAATATATCTGCCATCCATTGCTTCTGAACGCTACGGAGCTTCTTTCCACAGCAATGAAGCACTCATGATCGTCGGCACTTGATCACTGGAAACAGTCATTGAAACAACAAATGGCCAAACTCCAGAGAGAGAGAGATAGAGGAAGATTATGAATCAAACAAATTTGTATTTGAATTTTAAAAATCCTAGATTGTAACAGTGATGGAGCTGGGTAGAATGGTTTGAAATATTTTTGTGGACCTATCATTAAGAAGTTTTTCTGATTGGGTCTATTTTCAAAAAGTTACACCTTATAACATTAACCCTTAAAAAATTGAAAATAATCACAATAATAAAAGAGTCCTTTAATAGTTTAAATTCCAAAACACTCCCTTAGATTGGGACAAAGAGTGTGTATTACTCTTACAACTGGTTGTTTAGTAATCCAACGTGCCCCCCCCCCCCGGTCTTATTTTAAAAAGTTACACCTTATAACATTAACCCTTAAAAATTGAAAATAATCACAATAATAAAAGAGTCCATTAATAGTTTAAATTCCAAAACACTCCCTTAGTTTGGGACAAAGGGTGTGTGTTAGTCTTACAACTGGTTGTTTAGTAATCCAACGTGCCCCCACCCCAAAACCACAACCCCCCCCAAAAAAAAAAAAAAAAACCAGATAAGAAACGAGAATATGACTGAACCTGTTAGACATTCGGACATTCCCAAACACACCCCTTAGCTTTATACACACCAATCACCTTAGTATGGTGGGACGCATTGTTCTTGTTATTTATATCAACTGTACTGCCATACTCTTTTCTTTCATATACAGTATACACAATTGTCTTCAACTCTCTCTCTCTCTCTCTCTCCACTTTATGGCTCTCTTTCTCTCACTTCTTCTAATCCTTCTGCTCCCTTCAAACAATGCTGACTCTTTTCCACCTTCACCAGGCTACTATCCAAGTTCCAAATTTAGGTCTTTCAGCTTCTATGAAGGATTTAGAAACCTGTGGGGTCCTCAACATCAAAGATTGGACAACAGTGCACTAACAATCTGGCTTGATAGTACCTCTGGTATTACAGAGATATACAAGTTGAATTTAATCTCCAAGCAAAAAAAAAAAAAAAAGTTGAATTTTAATCTTTAATCTTTAATCTTTAATTAGTGTACCACTTAAATTTCTTTGTGGGTATTTGGTAATTTCATATTTTCTTGATTAATTTGTGATGACAGGAAGCGGGTTCAAGTCGGTTCGCCCGTTTCGATCTGGGTATTTTGGTGCCTCCATCAAGCTCCACCCTGGTTATACTGCAGGAGTGATTACAGCTTTCTATGTGAGAGAAATGGACTAATTGTTTTTTATTTATTTTTATTATCTTTAATTTTTAAGCACCATTTAGAACCTGTTTTGGATAACGGTGGGAATATGAGATTTTTCTAAATTTTTTTTTTTCCCTATGTAGTTATAGAAAAGTCGTTTAGCCTTTGGTATTGCTGTAAAAATTATTAGAGATTTTTCAAAATTTTCAAAGTAGCTCCAATTTGTTGCTTGCAGTAAATTCTTGTTTTAGCTAGAAAAAAGAGATTAAGAGATAAAAGAGAATTGTTGGTTTCCAAATAGACTCAAATGTTTTGATAATTTCAAATAATTAGTTACCAATTAATGGACACTTAATTGTCCTCTTTATTGGAGACCCACATACACACACACACATATACATACATACATATATATATATATATATATATCACTGTGCTATACATATATAGAGAGAAACCCTTGTAATGAGGGATCCCTAATTTTAATAAAGTGAGGGCTTCTGTTCTCGATCGTTGGATTGTGTTTTCATTAAAAATACTGCTATCATTTCACTGCCGTGACCTAAATTAAATTACTATCCAACAGCCACAATAGAAGTTCTCACTTTATTAAAATGAGGATCCCTCATTAGAAGGATTGTGTGTGTGTGTGTATATATATATATATATATGTGTGAGTGTGTATGCTATATGCTAATGATGCTAACAATTTTGCGTGGATGTGCACGGCAGCTTTCAAATGGTGAAGCTCATCCAGGGTACCATGATGAGGTAGATATAGAATTTCTTGGAACAACTTTTGGGAAGCCATATGTATTGCAGACAAATGTTTATATCCTAGGAAGTGGAGATGGAAAGATTATTGGGAGAGAGATGAAGTTTCATCTTTGGTTTGATCCTACAAAAAGTTTTCACCATTATGCTATACTTTGGAGTCCCAACGAGATTATGTAAGCAAAATTTTGATTAAGTCACTCTAGTTTTGACAATTGGCATCTAAATATTAATTACTTAAAATAGGCTTTTCAAGGGTTAACTTTTGGTTCTAATTAAGCTAGAAATTAGTGAGAATGAGTAATTTGAATAAACAAATCTAATCGACAATTCTAAAATGCTTGGATTTCTTGTTGAAGTAGATTTCAATTTTTTAATCATTACTTGAAGATCAATATATTGTGATAATTGATAGTATTTTATTTATTTATTTACGATAAAAAGATCGATGTTGACACACATATAATTATATACAGTATTTTCATTTTATATAACAATTGGGAATTGGTTACACAACCCTCATGAAAAGGCACAAAGAGAATTCATCTCTTTTTTTTAGTAGTTATTTGACAAAATAAATCTCGTGCACTGAATTGAACTACTTTTTCGTACAAATATAAGTTGTGCGTTAAGTATGCAGCCTTTTCAGTTTTAACTTATCAAACTCTACGCTTAAAGGAGTAGAAAGTTAGCAACAAAGAAAATAATAAATAAATGTTAATTTTAGTGTCTAAATTATATTTTTGTAGCAAAATAAAAAGGAAATCATATTTATCCATAGATTTAAAGAATTAACCCACAATACTATGCTACTAAGAAATTCATTGTTTGTTTTTTTTGTTTTGTTTTGTTTTATTTTATTTTATTTTATTTTTTTTATGTGGCTTTGCCGATATAACTCTTTCAATTTTATTTATTTATTCATTTTTTAATTTCTTATAGAAATGATAATTATACTTATTTTTCAATTTTTTTGTTTTTTTTTTTTACAGATTCCTCGTCGATGATGTGCCGATAAGAAGGTACCCAAGGAAGAGTGTTGAAACCTTTCCTACGAGGCCAATGTGGCTTTATGGTTCAATTTGGGATGCCTCGTCTTGGGCTACTGAGGATGGAAAATATAAAGCCGATTATCAGTACCAACCATTTACCGGAATGTACACGAATTTCAAGGCAAGTGGTTGCTCCGCCTTCTCACCGAGTTGGTGCCGCCCTGTCTCCGCCTCTCCGTATAGCTCCGGCGGCCTTAGCAGCCAGCAAAACATGGCCATGAAATGGGTCCAAAGCCAGTACTTGCTGTATGACTATTGTAGGGACTCTAAGAGAGACCATTCCCTAACACCAGAATGTTGGGACTAAAAATGGAATTTTCATAATTTATAATCATTCATAGAAAGTCAGTCAATCTTAATTTACTTGTTTTGTGAACACTTTTTTTAGGGGTGTCTTGAGATGGGTCCCAATTATTACCAACAATTGCAATTGCAGTTGAGCTCCCAAGCCACCCAAAAAAAAAAAAAATTGTGTGGCTTTGTTATGTTACTTTTGATTTATATATACACTAGCTTTTTTGAACCCGTGCGATGCACGGGAAAAAAAATAAAGATAAATTAAAATTGAGTGATATTCACAATATGAAAAATAGTTTAAACGTACGAAAATAAACTAAAGTGTAATAAAAGTCATGTCATCAATTGTATTGAAGAGGTAAAAGCTAAACAAAGTGTATGCAATTGACGTTTCAAAAGAATAACATCAAACATGAATTCAATCCTCTGAACAAAAATATTTTTAGGCAGAATTGTTTACGTATATGCTTCAAATAAACATAGAAACTAACCTTGAATATTAATAAGTTACCTGAGAACAACACTGACCTCTTTGTTGTGGTCTGATCTTCATTTCGGTAGCTAAAAAGTTATTGAGCATATGCCATGAACTGAAGCCAAAATTTTAAAATCAAACAGAATCACATATTACACACACACACACACACACACACACACACACATATACATATATATACAGTCAGGCTGTATACACACACACATATATATATATATATATATATACGAGCATGTGTTTTCATTAATGGCAGTTTTGTCATTTCACAGTTTTTAAACACAATTCAACGGTCAAAACAGAGGTCCTCTCTTTAATAAAAAGAGGTGGTCCTCTTTAGAGAATCTTTGTATATATATATATATATATATATTATATAGACATGCTCGTATATAAAGAGTGATATCCAACTGTAGTTTTTCAGTAAACAAGATTAATGGGATAAAAAAAAACTGATCACAAACTGGCCTGGGATTACTTTAGTGGACTGCTCTGAATTTAAAGCATAGAATGTATCAAGCAGAGATGATTGTGCGCGCATGGATTAATAACTTGTTAAGCATTTATGTATTTTGTAAATGATATGAGTCTTATCTATTAAACTTCATGCTTATCACCAATTAAGTTAAATTTCAAATCCATAAACTAATCTCAACAAAAGGTTATATATCAAATCTAACAAATATCTCATCCAACCAATATATGATCTCTATGAGTAGATAAGATAAGTATTTACATATAATAATTATTTATCTAATCAGATATGTAACACTAGAAAAAGTTTAGTTAGTTTCATTTAGTAATTGTGTTGCTAAATAATAAAAGGGGGACGAAATATGACACATGTCAACATGGTAGTGGTGGGTGAGTAAAATTGGGGTAAGTAATAATGCACTCAATAGATGTATATAAAATTTCCTTGAACCTTAAATTTTTAAAAAATAGTACTTTAGTTTTTAACTTTAACCAAATATACTTTTAAATTCTAATATTACTTTAGTAAATAATCTAAAAGTGATCACTTACGAAAATTAATATATTCTTCTAAAAAAAGAAAGAAAGAGAAATAAAGAAAAATAACAAAATTTAAAGATTTATTTTATTGACACTAGATAAGTTTCATACTATGATTAGAAAGATGTCAAGTCCAACTTAAATTTTGAGTTTTGATTAGAAAATATTAGGATAAGTTCTCTGTTATATGATATTATATATCTAAGCCAAAAAAATATTGGATTATATATTGTGTTTATTTTTCAATTTTTTTTATTGGATTGTATGTAGCTAGTTATGATTTGCACAAATAAGTATATACTACTTTCACACACATGTGTGTGTATATTTGGTCAACATGATACTATCGAAACTATGTATATGAGCAAATAAAATATATTTGGAATGTATGTATATATAATATATAATCAATGAAAAATTAGAAAAATCACAGAACTGGCATGTGGCAGGCTTGTGATTCCACTTTATATTATATATGATATATATGATTTTTAAAGAGTGGAAAATCTTGAAGCTGCCATATGGATGATTTTTAAAGATTGGAAAATCAGAAGCCGCCATATGGCAGGCTTCTGATTCCACTTTATAATATACTCCGTATACTAACTTTTCAATTCGTGTAATGCATAGAAATTTTTTTTAAGATAATTTGAAATTTTAATTTATTGGTATTATAATTGATAAGAAGAGAAAATGTGTAACGGCCATAATAATGGTGTAATTAAGAAAAAAAATAAAAGTTATAGAATAAATTTAGGAATCCTCAATATAGATTTGCCTTGGTTGCACATTAGTTTGACACATGGCACTTTGAAGCTTCCACATTATAATAAATACTAAAAGGTGCCACACACACTTCGTGTGTGTAATCAGTTCTTTTTTTAGTAGTTTTTTTTTTTTTTTTTTCAACTGCTCAAGCAGTTTTTTTGATGAATTATTTTAGCCAAAATGTTAAGAAGTTTTTTACTTTTATAATTGGGCATTTTAATACCCATGTGATAATTTTTGAGAAAAGAAAACTACATAAATTTAGTGGTAATTATTAATGATAAAATTCAAAAAGTGGTACCCCTCCCTTCTCCTTTATATATGTATATAGATAATAAGATTAGTTGGAGAGTACATAGTCTGTGTGAGAGAGACTTCAATAAAAAGAGAGATATAGGATTGAATACAAGGACATTGAGTCTGGGGGTTTGAATATGGGTGTACTCACTTGTCATATCCAAATAAAGAAAAAAGTTTTGGTTGTTTATATATGTTGTGTTATGTGCATGTTGTGGATGTCAGAAAAGTTTGTGCATATTGCAATTTATGATTGGTATAGCTAAATTATTACTTACTATTTTCATATATGTGTAATCATTACACACTAAATGACTAAAAATGTATCGGATCTAATGATTAGCATCCCACATTAAAAAAAAATAAGTGATAAATAGAAGAAATTAAACTATGATTCAAGACGATCATGTCACTTTTAGTAACATCAGTTTTGGCCCATTTTGAAGCTTTGACAATAAATTCAATATCATGTCTTTTATCTTACAAAACTCCCACAACTTAGATCAACTTGGAGTACATTTTTTGCTCACTTTAAAATTACTAACCCTTTGCTTACCTTACTATCTCATTGGCTAATGCAGTGGGGCTCAGTACTTACACCATTACTTATTTCTTATTTAATACTGAATCTCACTGCATTAGCCAATAAAAGAGGATGGTGAACAATTTTAGAGTGAGCAAAATTGCACTCTGTATATAAAAAAAAATGTTTTGATAGGCTCACAAGTTAGCACCATTGTGTATGTATATATATGTTTGAACTTGGAAAAAAAAGAAGGTAGAGCTTCATTAAGTTTAAGAATTTAGTGAGAACAAAAAACAGAAAAAAGAAAAAGAAAAAAAGAAGGCGATAAATTAATCATTTGCTTGTTAAATTTCATGTAGAACAAACCTTTTTGTATCGCAAGGTTGTTAAAGGGGCCTGAACCTTTGGTTTTTTGCTTCTTGGGATTCATTTCCCTTTACTTTCCTCTATTTATTCATCCCAATTCAATCAATGAAACTTTTATTGTTCGAAAAAAAAAATCTATAAAAGGAACAATACGATATGAGAAAATCAAGAAATTTTTTACTAGTCTTACCAATCATATATGTCCTGTCTTTTTTTTTATGATTTCGACCATTTTAAATTAAAAAAAATTCAAATTTTGAGTTATATTTAATAAAGACAAAAATATGAGACAAACTTATTTTCTCTTCTTTTTCATTTCTTTTCTTTCAATAAATGTACTAGCCAAGGTGGCTCTATATGTTTCATCAACTTTTTTTTTTTTTTTTTCTTTCAAGTTTCAAGAATGCAAAAGCTTAGATGCTGCTAACATGACACAAATGGGGTCTTTGGTGGGGAGCTTTTGAACTTCAAATGTAGTAATGAAAAAGGATAGAATGTTCCAAACAAATAGATATGGTTAAGCACAAGTCCAAATCTTCTTCCCTTCTCAACCTTTTCTTCCTTTGGCATTTTGTAAGGATTTGATCATTAATTTGCTGATTTAAGCAGAAGATGCCCTTCCAAAGTAAGATATGGACCTCACAACTATTATAGTTCATTAATAATGGGACCTAACCACTTCATACCAAGCTTTGAAACCACTCATAAATCATCAAAAAAAAAATTTGTAGGCCAATTCCACTTAAATGATAACCAATAGTTAATATTTTTATTTTTTATTTTGAACAGCAGATCAAATTTATTATTAGAAAGCCAAAGAGGCTATGAAAGATACACCAACCCCATACAAAAGAAATACCTATCATATCATAACCACCCTAAGATTCCCCAAAGAAACCATAACAGAGTCTTTCAAAAGTTTAACATCCCACCCAGATTTTAACCTCTCAATCACCAAAAAAACAAAGAAATATCTGGCAGAAAACAAGAAAAAACTCAGCCCCAAAAAATCAACCTAAAAACGTTTAGATCTATCATCCCTAAAGTAGTAACATTCTATGAAAAACAAATCAGATTCTCAGCTTGGTGAAAATTACCTGCCAAAGACCTTGCACATAGAGGCAAGCCTGTGAAATTTGACAAATTGGCTTGGAGATGTTAATTCGAGTCAAGCACCCATTACAACTACTTCTCAAGGATTTAACATAAATGGTTTAGAATCCAAGAGCTCCATTGATCTTCAGCAAAGCTACATTATTCCTCAAACTATCCTTATAATGGCAGTTCTCGAAACTTAGCCCCCAAAACCAATAACATCCATTAGTCTGCAAAACTTGGGCAACATATTTTCCTTGTTGACCCTCAGCCACTCCGCAACCAATGAATAAAGAACCAGATGCCAAGCTCGATCTTCCAATACTGCCGAAACACCTAGCAGCAGGAATACAATAATTGCAACGGTGGATATATGACACATCCGTCCCGGAATCTTCTTGTTTTAAAATGCAATAATCGATTTCTTGGGAATTATTAATGTTGATTAATAATGGTGGGTGAGGTTGACTATGGGTCAACGGTGGGTGTCAATCAAGGACATGAAAAGTTGGTAGTGCATGAGCTATTGACATGATTAAATGACATTTATGTGATTAAATGTTATTTGACTTATCTGGTATTTATGAATAGTAATTTTACCTATGTAATGCGTTTTCTGATAGTTGGATCTTGTTAAAGATCATTTTAGAACGTTATAGTTTTAACGTAAGTGACACGTGCATAAAATGTAGGTTATCTACATATTTCACGAAAATAGTTTTCGTAGCGTAATTTCGGACCCAAACGGAACTTAAATGAAATTTATTATGGAATATAGATTTTCACTCGTGAATCAATAACTTAGATGTTTAAGATGTTTTAGGAGATAATTGGAAGATTTGAGAACTCATGGGGAGGTAAACGTAATTCTCGAGAGTTGTACTTATATATAGTGGAGTCAAGATATTCTTCATAAATATATCAGACTCAATATTTAGAGAGAGAGAAAAAGAGATAAAGGGGGGATTTCATTCCTACGATCTTCTTGATGCCAATCGGTGACTTTTCGTTCGTCGATTTTTCTCCAGATTTCATAATCGGACCCTCGAGATAAGAGCTTTGTTTTGATACCTATTATGCCTTGTCTGGCTTAGTTTTATGAAAATCCTAATATTGTGTTTTCTTGGAAAATGTGTCAAAACTCATATGTATTACGTATAATCAGAGATCCTTACGTAGAAGCGGTATTCTTAAACTTCCCTTAAAGTTTTAGGACGATAGATTAAGGTATGAATTATTGACTTATGTTATATAAAGAATTTTGGATATTTTAGATATCATATGTGAAATTGTGATCCGGACAAAACAAATGTGTTAATTTAGGCCTGTTAATTTTTGCCTACAAGTATGCATAAAAAACATGTTGAGATGATTATGTGAGCATGCTAAGTGATTATGTGGGTCAAAGGGGAGTTTGGTTCAAATTCATGCTAGGGGTAAGCCTCTTGATGTTTGAGAGTTATTGTAACGACAGCTACAGAGCATGGTTTGGGAGAAGGCCTTGCCAGGGCACTTGGATGAGTGATTGGGAGAATGCCCTCCACGGTATCAGTTTCATTGTTCTATTACCGGATGAATGCATATCTTTCTCCCTAGAGACTAGTCTATGTGAGTGTCGATATTAAAGCATGAATTGCCTCATATGCATTTGTTTAGAATTGTATACTCAGAATATAGCTAAGCTGTGGAGACTTCCTCCATTGCAGGTGATAAGAAGAAAAAGAAGAAGAAGAAGTGTAACACCCCGTATTTTCCTGATATAAATATTCATTTAAAAAAAATTAATGAGACAACCTAAATTTTTATGTATACAACCATGGTTATTTATTTATATGTGTGTATTTATTTAATCATTAATTACTGTGTGAAATTTTATAGAGCTAAGTGGTGGAGTTAAGTTGTTAAAATTTAAGTTGAACAAGTTATTGAAGAATTGATGTGTTGGTTTTTTTATAGTGCTTATAGGCCCGTGAATGTGTTGATTTGTGTTTTTAATAAGCCAAAAAATGGGATTCAATGTTTATTCATGTGTTTGGTTATAATATATATAGGTGTATCATATATACATAGATAATATACCTCCTAATAACAAAAAAAAAAAGAGACGTGAAAAAAATAGAACAGTCAAGAGAGAGAGAGAGAGAGAGAGAGAGATAGAGAGAGAGAAAAGAAGAAGAAGAAGAGAATAAGAGAAAAAAAAAAAGAACATCAATCTTTTGTTTTGTGTGTTCTTTTGTTTTGTGTAATCATCATAAACCTTGAAGCCCTAAATTGGTGAGTTAACTTGTCATTTGTGTTAAAGTAGATAGAGAGAATATAGAATGTATTATTGAGGTGTATATTAACCTTTACAATGGAGAGCCTCTTATATAGGCTAGGCAATAAACAAGAAAGGAAAGAAAAGTACAACCTAGTAGTACAACTTAGAAGTACAATGCAGTACACGGTGAACCTAGACTAGTATACAGAGATATACAAGAATATAATGAACCTAGGCTATATCATATACAATATTCTAACATCCTCCCTCAAACTCAAGGTGGTAAGATCGAAACCAACTTGAGTTTGGAAACTAAATCTTGAAGACGACCAGGAGGATGAGCTTTAGTGTAGATGTCAGCAGTCTGATCGGTAGAGGAAACAAGGGCGAGACAAATGGTGCCCTGAGTGAGATGATGTCGCACAAAGTGACAATCGAGCTCAATATGTTTTGTGCGTTTGTGAAAGACATCATTACGAGCAATCTGAATAGCACTCTGATTGTCACAATAAATAGTAGTTGTAGTGGAGTGAGTAACGCCCATGTCTTCAAGTAACCATCGGAGCCAGAGGAGTTCTTGAGTGGCATCGGCTAGAGCACGATTCTCTGCTTCTGTACTTGATTGACCATCAACAGTTTGCTTTTTACTACGCCAAGAGATAAGGGAATTGCCAAGAAAGAAGCAGTGACCGGTAGTGGATCGTCGATCAGTGGGATCTGCCGCCCAGTCAGCATCTGAATATCCATGAAGATCAAGGGTAGAGTGAGCAGAGAAATGTAGGCTATGAAACATGGTGCCCTTGATGTAGCGAAGAATGCGAAGTATAGCTGCATAATGCGTTGATCTGGGAGTTGCAAGAAACTGGCTAACAATATGGACGGCATATGCAATGTCAGGTCGAGTGACTGTGAGATAGACAAGACTTCCAACCAATTGGCGATACAAAGTGGGATCTTCCAAAAGAGTACCATCCATAGGTGTAAGCTTAGAATTAAGCTCGAGAGGAGTAGGACTAGTTTTGTTGTCAGTTAGTCCTGCACGAGCGATAAGATCAGAAGATTACTTAGCTTGAGAGAGGGAGTATCCGTTTGAGTTGGATGTGATTTCGAGACCCAAAAAATAACTGAGTTTTCCAAGATCCTTCATTTCAACACGCTGACTGAGATAGGACTTGAGATCAGAGATGCCGGACAAGTCATTCCCTGTGATAATCATGTCATCTACATAGAGAAGTAGAAGAATGGTACCCTGGTATGTCTTACGAATGAAGAGTGCAGAGTCATGAGAGCTTGAAGTAAAGCCAAAATCTCCAATGATGGTGCTAAATTTGGCAAACCAGGCTCTAAGAGCTTGCTTAAGACCATAGAGAGCTCGACGAAGCTTACTATAACCCACATTTGTGTTATTTCATTTTGCATTACATTGTCATGCATGATAATGTGATGTGGCGTGTCTTATGACACATGTTTGAGTGAGTTTTGACTCACGAGTTGATTTGGGTGTCTGTATTAGAGAACCCTTTGAAACTGTTGTGATTGAGGATTTATTGTTTGTGAAGTCTCTCCGAGTATGAGACGGTCACTGTGGAATACTTTAAATGTTTATCTGAAAATAAATGTTTACCTGCGTATTTCAATATCTGTATTATTTTCTGGCTTAGAATATATTTCTGTTGTTAGATTTAGTATCCTGGTGAGAACGAATGAACACGCTATTAATTTGGTAGGCTAATTAGCAACTTCGGAAACGTCATGTAGAAATTCGCATTTTAGCGACCAAACGAAACTTAGTCGAAAACTTTTATAATTTTGAAGTTTCACTTATAAAGCTAAGAATAAGCTGTATAGAAAGTTTCAGAGACTGATTAGGAGTTTTAAAAACTCGTGGGGAGGTAAACGTAAATTCCCAATAGTCTTGCCTATATATAGGAAGTGATGACTTTAGGTTTTTCATAAGTTCTTGACCTAATTTCCAAAAGGAGGCCAAAAGGGGGCTAGAGGGAGATTTAGTTGCTTAGAGCTTTGCGACGCCAAATGACGACCTTCCGTCAGTCTGTTTTCTCCCATATTTCATATTCGAGCTCCTCGAGGTAAGAGCTTCGTTTTGATACCTATTAGGGCCTGTTTGGCTAAGTTTTCCGAAAAGTTATTTTCTAGAATTTTTCATAAAAGTTGATAAATGGAATTTTGATCCATAGGAATTGTACTAGACGGACTTCTGCACGTTCTTTGTGCACGTGTTTTCTTTGGATCGTATTATAAGCGCGTAAATCGGAGGTGAGTGATTCAACTATGGTTTGGAATGATTGTTGGAAAAACAGGTTTAAATGGAAAGTTTAAACGCGCAGCGGAAAAATCAAGTTATGAAACTTTATTGGCATGCCCGGATCTACTACTCGTCAATTCTACAGATGCGCACAAGAGAGGACACGAGTTATACCTTAGTGTCTTGAACCCAATTCTGATCTTCAGCTTCCAGCAGCATCCACTAGATGATCTTCACCCTTATGACTCCTGCGGATGCCTGCCAGAAAGACTAGGGTTGGTGGGAACCCTAATGGAGAGGATAGAGAAGGTTTTGGGACTCCAAAACAGTTTCTGCAGCTTCTGACGTTCAAAACGACGAACAACCTTTTCCAGAACGCAGCTGCCCTATTTATAGATTCCCAGAACCGACCTAGACTTCGAGCGATCGAAGTGCCTTCGATCGATCGAACATTCGATCGATCGAACCATCTTCGATCGATCGAACCTTCAGACTTCAATCGATCGAGACATCTTCGATCGATCGAACCTGTCTGGACATCATCCTCAAGCATCTTTCCAAGCATCCTGGCGGAGCTAAGAGTGGGACCTCCTAGGCTCTTTATTGTTGGCTCAGACCAGTTTGTTAATCACCATGACCAAACTCTTTGATCAGCAAACTAACTAACTGGTCAGTTAAAGTTTACTCCACTATAAAACGATAACTGAACTCCAACGCAAAAGAACATATCCGAAGCGATAACTAGACTTGTATGTTGTACTAATGTCCCTCTACCGTCAGCATTCGTAATCATATTCAGGTAATCGGATAACTGTTACTGTCAACCTGAATCATGATTACTTCTTGTATTCCTTGAGTCCCATTCACCCTTCATGATTACCAAACATGTTGATAACTCTTATCAACAAGACTGCAGTACTCAGTAATCGACTTGGTGACATTCTCAAGGGAATGCTTACTCTGAAACAGAGGGTAGATTCTATCTTGACAATATATGTTCACAACCCTATGAATATGACATACCCAAGATACCCAGGTGTTGATCTTTTATAGACCTCACTGATTGGTAAGTCAAAGCAGCCATATCCACAGTCTGTGTTCATAATCGTCTCAAGATTAAGAACACGTACCTTATACAAGTTATGAGTTCCTATTGACTGTTGGACAGTCTTAAGCATCAATAGGAAACTCAGGTCCGTCAATGCACTATAAGCACTAGCATATCAACTAAGAGCTACACTCTAGTGATTGACATTAATCACTCCATCCAATGGTAGTTAATTATGCTACAGTGTAGACTTGATGAGGTATCCAGTCTCATCATCCACTGTGACACATTCTAAGTATTAAAGAATAGTAATTCGTATCTCACTTGTGTGCATCTCATACACACACGAATTACTTACTATAATACTTAAGGATTAACAATCATCTCATGAAAAGAACATACATAATAAAATGTAAAGCTGATATCCATATATAAAAATGTCAATGTCTCATACAGAAAGTAATGGTTTGAGGGCACAAACCCAACAAACTCCCACGTGCACTCATAACCATTCAGAACTACATCTAAGACCTAGACTATCTAGATGACGATCAAAGACCTTCTGTGGCAAGGCCTTTGTAAACGGATCAGCAAGATTGTCAGCTGTGGCAATCTTGGTGACAGTCACATCTCCACGTTGAACAATATCTCGGATAAGATGATATTTCCGCTCTACGTGCTTTCCCTTTCCGTGGTTCCTTGGCTCCTTGGACTGAGCCACTGCCCCACTATTATCACAATAAAGCGTAATAGGCGACAGCGACGCTGGTACCACCTCGAGTTCCATAAGGAACTTCTTGAGCCAAACAGCTTCCTTTGCGGCTTCACAAGCAGCCACATACTCAGCTTCTGTAGTTGAGTCTGCAATGCATTTCTGCTTAATGCTCCTCCAACTGACAGCACCACCTCCCAAGGTAAAGAGATGACCGGACGTCGACTTCCTCGAATCTTTATCTGACATAAAGTCCGAGTCAGTGTATCCCACTGGATTAACTCACTACCACCGTACATAAGCATGTAATCTTTAGTTCTTCTCAAGTACTTAAGAATGTGCTTAACGGCTGTCCAGTGCTCTGGACCCGGATTCGACTGATATCTGCTAACCATGCCAACGGCAAAGCAGATATCTGGTCTAGTGCATAACATCGCATACATGAGACTTCCCACTGCAGAAGCATAGGGAACTCCTGTCATGCGATTCCTCTCCTCCTGTGTCTTTGGACACTGGTCCTTGGAGAACGCTAAACCATGCCTGAAAGGTAACAAACCTTTCTTCGAATTATCCATTAAAAACCTAGTTAGCACCTTATCGATATAACCAGCTTGAGATAATCCCATTATCTTTCGCTTGCGATCCCGAAAGAGCTTTATCCCAAGAATATAGCTCGCCTCTCCTAGATCCTTCATATCGAAAGTACTAGCTAGCCAAACCTTGACCGTTGACAATGCCGCTACATCATTTCCAATGAGTAGAATGTCGTCAACGTAAAGCACAAGAAAAGCCACCACTTTCCCTTCACTCTTCTTGTATACACAAGGTTCATCCAGATTCTGTATGAAACCAAACGATTTGACCGCTTGGTCAAATCGTATGTTCCAACTTCTGGATGCCTGCTTAAGCCCATAAATGGACTTTTGCAACTTGCATACCAAGTTATCTTTCCGACCAGCTATGAACCCTTCTGGTTGTTGCATATAGATGTCCTCCTCAAGATTGCCATTCAAGAATGCAGTCTTGACGTCCATCTGCCAGATCTCAAAATCTAGGCATGCAGCAACGGATAAGAGTATTCTGATGGACTTGAGCATGGCCACCGGCGAGAAGGTTTCCTCATAGTCAATGCCCTCCCTCTGAGTATAACCTTTCGCAATAAGCCTTGCCTTAAAGGTCTCAACCTTTCCATCAGATCCTCTTTTCCTCTTGTAGACCCACTTACAGCCAATGGGTTTAATATTGGCTGGAAGTTCTACAAGATCCCAGACCTGATTAGAATTCATAGATTCCAATTCAGCCTTCATAGCTTTAACCCAATGAGCTGAATCAACATCAGCCATTGCCTCTTCGTATGTGGTAGGATCAGATTCAGATTCTATGGAGACAGCTTCAAAAACTTCTCCTAAGAACATGTATCTATCAGGCTGGCTGATAATCCTCCCACTACGACGAGGTACTGGTGCGGAAATAGGTGAAGAAGTGGTGTTTTCCTGATTTACATCATTATTAACTACGGGTTGGACTGAGGGCTCTCCTTCTATCTCTCTAAGATCTATCCTTCCCTTAGGTTTATGGTTCATGATATAATCATCCTCCAAGAAAATAGCATTCGTACTGACGAACACCTTCTGTTCTCTTGGATCATAAAAATACCATCCATAAGTACCCTTTGGATACCCCACGAAGTAACATACTTCCGATCTAGAATCCAACTTGCTCATCTTTCCTTTTAGCACATGTGCCGGACATCCCCATATCCGGAGATGTTGCAAAGAAGGCTTGCGCCCAATCCACATCTCTCGTGGTGTCCTGGGAACAGATTTGCTTGGTACTAGATTTAGTATGTAAGCAGCGGTTTCCAAAGCATAACCCCAAAGAAATAAAGGTAACTCAGAATAACTCATCATTGACCTAGTCATGTCTAAAAGAGTCCGATTCCTTCTCTCCGCTACACCATTTTGCTGAGGCGTGCCAGGTGCAGTCAACTGTGACAGAATCCCATTCTGTACGAGGTGATCAATAAATTCATTAGAGAGGTACTCGCCACCTCGATCAGATCGAATGGCCTTGATATGTGTGCCCAATTGTTTCTCCACTTCAGCCCTAAACTCTTTGAACTTTTCAAAGGCTTCAGACTTGTGCTGCATTAGGTACACATATCCATACCTAGAGTGGTCATCAGTAAATGTTATGAAATACTCATAACCACCCCTTGCTCTAATATTTATTGGTCCACACACATCAGTATGAACTAATTCCAACAATGCATTGGTTCTATTGCCCTTTGCAGGAAAGGGCCTTTTGGTCATCTTACCCTCTAAACAAGACTCGCAGACTTCTATTGGTTCGAGAACCAAATCGCCTAAGACCCCTTCTTTGACTAGTCTGCCAATCCTATTTAGATTGATATGACCAAGCCTCATATGCCAAAGCTTTGTTGGATTAGTGGAAGGTCTCTTTCTTTTAGATGGTACAGTTACCACTGAGTTATTAAGTTCCATACAAGAATCTTTAGAAATATTGGGAGTAATCACATACAAACCATTTGATTTAACACCAGAACATATAAAAGAACTATTTCTTTTAATCACAACTTCAGTTCCAAAATTAAAAGAATAACCATTATTCGATAAATTAGAAACTGAAATTAAATTACGTCTCATTGAAGGGACGTAAAGTACATCTGATAAAATCAAAACTTTATTGTCTAGAAATTCTAAAACTACGACTCCTATAGCAACCGCAGAAACGGTTGCGCTAGAACCTAGAGTAAGTACGATTTCCCCATCACTGCACTTCCTGGTTGATCTGAACCCCTGCAATGAATTACAGATATGGTTAGTCGCACCAGAATCAATGCACCAAGTGTTTGAAGTATCCGTTATAAAACTTACTTCAATCACATGTGATTCAATCATACCTTGAACTCTTGTAGCTAAGAATTCTGGACAGTTCCTCTTCCAGTGGCCCTTCTCACCGCATTGGAAACACTTTCCTTTGCCTTGGCCACCCACCTTCCCTTTGCCCTTACCTTTTCCCTTAGATTTTGCAATCTTAGGGACTGGTCCAACACTTGAACCACCAGTGCTAGCCTTCTTCTTCCCTTTCTTTCCTTTCGGCATAGATCGGGAAGAGGAAGCGCTTTTCTCAACGTTTAAAACGCTGCCCCCAGGTTTGATCACCCCTTCCGCTGCCAATAAAGAGCTCATCAATTCGCTCATTGAAAAATCCATTTTATTCATATTATAATTCAGTTTAAATTGAGCGAATGATGGCGACAGCGTATTGAGGATCATATCAACTTGGGTCTGTGCATCGATGTTGGCACCTAGGGTCTCCAGCTCGTTTAAATAACCAATCATTTTCAAAACATGTTCTTTGACTGGAGTCCCTTCCGACATCTTAGCACTCATTATCTTCTGCATAGCTACCTGTCTGGCAGGCCTGCCATGCTCCCCAAACATCTTTTTCAGGGATTCGATAATGTCACTGGCGGAACTGTTCGACTGGTATTGGTGTTGTAACACATTAGCCATAGAAGCCAATATGTAACAACGAGCCATCCCATTCGACTTTTTCCATTTATCGAACTCGCGTCTAGCAGCAGCCGAAGCATTTGCAGCGGGTTCTTCGGGGCATGGGGTGGTAAGGACATATATGTGATCCTCCGCAGTTAACACGATGTCAAGATTACGTTTCCATTCAGTGTAGTTGTTTCCAGTTAACTTGTTTTGAGTGAGTATGGTGGCAAGTGGACTAAATGCAGATCCAGACATTATGATTTACTGAAAAAATCAAAACAAAATAAATATGGATATCAGGATTTGACAGTTTGAAATAAAAGAATCCTTTTAAAACTCTTATTTTAAAACTAAGTCGCCGGAATATCGAAACGAAAGAATAAAGCCTCCGTGTGGTGGTCAATGTTCGATCTTTCAATTTATCATAACTTATCCGCTATGCAACTCTTGCAAAACAAGTTATGACTTCCGAACCTATTTGATCTCTAAGTTTCTGAATAATGCCCCGTGTGGGATCCCTTATCCATAGCTTAGCTAGTGTGTACCATTAACTAGGATCCAATCACAACCGTCTCAAGTAGCGCCTCCGTATGGTGGTCACCCTCTAACACGTCTGATTGATCCTTATCAAAAGAAGTTCACATCTAGTAACCAATGAGTAATGCATCCTCCGTATGGAATGATCACCCCTGGCGAGGTGACACAGAATGCATCACTCATCTTACAGTGAACCGTTAATGGAAGATCGTGGGTGTAATTAATAAGACCCTCTCCCACTAGATTTAGTAAAAAAGGATTTTGCTTTTTGAGAAAATCTGTTTCTACACACTTCCCATAAACATCTAATGTTTACTAATGTGTTGAAAACGGTTTTTGAATTTTATTTTAGAAAATTTGTTTTGCGTGCATGCAACAATGTATTGTACGCCAATCACAAACAAAGCACATAAAACAAAAAACTAAAATGAAATAAAAGACATCCAAACGATGCCTCTATCTCCCATGGCTCTATCTCCATAGAACCTGCTTTTGGTTTGATCGCCTCCAGCTCCATCTTCATGGACAACGGCTCCTTGCTCCATCTTCATGGATATTCTAATTCTATTACATTGAACCTATGCCTCTTTTGAAGCTTACAATTTATCTAGAAATAGAAATAGCAACAACAAAATAAAAGGCTAGGGAAACCGGTGCGACTTTCCTTTTCGTAGGATTGAAGTGGCAGCGCCCTTTACATATGCCTTAAAACCAAACCAAACTTAAAATAACACACCAATCTAAAAACATTCAAACACAAAATTAAATGCTCTTGGCGCCATGGGAGATAGCGACTAATCTTTTGCTGCAAAAGGTTAGTTGAACACACATCCACGCATATATATAACAAAATATAACTATTGGAACCCTTAATTGATTCACACAGTATATAAACTCTTTACATACTGAATTAGAACTCAAAACAACATCTAACTTCTCTGTCATAGTTCGATCGATCGAAGACCGTTCGATCGCTCGAACCTTCGATCGATTGAACACTGTTCAATCGCTTGAACATTCTATTTCACAGAATGATTAAAAATTTTGCAGAATACATTAAAATTAAACTTTTAATTTCAAAATACTTTTAAAACTGTGAAACGGAAAACTTGACAAAGAGTCTGTCTCGATCGATCGAACTCTATTCGATCGCTCGAATAACAGTTCGATCGATCGAAAACTGTTCGATCGCTCGAGTACAGAGCGTTCGATCGATCGAGACTACTTCGATCGATCGAACCCATCTTGCATCCAATGCAATCACAGATTTGTATACTGCTGTGATAACACTGCAGAAACAGATCTGTGACGATGCAGTTTCGAAAGCAGTTCTAAAATCAACATGCAAATCAAAATAGTGTTCCAAAAAACGCATCTATAGATCCAAACGAGCGTGGCTCTGATACCAATTGTTGGAAAAACAGGTTTAAATGGAAAGTTTAAACGCGCAGCGGAAAAATCAAGTTATGAAACTTTATTGGCATGCCCGGATCTACTACTCATCAATTCTACAGATGCGCACAAGAGGGGACACGAGTTATACCTTAGTGTCTTGAACCCAATTCTGATCTTCAGCTTCCAGCAGCATCCACTAGATGATCTTCACCCTTATGACTCCTGCGGATGCCTGCCAGAAAGACTAGGGTTGGTGGGAACCCTAATGGAGAGGATAGAGAAGGTTTTGGGACTCCAAAACAGTTTCTGCAGCTTCTGACGTTCAAAACGACGAACAACCTTTTTCAGAACGCAGCTGCCCTATTTATAGATTCCCAGAACCGACCTAGACTTCGAGCGATCGAAGTGCCTTCGATCGATCGAACATTCGATCGATCGAACCATCTTCGATCGATCGAACCTTCAGACTTCAATCGATCGAGACATCTTCGATCGATCGAACCTGTCTGGACATCATCCTCAAGCATCTTTCCAAGCATCCTGGCGGAGCTAAGAGTGGGACCTCCTAGGCTCTTTATTGTTGGCTCAGACCAGTTTGTTAATCACCATGACCAAACTCTTTGATCAGCAAACTAACTAACTGGTCAGTTAAAGTTTACTCCACTATAAAACGATAACTGAACTCCAACGCAAAAGAACATATCCGAAGCGATAACTAGACTTGTATGTTGTACTAATGTCCCTCTACCGTCAGCATTCGTAATCATATTCAGGTAATCGGATAACTGTTACTGTCAACCTGAATCATGATTACTTCTTGTATTCCTTGAGTCCCATTCACCCTTCATGATTACCAAACATGTTGATAACTCTTATCAACAAGACTGCAGTACTCAGTAATCGACTTGGTGACATTCTCAAGGGAATGCTTACTCTGAAACAGAGGGTAGATTCTATCTTGACAATATATGTTCACAACCCTATGAATATGACATACCCAAGATACCCAGGTGTTGATCTTTTATAGACCTCACTGATTGGTAAGTCAAAGCAGCCATATCCACAGTCTGTGTTCATAATCGTCTCAAGATTAAGAACACGTACCTTATACAAGTTATGAGTTCCTATTGACTGTTGGACAGTCTTAAGCGTCAATAGGAAACTCAGGTCCGTCAATGCACTATAAGCACTAGCATATCAACTAAGAGCTACACTCTAGTGATTGAGATTAATCACTCCATCCAATGGTAGTTAATTATGCTACAGTGTAGACTTGATGAGGTATCCAGTCTCATCATCCACTGTGACACATTCTAAGTATTAAAGAATAGTAATTCGTATCTCACTTGTGTGCATCTCATACACACACGAATTACTTACTATAATACTTAAGGATTAACAATCATCTCATGAAAAGAACATACACAATAAAATGTAAAGCTGATATCCATATATAAAAATGTCAATGTCTCATACAGAAAGTAATGGTTTGAGGGCACAAACCCAACAATGATTTCTTGGCATGTATTCATGTTATGTTTGAATAGCATGTATTAATTCATAGAGATATCTTGTGTAGTTCATATTGGGCATTTATATTGATAAGTAGGCTCAATAGCACGGTGATATGTTTTGATTTCCGCGAGTATGGTGATATGTATTTGAGCATGTTAAGTTGCTTATTTGGGTCAGAAGGAGCACGTGGTCACCGTGCCATTTTGTGGAGCCGATATAGGCATTAAGGTCGCACGATTGAAGAGAAGAATCGTGGGTCTTACCCTTTCGCGTGGACTTATTGGCGAGGAGTCGCGGATTGGGAGTATGGACGGGCACGTGAGTCTCCGGTGACTAGTATGAAATGTAGAGATGTGAATGCGGACATGTTTATCATTCATGTACATGTGTTGATTTATTCACTAAGCTTTAGCTTAAACAAATCGAAATATGTGTGGTTATTCAAATAACCATTGTAGGTATAAATGCTGGCGAGGAATCGCAGAAGTGAGTACGTAGGTCGGGAGTTCGCTTGGGAGACAACTTGAATGTAAATCTTGTAGTTTTGGGATAATAGGAATGTTGTAATAAGAAATTTGGTATTTTAACCATGTTTAATTTGGTATGTTAGAATGGATTTTAAACCGTTGTAATAGTTAGTGACATGTTGTAATCCTGCTTTAGAAATGTTTTAACACAGCTAGGATTACTTTGGATTGAGTGTTTGATCATTGGTGAAAGTTAGAAAGTTTTTAAAACTTGAAATGCTGCAGAATGTGCTGCTGGCAGGGGAGCAGTCGACTGATCCCTGCTTCAGTCGACTGGATCCTTGTATCTGGGAGCTACTGTTTCTTTTTATAGAAAAAGCAGTCGACTGGGCCCTGCCTCAGTCGACTGGACCCCCAACCTCAGTCGACTGGAATTGCTATAAATTCCCTGCCTCCTCCCGTCGACTGAGCAGTCGACTGAACCTCTGCTTTTGAAAATATGTTTTGTGTTTTGTTTTTCCGCTGCGAGTGTTCTTCAAACCAAATTTTGGGAACGTTAATGAATTGGTTTAGCCTCGGTGGCGTGCCACAGGCTTCGATTCCGCTATTGTGGGACCGGGCTGTGACACTTACAGACCTTATTAGAAGAATGTTGATATCCCGGTGGAGGACGCATACAAACTTCTTCAGTGAGATCACCATTGAGGAAGGCATTTTTGACATCCATCTGGAATAATTCCCAACGATGAATTACAGCAACAGCAATTAGGCTTCGGACTGAAGTGAGTCGGGCAACTGGGGCGAATGTCTCCTCATAGTCAATCCCATACTCTTGTGTAAAATCCCTGGCAACTAGACGGACCTTGTAACGATCGATGGATCCATCAGAATGTGTGTTGATTTTATAGACCCATTTACATCCCATTGCATTCTTTTCACTGGGTAGGTCGACTAAGTCCCATGTGTAATTCTGTTCGAGTGCCTGTAGTTCATCATCTATTGCTTTCTGCCAAAGAGGATTAGTTTTGGCCTCATGATATGACTGAGGTTCATGCTAAGAGAGGATGGTAGAAAAAACAACATAATCATGGAGATGAGTAGGTTGAGATTTTACCCGATCACTGCGTCTAGGAATGAAATCAGATGTTAGCGCAGATCCTTCAAACGAAGTAGGCAGCTCAGGAGGAACCAAAGTGGATGACTCAGATAAATCATCAGTAGGTGTGTGAGATGGAGCTGAGGGTGTATCTTGTGGTATAGGAACATAAGAGGTATTAGCAGGAATGGCTGTGTCAAATGTCTCAGGAAATAGGTCGATAGTTGGATTGGTAAAGAAGGGAGGGGTACTGGAATGAGTAAGATGAAATTGAGACATTGACGAGAACATCTTGTGTTCCCAAAAAACAACATAGCGAGACACACGAAGACATTTGGAAATAGGATCCCAACACCGGTAGCCTTTGTGTTCTATACCATAACCCAAGAAACAACATAACCGGGATCGTGACTCAAGTTTGGAATGTTCATGTGGTTGAAGTAAGACAAAGCAAGCAGATCCAAAAACCTTAAGCATATTGTAGTCAGGGTGATGACCATAAAGGCGCTCATAAAGTGATTGATTGTCAATCACAAGGGCGGGGACACGATTCATGGTATAAATTGCTGTGAGGGCAGCTTCACCCTAAAATCGTTCTGGACAAGATGCAGATATAAGGAGAGCACGAACAGTGTTGAGAATATACCTGTGCTTGCGCTCAACACGCCTGTTTTGTTGGGATGTACCAGGATAAGAATGATGGGGTAATGTGCCATTTTGGTGAAGAAATTGAAGGACACTAGAATCTCTGTATTCTGCAGCATTGTCTGCATGAAACACTTTTATATGACGGGAAAATTGTGTTTTGACCATATTAGCAAAATTGAAGTATAACTGGGGTAATTCAGACCATTTGTTCATGAGAAATAACCAAGTGTATCGGGAATAATCATCAACAAAAATGACATAGTGCCTAGAACCCCCCATAGTGGAAGTGGGAGAAGGTCCCCAAACATCAGAATGTATCAAATCAAACGGTGCGGATGAAGTAGAATTACTTTTATTAAAAGGCAATGCTGATTGTTTAGCAAGTTGACAAGAAAGACAATCAAAATAATCATTATTAATGAACCCTAATTGACTCCGAGAGACTAGAATTTGTAGACGACTAGCAGAAGCATGTCCCAAGCGGTTGTGCCAAGTCTCGAGAGATGGAGTAGATGTGACAGAGGCAGCAGCTTGAGTGGTTAAAGAAATGGGAGAAGTTATATGGAAACTGATGAGCTCAAAAAGTCTACTAACTTTACGGCCTATCCCAAGAGTCTGTCCCATCTTTGGATCCTGCACACAACAACCAGAGGAGGAAAAAACAATAGTGAGACCATATTCATAAAGCTGACCAATAGATACGAGATTCATAGTTAGTTTGGGAATGAAATAAGTATCTGGAAGAGTTGTATGAGATGTTGAAATGCTTTCGATATGAGTAACAGACATGTGAGAACCGTCTACAGTGTGAATGGTTGGTGTTTAGTGAGCAGAATGTTTAGTTGAAAAAATGGTGGAATCAGAGGTCATGTGATTACAGCAAGCGGAGTCAAAGTACCAAGATGAATTACCTGAGGTAACAGACATAGCAGTTGAAGGTGTATTACCAGAGTGAGCAAGAACTTGTTTGAGGAGATCCTCGAGATGAGCAATAGAAAATTCTCCTTCGGTAGATACAGCAGATGATGAACTTTCGGCAGTTGTAGCAGCAGATTTGGATGGAACTTGATGGGACGAATTGATAGATTTGGAAGAACCCCCTCGGGACATATTGTTGTGAGAGTTTTTGTTGGGATTCTTGAAGCAGTCGCTTTGATAGTGGCCAGGTCCGAGCTTTCTGCAATACTTACAAACGCGGGTGGGACAATGCAAAAGAACATGTCCAGGCAATTTACAATAGTTGCATTATTGTTCAGAAGATGCCGCTGACTGATTATTTTTGAAGTTAGAGGGGGGTCCTTTTTGAACAGCAAGAACCGCATTTGTAGAAGAAGTCTTGCGAGTGGCAAGACGGGTTTCCTCGGAGAGAAGCTCAGAGACAGCTTATTCCAAGGTGGGTAGAGGGCTACGATGAAGAAGAGAGGCTCGAACATGCTCAAAGTCATCATTGAGAGCCATCAAGAAGAGTATCAGACGTTGTTTATCCCTATATTGATAGAAATTTTCAACATCAGTGGGATTGGCCCATGTGGGCTCGGAGGAGGCGAGTTGATCCCATACATAATGGATATCAGAGAGAAAGGTGTTGACAGATTGCCCCGGTTGTTGTCTCATGCGATGGAGACTGCCAAGTAGCTGATACTGATGAGCAAGATCAGTAGCTGTGTAGCGATGCGCCAAAAAATCCCAAACAGACTTTGCTGTAGTAAATCTGCCAAATTGATGGTGGATAGAACTGAGGGAAGTATTGCGAAACCAGGTGATGATTTGATGGTTTTTACTATACCAATCTTCTAATCGCTCAAGAAATTTGGGTTCGGGTTCGTCTTTGATAGGCTTGGGCTCAGAGATGTCCCTAGTGACATAACGTCAAAGCTTTTTCCCTTTAAGAAAGGTGGACATGGCTTGGGCCTAGAGAATGAAGTTTGGGCCATCACGAATAGTCCCAATGGGTTGAGAAACGTCCATGCAATCCATGGTCGGGTCGGGTCGGGTGGGGTGGGGTGAGGTGAGGTGGGTTTGGGTCTTGTCAAACTAGATTGGGTAGGTTTTTTTTTTTTTTTTTTTGAACTGTGAAATTGAAACAAAGGCAGTGAGATGATGATGATGATGTTATAGTGGGGGGCCTACAGAATGGTATAGGGATTGGCTTGATGATATAGGACTTAGGAGAATTTGGTATGAATGATGATGGTGGCGGTTTGGCATGATCAAGTGGCAGCGGTGAGATGAATGATGATGGTGGCGGTAATAATGGTATAGGTTATGGCTGATTTCTGTTGAAAGTCTTGGATATGTAGTAGGTAATGGTGGGGTCATGGATTGATTTGGCAGAACCAATCTATACAATATAACGAAAATAGATTGGTAG
This sequence comes from Hydrangea macrophylla, assembly GCA_033977485.1. Lineage (NCBI taxonomy): Eukaryota > Viridiplantae > Streptophyta > Magnoliopsida > Cornales > Hydrangeaceae > Hydrangea > Hydrangea macrophylla. The sequence continues at coordinate 100,147,363 of CM066999.1, read as the reverse complement.
TCAGATTGGGTCGTCAGATTGGTGATGGCAGTAGAGCTTGGTTCTTGTAAGTGGAAAAGAGAGGCGGCAAGTGATGGCAAGATGAACAGATTATGAAGAGTTGTTTGGCTCTGATACCATGTTAAAGTAGATAGAGAGAATACAGAATGTATTATTGAGGTGTATATTAACCTTTACAATGGAGAGCCTCTTATATAGGCTAGGCAATAAACAAGAAAGGAAAGAAAAGTACAACCTAGTAGTACAACTTAGAAGTACAATGCAGTACACGGTGAACCTAGACTAGTATACAGAGATATACAAGAATATAATGAACCTAGGCTATATCATACACAATATTCTAACAATTTTCTTTCAATCTCATTTGATTGAAATTTAAATGGATAGAATATTGAATTAGTATGGTTATGGATTATGAGATTTAAGTTTTTTTTTTTTTTTTACAATGATTGAAGTTGTGATTTGAGATTTATAGATGAGCATTGAATATACATTTGAGCAATTATTCAATTTTCAGATTTGGGATTTTCATGGATCAGATCTGAGTAGAAAATTCATAATAAAACATAAGTTGCTATTTTTGTGATTCTGTCCCCGTAAGCCAGTAGGAAACACAATTCTGGACAACTTTCGTCTGATGGTGTTTTACCCGATTCTGCACTGTTTGGGCAGAAAATTCATATTACAGTAGCAGTTTTATGAAGGTAAAAATAAGCGTATTTGCTATATCATATTTTGTGTGATTTCGTGCTCGTTAATATAAATTGATTTGTTTGTACTTAGAAAAAATGAGTTCTCATGGATAGTTGAGCTTTGTGAAATCGTAACTGTATGATTTTGTGTGGATTATGAATCTATGTGAACGTGTAGCTGTTAATATGATTCTAACAAAAGTTTGATTTGAAATATATGAATCTGTTATAAAGTTGAGTTTTGCGAAAAACGTGGATGTATGAACGTTAGAAAAACCTTAGAGTTCACCACTACTCCTTATGATTTTAGGCGGCGACTTTGTGGATGACCCGTCCTTGTGTGATTAGACGGTGACTTCGTGGATGACCCGTCCTTGTGTGATCAGACGGCGATTACGTGGATGACCCGTTTCTTCATTATTTTAAGCCTTATGCCCGGCTTGTTGGTCTATTTCATGTGTGTCTAGACATTATTTTATTAACGTCAAGAATGTAAGGACTAGTCTTTCGGTGTATACTCAAATCCTAGTGATACCCCATGGGAGTTGGGACCAGAGTGGGAGTTAGTATTACGTTAGGAGACACATGGGATATATGTGCAGGCTGGACCATGGATAGGTGGCCGAGGTGGTGAACATAAGGTGTAATAAAAGAAAATAATTTGTGGTGCTTTATTCTTGCGTTTAGAAGTTTGAATTATAATTAATTACCTCTTGTTGTGGTAGTATCATAGAAGTTGTAGATGCTTAGTAATCGACTTTTTTAATAATTTTTCGTGTTGTAATCGTTGTGTGTGAGCGTGAATGTGATAATTATAGACTGTGTGTCTTAAGTTTTGAATTATGTTTGCAGGATTTTGATGTGAGAATTTTATGAATTTATACTGTTGTTGAACTATGAGTTAGATGGTAGTATGACTGACTCTTGAATTGTTACGGACATTAATTCAGAAAGTAATTATGGATATGATTAGAACTGCGATAATTATATTTTACAGGATGGTGGGCCCACTAACTTTTATGCAGGGCTAGTTCACCATAGATATCCGATGGGTAAGAATTCAATTGGTATTATTCGGGTTGGGAACCACTACCACCACGTTGAAGGAAACTACCTTTCTGTCTTAAAATGTGTGTGGAACTACTGTTCTAACCCGACAGGGATTCTGTGTAATAGTGTTATTTATTTTCTGTGTGACGATAATGTATAATGTAATATGGCTATATTTTCTTTGTGAGTATTTTTAGCAGTCTATGGGACATTGTTGTTCCCTAAGACTCGTTTTATATTTTTTGTTAACTCATACAAGTATTTTACATACTAACCCGGGTGCGTAATGCATTTGGGGCATTTCTATATGAAACGTAGTCGAATGTATGTGCATGTTTAGTAATTGAAAAGATTTTCCGTGGAGCTTCTGTCTGTGTGAAGAGATTGCTGTTGTGTTGTTTCTTGGCAGAGTTGTATTTATTTTCTTAGTGTTCTTTATTTTTATTTCTGGCCATGTGAGCCATATTTATGATATTATAGTTTGGATTGTATTATTGAGTTTGGGAACGGTGTAGTGGCTCTTAACCCAAGGATGTCTATAATTTATTTTATTTCCGCTGAACTATGTACGGAGATTTTATTTAATGAAAACGGTGTTCTTTTGTAAATTGAAAATGGAATAATATTTTCAAGAGAACACTATTTCTTTATAATGAAAATGAATGTTTGGGAATACAGGTTTAATAATCAAGAGTTTTATTTAAAACAAGACCATGTGCTTTTATTAAATGAGTATTAAATACTGTTTTCAATAAATTATCTGTTAGGTTGTGTGAGGATGTCACGCTTGGGGTTTTGGCAATTGAATATTAGTCCGGATATGCTCTAGATTGAATATTTGGTTATGCAAAAAATCGGGGTATGACAAGAAGCGAGTAGAGTGAGGCCGATAGGACGATGAGATTGTCCTTGCATATGTTTTTGTTTCATTCCAATGATGTAATAAGAAACTGTAAGAATTAGAGCATGTTTTATCTTAAATCTTGGAATGGATCTGTAACGTTGTAACTCGTTGTAAAACGATTGTAATATACTTTAATGATGTTGTAATACAAATGGAACTGCTTTGGGATGAGTTGATGTGTGTGTAGACACCCCGATTTTGACCAAACATCGAGTTAAGGGGAGTGTTACCTCTGAATACGATGATGACAATGTCCGGCTAATCTAGGACTTCCAAAGACGATTCAAGCTCTTCGAAAGACTCTCTAACCTAAATGAAAAGTAAAAAAGGAAAAAAAGGAAAGAAAAAAAGAAAAAAAAGAACCACAACGACACTTGAGCCAATTTCCAGCAGTCACGGGTTGCCGCTGCAGCACTCCCTGACCGCCGTACCGGCAGTCAGTGAGAACCGCACCGGCAGTCACCAACTGCCATTTGTTCATATCAAGTACCGCTAAAAAAATGATTTCCAGAAAAAACGACAGTCCCTGGAGTTGTCTGCGGCATTCATGAAGTGCCGCAATGGCATTCATTGAGTGTCGCACGACGGTCACTGAATGCCGTTCCGGCATTCAGCGAGTGCCGCTTCCATCTCCATTGAGTGCCGCATTTTTGTAACAGCGTGCTATAATACAGCACATTTTGTACCACCAAAGGACAGTCCGAATTAGGGTTTTCTGCTCTGAAATGACTGAAATTCCCATTAAATTTGTCTATAAATAGATGATAAATGGAGCAAGGGGTTGGAATTTTCTTTGAATCTAGAGGTTGTATTAGCTCCCCAAGTCCTAAACTTTCAAATTTTCTTTTCTAAACACAATTAGAAGTGAGTTTTAGAGGAGTTAAAGAGGGTAGAAAGCTTGATTAGTCTTTGAAAGTTCTTCAAAATCACAAAGTTGAGGATATTTTGGAGGTAAAACTTTAAGTTAATTAGTCTTAATTATATTCCAACCACAAATATACTTAGAGTCTTTGAATTTTCTTTTTCTCTTCCTTTTAATCTTTGAGATTCATAAGATCCTCGCTATCTTACTTGAATCCTTAGACTTGAAATCCTTTAATTCTTTTGTAAGCTCATGATTTACAAGAAGATTGAAGTTGATATTAGTACACTTGATTAATAAATCTAAACTTATCTTCATGGTTTAGGTTTGTTGTGTTTAGGTCCCTTGGAATTTCTCCATATTTCTTTGAAACTTTCAAGATATGAATGTAGTTAGTCTCCCATGACCATCAAATGGTAGGAGAGGTAGTGTGGTCCAATCCAAATTCCATGGCTCATGGATGAAATTAATCAACAAAGTTGTATTTGATAAATGATGCAGTAAGTTCACAATCTGTTTTTGATCATAGATTTTTAGTTAAACATCGAACCGTTGAAACTGAATGAAACCAACGGGAAAGTGTCTATAACTCAAAGTTCTACCATTAAATTTTTTGTTTTAAGGAGTGTTCATGTTTAGAATGGTTTGGTTAAGGGTCTTTTTGGAACAACTACAATCTGTCCAGGGTTTCAGAACAGTACCACCTTTTTGAAACAAGTAAATTAGAGCCTTAACCAAACATTCTTGACCCCAAATAAATTTTTTTAAGTAGTTTAATGTGTTAGGAAGCAACCCTAAAAAGACCAAAGCATTTCTGATTACTATTTCTAGAAAATCATACAAAAACTCTGGACGGAGTGTTGTATGACCCTGAGTGATGTCTAGTATTTGTCCAATTCCCAGAGATCTAACCATTCAAACCTCGATTTTCTTTTTGGGCTAGAAACTAGACTCACAGAGGTTTCTTGTGTCCAAGAATCACTGACATCGAACCATTAGAAGCATCCCCTTTATTTCCTTGAAGTTTGGGTCTGCTTGCTGAAATTTTAGTATTCTGGAATAGTTTTTGATATATCTTGTGAATAATGGTCCAAATGACTTTTCTATGACCTAGGGCTCAAACTATGTTTTAATAATGATTATTTAAGCTTGAATCCAAAGCTTAAGTGATCTAAATCACTAAGTATTTCATAATTTATTCTTGTTCATGTACATATTCATCCATGTGGCTTGATACTTGTAATTAGGACTTGTTTGCTTTAGACTTAATTACATTTGATAGATTCAAGCTAGAAGTCTAAGATTGTTATTTAAGTTCCAACTTTACATCTTGTATATTATGTGGATTAACCCTTTGTTTTGTAGCGCTATTAAGGTACAATTTCCCAACCCTTTCTCTAACTTATTTAATTCCTTGATTTTATTGATTTTATGACCTCATGCGCGACACCTTAGAATTAGGGTCTTTCCTTATGTGAATATATGTGATTAGAGACCTTTTCTTAGGTTTTACTTTATATTCGTATGCATTGCACATTTAATATTCGCGGCATGGATCCCGGGTAAGTTCTATAGTTCCCTATTTGCATATCATTGTTTGTTACTTGAATTACGTGATTTTTGAATGATATTTTTTCACTTGCAATCTTACACTCTTTTAGACATGCTTTTGTAATGTATATTTATACATGTGTATTAATTGAGGACATGCTTAGATTATTAGTTCGATTAAAAGGATGTTAAGTAGAGGCTGTTGGCCCAAATGTGGAAACCTTAGAGGGGAGGTGAATAAGGTTTTATCGGAAATGAACCTTTTAAAAACTTAATTTCAAATTAAACACAATCACAAATAATAAAGTAAAGAGATGAGGGAAGAGACACTTGCAAACCGAGTTTTCAAGTGGTTCGGCAATCGCACCCCGCGGCCTACGTCCACCCCTCAAGAACACCTCTTGAGGATTCCTTTAATTCGATCTACTTCACGGGTGTAGACCAAACCGTTCCCGGAGCACTTACGGGTGTGCACCAAACCGTTACAAGAGCCTTCAATCTCTCCCAAAGAAGAACACCTCTTCTTTGCACACAAGGGTTACTAAACCTCAACCTTTACAAATTGATTTGAATACAAATGATAACTCTGTCTCTAGAGTGGATAATACAAATAAAGCTCACACAATAACTCCTTGTTGAGTAGATGATACAAATAAAAGCTCACTACAATTTACTCTAAAAAAAATACAAATCAAATACTAGAGCAAATTGATAAACTCACACAACTAGGGCTCAAATATGAATGATTAGAAATAAACAAGTTGTGTGATTTAAATAGATGTTTTCCAATGAATTGATCAACATGAAATGGTGTGGGAAAACATGTATTTATAGGCCAAGAAAGATTATAGCCGTTGGTGGCAAGTTTGGTAATTAAAAACCCCTATAAAAACTAGCCGTTATTGCCTTTCAGCGCAGTCCAGTCGACTGGATCGAAGGTTCAGTCGACTGGGAAGTTTATAGCAGTGAAGAGGCAATTTCAGAGCTATCCAGTCGACTGAAAAGTTCATTCATTCGACTGATCCTACATAACAGTCGACTGGACCCTTAAAAAATCAGTCGACTGGTTTTAAGCAGTTTTTGGCAGACTGACACCTCTTTACTAAAATGGCCATAACTCCCTCTACAAAACTCGTATTTGCAATCCGTTTAAAGATTCGGAAACTAGATTCAAATACCTTTCCAACCATATAAAATTCAAGATCTAATTCCTTACCAATTGGATCAGATTTGCATTTAAAGTTGACCTATCTGCGCAAAGGTATTTTCTTTTGACTTAGCCACTTGAAAGCTTTTGTGAAATGAATTTAATTGAGTGGTCTAAGTATGTTTAGGTCCTTGAAAGTATTTTAAAGTGTGAGAGAAAGGAACTTAAAGTTCAATTAAAGTTACTTGAGCCCCTATGAGTGATTGATCAAAATGCTTACACGTAAATCCTAGTCTTCAACAGAGGATGAAAAATCTTCAAGTCTTCAAGCTTGATCCTTATTGAGCTCTATCACTCTTGGGCTTCACCATATGAACTCAACCAAAGTTAGGACTTTTAAGATCTCTATCAAGAGATTAGTACAATGAAAATGACTTGATAATAGCTTAGAATAGAACGATTACAAAACATGCTATTATCAATAAATTTGTCATCATCAAAACAAAACAAAAATAATGCCTTAAATAGATTCAAGGCTAACAGAGGCCTATCGCAAGATAGGATGAGAGGGTGTGTTTTAGTCCAACGGGTTCCTTCCCCTTTTATTCCATAATCCCTGGACCTAGAAAATCTCTGGTTTCTTAAAAGATCAGTCTGCTTTAAAATGGTTTCTTAATTTTCCTTTCAAAAATTAAGTGGCGACTCTTCGTCTTTGAAATTTGAAAAATTGTTTTAAAAATTAAAAGCTGTGGGTAGGAAAAATTGCGATATCCATAGTGAGTACTTTAATCCCCATTTGAGATTGGATAACCTTCATAACAGAATTTCAGCAGAATGTGCAGGAAACGACAAACAGTCGACTGAACACCCTTTTAAAACAAAATTTCTTCTTTAGTTTTCGGAAACCAGTCGACTGGGGTTGGAAAACAGTCGACTGGATTGAGTTCTAAAATCATGACATTTTGCTGGATCCCATCCAGTCGACCTGATAAGTACCAGTCGACTGGGAATTGGATGCCACAGTCGACTAGGTCCCCGACACAGTCGACTGGATTGGGTCGCCAAAGTTTTATGCTCTCAGTAATTTCCAAAGCAGTCGACTGGGTCCTCGACATAGTCGACTGGATTGCTGTTTTTTAAAAAATGGAATTTTCTATAAGTGTTTTAAAGGGGGAAAACTTTTTATAACTCTGATTTTCATAATTTGTTAAATCCTTGGGACTGATTATCATTGTCCCACGTATATTTTCGCTGCTATAATGATGTATTTGAATTAGATGACACTTGGTGGCATGCCACGTGTCCTATTTTCGACCGTAGCGGGATGGATCGTGACAATATAAATCACCCAGACTCTATTCCAACCTTATGTCAAATCTTTACTTCAACCCTCAACCAAATTACCAATCTTGACAGTCACATAATTACTAAAAAAAACCTCTCAAAATTGAATAACTTGACTCTGTCAAAATCTGAAAATTTATCATGAACATAAGTAACTATCATAATTTTAACACCTATTCAGATCAAGTAGAAGACCGCCTATTATAATTCGTCAAGAACCTTTCTATTCTCAGAGAAAAAAAATCTTAATCTAAGATTCAACTTACAATAAGGATCCTTAGAAAATGCCATTTTTTCAGTTAATCCCCACATTGGAATTTAATACCCATGTGAACACACGTGACACGAAATCCCCCACACGAAAAAAAACATACACCGAACACACCCTAAAAGTGGTAAGCACTCCCACAATTCAGAAAAGGAAACCTAAAAGAAAAACACACACCAAGAAAGTCCCTCCACCCACCCTACATTTTGGCAAAAAATAAATATTTTTTTCCCACAGACAAGGTTTATTTAAGAGGGAAAAAAAATTGATACACCCAACTCAATGGAGCAACCGCAACCCCTCCCCTCCCTTTCCCAAAAAAAATCTGGAAAAAAAAAAGACCAAGCCCTACAAATGAGTAAACTTAAACCAAGAACCCATTATTGCAAAGCCGACTTAGCCACCAAAGTGGCACCCAATCTAGATGCATATATAAAAAAAACCCCATAGGGCATACCACAAAAGAAAAGAAGAACACTCATAAACTCATGCAAAACACACCAGACAACAATGGAGACTCTCAACACAGAAAAGAAAACCCACAAAATACCCATACTAAGTGACCAATGATCAACCGAAAAACTAGCCCATAGAATAGTCAAAACAAAGAGGACCACTTACCAAACCAAAAAGGAAACAACCTCACAAGGAGCAACCAACACAACGGGAATTATTATGACTACAAGGAACCCATCCCACACATACACACGATCCAACACACAATCCTAAACCTTTCAAAAGAATGCATGAAAATCAGACATCCTGTCGACTCCCTGTTTGGCCAAATTGTCGGCAAATCCATTAGCCTCTCTGAAATTTTTTACTACCGATATCGAGCCAGTTGCCCTCATCAAATTATGAATCTCATTGATAGTGTTCACATATCTCCAACAACGGCTGCCGTCCCCATTCACCCAAGAGACGCAATTAGACGAGTCATTCTCAATAATCAAATGAGAGCAACGAATCTCATTTTTTGTTCCATACATACGTACTGCTTCAAGAACAGCCAGGAGTTCCATAAAATTGGAATATGCACAACCAATATTAATGGAGAATATCCCCAGAACCTTTGCATAAGAATCTCTCAAAACCCCTCCAATCCCAGTAGGACCAGGTTTGCCCATCACAAACCTATCAACATTGAATTTCAAACATCCTGGTAGAGGAGCGCTCCACCTAACATTTCTTGGAATCTTACGAGAGTATGATTATAAACAAGCTGTCAAAAAAATTAGATAGCAAATCATTAATAGAAAAATGAACTTACTCCTCCTTAATCTACAGCAACCATAAAACACGCACCTTGACTAAATCCAAAATGTCTAAAGAATTTAGATTCACCCCTTCAAACACTTACTTTGTTTTGAAATAACCAAATTGACTAAACAATTACAAAGAAACATATGCTCCATGCCTTGGCAAGTCTTTTAGAAGGACATAACCCTTGCCATTGATTCCATCAATCAGTTAAAGATCTTGGCATGCAGAATTCCAACCCCAACCAACTCAAACACGAATACCACACCCTTTCTGACCACTTACATAGAAAAAACAAGTGATTAACATCTTCAACAGTGTCTCTGCCCCCCTCCCCCCCCCCCCCAAAAAAAAAAAAAAATTTAATAGTTAAATTTAGATGTCATAACTATGGGATTAGCTCATAAGAAAAGGTTTCAAGGGCACTACACCAAAAGAGCGTGGACTTATGGATTCTCCGCATTCGCTAGTGGTTTGGCTTAAAATCGTGCTTGGAAGGATTCTTCATCACCAATAAAAAAAAGTATATGAAATTTGGACTTAATATGATTACCATCAATGGATTTTGTACTTCATCACCAAAGGATTTCTCATTACCCCCATATAGCCAAAAAATTTTGTTTAAATGACCAAAATGACCTCTTATTCTTTATCACTTTAATATATCTGTTACACACACATATGATTGAAAAAAACCCGAGCAGTGAGGTCAATGAAAAAATTAGACAGTTCTACAGAGAGAAAATAAGAGTCTCAACCATGTGTATTGTACTACTTTATTGGAAAAATAGTCAAAAATCTATTCAAAATTCAAAAGAAAAAAGAAAAATTACTATGTACTTTGAAATATTATTTTCATAACTGTAAATTTAATAGTTTAAAATTTTCAGTAGAATCACTGCTTTAATTTTTTCAATTGACCTCACTGCTCTGGGATTTTCTATCATCTGTATTTGTAACATGTATATTAGAGTGATGAAGAATAAGAGGTCATTTTGGTCATTTATGCAATTTCTTTTGGCTAAAAGGGGGCAAAGTGCCACACAGGAAAACCAAAGGAGGTTATGTGTTACATTCCAAACTACAGGGGGATAAAGTGCCACAGAGACAAGCCACAGCCACAAGGGGGTAAAAGGTAATTTACCCATATGTATATTTTGTGATATACATTTATGATGAAAGGACATGGCACTTTGTTCTCCATTATTGCCATGTCATATAGAGATTGATCTGTAATTTCCATTGCCTGTATGTATGGTATGACCCATATCATCCATTATATGTGAGCCCTACAAAAGATAACATGGAAAGAAGGATGCCTATTGTGAATGACTCCATATATGGTTTTTATAATGTAAACAACAATTATTAAAGAAAGAGAGATAATCATATAATATTGAGACATTGAATCAAATAATATAAAATTTATTCGAAAGATGATTGTTGGTCAACAGTACTATTCGAATAAGAGTTTGTTTGACATTACCAAACTCATCCGTATACAAATGCTAAAATTCAATTTATTATTCAATTTTCCAATAATAAGTTTCTCTATGAAAGCACATGTATATTGAGTATCTTAGAATAAGACAAAAATTGCCTAATGAAGAACAATAAAGCGTTTGCCCAAAAATTGTTGTTGAAAATACCGGTTTGAATCCAGTTTGGGGCTTAAGTTCTCTCTCTCTCTCTCTCTCTCTCTCTCTCTCTCTCTCTCTCTCTCTCTCTCTCTCTCTCTCTCTCTCTCTCTTAATTCTCTAAGTTTGTTTTTTTTTTAATCATTTCCTCATAAGGCTCCCACCATCTAGGTCTGTGTTCGATTTATATACCAAGGACAAAAATAAGAGAAAAATGGTAAAGAAAAAGTAAACTCCTTCACCTTTTCATTCTAGATAAATAAAAGGGTTAAATACATTTTATCCCTTTGTGGTTAGATCTGCTTTCACTTTACTCTCTTGTGATTTAAAAGTGGAACTTAACCCCCCTATCCTTTTGGGCTAAAGTGAGACTGTTAAATTTTTTTTCTCAGAACTGATAAAAATTCTAAAATTGGCCACAAATATTAACACTTAACTCTCATTGTGAGATTAAATATGGGGTGAATCCCCTATGTGGGGACAATTCGGCCATTTAATACACCTATGTGGGGTTAATTTTTAACATTTAGCTCCTTTGGAAGGCTAATTTTGGAGTTAAACTGCCTATGTTCAGTTAGTTTTAACACTTAATTGCCTTGCAGGACTATTTTGAGAGAAATCTTAGTAGTTTCACTTTAATCCAAAATCACGAGAGGGTTAAGTGTCTACATTTGAACCAAAGTGGAGTAAAGTGAAAATAACATTACCACAAAAAAACTAAAATGTTATTAACCCTAAATAAAATCGAAGCAAAATATACATGACAGTTGACAATCATGTAAAAAAGGGATAAATTGTATTTTGCACCCTCAAACTATATCATGTTTTGCACATTGGTCCCTAAACTATTATTTTTTGCATTTAGGTCCTTCAACTATCATTTTGTGGCAGTTTGCCCCCTCTATCACTTTTAGTGACGAAAAAAAGTCACTTTTTAGTGACACCAAAAGTGACACCGAAAGTGACAGAGGGGGAAAACTGCAACAAAATGATAGTTGAGGGACCAAAATGTAAAAAATTATAGTTTAGCACCAAAATGCAAAAATGGTATAGTTTGAGGGTGCAAAATGCAATTCACCCAAAAAAAATACTTGTGTGAAAGAATGATACGTGCAAGAAAAACATTTAACCAAACAAAAAAATCGATTTCTTTTTCTCCACAAAATCCACAAACCAAAGAACAAATGCGTTTTGAATGTGTTTTTTTTTTCTTCCTATTTTCAACATATCTAGTACATCAAGTTTTTATAAATTATTTTTCAAAATTAATTTTGTTTTTAAGTTGTTAAAATATGGGAATTGTTATTCGCACTCCATGGATGAACCAATGCACACCGTGGAATGCATTGACTGCATGGTGTGTCAGGAATACCATGTAGTGTATTAGTTCAATTTTGGAGTGAGAATAACAATTCTCTAAAATATTGGGTAAATTATAGTAACACCTCTTAACTACGATCATTTTTCACTGACACCCCCTAAACTTTAAAAATAAACAAACTCACCCCCTAAACTATCATTTGTTGACACTAAAACCCCTTCTTCAAGGGTGAGTTTGTTCATTTTGGGTACTAGTTCATGGGGTGAGTCTGTTCAATTTTAAAATTTATACGATATTAGTGAAAAACAGTCATAGTTCAAGGATGGTGTTGTAATTTAACCAAAATCATTTTAACGCATAGATCCATAATATTGAATAAGATCATTGGAAACATACTAGTTATTATACTAAGAATCATCAATTATACCATGCTAAAAAAAAATACCAGAAATAACCACATACTTGTGTTAGGGATATATACTAAAAGTCATACTTATGTAGTTGATTTATTATTTTAATAATATTAGTTATTCTATTTTTATGAGAATCTGTGTGGGCAATGCTTGCATTATATTATTTATTTAATGTTGTGCATGTGTGTCTCTTATTCTACATAGTAGGTGGTTTGGTGTATAGAGTTCGGCTGACACACAGAAGATCAGACCATCAGTTCTTGTAGAATATAAAATTTTGGCTTACAGTCTTAGATGGGATTGGACACACCATCAGTAGGACTATAGTATGGTGATGTAGTAGGTTTGTCTTAACTACGGGAAACAGTATAGTTTCATCTCACTATGCTGGTACACTTTGTGTATTAAACGGGACTGACTTGGGGTAATTATATTTGTATTGGCTTATAAGATAATTAATACTTCATGACTATTATGAGTGCTTATGCCCTAAATTCTAAATTAATTTATAAACACGTACATTTGATATTTACGCTTCGATCCCTAAAAGGATGAGATCCTTAATGGGTCAATATCTCATTAGATTGGGTGACACTATTAATTGTGTGGTGAATATTTATTACTGATGGAATTCATGTCTCAATTTTGGGATTGATGATATCCCCTTGATAAAGCTTATAAGTTTTGATTATGTCAAACCTTGCAGGTGGATTTTGTATTCGACATATCAGATAAGTTAAGCAGAGGATCTCAAAGAATTTTAAAAGATTAATTAAATATGATTGTTAGTAGTTATAATGGATATCTGTAATCTTAACGTGGGGAGATAATAAGCATTTAATAACATGAAACTCGAAATATATTTTTGAGGTAATGGTAGGAGTGCAATTATAATTCTTTAGTGGTATGAATTATAATTTATGGAAATAGAAATCTGATTGAGTTTGAATTAGGGTTTCCTAATTCCATAAGAAAGCATATTCCTTATTGACTTCTTGTGGTTCATATCGTAGCCTATATATATGCTGCTTTGGCTCTTTTCTCAGTTTGTGTTTTTCCATCAAGAGTATTATAACTCATAATAGAAAAGAGAACGTAAAAAGAGAGCAGAAAACAGAAAGGATTTCGAAAGAGCCCACGCTCAGTTCAAGATTTTGGCAGCAGATGAATACGGTAGAAGATCGTGAACTGTTATCGAGCCCGTGTTCTAGATTCGTCTACTACAGCAATCTGTTTTTGCAGTTCAAGATAACCATAATTCCGCCCTTATAGGGTTATTATAGCTTTCACGTAATTTTTGTAGTACCAACTTATACGCACTATCAACAGATTCTGAGAACGCAATTTCCTAACAACTTAGAACATTTTTTTTGGATAGTTCTTGTTCTTGTTCTTTTTTATTTTGCTAAGAATATAGTTCTTGTTCTTGATGACTTTAGAGGCTTAGAGCTTGATAATTCATATAGTGCCGAACTCGAACCATTTTTGTTATTGCCAGTTTGGTCCGTCATCGGCAGTGGATTGTCAAAACATGATTAAATTCTTGATTTTTCTCAATTTAAAAATAATCTAAGATGATTGACTTCTGCATTAAAATGTTGTTCAACTCGTTTGCTAAACTTATACAGTGGTGGGAACTTATAAATGCCAAATTTTTTGATGTGGGAGGGAACTTATACAGTGGAGGGAACTTAAAACAAGCCATTAATTAATTATTATTATTATTATTGATGTGGGAGGGAATGAAGTTCGAACACCAAACTTATACAATAGAGGGAACTTATAAATGCCAATTTTTTTACCGCTTAAGTTATGCCAACCTATGTCAAGCCATTAATTATTGATACAAATTGAAAAGAAAATTTCTACATGCACATATATTTTCTCTCCCAACATACGTCTTGTACTTAAAGTAGCACATGTACCATAACTATTGTCAGCTACGGATCCAAGAATAACAACTAGTGGATCGTGTAAAAATCACACAGTTTATTTTTAGGAGTTGATCTCAATAAACAATAAAGTTTAAAAAATAAAAACACTATTTCGATAAAAAAAAATTTATATATATACAAAGATTCTCTAAAGAGAACGCCCTCTCTTTATTAAAAAGAGTACCTCTGTTTTGATCGTCGAATTATGTTTAAAAACTGTGAAATGACAAAACTGTCCTTAATGAAAATATGATCTGACGGCCAAAACAGAGGTCCTCTCTTTAATAAAGAATGGATGCCCTCGTTAGAGCCTGACCGATATATATATAACAACACTATATATACAGTTAAAATTCTTATCCCAACTTGCCCCTAATCGATCTCCTACCGATACAATTAGATGATTCTTGCTTTTCAAATTTTAAAGTCCAAAATTGGGATTCAATTTTTTTTGGAAAGCACAGCATTACTCAATAGAAAAGCGTGACACTATACTTTGAAATATAATCATAATTTTACCCATGTTAACAAATTTTATTTGAGTAATGCCAAAATTTGTATTTCTCAAACATATGTAGCAGTAGATCTACCCGATTTTCATTACAGGATATTAAGTGGTCCCACAATTATTTAAGATGTTCCCAGTGCCACATCTATTGTGTTACAACATTTGGGAAGATATATTTACCCAAATTTTAGGCCTAATTACAAAATATACCCTTAAAGTTTGTTTCTGCTTCATTTTAATTCATGTATTTTTAATTGCATCAATTTGATATCAATTTGATCCTACAAATTTTAAATTGAAGCAATGTGGTCTAAATGTCCTGTTCTATGAGAAAATTAAAGTTGACGGCATTTACTCATATGCTATGCAATGTCCTGCTTTTAGAAGCAAAAATGAAACACCACCAATTTTCTCACCCACTTATTAGCATTATTGTGCACTGCAGTGGGTAAATTCTATCAAATTTTCTAACAGAATGAGACTTTTGGTCCATATTACTTCTATTTAAAATTTCAATGATCAAATTGATGCAATTAAACGTATAGGGTAACTATGATATTCCTAGGCATAACATTTGAAGGGACCTTTCCATAATAGAATGAAAATTTTCTTCTAGAAATGTATTCAGGGTAGACTCCCTTCTAAGAATCTACTGAATGTTCGTAACATTACTCCTGAATCTACTTGTCCGAGATGATCCTTTTGGATGGAGGATACCATTCACATTTTGAGGGATTGTCCGAAAGCTCGCAACATTTGTAAGCTTATTATGCCTCTAGCAATTGATATGGCTAAACCTCTCCTTCTCTAGTACTTAATGGATTCATAATCGAATGTTAGATAAAAACATGAATGCTCTTATCAATTTGCTTAATGATTTACTTTTCATTGTAGGTTGGCAATTATGGAAAGAAAGAAACAATTTGGTCTTCCAAAGACAATCTAACCATGACAGACAAATTGGTATTTTAGCTAAGGATTTGGGGATTGATATTCTGAAAGCTTTCAAGAGAGATTCTTCATTATGTTCTAATTATATAACACCCACATTTGTGTTATTGCTTTTGCATTTCATTGTCATGCATGATAATGTGATGTGGCGTGTCTTATGACACATGGTTGAGTGAGTTTTGACTCACGAGTTGATTTGGGTGTCTGTATTAGAGAACCCTTTGAAACTATTGTGATTGAGGATTTATTGCTTGTGAAGTCTCTCCGAGTGTGAGACGGTCACTGTGTGAGACGGTCACTGTGGAATACTTTAAATGTTTATCTGAAAATAAATGTTTACCTGTGTATTTCAATATCTGTATTATTTTCTGTTTTAGAATTTATATCTGTTGTTAGATTTAGTATCCTGGTAAGGACGAATGAACACGCTATTAATTTGGTAGGCTAATTAGCAACTTCGGAAACGTCATGTAGAAATTTGCGTTTTAGCAACCAAACGAAACTTAGTCGAAAACTTTTATAATTTTGAGTTTTCACTCGTAAAGCTATGAATAAGCTGTATAGAAAGTTTCAGAGACTGATTAGGAGTTTTGAAAACTCGTGGGGAGGTAAACGTAATTCCCGAGAGTTTTGCCTATATATAGATAGAGATGGTTGAGATATTTTCATAAGTTCTTGACCTAAATTCCAAGAAGGGGGCTAGAGGGGGATTTTGAAGCTTAGAGCTTTGCGACGCAAAACGACGACCTTCCGTCAGTCTGTTTTCTCCCAGATTTCATATTTGAGCTCCTCGAGGTAAGAGCTTCGTTTTGATATATGTTAGGGCTTGTTTGGCCAAGTTTTTTGAAAAGTTGTTTTATAGAATTTTTCATAAAAGTTGATAAATGGAATTTTGATCCATAGGAATTTTACTAGACGGACTTCTGCACGTTCTTTGTGCACGGGTTTTCTTCAGATTGAATTATAGGAGCGTTAATCGAAGGTGAGTGATTCAACTATGTTTTTGGAATGGTTTCTTGACATGTATTCATGTTATGATTGAATAGCATGTATTAATACTTAGAGATATCTTGTGTAGTTCATATTAGGCAATTATATTTATAAGTAGGCCCAATAGCACGATGAAATATTTTGATTTCCGCGAGCATGGTGATATGTATTTGAGCATGTTAAGTTGCTTATGTGGGTCAGAAGGAGCACGTGGTCACCGTGCCATTTTGTGGAGCCGATATAGGCATTAAGGTCGCACGATTGAAGAGAAGAATCGTGGGTCTTACCCTTTCGCGTGGACTTATTGGCGAGGAGTCGCGGATTGGGAGTATGGACGGATACGTGAGTCTCCGGCGACTAGACTGAAATGTAGAGATGTGAATGCGGACATGTTTATCATTCATGTACATATGTTGATTTATTCACTAAGCTTTAGCTTAAACAAATCGAATATCTGTGGTTATTCAAATAACCATTTCAGGTGTTAATGCTGGCGATGAATCGGAGAAGTGAGTACGTGGGTTGGGAGTTCTTTTAGAAGGCAACTTGAATGTTAACCTTGTAGTTTTTGGGACAATAGGATGTTGTAATAAGAATTTTTATCGTTTTAACTTATGTTTAACTTCGTATGATAGAATGGATTTTAAACCATTGTAATAGTTAGTGACATATTGTAATCCTGCTTTAGAAATGTTTTAATACAGCTAGGATTACTTTGGATTGAGTTTGGATTGAGGGGTTGATCCTTGGTGAAAGTTAGGAAGCTTTTAAAACTTGAAATTCTGCAGAATGGGCTGCTGCCAGGGGAGCAGTCGACGGGGCAGTGCAGTTTAGCTACTGCTTCTTAATATGGTAAAAGCAGTCGACGGAGCAGTCGACGGGACAGTGCAGTTTAGCTACTGCTTCTTATTATGGTAAAAGCAGTCGACTGGGCCATGCCTCAGTCAACTGGACCTCTGAAGGTTAATGTGTTCATTTTGTTTCTGCTTGCTTCAGTCGACTGAGGTCCCGACCCAGTCGACTGAACCTCTGGTTTTAAAATGTGTTTTGTTTTTCCGCTGCGTGTGTTCTTCAAACAAATCTTTTGGGAACGTTAATGAATTGGTTTAGCCTCGGTGGTGTGCCACGGGCTTCGGTTCCGCTATTGCGGGACCAGGCTATGACAAATTATAATGACAATCCTATTTGTTGTTTTCCTCTTATTGAAGGTACCCTCAAACTCAATACGGATAGAAGCAGTAGAGGGAATCCAGGTTGATTTGGAGGGCTCATCAGGGATGCTCAAAGTCAAGGATGTTGGAGAGTAGGATACTACGGATATCTGGAACACTGCACTAGTCACTTCGCTGAGATCCACGGAATCAAAGAGGCCTTGAACTAGCTTACCGGGAAGGAATGGAAAATGTCATTGTTGAAACTGACTCGCTATCCGCTTGCCATTTAATCCTTAATCAAATTGATAATCATCCTCTCAAGGTGGTTATAAAAGATTGTAGGAATTTAATTAAACTTTGTAAGGGTTCTATCACCTATGTGCTTAGGGAAGACAATAGATGTGCAGACCTTCTTGCTAATTTTGGGGCAGATCATATGAATCCTCTCGTTTTGTTAGATGCCCACATTAGGAACTTTGTATGCCTTTGATGACGGATATTTGTGGGAATAGTTTCCGTCAAGGTAGCTAGTCATGCTTCTCTTGTTTTCTTTTCCTTTATACCAAAAAAAAAAAACTTACAGCCACAGGGGACTAAAATGAGCAAAGGACCAAACTTCAGGGGTATATTTTGTATTTAAGCCCTAATTTTATTCCCCTTCAAGCCCATCACCAAACTCATATGAGCGTAGGTTAAGTTTCTGTACCCACGCGGTATACATTAGCATTTCCTGTTGAAAAAGTCTTGGGAAATTTTTAGGGTAAATTACCTTTTACCCCTTGTGGTTTGCCTCTGTGGCACTTTACCCCCCTGTAGTTTAAAATGTAACACATTACCCACCTGTGGTTTGCCTTTGTGGCACTTTACCCCCATGTAGTTTGGAATGCAGCACATACCCCCCTGTGGTTTTCCTGTGTGGCACTTTGCTCCCCTGTAGCCAAAATAAATTGCGTAAATAACCGCCATGACCTCTTCTTCTTCATCACTCTGATATACATGTTACACATACAGATGATAGAAAAATCCAGAGTAGTGAGGTCAATTGAAAACACTAGAGCAGTGATTCTACTAAAAAATTTAAACTATTAAATTTACAGTTATGAAAATAATATTTCAAAGTATACAGTAATTTTTCTTTTTTATGTTGAATTTTGAATAGATTTTTTTACTGCTTTTCCAATAAAGTGGTACATTATACATGGGTGAGTCTCTTATTTTCTCTCTGTAGAACTGTCTAGTTTTTTTCATTGACCTCATTGCTCTGTTTTTTTTCAATCATATGTGTGTGTAATAGGTATATTAGGGTGATAAAGAATAATAGGTCATTTTGGTCATTTAAACAATTTGTTTTGGCTATAGGCGGGTAAAGTGCCACAGAGGCAAACCACATAGGGGTTATATGTTACATTCCAAACTACAGGGGAGTAAAGTGCCATAGAGGCAAACCACAGGGGGGTTATGTGTTACATTTCAAACTACATGGGGATAAAGTGCCACAGAGGCAAATCACATGGGGGTAAAATGACCTTCTTGCTAATTTTGGGGTAGAAGGCAATGAATGTGCTTAGGGAAGGCAATAGATGTGCAGACCTTCTTGCCAATTTTGGGGCAGGTCATATGAATTATCTCTTTTTGTTAGATGCCCCCATTAGGGAACTTTGTATGCCTTTAATGGCGGATATTTGTGGGACTAGTTTCCGTCGAGGTAGCTAGTCCTGCTTCTCTTGTTTTCTTTTCCTTTTTACCCAATTCTTTTTTTTGGTAAACAAACAGTCTAAACAGACATAAATAAACTAATAACTATCAAGGATTGAGTCTGTTCATGCAGTTAGAGTATGTTGATTTTCGGTCTTCGAGTAACAAGACGATAAAGGTTGGTTATCGACTTTGAGTAAAAGAGAAAGATACTACTATATTAAAACTCACTTCGTGTCTTCATAGACATGTTGTAACTTCAGATAACTGGTACCTTGTTAGTTTATACTAGCTCAGCTCTCAGTAAGCTGATGGCCTTTATTGCCTGGATTTTTCCCATCCAGACTATCTTGTACCTTATTCTACAGATGACGGAGCCTACAACGATGGTTACTATCCTGGAAGAGAATACACCGAGGATGGCCTCACTGATGATGTCTACGCCGATGTTTACGCTAGCTGAAGATCTAGAGATAGTTATTAGTTTATTTATGTCTGTTTAGATTGTTTGTTTATATTTTGTACTTGGGCATATGTTGCTTCCAAACCTTATATACTTCCGTTGTAGCTTTACTGTTGTAATAACTCTGAAGGTTATAATAGAAGCAACGGTTATTTATAGCCAGTTTGTTTTATTACTATTCTTGTTGTAGACTAATATTGTATGGTGTGGATAATTAGTGACATTTACGTGTCATTCCCTATGGACCCACAAAAATTTATTTTTCTCTATTTTTGCTGCTCCGGGGCATGACAAATTGGTACCACAAAAATGACATGTCGCATCATAGAATAGCTTCAAACAATATTTTATCACTTTTGCAACTTTCCACACGTCTTCAGATGGGTTGTGTTTATAATTCCTATCTATTTGTTCCAAACGAAAAAAAATGCTTCCTTCAATGACAATGCCGAGTCAAGCATTAAAAAGGTAGAATTCCATATATTTGGGACATCCACGAGAACTTTCTTTTTACTTCTCAACTTAACTTGATTTACCGTATTGTCAAACTTTTGTTTTCCATATAGAGATTTATTCAAATATCTCACACTATCTCGTATTTTTATCAAGAATACCCCCAATCTTCTTCAACCCATCATGGACAATTAAGTTAAGTATATGTGAACTGCAACGCACATGAAACAAATCCCCACCTAAAGGTAACGACTTATCACATAACCAATTTTTCAAAAGTCTTACCATGATCGAAATCATTACTAGTAGCATTATCAACTACCATTGAAAATAGTTTCTTGTCAATGTTCTACTCTAAGATTAACTCACTGATGAATCTAAATAAACTTTCCCCATCATGCGGATAATCAATACCCTTATATGCAATAATTTTCTTCTTTAATTCCCAATTGTCATCAATGTAATGAGCTATCAAACAAGTATATGCAAAGTTTTGATGGCTCGATGTCCAAATATCTGTTGTCAATGTAATGTTAGAAGAAAGTCCATCCAAAAAACAATACAGTTTATCCTTTTCTTCTTGATACACATTCATGTCATCCGTCCTAATAGTTTTTCGAGAGACAAGCTTGAACATTGGCTGAAGATTATTACAAAATATCTCAAAGAATTCATGCTCATCCATGTTCAAGGGATAATTATGTTTTATTATCATTCTAGCAAAATCCGCTCTACTTTTCTCTTGATCAAACTTAAAGGAGTCAGTTTTGGGGAAGCCTTAGAAGTAGCATTAGGTTGTTTTCCTACACATATTTTTAAATGGTTCAACAAATGACTTGTACCTTTACTACTCTCTCCAAAAAAAAATTTCCCACAACGACCACACTTGGCTTTTTCTTTCCCATCTATTCTCGTGTATTTTGTAAATTCCTTCCATGCCCTTGATGTCAATCTTTGTCGCTTACGAGAACTTCTAGTTTGCTCAGAGTTCACTTCTGCCACCTCCTCATCATCATCACCACCATCAATATTTTGGGTAAATTGGGTAGGGTCAGTTGACATCTCACCAAATAAAGATGTACTGAAAGAAAAGTGTACTATCATTAAGCTTTATTAGTTAATAAAATAACCATACATTGCTTGAAGGTGATGATGGCTACGGTCAATGCAAAGACCAAGGCCAGTGATTTAGTGTGGTAGATACCCATGTTGAGTGTATTAGAACTCATCCTGTTACATTAACTGGGTAACGATCTTGATTCTGAAAACCCAGATTCTATTTTGAATGTAATTAACTGGGTAATTAACAGGTATAGCAGCCCCATCTTTACATGCTTTCATACGGATTTACAATGAATGACTTTTAAATCACGTTCTATGGATTCATATTCTATTTTGCTGATGAAGGAAAACAGTGATGCGAAGAAGAGATTGAACCTTTAATAAAGATGCGAAGAAGAGATCGAAGCGGACGATGGTTCACTGCGGAAAATGATTCACTGTGGACGATGGTTTCACTGTAGAGATCGAACCTTTAACAGATTTTGCTAGTGATGTTTGGCCCTCGTTTAAGTTTGGTCTCATACTCTTATGATCGAAGTGGACGATAAATGATGGTTCACTGTGGTAAACCCTAAATTCGAAGTGATTGATGAGAATGAGACCACCTATAATTAAATTCCATTAGTTGATTGGGTTTTTGGGTCGGATATATCAAATCCGAACCAAATCATGTTTACTAACAAAATGTTCATATTCGGATATTATAAACGGATATTTTGTTTCGGATTCGGATCATATCAGATCCAAATCCAATCCATTTACAGGCCTAGTTCGAAAAGCTCACAACACTTAGAAGCTTATTCTGCCTCTAGCAATTGATATGGCTGAACCTCTCCTTCTCTAGTACTCAATGGATTCATAATCGAATGTTAGATAAAAATATGAATGCTCTTATCAATTTGCCTAATGATTTACTTTTCATTGTAGGTCTTTGGCAATTGTGGAAAGAAAGAAACAATTTGGTCTTCCAAAGAAAATCTAACCATGATAGACAAATTGTTATTTTGGCTAAGGATTTGGGGATTGATATTCTGAAAGCTTTCAAGAGAGATTCTTCATTATGTTCTAATTACAATGACAATCTTATTCGCTGGTTTCCTCCTATTGATGGTACCCTCAAACTCAATACGGATGGGAGCAGCAGAGGGAATCCAGGCTGAGGAGGATTTGGAGGGCTCATCAGGGATGCTCAAGGACGTTGGAGAGTAGGACACTACGAATATCTGGAAACACTGCAGTAGTCTCTTCGTCGAGATCCAGGGAATCAAAGAGGCCTTGAACTAGCTTATCAAGAAGAAATGGAAAATGTCATTGTTGAAACTGACTCGCTATCAACTTGCCATTTAATCCTTAATCAAATTGATAATCATCCTTTTAAGGTGATAATAGAAGATTGTAGGAATTTAATTAAACTTTGTAAGGATTCTATCACCCATGTGCTTAAGGAAGACAATAGATGTGCATACCTTCTTGCTAATTTTGGGGTGGTTCATATGAATCCTCTCGTTTTGTTAGATGCCCCCCATTAGGAAACTTTGTATGCCTTTAATGGCGGATATTTGTGGGACTAGTTTCCGTCGAGGTAGCTAGTCCTGCTTCTCTTGTTTTCTTTTCCTTTTGGGAAAAATACATTTTATCCCCTGTGGTTATACCATTTTCTCATAACCCCCATGTGGTTCATTTTGTAACACTTAACCCCCTGTACTACGGACTAAAGTGAGACTATTAACTTTTCTAACGGAAAAAAAGGAAATGACGTTAATACCCCCAAGCACCTATACATACTCTTTAGAAAATATTACCTTTTACCCCCCTATGGTTACACCCATATTCTCATAACCCCCTGTGGTTTATTTTTGTAACACTTAACCCCCTTGTACTAATGACTGAAGTGGGACTGCCGTTAGAAAAGTTAACAGTCTCACTTCAGTCCGTAGTACAGGTGGGTTAAGTGTTACAAAATGAACCACAGGGGTTATGAGAAAATGAGTGTAACCACAGGGGGTAAAAGGTATTTTTCCCTTTCCTTTTTACCCCAAATTTTTTTTTGGAACTTACAAGGGACTAAAATGAGCAAATGACCAAACTTCAGAGATATATTTTGTATTTTAGCCCTAATTTTATTCCTCTTCCAGCGAATCAAGCCCATCACCAAACTCATATGAGCGTGGGTTAAGTTTCTGTACCCACGCGGTATACATTAGCATTTCTTGTTGAAAAAGTCTTTTGGGAAAATTTTACGGTGGTGTTTGGCGTAATTTCTCGTAGAGAAGTCCATTCCTGGAATGGACTTTTTAAGATGGACTTTTCAAAATGGACTTTTTTTAAAGAAGTGTTTGTTTGGTGAATGAGTATTTTTCAAATAAAATGTGTATTTAAATGTGCAATACGTTTGGTGCTAACATCTTAAAAGTAAAAACTTATACATACATACCAATATTACCCTTAAAACCAACATTCTAGTAGGGTATGTAACTTGGGTATGTGAATTTGTATAAATATGGTTTTAATTATAAAATAAGGGATAAAAATGTAATTGTAAATAGAGAGTTCCGGACTTCTAGGGAAGTGCAAAAATCACAGTTTTGAGAAGTCAAGATTTTTGACTTCTCAAAATGGGCATTCTAGAGATGCACTTCTTATCAAGAAGTCCATTCTCAAACCTCACCAAACGTATTTCACTTATGCAAATGGACTTTTTCTTCCAGAAGTCCATTTCCAAAGCTTTCCAAACACCACCTGCGTTTTGGGGGAAAGCAAATTTATAACCCTAGAAATTCTCAGAAATAGATTATAGAAATAATCGATATTGTTCGATACATACACCTAACAACGTATATTGACTCTCCGACTCCAAGGAGCCCTGATTGAGGGAGAGAGACCGATTCGACGATTTCAGGATGGTAATTCACTCGACACTCTGAATCTAAATCTACAATTTTCATTCCTATGTTTTCTGTTAAATCAATTTTGTTTCCGTCTCATGTTTGATTTGTGAAATTATATGTATATGCGTGTGTGTGTATATATATATATAGGTTTGTTTGGCGTGTTTGATACCGCTCTTCCTCGTCCCAATCGTCAACCTATTGCCAATTCTTCTCGATTTTATCTTGGTAAGACAGATCCTATTCTAATCTTTCGTAATTTAATGTTCATATTTAAGATTTTGTTTGAAGATTCAATTTTTTTTTTTGTATGTGTTCATATGTGTTCTTAATAATAGGATTGTTAACTAATTTAATGTTCATATTTAAGATTTTGTTTGAAGATTCAATTTTTTTGTTTTTTGTATGTGTTCTTAATAATAGGATTGTTACCTAATTTTTTATTCTAGGGAAAAGTGTATCGGCTTTTTGGTTGGGAATATCGTAAGCCGGTTAGGGCTCCTCCAGCTTGTCCCTACAAGCCTGCGGCTGCGGTCAACAAGAGTATTAATGGAGTAAGTGATTTATATCTATCTGTGTGTGTTTGTGTGTGCGTATGTCATCATTAGCATCTTCATTTGATGGCTTATGTTTTTGTTCTAGCAATTGCATTGAGTGTTGATTTTATTTGGGAAATTGTTAGTTGAAGGTGTTGTTTAGTGCTTTAAATTAGGCTTATAATATTCTTGGAGGGCTATTGTAATAATTTGATGTGAAACAAGTGTAATGACGAAAACTTGTGTCTGGATGTGACGATAATCCCCTTTTTTCCATCATTTGAGATAAGAAATTAAGAATCATGAATCTAGAGATAAAGATTCGAAAATGTTGGCAAACGCGGTGTCTCTTTGTTGTTTATGAACCTGATTAATTCATGGTTTAGCAAGTGCTATCAACTTGAGGTTCACGGGAAAAGCATACATTATTTGGGTTACTGTTAAATCACTGAAGTCTGAAAGAAAGTTTAATATAAGAACCAATATTTATTTGGTCAGTTTAGGAGGAATGTTCTAATAAATCGATTTGAAAATGGTACTATATTCTCGCAGATGGTGGAAAATTGGTAAGAGTTCCTAGGTTATTCTGGATGAGCACGGATAAAAAAGCTAGATAAGATATTACACTAGATTAACGGCATGGAATATAAGAGTGCAGACAACAAAAGAAGATAATCTAATATGCTTAAAAATGAAGCAAGAAGAGAAAAAGTCAGTAAATGTATCGAATCTAGTACATCATTAGAGTAGATATAGAACTCGAGCAATAATCAAGTTTGTTAAGAACTCAAAAGTTGTAGGGTTACTAGAAAAATTATTTTAACTTGGAATACGAAAAATTATGTTTAATAGGTATGTGCATGTTCACCCTGTGGGACTGGAAACACATATTGAAGCCCGATTTTTTTTTTCTACATGAAAGAATATATTCATATGGACCTGAGGAGACGTTAATGCTCATATACGAAATGATTGTTAAGTTTATGAGATGGTGCATGGTGGTTATGAATTTGGAGAGAGCAATGGCGCTGAGAAGGATATACAGTGGCATATTTTTGCAGTGGCATATAAGTTAACTTTAGTGAAATACTTGCTTGAGATAGCATGACCATGAAAAGATCTCATGGTTGTTTCGCAGGAGAGCTTGAGTTTTTGGCATTATTTTTGCACAATGTGACCCAACATTCATGTTTGAAGCGATGTTTTACTCATATTAGGCGAAGCTTTTACTATCCCACCAAATAGCAGAGAATTTTGTTGAACTTACTAGGCAGTTGGCACTTTAAGGAAGATATCTTAGGAATATGCTGATTGTCCATTTCGTGGTTGATAAGCAGCCTGGTGAGGATTATTTCTGAGTTTGAACTATTTGAGTGATGCCTGAGACCTAGAGGTTTAGGTCAGAGTACAATGAGTCCTTGTACTTGTGGTAGCCTAGTTTACAGTGAGGTGTTTTTTTTTTCTTGGTCTACTTATAAATCTGTAGATAATATACTTAATCTAATGCTATAAAATTAATACAAAAATTCATGAAATCTTCTACCATTTTATGATAAATACATCTTAATTACAATATCGTGGACCTTTTGCTACCAATTATAAATTGTAACTAACAAATGACACCTAATAATTACTACAAAATGGCACATTAAAAAAGTTAATACTGACTGGCACCAAAGGTCCCCTTGTTACTACAAATTGAGACAAAGAAATTATATGTATCATACTTGGTTGTCTTGTAAAATTTTTCAAAAATTCAATACTAATAAAACATGGAATTCTGAATTTTTGAATTTGGGAGGGGGGGCTTAAGTGTAAAAATATATTTTTTGTAGGATATATATGGAATTTCAAGCCCCCCCCCCCCCCCCCCCCCCCCCCCCCCCTAATATACCCATCCCTGATAATACTAATAATAAAACAAGGCCAATTAGTAGCATATTAAGGACCATAAAAATTGTAATAAAATTGTTTTAGCATTAAAGATCAACATTAAAAATCCCTCCACAACAAGCTTGCTTTACCATTACAAAATCATTCATAAGGACCATAAGCATAACAAGATTGTTATAAATGTTCTTGAATCAGGACCTTGGTCCATATCAGGCCGCCCCCTTACTCTTAAACAATGGCAACCAGGTCTTCTCTTAGATAAGGAGGTGTTTAACCGGGTCCCGGTTTGGGTGAATTTGTATGGCATTCAATTGGAATTGTGGAATCCAGATGGATTGAGATTGAGGTTTATAGCTAGCAGGATTGGTAAGCCAATTAAATTTGATAATGTAACTGCTCGGTTCCAAAAAATCTGCTATGCTCGTGTTTGTATTGAGTTGAACACTGAGTCTGGGCCATTAAAGGAGTTTACAACCGCTATTGATAATGAGTTGGGTGGAGATCCTAACATTCTTAAAATCCAAGTGGAGTACCAATGGATCCCTATTAGATGCCAACGATACGCCTCCTTTGGGCATGATTGTTCCACAGTGGCCCAAACCTTTTCTAAGGCCACCTCCTAAGTCCTATCCTCCAAGACCCAATATTCGTCGTCACCACCCTCGACCCACGGGACCTACTAATTTCTACAACAAAAATGCTGGAATTGGGGTTTGGAAAGTTGTGGAGGGAAAGAATAAAGGAAAAGGGAAGATGTATGAATCTCCAAAGGCTCCTACGAGGATGGATAATATGTTTTCTATTCTTTCCCATGATATTAATGAGGTGAATTTTCAAAATTTGCGATCGGAAGTTGCTAGTGAAGAAATTCATCTCTCCACAAGGTCTTTGGCTACCGAGGCTTGTTCATCAAATGACAGTTTTGTTGTGCTTGAAGCTGCTAGGGAAGATGCTTTCCACTCCCTTATAATGGAGGGTGGTGACCAAAATGAGGATGCTGACTATGACTTTGAGGATGTTCTCCCAGACATTGTAGGATACAATGACTAAATCATTATATCTTTGAGTTAAATATATAATTTGCAGTTCCATGTCCACTCATGTTTGCATAATTCTCAAGTAAACCAATTGCTTATCCCCAATTTTACAATGTTAAGATTGTTTGCCTCAAAGTTTTAAAATGTATTTCTAATGAGAGGCCACCCTGCTGCATTCACTTGTATGTCCGACCATGTCGGGTGCGTGTCTGACACGTGATCAAGATGTGTCCGATGTTAAAATATTATTACACGTTTTATAGCGTGTCTAACACGTGGTGACATGTGTCCAACGAGTGTCGGTGTCTAACACGGACACGATGCGGAGACAGCAACCAAAGTGAAGTGTCCGTGCTACATAGCTTGCAAGGTAATGGGTACTAGAAAGAATTGTGGGAAAAAAACCAAAGGTGTTGGATAGCGGGTGTTGGATAGCGGCTGCACCATGGTTTGTTAATGGGGTTGGAAAGAGTTTTTACGTTCTTCGTCAGTTTAAATAGTGAAATAATGTCTGCAACCAGTTAACATTCTTGAATTTTGGCACTTCAACAGTAATCATTAGTCTGGAAAAGAGATTTATCAACTGTAAATCGTGATGGAGTAGAGCATTAATGATTGCTTTTGTAGTCTTAGTCTTTAGTGCCCATTCTTACCCATGTCACCATGTGTATGTTAAATGTATATTGACTAAGAGCTACTAATTTAACTGATCCGAGTACGAGAACCAGCAGTAGTCTTCCACTGCGCTATTCCATGCATTTGTTTTCGTATATGCAACCGTATTCCCTAGCTCTACTGGTTCACTGCACCCACCATGTCACCCTTTGAATTGTAAATAAAACAGTGTCCATCTTTTTGCAGGTGGCCGAAGAACCTTACCCTGGTGGTCCTGATCATGTTCAAAAATCAGTGGCAGTAGATGATGGCAAGCTTGACTGAAGTTAGACCTCTCTTGGTGCGTAAACACCATAATAAAATGTTTTATAACTTTGCGTTAAACATGATTTGTCTAGTTGTTTGTGCAGAATGATCAAGTGATTGTATCTGATTGTATTTTTTTATAATCACAAATGTTATCAAGAGATGCTACTGTTATATGTTCACCCCTTACGGTTTGAAACTAATTGATAGTTGTGGTTAATTAGCATTTAAGTTGCTTACTATTCATGTTTTGATGGGAAAATGTTGTTAGAGAAAGAACAATTTGAACCATAGTTTACATTTGCAACGTTCCTGAGGGCTTTTGTGTGGACTAGGAACTCAGACTTGTCATCCGGTGTAGAAATTGGATGGGCCACGCAAAATCTTATTGATTGATGTGGGCCCTTCATATTTCTTTGTTGGACAAGATTGCGAGGGATTCACAACAGGTCTTGTGGGTCTCTCGAACTTGGTGCAAGCATATATGCCTTGGGGTCACTCAGCTTGAGAGCAAGCTATATAAATGTTGGTGAGAGTTTGGGAATGTTTAAGATAAGATCTGATTCAATCCCAATGTAAGTTTCTATCTGGTTTGACAAAGAACCAACTTTAAGAGAGATATTAGACTTGCCGGGGACTCCTATTGTGCTAGAAATGGACATTCACCAAACACTTCAAATACTAGAACCTGTTCACTTATGAACCACAAAACTGGTTCTTTGCCTTCCCAAACAGCCCCTTATTTTCACAGCAAAAGTAGCATAGATGTACTAATCTATTGGTTTACTTCTCAAAGCAGTGTTTTGAGTCTCTAAATGTCCTCTTCCAATTGACATTAAAACATTGTTTGAAGTATAATGGACAGCCATGAGAATTGAGAAGCCATTCCTCCATTTGAGATTGTACATTCTGCTAGAGCAAATTGTATGGTACGTCCGCAGTGTGTGAAACAAACAGAAACAGAAGAAGAAAAACCAAAACCATAAAATATTTAACATTCACATATGAATCTTACAAAAGCTATACATTTAGTACCTTAGTCCTCCATTTACTTGCTTTCAGTTTTTACATTTAGGCTGTGCTTGGATCATGGATTTCGTGAGGGAAAAGAAAAGTGAAGGGAAAAGGAAAGAAAAGCGGAAGGAAATGGAGGGATACAAAATCCTTGCTCTTATTTGGTTGTGTGGGAAAGCAAAAGGAAATCTTTTCTTTTCCCCCTAAGAATCCACAGTAGCCAAACAAGGGATTCTGAATCCCTCACCGAATCTTTTCTTTTCCCTCACAAAATCCATGATCCAAACACAGCCTTAGAGTTTCCAGTAAATACCCAACTTGTGCAAAATGCCAGAAAGCACTCCCCAGAAGGTAATTTCAGCAAACATCACATACAATAGTGTCCCTACTCTCTCTGACTTCCAGACATCATTAAAAACATGCTCCTGAATCCAATTCACCTGATCGAAGTAGTATTTGGACACAGTTAGTTAGGGCCCGTTTGGGTGTTCTTGAATGCAATAATTGCATTCAAACTTTACACAGAGAGAACTGATGATCTCGAATGGTTCCATTTAGGAAAATTGTTTTTGAGGAAAAAATGATGCCTAAAACCACGAGACAAAAAGAATAATGGTGAAGTTTCCTATTTATCTAAATTGATTCATATATGACGATGTTTAATACATTATGAATGATGCTATTCAAATTCAAGTTCCAGATAATACTTACCAGGGTGTTATCCTGATTTTTGTAATACCATCCATTAACAAACCCTGCTAGGATACCCTGTGCTCCCAGAACAAACACAAGCATTGCATTCATTCCTATCCATTCCAAGAATAAGAATGGCTTGCGGAGTCCCCAAACATCAATCTGTTCGTTCATGGATGAGGATCAATCCTTGATTAGCTCTGAAACAACACTTCACACACACACACACACACACACACACACACACACAAACTTTTGGGGTTACATTCAACTGTTTTACCAGTATGTAGAAGCCAGAGAAGACAATGCCTGCTGCACCAGCTGTGAAACAAACGTAGCTGAAGCTGTAGAGCTGTTTGTTAATAGGAATGGCTGCAAAAGAGTAGTAAAAGAACCTTGCTTAGGTTGATCTTTATTCTAACTGTGGAAGGGGTTCTTGTGTGATGTGGTGAAGAGATATGACACGTAAGAATGATGGTGTTTTGAAAGTTTGACCCAAGTGAGAGTCGAGGCAGTCCTAAGTTGAGAGAGAGATCGCGCAGTGGAGATGTGAGGTTAAGAGATTCGGTAGCACCTACACTGACTAGGATGTAGAACAAGTTGAAGCATTTTGTATAAGTCACAGTTATACTGTGAAGAAAGCTGTGTTTGTGGTTAAATTCAATTGTTTAGGACTTGAAAACAAGTTTGTTTGCAATTATAGGAAAGTTGCATTTTCTTAATAACTCTCTGTAGACGATCTACGAACGAGACAATCCAGCAACTTAGATGTCAAGATCCTACGAATTGTAGGCTCCTACTGGTCTTATTTTTCATATAAGAAATGCAAAGGGGATGATTCCTGATTCCTATCCTCTTTCTCATTCTGATTCTCGTTTATTTTATTTTCTTAGGAGACTATTTAGTTTTCAAATTTGCATATTTTGTTAATTTTTTTGTATTTTCTTTCATAGGAGAATCATGATACTTATTACTTGGATTAGAGAATTATAATCAGCATAGATATTCTGTTTCTATCAACAATAGTTAAATGTTTTCAGATAACTCTCTTATTCTTGATGGATTCCAAGAGTCTCTTTCGAGATATTGATGTGTTCGTGTCTCTCTCACATTTCTTGCCACGTCAAACTCAGAATTGGTTTAAGATAGATTAAAAAAAAAAAAAAAAGACATGAAGTTAAGAAACTCACCATCTGTAAAATGAAGAATGATAGCTAAGATAAGCAAGCCTAGCCCCATTGTGACCCATTGTTTGAGCCTCTCAGAGTGACCCTGAAAAACACCCTCCTTCAAATTATTACACACACACACACACACACACATAACCTTGAATGAACTTTGGAGTTTGTAAATTAACCTTGAAGTGTATCAAAACATGTCCATAATGGATGCCAATGATACCAGAAAGTATAGCTGAAATTGAACTAAGCCAAAAAAAAAAAATAATAAATAAATAAATAATAATAATAATAATTAAGGAGCCCATGTTTAGCTTGTTACATATATATATAGATATATATATATATATATATATTTTTCCTGCAGAGAAGTATAAATTGCACAATTTGGATTAGAAATTCACAGACCTCAACAAGCCTTCTGGTTCAAATGGAGCTCTGCACCAACTTGGAGCATCTTCTCTAAGTGGTCCTGAGTTTGGAGCACCGAGTGTGCAAGCCTACACATACATGTAATAAACCATGGCCAACCATAAACTAACAAATGGATGATATTATTTAAGACATTTCAAGAAAGGGCATTTCCAGGAATGCATATTTGTCTGTAATAATAATAATTTGGGAATGCTAACTTGGGACACTCTCGACCGTATCTGAGCTTTCCAAACTACCCCCAACTCACATTTTTAATCGTTTTTAATGAAAGCCAACATCATGTTGCATAAACAAAGACCCTATTCTTACATTAATGTTAAATTGGGCAGAGACTTTTATGCGATAAAGGGCGTCCACAGAACTGGTTCTGAGCCTTACCAAATAGCATCTAAATCTGAGAATTTACTAACCTTTAATCGTGTCCAAACAGGGCTCGAGTATAGATGATTAATCCCCCAGACTTGTCTATCGACATAACCAACAGCATTACATGCAGGCCCTAAGTGCCCTCTCATCCCACATTTCACCTGTGAAATGAAGAAAACGGTACAAGTTTCTTTAGCTGTACTAACAAACGGAGAGTTCTTCGGTACACTCAAACCATAATATAGTGGTTTTGGGTGAAAAATGATTGTTCCCGATAAGAAACATTTGTTCCGTGATCAGAAATATTTGTTCCCATCAAAACCACCCAGAACAAATGTTTCTTATCGGGAACAATTATTTCTCACTTAAAACCACTATGTTGTGGGTACACCCAAACCACTTGGGTGTATCGAAGAGTTTTCCCTAACAAATACCATTTAAGCAAATTTTCACTTACTGTGTATCTCTCAGCTTTATGATGGTGGTATGCCACAAAACTCCAATCTGGCACATATAGTGCATATGTTGTTACAATATATACTAGGAACGCGACAAACCCTCCAATCCTAGAAAAATTCAAAAGAATTAATTAGGTTAGAAGCTTAAAATCCTATTTGGCATTGCAATGGAAATAATGGAAATTTCTTTTTTGAACACATTAAAAAAAAAAAAAAAAAAAGTGGAGCAGTAAATTATTGCTTTTGATTTAAGTTATTTCTTTGGCATTGAATTGGATTCAATTTTTGAAAAAGCAGTGATTTTTTTTCTTCTTCTTTTTTTTTTTTTTTTTCCAAATGGACTAGAATATCTCACTAATCCGAGATAACTAATTGTTGATCACCAATAAGTAGATCCAAACAGACTCTAATTGCTACATGAATTATAGTTGATATGGTAGAAATTTGTTTTCTCACCATTGCCATTGATATGCTTTAAAAATGGAGAGATGGCCAGGTTCTAGAGCAGTTGGTCTCAGCTTGGTGGTTAGGGTCTCTATTAGAGCTACAACCAAGTATACCAATGCTATCCTCTGATTGCATGCACAAGAAAATGAAGTGAGTATTAAACTTGATTTGAGTGTTTAGACTTAGAATAAGTTAATGGATTTTAAATGTTAAATATGTATAAACATATTTGATGTTATATGTTTTGATTTCTTGATCCTAGACATCATGTTAAAAATGTAACTGTTGGCCATAGTAGTAATAAAAGCGAGAAGGCTCCATCTGGTTTGCCGATTTAGAGAAACAAAAGAAAATGGAGAAAGAAAATTATTTCTTAATTTTTTTTAATTCATATAAATAAAAATTAAATAAAAAAAAAAAACCTTAAGGCAAGGAGAAGACATGTTACTCACAAAGTTCAAACTTTTCAATTTATTTTAAGCCCTATTTTCCTCGTTTTTTCTTCAGAAAGAAATTGTTTTCTTGTATTTTTCTTATTAGCAAAACAAATAATAATAATAATAATAATAATAATAATAATAATAATAATAATAATAACAACAATAATAATAATAATAATAATAATTCGTCTGTAAGTGTTTTTTTTCCCCTCCCTTTTCCTCATTAATTAATTCAGGAATCAAAAAAGCCTAAAGAAAGTCTTACCTGGAGAATACCACACCATCGAATTTGCTTCATGTCGATTCCATAAGACAGATCATCGGGCGCGTGAGAGTATCCCCCTATAGTGAATTTTTTTTTTTTAAACGTGAATTAATTGTGCCACCATAGAGATCCTCAATTTGGTGAGTCTCATTTAGTAAGCCAAGTCAATGAGAAAATAGTGTAAGAACTACCTTGCAATATAAGTCCCCAAAAAAGAAGTTTCAATGTCCTGAAGATTATCTTTTTGATTGAAGCATCCACCTTTGGTATCTTCTGCAAAATCAAGATGAAATATTGATATATTTTCATGTATACAAATTAATTTGACCTAGCATGAACCTGGGAGATATGTAGTAGGAAAAACACATTTATTTGTTTGGTCAATAAGGAGAACTACAAGAAAAATTGGAAGAAAAAGAATATAGCGAGAAAATAAACTAACATTTTAAATTTTGTGAGTCACATCATTCCCATTTTTCTTAGGTTCCGATTACATTTTGAAATTTTTTAGCTTTTGAGATTATCCAAGCATAGAGGTCAACTATATAAAATAGTTGGGTTATAATTTTTCTTCTCATTTTTCTTTCCTTGTTCTGATATCAGAGGCAAAGGAAAAGGTAGTTGAAAAGGAAATCATTTTTCTTGTTTAGTAATTACCAAAAAAAATATGGAGGAAAAGAAATATAAGTGAAAGTAAGTGAGAAATACTTGAGCTTTACATACCTTTTTACTTTAATTTCCTTTTTTGTTGTTGTCTATCTGTACTTTTCCCCTTTTCCCTCTCTATGATTTCAAATAGAGGATCAGCTGCTAAGCTTGATAATTGAATTAAGTGCTTAAAATATCGGCAAATTTTTTTTTTTTTTTTTTCACTGTGTATGTGATAATATATAATGGGTCACCATTTAACTGAAAAAAAAATAAAAAAATAAAAAAAAATAAAATAAAAACCTACTTCAAACTTTAGTTAAAAAAATTCTACTAAAAAAACCACCGACTACAATCAGCTTTCTATCTAATTAAAATAATGGCCAAATTACACTTAGTCCATTAAACTATAATATGTTTTCAATTGGGTCCATAAACTTTTTTTTTTTGCAATTGGGTCCTTGAATTTTAAAAATTCATTCAATCAGACCCAAATTCTAACACTGTTAGCTTAAATTATTAAAAATGATCACGTACGTTGCGCGTAATGCTTACCTGTTACACCCTTAGCTTAAAATTTTCACTGATTAATTTTTATCAAACAGGCCTAGGCCCTGTGTACATATATATATATAATATACATATAGGTATGTGATGTTACTCTAGT
This sequence comes from Hydrangea macrophylla, assembly GCA_033977485.1. Classification (NCBI taxonomy): domain Eukaryota; kingdom Viridiplantae; phylum Streptophyta; class Magnoliopsida; order Cornales; family Hydrangeaceae; genus Hydrangea; species Hydrangea macrophylla. The sequence goes on along the minus strand of CM066999.1, from coordinate 100,111,818 downwards.
GTGGCATATAGTGCTCACGCTATGATAAAAAGCATGGTCGAACCTTGAGGGCAAGAGCTATTGCAACCCCCACAATGAAGAGAAAAAAAGGCATCACAAAGTCAGCTAAGGTGCACCCATTCCATGGTGAGTGGTCAATACGTGAATATGCTCCCCCAGCATCATCTACCAATATCATTATCTGCACACATATATTGACACTAATTAGTAATTAATAGAGCTTATCAAAACTTTGAGGGTTTAGGGTCGCAACATTATGTAGAAGTATGAAAGTACATAAATGCCCCCAAAATTTTGGGATTGATAAAGGTGTATTCGTCTTTCCAATAGTTTTTTTAATTTTATTTCAATAAATTCGAATAATATATGAAGGATATTAGTTGGCTATTAGCCCTTCATTTATGTTACTTTGTTTAGGCGAAGAGTCAAATAAAGAGTAATACTTGGGGCACAACCAAAGCCACAACCTTTTGCCCACAACTTCCATTTTGTGTCTATCTCTCTCCTAGTGGGCACTGTGGGGTCACTGGCACTGTGAGACCCATCAAGAGAGAGATAGACACAACATGGAGGTTGTGGCCAAAAGGTTATGGCTTTGGTTGTGCCCCAAGTATTACTCTTAAATAAAATAGGATTATAAATTTCAAAAGAGTTCAGTGATATTTTTTTTATCAAACTAATAGGATTAGTTGATATATGATCTTAGGGAGATGGTGATATTTACTCAGAGTAAGTCTTTGGGTACAAATAAATTTCATAAACACAATATGCAAACAGCATAATGTGTCTAACTTTCTTCTGTTGAGGTCCACTGACACAGTGAGGTCCACAGATGAGAGATATATTGTGGTATTTGTAGATTGTCTTTGTGATTTACTCATCATGCACCACATAGTTCTCTCTAAACTTGGTGGCAAATCTAGGGAGGGTTTGGGGTGACCATGACCCCTAATAGTTTAAAAAATATATATATTAATATTTACATAGAGTTAGAAAATTTTAAGTTTTATAAGATTGGCCATTCAAAAATTTTGATATTTTACACTGGTCCTCCTTAACCTTCATTCCATTGGCTAAAATAAATATATAATATACCACGAATCGTTTAAGATGACGACCCTTTTTTTTTTTTTTTTGTTAACCACAGGATGAAACATACACGTACTAACAAGTTCAAAGCACACAAATTAAATCTCAAAATATGGCAGTCCTACATGGCACCGTCCGTATATGCAATCAGAGTGGGTATTGTGGGTGGTGAGACCACCTACATGCAAGGAAGGTCCCACTATTTATGGGTCCAACTTTCAATGCACATTTTGATTGACTGCAGAATTATCACGTTGGATTAATTATCACATGGTAACCTCCTTGTACTCATAAAATTTCTCCAATTTTGATTTATGCAGTATATTTTGTACCTATGGTGTACAGAAAGAGTCTAACATACTTACCACTATTGTGAGGCCTCTAAATGCATCCAAGGTAGCTACTCTCTTGGTTTTCTGCTTTATCATCAATGGTTGCTCACCTTTTTGTTCCACATGTTGATCCACAGAAGACCTAATCTCCTCTTTCTCACTATGGATATGGTCTGAATCATCAATCTTTCCCACTTTATTCCTACAATATTTATTATGACATTCTTTATCACCAAGTGGTGTGTGGCCTAATCCCTCTTCCACTCTTCTAGGATCCTCCATAGCAACCTCTCTCTCTCTCTCTCTCTCTCTCTCTCTCTCTCTCTCTCTCTCTCTCTCTCTCTGTCTGTCTTGTCTCTATATTATGTGTATCTGTGTATTTATAAAGAGGGAAGAACAATTGGATGGTTGGTCATTCAAACAAATCAAGGGTTGTGAAATGGAAGACAAAAAACAAGTCCATATATGTACATAAAATAAAATTATGGTGGATGGCTAGTAATTGTCAAACACTGCCCAATTATTCTAATATGATGGAACTACATAGCATCTTGTTCATATCCTCTGTGGTAGCTGAAACTGACAAGGGTTGCTTTCCTGTTTCTATATTGCACAACTAATTGATGATGGGACCAAACTATTAGGGGTTATTTTGGAGGACGCATTATCGGCAAGGTTATGTGTAGTTCTGTACATGGATCGGATTTGGACCGGATTCATAGCATCCAAATCCATATGTTAAGGAAATTGGATTTGTCTTATCAGTCAGATTCAGATTGGATTCAGATAAATCCAAATCCAGATTTGTTAACTATCGGATATCCAGGATATCTGTTAAGCAACCTATGATTTTAAAAATTAAAATTACATGTTTTCGTAAACATTACTCGATATTTACTATATAAATATCACTCTTATTGTGTCATATATTGTGTATATATATATATATATATATAATATTTTGTGTGATATACATATATATATATATATATGTATAACTAATCGGATTTGGATTCTTATCAGATTGGATATGCTAAATTCACATTCGATTCATTAACTTAATTCTTAATCGGATTCATATTTGTATTTGGATTCTGATGTCAAAACTGAAGTCCAGACTCGGATTAAGATTGAATCCATTGACATGCCTAGTTATGTGGTTCATATGTGGTGGTGATCCAAGATTAATGACTGAGGGGAGCAGTGTACAGGGCTTAGAATCACACGGGGGTTTGGGGTAGCCATCTTGAGGCGAACTTTTTGAGTCTATTTGTAATTTTGCCCTTGTGCGCGTGCATATTATCACTTTTTCCGATAATAAGTACTATTGATGATAAGCCTGAAATCATGGCTAAACAATTTGGGTTGAGTTAAACTAATAAGTTAGAACTTCTTTTTTTTTTTTGTTGCTAAAGTAGTAAGTTAGAACTTAGAAGAAAAGATGTTGGACAATATATTTAGGATACGCTGGATTACAAATGGGGCAATATATTATGTATAATATATTAAAATACAATAATAAAAAAATTGAGTCGTTGAATACTTGGATTGCAATTAGGCCAACATATTTCATATGAAATAATATTTTGAACTAGCCAATATTTTTTGGGGAATTGTGTAATAATCATACGGAGTACATTTTTTGGGGTGTATGACCCCGCCTGCCTCCCCCTAAATCCACTACTTTTCACAAGTACACTTGTCATAGAATTCAAATATTTGGTAAAGGCCTTTTAACATGTTTACATATTCTGTGCTTAGCTTAAATCACTCCTAAAATTAGTTCTTTATGTTTATTTTTATAAGAAAACTAGATAAAAATAGTAATGGTAGTGAATCTGATCCCATATTGTGCATTTTAAAAAATGCTCTTAAACGTCAGTCCTAAATACAAACCTTTATCCATTTATACTTACATGTTTGTCAGTTTATATACATATATGTGTGTGTATGTAACATTCTTATTCTCTTGCAGTATTCAAAGTAAAAGATGAACAACAGATAAGTAGTCAGCTGATAAATGACAAATATGGGTCCAATTAACCTTTCATTTTCCTTGAATACTAATCCTAGGAAAGTGAAACAAAAAGTTTTTAAATCCAATGGTCCAAAAAAACATTATTTTTCTGAGCAATGAAAGGCAATTTGTAGGATATTTTCTACCATTTTTTTTTGGTTCTTTGGCTCCAATAAAAAAACGCTGCCTAATTTCAGTGGGGCTCTTATTTTCAACATCAATTTCAGTGTTTAAAATAGAATCTGGTTTAATCTCGAATTCTGATTTTATTTTTTATCTGATTTTTATAAGACCCAAGAATATGTTCATTTAATACACAGCTAATTTTAAGATAAATATTAGACTACACATGAACTCCTATGCAAGAAATGAAAATGGACATTCACTATTGCTCAAAATTTATAAACCACAAAACCTATTATTTGTCTTTCCAAATAGCCTTTATGTCAATCAGACAAGAACCTATTTGGTGGATTCCAATTCATCATGATGCTCTAACTTGGCAAGACTTATTTATTTATTGGCAGTCACTGTTGGATTTATATTAACTTATTTGGACTTTGTTGGATTTAATTTACATAATTTGGTTTTGATTTCTAAAACTTTAAATTCATCTTGTAAAGACTTTCTCACACGCGCACAAGGAATTTGGACCGCTCACAATTGTAACCGCTCGGGTCTCATTCCGATTGATGACATTCCTCCTTTTGTTTTTGTCCTTAGGGATGTACTACATCAATATGAATCTGGGTTACCCTCTTCTGATTAATAAAGTCTTCTTTTTCTGAGGAAAAAAAAAAGGAATTTGGACTGCCCGATTTGACTTAAAAACCGATACTTGTGCGGACATGCAGTCCGTACACGAATACCGTTCGATTTGTATTCTCGCACATACGAGAGATTGGTCACGTTTTTTAATCATTGGAATTAAATTTTTAGACTGTTGGAGAGTCATATTACTACACATATTTTAAATCTTTTATTGATTTAATAATTCTGACTGTTGCACTTATTGATCAAAAATCAGTTACAGATTTGTTTTAAAATTGGCTTAAGTTCCTGTTTATTATGGTAAACGGTTTGGTTCGGTCGGTTATGTGTGTTTTTTTTTTTCCCTGATTTTTTACATGCTTGAAAATTAACCAAACATGGTCGGTTTGGTCGCTTTTATCAGTTTTTTTCCTCGACTCAGTCGAATTTTAAGTTTGGGATCATTTTTTGAAAATTGACCGAACCGTTCTTTCGTAAGGTCGATCGTTCGCCTCGAACCCCTAGTCACTAGCTATCATGGCAGCAAGTCCCAGGTCCATGAGAAATTATGCTGCGTGATCGTCACATGTGTCTTTCACTACAATTTGAGTATTTTTTAGTGACCCGTAATAATAGAGAGATCAATATACGTCATATGAAAAAAATTTCCATAAGGAATACACAATTAATATAAAAATACGAGACACATTATTCCTCCATCTCTGTGAGATCGACAAAAATATTCAAATTATTTAGACTTCACATAGTTGTGACTTGTGAGTCTTGTGACGTTTACATAAGAAAAACATTTCGGTGGACCCAACTTCTTCCAATCAGATCAAGCCAAGTCAGCAGCAAAAGGACAAAGAGTTCTAAGATACATTTGGGGCTTTGAATGCAGATAGAGAAAAATACCTAAAACGTAAACAAATGTAATTCAATTGTGTCCCACATCGGCCAAAGAACAATTACCAACGTTGCGGAACAAGTATAAAAGTGCAAGTCGAGAGAGCTTCAGAAGTACGCAGCCACGCGGTGAGCACAAAGCGAACTATTCTTTCGCCTTTTACTAAAGAATACCGTGTGCTCGCCGCAATTCAGTGGCATACGCCTATTTTTGGAGGGGTTCTTTTCTTTTGAGAATGAACCCCTATATTGCTATAGTGTCAAAATTTGTGTGATATTCATTGGTTATATAAATTTTAAATTTTAGTCATTGTTTTTATTGTTTTTAAGGGTCAATTATAGAAATACCCTTTGTGGGTAGGTATTTTATTTAAATTTTTTTTGTATTTTAAATTTTATCATTAATATCTCTTGTGTGGTTTGGACATTAAAGTTAATGGAAAATTGAAAGTATAAAATTATCCCTATTATATATTAATAATAACACTCTTATATGCTTAAATGTCCATTACATTATTATATTATTTTGATATTACATTTATTGTTAAAGACTATTATGTGATCACTTAGGAATACTTTTGTGAGAGCGAATTTAACACACACAAAAAAAAATTGGGGATAAATTTTTGTTTAGACTTTTAGTACATCACTACACTGGATTTCGCTGTGTGTGGTCAAGAGTAGATTAAAAAAAAAAAAACTAACATATCACCAAGATTGTGTGTGTCTGGAGAATCGATACAGCTGGTTCATCTTGAAGAAGTACGGTACGTCTAAGGTTAAGGTCTAAAGCCGATGTTCATTGGCCTTCCGCGCCTGGTTGTTAGAAAGTAGTCTCTCTCTGCCTTAATAGCCCGTCTGTGGTACTAATTCCTCTCTCTGTCTCTGCTTTATGGTTAATTCAAGAATCAGCTGTGAATGCTACCGATGCCGATACCGGAGCTGCTAAACTAAAGAAAGTGACATCTAATAAGGAATATGGCATCGAATGCAAGCTGCTAGATAAGGGGCTTTTAAGAGTAGATAAAAAAAAATAATAATAATATATTGCCAATACTATGTGTGTGTGTGTGTGTGTCCAAGGGTAGATCAAAAATAAAATAAAAAATTAAATAAATTTGCTCTCATGAATGTACCTCAAAGTGACTACAGAATTGTCTCTAACAACAAATATAATATCAAAATAATATAATAGTATACCATATATGCCTAAATAAACATTTAAGCATATTAGGGTGTTCTTATTAGCATGTAATAGGGGTAATTTCGTATTTTTACCCATTTTCTGTTAACTTTAATGAAAAAAGTGACTATTTCACTTTAGTCCAGACCACAGGGGTATTAGTGATAAAATTTAAAGTATAGAGGGATAACTGATAAAAAGCCTAACCACAGGGGTGTTTCTGTAATTAACTTTTTTTAATTATATATGGATGGGAGAGGGAATGAGGTTCAAATTTTGAATTTATGCAATAGAAATATGCCAAGGTTATATATATGCTGTCTTTTTTTTTTTGGTTTTTTATTGTGTTAATTTGTTATTAGTTTTAGCATAGAAAATAAATGTGTTAGGAATCATATATGGGAAATTGTAATGTTATGCTTTCTAAATTTTCATATCAAGTGATGTGGCAGTGCGTCCACTGGACAGTTGTGAATGAGCCCATTGGATTTTTATTGGTGGCATCATGCCACATCATTTGAGATAAGGATTTGAGATCTGGGATTTGGGAAGCATAGCATTACTCATGGGCCAATTCACCACATCATTTGGAATTGATTTTTGGGAAGGAGATTTGAAAAGCATCGTAATACCATGATTACGAAATGATGTGGCACCAATAAAAATCCAATGGACCCATTCACTACATCATTGGAATTGATGTTTGGAATTAAGATTTGGGAAGCATAGCATTACCCTATCTCAATTAGATTACTTTAGCAAGCAACAATTCTCTATTTTCAAAAAGAATAATGAAATGCTTCCTAAATTTTGAAGTGGGAGGTGGGGGGATCGATTCCCCTGGTGGAGAATTGGGGGGTTTATTCCCCTTCAGCCGTCAATAGGAGGACGTCCCTTTGAAATGGCCCGTGACCTCATTGGATGTTTGCAGTGTGTGTGTGTGTGTGGCGCTTACGGGTGCTTTGACCATTAGCAAAAAAAAAAAGCATACATAAATAAGACTTGCTTTTGTGAAAAAATAAAATTGTACTAGAATGCATCTTTACTATACTAGATAGGGAATATGATGATTTGATTACAATTGGTGAGAATGCATTGTAAAGTTGTCATTCTAAACATAGCACTACTCTTCAAATAATAATGAAACTGTGATTCCCAAATTTGGTTTTGAAAAGCTATGTTAGTTATACCACACGCAATAGTGTGTACCACCGGCCAATACAACAATATATGGTATAACCGTTAAAACATTTGGAAACCAAAATTTTAAAGCATAGCATTACTCCAAATAAAGCATGAAGCCAAATGAGTCTCTACTTATTTAATGTTTTCAAAGCAGAACCTTTCCTTTCCGGCCCTTCCCTCCAAGGGGTTTAATCATGCGAGACCTTGACAATTTGGGGTCTTAGGCAAACATTTAAATCTGCGGTCCTTACAAAGTCTTCTCAGAACATAGTGGTTTGGGGGGCAATAAGTAAAAAAATTTAGGCCTATTTATTGCATATAGTGCATTTTTGATGTATTTCTTCCCAGTTCCTTTGCAATTGGGATGGGATATTATTTGATTTTAGGGTAGTGCATAGTTTTCAAATTTATATCCCAAATGTGGTTTCTAATATGCATGGTAGTTGGCTCACTTGATTTTTATTAGAGGATGTTGAAGGTGGTCCCCACTACCACATGTTATAAATCATGTTTGGAATACAAAATTTAGAAAGTATAGTATTATACTTAATTTCATTGGACTTTAGCATGTGTTAGGCATGAGGTAACTTAGTCATGTTTGAAATGAAAATTTTACCTGGGTAAGCACAACCGTTAAGGCCTGAGGTAACATAGGCTGTGTTTGATAAAACTAAAAACTACGTGCTGAATTTAAGTACTGAAAATTTTAAGCGATTGAATTTGTAATACTGAAAACAGTGTTTCAAGTATTCAAATAGACTACATTCAGTGATTATTTTCAACTAAAACTTTTCATATAAAGTTTTCAGTGGAATTTGGCTGATTTTCAATTAAGTGGTACATTATCAAATGCACTGAAAATAAATAAGTGTTGAAAACTTTCATTTTCAGCACTTAATTTGGTTATCAAACACACCCTTAGTCAAGTTTGAGATTAAACATTAGTTTTGAAACATTAATAACATGCTATTAGGCTTTGGTGGCGTTGTTACACAGTCCTAATCCGCCCGTGACGGATTGAGGTGTGCCAAGTTTTATTTTATTTGTTATGTTTCATTGAATTCATAAAAATATTAACTTTTCATAAAATATTTTTACTTAATTCAAAAATTACTTGCCTAATATATTTGTTGATCCACCGATTTAAGTCACCAAAATTTTTCACGTAATGCTGTGGAAAATGGCATAGAAAGCCTCTGCATATATAAATAATTGAAATTTAGGAAAACAAGAATCAATAATTAGAGAGGAAACTTATTCAATTAGGGCACTTAAAACTTAAAAGGAAAATTTCCTCCTCACGTTGTCTCTTTTTAAACTTATGCTTCTCCTCCTTTCATAGTTCATAACCATTGTGATTTCTACATTGCATCTTGTAATCATCTGCAAGGCACATAATCATTTAATTATCCCTGGCACATCTAATATATATATATATATATATAAAACCGGAAGCCTTTGCTTTCGCCACGTGGCACATTTAGAGAATTTTAATAATTTCAAAGATTTAATTATAATATATATACAAAAGGAAATTCTCTAAAGAGGGCGCCCTCTCTTTATTAAAGAGAGGGCTTCTTTTTTTACCGTCGGATCGTGTTTTCATTAAGGATAGTATTGTCATTTTATATTTTTTAAACAAGATCCGACGGCTAAAATAGAGACTCTCTCTTTAATAAAGAAATAGCGTCCTCTTTAGAGCCTAACTGTATATATATATATACACACACTCTCTTATAAATGTTGTTTTTTATCACTCAAAATTAAAATATATTATTAATACATGTACATTTATGACATTAAATAAAACCTCTCGAATTAGTTCTGATTACGAAATTGTAGTCCATGAATTTAAAACAAAAAACTATGATTTGGGAATTTGATTTTTGAATTGAAAATAATAGATAAGTTATGTTTACATATTAGATAGACATACGGACATGGTATATGTATCTTAAAGTCAAATGGTAAAAAAAACATGTAGCTCTTGAATTTAGTTGTGATTATGAAATTTTACTTCTTGAATTTAAAACAAAAATTATGATTCTGGAATTTTATTTTTGAATTTAAAATAAAAACTATCAAATTGAGATTAGCTTATGCTTCAACTTTTGTTCTATAAAAGGATCCTAAGTCTCATTCCTATTTTCTTCTCCTTCTGGCTTATATATACATACTTTTGATGTAGTAGTTGATATTGTTTATTGATTTATTCTCTTAAACTATTTTGTTTTTTGATACAGTGATATGTGATTTTTTATTTATTATTTTTTATCAAAGTGAGTTGTGATTCTAAGAAGAAGTCATCACTTTATTAAAATAAAGGATCCCTCATTAGTAGGGCTCTGGTCAAATACTTAAAATTTTGTTAGCTACATGTTATGTATAACTGAGACCAGAAAATATCTAAATTTAATTTAAATTATATTATCTGAAAAGGAAATGATGTAAATGATGCCATAAATTTAATATTATATATATAAATATATGAAAGCACAAGCTATCACATAGTAATTTATGTTAATTTTAACATATTATATCTTTTGTCGGATCACTAGAGATAAGTAGATATGGAGAAATTAGTGATGACGTCACACATAGAATTAAAGTAGGATGGTTTAAGTGAAGGAGCGCTTCCGGAGTATTATGTGACCGGAGAATATCAGCAAAATTGAAAGGAAAATTTTATAGGAGAGCTATTAGGCCAGCTATACTCTATGAGACAGAATATTGAGCAACTAAGAAACAATGCATTAGCAAAAGTGAGCGTAGCTGAGATGAGGATGCTAAGATGGATGTGTGGTAAGACTAGGTAAGATGTAATTAGAAATGAGTACATTTGAGAGACTGTAGGAGTGACACAGATTGAGGGTAAGTTGGGAGAGAATAGACTTAGATGGTGCGGCCACATGCAATGAAGATTTGTAGACCTGCGCGAAAGAGTGATACGATCATAGTGCCTGGAATGGTAAGAGGGAGAGCAGGCCTAGACAGACCTAGAAGTATGTAATGCAACAAGATATGAATATGTATAATTTAAATGAACATATGACTCTTAATCATGCAGAATTGAGAAAAAGGATTCATGCAGTTGACTCCAATTGATTGGAATACAAGGCTTAGTTTGGTTTGATTTAGATATTTTGTTGGATAAAATGTAAGTTTTAATCTATATAAATTTGATTGTTTGAATCTGATTTGAGAAAATGGAAGTTGTTATTATTAAATCTTTAATGGTTATTCTTTGCAGATTTATATCTAAAGAAATAAGTTTTAAATTGTAAACCTCAAAAGTACCTTTTCTAATACTGTTATAAATTTTCATTTTTAATAAATATACATAAAACCTAAGTGGCAACTTTTATTCAAATTTTAAAATTTATTTTAAAAAAATTATTTAAATGTACATGTATTTTTTTTTGTATTTTAAACGTTAATCAATATTTTTTTATAATATTTTATTTTCCAATTGAACTCCCGTGCATTGCACGGGATTCATATCTTGTTCATGATGAAAAAGAAAGGAAAATACAAAAGAAAATATGTTCCTTTATTTAGTTATAAAAATAAAAAGTGTTGAAGATCATGAGCCAATTTCCTCACTTTTTTTTAGGTTACAATTATATTTCGGAAGTTTTTATCTTTTAATGTTGTTCAAGCATGGAGGAAACCACAAGGAAAATAGTTTTTCTTCTTCTTTTCATTTCCCTTTTCTTTTCACTTTTCAATTTAGCTCAACCTAAATTATTTTACCATCAGTCAAGCTTAACAAATTATAATAAGCTATCAAACCCTATGATCGAGAGATTGTAATATAAAACCAATTCTACTTGTAAACATGCATAAATAGACCCAAAAAACCGTCTCAGATGTATTGTCCCCGAATCCTCGTGCGTATGCAGTCCCTTCTAATCCACACCGCGGATAAAAAAAATCACGATTCCTCTTCCATTTTAGAACATATTAATATGACAAACTTTTCTTTGTCTGTATACTTCCATTTGAGAGCTCTCTGTTGTACTAACAAACACAATCCGGTAGATCTAGCATTTTCCATATTTGTTGGATTAGTCACGGATGTAACAGTCGGTAATTAGTTTCCTCCAATGTATCAACATGCGTGATTATTGCACAATTAATTTAATTTAACTTTTTTTTTTAGTCTTACCTGGATCATGGCTGGATACAATGCACACACACCCCCCACACACACAAACCCAACCCAACCCCAGCCATAGCCCCACAATGGCCCGTAGCAAAGCCCAACAAAGGCCATTCATTCCGACTGAATGTACAAATATAGGGGGCAAGAACTTCCCCCAAAAGAAATCGAATCCTTAATCTTTCCACTAGAGAGATCAAGATGGTATCACTTGACCACTTGGATCGTTGGTTAATTTAAAAAAATTTAATCAACATGCAACATGTTATAGAACGAAAATGAATTAAATATCACAAACTGCTCCCTATCTTCTTAAATGAAAAAAAGTGATGGACATTTTATAGGCACGGTCAATGGAGAAACTATGACCAAACAAAGTTATGATTCTCAACAACCTAAATGTATTTGATGTGAACTTCGTCCCTTCCACACTATTAATCGATATTAAGTGGTCTAACTATTATTAAGTGTGATTTTATTGTCAATGAGTGAAATTAAATTGGGAACACAATTCGAAAATAATATTACTATTCTACTGGAATCAAATTTGAGACCCATAGCATTACTCAAAAAACATTTGAGACCCAGAGGAATAGTGAAAATGCAATTGTATAACCAAATTGAGATAATTCAAGACAGTGTTGTGTTTGCTAACCCAATATATATATATCAAAGATTCTCTAAAGAGGACCACCTCTCTTTATTAAAGAGAGGGCCTCTGTTTTGACCGTTGGATTGTGTTTAAAAACTGTGAAATGACAAAATTGTCATTAATGAAAACACGATCCGACGGCCAAAATAGAAGTCCTCTCTTTAATAAAGAGAGGGCGCCCTCTTTAGAGCCTGACTGATATATATATATATATATACTAGTACGTGCATGCCCATGCCCGTGCCCGTGGGGTACGGAGCAAAAAAATAGGAAAAATGAATCTGAGGTAATTGAAGAATTTATCTTTTAATGTTACGAAACTCCTATTCAACCATATCAATGTGATAGCATTTACTTGAGGTATGAAAATTCCACTTCTAACTTGCAAAAATTCCATCATTTTTTTTAATCTTGGGGACACGGGGGGAAGATTAGAGAGTTATTGGCGGTGAGAGGCGACGATGTCAGTGATACAACAGGAGACGACCCAGTTCTAAGAGAGAGAGCGTGTGATCGTGTGTGTGCACATAGACAGAGAGAGAGAGATTGAGAGAGTTCAAGGGGCTGAGAGAGAGGGGATATCTGAACAGATGGCGATGCCAAGTATGGTTTGTTCAAAATGGGGATGAGATGAAATTCAAAATCTGGGAGTAGATACGTGCGTGAGTGCGAAGGAGAGAGAGAGAGAGAGGAGGGAGAAAATCGAGGCGGGTGATAGTCTACACTCTACAGATAGGTGGGTACAGGCGTTACAGTGGAGAGAGAGAGAGAGAGAGAGGATCAAACGGTCGAGAGTGTCCCAAATTAGTGGACGATCATGATCTGTTTTGGACCATAAAGGCATTCCTTGGTTATTAAGATGAATTGTTTCATGAAGATGAAGTGTTTCATTACCATAGACCATTGGCTTAACTTGCAAAAAATATGAACGACTACTAAACCCATCTATGTGTGTTGTTCTTTAAGGATTTAATGTTTTTAAGAGAGTCTCATGTAAATTAAGAAATTTTTTGAGAAGAAAACTTACATTTACTTCATTGAGGGACTGTGATTTCTTTTTTGCAAGAGCAATTGTTTCCTTGCCAATGGGGTGACAGTATCACAGAACTTCAGTTGTATAGCTGCCAAAACAATCCATAAGTTAGTGACAAAAATTAAGAATTCTAGATGAGAAGGGCCTACTACCCAATTCCTAACGAAAGCCATTTTCCCAATTGGGTTTGCTTCTAATCCTAGATGACTCCAAAATAATAATAAAAAAAAAGAATTCACCAACCATTTGTTAGGAGGGAAAGAGGAAGGATAAGGAGGAGGGTTGGGAGTTCTTATATGATTGACCTTCAAGCAACTTAATTTTCTTGCTTCCCAATATGAAAAATTTGAATTACCAGAGTTGTGGAAGTGACAAAGTTTATGATAACACCAATTAACACCAATGATAACACTGAACAAAGTAGCTGTGGAAGTCACAAAGTCTATGATAAGCTTACCTTTTTGCAAGAACATAAATCTTGATGGATTGGAACTGTCTAAAGTATAAGCTGCAAATAAACAATGGCAGCCGATCAAAATTTATAACTAAAAGTGCGCCAAGCAAAAGTTAAACTAAAACATTGATTAGGAAAATAGTATATAAAGAGCCCAAAAGAACATTGCATAAATTCCCTAAATAAAAATGAAATGCAAAAAGAACCGAAATGAAATGCAAAAACATTTCTTTGGCAATACATGGTTCCAAACTAAAAATGCTTGGGTCAATGGATGTTAGTACTTTGAAATTTTTGTTTGACGGTTTTTTTTCAAACACTTAATTGGCAAGGTGAATGTTGAATCATTTCAAATAATATACCAATGGATTACAATCTAGTAAGAACCTTAAATGCGTATCAGTTCTATCGCTAGTCGTAAATGCATATCAGTTCTACAAAACAATTACGCATGCGCTCTGCTAATAACTAACTCCATGAGGCTTCGTCACTTAAAACTTAGCATGTATTCGACACTTCTTGATAAGTTATGACAACATTTTTCTAACACAATTACAAAGCCAAAAGTCATTAAACTACACAGTCCTTAAGCCAATAGCCAAACATACTTTAAGCCTAAAGCTAGACAAACATTAAGCCAATTTATAAAATGCAACCAACATTTTATAAATGTCCCTCTATAATTATGAAATCAACCACCACCAGCCCAACCAACCCAACCCCTATCCAAAACAACACAATGTTCGAATACCCGCTTGTCCATGAGCAAAGAAACATTTCTAGGTATATGAACAATTCCCAATTGTCTCTTACATGGTCTTGTCTTCTACAATGACCTGGTTATAAATAAAAGAAGAAAAAGTAAAGCAGACACTAATCAAAAAGGGCTGCTTTTTTCCAACGTAATAAGTTTTTTTTTTGTTTTTTTGTTTTTAAAGCCAGTAAAGTAGAGGGATTATCAAATGATTTCAAACATTGTCTCCCACTTCTTAAAGGGTCTTATTTTGCAAATCTCAACCATTAGTCAGGGACAGGGTTTTTTCAAAATCTAAAAACGCAAAAAGAAAGGGATAAAAAAAAAAGGGTCTTATTTTGCAAATCTCAACCATAAGAGTCGAGGTTTTTTCAAATCTAATAAAAAAAAAGGGTTTTTTAAAAAATTCATTAATCAAATTAATGATGGGACAAAATTTGGTGCCTATGAAACATCCTGTAAGTATAAACAGAGCTCAACCTGGTGTACGAAATCAAATTAAGGATCGGACAAAATTATTGAAGCAAAATTCTTGCCCATGCCTGTGGACAAAAAAAATTATTGGACCACTGTGTGAAAGGGGAAATTTGACATCTGCTAAATTTTGCAACTCACTCTTAAGCAAAATATAAAACAAAGAAAAAAGAAAGACAGACAGAGGAAAAAAAAAAAAACTTAACCTAGAATAAATACCCAAAGTAAGAAAGGGAAAGAAAAGTACAACTTAAAATAATGTGAACACCTGTGATTCAGGTTAACCCTTTAAAACCAAGAAAATAAGTTTGAAAGATTGAACCAAAGTTACCAAAATTTAGATACATAAATAATGACGCCTTGGCACACACACACACACACACATACACACAATCTGCAAATTGAAACCCTAGACTGATGAACATACCTCAAAATCTGCAAATTAAAAGTACCTCCCAATCTGCAAATTGAAAAATCAAATGATTAGAAACCAAACACACACACACACACACACACACACACACACACACACACAGAAGGAATAAGTGAAGAGAAACACAATCGGGGGCTCCGTTTGCAAATCGGCGATGGTCAGTCGGCGGTGGAAAGAGAGAGAGAGAGAGAGAGAGGGGGGGGGGGAGGAAGAAGGAAAGACTGAGATGAGATATAGTGTGTGTACGGGAGAGGGAAGAGTTGTGTGAGTGAGTTGAGCCATAATAAAACAAACTTTGGTCATTGCAAAACATTATGAACTTTGGTCAAACAGTCAAACAACATTTTAAGCTATAACCAACCATTAAAATATTAACAATCATACAGGCCAATGAACCTTGTAAAAGGATTTTATTTACTTGTTCATGGTAAGAAATAGTGGACGTTATCCTTACACCCCAAGTCAATGAACCAAGCAAAGCCTAAACAAATTGATGTCTTTCAGTCAAACACAAAGGCTGTCCTCAGTCATGACCCTGAAATGAAGTACTCAAAATCAGCAATAATGTCAGTTTGTAAAGCTCAGGAATGGTGAGTGAAAACCATGAAAGACTCAAAACAGAGCATTATGAGTGGTGAGTTTACTTACTAACCATTGGATTGGATTGATGGATTGGTATAATGTCACGCCCTGACGTAGCATAAATATGAAAAGCGTTTAATTTCCTTTATGGACCCGTAGGTCGCAACAGTTTGAAGGATCGATTCTGTCCCAAACGTCAACAACAAAATCATAATAATCATAGCAGAGCAATCAAGACTTACAAATATTTTCTAACTTATTACATATTACAATACGGGGTCCACTAAGGCACAAGCCGCCTTAAAACAAAATAATATCTATTGTCTATTACAGTCATTCTCATTACAAAACGGTTATAACTTAAAACATATAAAAGTAAATTCTCTTTCCAGCAGTGATTATCAGTTTGCATAATCATAGGGCCCAACATAGTCATAACCTGAAAAGCCTGAACACGAATGTCCAGGGTGCATCAACACCGTCAGCTTCAAGAAGCTGGTGAGTATTAAAAACATAACTTTGAATGTAACACATACTCATTTACCATTCTCCAATTCATATTTAATTCAATAAGTTTATTTTTAAGGTAAAGAGTTTCATTTTAGAAAAGCAATCATATGACAGATATAATTCATATATGTGACCGTGTATGAAAACAATGCACCATCTCATCTTACCGACTCTTTTCTCTCGACAAAACCCAACAATCCACTATCACACACCTATATCTTTGAAATACTCCGATAGCCACACTTTAGCACAGGGGTGCCAGGGAATGTCCAGTTTGCCTCACACTTTGGTCTGGGGTACCAGGGAGTGTCCAATGCCTCACACTTTAATACCTAATCCGCCATGCAAATACCGGAGGAACCCTCACGCAGTATCCAGACTCGGGTATCAGGGAGTGTCCGTAGGCCACACTTTAGCACTACCATGGGTGCCAAGGAATGTCCAAGTTCGGCTTCACACACTTTGACGCCACTATGGTCGTCAGGGAGTGTCCAATTTTGCCACCATCGCATTTCAAAGACACCCTCGCCGCAATCTCAATCACAACACACTGTGGATATCGCAGGTTTTCTTTCTTTTACCCACAGCTTTTCTTTTAAAATTCTTTTCCAAAATTTCAAATTCAAAACAAATAAGTCGCCACTTAATTTTTAAAAGGAAAAATCAAGAAACCATTTTGAAAGGAAACTGATCGTTTGCGAAACCAAAGATTAAACTAGGTCCGGGGATTATGGAATGAGAGAAGAAGGAGCCCGCCAGACTAAAACACCCTCTCTCATCCTATCTTGTGATAGGCCTCTACTCAACATCCTTTTAATCAAATTTATTAATCTAAGCATGCCCTCAACTAATACATATATACATATACATCACAAAAGCATGTCCAAAGGGTGTAAAATTGCTAATGACAAAATATCATTCATAAACCACATATTTCAAGTAGCAAACAATATGATATGCAATAAGGAATCAAGAAAACTTACCCGGGATCCAGCAGCGATATTTAAACGTGTGATGCATACAAACAAAAGAAAATCCTAAGAAAGAGTCTCTAATCATATATACATATAAGGCAAGCTCCTAATTCTAAGGTGTCGCACATGAGGTTAAAAAATCAATAAAATCAAGGAATGAAATAAACTAGAAGGGAGATGAGAAATTGTACCTCAAATGCGCTACAAAACAAAGATTAGTCCACATCTTTCACATAATAATATGGTATCAAACAATCAATCCTAATTTTCTAACTTAAGTCTATGTAACATGAAATCCAACTTTATTCAATAGCTAATTCTAATCTTGAGCAAATAAATGTACATGGATGGATGAATGTGGAAAAAATAAAACATGGATTTATTTCACTAATTTGGGCCATTTATCTTCTGGATTTAAGGTAAGTTATCATTATTCAAAGCATAATTTGGGTTCTAAGACATTAGGGGCCCATTTGAGTTGAGATAAACAAGATTAGACAAAAACAGTAGCAGTTTTTTATGAATTACAAAGAGCAGACCAGATCTTAAAAAAAATAGAAAAACCATGCTTCCAACGGTTGGATCTTAATGATTTTTGGATACGATATGCCTCTGTGAGTCTAGTTTATAACCCAAAAAGAAAATCAAGGTTTGAACGGTTAGATCTCCGGGAATATGGAAAACACTAGGCATCGCTCAGGAATCTACAACTCTCTGTCCAGAGATCTTGTACGATTTTTTAAAAATAGCAAAAAGATGAGAAACACTTAGATCTTTTTAGGGGATCTCCCTAACACATTGAGGTACCCAGAAAAAATTATTAGAGACCTCGGAAACTCCATTAAAATTCTGATTTATTAGTTTCAAA